>CM053783.1:645885198-647381448 GCA_028749045.1 Cupressus sempervirens | reverse complement strand
TTTGCTCGTTGTGGGAGCTGTGAGCATGGGATCTTTGCGAGGTTGGTCTCGTTGGATTCAACTTGAGGAGTTCTCGCTTTGCCAACAGTTTCAGCAGTTTCGGCAAAGTATTTATTTTATTCTACAGGTTTCAGTTTCGACCCTTTTTGCTGTCAGGTAGGGCCTTCCCGTTTTAATTTTTTTTCTCTGTTTTTGCTTCTATTTCTTGTAGCAATATGTTAGGAGGCTATGAACTAGTTTTCCCCTCCATTTTTTTTGCTAGTTCTTCTCGGTTGGTTGGGTATGAACGTTTTACCTATTTTTGAAATGGGGGTTTGGGTTTTTAGGCCGTTATGCTGGCCATTTTTGCATACGGTGTCTGTTTTCAATTATTTTTGGATTTTTGAGGTTTTTGAACCCAAAGACCAAATGGGTTTTAATTTTGAAATTTTTCCAAAATTTGGAGTTTTTACTTCATTTTGCGTGCTACCCTGTTTTCTTGGGTTTTCTTGGCACATTGTGGTTCGTGGACTTGGATGATCCGTTTGGATACCAATTAGAACACTTTTGCATTTTTTGTTGCATTGGGATGCATGTAGCATCCGTCATCTCGATTATGTTTTCGATCAATTGACTTTTGTTTGCATTCTCATCTTGTCCTTGTGTATGATCTCTGTGATGGTGGTGCGCCACACACATGTATATTTTTGGGTGACCTGCGGGGCCCGATCTTCCGTGGTACTTCCAGAAGTTGTGATCATTGGGGTTGGGTTGGGAGTTTGCATGCCTTCAAGCACTCATCGTTGGATGAGCACGGGTAGGGTAGGGTAGCATATGGAGGGGGCTTCTATCCTGTAACCTGGTGACTACTTCCCAGTTAGCAGAGGAAGTTTTATATAAGTGATAATTAAATTAAAACTTTGGGTGGTAATGAATACAAGATAATTAAAATGTGTGGGTTGTGCACCTTCCGTCGTGAAGAGTAGTTGCCCTAGGTTGTGCGCCTTCTGTTGAGAAGAGTAGCTGCCTATACTAGCTTGGGCTTGTCGATGCCAAGCGACTCTCCATGATGTTAGTCCCTACGTAGTAGCCCATTGAGGTGTCTGACTGGGACCTGTAGTTTATGCATTTTCTTTGTCTTGGATTTAGTCATCATACTGCTTGGCATGTGTGTTAGCCATGGTTGTTGTTTTGTGTGTGTGTGGTTGGATCATTATCTCCATCAGCACGGTGGGTGTGGACCTATGGGTGCCACATGGTTGGGAGGCATAGCTACCTTCACCACTGCTAGGGACCAGTGTACAGAGATGGTCTATTGTTCTAGCGTGATCGTTGCTGGATGTGTCACTTGGTACTTCGGTATATGGAGTATGTTTCTTGTGATTTATGCTCTCATTATGATGTTATCATTCTTAGATGATGTTAGTTTTAACGCTTTCCTCATTATGATGATTAGCATGTAGTAGATGATGTTATCTGATTATAGGGTTATCTTATGTTACTACTAGCATGTTAGATTTCATTGCTTATATTGTAGCATGTTTAGTAGTGATGTCCCTATCACGACAGCACCGATGATCTAATCGGTGGCTTGGAATGTTATGCGCGGGGGATGGCTAGGGCCCATGATGGTCCTATGATGCCATTGACGGTTGGGAGGAACCACGTACTTAGTTAGTTATTTTTCTCATTGCAATGTTATCTACATTATTGCGATGTTATTTCAGTTGTTGTGATGTTTCCTTTCTGTACTTTCCCTTCTTTGTTTGATAGATAGTTAGATTTCATTTTTTGTTACTCAATTTTGGTTTGAGCATTTTGGCCTCAAAATGTGGATCTGGTACTCCCCGGTGTGGAGGTTCTTTTGTCAGTTTTTCCCCATTTTTGAGTTTTGGAAGTGTTTTTACTTTCTATGGGCGACATTTGTTCAGCATTGTGCGGCACTGATAAAGTATCACACACCCATAGAAAGAATGTCGCACGATACTAGAAAGTGTCGCACACATTACTGAAGAAGTGTCGTACGACACTGGAAGAGTGTCGCACGGCTTTATGAGAAATGTCACGTGATACTTTTCCAGTATTGCATGCCTTCTTGAGAAGTGTCACACGCAGTAAGGGAGAAGTTTCGCCCTCCCTTAGTGCAAAGTGTCGCACGCCTTTTGGCAAAAACCTGCGCGTGCCAACAGCGGGCACTTTTTGTAGTGTTCTGATCTTTTTGAGAGTTGATCTGGATACCCTTTTGGGCGTTCTTCAAGCCTATGTTGTTACATTTTGAATTCAAGAGGTTTCTTTTGAAATTTAGTTTTTGGGTTTCTGTTGTAGTCCTTCAGGGTTTAAAATATATTTTAATATATGCGACGATTCATTTGAGATGGGTTTCAGACCTCTACGAGCTAAGGTGTAGATTCTAGGAAAAATCAGGGCTTCAGAAATTCAGACTTAGCCAAATTTCAGGGCTTCACGATTTCAGACTTAGCCAGTTTCCAAGAGTCAGCTTATGTCTTTTAGCTTGGTAGGTCTTTGTGGTTTTCGTGATTGTGTTCTAGTTGGTAGTGGCGTTTGGAGATCCGTTGGTGCTTGGTTGTCTTTCAGTCTTCCGTTGCGATCTTTTTGTTTGTGTACGTTGTATCATGTGCACTTACACTTGTTTGAAAAAAAAAAAAAATTGTTCTGACTTGTTTTTCATCCTTGTTTCCAAGGATCTCCAGGCGGGGCATTACACAACACACAAAAATAATATGCTAACAAATGTTACTACAACACTTTTATAAATTTTGAGTTAACCATAAGACCAAATGCCCTTCCATAGTTAATGAAAATGCTCGAACGTTTTTCTATGTTTTAGTTTTTCTTTTTTCTTTTTTTACAACTCACATATCAGAAAAGACTTTAAAATACTGACATTCAATTACAATCGTTGTGGGTCGGATTGAGTTTATTATCCGTATGTATTTATGTAATTCATAGGACAGGCTTGGATTTAAAATCCCAATCAAACCATGTAAACAGAGAAACATTCACTCTTATTCTCATAATGCTGACAAAGAATAGCAAAAACAACAAAAAGAAGAACATTCCAAATTAAACATATTCCTTAACTTCCTGCAAACTATATGACGAAATGCCTCTGCTATTACCATAATAATACCAACCCATTTCTAGATCTCATAAAAACAAGATACCTAAAACCAAACAGCACAAAAATTTCCAGTTTGAAATCGAAATATAATGCATATTAACACAAAGTATCGGCTGCTCGATAGCCTTTATGATATTTAATATTATATCTAAAATTTTCTAATATAGCATGCAAAGTTTTCTTAGCGGTCACACTATACCCACATCCATTTTTGGATGTACACAGAGTTCCATAACTTCAAACCCTACATACACCCAACCATGGGTGTCGATATATATACAAAAATGTAACCATTCATTTTAAACAACATTTTTTTGCATCTTCAAAAGAAATAAATAACACACAGCATAACAGAGTATAGGGTTACAAGAAAAGCCCCCTACCTCCAAAATCTAAGAAGGTGAACAAACGCTCAACCCACGGCTCTGAGATTCAGCTCGCCCCCAAAGCCCTAAAAATAGAATTGATGGCCTTAAGAGCAACCTCAAAAGAAATAACTATATCTGAGAGCAATAAAAAAAATTGAGTCTCATAAAACAGAGCTCCATTCCATCCATGTTGCCTATTCAATAGCAACACCACACAGGTGGTTTACTTCACCAAGCAAGCGGCCCAAATCTTGGCCAAAACCCTGCAAACTTCAACACCAAGATGGAATGGCCGACACATTCCTAAGTGCCATTACTTCCCACCTTCATGCATTAATTCAACTGCAGGACTGGGTACGATGACAACCCCTACTCACCGCCACATATTTGGCTTTTGAAAAACAAAATCATATGACCCTTTCAAAATATTAGAAACCCCCTTAGGTTTTTATAACAATAAAATCCCTATATCCAATATAACAAAAGGGGTGAAACAATAACTTCTATGTTATAGCTGCGATGATCAAACTTAACAGCTTTTATATAATGACTTCACACTTTTAAATTTGTGGGATATTTTTTTTAAAAATGTAAACTTATTATATATAAGCATTTACATGAACTAACATTTACTCTAGAATTTATAGATTTCACCAATAAAATACATATATACATATGGGTGAGAAAACATCAATACGCATAAGAGTTTTTTTTTTTTTTCCAAATCTGAGTAACACCAGAATGAATTTGCCATATTCATAACAATGTGTTTAATTTTCTAAAATTCTGAAAAACATCCATGTTTATCTTAAAAGAATATAGTTAATTCTTAACATAAATCAATTTAGAAATAAAATGCCTAACATATTACTTCAATGCTTAAGTCATGCATTCTATTATTTAATTAAATTTAGTACCATCCAACTCAAAATTAATATCTGTTCTGAGTTCAAACATGCATTACGAATCAACATTATCAATCAATCGAAATAGCTGAATTCTTATCACAACTAAACTGACATAACCAGGTGATGATCACTATAACTGTATCAACATGGACCAAATTTAACTAATTAAATTTAACAAATTAACAAATAGAGTTTGATAATATCAAAGCAATGAACTTGAATCACAACAACATCTGAGGCAAACAGAGAGAAACAGAAAAGAGTAAGGTCAGACATGATAATCTATGCCCATAGTCACATGATTTTATGATTTTTCTTCATACAGATGGGATGAAATTTTGTTACCATGTATAGTAATGGTGGAGGATTATGGTTGACTATTTTATGCTAATAGGTTGGACACTTTGAGAGTTAGTTTCTCAGTTCATGGTTGTATCATAGTGTAATGAACTTTGGCATCACATGATTGCATAAAGGTATCTCATTTATTTTCATTGGTTTGAATTCCTTATTTGGTTATGGTAGTATATCTTCTTAGTTGAGGATTGTGGTTATTTGATTTCTTTAAGGAGCATGTGATTTGCACTTTGAGTTATTTTATGGTTCAATTCCTTGGTTGACTCTAATGGTTAGAGGATAGGTTTCACCCTAATTTCATGGATAGTTTGTATGCATGGTTTAGTGGGAGCTTGTAAGAATGATGAGGTGGCAATGCAATATTTTGTTGTGATTATTGGAATAGTAAGGTTAGATAGGATGATGAGATGGGTGGGGGTTGTGAATCAATATCCTCTAAATATTTTCCTTCAAAAAAACTTAAATCTTTCCCTTAACTACCTTTTGTAACTCGGTAATCACTAATCCTTTGTCATAACACTTTTCAAATGAAAATAGAAAAACTAATTTAATATCATAAATATATATATATATATATATATATATATATATATATATAACACATAACACAATCATTTGTTATCACAAAAACCATTGGTTAGAGGGAAAACTATAGTGGGGACAATACCCACAAACTTATCACTACTGTAGGAAGAGGTTGTCTTGTTAGGGCTACAATGTTTGTCACTTATTATGACTTACTTAGTTATACAATAAAACCTATAAGAATCTTCCTTTTGCAAGGATTTTACAATGCTCTTCAAGTTTGTCCTCAGTTAAGAGATACAAGACTATTAAGTCCACCTTTTTGAAGGATTTAGAAAACTACTAACATGGTTAATAAATAATAGTAATGATCTTTACAATAGATACTTACTTTTCTTTAATAGATCTCTCTTATACATTTTATCTATCACCTTCTTGTGATAGATCTATAATTTATTCCAAATATATCTTTATCTCTAATTTTTGACCTCTGTCTTGAACTTTGATCTCTATGACTTGCTTGAATACGTCATTCAAAAACATCCACTTATTCATCACACCATCAAAAGGAGTACTTCATTAAACAAAAATCTATATTAAAAAAATGTTTAAAATTATTATATACTAATCCCTTTATAGTTTTTTTTTTTTTTTTTCATTTCAAAGCTTGAACTAATTAAGTTTTTAGAACTTTCTAGAATTGTTCTATGATCATGATCAATAGTTCTAAATTCATTCAATATTTTCTTCCTTTTCATTTGTATATCTATTGCTCCTTGCAATCTTATAATAAAAAAAATTAATTCACATTATTCAATAAAATATTTTCAAATTTGTACCTCAATTCATGCAAACATCTTTTCTTTCTTGGTAGGATTGTGTAGCATTAAATTCTATGCCAATTCAAACTCTGATGTCATCTCTATGACACTTGCTAAATACAACATCCACACTTATTGACACTTAGTAAAAAAATTCTTGGCACCCTCTATGTAGATTGGTAAACTCTATGCTTGGTATTTTTTAATTCTCTTCATCTGGGTATAGGTAGAATTGCTCAGTGAATACTTGAGCTCAGGTATACTTAGTAATATTCACTTATCTTCTCTTTCATTTCTTGAGAAATCTAGTAGCTTGATTTTTATGCACATTTTCACACTAATAGGACATATGATTCTTTGTAGAAGTAGCATTCTTCCCCTTTGACATTAGTGAAAAAAATATTATGTACACAAATAACTTGACCTTTACACAAAATTTCTCCCTATACATATTCTTCCTCTTAGTACAGCTTTTGTATTTCAAAATTTTTTTTGTTTGCAATATAAATATAATATCTCCTTGTAACTTTGAAATGTATATAAAAAATATAGATACTAAGATCTAAGATCAAACACATATTTCAACCTTTTCTGACACTGATGTCAAAATAAATCTTAACATAGAAAGATACTTACTTTGGGGATAAACCAAAATGTTCAAGAAAATCCTTGTGATTCTGCAACATAATATGTAGATTATTGTGTCATGTCCCCTTTTCAAATAACTAAAAATAATAATCTTTGCTAAGGCAGGCAGGCCCAAAAAGGCAAAGTTTCAGCAAAAGGGGATAATCTTTGGAAGCAAATGGACTAATAAATAAAAATTATTATTAAAATATGTTTTATTAACCCCTCTTGGACGTGAGTTAGGGTTATGCCCTCTTTTAAGGGGTTTGGAGGCATTCTGGGCTCATTCCAGAACTTGATTTTTGCTCATTTCTTTGTTATTCTTCAGAGGTTGCCAAACCTATGGAGAAGGAGACCCAAGAACGGGAGTTTGCAGGTTTCCAGGGAGACCCAAGAATAGGAGTTTGTAGGTTTCTAGGAAGGCTAAGGATGGGAGTTTGAAGTCATTCCATGTGCATGTTCATACAGAGTTTTCCTTTGTGCTAAACAGTGCAGATTTGTGAGTTTTTGGGTGTGTTTTTTGGTATGAGTTTGGTGTTTTCAGTTGAGTATTTCATATCAGTCTGGGTTGCTTCTATATTTCAGACTTTAAGATGTTAAAATACAGCTGAATATATGTATTGGGACGTGATTAAACTTCTGAGATAGATTATTAGTATTTTTGTGGTGTTTTCGGGCATTTTTGTGTTAATTTCGGGAGCCCGATAAGCATAGTTTTTGTCCTACATTTGTGAACTGTTGTGTAAAGGCTATACAGATCTAGAAATGTCATTTTATGGCTGTTATGCTGCTTAAATTTCTGTAAAAATTTCCATTTTCAGATTTATTAATAATTTGTGAAGTTGTGAAGCTTTTGGCACTATTTCTGGCATACCCAATTTGGGGTTTCTTGAGAAATTTGGTGGATCTTTGTGATATTAGTTGTTTGATCTTGAAAATCTGATTAGAGGTTGGAAATATCATACAAAATCAGAAAAGGGACATTTCAATGGTATCAAAGCCATGATCTTGCCAGCCTGAGGGTTTGTAGAAGCTTGCATGTCAGTTTTGACAACTACCCAGATCTTACATGTGAGTTTTGACAACTACCCAGATCTTGCATGTCATAATTTATGATTTCATGTTTCTTCTAATCAGTTGCATGTCAAAATTTATGGTTGCATGCTACTTCTAATCATTTGCATGTTAGTTCTTGGTGAATTTGGTGGTTGCATATTGCTTCTAATCAGTTGCATGTCAAAATCTATGGTTGCATGCTACTTCTAATCATTTTCATGTTAGTTCTTGGTGTTTGAAGAAGTTATATCCTATTGGGGTTACACTCTACTTTATCTAGAATGGACAGGTATAGTACAGAGTCTCAGAGGACACGATCTTGGACAATTGATATCTAGAGTCAAAACAGTAGAAAGGATGGTTATTTAGACATTCGAGATAAACTTATAAAAATAAGCCATGACATGTCTGAATAGTTGGTTGAGCACCACCATATAATGAATGACATGTTGTCCAACCCAGCTAAGGTGGATAAGTTGACTGGATTTCTATTTGGCAGATTTTCTCACAGGGCAGATGACACAATTACCAAGAACTTGCATGAGGATTTTGAAAAACTAGCTTATAGCCAGGCAAAGGTCTCAGATTCTACTCTGCCACAGGAGGTAGTGGGTTTAGATGATGATTATGAGGATTTTTTTGTGCATGATGGTGAGATACCTAGTAGAGATGAGCAGACATTGAGCATTCATGACTTTGCTGAGAAAGAGTACCAGGCACAGTTAGATGCTTCATTACATGAGGTTGAGGCAAGTAGTACTCCACATGATTTGTCCAGCCAGCTGAAGGTGAACAAAGATAGTATTGTGACTTCATTATCTCAACATGACAATATGTGGGATATGATAGAGGATCACATTCAGATGATTCAGTTACAGGGTAGACATAAGGGAGTTTAGGAAAAGTCTCCTTGTGTTGACTTACAAGCGATTAGGGAAGGAATGGGAACGATGAAGTTGAGTTATTTACATCTTCTATCAAATCGTGACCATCTTCTTAGCCTTGTCAGAGACTATTTAGATGCCTTGAGGAGGAAGGAGGAGGAAGTTGATAGGCTTTCTCACGAGCTTGAGGACACTCAAGCTTCTTTGGTGAATACTCCATTGGCATTACAAGACTAGGAGAGACATGGGGATAAGCATGGCATGGAATTGAGTTTAGTTTCATCTTGCACTCCTAATACTCAGCTTTCTGCAAATGGTAGATCATATGTGGACATTGATAATGTTGCGAGTTCATCTTGCATTCACATCCAAGATATAGGGATAATGTCAGACAGGTATGTGGAATTAGTTGGTATTGGTCATATTACTCAGGTGAGGATTTTTTTTGAGTTACCAACTGATTATAGTTAATGGATATGGACTCGAGATTGTTATATTGGCATTTGGGATTTAGTTGACTGGAAATATTTAACACTTTTTGGTAGTAGTGATTGTTTGGGTGCTATCATGGATTTGATTAGCAGATTTCACGGTGTTGTCTTTTCTTGTGCCAGGAGCTTATCCGATGTTGGTATTAGTTTTTATACACTGGTGTTGGGCTTTGTTCATATATCTAGTTGACCATACTTGTTGGAATGTGTTGATGATATTTCATATTTGGCAGTGTGTACAGATGAGTCCCAGGATCATATTGGCATTGATGACATCCAGGAGGATGTAGTGGGTAGTTTTGAAGACTTAGTTTCCTTGGGTATAGAGGAGTTGGACAGTAGTGCTAATTTTTTTGATACTCTGTATGTTGATATGAGCTTTAGATTTCATTCATAGGATATGGATTGTAATACTCTAGAGACTAGTGACTTTGAGGATACTCCTTTAGAAAGTGCATCAGAGGAGGTTTGTAGGAGACAGTCAAGCCAGTGCCATCATGTGTCTAATCAATTGAGAGTTAGTGACCAAGACATTGCTATCACTTGCCAGCATTTTGATGTTTCTCGTCAGTTGTTAGCAGTTTATGGATGGGGTTCTCCTACTAGTGATGAGTAGGAATGTAGTTATCTTCCCTTGATAGAGATCCACTCTTTATGGGAGGATATTCGGATTTTGAGACAGAATTATATGCAGTTGGTAATCGATAGATATTATCTTATGGAGTGGGGCAATACTGCATATGATGCATTGTTGGCCAAGGAAGATGAGGTGAATGAGCTTACTGAGCAGCTTGAGGTGACTTTTGAGATTCTTGAGAGTACACAGTTGGATTTCAAGGAGTCACAGTTTCATTTGGCTAAGGTGACCATGGAGTTAGAGTGACTACAGTCTTTACCTGATTCTATATAGTCACAAGTTATGGTGTTTGGTGATCCAAGGATGTCCATGGCCGAGATTGTCAGAGACAATGGAGATGGGGATGCATCCATCCTTGATACTAACATTAGCATATCAGGTTCATTCCCACTAGAGTCAGGTTTAGTTGAGTTGGGTGTTGTAGTAGATTGTTGTATGCCTGACATAGTGGTGGCCTCTAGTACTGATGGCACGGAGACTAGAGATGTATCAAAGATCATGTGTGATGTTGGTGAGTCGGCAGTTGGCATGGTTCCTGCTAGTAATACTACTCCCTTGGTGATATCTTCGGAGGTAGTAGTTAGTTCTAACATGGTTAATGATCAATTGCAGTTAGTTTCATCTAGATTATAGTTTGAGCCACTGACTGAGATTGGTGCATTCTATCGACATTACACTATGAGGTACACTCATCAATTTACCTTTGATGACCATGTTGATGAGATGATGATACAAAGATGTACTTTGGTTCCTAGTGCTTATCATCAGTTATGGGACAGTTTGATGCCTTAGGATGAGGGTTGTGATGGGCATGACATGGCGATAGGTTCTACAGTTGACAGCTTGATAATACATGACTTAGAGCAGGATTTTTAGAGTGATGCTTCAACGGGTGTTGTTATTGATTCTACTCCTTTGGCTATGACATCTCCTGACTTAGCTAGTGATCAGTCACAGTGGGTTGTATCACTTGTTCATGGTGAGCTGTTGATTGAGGTTGGTTTTTTTTATCAACATTATATTGCAAGGTATGTACATCAGTTAGCATTTGATCCTTGTGTTGAGGAGTTGATGGCAAGAAAATTTGGTTTGGGTTCCAATTCTTGCTATTTATCTTGTGATGGCTTTTCAACATCAGGGGTGCATGGTAGTTATGGTTATTAGATAGTGGTCAGTGATCTACAAAGTTTTGTTGACTGTAGGTGTTGTATAGTGTGTGGATTCTCCATACTTGGTACAGTTTCATTCAGGAGCATTCACCATTGTTGCAGAGTTGGATTGTACATTCCGTATAGGCCAGTAGAATGCATTGATGGTATTTACTGTGTTGGTAGTCCACTTTACTTGGGTTTTGATGTTCTAAGAGTTTGTGTCTCGTGGTTTTTTGACTATGGAAGTTGTGATTTTGGAGTTTGGTTGAGCTATAATTGTCAGTTTGATTATGGATTCCTCTTGGTCATATTGCAGAGGATATTGCAGGAGCCTGTGTTAATTGGCAGTAGTATAGTTCATGACTACACTTGGGATCCAAGTGGATTGATTGGTTTATTTTTCAGCCATTTCTTGAGGACAAGCAAGATTTGGGAGGGGAGGACTTGTCATGTCCCCTTTTCAAATAATTAAAAATAATAATCTTTGCTAAGGCAGGCAGGCCCAAAAAGGTGAAGTTTCAGCAAAAGGGGATAATCTTTGGAAGTGAATGGACTAATAAATAAAAATTATTATTAAAATATGTTTTATTAACCCCTCTTGGACATGAGTTAGGGTTATGCACTCTTTTAAGGGGTTTGGAGGCATTCTGGGCTCATTCCAGAACTTGATTTTTGCTCATTTCTTTGTTATTCTTCAGAGGCTGCCAAACCTGTGGAGAAGGAGACCCAAGAATGGGAGTTTGCAAGTTTCCAGGGAGACCCAAGAATGGGAGTTTTCAGGTTTTTAGGAAGGCTAAGGATGGGAGTTTGAAGCCATTCCATGTGCATGCTCATACAGAGTTTGCCTTTGTGCTGAACAGTGCAGATTTGTGGGTTTTCGGGTGTGTTTTTTGGTATGAGTTTGGTGTTTTCAGTTGAGTATTTCATATCAGTTTTGGTTGCTGCTGTATTTCAGACTTTAAGATGTTAAAATAGAGCTGAATATATGTATTGGGATGTGGTTAAACTTATGAGATAGATTATTAGTGTTTTGTGGTGTTTCTGGGCATTTTTGTGTTAATTTCAGGAGCCCGATGAGCATAGTTTTTGTCCTACATTTGTGAACTGTTGTGTAAAGGCTATAAGGATCTGGAAATTTCATTTTTTAGGCTATTATGCTGCTGAAATTTCTGTAAAAATTTCCTTTTTCATATTTATTAATAATTTGTGAAGTTGTGAAGCTTTTGGCACTATTTCTGGCATACCCGATTTGGGGTTTCTTGATAAATTTGGTGGATCTTTGTGATATTAGTTGTTTGATCTTGAAAATATGATTAGAGGTTGGAAATATCATACAAAATCAGAAAAGGGACATTTCATATTGTCCCAGTTGGACCTTATTAACTCCGAATTCTTCTTCTCAATTTTAAGCTTAGCCACAAGAACAATCATATGATCACATATTAAAAGACTCGGGGTGGATATGAGAACCTTTGCATCTCTAATGTGAGTTTTAATAACCTCCAAATGAAGTAGTAGAAAATATTTAATCACATTTATTTTGTTCTTAGACTTCTCTCCTCCTATAGAAACTCATGTTGAGGTCTTGTGAGAAATCTCACTTCAATAAAGTGAATTGATGATATACTTGGGTCTTTCTAAAGCTCATCTACACTAGACTTCATATCTTCATCTATTTTATGTAACTTATTTTTGAGCTCTTTGGTGATGAATGGAATATCAAACAAGTTTTGAAATAATGATAAATAAATTCTATACAAGAGTCTCCAAGTTAGTAACAAAATTGGATAAAGCCACTTTCTCGATAAAAATATCAGTAGAGACTTTTTCCAATGACCTATTTTAAAAATTATTCTCATTCCATTCCATTAAAAGTGAGTGTATATTATGTAGGAGCATCTTGGGTTCCCTTGTAATCTTTCACTTTTCTTTCATTTTGTGAGTTCTTCCTAAGTTCTAGTTGCTACCAAGTTATAGTTTCTAGCTACTATTGAGTTCTAGTTCTTGTTGAGTGCCAATTGTTTTCAAGTTCTAGTTTCTAATTGCTTCCAAGTTCCATTTGATGCTAGGTTATCTAGTGTGTGCCATTTATCTAGTATTGGCCAAGTGTTCCTTCATGTGCCAAATGAGCCTACTATTTGTTGATGCTCGGTTTCTTCTTTAGCCAAGTTGTTTGTGTTTTGGTTCTTAGTGGGAGCTGACTTGTGTATTTAATTTTGATCATGAATTTAAGAATAGGACCTTTTTTAGGGATGAGTGTTGACCATCTTGGGTTGTCCTTTCTTTGATGTAATGTTCTAGAATCTTCTATAAGCCATTTTGGCAAGTATAAATAGAGTGCTTAAGCTTAGGTTAAAAGGTAGAGAGGTTTTTGAAGGGGGAATGCATATGTGTCTGGATCATGGATTTGGAAGTTGTATTTTCTATCTAGTTTTAACCTAGAAGGCCTTATAGCTGGGCATGTATGATGATTACTTAATGAATAAATAGAGTTTTTTTTGTTCTTTGTTGTTTGTTTCTATTGTGGTTACTTTGCAAGGTGGTTGGGATAGCTGGGTGTGCCCTTTGCCCTAATTATTTCACCTCTCCTTGCATCAGGTGGTATCAAAGCTCAAGGTTCATCCTTATGGAGTTTGGGTTGTGTAGAACCCTAAGTGAATTTGGTTGTGGGGTAGCAGATCTAAGTATTTGACCTACAACTTGCAAAGGGTTACAATCTTGCAAGAACCTAATTTGTAAAAATGGTTTGAGGTAGATGAAATGTTGATAATGAAATATTGGATACATTGAGACAATTTGAAACTAGATTAGATGTTATGGAGATAGGCTAGAGGAGAGGAGCACATCTTGATGGTGTGAGTGATGATGAAGCAGTAGCACCAAACCCTAATCTGGAACTTGAACGAGATTAAGATGAGGCAAGATTGTTGAGGGTATTGTCTAGGAAAAATTCAAAGCCTATTGTAGAAGTTGTTCCTTATGATGGAAAAATGGATACCAATGTTGTGTTAGATTGGATCTCTAAAATGGAGAAATTCTTTAAGTATGAAAACACTCCTGATAATAGGAAGGTGAAGATTGCAGTTACTAGGTTGAAAAGTCATGCCTCATTATGATGGTAGAATTTGAAAATTGATAGAAAAATGAGAGGATTAAAGGAGAAGATCAAAACTTGAGTGAAAATGGTGAGCAAGGTAAAGAAAAAATTCCTTCCTACTGATTACCAAGTTCACTTATTGAGAAAGATGCAAAATTTTAGACACAGAGACATGACTGTGAAGGAGTATATTGAGGAATTCTATAGATTAGACATCAGATCTAGACATGTGGATGATGATGTTGAGAAAAATGCAAGGTACATAAATAGATTGAGATCTAGAATTAAAGACAAGATACAATTTTTGAAATTGGAAAGTCTAGAAGAAGCATACCAATATGCCTTGAAAGTCAAGGAGATCTTGACAAAGAAGCATGAACAAAGACAAAGAGGTAGAGGTGGTAGATTCCAGAGAGGCAGAGGTAGATCTTATGGAGAAGGTGGTCAATCTAACAATTATGTGCAAGATAAGGGAAAATATAAATGGAAGAATGATGACAAAGGCAAGATTGAGTGGAAAGGTGGTGATTCTTACCGAGGAGGTACCAGTTCTTACCGAGGAAAAGGTAGTTCTTATCCTAGAGGTGGATTTTGTGGCAATTATTTTAGATGTGGTAAACAAGGGCATATATCCTTTGAATGTAGATCCTCTAAAAGTGGGCAAGGTAATAGAAATGTTGTGATTCAAGGAGACACCAAGGGTTCACCAAGTGGACCCAAGGCTAGAGAAAACTTGATGGTAAGAAGAACCTTATGTAATAAGGGTAGTGATGAGGAACCTATCTTAAGGAGAAGGTAATCATTAGCAGTGGATGTTCTAAAAATTTGGCATCAAAAGAGTTGGTTACAAAGTTGCACTTGCAAAGGTTGAAGCATCCTAAACCCTATCATATTTCATGGATCAAGGATGAACATAAGATATTGGTAAGTGAACAATGTATAGTGAAGTTAAAGATTGGACATTACTTTGATGAAGTTTTGTGTGATATTATGCCTATGGATTGTTGTCATATTCTATTGGGTAGACCTTGGCAATATGATAGATATGCTATATATGATGAAAGATTGAATCAATATGCTCTTTGGGTAAATGGGAAAAGACAAATATTTCTACCTTTGATTGAAAATCCAGATGAGGTTAATTGTACTATTGGGTATGTGCAGGATCATGGTGTGCCAAAAAGTGGCGATGTGAAAAAAATAGAGTTTGAACATGTCTAAAAGTGCTTCAAAATCTACTCTGACTTTTTTTCACCTATCCAAGTACCAAGCTTGGAAGGAAAGGCCGAGCCATATCGGATATCTGATCTAATATCAGATATCCAATCTAATATCAAATATCCGATTTAATATCATATATCCGATATTATCGGATATACGATTATATATCGGATATTTGATAATTATATTACATTATTATTATAATATTATAATAATATAAAAACATTATATTATCATAGTATAATACATTATAATATAATATTATAATAATAATTATTATTATACTATAACATAATAATAATATTATTATTATATTATAATAATATTATATAATATAATATAATACATTATAATAATATAATATAATAATAATATTATATTATAATAATATATTAATATAATATAATATTTTATATTATAATATATAAAATATAATATTTCATATTATAATATATAAAATATAAAATATGTTATATATCTTATATCTAAAATATGTTATATATCTTATATATAAAATATAAGATATGGGTGCAATCGGATATCCGATCCAATATAGTATCGGATATCGGATACCTATAGCATACATTAAAAAAAAGAACAGACCCATGGGCCCTTATTTCTCACTTTTTAGGGGCCAATATTAGCACATGACAAGATATCAAATACAAAATTGGATATCAAATATTAAGGTAAATTTTTTTTGTTTTTTAAACTAATTTTTAATCTAAATTTGATAGATTTTAGCATGATTTTGTTTGTTTTAGTTGAATCTAGGGTTTTTTTGAAAAAAAAGGTTAAAATTAAGATTTTTTTTTAATATATATTACGTTTTACAATTCAATAGGAATGGCTGATCAAAATGATGACACTGAGGCAGCGAATAATATTCCTCTTAACCTCCCACCAAATGATCTAGTACCCCCACAAAACCATCCACCAAACAATCCTCTACCCCCTCAAAACCCTCCTCGAATCGAGGATTTGATAAATGAAAATCTCACCGAGTTGAGAGGTTTGCATAGAACATATAATAATGAACTCGCATTGGCTCCTATGTTATCCATGTTAAACACCATAGTGGATAACATTGAAACCCTTACAAACCAACAAAATGTCGCTCTTCATTGGCATGATCAAATGCATGAGATGTTTGATGATGGTTTGGATTATGATGAGGTTGCAACCCTCAACATAAGGAAAGGCAATTTGGCTAGCCTTTTTGCGAACCCAAAAATGGGTTTACCAGTTGACCCATAAAAATCCAAACTATCAATTAAATGTTGCACAAATGATGCCATACATGCAAACTTTTGGGATCGTTGGTGGATGGTCTTTGATATCCCTCCACATGGAAATTTAGACATACCATTTTATTTCCTTAGAAAATTATATGTTGAATTTGTGTTGAAACTTAAAGTGAACTATTAGAGCATGAAGCCCAACATGGGCTTAAGACTAGGAGCTCCTCAGGATAGACCCTCTTGCCAGCAGAAGAAAGATGGAACTTTTGTCCTCCCACCTGATATCTCCCCTCCTCCTCAAGTGCAGCATCCAGATATTATTATAGAGGCTAGCTCTTAGACTATCAGAGTCATTCATAGGCTGAGTAGCCTAATGATATCTTAGGCTAGGTCAATCCTGCCTCCTCATGTTGATGATGTTGATGCCAGTTCATCATCGGCTAGCTCATCACATGTTTGTGTGCCTCACACTTGCATTACGTGCAAGAATATTTGCCTGGGTCCCATAGGTGATCTTCTTGAGTATCATTTTGTATTAGACAATTACACACCAGACACACACGCAGAGGCTACAGACCCTGATGCGAGAGAGGAGGGGAATGCAGAGGCATGGACTCCTTCGATGTCGGTACATGTATATTTTTTTTTGTTATGACATATGTGATTTAAAGTTAATTTTTATAATAGAGTAATTTTAATTTTTAAGCCATATTGACTTTTATATGTATGTGATCTTCATTCACATTTAGTTAATGACTGAGGAGGAGCTCAGATAGATTGATGATGGCACGCTCTCAGCCATTTCATTTAGCCTTGAGACATCTATGGTACATTATGTTGTGTTTGCATTTTTTTTCTATTTGATATTGTAGCATATATGGTTGCTAATCTTTCTTTTATCTTGCAGGTAGCACCTGTCTCGGAGGGACAAAGTGCAGAGGGTGAGCCAGCACACACTAAAAAAGGAAAGGTAATTAGGCACTTTCTATTTGATTAAATATCGATGCATTATTGTAAAATGTTTGTGGTAATCCCATTTAATTACATTCTTTATTGTATATAGGGCGTCGCTACTGGTGATGAGCCTATACAAATTTTGCGTTGTAGACCATCAGGGATTTCCATTCACACTGAGAGCCCCATTGTATGTATAAGTATCATTTATTTTTTATTATCCTTATCTTCATAAATAAATTCAAAACTTATTTCTGTGATATTAAAAACTACTATTTTGTATCTCATAGGAGACTCCTAGTGCACATGAGGTCCGACAGGATAGTTATGTAGATTTGATGATGCAGCCACTCACTCCCGAGGAGGAGCCTACAATAGTAAGTTGTAGTTTGAATTCATGATTAAATATGTTATAAATTTATCATGCTATGAAATATAATGTTATAGTTTAAATTGTAGATTCATCTGAAAAAGGTATTTGAACATATACAGCCCACAATCAGAGAGGTACCAGCATTGCTGAGGGCATACGAGAGCACTCCTGACGGGCGCAGGAGGTCGATGAGAGAGGTATTTATTATGAAATTTTGATATTATTATTCTCCATTACAAAAAATATCATTATGAATTTGAGTAATTCAATGTTAGATATGTAGAATCATATAAATTTAGTAGTCTAACTTTGGGTTTTCCTTTTTTGTTTATGTAGGAGGCATTCGATCCACCTAGTGCAGTGAAGGGGCTACATTTTGATCATCCACCAACACCCTAGGATAGTATAGTTTTCGTAGGATGCATCATGAGACATTTTGAGATGGAATATGCCACATTGTATATAGAAACATTGATATTATACACATTCTGATGGCATGATCAGCCACATTTTCTATATGGATCTATGTATTTTGATATATATTTGAGTACTTTTTCTATGGATACATGATCTTTGATATATATTTGTGTAAATTTTTTTCTATGGATACATTTATTTTGATATATATTTTTGTCATTTATGTGCACAATGATATACATATTAATTTAGTATCTAGTATTGTTCAATTTATCGTGGATCATGTGTCATGCCCTAAATTTTACTAGTAAAAACACAACAATTTTTTTTTTTGTAGGTTATGAAGTCGCATAAGAAATTACATATTGTAAAACAAGGTTAACATTGAATAGGAGTTCAAGACTCATGTGGATAGTGTCATCCGATTGTAACATTTTAGTCACGGGTGGTTTTCAAATAGATTGGATGACAGTCTACTTCAAGTTAGTGTCACGAGTCAAAAGAGAAAGTTCAAGATACAACACTCATCAATTAGTGAGGTAATTCATATCCTAACAAGCCTTTGATACTAATATTCTATTAGGGTCTGTTGGTTGTATCATATGGACTAGGTCGTGATTCTAGCATGTAAGGGAAGGGGATCAAAATTACTTATTATCCTCATTACCAATGTACACACATTCATTAATCATTACAATATATATTAATGTGAAAATTACTATATGGTGTGGAAGTGTAGTATATCTTAATCGATTAAACACATGTATCTAGAGAATTTAGATTTAGTACTCATCACATGAGCACCCTTAGTCAAATAAGAAAATGTGCACTTATCTACCACACTATATCATATCTAACCATTGGAAATTAGAAAAGATATGCCCCAAAGGTAGCTTCAAAGTCTACATGATGGAGAAGGGGCCACTTGTATTGATAGTATCCATCATTCAACACATACTATACATAACCTATGGAATAAACAATTTGTTTTATGTGCCAAACGTGTATCATGTGCTTGCATCCATATCTTACTGGTTACAGGTCCTCTCAAAGATTGGACCAATACTGAGTCATTTTCTCCCTCTTTACTCTATTTAGTAATCCTTATACATTCTATCAACATTGCTTCCTCACCTAACTAGCACTCACTACAGTTTCCTAAAATTACTATTTCAATACATAAATTAAACTCACTCTAACAAAAGATAATTACTAACTATCTAGCTCATCAACTACTAACTAATCTAGCTACATTGCTATGCTTTTACATTTATATTTTAATTACTATAATTACTATACTATTACATTTAATTTTTACATTATTACATCTAATTATTCACCATAAGCTCACTTTCTCACTATCAATATTATTATTATCAAAGCATGTTAAGATTCAAAGTAGTTTCATAGTACGAATTAGTAAGCACATAAAATAAGGAACTCTTAGTAAGTCTAAGGGCCAATTCAAAGTACTTAACTCAATAATAATTCATGATCAGGATTTAAACACATCCTACTACACCATTTTATTGAGTGTGTCAATTTAAATTTGTTAGATGAATTGTTTATGCAAGGATTAGGTGCAAGCGTATAAATAAGGTTTGTATATAACATACCTTGTCATTCTAACATATATGTATTCATCATTTCATGCAACTAACATAGTAAAATGTGGTGTACATGAATCATATTATCATTAATTATACATAGGGTACATGAGCTGACGAGCTACCTCTAATGACATGCCTATTGACCCTTATTACATACTAACTAACTAATGCTTTATTCATACACTACATTTTCAAATTGGTATATATATTCTATCAACTTTGATATTCTACTAATATCTTCAGTCGAATCCACAACATTAATTATCTAACTAACATTCCCTCAAGCCAAATATAAAATTCACTTGACATTAAATCCAACATCTACAAAGGTTTTTCATGCATTCAATTCTATCTAGTAACTCTTATCTATCAATGTGCATTATTGACTAGATAAAACTAGATTTGAGTTATTATTTTAATCCACCATCCATCCTTATCCTTGATTCTCCAATCCCATCACCCCGACAACTTACTTCATATTAACCCTATTATATCTACATCCAACTATCCTAATTTACAGTCTTAACACTAATTTAATTAAACCCTTCGTACTTAACATCATGTTCAATTATATATGCATTCTTGTAAACTTATTTATTTCATTTAATTTATTTTCCTATATTGAGGTTTTCCATTACCATATGGTTTAATTGTTACATGTTTCTAAATGCGCCCCTTGATATAAAAATTACCCTTAAACTAAGCCCAAATATACTAAGTGTCACTATCCTCTATTCAAGACTTGAAATGATTAAATACTTATTTGATAAAAATAAAAACAAATCTAAAGGGTGAATCTCCTATCTATCTTAAATCCTCATCATTCCCTAACTCTTACCAAGGCCACATTTCTTCCTACACGTGGTCCCTAGAAGGTCCCATGTGGGTCATGTGCAAAATTTTGACTAATCCAAGCCTTAGGACATCTTTTTCCCATCCCTCCAATCAACAATCCTAATGTGAACAAGTCATATTAAATGTCAACTTGACATTCTCCTAAGTACAAATCCCTTGGGATTTCTATGCCACTCCCCCTTAATTTCAAGTCGACTACCTATGCTTGGGAACACGTGACCACTACTGCAAGAAATTTCAAGTCAACTACCTATGCTTGGGAACACGTGACCACTACTACAAGGAGGGGACGACTAGTGCATAAGACAAGGATGTGACATAAACCATTTCTCCTATGCACCCAAGTATATTAATGGGGATGAAACCCCTTTTCAAGGAGGCAAGCTCAAGGATAAAAGTTTTGACATGACATGTTAGAATGAATGTCAGATTTAACAATACGCCTTGGGGAGTGGAGAAAACTTTTTTCATTATGATGGCTTAGGAAATGTTGGGGGCTCCTCTAGAAGGGCGGTCAAGATCAATCTTGGCTTTTATTTTATTTTTGAGTTAAATATTTAAATTTTTCATATTCTCTAACATGCACACTAATATGCCTTTATTTATTTAATTACTAATTTACTATTTGAGTGTTGGATCTGACTTAGAGGTCACAAGATTGTAATGTGTACCATTCTGTCACTTAGGAAATATATTAGTCTAGGACACTCATTAGTCTCTATATGCTATTATTATTTTTATTTTTATTGGATAGCAGTCTAGAATCTGTGAATATTCTTTAATATTTTATTGCTTTTTATTAAGGAAGGGATTTATTTTCCTTTACCATACATTTTTCGGAAAGGAAAATGCATGCCTATAGCAATGCATCTCATAGATTTTATTATATCTTCTCTTAGAACAAACTTCATTTTGTTATATCATGAAATTAATTTGATGATTTCCTTGCTTAGAATTGCATTAAGCTTGGTAATTAAAATCAATGTTATCCATGCATGTGATATGAACATAAAATTTTCCTTCCAAATTATTGAGTGCACAATAAGATTGTAAGCAATCTACTAAGTTTTAAATTTATACAATCAATGGTATCACATAACATCTATGGATTGTTATTATCAACTAGTCATTTACAATACCACAAGGAGAAAAATTTCTTTCACATTTTCAAATGATAACAATGATGTCAAAGAAAATCTGTAACTCATACCAATGCTTTCATAATAATATAAACTCCAAATGAAACATGCATATACAACCTTATCAATTATTTCCTCTACATGTACATTAGGTAACAATGATACAATCTCCTTCCATCGCAATGGGGCAACATAAGGGACTTTTCAAAATAATAAGGAACATGAACATTGTCCAACATGATCATTGAGAACATGAACAAGTTGGTGAATCCTCCTTCACAAATGAGGGTACAATGTCAAGTTTTCTCATCCAACATCAATCTGCAAGATGATCATTCCAAGCCATTTCCATTGCTCCCTTGGACACAAATCTACATATGCAACACAAAAAAATAACAAGGACCATGGGTGCTTTCCACCCAACCATAGGCCTCAAAGAGACCACCCCTGGACTAGGGAACAAGGCTCAAAATGGGATACACATACAATCTTTCGATGCACAAACATTACATTTCAAACTTGAACAATTTCCCCCCAAGGCTATTTCACAATGGCTTCATAGATGGAACCGTAAACATAGGGTGAAGGTGTGTTCTAAAATGGAGACTTGCCATACCAAACCATATCTACAATAAATAATTTTCATGCCCTCTTGAGGCTATCATAATTCAGAAAATTTCATGCCCTCTCGGGGCTATCATAAATCAACAAGTTAATGCCCTCTCGAGGCCTCCACATTTCCTCCTCCAAACCCACTACCATTAGCTGTAACTCCTCAAACTTCCTTTCTACAACATACTTTCCTTGTCACCCCTAGCAAGATATGAATGGTTATGGCATATAATGGAGCCCATACTCCAAGGTTCTCAATACATTTTTTGAACCCAACTTAAGCCCTTCACCTTGGACTTCTCTTCCCTTGCCACAAGGGTGAGTGTAAGTCTCATGCCCATAACAACACTCAAGCACAAAACAAGAAAACAAAACCAAGTAGAAATAAAACAAGAAATTTTCAAGAGCACATCACATTTTCACAACACAATATCAACACCCATAATACAACAAGGAAATAGAGGAAATCGAAACCTCACACTCACAATACTCCACACAATACAACAAGATGCACAATGGTGTCACACTAATCTACATGGAACGAACACCATTCAAGCACTCACATGAATGCTACTCCACAATGCAATGCAATGCATACTCCATTGATAAACTCCACACTTGCATATTTGCTTAACCATGCTAAAAGAAAGAAATGGAAAAGAAGCAATTTTGTGATACCAACCTTGGTACAAGCTAGGGTAAGGATAGTTGTAGTAGAGCTCCCCTAATCTCCCTCCAAAACCTAATTGTCTCTAAAATTAGAGAGTGGGAAGACACCCCACTAGTTTGGCCAAGACCCTCTAATAAAGCCTTCCCACTAACTTATTTTAGCAAAAACACTAAGCCACTACTTCTTAAAAACTTGTCTCCTCTAACGGTTTATTGATAGCCCTCATGAGCTCTGAGTTATGACCCTCAAAAGATCGACCTCAAAATGCACTTAGAGCACCTTGGAGACTCCTCGGTACGAGGTGGCCACAAATGATGGATAGTCTCTGTGGCTAGAACAAGGGTGTGACTAGGGTTCACCCAACCATTTGAAGCTAATGGCACTGACGATTCGATGCTAAGATCAACAGTTTCAAAGTTACGCTGTGGTGCACCTACGAACTAAGGCACACTGCAAGTTTTGGCATTGAGTGAGATCACTGTGTCGAATCCAAATGGAATGTGATCTCTCAAAAATGAGATAGGTTATTTTAGGCCTCAGTATCACCATCCTATAGCATTTAATAGTTCATCGATAGCCCTCACGAGCTCTGAGTTATGACCCTCGAAAGATCGACCTCAAAATGCACTTAGAGCACCTTAGAGACTCCTCGATATGGGGTGGCCACAAATGATGGATGGTCTCCATGGCCAAAACAAGGGTGTGACTAGAGTTCAACCACCCATCCAGAGCTAATGGCACTGACGATTCAATGCCAAGATCAGCAATTTCAAAGTTACACTATGGTGCACCTATGAACTGAGGTACACTACGAGTTTTGGCATCGAGCGAGATCACTATGTCGAATTCAAATAGAATGTGATCTCTAAAAAATGAGATAATTTATTTTAGGTCTCAGTATCACCGTCTTGTAGCATTTGATAGTTCATTGATAGCCCTCACGAGCTCTGAGTTATGACCCTCGAAAGATCGACCTCAAAATGCACTTAGAGCACCTTGGAGACTTCTCGGTATAGGGTGGCCGCAAATGATGGATGGTATCCATGGCTAGAACAAGGGTGTGACTAGGGTTCACCCGCCCATCAAGAGCTAATGGCACTGACGATTCGATGCCAAGATCAGCGGTTTCAAAGTTACGCTGTGGTGCACCTATGAACTGAGGCACACTATGAGTTTTGGCATCGAGCGAGATCGTTGTGCCGAATTCAAATGGAATGTGATCTCTTGAAAATGAGATAGGTTATTTTAGGCCTCAGTATCACCGTCTTGTAGTATTTGATAGTTCATCGATAGCCCTCATGAGCTTTGAGTTATGACCCTTGAAAGATCGACCTTGAAATGCACTTAGAGCACCTTGGAGACTCCTCAGTATGGGGTGGCCGCAAATGATGGATGGTCTATGTGGCTAGAACAAGATTGTGACTAGAGTTCACCCGCCCATCTAGAGCTAATGGCACTGATGATTCAATGCCAAGATAAATAATTTCAAAGTTACGTTGTGGTGTACCTATGAACTGAGGCACACTACGAGTTTTGGCATCGAGCGAGATCATTGTGCTGAATCAAACAGAATGTGATTTCTCAAAAATGAGATAGGTTATTTTAGGTCTCAACATCAATGTCTTGTAGCATTCAATAGTTTATCAATAGCCCTCACGAGCTCTGAGTTATGACCCTCAGAAGATTGACCTCAAAATGCACTTAGAGAACCTTGGGACTCCTCAGTATGGGGTGGCCACGGATGATAGATGGTCTCCATGGTTGGAACAAGGGTGTCACTAGGGTTCACCCACCCACTCGAAGCTAATGGCACTAACTTGTAGCCATTAGGAGTTATATTTTAAAAATTTTTCAAGAAAGGTTGACCCCTTTGACTTGTATCCTGAAAGGTTGCTTTGTGCCTTGCTTGATTGTTTGAAGACTACTCCATGTGTCACTATCTTTCTTGGAAAAAAAATTGCTTTTGAACATCAAGCTTTCAATATTATCAATTATTGTCAAACGTTTTCAACCAAGTCAAAACATCAAGTGAAAATATTTGTTTGCATTTTTTGCTAAGGGGAGTTTCATAAATTGACTTTGATTTTCTATGTCTCTAGTGCTTGAACATGCTTAAAATGGCTCTTTGGTCTTAGAGCTATTAATATTTTCTAACTTCATGGTCTATGATATGCATGCTAAGAATTTCTTTCACTAAATGGTTTCCTTGATCTATTGACTACACTTAAATTTGTTCACTTGTCATCTCTCTTTTTTTTGTCTACATTGCTATTTGGGATTTTTTCGTATCTCTTGACTTGAGTCACTAGTGTTGTAACCTACTTGGACAATTTGTTTGACAAGTCACTCATTCATTTCTACCTCTCTTTGACATGTGAACACTCTACCTCTCTAGTTTGGACATCAAGTTATCTTGTGTCACCTTATTAGCTTCCTCTAGTCTCCTTCATGCTTTATTATCTATCTACCACTATGGTATTTAGACCTTGTGCTACCAAACCTCAAGAAAATCTAGATGATCATGATATCCTCCATGCCACTAAAGAGTTTCAAGATCTATATGTTTAATACAAAGAGCTAGAAGAGACAAATAATCTTTCTTACCTTCATCTCTCTAAGCACATGATAGAAATCAATTCTAAACTTGAGAAAAGGTTAGAGGAGAATATTGCATTCTTAAATAATCTCCCTTAAGACCTTTTCATACACATGGGTCATCTTCTTCAAGGTCTACATATTCTACTACAAGACATCAAATATCTTCATCTTCTAGATCTAAAGACCTCTTTAGAGAATAAGCAAGTGATACCTCCTTTGAGCCTATGCCAAACTTTCATTATGGACCTATCTTTGACCAAGATAGTGATGAAGACATGGGTGCATTCTATTCACTTAAGAAACAACAAAATTATCATGGAGAAATTTTTGAGAGAACTTTTACTCCATTGGAAGATTCTCATGATAACATCTTGCAAACACTTCTTGATAATGAATCCATCACATTACTAGACAACTCTAGACCTTATGAACCCAAAATCAAACCTCCATGGTGGAGAAATTATCATTATTGCCACTTCCATGGAAGAAAATTTCATAAAACTAAAGATTCCATAGTGTTGAAACATAAAATCCAAGATCTCATTTATGATGGAATTGTTGATACCTCTAATGACTCATGTGTCACAAGATCATGTTGATGAACCTATGTCAAGTGATGATTTCCTTGACACCTTCACTTCTTATAACACTAATGAACCTCCAAAAGTGTCAAAGCTTTCCAAAATTCCTCCACCAAAAAAAGAACCTAATTCTTTCCATATAGACCATGCATACCCTCAAGGGCTACAACTAAAAGAAAATTAAGCTAATCTTCACTTGTCTACAAACCTTTTCCATGCTACTAAGACTAAAGATCCTCAACATTCATGCAATACTATGATTACTATGCCCACTTTAGCTAATCATGCATTATTTCTTTAAGATTCTATCATGCACACCTCACATTTTCCCTTGTCCTTAGAAGGTGCTCCATATCAAGATGACTCTCAAAAAGAAAAATATATAAATAAATATCAAGATCAAACACCTTTTTATCTCATCCAAAATTTCACCTTTCTATATCATGTGTGTTACCCACCTTCTACATATGATGAGGATACCATTTCCACTACCTCCATTGAGCTTACTGAAACTTATGGGAAAAGTGATCTTTCTATGCTATATAAAGAAACATGTCAAGATCAAAGTGTCCCCTCATGTTCTACTTCTCCATATCCACTTCAAAACTATGCTCAAGATTCAAACACTCCTATCAAAGGTCTTTCTCCTATAAAAGGTACTCATGAGTCTATTGATGACTTTGGTCATGCTACTCACTCTAAAGATGTTGAAATCCTTAGTCACTATCCCTTTGTATTTCCTAATTCTATCCTTGTTCCTTATCCATCTAATCTAAAGTCTTCAAACCTTCTCCTACACTTTCTACTTCTAGCTCTCCTAATGTACCTCAAGATCAACAAGACATTCATCCTAGAAAATAATCGTCCACTCAACTATCTAAACCAGTCATATCAGCCTTATTCATCCATAAGTCTCAAATCTTTTGGAAGAAACTTGGATGTTCAACACAAGAAATACTATAATACATTAAAAAATAGAGATCATTATGTCTCATCTAATCAACATGTCAATGGACATAATGAAAATATATTGAAGATACCACAAAGGTTCACTATTCAAAAAGTGAAATCAAAGAAAATATGGGTTCCTAAACCAATTATTGAAAGTATCCAAAGGAAAATCTAAAGCTATATGAATTCCAAAGTCTCTCTTGAAAGACTTTAATATTGAACATAAATCTAAGTTGACATTCAATATTCCAAAGGCTTCCACTCCATTTTCTTCCAAACATCTTTCTCAAAAGCTTACAAATATTCAACTCAATCTTCTTCTAACATTTTCCTACTAGCTAATACATCTAAACCTTGATATATTTCCTCCATGATTCCTCCATCATTCAGAAACCCTCCAAGGTGTGTGTAAATGTTGATCTTCCCCACTTTGTCACCTACCCTTATGCAATGTTTTCAAAGCTACACTTACCTACTATCCATACTCATACAACCCTTCCAAGGAATGAAATCTTATCCTACTATCATCTCACTTCCTTGACCCTATCAACATCATTGAGCATACTTATCTATGGTCTTGGATTATCATAACTTATCTTTCCTTTAGGAACACTATCTAACTTGAAAAGAGTTGACCTATTTCTAAAAAATAAAATAAAAATAGAAAAGAAGATTAAAAATGTACTTTGGTGAAAACCATTATTTGTGGCACCTTGGTAGAAAAAGTAAAGAGAAATAAATTCATTCTATGGTGAAAACCACTTCTTGTTTCTCTTTGGATAAGTACCATGATGAAAACCTGGTAAACATGCATCATGTGTAACTCTTCCATCATCCATCTATTCCCTCTTCCTCTTTGATCTTGACAATTTTGAGCTATCCTTATGCATTAGCTATCTTATCCATGAGATTCCCTATTTTACTTTCTCATTCACTCATAGCCTTCATATCCAACTTCATATCATGTCATTATGCATATGCTATCTTGCTTATTGACTTTAATTGCTTATCCTACATGCTATGTTCTTTCATGGATTTCATGGCTTATCCCAAATGTGCTTCATAAAACTTTTCAATATGAAAGTCTTTCAAAACATTATACAATATTATGACTCTTTATGCTTTCAAATGCCATGATTGGTTGCAAAATGGAAGAAATCAAGTATTCTAATTGTTCATCCATAATTTCTAAATTTTTCTTCTTTGATTAGTTTGATAAAAATAGTTTTAATAATCATAATGTCAACTTTATGTCAAATAAGAAAAAAAAACAAATTTGTAATAAGATATCCGCAAGCAATTATCTTTCATATAGTTATAAATGCTCTTAAAATTATCCTTATAGCCTTGTATCACATGTAAATATGATTTTCAAGAACTTATTCAATATCTTTCTCTTAAAATTCCTTACAAAGAACCTACCAAAATACAAAAACCATATACAAAAAAGGTACACATTTTACATAATAATACATCATAAATTTTAGAAATTCTCCCCAATACCACCCCCCTCCAACTCTTCATGATGTACCTACATTCTAATATCATAAAAAAATTAGTAACTTATTGTATTAAACAAGATAATCATCAATTCATTAAATCATTATGAAGAAAATAACATAAGAAGTATATATACCTAGTCGAGTATTTCAATAGGGTCCTCTCTCTATTTTAGGGTCTCCAACAGGGCTTAATGATTAATGGGACATATGTCATTGTTTAATGGGTCAAATGGAATCATAGATCACCCTATGACCCCCTTTGACCCATATTACCCATTCGAATATGTCCTTAGGGGTCTTAGGACCCCTAAAGACATATGTCATCGTTTAATGGGTCAAAGGGGGTCATAGGTCACCCTATGACCCCCTTTGACCCATATTACCCATTCAAATATGTCTCTAGAGGTTTTAGAACCCTTAGTGACATTATTCGTCATTTAATGGGTCAAAGAGGTTCATAGGTCACCCTATGACCTTTGACCCATATGGATGATTCAAATGTCCCTAGGGGTCCTAGGACCCCTAAGAACATATGTTTTCATTTAATGGGTCAAAGAGGGTCATAGGACCCTTTGACCCATATTACCCATTCGAATATGTCCATAGGGGTCTTAGGACCCTTAGAGACATATGTCATCATTTAATGGGGCAAAGGGGGTCATAGGACACCCTATGACCCCCTTTGACCCATATGAATGATTCGAATATGTCCCTAGGGGTCCTAGGACCCCTAGGGACATATGTCATCATTTAATAGGTCAAAGGAGCTCATAAGGTGACTTATGACCCCCTTTGACCCATATGAACGATTAGAATATGTCTCTAGGGGTCCTATGTCATCATTTAATAGGTCAAAGGGGATAATAAGTCATCCTATAACCACCTTTGACCCATTGAACAATTCAAATATGTCCTTAGGGGTCCTAGGTCCCCTTGAGACATATAACATCGTTTAATGGGTCAAAGGGGGTCATACATCACCTTATGACCCCATTTGACCCATATGGCTCTGTCGAATTTGTCCTTAGGGGTCCTAAGTCCACTAGAGACATATGTCATCATTTAATAGGTCAAAGGGGGTCATAGGTCACCTTATGACCCCCTTTGACCCATATTAATGATTTGAATATGTTCTTAGGGGTCCTACGACCTCTAGAGACATATGTCATCGTTTAATGGGTCAAAGGAGGTCATAGGTCACCCTTTGAACCCCTTTGACCCATATTACCTATTCAAATATGTCATTTGGGGTCTCAGGACTCTTAGAGACATATGTTGTTGTTTAATGGGTGAAATCGGGTCATAGGTCACTCTATGACCCCCTTTGACCCATATGAACAATTCGAATATGTCCCTAGGGGTCCTAGGACTCCTAATGACATATGTCATCATTTAATTGGCCAAAGAGGTTCATAGGGCCCTTTGACCCATATTACCCATTCGAATATGTACATAAGTCACCCTATCACCCCCTTTGACCCATATGAACGATTCAAATATGTCTCTAAGGGTCCTAGGACACTTAGAGACATATTCGAATAGTTCATATGGGTAAAAGGGGGTCATAGGTCACCCTATGACCCCCTTTGACCCATATTACCCATTCAAATGTCCCTAGGGGTCTTAGGATCCTATGACCCCCTTTACCCATATTACCCATTGAAATTTGTCTTCAGGGGTCCTAGGACCCCTAACCCCTAGGGACATATGTCGTCATTTAATGGATTAAAAGAGGTCATAGGTCACCCTATGACCCCCTTTGAACCATTTGAATATGTCTCTAGGGGTCCTAAGACCACTAGGGACATATGTCGTTGTTTAATGGATCAAAGGGGTTCTTAGGTCACCTTATGACCTCCTTTGACCCATATTACCCATTCGAATATGTCCCTAGGGGTCCGAGGACCCCTAGAGACATATGTCATCGTTTAATATGTTAAAAAGGGTCATAAGGTGACCTATGACCCTCTTTGACCCATATGAACGATTCGAATATGTCCCTAAGTGTTTTAGGACCCATAGGGACATATGTCATCGTTTAATAGGTCAAAGGGGGTCATAGGTCACCCTATGACCCCCTTTGACCCATATGAACGATTTGAATATGTTCTTAGGAGTTCTAGGACCCCTAAAGACATATGTCATCGTTTAATGGGTCAAAGGGAGTCATAGGTCACTCTATGACCCCCTTTGACCCATATGAATTATTCGAATACGTCCCTAGGGGTTCTAGGACCCTTAGAGATATATGTCATTGTTTAATGGGTCAAAAGGGGTCATAAGTCACCTATGACCCCCTTTGACGCATATGAATGATTCAAATATGCCCTTAGAGGTCCTAGGACCCCTAGAGGCATATGTTGTTGTTTAATGGGTCAGAGGGGGTCATAGGTCACCCTATGACCCCCTTTGACTCATATGACCCATTCAAATATGTCCCTAAGGGTCCTAGAACCCCTAGGGACATATGTCGTTATTTAATGGGTCAAAGAGGGTCATAAGTCACCCTATGACCCCCTTTGACACATATTACCCATTCGAATATGTCCCTAAGGGTTTTAGGACCCCTAGAGACATATGTCATCGTTTAATGGATTAAAGTGAATCATAGGTCACCCTATGACCCCCTTTGACCCATATTACCCATTCGAATATGTTCCTAGGGGTCATAGGACCCGTAGGGATATATGTCATCATTTAATTGGTCAAATGGACCTATGACCCCCTTTGACCCATATTACCCATTCGAATGTCCCTAAGGGTCATAGGACCCGTAGTGACATATGTCATTGTTTAATGGGTCAAAGAGTGTCATAGGTTACCTTATGACCCCCTTTGACCCATATGAATGATTCAAATATGTCCCTTGGGGTCCTAAGACCCGTAGGGACATATGTCGTCATTTATTGGTTCAAAAGGAGTCATAGGTTACCTTATGACCCCCTTTGACCCATATTAACCATTTTAATATGTCTTTAGGGGTCCTAAGTCTCATATGGACATATGTCATCGTTTAATGCATCAAAAGGGGTCAATAGTTGACCTATGACCCCCTTTGACTCATATATATTAATAATTTACATATATACTAATAACATATATATATATATATATATATATATATATATATTATGTTATTATATATATACAATAATACTTTATTATATATTAATAACATACATATTAATATAATAATATATATAATACATATTATATATTTATATTTAATATATATATAGAATAAAGTAATATTTTCTTTGAATATAATAACATTATATATATAATATATATAACGTAATATTTTCATTAAATATAATATGTATTATATATTATTATATTGATATGTATGTTATTAATATATATATATATATATATAATAAAGTAATATTTTCATTAAATATAATAACCAATACATATATATATATATATAAAAATAATAACGTAATATTTTCATTAAATATAATAACGTAATACATATATATATATATATATATAACGTCATATTTGTATTAAATATAATATTTATTATATATTATTATATTAATATGTATGTTATTAATATATACATATAATAAAGTAATATTTTGATTAAATATAATAATGTAATATTACTTTATTATATATATATATATAATGTTTAATGCAAATATTACGTTATTTTATATATATATATATAACATAGATATTAATATAATAATATATAATACATATTATATATTTATATTTAATATATTACGTTATTATATATATATATATATATATATTACATTATTATATTTACTAAAAATAATAATATAAATTATATTTATAGATTGTAATAAGATTAACATAATATATTATCATATATTACTAGATTATATCTTATATCTTTACATTACGTTATTATATATATATATATATATATATATATATATATTAGAATACGTCTTTACATAGTAATATAAGTGAAATAATTTATAAATCATAAGCTATAACGTTTAAACTCAATTTTTCCTCCAAAATGGGTTGAGATTTGAAATTTTCCAATCGCAAAATATCGGATATCCGATTTGGCTTGGTATTTACTAAGTCTACCCGATCAACCCAAAAGACGTGTTTGAAGAGGGTTTTAGTGATACTCAGACTTCAGGTAGCTATCTAACAATGTTATTTTGATCAAAATTGAATAAAACGAAAAGTGTTTTTTAATATTGCTCTCTAGATTCTATCAATATAATTTCTGTCAAATTTTGAGTTTGATAAGTATTTAATAGTTAATTATCAATGAAGATTATTGTAAAGTGTTGATTGACATACTGATTGAAAAATAGCTATAACTTTCAAATGGTATAACATTTTTTAAATCTAAAAGTTGCGTCACATTCTATACTTCGCCTAGTATAAGAAAAAATAAATAAATTTAAATTTGGTAAAATTTTCTATTAGTTAAGGTGGTCAGACATGAGACTTTTTTTTCCGAAAAAATTTTGGTAGAAAATTCATATTTAATTTTTTATTTGGAATAAAAATGCCGAAAAATATGCGTCACATTTGGGCATGAGTCTACTTTTCATATCTATAATTATATTAAAAAAATATTATGATTTGATTTTGATTAAGGTGGTCAGACATACACCTACTTTTTATTTTCGCCCTGAAATTTTCTTAGTACTGCATTAAAATTCAAACTTATGACCAATTAATTATTTTTTTCTCTTGATAAGGCCTAGTAGTTTAGAAACTGCATTCAATTTTTTACATATTATTTTCTTACAAATTTTTGATATAAATTCTATAACCACTTCAAAATTATGTGTCAAGTTGACATAAACTTGATTTACTAATTTTTCACTACCACTTAAGGTCATAGTTTGGTACAACATGATCCTGCACATGCCCTATTGTGAAAATTTTCTTGGTCAATGGGAAACAATTTGAAAAAGAAATTAAAGGGAACCAAGTTTGTTTTGCTATAATTCCTAAAGGACCAACTTTTGGTAGTAATGAACATGTGATAGAAGAATCTGGTAATAACCAAGCAACGGCAAAAGTTGGTAATGACAGAGTGACAATAGAAATTGATAGAGGCTAAGTGCTAGTAGAAATTGAAATTTTTTTGAATAAGTATAAAGATATTGTTACAAAGGATATATCTAATGGTTTACCACTAGTAAGGAGTATAAGTCATTGTATGGATCTGATTCATGAAGCTAGTTTTCTGAATAAAGCACCATATAGACCGATACCTACAGAGAATGAAGAATTTAACAACTAAGTGCATAAGTTGTTGTAGAAAAGTTTGATCTGAGAAATTTTTAGTCCATGTGTTGTACCTAATATATTGGCACCTAAAAAGAATGGAGAATGGAGAATGTGTACTGATTCTAGAGCTATTAACAAGATCACAGTGAAATATAAGTTTCCTATGCTGAGGATGGATGACATAATGTATTGTTTGAGTGGATCTAAGTATTTTACCAAGATTTATTTAAAGAGTGGCTATCATCAAATCAGAATCAAAAAAGGTAATGAGTGGAAGACTTTTTTTAGGACAAAATATGGTTTGTATGAATGGTTGGTTATGCCTTTTGGTTTGACTAATGCACCTAGTACTTTCATGAGGTTGATGAATGAAGTTTTGAAATGATTCTTGAGTAAGTTTGTGATTGTTTATTTGGATGAAATTTTGATATTCAGCAAGACTAAGGAAGAACATATTGAGAATGTTAGAAAAGTATTCTAGAGATTGAAAGGAGAGAATTTGATGATTAATATGACGAAGTGTTCTTTTATGCAAGAGGATATTGTGTATTTAGGATTTGTGATTTTAGCTGATGGTTTGATGATGGATTCTAAGAAGGTAAAAGCAATTTTGAAATGGCCTACACCTGATAATGTGAGCGAGGTAAGATCATTTCATGGTTTGGCAAGTTTTTATAGAAAATTTATAAGAAATTTCAATTTTTTTGTAATGTAATGACTGAGATAATGAGAGGAGATATAAAGGAATTCAAGTGGATACAATGAAGCTGATAAGAGTTTTGAAACTTTGAAACAAAAGGTTTTTTAGTTGCATGTATTGGCTTTACCTTATTTCAATAAGGTATTTCAAGTTGAGTGTGATGCAAGTGGCAGTGCAATAGGAGCTGTGTTGAGTCAAGAAGGTAAACCTATTGCTTTCTTTAGTCAAAAGTTGAATGATGCTAAAAGGAAATATTATGTGTATGATCAAGATTTTTATGCAATTGTTCAAGCTTTGAAGAAATGGAGACATTATTTGATTCCTAAGGAGTTTGTGTTATATACTAATCATAAAGCCTTATAGTACTTAGGAAGTCAACATAAATTAAATTAGAGACATGTGAAGTGGGTTGAGTACTTGCAAAGTTTCACATTTGTGATTAAGCATAAGAGTGGAGTTATTAACAGAGTTGTTGATGCATTGAGTAGAAGATGTTCTTTATTGATAGAGGTGAAAGTTGAATTTCTTGGTTTTAATGAAATGAAAGAGTTGTTTTATACTGATCATGATTTTTTGGAGGTGTGGAGAGAGTACAGAGTAGCAAATCTAATAGATCACATAAGTAAGTATGATGAATATTTTATTTAAGAAGATATGTTATTCAAAGGAATTCAATTGTGTATCCCTAGAAGTTCCATGAGAGTTAATTTGATTAAGGAAAAACATAATGGTGGATTGGCTAAAATTTTTGGAATTGATAAGACATTGAGTTTTTGAAGGATAAGTATTACTAGCCACAAATGTATAAGGATGTTTAGAAACTTGTAAGGAGTTGTGGAGTTTTTCAAGTTGCAAAAGGAGTAAGTCAAGATACTGGTTTGTATACACCTATTTCTACTCCTAAAAAACCTTGGAGTGACATTAGTATGGGTTTTGTTCATGGATTGCCTAAAACAATAAAGGGTTATGATTTTATATTTGTTGTTGTGGAGAGATTTTATAGGATGGTTCATTTCTTGAAAGAAAGAAATCAGATGCTGAGCATGGTGCTAAACTTTTCTTGAAAGAAATTGTGAGATTGCATGGATTACAAGGAAGTATTATTTCTGATAGAGATAGTAAGTTTGTTGGTTAGTTTTGAAAGACTTTGTGGAAGAAGATGGGTACCAAGTTGAAGTTTAGTTCTACATTCCATCCACAGACAGATGGATAGACAAAGGTTGTGAATGGAAGCTTGGGTAATTTGTTGAGATGTTTAGTTGGAGATAAATCAAGTAATTGGGAGATCATATTGGCACAAGCTAAGTGTGCATATAATAATTTTGTGAATAGGAGTACATGAAAATACCTTTTGAGATTGTTATAGGAATGTAGCCTAGAGGAGTATCAGATCTAAGGATATTGGTGGTGAAGAAAAGAGAAGTGCTACAAGGGAAGAATTTTTTGATTTTATAGAGTCTTTGCATAAGAAAGTAAAATTGAGGATGGAACAAAGTAATCAAATGTATAAGGAGAATATTGATAAGTCTAGAAGACATCATGTTTTTGAAGTAGGTGATGAGGTGATGGTTCATTTGAAGAAATGAATATTTCCTGTTGGAACATATAATAAGATGAAGATGAAGAAGTTTGGACCTTGTAAGATCTTGAGGAAGTTTTATAGTGGTAATTCTTATAAAGTTGAGTTGCCTAATGACATGGATATATCTCTTATATTCAATATTTTTGATTTGTATAAGTATCACGAGTCAGATGATGAAATTGTTGTATCAAATGATTATCCTAAGAAGCCAATTGAAGAAGTTGAGCAGGTATTGGATAAGAGGTTGGTAAAAGCACAAGAGGAAAGGATTACTATTATTATTTGGTGAAGTGGAAGAATAAACTAGTTGAAGGTGCTACATGGATTTCTCAATTTGAGTTAGATTTAGCTTAGGCTATGACACTTACATGATTCTACAAGTAATCCTACACTTTTTATCCATTCTGCCAATTCTTGGCAAGTTCAATTTGTCATTGAGTTGTAGTTTCTAGTTGTTGCCAAGTTCCAATTCTTACCAAGTGTTAGTTGCTATCGAGTTCCAGTTTCCAATTGCTATAGAAGTCTAGTTCCTATCAAGTTCTAGTTTCTAGTTGCTGTCAAGTTCCAATTGCTATCAACTTATCTAGCATGTTGAGTTATTTAGTATTGGCTAAGTGTTCCTTCATGTATTGGGTGAGCCTACTATTTTTTGATGCTTGGTTCCTTCTTTAGCCAAGTTTTTTTTGTTTTGGTTCTCATTGGGAGTTGACTTTCCTATTTAATTTCAATCATGAATTCAATGATAGAATCTTGTTTAAGGACGAGTGTTGACCATTTTGGGTTGGCTTTTCTTTGATGGAATGTTCTAGAATCTTCTATAAGTCATTTTGGTAAGTATAAATAAAGTTCTTAAGCTTTAGTTCAAAGGTAGAGAGGTTTTTGAAGGGGGAATACATGTGTTTGGATCATGGATTTTGAAGTTGTATTTTGTATTAGGTTGTAACCCAGAAGGCCTTACAACTGAGCATGTATGATGATTACTTGATGAATGATTTTTTTTTTTGTTCTCTCTCCCCTTGGTGCTATTCTTTGTTGTTTTTTTCCATTGTGTTTACTTTGCAAGGTTGTTGGGATAGTTGGGTGTACCCTTGGCCCTAGTTATTTCATCTCTCCTTGCATCAGTATATCAATATTTTGATCATTTAATTTATCAAGAATTTGTACACGTTGATCCAAGATAGGGGCTTTTTCATTTATTTCATTCTCGGGCACAACCTCAAGAAATATATCTTTTACATCATGCAACACCTACTTCTTCTTGTGCTCTTTTCTCAATATTTCTTACTCCTTCCTTTCACACAACTTGGTATAAATAGTCATTTGATCATCATCAAAAGTATTTAGATACTATCTTGACATAATAATTTATTCCTCTAAAGTTACTAGGTTGGACCAAAATGCATGTGACTTCTTCTTTTTGAGCTTCTTACCTCTAATTGTGCTAAGTGAAATATTATGTGACATTAGACCTTGAATTTCCAAATTTGGCAATGTGATCTTGGTATCTATTTTTGATTTTTCTTCTTATTTGAATTGTTCACTAGTAGGTATCTATGACATAGATGGTACAAGTACCATTATTAGAGTTGTATCCTTTTCTTCATTATTCTTATCCTCAATACTCGATATTTTGTATACTTTAACCTTAGGTAATCTCAAAACCCTTATTTGTAAAAATATTGGATGAATAGAAAAACTTGACACATTACTTAGGAAAGTAAATTCTCTAGTCTTAGGTTCTTTTACAAGTACTAATTGGCCCCTCCCATTCATTCCTTCACTCAAAGGTCTGTGGGCTAGACCTAGATCACTTGTAGGAGAAATATCTACATTATGCTTTATAGAGTTTCTTCTAGTTTGAGCATGTCCAATATCAATGTTATCATCTCGAGTACTAATTGTATTTCCCCATTGTACATGTTGACCCTATTTCTTGGTATCTATACTCATTCCTTTGTCCCTGGGCACTTACTATGGTGTCTAATAGCATATTTAAGGAACCAATAGGTATATCATTTACATCTTGTTCCTTTGGCTTGGGGAATTCCTTGATTTTCTAAATAACTGGCTTAAATCTAGGTATGTGGGCATGTGTTGGCTTGGTAGCTATTGTGATATCTTCATCTTTCTTTGGTTTCTCAATTGAAACTACATCTATCAGATCTTCAATTATCACACTATCTTTCTTTACAATGATGTCTCCCACCATTTCATGTACTAAATATGAAAAATATTGTGAGGTGATGTTTGTGTAATCATCTTATTTATTATTAGGCTCAACATCTTGCTCTATTTGAGTGTCATCAACATTAATAGTTTCATTAAGATCCTTGATATTATAAACCTATCTCGATATCATTTCATAATCTTAATCAACTAGTTTAAAATTATTAGACATAACACAAATAACTCTATTTTTTTATATAAATATGTTCTTGTGCTTCTCTAGAGCTTTAGTAATTACTTCCAAACTCAATTTGGGCATAATATTTTCCAATGCTTTACATCTCATCTCTTTCTTACTTATTGTTTCATATTTTTAATACTTGAAAGTTCCTAGGCCACTATTATCACTAAGAGCATGAATAATCTCATCTATTGTTTTGGTTATTTTATATGAAATAGAGTGGGTATGGATTACCTCATCATATTTAGTTTTCTTGCTATCATCTACATCATCTTCATCATCTTTGATTATGATATTTCTCCTTCTTTTAGTAGATGTATTAGCCTATTTTCTAAATGACTTGGTGGCCTAATTTTTTTTTGATATGTATTCACTTGTACTATAGTTGGCTTTATAATTTTTAGAATAGACATCTACAATTTTGGAGTGGATTTATGTGTAGCCTAGGTTATAGATCTTGTAACTTTAGGGCTTATGGGGGTGGTTGTAGATCTTTTCTTTCCTTTTAAAGATTGTGGCTTAGAAATAATAAATTCTTTTCCTTCTCCCTCTTCTCCTACTTCATCTTCATCTTTCTCCTTGGTGACCATTAATGGTTTATCAGATTCATCAGCAATGTATGTGCTCTTAAGTGTACTCAATGTCTTATTTGATTTCTTCTCAATTTTTGTGACTGTAATATCTATTTTTTATCTTTTCTTTTTCCTCACCATAAGGATTGAATCTTGGATCATCCTTGTTCACATGATCATTTAGTAAAGCTTCAATGGCCTAAATAGTGTGATCTATATTTACTTCATAATCCATGTTGGTTCTAACTAGGAAACCCTTGGTAAAACAACTTTAACAAGAAAACACACATCATCACGATACTTCTCAACCAAAGTAGGGTCGTCCTGAACCTTTTGTTTATTCTTATCCTGAACCTTTTTTTTATTGGAAAAGAGGTTGTCAAAATTATTAAAGAGTTGTAGTAGCAGCTCTCACTGGGTTTTGATCTCTGGTTTTTGTCCCTACTTTTGGTCATTTTTGCTGGTTGCGGTCAATGGTTTATGTTTTTGGTCCTATTTACTAGTTTTTATCTAGTCTTTAAACTAGGTTCTAGGTCCTTGTGAAACCTAGGTACTTTTATTTGATACTTTTTGTGGTTTTAGGTCCCTGTAAAACTTGATTTTGATGCTAATTTTTTTTTAGCAGGTTTCAAGTCCTTGTAAAACCTAGTAGACTTTAATGCTTTATCTTTTTTGTTTTTGTTAAAGGGTTTCAGGGGCCTTCAAAACCTATTTTTACCATAATCTAAAACACTCTCAAAATTATCTCTTAGCGCCCAAATTTTCTCATTAATTAGGTAAATAACTAGGGTATCTAATTTTAAGTTTAGTTGACTAGTTGATGAGAAATAATTATATATATAAAAGACAGTAACAAATTTATTGTATTTTTCCTTACAACTTTGATGGCCTTCATATTATCTACCACTGGCTTGAGTTGAAGCTTGATACTATTATATTGTTGAAATTTCTTCACAATCTTATAACCTATATCTACTTCCATCCATAGAACACTATTCAATCTACTAGATCAAAATATCTTGTATGTCACCACATACACTGCAAATTTAATCTCCAAATCTATAGCAGTATCTAATTTTAAACCTCTTCTATCCCATTATGCCTTGGTGGTTTCCTCGATTTCATTCTTAAAAGCCATCTAGATGGTTTTGGGTTTCTCAGTAACAGGGTATCTAGTAACCATGTGGATAAAATCCTCATTGATATTGATAGGTGCATCCAACCACATGCACATATCATTCATTTAAATCAAAACTACCCTAATCTAATTTTTCTTGAACTCCTTTGGAAAATGTAGGGCATGAATGAGGCTAGTAGACTCCAAATTCTTGATTTCATTTTTTAATTTTCCATCAACACACATTTGACTATACACCTCATGAAGTTCATTATCTTTTAATTTATCATTTTGCAATGATAAAAAGAACATATATCATTAGCAAGTACAAACCTAGGTGGAATTGTAAATAGGACACCCACCTTTTCTATTTAGGTAGCAATTTCTAGATACAGTTTATACTTGGGCTCTTCACATGTATCATTAAAAATCAATTTCACTAGATTCACCTATACCTTGGTTTAACATTTTGCACTATTAGAGCTTGAAGCCATCTTTTTTAGGTATAATTTTGGCAAATTCTTGACTATTAGCTTAGTTTTCTTCTAGCTCACTTGGCACACAAATTCATTGATAAATTCTCACTTCAAAAGCTTTAGTAAATAACTCTTTTCTCAAATCAATAAAATTTTCTCTTAACTCTTCAAATGAATGATAAATAGTAAAAATTGAAAACCCAATATATATGTAATAAAATTACAATTTTTGACCATTAGCACATATTAAGCACACCATACTCTACATTCTGTCATCTTTAATAAACTTAGTTATTATTCTTTTCTCAGTCACTTTGCACTTCCATCATTATTTAGGTAAAATGGTAAACTTGACTTTTTCTTTAGTAAAGCATCTTCACACCATTGTTATTACTTACTTAGCTAACATTGCTAGCCCATAGTTGTTGAAAAACTCAATGAAGTTGTCTAAATAAAAAAATTCTATACTCTATGTATTCTCCTTGTGCATCAAATATTATCTAGAGATGGACTTCCTTCAATTTCACTCGAGGATTAGGTGTAAGATGAAACTTTAGTCATGTAGTTGCATGCCTTCTTGTAAGGCTTAGTTGGAGTCACTGGTTACATCTAATCCATTGGATGAGGTGTCACTATTTTTTGCATTTGACGTATCATTTTATTTTGACTTTCTTCTCCATATCTTATTTACTTTCTCATGAATTTCATCCACACTTATCTTGCCTTTACCTTTTGGATCTCCTTCATTGGTGCCAACACTCAATTTCTACAGTTCTTTCTTAGATGACTGACCTTGGGACAATGAAAAAATGTCATGCTAAAATTTCTCCAATTATGATATCTTCCTCCAAAGTTTTATACTCCCAATTGATTTCATTAACTTTCCTTTTTGGTTTCAACTTGGACTTCATCAATGATCTGCACTCTTGTGAATTATGGCCAAAATTATTGTAAGTATAGAAGTAACCATTAAACTTATACTTCTTAGGTGACCGAGTGAACCTAGATCTATATTAAAATTCTTGAAGTCCATTATAATGATAAAAATAACCATAAAATTTGATACTAAGAATGCACTTAACATTTTTTCTCCTACATAATTTTTTTGTGTGTCAAAACTTTCCACAATGATAGTATGTTGGTTTCTTTGGATTTGGATGGGTGTAAACATTTATTTTCTTGGATCTCTTTTATTATTCACCTTACTTGGTTGTAGAGTGTTTAGTATATCCTAAGCTAGATGTATCTCATAGTAACTTCTGTCCTGTGAGTTGTTCATCTAGTTTTTTTATACCTTGTTGTGATTTCTTCATTCTCTCAACCAATTCCTTCTTAGATTTTAGTTCACTCTTTAGCCTTTCATTTTTAGTCTTTAACTCAAAAATTTCTTCCACCTTCCTACCAATTTCATTATTTGCACTGAGTAGTTTATTTGTCATGTCATATTGGTTTTGTGTCAACCTTGCAATATCTTCATCTTTGGTGTTCATTCTTGAAGCTATTTGTCTCTTTTATTCTTCCATCATTTGTTTGTCATCTTTAGCTTTTCTCTTTTGCTCCATCCTTGTAGACTATAATCCTTGTTGCTTTCATAGTGACTTGGCCTACTTGGTAAGACTATGATTTTTCTCTAGTAGATAAACTATAGAAGCATAAGATTCATCAAAAATGTCTCCAACTACCAATTCTTCTATGACTTTCTCCTAGTAGGTTGTGTCATTAGTCTATTGGGAAATTTCTTTTCTTCTATTCAATGACTACTTCAAGTTGTTATTCAGCTCATTCACTTGATTCATGGCCATCCTCAACTCAATTATCTGATTCTCAATAGTTCTATGTAGCCTATACTTCTCCATGAATTTGATCCCTTACTCTTAGGCAGTAAAACCTTCAATCATGAGAACTAAACTCTAATACCAATGTTGACCCTAAAGGAAATTTTAGTATTGTCTATTAGTGCAAAATACTTAGTCATTTACTAGTTAGATTTGGTTAGTCAATATTGACCATGCCACAATAAAGGTCAAAGCATATAGTGCAGAAGTTCACAAGTTTAGTGTGTGTTGAGGTAGATCTAGTTTCTAAGTGCATTACAATCATGTAGCATTATAGTTGTTTTGATGTTCTATATAAGTTGAGTAGCTCAAAAGATAAATTAGTTCAAGCTAAGAAAATTTCATGTTAAGGGATAGCATGGGGAACCAAGCACAACTGAGCATCATAAGCTATATGCGATGAGTTACACAATTTTTGTATTTAAGTTTGGAATGACACAAACACTTATGCAAACCATTTTTTTTGAGTTGGAAATGTACTTTTATGTTCAAGGAGAGAATCAAGTAGGTAGTTGTTCATGTGATTAGACATTATTAATCCCTATGTGCTATGATCGACCAATTAGAAAATAGGAAAGACTAAGAGGAAAAATTGATGAATGTTAATCATTGATCAAGATCTAGGAACTTTGTTAGATGGTGTTGTTTAACAGTTTGTTCTCCTATTAGATTTGATAATCTTGACTCTTTGATACCCAATGTTTGGAGGAAAAAAAGGATGTTTACCAACAAATGGGTCATTTTATGTATCCTATCACTACCCTTTGAATTGATTAGGTAAAAATCCTTATGATTCTTGTAATAATATGCAATGAATATGTCCTTATGTGATCAGAAATTCTTGATATTGTAAGCTCTTAACCTGAGAGTAGTAAAGGATAACCAAATTATTTGTAGGCACAAAAAATTTGGGCAAGATGTATATGAATAACCTATCACACTCAATCGAATGATTGCAATAGATTATCTTAATATTCTCTAACTTCTTATTTTATTCTAAATTCATTTATCCATCTATATGTAGAAGTGGGAAAGAAAGAACTTCACATATGAAGGCAAGTTGAATTGCTTTATCTGTTAGACCTGATTGAAATGGAATTCAAAAAGTATCAAATAGATTCACATACATCATTCTTTAATTCCCAATGAATTATCCAACATGTATGAAACCATCAAGAGAAGAAACATAATTATATATGAGACAATAAATGGAATTACTAAACTACTAATATTAAAATGAAGTAGAATCCATCTACTTATTTACAAGATTATACATAATTGTCTTTCATCTAAGTGCAAAACTAATCTATTGCATGGACCATAGAAACATGAAAATAAAATACTGTAAATGGAACTATAGAGCCATTCACTCTCGAGTTTTTCAACCTCTATTATGTCCAATGAGATTAAATTTATAGTTCTCTATCATTTCTTAATTTTTGTAGAGCAATAGTCACATAAAAAAAAGGAAATAAAATATGAAATTATCCAGTCATACAAACATGTGGCATCTTCTCCATGGTACTTCTAAAACACATGATGACCATTTGGCTTCCTAAAATCTTCAAAAAACCCTATGGAAAATCATTATTTCTTCATTTTCTATTGTTTCATGCTGATCCTATATATTTCATATTACAATGATCATTGCATTTTTGAATCATGTTCATTGATATTAAATCAATGGTCGAGATTAAAATGTTATGACCTTCTTTTATAATTTCCACCATAGGTCCCTCCTTGTACATGTGTTGAACTATCACTTTGTCACATAGAATAATAGTCAAGAAACTTTTTATAGCAAGATAGCAATGATGGTGCATCCATCTCAATCTAGTAGTGGATATAAAATGATGTTGTCACATTGTTTCATAGTGCAGGTCCATCTTCCAACAGTGTATGTTGTGGCAAATAGGTGGCATCATTTCATTGCATGGAGGATCTGACTTTGACTTATATGTACTCTATAGAATGTAATGGGCCCATTGAGACACATGTCATTCTCTTGCTATGTCACTTTATGTAAAGATTGATCAACTTTTTATAGTGACACAATGAGAATTGTGGATCTATTTTAATCGAATGGCTAAGAATATACATAACTTGAAGTCTTTCTTTAAACTATTTAGCTTGTCAACTATCCAATGATGTGTAGTCTTTCATTAATTTGACTCTTATCTACCATATAGTTTATTATGATTTTCATCTAAGCCTTTGGTTTTATTTTTGAAATAGTTATACCACCTTTGACTTGATTATTTCACCATTTCTACATTTTCAAGCATTCATTCTATATTGAATCCAATTGAACTTGTTTTTGACTTGTTCTTGTGATCTACATATTAATCTTTAGCCTCATTATTTGATGTGACCCTCTACTACATTCACTTTCTATATGCCTGTGATAATGTATCTTTCTATAGATATAGATCTTTGACCATGGAATTAGAAAATTTCAGAGATGAAGAACTACTTCTCAACATGAATCTTTGTCTTAGACATGATTAGGAACAAGGAATTATGAATCATTAGAAAGATCTAGACCTTCTTCTCATCAGGAAAATGCATAAAAAACCCTCCTAAAACCTAATCACCTAACCATGGACTAGGAATTTGTTCATGTGATTTCCCACATCAGTTAGCTCAAAGGAAAGATGAGAAGAAAGGCCATCCTATATGCAATCTAGACTCATCCTCGAAACATTGACATTTGACTCAACTTTAAACCCTAAGGTAAAAATGATTTAACTAAAACTTGGGCAAGAGATGGCTATAAAAGAAGGGTTTCAAGAAAGAAATTATTATTGCAAGGGAGAGGAATGCATGAATGTGAAGGTGAAGGTGAATCAACAGAGTTAAGTATTGAGAAGGAATAAGGTGATCAAGTAGTGTAGAGAAGAGTTATGAAAAATCAATCACATAGAGGTGATTACAATTTGAATAGAAAATATTTGTTATCAACATACTAGTACAAATCAAAACGTCAAGGTACTATTACATTCAAACAAGTATATTAGGTGAATCTCTTAATAGACTGGTCCTAGTAGGCCTATTGTAAATCTCCTAATAGAGTGTTGGCTTATTTGTGAAATTTAAATCCTTTAGTCAAGGTAGACTTTATAGTCTTATAAGATCTTGATAGAGCATACCCATCACAACGTAGATCATTATAAGTGATCTAAATTGTAGCCCTAATAGGCACACTTTATTGGTACAAGTAGTGAAGATTTTGTGGGTGTCATCCCCACCACAATTTTATCTTCACCTCAAAGGATTTCTGCAGAACCAAATACTATGTTATGTATCTGTGTAACCAAATACTATGTTATATTCATGCAACTAGATGTTAGATCTAATAATACATGTTGTTAAATGATGATGCATGGTTAAGGTTAATGTCAATGAGGATGGTGAAATAAGTTTACATAGTTTGTGTTTGAAGAGATAAAAAAGTTTAGAAGATCTTGATTTGTCCCATTCCCCTCGCCCCCCACCACGACCTCTTAGCATCTTACTTTCCCATTACATTTCCAACAATTGATATCAGAGTTTAGTTTTCTAATAAATAAGAATAACCATTTGAAATTCAAAGATCATGGAGATGGAAGCCTATAAGCTGGAAAATTAGATTGAGAATCAAAAGCTTGATTTGTAAATTGCATTGGAACAAGTCAAGGTTGCAAAGGAAGAATTGGAAAATTTCTTGAAGAGAAGGAAGGAGATGGAAATCTAGAAAATAATATACAATATTAGGAAGAAAGCATTAAGGACTTATGTGATGAAGGAAAAACTAGTGAAACTAATGCAACGATAATAGATATATTGGGAAAGAACAACATTCTAAATGAAGAAGTAAATACATAGAATAGAGAACATGAAATACACTCACTAAGAATATGTGAAACCATTGAAAAAAAGAAAAAGGTTGAAGAATGAAAGATAATGGATGATGAAGACAAGAGGTAGATAGCTTCAAGACTTGATGAAAGGGTCAATGAAGGATAAAGGATGACACACAATCAATTTGATATTGTCAATGAGATACTAAGTGTCAACCATGAAATTAAAAAGAAGGTGGAAGAGGTTGAATTTCTAAGATAAGAGAATAATCATCTAAAAAATGAATTAAGAGCTAAAAAGGAAATCATTGAAAGAATAAATATATTTGGAGAGGTGTTGAGCTATCATTTTGCATGATGTTGAATGACAAGGATCCATTCAAATTCCTCTCTTGAAAAGATGACCAAGGACCAATTGAAAGGTCTTGGGTGGTCTTGCAACCTATTGGGTTTTCTCAATTGAAGATAAATGTCTATGTTCATGAGGAGGCCTTTACTAGTTCTTGAACAATCTTGGATAATCTATTGTTATTGTTGTTTGAGATGTAACCATAGAACGGATATATTTTTCTATTTTTTTGTTTTATGATGCAATTTATCGATACAACTATATGAATTCCTATTTATGCAAATGTTTGAAAAGAAAATAACAAAAAAAAAGTAACAAGAGATTAAATCAAATAACTAAAAGGGAAATTCCTAATGGACATAAACTAAAATAACAAGACATCTACAAAGTAAATTATCAAAAGGAATGGGTAGGAAACTAATGAGATCAGGAGCAATGCTTTCTCAACTCCATTGATGCAATCATCGATGGGAACTCAATATAAAGAAAATAATGTTTCACGTTTTATTAAATCACAAGGCCACATAAAGTAAGCTCATGCAAGACAAAATGCTATGCAACAATAGTATATGATCCTTTTGTTAAAAAAAATTTGATATAAGTATGATAAATGTGTTTCAATCATTTTTTCTCACAAATGTCAAACCTGCTACTTGCTGGTAAGAAAATTGCTTATATGACTTAAGTACTATCATCTATTTGATTAATGAAGAGGATTTTATCAAATGAGGTAAAAATAGAACTTAGAGGAAAGGTTGAGTTATGATATGAAAAGGAGCACATGAATCAGTTAAGATATTATAGTGTATTAATAATATACTAAAGGTTGCAAGGGTTAGTTACACTAATTAAGTTTAGAAGACCATGTTAAACAAACTTTCTCTACCAAGCTTGATCAAGTGGATAGTAGATACTGAGAAAAGTTAGTGCAAACCAAGCATAAAATTAGTTGTAGCCAAGAAAAGTAATTTCAGCATAGGCTAAGTGAAATAGTGTAAGCTGAGTAAAGTTTAGTTGATGTTGAGCACTAGTAAACTTTAGTTCATGCCAAGTGTTGTGATAGTGGATGTTGAGAGATGTAGTATGTGTCGAACATTAGAAGCTAGTTAGTGTTGAGTGTCAACATTAAGAGACAGATTGATAATTCAATGAATCTAAGTTGACAAGTTTTATTTCTTGGATTGTGTGAACCATGTGGATGATAAGATTGATGAGCTAGTGGTATAGAATTTAAGATGAACCATTTTGAGGTAAATTCAAAGAGGATTGAAGGAGAAGTTTCTAGAAGGGAATGAAATGAGGGATAGATTTATTGAATCCTACCTAATCTAACCTAACCCTAAAATGGATGATGGAGGATGAATGACAAAATATCTCAATTCTATATTTTTAGAGATGGTTGGTCAAAAGAAAGGGTTGTCATGTGTGAGAACCTAAGGAAGACAAGGAGTCTAGGGTATTTTCTTCATTTAGTGACCTAAGAGAAGAGACTACATTGGAAAATAAAGAAAGAAGCCTTAAAGATATAGATTCTTGAAGGTTGAACAAGCTATCAAAGATGAAGAGTGTGAAAGCCAAGTAGAATGGAGGACTAAAATAAAGATCTATAATCTGCAAATGAAGTTGTAACTTGTTGTCAGATCAAGCCTTACTCTCTAATCATTGTATCAGTCTAGGGTAAATCCTTTGGATTAAAGTTGACCTAATAATCATTTGTAAATCCTTTAACTAGGTGACATTCCAAGTGAATGATCTAAATTCCTCTAACAAGACTTACTCCTAACAAGGTCATTGAAATCCTTTAACTAGGTCACATTTGATAGTCTACATTGTAACCTTTAATAGGGTTGGCCTTTCATAGGACATCACCTTAGAAGAGTGAGAATGAGTAGCATGTTATTGGTGTTTTATTCCAAATTGGGTTTCCACATTAAATCATTGTGTCAAATGTGTTATTGAATTTTTTATGTTTCATGTTTACATTTTTGCAAATTGATTTGACAATAACCTATAGTGCCTATCCCTAAGTTACATTTTGCTATCACTGTCGAACTCTTTTTAGGCTAGTTTTATGCTTGATTACTAGTAGTATGGTTTTGAGATTATTAGATATTGTTTTACATTTAGTTGATTATATGATGAGATTACTTAGTACTCTATATTTCATGTATTTATGATGATTATTCAGTGGATTCAGTAATTGATGATGACTAGTTAGATGGATTATCATATGTGTTTTCTTATGGATACTTACTCCAAACTGCATGTGTATGGTGTGTGTATTTTTTTTCTTTATGTATGGCATTTTTGATGTGGTTAAGGAAGGGAGTCATAGTCACCTGTTAGTTGGGATCTACACGATGCACCATTTCCTGCCATTTCCTATTTTGCTTAGCATATATTGTGTATGTACATGCAGAGATTTTATGCAGGTTATAGGTATTGGATATCGACTTCCCTAAATTGCCAAGATGAGTGTACCCTATCACATTATCTCAATGGTAAGAGAGGGGAGACAAATTCTTAAGTCCAAATCCTAAACCTTTAAGCCATTTTCCCTAATTGAAAATTAGAAAAAGTATATGAGTCGAGTACCCTTCAAATGTGTTGAATGATGTTAATTCATGATTATAACCCTTCAATTTGATTTTGTATGTGTTTTGCTATGGGGTTTTTTGTATGTTGTTTTATGAGTCTTTGGTAATTTTCTATTAATTAAGTCTAAATAAAAGGTTTTAAACTTAATGATTTGATTAATGGAAAATTAATATGATATTTTTATATTTAATTAATTGAAAAATTAATTAAACAAAAAGAATTAAATTTGAATATAAAAGTTATAAGTATAAATTTAGAACATCTAATATTTATTTAATTTAATAATAATATATTTAGAGATCATTTTTAAATAAATGCTAAATAGTAATATTATTTAAGTTAATAAATAGCTATCAAATTTAATGTTCGAAAATAAATTTAGAAATGGGAAAAGAAATTAATTTATTAAAAACTTCATGATTGCATGATGCGTGCATGAGATTTAATTTAACAAATTAATCTAAAAAGAGTCAAGTGAAAATTAAAATAAAGTAAATTAATTAATTAATGAATGTGCATGGAAAAGATAAAAGAAAGATAAATAAAAGTTAATAATGAGTTAAGAGTTGTGAGCAAGGAGTTCTCTAGGGTGAATGCACAATTAGTGCCCCAATTTTTGGAGAGAACTCCATATCACAACTTGGGGGTTCATTTTCGAAGGACTATGGATTTTGGAGAAGCAAGAAATTTTTGGAAAGGAGAAAGTTGGGAAAGGAGAAACTTTCTCTACAATTTTGGGGTGTAGCGATTAGCATCAGTGTCCAAGTAGACGCTTGTGATTTTTGCATATTTTATTATGCTCTTTCTCTTTCTTGTCTTCATCGTGTCTGTTAATGTTGTCTAAATAATTCTCTGTGACAAATCTTTCAATCTTGTAATTTGGAATTTGGGCATGCATGTTATTTTCATCTAGTTATGGGAGGTTAAAATATCGTTGAAATTCTCCCTCAGTAGAATTAAAATTTGGAAACTAAATCAAGTTTTGGATTTGAAATAAAATGGAATTGAGAAATTAAATTTGGGAGTATTTGATTTTGAAAATGAAAATCCTAGATTGAAAATTCAAATAGTTGATAGTGATTCTCCTATCAGACTAAATTTGTAAATATTACAAAAAAGATATATTTAAAAATATATATTTATTAATTTAATTACTATGTGGGTGGGAAATTTGTCATTTTAAATTTCATATCAAACAAAGTTTTATTAATATAAATTTACATAAATTAAAAATTAATTAATTTTTTTTAAAAAAAATTGGGGAACGGTGGGTTTTACCCACCCCCTACCCCCTTACCTCTATGAATCGATGGCTTAGCTGCTACCGCAGCAGTCATCCTACTACAATAGAGCTATTGCAAGTTAAAAGGCCATGACTAGCTTTAAAAGCCGATGGGCTATAAACATTTTTTAATATCTATTTATTTTTTAAAATTTTATTTTAATTATAATTTAACTTTATTAAATTTTAATTATATTAAATTATTAAATTATTAAATTTTAATTATATTGAATTTATATAATTATTTATTAATAATTTTATAATTAAATAAATTATTAATAAATGTAATATAGTTTTTTATTAATTATTAATTAGTTTAAATAAAATTTGATTTAATTGAGATTGATTAATGAGGGAAGTTTTTTAAATTAAGTTTAAAATTTATTAAATTATTATAATACTAATTTGAATGAAAACGTAAATTATTATATATAAGGATCAACAAGTATTATTAATAATTTAATTATTATCCTTGGATTGTTTTGGGACTCTGACTTGAAATAAATTAGGGGTAATTGTGTGTTTCATTTGGATATAGGAATGAGATAATTTGTAAGGGTAAACTATGGGTTCTATCTGTTTGAAACATATGTTCAACTGGAAATGGAAACCTCATATTAATTCAAAAGTATATTATCAATCAAATTTAACTATGAGACTATTTACTTGAACACAAACATTGAAAACTAAAATCTTATTATTTAACTCAAACTATGTGTCTTCAAATCAAACCAAACTATGAGACTATTATGTTTTCTATGTATTGTATATGCTTTTGGGTTTTGTGGTTGACCTAGCATTGACCAATCTTAGGTTGTTACCAGAGGCTCAGAGGTTATGTGATTGTGATGCTATGCTGATTTGATCTTGATCTTTAAACCCAACCATGGTAATGTGTTTGGTGTGCTCTATGATGTGTGACTATTCTATTATTCATTATTGCTTTCCAATCTTCTTGTGTGAAGCTGAGGTGTATGTTTATGAGATATCTGACTTAACCATTTTTTAGTCTTCAATCAGTTATACTTGGGTTACTTTCTAGTTGCCTTGATGGGACTGAAGTGTTTGCTATGTTCTTGATGATGTCATGTTGTGACATGTTTGACTTAACCATTGTGAGTCGATGATCAGTATTATTGGGATGCTTTCTAATTACTTGTAGAGAACTGATGTGATTATTGTGGATTATCTTTTGATGCTTTCTAGTCACTTGTGTATGACTGAGGTGATTTTTATATGATTATTGATTTGTACTTTTATGAGCCTAGGGTAGGTTATCTACATGTAGTGTTGGGAAGTGGCTTACAATGGGGACTAGGGCCCTAAGTGGTTGCCAGAGTAACTCATTGTAAGTTGTTTAATAAGTGAAAATATTACACTAAATGAGAGTAAAATGAACCTAATAAGAGTCTTTGTATGTTCTTTCCCATGCCTCAAGTGTTAGTACAAATTAGGATGGGAGTAGAGAGAATGCTTAGTTGCAACCTTGCATTTCATAGTATGCCTTGTCAGTATGAGAGGATACTAGAGGCCACATAGGGATCACTAGGAGCTGGGGTCCTAAGAGATTACCAAGGTAACTCTAGCATGATTCTTGTGATGACACTTTCCCACTTACATAGTAGGTTTCCTACATTTCTTGTGTGCCTCTGGGAATTAGATGTTGATATGTCTTAGAACCTTTGAGTTAGATTACTTTTAGGATTTTCTAGACTTAGAGAGTACTCATGATATGTGATTTGATATCCTGTTTGGGACTTGAGACTATCTCCTTAGCATGGTGGGAGTGGGCCATTTAGGTTCCATGTGGTTCGGTGGTAGTACTTTTTACTCTTACCATTGAGGTCCATCCATAGTCACCATGGCTGAAGCTTCTTGGGATGCTCGTTTATCATGTTTAGATGATGTTAGTTATTCATGCATTTCCTTATATTGATGATTAGCATGTTAGATTTCTTTATGCTTATGTTGTAGCATGTTTTACTGGTGACATCCCTATTATGATAGTATCAACGATCTATTTGGTGGTTTGGGATGTTATGCACGGGAGATGGTTAGGGCCCAAAATGGTCTAATGATGCTATTGATGGTTGGGAGGAACCACACACTTAGTTAGTTGTGTTTTATGATGGATAGTTGTATTTCATGATGGATGTTTATATCTTTTATGATGGATGGATGTATCATGTATGTGGATGGTTTGATTTATTTTATTGTACTTTGTATCATGGATTCATGGAGGATGATGTATCTTTATTTCTACATATGTATATTCTTTTAAGCCTTTCATACCCTGTGACATGTACAATGGATGATTGAGCATTCTAAATTAATTTGCTAAGACTTATTCAAAACAAATGTATAATATGGACATTGGACTTTATGATTATCCTTTCACATGGATGTGGTAGTTGTTAGACTTAGTCTTAGATTAGATTTAAATGTGATTCAATGCCATGGGATCCTTAAGAATTGTAACCTGTTATGTATTCTTCTAGTTGATTGTATGTTGTTTCTTTTGCTACTATGTGTTTGATGTGTATGTTATTATTTCTTGTTTTTTTTTTAAATGTGTTGGAAAACTTAGTAAAACTTTAGGTCATTTCTTTTGGGTCCCTTGGCAAGGCATTACATAACCTACAAGTTTGAGTGATTGCATAATCTACTAGATGCATGCATGATGAAAATGTTTTATGGATATGGGTTCACTAAGCTATGAAAATTTATAATTGTACATTTGGACCTTGGATAAATGATTCATCCCCCTCTCAATTATTCTAAAGAATTCCAACAATTAGTATCAGGTCCATCTGCTTAAAATGACTAGTTTGAAGGTACTAGAAGTACAAAAATCAAGATGTCAAAAAGAGAACTACCCAAGATTAATAGAGATAACTTTCCTAAATTGAAAAGTCTGATGAAGCTACACCTAGGAGGTCTTGGAGATAATGCATAATCTACCATTAATATTGTGCATAATGATCTTGTTGCATCCCTAACTGATGAAGATATGAGAAAAAAGAAAGAACACAACTAGGAAATATTGGAGATTGCCTCTACCCTAAGCTATGCTGAGTTTGATGACATCAAAAGTCTTGACAGTGCAAAGAAATGTGAGATGCTTTACACACTATCTATGGAGGTGACAAAAATGTTCTAAGAGCCAAAGTTTAAATTCTCAAAGGTAGGTTTGATGATATGATAATGCAAGAAGGTGAAAATATTGCTCAATATTTCTCCAGGATAAAATATGTTGTTAATACAATAAGAGGAGATATTGGTATAATAGATGATTAAGAAAAATATTGAGAACAACACTGCCTATATATGCTATTAGATTTTCTACAATACAAAAATTGAGATGTGTAACAGGGAATAATGTAAGTCTTGAAGGTCTGGTAGGTGTGAGGTTTCACCCAATTCATCATAGTACCAATGAGACACTCAAAGACATAGGGGCTATGAGACTTCTTACTAAGCCTTAGTCCTGTAAGACAACAATTTCTCCTCTTCTCCATTAGGTAACCCTAGTATGGCTATGTTATTTTTGTGAGCTTCAGATTTGATGAGAATTCTTGTTGGTCATTTGTTCAAACTTTACATTTATATTATCTTTATTTCTACCAATAATTTGACACTTCACATTTCTTTAGATTTCTTGAAGTTGGTCCCATTGTGCCTCAAGGACATGTCTTGTGTTATTTGAAAATTTACTAATGTGGTCACATGTGTATTATTTTCTTGTAAAATATTCCTTTTATTTGTGAGTTTCTTTTGAGGCATTTTCTTGGAAATTGTATTGAAATGGCCATACCAAGGAGAATCCTTGACAAACCATTTAGGGTAAATTTAGGGCATGATAGTAGGTAGGCTCACTAATTTTGAGCTATCTAAATTTTATAATTATAAAATTAAAAATATGGAGTCTCCTTTCAAAGCTAAGTTGCCATTGAAGGAACCTAATGAGAAGAAGAAGAAGAAAAAGGAAAAATATGTGTCCAGTGACAATGATACAAATGAGGAAGATGTAGATCAACTTGAAGCACTATTAGAAAGGAGAATTCATAGAGGTAAAGGCAAGTTTAAAGGTAAGCTACCTATCATGTGTTTCAATTGCAATTAGGTTGGTCATATTGACGTCTAGAGAAGAAGAATTATAGAGAAGGTTACAAGTACAAAAGTAGAAGAAATGAAAAAAACAAAGACTACAAAGGAAAATGTAAGAAGTCTTATTACATTGCTAAAGAGGAAACAAAAGATGGATCTAAAGATCATGAAGATGAAGTGGTGTATGTTGCAATGAAGGATGAATCTGACGAGGATGTTTTGCATGAAGAAGAATGATAGATGGATCATTGATAGTAGGTGTTCATATCATATGACTGGATATAAAAGTAAGTTCATTACCTTGAATTACTATGATGGAAATAGTGTAAGGTTTGGTAATGATGCACCATGTCTGATAAAAGGAAAAAGTTCTATCAAGCTCACAGAAAATATTTTATGTGACAATACTTATTATGTTGAAGGACTTAACTATGACTTGTTGAGTGTGTCACAACTAAATAATTTGGGTTGTAAGGTTAATTGTGAGAACAAAATTGCTAAGATATATGATACTACTAGAAAAATAATTGGAAAAGGTGATCAAACTAGAGGTAATCTATTCTACCTTGATATAGATAATGTTACTTGTTTAGTTGTAGAATTTGATGATGTGTTGCTATGGCACAAGAGGTTATTTCATATTAATTTTGATAACTTGGTTAGTATCAATAACATGAGAAGAGTTAGAGGTTTTCCTAAGTTGAAAAAGCCTGACAATATAATTTGCAAAAAATGTTAGTTAGGAAAAATAACAAAGTCAATTTTTAAGAGTAAGACTAATACCTCTAGAGGAATATTAGAGATTGTTCATATTGACTTATGTGGACCAATTGAAATAAAAAGCTACAAAGGAGATAAGTACATTATGCTTCTTATTGATGATTATTCTAGAATGATGATAGTTATGTTTCTAAAATAGATATATGATGCTTTCCAAATATTAAGTGGTACTTAGAAAGAGTTGAGAAAGAAACAAGTAAAAGTATAAAATGTTCAAGATTTGATAGAGGAGGAGAACTTACATCAGATGAGTTTGAGATGTTTTGTAATGACAAAGGAATCAAAAGAAATACATCTACTCTTAGAACCCTTACACAAAATGGAACTATTGAAAGGAGGAACATGTCTATAATGGACTATGTTAGGACACTCATGATGGAGAAAAAATGTTGCTTTGAAATACTAGAGAGAAGCTAGTTTATACCTATAATACCTCAAAATTGGCTCATTGACATGATACCAATTTTGGTCTATTTTGATCATTGCTAAAGTCCTATTTCATTAGACACATTCTTGATCTAACTCACTCCTTGACTTAATTGTTAGATGCAGAAGACCCTAATCTGCATTCATCACATTTTTTATTTAATTCCTATAGTATGTACTCATATTAATCGCATTAAACCTACTTGATTTAATTATAATTTAATTTAAAAGTATTTATACTTTATTAAATTAAATTATCTCCTAAGGCTAATGTACAATGGGATTAAATTTATTTGATTTAATAAATACGACTATCTTGATTAATTAAATGTAATTATTTAATTAAATGGAAGGCTATTCTTTAATTAATTAGACAAAGTTATTTAATTAAATAGGAGTAATTCCTAATTAATTAAATATAGTTATTTAATTAAATAAGAAAGTGTCTTTAATTAATTAAATGAAATTATTTAATTAAATAGGAAATATATTTATGAGAGCATATCTCATTTTATTAAATTAAATATCTCTCCAAAAATCCTTCTTCAGTTCAAAAAGGGAAATTCCCAGTTCACTGTTGATAAAAAAAGAATTAAATTAGTTAACTCCTTATTCTACTCAAATTAAATTAGTTAACTCCTTATTCTACTCAAATTAAATAAGTTAACTCCCTTTAATTTGGGAATCTTCCTTTATGACTGAACTTCATCTTTAATCCTGACTGTTGATTGAAATCAATCTCAACCATTGATGGATTCCACGAAAGTCTATTTAAGAGACCCTCATCTCTTTATTTTGGGGGAGGATGAATTTGGAATTTGCATCAAATTGTTGCTGGAATTCATATTCACATTTTCTCATATTTTACATACATTTGCATCCTTAGCTTAATCATATGCATATTATGCTAAATGAAATAATATACATTCCAATGTTCATTCTGAGATGAATCTGCAAATAAAGACTGTGTTGACGTGTGTGTGTGTTAGCAGAGGATGCATATTCACGCATACATTTCTGGCGCCCACTGCGGGGCTAAGAAATCAATTTTCTGGCCTCATTCTTTTTGTTTTGCATTTTAATTTTTAATTTATATCTTATTTTGTAGGTTTGTCTTGTTGCAAGTTTGAAGACACTTCGAGAAGGCATCCAACAATGATGAGAAAATGAGCATTTGAGAAACCTCTTCCTCTTCTCTTCTTAATCTTCTTCTATTTCTCTTCTTCTTCTTCTTTTCCTTCCTTCTCATGTTCTAAAGTTTTAAAAAAAAATTAAAAAATTGATCAAAATTCTTTTTTTTATCCTTTTTATGATTTTTCATAAAAATCATAAAAAGTAGACCAAATTGATGAATTCTGGTTTGAAATTTTTACTAAAGGTTCTATACAATAGGAAAAAATCACATGCAAAATTTTAGATTTTTCTGATTAAAGCTTTATTTTATATATATTTTTAATGATTTTGTCATATGTGAATTATTTGAGCTAGTAAAATAACATTTTTTTATCTAATTTTTTTTACAAATTTGTGACAATTTTTGGCGTGTACTATAACAATTGTAGAATTTTTGGATGAAAATTGGATTTTTAGTAATTTGTTAATGGCTTTTTCATTGAAAAATTAATTTGCATAGAAAATCATCAAATTAAAATTTAAAATTTTTACTGAAAGTTTAGGATGATGCCCAAATATCGTAATAAAAAATTCATAGTTTTTAGATTTAAAATATATTTTTATTAATTCTTTTATGGTTTTCCATAAAAAAATTAATGTATTAGATAAATCTCAACATTTTGATCTGAAAGTTTTATTGCCAATTTGGGACACTTTCTGTAGACTATAGTAAAAATTTCAAATTTTTTGGATCATAATTCTATTTTTAATAATTTTTTTATGTGTTTTCATAAAAATAAATATTAACTCATGATGCAAATCTTGGAATTTTAATCAATAGTTTTTATTGCAGGTTTTTTTTTGGAAAATCGAAAGGAAGAAAGAAAAGCCATCTAAATATTACAAAAGAAAGCAAAAATAAAAATAAAAATGCATCTCGCTTTTGCTAGCTTTGAAAACAGCATAAGAATTGTTAAAAATTAGGTAAAATCTACTAAGCACGTTGCAAGGATCACCAGGTAACCTTCCTTAGCTGATAACAATTCATTTGGATCTAAAAAAAACATCTCTCATGTCAAGCTTGTGTGTGTTTGCTTCCATGTTTTCATTTTACAACACATGCATAATTTGATACTAGGGTGTGATCTCCGTTAGTATTCATTTAGTAGGCTTAGGTACTAGTGATAGATTTAGATAGCTATTTTGGGTTATTGGACTCGTTAAATTTGCCGCCCCTTGTTTCACCCTGTGGTTGCAAGATCAGCACCACATTAAAGGGGAGGGGTCTACAAGAAAGAAGCATTAAATGCTCCACTAGGCAACCCTTTTGTGCTTTCTAGAACTCACTAGTTTCTAAGTTGTGGACTCATTGTGGCTTGTGTGAGGGGTTAAATATTCCACATCTTTGGACTCACCTTGCATTATTTAAAGCGTTAAGTTTACCTCCTTGTGCTCTTTGACTACTTTTTGATAGATTTTCTTTCGAGAATTAACATCTGTACATACATAGTAATTAGGCCCCATGAACACTATTCGTGGATCTTGAGAGAGTGGGTTCCTAGTGAAACTCCTCTCTATGATGGATTCCTTGTAGGTGGGGAGGATACTTTGAGCATCTCGCAGATAGATGAATCTTCAACATGTTGATTGAGGCATCCTTTCTCCAGAGAGGTTGATAGATCACTGAGAGTTGATATCATAGACCTTTAAGAGATACTCTCAGTTTAGCATGTCAGATTAATCTGTCTACTTTGATTGGGCTAAAAGTGAAAAGGTGTCAAGACCTCGAATCTAGAAGCTAAGTCCCCTTGTGGTACACTATTGTGAGTTGATCACCTTTAGAGATGGTTAACCGTAGCAGACAATCCCTTTACAGGGCAAACTGCGTTGACAGAACCTCGAGCGATAATAGCCATTTTTGACATGGTAGTGACAACTTCTATATAAATGTCCTTATGGAAGAAATCTCCATGGGTGTGGTTCATTGTGCATTGTCAAATCTCCCCAGCAGCTCTTGAAGATTAAGTTCTCAGACTATGTTGAAACTTTGTTGCGCTAGAATTGGAGGTCACCCCTATGAGTCATAAAAGTTACAGAGTCAAAACATTACTAAAAATCTTAGAGAGGCCAACTTTTATTTTCTAGGGATGTATGCGTGATTGCAAAACTTTTTGAAAACATACACAATTAGCTCTCTTAGGAATCAGCGCGTACTAAGTCACTTGATTGTTCATGCTCAAGGTTGCTTTTGCCCTTGCTCATTATTTTCAAACATGCTTGATATCACCTGCTTGTTGTTCTATGTGCTTGTTTATCTGCTTGCTTACTAAAATGATCTAAAAAGTCTAGAAACCTTGTCAAAATTAGTTGTTGTTGTAAAATTGGTCTGCCTTCTCGTACAAAATCATTTGGGTCTTGCGCGAAATCATCTAGTCCTCGCACGAAATCATTTTGTTCTCGCGTGAAATTAAACCTTTTTCGTCAGTCTTTGCATGATCATGTGAACTTCTTTGCGCAAAATTAAAACATTGTTATTGACTTTCGCACAATTCAAGAAACTTTTTCGCACGGCCTGTAAAGGTTTCTTGCATGAGACTTTGTGTCAGCATTACTAATTTGAGTCTGTTTTAGCTATCTACGGCCTACACACCATCTTTTTCTGCATCTATTTATCACTCTCTATCTGCAAACAGTCTTAAAACAGTGACACTTCGCTTAGCCAAAGACTTGTGTCTTGTACTTTGACTAGTCTTGTCTCATAAGTTTTTTTTGGTCCTTGTCTTAATGCTTATCATACTTTGTGTCAGATTGGTCATAATCTCTGGTTGTTCTAGCCTTTAAATCAGACCATTTGTACCTTAGTGAACAACATTCTTACTATTATCTTATCCTTTTTGAGACTCAGTCTTAGTACAGTCCTTGTCCAGGTTCTAGCTTCTTATCCTTGTCTATGACTGTCACAACCAGAAGCGGCAATGTGTTTTATCCCTATAACCTTAGATGTGGTTGTGCTAGGGGTTGTAATTGTGACAGAGGTTCCTTACCTTTTGTTACACAATCTATATCCACTTTGGCTAGTGAGACATCTTCACAATCTCCCTCACCTGCTAGGTCATCTCAAGTTCAACAAACATTTTCCATAAATTTGCAACAAATTAGGAATCCTTTGTACCAAGAGGATACTGAGACAGTTAGAGGTCCTACATTCTCAAACATGATGTATGATCCTTTCTCTAGAGAACCTTTTGAAACACAACATATGGAAACTGAACACATTCCTATAATGACTAATCGTGAACCTAAATATGGTAGTCATAGTCGACATCAAGAACCACCTAGGAATAAAAAAGAGAAAGAGAAAGACTATGAAACTGATGAGGAACAGGAAGAGGTGGAAATACTCTTTGAGCACATAGAAAAATGTCGAAGAGACAAAAACTTTCAAAAGGTCATGGGAATTCTAAGAACCAAAGAGAAAGAAAAGTACTTTCTCAAACTTGCCCAAGAGGGAGCAAAGTTACCTTCTCATTTCAATGTGGAAACCATTGTCACACCTGAAGAAGAAACTGAGACTTCCAAACTCCAAAAACAATTGAAAATTATGCAAGATCAATTGGCTCAGATGATGCACGAGAAAGAGAAACCCACAAAGACATACACATTGGATGCTCTTTGTTCATTTCCATTTGACAAAAGTATAAACATGCTGCCTTTCCCATGAGGTGTAGAGCTACCCAAATATGATAAGTACTTTGGTACTACTGATCCCCAAGATCACTTGTGGGAATTTGGTGCTTTTTCTATGGATTTTATACACGATCAAACCTACCTCATGCATTTATTCCCTAGAAGCCTAGGTGGTCAGGCTTTGGAGTGGTTCTCACATTTACCTCCTGGTATCAAGACATTTGATGAAATTGCCAATTCATTTGTTTAGCAATATTCTCATAACATACAACACCCTGTCAATATTCAAGATCTATGCAACCTTAAATAGAAAGTTGGTGAGCCTTTTCTCACTTTCCTCCAAAGGTGGAGACAACTATACACTAAGTATTCCTATAAAATTCCAGAAACGAAGAAGCTTGATATTTTCATTGATAACCTCTTAACTAATTTCGAGTATAGAGTCCAACTACAAGGTCCATGTACCTTTGAAGACATGATTACACAAGCTATCTCTATCAAAGAATTTATGGTCAAGAAAGGTGAACTCAATCTTCAAAGAGACACAAAACAAGGTTCCACTTCCAATAGGGATAAAACCAAACATGTCAACAAGAACCAAGAAATTGTACATGATGGAGTTGTTGACAATGTCACACCCAAACCAGCTAAAGTGGCATTTAATCTCATAGACTGCCTCAAAGTGACCAAAAATGCTGAGAAATCTCCCCCTGACAATAAGACATCTAGGAAAAAATTGAGAAACTCATGGACAACATGCCCTAAGCGAGAGTATACGCCTTTGGGAGAACCTTTGGATGTGGTTTACAAAACATTGCTACAACACAAGCTTATTTCACCAATAGATAACCCTCGTCCCTATGATCCACAACCACATCCACCATGGTGGAATGAGACCTCATTCTATGAGTATCACCAAAACAAGGGACACAAAACTAGCAACTGTATAAACTTGTGCCATAAAGTCCAAGACATGATTAATGCTGGGGATCTTGTGGTAGACGAACATAACAAAAACTTGGATCACAAGGCATTCAAAGAACCTTTCCCAGCTTATGAAAAAGGAGAGACTTCAAAACCAAAACCCTACAACAAGGTCAACTATACATATTCCAATGATGACAATATCATTCACATGGTTGAACCTGTGGATTTTGAATATTGCGACATTATTAAAATCAAGGGCAAGCAAAATAATGACAAACCCAAGACACCATTTATCTTGAGGGGCCCTACTTCTGATGAAATGGATAATATGCCTTCACAACACTGTGCTAATGTTGTTACTCGCTCACATGCTAGGTTGGTGTTCAAAGGCCATGTGCCTCCTACTTCAAATCCTGAACAATACAAAGACAAAGCCCTTACTCGTCCATCCGGTAAAGGTGCAAAACCCACAACAAACTTGACTGCAACCAGTTATAGTGTTCTCGATAAGTTGAAATGAACTAATGCTCGAATTTCCATCTTTGAGCTGCTTAAAATCTCGCCTGCTCACACCAAAATTCTGGACAAAGCCCTCACTGAGGCAAATTTTCCTCAAGATCTTGATCTTGAGCGATTTCAATCCATGGTAGGTCACCTGACCTCACCTTATCTTATGAACTTCTCTGAGGAGGATGACAACTCATTGAATAACCCACACAATCAGCCTCTACACATTAAGGTTATGATCCACTAGATACGTGTTCGTTGGGTACTCATTGACAATGGCGCTAGCCTAAATATTGTCTCTGCTACTCTTCTTAGACAATTGGATTATTCTGAGGACTCTATTGATCCTCGATGAAAGATCACTATTAAAGCATATGATGAAGTGGAATGAAAGTCACTAGGTCTTGTGGTTTTACCAATTCGCATTAGTCCTATCGAAAGGGATGTCACTTGTTAGGTGCTTGACATTCCCTTGGCCTACAACATTCTATTGGGATGACCATGGATACATGAGATGCATGCTGTGCCATCCACATACCACCAATGCATCAAATTCCCATTTCATGGCTCTGAAGTTACTATTCCTGACACTACTAGCTACACCTACAATATGCTCAAAGTTGCTAAAAATTTCATCCCTGCTAACCGCGAGTCTACTAATTGTCATGATAATAAGCTGAAACAAATTGAGTAGTCATTCAAATTGAAAGAAACTAGTATGGGAGAGTACCACATTGAACCAGTGCTATCATTAACGTCTCTCCCAGAGTTCCCTTGAAATTTTGGGAGACCCTTAGAGGCAAAGAATCCATTCGTGTTGAAACCTTGGACCAAGTATAATGGTACTTTTGTTAAGGCTATAGTTGCCTTAGAAGATGAAAGTGAAAACAGAGCCATTGCTACATGGCTTTATAGAGAAGAAGCTCTAGTGGACCTAACAGAACAAGCTCGAGAAATCACTCCTAAGAAATATGGATCTGGTCTTAGGCTTATGAAACATTTTGGTTACAAGGGAACTAGCCCTATTGGGTGTAATAATAATGTCATAATTGATCCTATCAAAGTAAGAGCTTGAAGCAACCATGATACAATTGGCCTAGGGTTTAAGAAGGTCCCTTTCCATTTGGGATCAAATCAATTCATCCCCAAACTTGAGAGTTCATCTAAAAATGAGTCACAAGCTGATTCAAATACTCAAGAGGAAGAATTTGATAATGAGGATTCCTATCCTCATCCTATTCCTTATGATCTTGCTAAATTCTTTGTTGAGCTAGATGACTTTGTGCCACATGTTAGCACTATGGATGATACTAGTGATTCTTCTGAGGACAATACTGAGCAACTCAAATATCATTCAGAAAAGGGAGAATCTAGTCAGTCATGCCGTATTGAGTATTTGTGTAAGAATCTAGAGCCTGAAGGAGAGTATGTCCCTATCACTATTGGGGAGTTCTATAGTCTCTCACCATGTAGCATTGATTCTCATGAATATGAGTTTGATAATCTTTTAGAAGCTACTACTGATAAAGACATTGACCAAGTGCATGTCTATGAAAATTGAATCGAAGTGGGTGAAACATCTAGGGTTAGGTCACAGGGGTCTAATCCAACTAGTGTCCTACAGTCGTCAATTTCTGACATTAGTATTCTAAGCTGTTTGAACACACCTGTGGATGAGGTCATTGTAGGTCTCAAATTACTGGTCCACATACTTAATGACTATATTATGAACACAATTGAACCAGCCACTACTCTCTCACTCACACATCCTGAGCTTATAGACTAGAACCCCAATGCATCTAATGAAGTCCCCACATTCCAGAATGACTATTCTCTTGCCTATTACCTAAATGCTATCAAACCTGTAACGTCTTCCACCAATGAGCAGAGCCTCAACATGACTAAGGTTGACATCAAATATCTAAGTCACACAATTAAAAAGAAAAAATGCAAAAAATCCAATGGTGAAAACCACATTGTGGCAGTGTCAGATCCTAAAAAAGTAAAAACAAAGATGTATCCAATGGTGAAAACCTCTCTGAGGCACTTGTGGATGAGATATTTGATGTCCTTCCCAATCACTTTCAGGAGAGATCATCGGTGTTAATAGAGCTAACATAGGCAATTAACCTGGGCACAAAAGAACATCCTCATATGATACATCTGGAGTAGTCACTGTCACCTAAAGAGAAGGAACAATTCATTACCTTTTTCAAGGAAAAGAAAATAAATTTTGTGTGCACATACTCTGACATGCCAGGATTGGATCCTGATCTTACCATGCATCATTTATCCATAGCACCAAGAATTAAACTAGTTAAATAGAAGCTTTAAAAAATGCACCCTCACGTTGCATTGCTTGTCAAAATAGAATTGGAGAAACTCCTAAAAGTTGGTTTCATCCATGCAATTGATTATGTTGAATGGATATCCAACATTGTTCCAGTTTCCAAGCATGATAAATCTATCAGGGTTTGTACAGACTTCTATGATCTTAACTTGGCATGTCCTAAAGATGACTTTTCGCTCCCTAATATTGATATGATCATGGACATGACGGCTAGCTATGAGATGTATTCACTTATGGATGGTTTTTCCAGATACAATTAGATAAAAATTGCACCAGAAGACCAGGAGAAAATGGATTTCACATGTGCATGGGGAACCTTTTGTTGGAATGTGATGCCATTTGGTTTAAAGAATGCTGGTGCTACATATCAACGGGCTGTTACTACAATTTTTGATGATATGATGCATAGAACCATGGAGGACTACGTCGATGACACCCTGGTCAAAAGTGATAAATACAATACTCATCTACAAGATTTGGGACCCATCCTAAATCGTATGGAAAAATTCAGTCTTCGGCTCAATCCTAAGAAATGCGCATTGGTGTCACATTAGGGAAATTGTTGGGATATATTGTTTTTGCAAAAGGAATTGAAGTAGATCCAAAAAAAAGTACAAGCAATAATGGACATGCCACCACCTTAGAACATCAGTCAGATGAGAGGACTATAGGGAAGGTTTCAATCTATTTGCAGGTTTATTTCACAATTGGTGGATAGATCAGAACCCTTCACAAAGACCTTACATAAGGGTGTGAAATTCAATTGGAGCCAAGATTGTGAACAAAGCTTGACACAGATCAAACAATATCTTGTCATTCCACCAATCCTGATGCCCCCTATGCATGGGAAGCCTTTTCTTTTATACATTTCAGCCACTGACACATCTTTGGGAATCCTATTGGCTCAAGAAGACAATGGCAACAAAGAAAGAGCTATTTATTACTTGAGCCAAACATTGGTCTCTTATAAGAAGAACTACAACATTATTGAGAAGGCTTTCTTGGCAGTTGCCTTTGCTTCCCAGAAGTTGAGACACTACATGATTGCCCACACTACATGGCTTGTGATTAAAATAGATCCATTAAAGTACTTGCTCAGTAAGGCAGCTCTCACAAGAAGATTGGCTAAATGGGTCATGATACTCAGTGAGTTTGACATCCAATATGTTCAATGCAAGGCTATAAAGGGATAGGCAATTGTAGACTAGCTGGTCGAGGCACCCATACAGAGTCTTCTACCAATAAACATTGATTTTCCAGATGAGTCAATTCTGACACTCATGCACCATACATGGGTTATGTTCTTCGATGGGTCCTTCACACAATAAGGATTAGGTACTGGATTACTCTTTATTACACCATAGAGATACTCATTACCCAAAGTGTACAAGATTCCATTTCCTTGTACAAATAACATTGCTGAATATGAGGCTTTGATCAATGGCATGAAAATTGTAGTTGAATGGAGAGTGGATCAGTTAGACATCTTTGGTGACTCTCAACTTGTTATCAACTAGGTAAACGATGTGTATCAAACAAAGGATGAGAAACTAATTCCTTACAAGTGCATGGTTGATGACTTGAATAAGTATTTTGCACACATCACCTTCCAACAAGCTCCATGAGAAGATAATCAAGTGGTTGATGCCATGGCCACTCTGGCCTTCTTACTAAAAGTGCCAGAAAATGATCTCCGACATGAGTTCTTGGCGGAAGTGTTACACTACCCAGCCTATGACACACCTGATTCCAAGATGATCTGTTCTATTATAGGGCAAGAATCATCCCACTACCATCACATCTATTCCTACCTTCGTAATCAAACCATTCTGAAAGGCCTGACCCAGAATGAGAAACATTACCTAATCTGTAATGCTTCACATTATGTCATTATTGTTGAGGATTTGTATAGGAGAGGTCTCGACGGAACACTCCTTAGGTGTTTAGAACTCTACAAGTCCAAACTTGCACTAATCAACATTCATGAAGGCATTTGCAAATCTCATTCCAATGGTCTAACACTAGCTCACAAACTCCTTCGTACTGGTTACTATTGGTCCAAAATGAAGCAAGAAGCTATCAAGTATGCTAGGTCTTGCAAGCAATGTTAGCTACACGAGAATCTCATTCATGCTCCAGCCAGAGAGCTGATTCCCTCTAATACAACATGGCCATTTCAACAATGGTCCTTTGACTTGGTGGGGCAAATTCACCCAACCTCTTCTAATGGACATACGTTCATTATCATGGCTATAGATTATTTCACAAAATGGGTAGAGGCAGTCCTTCTCACAGTTGCTGATGGAAAAACTATAGCACTTTTCATCACAAACTACATCATCTGTAGATATGGTGTACCATCCTCAATCATTACTAACAATGGAGGACAGTTCAAGAATAAAGACCTCAAGGAACTGTGCAAGAAATTCAAGATCACACAACATTGGTCTTCCATTTATTACCCCCAAGGTAATGGCCAAGCTGAGGCATCCAATAAGGTGATCCTCAAAATTCTTCATCACACAATTAGTAATTCAGGGAGAGACTGGCATCTTTAGATCAACCAAGCCCTGTGGGCACATAGGACAAATATTAGAACTCCAATGAGCACAACTCCCTTTGTATTGGTGTATGGTGCGGATGCTATGCTTCCAATAGAGGTTGAGATTCCTACCTTGAGAATATCTATGAAGGGTCTTATCACTGATGACGACTATAGGATAGCTTGGCTTCAAGAGCTTGTGTTACTGGATTAGCAATGACAAGTGGCATGTGATCATCTATGAGTATATCAACAAAGAATGACCAAAACTTATAATCAAAAGGTCAAGCCATGTGACTTCTAGCTGGTTGACCTTGTCCTAAGAGAGAACCCTAAGAATCAACAACAGCAAGTGCAAAAGGGAAAGTTCAAACCAAACTGGCTAGGTCATCACATCATTACTGTCGTATATGGATCTAGCACCTATTAGCTTTCCACAATCGAAGGAGAAGTGCTTAAAGAGCCTGTCAACACTCTCCACCTAAAGTGGTTTTATAGTTGATTTAATCTCAACAAGCTCTCTATACATATCTATATGTCCTAAAAAAATCTAAAAAATTAGAAAAAGTCGTGAAAAAAAATGTTACCCTGGTGAAAACCTAGCAATAGGCACCCTGGTAACACCAAAAAAAAGTTTTAAAAAGAAAAATACCAAAAAAATTGAAAAACAAAAAAAAGTGCCATTGGTGAAAACTTAGAAATAGGCATCATGGTAGTAAAAAAAGAGAATCTTGCCAAGAAGGTAAAAACCTAGTAAATAGGCACCTCTTGTTCCCAATGCTCCATCTTGCAGCGTATCTTCTGGCTACTCTATATAGTCGCTTTCATATTTTTTCTTTCTTGCTTTTCCTACTTTCCGCTCATGTATCCATGGATTGAGTCTTGTCATAGCTTGGGGGCATTCCCCCTTTAGTGACACTATTTTTGAGATTCTCCTCATAGAATCTCATTTGTGACAGTCACCAGTGGTTCTCACTGTGTCTACCTACTATCGCTAGTGTCACTATTTTTGAGATTCTCCTCATATAATCTCCTTTGTGATAGTCACTAGTGGTTCTCACTGCGTCTGCCTACTATCACTAGTGTCACTATTTTTGAGATTCTCTTTAGAGAATCTCCTTCATGACAATCACCAATGGTCCTCATTGCATCTGCCGACTATCGCCAGTGACACTCTCTTCAAGATTCTCCTCATAGAATCTCTTTTGCAACAGTCACCAATTGTTTCAACTATGTCTACCTACTACTGCTAAGTTCATGTCTCTAGATTCCTTTATGGAAGATCTCTTTTGCGTTAGTCACCAGTCGTCCTGGCTATGTCTGTCTATTATCGCTCAGTCCTTCTTAGGTTCTTCATCATGAAGATTCCTCTTTGACCTCAGTCACCAGTTGTTCTGGCTACGTCTACCTACTATCGTCACCCTACTAAAGAGATTTCTTTCAAACATTTTTTGGACACTAACACTTGACATCAATCCAAAAAATAAACTCAAAAATGATATACTTGTTTGGATATGCTGAGCTTTTTCTTTGTTTGCTTTATTTTTGCTTTATCATATCTCCTCGAGCAACTCAATGATGTCATCTTTGACTGGAGAAGTAATGACTGGGGGCATGATCTTTTCTTGGCTTTCTATATGTGGTTTAGTTCCAACAAGTTGATACATTCCTATAAAAGGGGTGTCCACTTAAGAGCCTCCATCTTGTATTGGATGGTTGTGTGTACCTCGACTCCTTTTATATAGATACATCAATGACATTGGTTCTTCTCCTTGTTTTTTGGAGTGAACTCTTCATGCTATAGTACATATTGATACTCGTCCTATTAAGTGAACGTACGGGTCACTGCGAGTATATCTAGCACACTTTTGTCTTAGGTTATGAATACTAGGGTTGTTGCAGACAGTATAAATACTGACTACTTAGCATAAGATGGATCTCCTGTGTGTTTGGTGTGTCTGTTATGCAAGCAACATTCAGGTCATCCTAGCATCTATGCTTTGATGCTTATGTTAACTTGCTACATTAAAAGGGATAAATGTTCTGGTCATTTTGGCTTCTTGTGCCTCGAATGCTTACATTTAATCTCGACAAACCAATAATGTATGTTATATTCATATTTCTATGATTGCAATGTCAGTGGGAATTGTATGACCTATGAGCTTTGTTCTATATCCGGTGATGATTAAATATTGAGGCTTAGTAACCAGACCTAGGGTTGAATTTAACATAGTCTTGCATTGCATACTTCACTTGCATAAGAATGCAAATCAATTGCAAATCTACTTTCACCTTCTTTGATGAGGGATTGTTGATCTCTTCAAAGTATCATGTTCTTTCATGAATTGCACAATGATTGATTAATCACCCTCTTGGCTACTTTGGTTCCTCTAAACCCATTTTTTGGGATCGAATTTGAAATCTGACACACTTAAGTGGCTCAAAATGCATTTTAAAAATTTTTGTGCAATCCAAATCTTTCTGATACTTTGTAATTCTTGAAATGTTTTCAACTCAAACTTGGTCTTTTGGATCTCGAAATTACTTCAGATCAACCTCCAAATTTCTTTTGATCATTCTAATCTCTTCATATTTCTTTAGATCGTTCTAATCTCTTTATATTTCTTCAGATTGTTCTAATCTCTTTATATTTCTTCAGATCATTTTGATCTCTTCATATTTCTTCAAGATCGTTCTGATCTCTTTATATTTCTTCTAATCATTCTAATCTCTTTATATTTCTTCTAATCATTCTAATCTCTTCTATATTCTACTAAACCTTAGATTTCTTCTGTATCTTTCATACTCTCCTTACATCATACTTCTGGTCTGTCATCTTTCAATTTTGCTCTTGAGGGGGCAGGATGATTACGTCATTTTACTAAATTTCTACTCATTTTAAGTCTTATTTCTTGGGGCATCTGGTTCCCATTTTATGTCCTTCTCACTTGGGGCATCTCATTACTCATGGCATCTTGTCCCCCTCTTTCTGGCATCCTTGTCATCTACTTCATCTTTTCATCATTTGATTACATCTTATAACATTTTTGATCTTAGTCTAATGGATAGGTATCGGGACAATCTAAACCTTGACTCTTGAGGATCCAGCCTCATTCTGGGGATGATTATGATCTTATCAACTTAGGTATCTAGGTGTTCTACCTAGATCCCTAGGATTAAGCTTTATGCTAGAGATGATCCTTAAAAACTTATCTATTTCAACTTAGGTATCTAGGTGTTCTACCTGGATTCCTTAGGATTAAGCTTCATGCTAGAGATGATCCTTAAAAGCTTATCTATTTCTATTCAGGTATCTAGGTATTCTACTTGGATTCCTTGGGATTAAGCTCTATTCTAGAGATAGTCCTTAAAAGCTCATCAATTGGTCTCCGTAGAATCAATTTCGAAACCAATCTCTTTTTTTTGATCTGCGCATCACACTTTCTAATTTTCTTTGAATTGAACGTGCTACTTGCACATTCATTCAAAGAGGGGCAAAATGTAATACCTCAAAATTGGCTCATTGCCATGATACCAATTCTGGTCTATTTTGATCATTGCTAAAGTCCTATTTCATTAGACACATTCTTGATCTAACTCGCTACTTGACTTAATTGTCAGATGCAAAAGACCCTAATCTGCATTCATCACATTTTTTATTTAATTCTTATAGTATGTACTCATATTAGTCGCATTAAACCTACTTGATTTAATTATAATTTAATTTAAAAGTATTTATACTTTATTAAACTAAATTATCTCCTAAGGCTAATGTACTATGGGATTAAATTTATTTAATTTAATAAATACGCCTATCTTGATTAATTAAATGTAATTATTTAATTAAATGGGAAAGTATTTCTAATTAATTAAAGAAAATTATTTAATTAAATGGAAGGCTATTCTTTAATTAATTAAACAAAGTTATTTAATTAAATAGGAGTAATTACTAATTAATTAAATATAGTTATTTAATTAAATAAGAAAGTGTCTCTAATTAATTAAATGAAATTATTTAATAAAATAGGAAATATATTTATGAGAGCATATCTCATTTTATTAAATTAAATATCTCTCCAAAAATCCTTCTTTAGTTCAAAAAGGGAAATTCCCAGCTCACTGTTGATAAAAAAGGAATTAAATTAGTTGACTCCTTATTCTACTCAAATTAAATTAGTTAACTCCTTATTCTACTCAAATTAAATCAGTTAACTCCTTATTCTACTCAAATTAAATTAGTTAACTTCCTTTAATTTGGGAATCTTCCTTTATGAGTGAACTTCACCTTTAATCATGACCGTTGATTGAAATCGATCTCAACCGTTGATGGATTCCAGGAAAGTCTATTTAAGAGACCCTCATCTCTTCAGTTTGGGCAAGGATGAATTTGGAATTTGCATCAAATTGCTATTGGAATTCATACTCACATTTGCTCATATTTTACATACATTTGCATCCTTAGCTTAATTTCATTTAGCATAATATGCATATGATTAATCTAGTTTCCTTTACTTGTTCTTAGATTAGAATGCATTTCTAATTCTAGATTAATCTACATAATCATATAGATTAATTTCATTTCTTAAATCCTTTATTCTTAGAGGGTCTAGTTTCTTAACACCTCAAATTTGAGGATATCTAACAAGAAAAATCCCTTTAGATAGAAGGCAACAGGTCGCCTTGCTGGCTGATTTTTGGATGAACAATCCAATGTTCATTCTGGGATGAATCCACAAGTAAAGACTGTGTTGAAGTGTGTGTGTTAACAGAGGCCACATATTCATGCATATAATACGTTGAACCATGTACAAGTCAAGAAAGGTACTCATTCAACACCTTTTGAACTATGGTATGGATACTCACTCAATGTAAAATATTTTAAGGTATTTGGAAGAAAGTGTTACATTCTCAAAGATTTCAAGAATGGTAAACTAGATGCAAAAAGTGAAGAAGGTATAGTTCTTGGTTATTCCACAAGAAGTAAAGCTTATAAGTGCTTAAATACTTAAGCACTAACACTAACAAAGTTGTGAAAAGTTCAAATGTGAAATTTGATGAATATACAGTAGTTATGAGGCTGAACTATGAAGGAACTAGAATAATACAAATCATTTTTATACTTTTATGAATGTATGCCTACTAAAGAAGATGGTGTAAATCAAGTTGCAAACCAACACCAAGTTTCAATGACTGTTGAGTGATATACTATGAATGTCAAGTTGCATTCGAGAATTGATTTACATTCAAGTGTTGAGTTATTTAATATAGATGAGGCACATTGTGATTTTGAAATTAATGTACATGAAAGAGATGTTGAACTACCTGATAGAGAGATACATAGTGATTCAAAAGTTTGAGAGAACAAATGTAGAAGCTAGTGTTGAACCAAGATTGTCTAAGTATGTCAAGGGGCATCATCCTACTACACAAATCATTGGTGATAAACATGCTAAACCAATGACATGGAACAAGTTGAGAAATGATACATTTTTGCGGAGCATGCAAGAATCCAAAACAATGAAAGATGCCTTAGATGATGTGGACTAGAGTAAAGCTATGGAAGAAGAGATTGAACCAATTGAGAAAAATAAGACATGGATTCTAGTTCCTTGACTAGAAGACAAAAATGTGATTGGTACCAATTGGGTATATAGAAACAAGTTAGATGAAAATGGTGAAGTCACAACAAACAAGGCAAGATTAGTCTATAAAGGATATGCACAAGAAGAAGGGATAGATTATGGAGAGACATTCACTCCTATTGCAAGACTAGAAGGAGTAAGAACTTTTCTTGCTTACTTGACATACAAAGGTTCTAAAGTCTATCAAATGAATTTTAAGTTTATATTTCTGAATGGTATATTGGAGGATGAGGTTTATACAAAACAACCAGAAGGATATGTTGATGCTAACAACAAAAACATGGTATGTAGACTACAAAAAGCTCTATATGGTTTGAAGTAAGCATGAAGAGCATGGTATGAGAGATTAACAACAAAAACATGGTATGTGGACTACACAAAGCTCTATATGGTTTGATGTAAGCACCAAGAGCATGGTATGAGAGATTAAAAACAAAAACATGGTATTTAGACTACACAAAGCTCTATATGGTTTGAAGTAAGCACCAAGAGCATGGTATGAGAGACTTCATAATTATCTTGTGAAGATTGGATTTGAGAGGACTAATGATAGAATAAATTTGTACTTGAAGACAGAGAAAGGAAAAGATATTTTGTTATCTAAAATTACTGTTGATGATATCATATTTGGAGGACAAGATATTTTATGTAATGCTCTTGCAAATGAACTGAAGCAAGAATTTGAGATGTCTACATTTGGAGAGATCAAGTTCTTTGTGGGTTTGAAAGTACATCAGATGAAATATGGTATATACATCACTCAATGAAAGTATGTTAAGGATATACTAAAAAATTTTGGATTGAAAGATTCCAAGCTAGTAAGTACACCTATGGTGATAGGACATAACCTTTCAAAGAATGATGATTTAGCTAAGGTGAATCAAACATTATACATGTCTATGATTGATAAATTACAATATGTGGTACATAGAAGACCTAATATTGTATTATCTATAAGGATAGTTACAAAATTCTCTACTAATCCTAGGGAGAATCACTTGATGGTAGTAAAGAGAATAATGAGATATCTGAAAGGAACAGAGGAATACGGTCTATACTACAAGAAAAATAAGAAATTTGAATTAAGAGTCTATACTAATGCTGATTGGACTAGAAATCACTAAACCTATGTACTTTATTGTGATAATACAAGTAATAAATATATCAAAGAATCTTGTTATGCATACAAAGACTAAGCACATTGCAATCAAGTATCATCACTTAAGAGAATTAGTTCAAGATAAAGAGGTGAAGATGGAATATGTCAACACAAAAGAGTAAATAGCTAATATCTTCACAAAAGCATTACCTAAGGATGCTCATGAGTATCTATGAGGTAAACTAGGGGTGATACCACTATCAAAGGCATTCTAAGAAGCATGAGGAATACCCTGCAGCAAAAGAGCCAATTTCCATATGTTGCTTATTGATGCAGTGGATCTTACTTTAGGAGTTGCCTAAAGTAATCAAAGAACTAGAATTACAAATCAGACACAAAAAAGGTGACCAAGGGAGAAACTTAAAATATTCATATCTACATATGAAGATGGAAAGTCTTTGGCATTATTATCAAAGAGGGAGAAAGTGTACTAAAGAATGAACTGAGGGAGATGAAGGAGAAATCCCAATCTACCTAATCCTGCTAAAGGAGAAATCCTAATTGTTGACGGAGTAAGTGTGTTAAGGGAGAAAGTGTGTCTATTGATTACATCTACCTAGTAAGAGAAAGATAATGTTGAGGGAGATAAAAGAAGTCATGAAGACGGGTCATAAGGATGAGTTGATTGTTTGTTGATCAGAAAAAATAATTTGTAAGCTATTTAGAAGATGTAATTTGTTGGAGAGGGAGAGATTTCAATACTAGGAATTATTTTCCTTTTGGTATTTGAAATGTCCCTTTTCTAATTTTATATGATATTTCAAGCCTCTAATCAGATCTTTAAGATCAAACAACCAATCTTTCAAAGATCCACCAATTTTTCAATAAACCCCAAAATGGTATGCCGGAAATAGTGCCAAAAACTTCACAGCTTCACATATTATTAGTAAATCTAAAAGTGGAAATTTTTATAGAAATTTTAGCAGAATAACAGCCTACAAAATAAAATTTTCAGATCTATATAACATTTACACAACAGCTCCCAAATGGAGGATGAAAACAATGCTCATCAGGTTCCCGAAAACAACATAGAATAGCCCGGAAACACCACAAAAACACTAATAATCTATCACAGAAGTGTAATCATGACTAAATACATATGTTAAGCTCTATTTTAACATCTAAAAGTACAGCAGCAACCCAAACTGATATGAAATACTCAACCGAAAACACCAAACTCTTACAAAAAACACACCCAAAAAACCACAAATCTGCACTGTTCAGCACAAAGGAAAACTCTGCATGAGCATGCACATGAAATGGCTTCAAACTCCCATCCTTAGCCTTCTTGGAAACCTGAAAACTCCCATTCTTGGGTCTCCTTCTCCATAGGTTTGGCAGCCTCTGAAGAATAACAAAGAAATGAGCAAAAATCAAGTTTTGGAATGAGCCCAGAATGCCTCCAAACCCCTTAAAAGAGGGCATAACCCTAACTCACGTCTAAGAGAGGTTAATAAAACATATTTTAATATTTATTATTCCATTAGCTTCCAAATATTATCCCCTTTTTCTGAAACTTCACCTTTTTGGGCCTGCCTGCCTTAGAAAAGATTATTATTTTTAATTATTTGAAAAGGGACATGACAAGTCCTCCCCTCCCAAATATTGCTTGTCCTCAGGCAATGGATGAAAAATAAACCAATCAATCCACCTGGATCCCAAATGTAGTCATGAACTATACTACTATCAATTAACACAGGCTCCTGCAATATCCTCTGCAATATAACCAAGAGGAATCCATAACCAAACTGACAATTATAGCTCAACCAAGCTCCAAAATCACCACTACCACAGTTAGAAACCCATGAGACACAAACTCTTAAAACATCAGAACCCAAGTAAAGTGGAAAAATCAAACTGTCAACGCAGTAAATACCATCAACACATCTCACTGGCCTATATAGAATGTACAATCCGACTCTGCAACAATGGTGAATGCTCTCGAATGAAACTGTACCAAGTATGGAGAATCCACACACTGTACAACTCATGTAGTCAACACAACTCTGCAAATAATTGGCCATTGTCTCATAACCATAACTCCCATGCACTATTGATGGTGAAAAGGCATTACAAGATAAATAGCAAAAAATGGAACCCAAACCTAATTTTCCATGAACAAGTGATACAACCCACTGTGACTGACCACCAGCTAAGTCAGGAGATGTCATAGCCAAAGGAGTAGAATCAATAACAACAAACACTGAAGCAACACTCCCAAAATCCTACTCTAAGTTATGTATTATCAAGCTGTCAACTACAGAACCTATCAAAGTGCATCTCTTTATCATCATCTCATCAACATGGTCATCAAAGGTAAATTGATGAGCATACCTCATAGTGTATTGCCGATGGAATGCGCCAATCTTAGTCAGTGGCTCAGACTGCAATCCAGATGAAACTAACTGCAATCAATCACTAACCAAGTTGGAATTGACTACTACCTCCGAAGACATTGCCAAAGGAGTAATATCAAAGAAGTAATATTACTAGCAAGAACCATGCCAATTTCTGGCTCACCAATATCACACATGATCTTTGATACAACATCTCTAGTCTCTATGCCATTAGTACTAGAGGCCACCACCATGTCAGGCATACCACAACAATCTGCTGCAGCACCCAACTCAATTGAACCTAACTTTAGTGGGAATGAATCTAATATGCCAATGTTAGTATCAAGGATGGATGTATCCCCATCTCCACTATCTCTAACAATATCAACCATGGACATCCTTAGATCACTAGACACTATAGCTTGTGACTATACAAAATTTGGTAAAGATTGCAGTCACTCCAACTCCATGGTCACCTTAGTCAAATGAAACTGTGACTCCTTGAAAGTCAACTATGTACTCTCAAGAATCTCAGAAGTCACCTCAAGTTGTTGAGTAAGCTCACTCACCTCATCTTCCTTGGCCAATAATGCATCATATGATGTACTCCCCCACTTCATAAGATAATCTCTATCGGCTACCAACTACATATAATTATGTCTCAAAATCTGAATAGCCTCCCATAAAGAGTGGATCTCTGTCAAGGAAAGATAACTACCTCCTTGCTCATCACTAGTAGGAGAACCCCATCCATAAACTGCTAACAATTGACGAGCAACATCAAAATGCTGGCAAGTCATAGCAATGTCTCGGTCACTAACTCTCAATTGATTAGACACATGATGGAACTAGCTTGATTGTCTCCTACAAACCTCCTCTGATGCACTATCTAAAGGAGTATCCTCAAAGTTACTAGTCTCTAGAGTATTACCATCCATATCCTGTGAATCAATTCTAAAGCTCATATCAACATACAGAGTATAAAAAATTGTAGCATTGCTGTCCACCTTCTCTATACCCAAGGGAGCTAAGTCTTCAAAACTGCCCACTGCATCCTCCTAGATGTGAACAATGCCAATATGATTCTGGTACTCATCTGTACACACTGCCAAATATGAAAGATCATCAACACATTCCAGCAAGTATGGTCGACTAGATATATGAACAAAGCCCAACACTGATGTATAAAAACTAATACCAACATTGGATAAGCTCCTGACACAAGAAAAGACAGCACCATGCAATCTGCTAATCAAATCCATGATAGCACCCAAACAACCACCACTACCAAAAAGTGTTAAAGATTTCCAGTCAACTAAATCTCAAATGCCCATATAACAATCTCAAGTCCATATATGTAAACTATAATCAGATGGTAACTCAAGAAAACTCCTCACTTGAGTAATATGACCAATATCAACTAATTCCACATACCTATCATGATGAGATAATGAAGTCACAATACTATCTTTGTTCACCTTCAACTGGTTGGACAAATCATGTGAAGTACTACTTACCTTAACCTCATGTGACGAAGCATCTAACTGTGCCTAGTACTCTTTCTCAGCAAAGTCATGAATGCTTAATGTCTGCTCATCTCTACTAGGTATCTCACCATCATGCACAACAACATCCTCATAATCATCATCTAAACCCACTACCTCCTGTGGCAGACTAGAATCTAAGACCTCTACCTGGCTATAAGCTAGTTTCTCAAACTCCTCATGCAAGTTCTTGGTAATTGTGTCATCTGCCCTGTGGAAAAATTTGCCAAATAGAAATCTAGTCAACTTATCCACCTTAGCTGGGTCAGACAACATGTCATTCATCATACAGTGGTGCTCAAACAACTATTTAGACATGTCATGGCTTATTTTCCTAAGTTTATCTCGAATGTCTAAATAACCATCCTTTCTATTATTCTAACTCTGGAAATCAATTGTCCAAGATCGTGTCCTCCGAGACTCTGTACTATACCTGTCCATTCTGGATAAAGTAGAGTGTAACCCCAATATGTTATAACTTCTTCAAACACCAAGAATCTTTATACTTCAGTTGTTTGACATTTCATCAAACAGTTTGCAAGCAAGGGGTCATATGACTGATATAATTTTTCAGATTGCTGCAAGGACTCTTGTTTCGATTTGCATCAAAGAGAATGCTTACAAAAAGACTCTAGATTGTCTAAACAATAACTTAACATGAATGTGCAACTAATTTGGAAATATTTAATACAAATATGAGATTTAAACTACTAGCAATATGCAGCTACAGAAACTAGTAACTATGACAAATACCTTGGATGTCTTGGAAGAATTTCTTTGCCATCTCATCTAGATAAGCCATACTTTTTCCTTCCTTGAATTTTGTACTTTTACTTTCAACTAGAGGTTTGATCAAAATTTCTTTATTCTTTTCTCCTGCAAATATCCATTTTCTCTTTCACTTAGTTGCATGCAACCATAAATTTTGACATGCAACTGATTAGAAGCAACATGCAACCATAAATTATGACATGCAAGATCTGGGTAGTTGTCAAAACTGAGATGCAAACTTCTACAAACCTTTAGGCTGGCAAGATCATGGCTCTGATACCAATGAAATGTCCCTTTTTTGATTTTATATGATATTTCAAGCCTCTAATCAGATCTTTAAGATCAAACAACCAATCTTTCAAAGATCCACCAATTTCTCAATAAACCCCAAGTCGAGTATGCCAGAAATAGTGCCAAAAACTTCATAGCTTCACATATTATTAGTAAATCTGAAAGTGGACATTTTTATAGAAATTTTAGCAGCATAAAATCCTACAAAATGACATTTTTAGATCTGTATAACATTTACACAATAGCTCCCAAACGGAGGATAATAACAATGCTCATCAGGCTCCCAAAAATAAAATAGAATAGCCCGAAAACACCACAAAAATACTAATAATCTATCACAAAATTATAATCATGACCAAATACATATATTTAGATCTATTTTAACATCTAAAAGTCTAAAATACAGCAGCAACCCAAACTGATATGAAATACTCAACCGGAAACACCAAACTCTTACAAAAAACACACTCGAAAAACCACAAATCTGCACTGTTCAGCACAAAGGAAAACTCTGCATGAGCATGCACATGGAATGGCTTCAAAATCCCATCTTTAGCCTTCCTAGAAACCTACAAACTCCCATTCTTGGGTCTCCTTCTCCATAGGTTTGGCAGCCTCTGAAGAATAACAAAGAAATGAGCAAAAATCAAGTTCTGGAATGAGCCCCGAATGCCTCCAAACCCTTTAAAAGAGGGCATAACCCTAACTCACATCCAAGAGGGGTTAATAAAACATATTTAAATATTTATTAGTCCATTAGCTTCCAAATATTATCCCCTTTTTCTGAAACTTCACCTTTTTGGGTCTGCTTGCCTTAAAAAAGATTATTATTTTTAATTATTTGAAAAGGGACATGACAGTATTCCAATTGGTCGTATTGATTATGTAGTGCCTACCCCTAGGTCGCATTTTTTTATCATTGCCAAACTCTTTTAGGTCAACTGTATATTGATGATTGGTGACATTATTTTGAGTTATATTAGATATTGTTTCAGATTCAGTTGATTTATGACGAGATTACTTGGTACTTTATATTTCATGTTTGCATGATGATTATTCAGTGATTTCAGTTATTGATGATGATTAGTTAGATAATTTATTATCATAAGTGTTTTCTCATGGATACTTACCCCATACTTGCATGTGTATGGTGTGCGTGTTTGTTTCCTTTCTGTATGGCATTTTTGATGTGGTTAAGGAAGGGAGTTGTAGTCACCTGATAGTCTAGATCTACACAATGCACCACTTCCTACCATTTCCTATTTAGCTTAGTATATATTTTGTTTGTACATGCATGGATTTTGTGCAGGTTGTAGGTATTGGGTATCAATTTCTCTAAATTGTCAAGATGAGCATACCCTATCACATTATCTCAATGGTAAGAGAGGGGAGATAAATTCTCAAGTCCAAGTCCCAACCCTTTAAGCCATTTGTTCTAATTGAAAATTAGGACAAGTATATGAGTTGAGTACCCTCCGAATACGTTAGGTGATGTAATTCATGATATTAACCCTTAGTTTGATTTTGTATGTGTTATGCTATGATGGGTTTTCGTATTTTACTTTATGAGTCTTTAGTGTATTTTCTATTAATTAAGCCTAATTAAAAGATTTAGTTAATGATTTAATTTAATGAAAAATTATTATGATATTTTAATATTTAATTTTATTTAATTAATTGGGAAATTAATTTAAAAAAAGAATTAAATTTGAAGATGAAAGTTATAAGTTTAAATTTGGAACGTGACAATATTTATTTTAATAATAAAATATTTAGAGTTCATTTTTAAAGAAATGTTAAATAATAATATTATTTAAGTTAATAAATATTTTATCAATTAAGTTTCAAAAATAAATTTAAAAGTGGAAAAGATATTAAAATTATTAAAAGATTCTAGATCACAGGATGCATGCATGTGATTAAAATATATTAAGAAAAAACAAGTGGATTTAATAAAGTGAGTGTATGAGATTTAAAATTAATAAATTAATAAAAATAAATAAAGCGAATATTAAATAAATTAATGTGCATTATATTTATTCACATAGGAGTATGCGAGCTCTTGGGAGTTGTCATGTTGACAACACAAGAGTTTGCACTCTAATTATGCACGTGTTGTCTACACTTAGGAGTTAGCACATTATTTGAGCACATGGTGTCTACAACATTCCAAAGACCTCATCATTTCTATATTCTTTTCGTGGAAGTTACGTGCTTAGCTATCATGCTTATCTCCTAGTTCTTTCTAGACACATTCTAGATGCATCTTAGAGGGCTTTAAATAGAGGCTCTCCTAGTGTGTATGGACAAGCTTACATGCATTCGAGAAGCTTATATGCTTCTACATCCTCGTATGCTTCTACAAGCACTCCTAGTCACTTGGAGGGGGTTTTGGTTCTTGGAGAAATTGTGAATGTTGGAGAAGGAAGGAATTTTCGAAAAGGGAAAGGTTTTGAAGGGAGGAGCTTCTCTACGATTTTCTAAGGCATAGCGAATTAGCATCAGTGTCCAGGTAAGAACTCGTGATTATTTCGCATACTCTATTATGCTTTCTCTCTTCCTATCTTCATCGTGTTTGCTAGATGACTACTTGGATAATTCTTGTGATGAATGTTCTATATTGAGGAAATTTGGGTATGCATATTGTTTCATCTGGATTGAGGAATCAAAATATTATTGCAACCCTCCCTTAGTAGAATCAAGATTTGAAAATTGATTCGGGTTTGGGTTTGAATTAAAATAGAATCTTGTTATTATGCATTAGTTTTATATGATTTATTAACTAATCTAATTTAATTTAATTTAATTAGGATTAGTTAATAGTAGAAAGAAGTGTAATTAATTATTAGTCAATTTTAGTAAATGGATTTTTAAATGAGAGAAAATTAAAAGAAAAGAGATAATAATAAGTGTTTAGTGGAATTAAATAATTGAATTATTAATGAGATTGATTTTACTTAAAATCAATAAAGATTATTTTAAATAAATGTTTGTCCTTGAAGTGTTTTAAGGAAATTCTAAACTAATTATTTGAAAGTTGATAATTATTATTCTTATGATTTGAATAATGGGAGATGCTCTTGGAATTAAGGGAGTTTCATTTAATTATGAGTAACATTGATTTTAGATAATGGGAATTAGTTTAATGATTTAAATAAGTAAATAATTATCTTTTGACTATTTTAGAAAATTGTTCAAAAATAATGGAGGGATAATTTTATCTTTTATTCAAAAAGATAAATGGGTTGACTTGGAGATTAAATGGAGAATCTTATACACTTGAAAAATATTGAAAAAAAAAATTGAAAACCTCGTATTTGGCTTAACCATGTGATTTCGAAAGCAAACTAAAATATGTGTTTGTATCTTGTTCTTTATGCTATCCATATTTGGGGATTGGGCGGTCCTAGAGTGTTGACTAGTTATAGGACATCAACCAGAGGCTTGGGAGTTATGCGAATGTGATGGCATGTTGATGTTATTTGGTCTCAATTCTTTTAAAACCCAACCATGGTAATGTGATGGCATGCTCTATGAGATGTTTGTATTTACTGATTGTTATTGATTTATAGTCTTCTTGTGTGAAGTTGAGGTGTATGTATTTGAGACACTTGACTTAACCATTTTTGAGTCATCAATCAGTTATCCTTAGACTACCTTCCAGTCGCCATGATGGGACTAAAGTGTTGATTTATTTCTTGATGTTTTCATGTTGTGACATGTTTTGACTCAACCATTTTGGAGTCTTTGATCAATATTATTTTCTTCGAGATGCCTTTTTGGTTGCTTGTTGAGAACCAATGGATATTGTGATTTATTTTGATATTCCTTACGGTTTCTTGTTGAGAACCAATGGATATTGTGATTATCATTGACATTTTAGTTGCCAATAGAGAACTATTGTGGTCATGATTATCTATGGATGCTTTTTAGTTTCTCATGGAGATTTGATGTTCTTATTGTGGATTATCTTTATGATGCTTTCCAGTCACTTGTATAGGACTGAGATGATTTTATGATTTTATGAGCCTAGGGTAGGTTATCTACTTGTAGTGTCAAGAAGTGGCTTGCAATGGGGGCCAGGGCCCTAAGTGGCTGCCAGGGTAACTCATTGTAAGTTGTTTTAATAAGTGAAAAAATTTACACTAAATGGGGATTAAATGAACCTAATAAAATAATTGTATGTTCTTGCCCATGCCTTGAGTGCTAGTACAAGCTAGGATGAGAGTAGAGAGAATTATTGGTTGTGACCTTGCATTCCGTAGTATACCTTGTCACTATGAGAGGATACTAGTGGCCTCATAGGGATCACTAGGGGGCCGGGGTCTATTGAGAGACTAGTAGGGTAACTCTAGCATGATTCGTGTGATGACACTTTCCCCCTTACATATTAAGTTTCCTACATGTCTTTGTTGTGCCTCTAGGATTAGATGTCGATTTGAATTAGAACCCTTGAGTTAGTATACTTCTAGGATTCCTAGACTTAGAGAGTACTTTTGTTATGTGATTTGATATCTTGTTTGGGACTTGAGATTATCTCCTTAGCACAGTGGGAATGGGCCATTTAGGTCCCACACGGTCAGGTGGTAGTGCTTTTTCACTCTTACCATTTGAGATCTGTTCGTAGTTACTGTGGTTGGAGCATTCTTTATTGGTATCTATCTTCGCTTTATTCTTGGATCTTATGATGGATGTTATTTACTAACATGTTTCTTTATATTGATGATTAGCATGTGATAGAAGATGTTATCTTCTTTGTAGAATCATGTTATTCTTTATTCTTACATGTTAGATTTATTTATGTATATGTTGTAGTATGTTTTAGGAGTGACATTCCTACTATGATAATATTGATGATATCTTCGGTGACTTAGGATGTTACACGCAGGGGATAGCTAGGGCCCATGATGGTCTAATGATGCTATTGACGGTTGGGAGGAACCATGCACTTAGTTAGATGTGTTTTATGATGGATGGTTATCATTTATGATGGTTGTTATATCTTTATTGCTAGATGGATGTATCATGCATGTTATTGGTTTCATTTACTTTATTGCACTTGTATCATGAATTTGATGAGGATGATGTATCTTTATTTTTACATATGTATATTCTTTTAAGCCTTTCATAGACTGTGTCATGTACAGTGGATGATTGAGCATTCCAAATTTAATTTCTAGGAGCCATTTAGAACAAATGTGTAATATGAACATTGGACTTTCTATTTATTCTTTCATATGGATGTGGTAGTGGTTAGACTTAGTATTAATTGAATTAAATGTGACTCAACGTCTTGGGATCCTTAAGGAATGTAACCTATTATGTATGCTTACAGTTGATTTTATGTTATTGTTTCTGCTACTATGTGTTTGATGTGAATGGTTTATCTTTCATGATTAAAAAAAAAAAATTGTTTGACAAACTTAGTAAAATTTTAGGCTAATTATTTTGGATCCCTTGGTGGGGCGTTACAAATTAAGTTTGGTCAGTTTGGTTTGCCATCAATGCCAAAGAGGGAGATTGTTGAAAATAGATTGATACAAGTATGATAAATGTGTTTCAATCATTTTTTTGTCACTAATGTCAAACCTTCTACTCATTGGTAAGACAATTAATTATATGACTTAAGTACTATCATCTGTTTGATTGATGAAGAAGATTTGATTAAATGAGGTAACAATATCACCTAGAGGAAAAGTTGAGTTATGATATGAAATAGAGTACAAGAATCAGTTAAGATAGTGATATTATAGTGCATTGATAATTTACTTAAGTTTTTAAAGGTTGGTTACACTAATTAAGTTTAGAAGACCAAGTTAGACAAAGTTTTTCTACCAAGCATGACCGAGTGGACAATAGCTGCCAATAAAAGTTAGTGCAAGCCGAGTAGAAAATTAGTTGGAGCCAAGTAAAGTCAATTTCAATGTAAGTTGAGTGAAATAATATAAGTTGAGTAAAGTTTAGTTGATGTTGGGCACTAGTAAAATTTAGTTTGTGCTGAGTGTTTTGACACCAGATGTCAACCAATGTAGTATGTACCAAGCATCAAAAGCCAATTAATGCCAATTGTTAGCATTAAGAAAAAGATCAAGAATTCAATGAATTTAAGCTAACAATTTTGATTTCTTTGATTGTGTGAACTGTGTGGAAGATAAGATTGATGAGCTAATGGAACAGAATCCAACATGAACTATTTTGAGGTGAATTCAAAGAGGACTAAAGGGGAAGTTTCTAGAAAGGAATAAAATGAGGGGTAGATTCATTGAATCCTACCTAATCTAACCTAACCCTAAAATGGATGATGGAGGATGAACGACAAAATATCTCAATTCTTTATTTTTAGAGATGGTTGGTTAGAAGCAAGGGTTGTCATGTGGGATAACCTAAGGAAGAAAAGGATTCCAGGGTATTTTCTTCATTTAGTGACCTAAGAGAAGAGACTACATTGGAAAACAAAGCAAGAAGACTTAAAGGTATGGATGCTTGAAGGGAAAACAAGCTATCAAAGCTAAAGAGTGTGAAAGCCAAGAAGAATGGAGGACTAAAATAAATATTTGTAATCTACAAATGAAGTTGTAGGTTGTTGTCAGATTAAGCCTTACTATTACTCTCTAATGATTGTATCAGTCCAGGGTAAATCCTTTGGAATAAGGTTGACCTAATAGAAATTTGTAAATTCTTTAACTAGGTGACATTCCAAGTGAAAGATCTAAAGTCCTCTAACAAGGCTCACTCCTAATGGGGTGATTGAAATCCTTTAACCAAGTCACATATAATAGTATACATTGTAACCTTTAAGTGGGTAGGCCTTTCACAAGGCATCACTTCAAAAGAGTGAGAATGAGTAGTGTGTTAATGGTGGTTTTTCTCAAATTGGATTTCCACATTAAATCATTGTGTCAATTATTTTATTGAATCTATTATGTTTCATGTTTACATTTTTGCAAATTTATTTAATAGTAACCTACAAGTTTAAATGATTGCATAATCTAATGGATTCATGCATGATGAAAATGTTATATGGATATGGGTTCACTAAGCTATGAAAAGTTATAACTATACATCTAGACCTTGGATAACTTATTCACCCCCCACCTCTCAATTATTCTAAAGAATCCCAACACCTTTATGAAATTTTTTATGTAAGCCAAATTTGTTAACACAAGGCAAATAGTATAACTAAAAGATTGTAGAATCATAACAATGTAGTAAAACATTGGCTCCATAATTATTCACTAACATACATTCACAAAAATAACACACTTTGACATGAATAACTACACTCAAAATGAGAGCACCAATAACATATATTATTGCATCAAAATAATAGCCTGGAGTACATATTGTATCCATGTGTTTATAAGAAAACATCTCCTCCTTTTGTGTTAGGACCATGAGCTCTTAAAATGCAAACTCATGCTAAAAACTAATAAAATAAATCTAATTATATACAAAATGACTCTCTAAAGGGTGCTAAGTATGTCTCCACCCTTGTTTATATCCAATAATAGGTGCATGATCCTTTACATGACCCAAAATAATAAAAGAACAAGAATATAAGAAGAAGGAAGTTGTGAGATGATCTAAAAGTCTTCAAAAGCTCTAAAAATGGGATCTCAACCTTCTTTTGCACTTCCTAAAGTTGAACTACCACAAGAATGCATTCTTGGTGCATGGAATGCTCTAAAATAATAATTTCTAGTTAACTATTATCTCATTGCTTCTTACTCAAAATGACAAGTGCCAAAAATCCAAAATTTCTTCTAAGTGTCCAAAACTAAATTTCTAGCATCTTTAATCCATTGGATCTCTATGTGTAATCCCTCTATTACTTTATTACTTGCCAATATTTTCTGAATCCAATCATTGAGCTTATCTAGATCCTTTGTAGCATATACCTCCATGAGTATTTGATGCCTTTGACCCTTGATTGATTTTAATTCCTCTAGGTCTTTGGCCCAAGTACATACTTCATCCATTAGCCCAAAATATTAGTTCACTATATAAACCGACTTGTCAGCACTTGATTGGATGTGGTGCAATAGGTTCAAATTTCCTTTTATTATCTACACTAGTTTCTCTTCAAAATTGTCATGCTCCTTTTCTTACTAGTGCCACTCTAAGAGAAACCTTTGGATTCTCAAGTCAATAGGACTAACCACTTCATTCAGATAGCCTCTAAGTAGCTCATTCTACTTGTGCAGTGTTATAAGTTTTGACTCATTCTAATACATGTGTCAAAACACCTCTTTCATACCTTTGGTAATCATCACTTTGGTTGTGTCCACTATGGACCTTCCCAACATGACATCCTTCATTTGGTAATATTTCAAATTTAGTTCTTCAGTGTTTCCATGAGGAGGAGGAATAAAAATATGTACAAGTAGCTCATGATCTTGGTTCTTCCTTATGAAGGCTAGTGTTCTTACATCACATTTATGTGGCTTAGGATTCTTTACTCCTTTAATCAATTCCTTCATTCCTTCATTTTTTGTTAGATCTAGCTGCCTTTTTAGATGAAACATAACACCCTTCTTTTGCCATGTTGGTGTGGTGCCCATGGGTGACATGTACTTACCTAAAGAGGTTAGTTATCTAATATGATCCTTTCACTTATCACTTCTCTCTAGAGTCTTCTAATGTCAAAGATCTTTAGTAGGAGTCTTTGTACTATGTTGGACTAAGGATATAGCCTCTATATCTTGAAGATTTTTATGAGTTTCTTTAGGTATTGTTCCCTCCTTAGATACTTCATCAATGTAAAGTTGTTTGAATTCCCCTTTCTCAATTTTTTTCACCTGCTTCTAATTGAGTGACCAAAGGAAGTGAGTTACTTACCCTTTATGCAGAATGACCAAATACAATGGTCATGGTGGAATGCCTAGAGGTCCTTGAGGTAGAGGAGGAAATTGATTCTAATTGTCTCCTAAGGGTTCACTTGTGGGATTATCTCTAATCTTTTCACTCATCATCTTAGTGCCCACTAGCATAAAATCAAAGTTTAAGAGGTCAAAGGTATCAATTACTTCACTCTCCATCTCTTCTATCCACTTTTTTTGTCATCTTCTAAAGGTGATAGCTAGATTAGCTCTCTTGGAGAAGATGGAAGTGTTTGTGTAGATATTCTTCTCCTCTCTTCTTCTATGGCTTTAGCTGAGTGGGTTCTTCGGCTTGAGAGAAAAACTATATTCGTTCCCCTTCTTCATCCTTAGCTTTTGGGATGGTCTTAGGAACCTGTGGGGATGGAGTATTTTTCTTCTTCTTCAATCTTCTCCTCCATGTACCCACCATAGATGTTTCAATGCTTGGATTCTTCAGAGCTAAGGAGAAGGATTCTTCCTTTATATTTTTTACTGATGGAGCCCTCTTCTCCTCTACTTGTTCTTTTTAAGGTTGTTTTGGTTATGCCTATTCTAGAGGTTCTTTCATTGGCTCTACTTGAGGCTCAAATTTTACCTATTTAGGTTGTACCTACTATGGATATGCTTGTCTCTTTGACCTAGGGGGTACTATCTTTGTATTCATGCCCTTGTTAGCATCAAAGTAGTCAACCTCCCACTCATTTTGATGAAATATTCGCAACCTTACTAGGGACTAAGTGAGGTAGGTTGGTAAGGTGATCTTCACATCTTTTCCTTTGATCAGCTTAGTTGTGGCTTATAGGGGTATGGCCTCAGGAATTGAATCCATCCAAAATGGCTTTTGGATCCATTCCCCTTTCAATTTGACCACATGTTTGGCTTAATGATCTATTTCATCATTCTCAACTCACCCTATCTTAGCATTTATGAGAGGCCAATTGTAGATTTTATCTCTATTTTATAAAGGATCCATGACTTTTTTGGCATCCTTTTCTATGGCCTTCAAAGGAATCGTCATCTTCAGCATATTATCTCCTAAGTATAGACTCGTCCTAATATAATTCCTTATATGGATATCATAGTCATCTATTAAATTCATCCAGTGATCTCCTAAGGCATCAACATGTACAAACTATTTCTCTGGCATATGTTGCACCATCCTAATGTTTTCAACGAAAGGGTGAGGGGATTTGTATTCTTCCAAGGGATACTAATCCCATCTAGAGTCAAAGATTTCAATGTCCTGCTTCTACTTCACCTTGAATGCACCAATTGTAATGGGCCATACCCATGTCCTCTTATGTTGTTTCCTCACTCTTTCATATGCAAAAGTGATTTGGCAAGTAATCTCCAAGAGTATCAACCTATTAGAGGGATATCTTTGGAGATTCTTGGGCATAGGAGAGTACCAGCTACCCAAAGGTATGTCAAGGTCTTAAATTGAATGTAGTAGGCATCCATTTTTGTGATCTAGTAGCTACCTCTACTGACATTCTCTTTGCATAATTTCCTTCAATAAACCTAATAATTGCAAAGATGATATATCATTCACCACTCTTTATTCCACACTGTATAGTTGGAGCTTCTTCTTTACCAGTTGTGGGTATGCCACATAGGGAAAAGCATTTTCATCTTTTATTCTTCCCTTTCTATAAAGGCTTGGATGCTCCATGGTTCTAGCTACCAAAAAGTAAATCATTCATGATTCCATGTAGAAGTGAGGGTCTACCTTGATAGTGCCTAGTTTCTCATCTAGGTTATCCCTTAAGATGGTAGATCAATCAATGGGCATCTTTGTAGTTTTAATGGTTTCAATAAAATGAACCATCTAAGTCTGAAGGTGACCAACTATTAGAAGACCCATGAATTTACTTAGGAGGAAAATCAAATATCAAATATCATCTTTTATGTAGCCTCTAGTCATATCTAGCTTGCCCACTCTATGGCCCAGAGTTGTCATGTTGATGAAGAAAGAGTATTGCACTATTTCCTTCACCTCTTTCTCATTATCTTTGTACCATCAAAATGCCCCATCATATGAGATTTGCTGGTATTAGTTTTCCTTTTGCAGGTGAAATAATTTCTCTATGTTTTAGTGTCAGAGATCTAGGACTATTTCTCTAGTTACTCTTCATGACCTTTTCCTTGGTCACATAGTGTTCTTCTAGTGTGATTATCAGTTCTTAAGATTGAATTGATGTAGGATGTGATGTTGCATTTACTAGCCCCAATTGGATAAGAGAAGATACAATAGCATACCTTTCCTTTGGTTTATTGTATATTCTAAGGAATGTGTTCCAATTGATGTGTCCCAACTCCATGTCTCAAATTTTGCATGTCCATCCTAGAATCATGACTTCTTGGGTGCTTGATATTGGAATGCAACTTGTTTTAGAGTCATATTCTTTTCCATGGAAGATAACGAGGATGCCATTTGATCTACATGAAAGAGGAAAACAATACTCAAAATGAAAAATAAAGACTCAATGGGACCTAGAATGAGTATAAAACCCATCAAAACACATGAAAATGTAGATCTATCCAACACCCCCCACTAAAAAAAAAAAAATCCTATTCTGCACTTTAGCACACCCTTGCAAGTGTGATAGTACACTATATTAGCCTTAAAATTTCTTAGTTGTGTAGTTGTATACCTAGGCACTTGTGCACCTTAGGGATGTATGCACATGTGCATGTGCACAACTATGCACATGCATATTGCATAGTGTAAAAGGGGAACCTTCTTTTTCCTTTTCAAGTGTAAAGGTGTGCACATGCACACCTTATGGAGGTGCACATGTGCACACATTCATGGAAGAAGATATCTTAGTTTTGACTAGGTGTTTTAATGTTCCTTTTTGTTTTTTTTTTTTGTTTATGGATGTGGGGAATTGAGAGTGCAGAGCTACACACTAGGAACTAGTTCAAAGGTGTTGTCGAGTTGAAGAGTGAGAGAAAAGTGAGGAAGGAGGGGGGTTAGGGTCTTAGCTAGACCCCAAGTTCCTAGTGCACACCCTCGAAAGTGTGCATCCCTAGAATGGGGTGTAGTGTGTAGGTGCACACTTGAAGCATATTAGAGTCCAAAACCTCACTCTTCTCAGTTTTTGACTATCTAGACCTCCATAATCAGAAATTGGACTTTGACCCATCTCCATGGGTGGGGGTGGAATGATTAGGGCTTTGGATTAGGAGAATGGTAGGGGAACATTCACCTAGGGGTCCCTATTTCTATGAGAAATGGGGCATGCATTGCAAAACCACAACAAGAGGCTATGAGACAACTTGATGAACAAATAAGAGCACATAGAAGACCTGATGATACTACTATATTATGATATACCAAGTTCATATCATCTACCAAGAAATGAGATTAATCAAAGCATGGAGAAAAAAGAGATGAAAAACCAAAAAAATAAGAAGCCTACATGCTATCACTATGGAAAACTTGGTCATATAGCAAATGTTTGGAGGACAAAAGTTGGTAAGTCCAATCCTAAGCCTAAATTCAATGGACATTTATTTAATTATAATAACTATGGATGTTAATAATATGAGTGTAAATCAAAGATGAGTACAACACCAACTACATCTATATTTGAAGGTTATTGCTACATATGTCAAAAGTATGGTCACAAGGCACAAGATTGTAGTTCTAATGCCAAACATAGTTGGACACCCAAAGGTCAAGGAAATGCAACTAGGAAGGTAATGCAATATATTGGGATTACAATACTTGGGTTAATTGTTAGCTATGTGGAAAGTATGGACATATTGTAGAAAATTGTGCAAGGATACATCTTAAAGGATGATCAGGAAAGTGAATAACTTTGGTCCAGTATGCTTTTACTATCAAAAGATTGGTCACTTAAGTAGAGAATGAATCCAATAATGAAGATAAAAATGGAAAATAAAAGGTTAATACTAAAGAAGAGAGAATCCAAATGAATCAGACCTAGAAGAAGAAATTAAATGAAGGCAACAATGCAAATAATGAAGTAATCACCCCATCCAATGGGTTAGGTGATTCCACTATCACAAACTAAATAAAGAGGTATGTACAAAATTTTATTTCAAATTTGTAAATCATACATCAGGTCCTAAGATTGAATGCATTAAATTATAAATTAGCAAAAGTTAAGATGCATGATGATATATTTGTATTATGAAGGGTGGATGTGTTTGGATGCCAAGCTAAAACATTAGAGATGCCTGAGTGTTAGTGAAAAGTGTTAAGTGACCAATAATAATTGTTATTATTTATTGAGTCATAGATTTGGTCAAGTTGGAGTAACTTTGAAGTATTATTGATGAGTTTGACAATAGTAGTCGAGACAACTATTGTGCATGCACTATGTGTACATATATTAATGAGGCTCTAAATTTTGATTTTTTACCTATTTAGAACATTTTGGAAATCATTTCGGTAGCATTGAATTTTATTTTTCAAGAGAAAATTGAGTCTAAACTATTTTTTAGATTGTTGAGCAGTTTATTTGATATTAATGTTTGTATTGTTAGCATTTGAAGTGATTTAGAGCAATTGTGTTGATACTGAGTAAATTAGAGCTTTGAAGAATAAACCCTAAATGCAAAAATGGCTTTGAGTTAATTTGTTGTAGACATGGAATAGTCATGAAAGTTTAGTGATGGGTAATTTATTAGAAACAAGGCATGTAAATGAGTACAATTTAAGGCATATATAGAAATTGTATTTAAAGGTGATTCATCTGGTGCCCTACTTCAATCATGTCGTTTGTAATTATAATTCATAATGTAAGATCTTATTGCATGTGTAAAATTGTTGAAGTATGATATTTTTAATTAAGGAATGCTTATGAGAATTTGTGCATTGATAGTAAAATAAAGCAAGATTATAAACACATCATTGAGAAAGGGTTGATTCATACCCTAAATTTTTGTAAGGTTTTCGGAGTTTAATGGATTAATTTTTTTTTGAGCTAAATCCATGACATGAAGATATGGATGGAAGGTGGACAACTTGAGATTAAAAATAAGAGTGTACACTGAATTACTTGATACCCTATTATTAAAAAAATTTAAAGAAGATTGACTATCAAAGCAAGGATGTGATAGAAGGAAAAACACTAGTTGTATGGCACAAGTGAGGGATGACAATTTCCACCATCAAGGATGTAGAGACTTAGTTTTTAGAGAGGGTCATTGAACATAAATTTTATCAGTCTAGCCAATTTTATAGTGTTCCCTATGTTTCAATATAAGTGGTGTGCAATATCCTAAAGAAAGATCATAGATATGACCTTGTTGACCTACAATTTACATAATTATTTGAGAATTTAGGAAGCATTAGAAAAGAAAAAAACACTATGTATAAGGTTGGGTCTCTACTTTTTTTCATATTATTTTATGTACAAAATTATTATTCGACAATTAGTAATGTCACATGGAATAGGAAGAAGTCTATAACCCAACAAATAAATGAGTTCATTAACTAGTTAGGCAATAATTTTGAGAAAGTAATGGATGGTTACTTTGAAGAGTTTAAGAAAAAAATGAAAATAGGATAAGGATTCTTGAATTCTTGGTTGATAAATATTATGATGTTTATATTTCTTAGTGGATACTGATTGGACATACATTTAGGTAGTTATACCTAGATTGGCATTGTTGAGACCATTTTCCAATGAGATAAACATTGATGAAGTGATTGTAGAAATTAAAACATTGTTAGATGAACCTATTGACAAGGATGTTGAGCCATTTGGTAGTTATGATATGGAAAAGGTTAAGATCACTTTGCAAATAAATTATCTTAAGATTGAGAATAAAAGGAAAGGAATGGTAAAGAACTTAGAGAGAGAACTTGGAGGAGTTGAGCAAGAGGCACCATTACAAATAGCCAAGGGTAAAGGTGAAGATGTATCTAGTGATGAGGATGAAGAAAATGAAGGAAATGAAGAAGAGGAAGTAGAAGGAAAATGGAAATAGATTATGATTGGGAAGCCTCAAGAAAGTAAGAGAACCAAGAAGGCTATCAAGTCAACCCCCACTACACAAATTGTCACAAGACAAAGTACTAAGGCATCTACTACACTTTTCATCAAGCCTAAGGGAGGATTTGCAAGAGTTATTAATATTTCTCAAGGAAACTAGTTGACAAATAAGAAGAATACCTCTATAGAGGAACTTGAGCCAAGAAAGCCTACAAAGAAACCAAGAAGAAATGTAGTCATGTCTAAAGATGATGAAGAAAGGAATGATTCAGAAGATATTAGTCAATTAAAGATTAAAATGCATAAGCCACCCCAAATTTTTGATGATATTTGTAAAAAAAATTAGGGGGAGTGCAAGAATGACAACTTCAACTCATCAAGTATGATACTCTAGGTGTTATAGATAAAGCTAGAGATATAAGAGGTAGTTATGGACATGATGGAAAAAATCAAGTATACACCTCTAAAATTAGGAAACTTGATACCTAATGATTGTACAATAATATTGATAAGAGATGGCAATATGCCTTGAAGATTGAAAGGAAGATAAGGGAAGGTAAACTTACAAATGTGATGCTTGATTTGAGTAAAAAGAAAATTTCAAAGACAATGAGTAAGTACAATAGTAAATTTGTTCCTAAGAGACAAATTTTTATTTATTTTGAAACACAATGTAGAAAATGTAGTTGAAGATAAATTTTTAAAAATGGAATAAGATATATGGGCTTATGGTTGATTTTTAGGAGTTCTTTAGAATAACTGAGGGGGGGAGGGGCTAAATCAGCTATCCAAGGTCCATATGTACAAATAAAACTTTTCAATGCTTAGAAGACCCATATCCATAAAACCTTATTATACATGCATCCATTAGATCATACAATGCTTAAAATTTGTAGGTTACTATCCTAGGTCATAAAAAATTTGTAGAAATGTAAACATGAAACATAATAGATTCAATGACATATTTGACACAAGGATTTTACATGGAAACCCAATTTGGGAAAATCCACAAGTAACATGCTACTAATTCTCACTCTTCAAAAGTGATACCCTATGAAAGGCCAACCCTATAAAAGGTTACAATACACACTATTAAATGTGACTTGGTTAGAGGATTTGAATCACTCTATTAGGAGTGAGACTTGTTAGAGGACTTTAGATCATTCACTTGGAATGTCACCCAATTAAAGGATTTACAAATGACTATTAGGTCAACCTTAATCCAAAGGATTTACTCTAGACTGATACAATGATTAGAAAGTAATAATAAGGATTTATTTGATGAAAAATTACAACTCACTTGCAGATTAAAAATTTCTATTTCAGTCCTCCATTATTCTTGGCTTTCACACACTTCAACTCTAATAGCTTGTTTGCCCTTCAAGAATTCATACACTTAAGCCTTCTTTAATTTCATGCCAATCGTAGTCTCTTATGTTCTGCCACTAAATGAAGAAAATACCCTAGACTCCTTATCTTCCTTAGTTTCTTGTACATTACAACCTTTTCTTCTGACTAGCTCTCTCTATAAATAGAGATTTAAGATCTTTTGCTGCTTAACCATAACCATCCATTTTATGGTTAGGTAGGATTGTTAGATTAAATAATTAATTAGTTATTCTATTTACTTAAGCTCACTTAGGTTAATGCATTTATTTAATATTTAATAGTTAATAGTAGTAGTGATGAGTTGTTGACAACACAGGAGTTTGTTCCCTTCTAGCATGTTCCACCATTTTGTAGAAAGTGTGCTTAGTTGTCAACCTTATCTTCTACCTCCTTCTAGCTTGTTCTACAAGCTTCCATTAGGCCTTTATATTTGGTCTCTCTCATTGTAAATTCATCCAATCACATAGCAATTTCATTTTCTCTATTGTGAAATATTTTCTCTTCCATTGTTTGCTCCAAGATCTTCCTCCTTCTTAGGTTTCTATTCAGAAAGCTATTTGCATGTAGGTGATCTTGGCAACTATGGAATTGGATTTCATAAACTCATACATGGTATGAGAGCCTCCTTTACTTCTTGTTCAAAAATTTTTTTTAAGCCATGATTTGGAGACACAAACCCTAGTTTGTTTGTGATTTTTTCTTCAATAAGGAGGAAGAACATTTTTTTAGTATTTGGAGAAAAGGGAGAAAGTGGATTTGACATAACAGATTTGATATTTTTTGGGCTTTTTTCTTTTTTTTTTGGAGGTGCGACGGTGATGATTCAGAAAAAATAACTACAGAGGTGATTTTCAAATAATGATATCTCCCTCATACGGACTCATTTTTTCGAGCAATTTTTTTTTGTTTTGAGGTAGGATTTCATGATCCACACATTGGTATAGGTGGTTTGAGATCTCTATTCCTACATTTTTTTGCAACTCGCAATTCTCAATTTTTGCCACTCCAAATGCTTAGTATGGGCTCATTTGGACACATAATTAGGTTCTATTTTTTTTGAAAGTATATATATATATATATATATATATATACTTTCTAGATCTACAATTAGATTATAAGTTCTATAGAAAGCAATACTACTTTTAGAAATAGGCCCTAAATTGGCTATTGTAATCACACTAAGTAAAGAGTGCCCAATTTGTACATTATGGGGGGAGCATTTTCTTTTATGTAATTTACTTTAGATAAGACCCTTCTACTTCTATCTTCTTCTCTCCCAATGGTAGATCCATCTGTGACTTGTTTCACACCACACAACTATCACACCTAGAAGGCACAAATGACTAGGCTTCTCATGTTAAGAGGCTTATGGTCATGTCTAGAAGAGAATCAACCTATTCTTACATGCCCTTTTGAGGTTCTTTAGCACAAGAATAAAATGGATGAGGCCATGGGATTGATTGCACTAAATATTTTAGACAATCTACTATTTCACTTGGATGGTTTGACCACTCCATGGGCTTATTGGCTCAAATTTTAGACTTTGTTTGGCATAGTGAATGAGTTCTGAGCACTTCAACTTGATACAGAGTTGACTTCTTTGACACCTGATAGCTTTCCCACCATTAAGGACTTCTTGATAAAATTCAAAATTTTTGTGTACACTTTTGCAGGGATGTGGGAAAACCAAGACAAATGATGAGTGTATCTTTTTGATACTCTCAAAGTTGAGGGGATAGTTTCAGATCTTCTCTTTTACTTTCTACTCCACTAAGGATGCCTTGGGTGATTGACACAAGATGCCTTTATTTGAGATATTTTGTGATCAGTTAACTCGTGAATAGTTCAAGATCACTTAGATGGATTCACTTTTAGGTTCACAGTCATAGGCATTACTTGTCAAGGATATATAGGAGCAAAAGTCAAAGCAAATATCAGATAAGAAGAAGGAAAAAAAGAAAGAATGAGACTCCTACTTGTTCCTATTTTCAGAAAGGATGTCATGATGAGGCACATTTTTTTTAGAAGAGATTTAATGGCTATGAGAAAAAAAATTGCAAATTTGCAAGCTCTTCTTCAGAAGAACATTATTTCTTCTCCATCCTCTTCTACCTCACAAGGGTCTACCTTTCAGTCTTCTTCCACATCTTTTCCATCTACATCAGATCTTGGAAAGGGTCATCCATTACAAGATTCCATTGCATCTCCTTCACAAGTTCCTTGGATACTAGATTCAGGTGCTTCTCACCATATGACATCTTCTCAAGGTGTCTTCAATACTCTTGAGGCTTCTCCTATTCCTTGTATTCTCATGGGGAATAACACTACTCTACCAGTCTATGGGAAAGGTTCATTTCACATCTAGGATGGTATATTTGATGATGTATTATATGTTCCATTTTTTCCTACCAACCTTCTCTCAATTTCTCAGATTACATGTAGTGGATCAAGGAAGATAGTTGAGTTCACTATTGATTTAGTCTTCATTCAAGATCATGCAACAAGAGGTCTTTTTGCTATAGGAGCCATTGATCCTTCCACTTGTCTCTACACCTTCTCACACTTTGGTCCACCATCTCCATCGTCGGAGCACACTTCATCTCTTTTGTAGGAGCATCATGTGGTGTAGTCAGGATACTTGAATCTTTGTATTATTCCTGAGATCCCTATTTTGATTGCCACGCCACATCTAGTTGAGGGCTTTTCTCCTCTACAAGATTGTTCTTTCACTCTATCTGATCCTCCAGCTTCATTCATTAAGACTCTAGGAGCACTTGTTGCAGATACTACAATAGACATTCATGATAGTGTCATCACACCTACCTTGGGGATTCCATTTCCAAATCCTTGTACTTTTTCCTTTGGGCATCAGCTAGGGCTTCCAGTTTCCCCTCTCATTCAGGGGTTTCCTTGTTGTTTGCCTTTGTTCCTTCCATATTGTAGTTTTATTGGTTCGATCATTTCTACAAGAGCTCCATCATTCTAGGGGGGCTTTGGTGTCTATTCTAATGGGGTGGTTGGTTGTACTTATGATTTTGAGAGAGTCTCTTGAAACATTTCTAGTGGAAGTAGTCCTTGGGGGGTCTTGTTGAGGCCTTCTTTCTTTCCTTCCTTCCTTCCTTTATTTTTTAGCATGTTTTTACTTACCTCTTTTGGGAAGAGGGTTTTTCCCATGTGTTTTTCTCTCTTTCTCCATTTTCAAAGGTTTCATTTCTTTGCATTGTACATGGGTACCTAACATGGCCCTATTGTCAGGACCCATTCTGCATTTCCTCTTAATTTTGTGAGCTTAAGGCATTCCCCTAAGTTGCACTTAAGGGGGGGTGTTAGAGGAAATAATTAATTAATTATTAATTATTTATTCTATTTACTTAAGCTTACTCAGGTTAATGCATTTATTTAATATTTAATAGTTAATAGTTGTAGTGATGAGTTGTTGACAACATGTGAGTTTGTTCCCTTCTAGCATGTTCCACCTTTTTGTGGAAAGTGTGCTTAGTTGTCAACCTTATCTTCTACCTCCTTCTAGCTTATTCTACAAGCTTCCATGATGCCTTTATATTTGGTCTCTCTCTCTCTCTCATTTTAAATTCATCCATTCACATAGCAATTTCATTTTCTCTATTGTGAAATATTTTATCTTCCATTGTTTGCTCCAAGATCTTCCTCCTTCTTAGGTTTCTCTTCAGCAAGCTATTTACATGTAGGTGATCTTGGCAACTACAGAGTTGGATTTCATCAACTCCTACAAGGATTAGGTAGGATACAATGAATCTACCCAATTTTCCATTTGGTTCCTCTAGAAACTTCTTCTTCAATCTTCTTTGAATTTGACATGAAATAGTTAACCTTGAATTCTATGCCACCAACTCATCATAGTTATCTTCCACATGCTTAACATAATTCAAGAAAGAAAAATAGCCAACTCAAATTTGTCAAATCTATAATTTAACATGAATACTAGCACTCAGCATCAATATGTTGTCACTCAAATTCCATACTATTTTTCCACTCGTCTTACACTAGTTTACTTGTGAACACTAAATTTTATTGATGTTCAACATCAACTAAAATTTACCTAGCTCACATTATATTTACCTAATATACATTGAATCTTCACTTTTCTTGGCTTCAATTGGTTTTCTACTCGACTTGCACTAACTTTTCTCAGCACCTACTGTGTGCTAGGTCAAGCTTGGCAAACAAAATTCTTCTTAATTGTTCTTCTAGACTTAATTAGTGTATCCAACCTTTACAAACTTAAGTAGATAAACATTATACTATATCATCACTATCTTAACTAATCTTTGTACTCCTTTTTCATACCACAACTCAACCTTTCCTCTAGGTGCTCTTGTTATCTCATTTGATCAAATCCTCTTCATTAATCAAACAAATGATAGTACTTGCATCAAATAAGCAGTTGTCTTACCAGAAAGTAGTAGGTTTTACATTAGTGACAAAACAATGACTATTCCATTACAAGTTCTTCACTTGAAAATAATCTCATACCAACAATCTCCCTATTTGGCATTGATGGAAAATCAATATCAACAACAATACCAAAAATAAAATAATTCCTTTTATTGAAATCTCTCTCTCTATCAACAACTTTCTTCTTCTATATAGGCTATGAAATTCTATTCTAATCAACATACAATCAACTCTTCCTTATAAATCCTTTCATCTATCATCTTGTAGGACTTCTCCTTCTAACTTTCTTTGATCACTCCTTCTTTCTAATATTCAGGTATCTATCTCCCACTGAGTAGATATTTCATATTTATTTCTCCTCCTAAAGTATTTCTCCCTCTGTTTGGTATTCTTTATTACTCCCTATTTAATAACAATGCTAAAAAAATTTCATCTCAACATGGAGATGTTAAAAATTTTAGTTTCTCCCTTTTTCACCTTTCATGTGATTAATCTTCTATTCTAGATCTTTGATTACTTTAGGCAGCTCCTAAAGTAATTTCCACTACATCAAGTTGAAAGACACAACATTCAGCTTGGTTGATATAGGGACCTACTCATGCTTCTTAAGTACCTTTGGATAGGGGTGTCAGCCTTAGTTTAACTCTTAGATACTCATGAGAATCATTAGGTAATGCTTTTGTGAAGGTATCATTTATCTTCTCTTTTGTATTCACATATTCCATCCTCACTTTTTTGTCTTGAACTAACTCTCTCAAGTAATGATACTTGATTACAATGTGCTTAGTCTTTGTGCATCATAGGGTTCTTCAATATATTTATAGTACTTATATTATCACAATAAATTACCATAGGTCTAGTGATTTCTTCTTTCATACCTCTAAGTAGTTGTTTGATCCATACAATGTTTGTACAATTTACTACGGCAGCCACATATTCAACTTCAGCAATAGATTGAGATATGCAATTTTATTTCTTTTTGGTCTAGGTAACCAACCTCTTTCCTAAGAAAAATTCTCCTCCACTAGTGATCTTTATGTCATCAATATTTCCAACCCAATCACCATTAGTGTAGGCTCTCAACTCAAACTTCTCAATGACTATAGTCTTATGTTCCTTTTATATATCTCATATTTCTCTTAACAACCATCTAATGATTCTCCTTAGGTTTAGTAGAGAATCTTGCAACAATCCCAATAGATAATGCAATGTTAGATTTTCTATGTACTACATATTGCAATTTTTCGATCATAGACCTATATAATGTTTGGTTCACATTAGATAAATCATCATGTGATGAACCTCCTTATAGAAATATCGTGAGAATGCTCGAAATAACAGAATACAAAGTGATAGCAGAACTCAGAATGAATCTACTGATCGCAGGCCACTTCGAGGGGGTAACCTCCTTTGAGCAAGCTCAATACAATAAATTCGTCCGTGCCCATCAAAGGCCTCAACCTATTCTTATATACTAAGTACGATCTAGAAAAGTAATACTACCTATGCATGTGGGATAATAAAATATACTCACGGGACGACTTACAAAGCATATGCGTCCAACAACACTACTCTAACAAAATAAACAGAAGGAACACACAGGTTCCTAACATCCCCTCTCCCTTAGAAAAAAGCTTTGTCCTCAAAGCTTAAGGTGTGGAAATTGTTGTTGAATCTGAAGAAGGGGTTCCCAGGTAGCATCCTCTGGTTGCATGCCATGCCACTGAATCAAGACCTCAGAGATGGAGCGAGAGTGAAGCTGGCGAGTGCGCTGGTCAATGATTGCCACTGGCTCCAGGATAATGGATCCTTCTGTATCCATTTCAGGGAGAGTAGTTTGTGCTCTGACAGTGGTACCCAGAACTTTCTTTAGACAAGAAACATGAAAGACTGGATGAATGTGGGAAGAAGGAGGAAGTTCCAGTTTATAAGCAACTGAACCAATCTTCTGCAGAACCTTATAAGGCCCATAAAATTTTGGGGCCAGCTTATGACGCCCTTTCAGCTTTAGGGAGGATTGTTTGTATGGTTGTAGACGAAGAAAAACCATATCCCCAACTTGAAATGAGCGCTCAGAACGGTGTTGATCTGCTTGCTGTTTCATCCGATTACGGGCCATGTGAAGATTATCCTGTAAGGTACGAAGAATCTGATCCCTGCTGCGGAGAACTATGTCAACTGCCTGGACTGGTGAGTTGTTGGGAGTGTAGGGAAGGAGCACTGGAGGTGCCTGACCATAGACTGCTTCATATGGAGTCATTTTAGAGGCAGTGTGGTAAGAGGTATTGTACCACCATTCAGCTAAAGGGAGCCACTTGGCCCACTGATGTTGCTGTTCGGAAGTGAAGCAACGAAGATAAGTTTCCAAGCATTTATTGACAATTTCAGTTTGACCATCAGTTTGTGGGTGATAGCCCGAACTCATCTTCATTTTGGTGCCAGTTTTCTGAAACAGTTCAGTCCAAAAATGACTGGTAAAAGTTGCATCACGATCAGAGACAATGGAAGAAGGGAGTCCATGAAGACGAAATATCTGGTCCATGAAGATTTGTGCAACAGAGGAGGCAGTATAGGGGTGGCTGAGGGCACAAAAATGACTATATTTCGAGAGACGATCAACCACAACCAAGATCACTGTCTTGCCACCGGATTTAGGAAGCCCTTCAATGAAATCCATAGAAATATCAGTCCAAATCCGTGTAGGGATGGGCAATGGTTCGAGCAAGCCAGGAAGGAGGGTCGTTTCACCCTTGTGGCATTGGCAAGTATCACATTCAGCCACCATCTGTTGAATCGTCTGTTTCATCCCTTTCCAAAAGAAGTTTCTCCTTGCTCGCTCATAAGTTTTGAGGAAGCCTGAGTGCCCTGCTGAAGGAGAAGCATGGAGTTCATAAAAAATAGCCTGATGTAGAGCTGGGTTCTGAGGAAGCACTAGCCGACCCTTGTATCGAAGAGAAGCACCATCCCAAGAGTAATGTGGTATAGCAGAAGGATTATTGGCTAGCTGGTGAATGATTTGAGATAAAGAAGAGTCACTATCATAGCCCTGCTGAACAGATGCTAACCAATTGGGAATGGGCATAGAAATAGCGGAAAGGGAAGCTTGATTATCAAATGTGCGAGAAAGAGCATCTGCCACAATATTCTCCTTACCCTTCTTGTAGGTGATCTCATAATCATACCCCATGAGTTTGCTGACCCATTTTTGTTGTGTAGGAGAGGATACCCGTTGTTCCAGGAAGTATTTCAGACTTTGGTGATCGGTTCTGATGCAAAAATGACTCCCTAAGAGGTATTGCCGCCACTTCTGTACAGCATGCAAAATAGCCATCATTTCTTTTTCATAAGTAGAGAGGGCTAGATTCTTACCAGAGAGGGCTTTGCTAGTGAACGCAATAGGATGGTCATCTTGCAGGAGAACAGCACCCAATCCATTGCCGCAAGCATCACTCTCAATAGTGAAGGGTTTGGAAAAATCTGGCATTGCGAGAACAGGTGTACTGCACATAGCCTGTTTCAGTTGTTCAAATGCAGTCTCAGCAACAGGGGTCCAGGAGAAGGCATCCTTTTTTAACAGAGCTGTCAATGGTGCTGCAATTTTCCTGTAATCTTTGACAAACTTGCGGTAGTAGCCAGTCAACCCCAAAAAACCCCGAAGGCTCTTGAGAGTTTTAGGATGCGGCCAAGTTTTCATGGCATCTATTTTTGTAGGATCCACCCGCACTCCATGGTGTGCAACAATATGCCCGAGATACTCCACTTCCTCCTGGCCAAACACACATTTAGATAGTTTTGCACAGAGTTGATGATCAGAGAGAAGTTGCAAGACAAGCTCCAGATGATGGAGATGCTCAGCCCAAGTTTTGCTATATATGAGGATATCATCAAAGAAGACCAGAATGAATTTCCGGAGGTATGGTCGAAATATGTTATTCATCACTGCCTGAAATGTTGAAGGAGCATTCGTGAGGCCAAAGGGCATGACTAAAAATTCATAGTGACCATCATGTGTGCGGAAGGCAGTTTTAGGTATATCCTCCTCATTAACCCGAATTTGATGATACCCAGAACGAAGATCTAACTTGGAGAAAAAATGAGCCCCATGAAGTTCATCAAGAAGTTCATCAACAACTGGAATGGGAAACTTGTCCTTTATAGTGAGATGATTAAGTGCTCGGAAATCAATGCAGAGTCGCCATGACCCATCTTTTTTGCGAACAAGCAGAACTGGAGAAGAAAAGGAACTGGTACTAGGGCGAATAATACCTTGCTTCAGTAAGTCATGGACAAGTATCTCGATTTCGGTCTTCTGATGAAATGGGTAGCGGTAGGGCCTGATGTTGGGCGGAACACTACCAGGAAGGAGCTGAATACGGTGGTCCTCTGGACGAGAAGGAGGTAATCCCACAGGTTCAGCAAATACACCAGAATACTTGTCCAAAATGTGTTGGAGATCGGCAGGAGTGCTAGAGACTGCTGATGGCTGCATCTGAATGGAATGGAGCTGAGCGATGACACCATGTGAATTCTTCTTAAGAAGTTTTTACATACGATGTGAACTGATGATGCTGAGAGACCCTGGTTGTAAGCCTTTCAAAGTGTGTTGGTGCCCCTCGACTGAAAACTGCATCCAAAGTTCAGCAAAATCCCAGAGAATGGGGCCAAGAGTGCGTAACCATTGGGCACCCAAAACCACATCACAGCCACCTAAGGGTAAGGCAAACATGTCAGAGCGCATGTTATAATCTCCAATAGAGAGACGCACATTGCGACATTTCCCTTTACAAGGTAAAGTGCCCCCATTGGCAATCATGACTTCAAAGCTAGAGCAAGGATGGATAAAGCAATCAGCCTGTTTGGCTATTCGTAGATCAATGAAGTTATGAGTGCTACTAGAATCAATGAGTATAGTAAGAGGGATCTTCTTGAAGAAACCCTGGACCCGCATGGTTTGTGGAGTAGTGACTCCTGCCAAAGCATGGACAGATATCTCTGGTGGAGCTTCTGGTGAAGGAGGTTCAGGCTGGTGAGGCTCAACCTCATCATCCACTGTTTCTTGAGCATCTACATATTCTTCCAGTTCCGGTGGAGAATCCTTATCCAAGAGATAGAGCTTTTGCTGAACACATCTATGGCCCCGAGACCATTTCTCATCACAATTATAACAAAGCCCTTTGTCTCGCCTGACTCGCATCTCTGTTTCAGACAAGTGCTTGATCGGAGTAGTTCTGGGAGCTGGTATGACTGGAGGGTTGTGAGAACCTGTATTTCTGAATGGAACAAAATTAGATCTGGAGCGTTGTAGAGCACTAATCTTGTCTTCCGCTAACTTAGCCAACCCAAGGGCTTCCATCATTGTAGTAGGTCGAAACATTTTGACTTCTGAGCGAAGTGCATCCTTCAGACCACTGACAAAACAACTACAGAAGAATTCATCAGACAAGCCCTCTGTGTAATTAGCTAATTTTTCAAACTCTGTCTGGTATTCTCTTACAGTGCCTGTTTGACGCAGTTTAGTGAGTGCTCCTGTGAAATCATCAAAGGAACTAGGGCCAAAGCGCTCCAAAATGAGGGTGCACAATTCTCTCCACGTTGGGCCTACATTAGCCTTGATGTACCAACGGAACCATTGAAGAGCTTCATGTTCCAAATGAAAAGATGCAAGGGGGACTTTGTGGTTATCCAAAGTATTATGCAAGCTGAAATACTGCTCTGCCCTATAGATCCATCCAGTCGGATCAGAACCATCGAAGCGTGGAAAATCAAGCTTTGGTCCACGAAAATTGCCAGAAGAGGACCCAGTATCTCCTAAATGGTTTCGGCTCATGGCTGACTGCTGAAAGTTAAGACCCAGAATTTTGTCATCCAGATCTTGAAGTTTGGTTTTGAGGGATGCCATTTCTTCTTCCATGATTTTTGCTCCTGTACGCGTAACAACCATAAAGCAAGGTTTTTTTTTTTTTTTTTTTTTTTTTTTTTTTTTTTTTTTTTTTGGAATGGGTAGAAGATGAGAAACAAAAACTTTTTTAGTTACGGCAAACTTGGATTTGGGTAAAACTCAGATAGGAAATGGGTGTTCGACGGGTGGTGGGAGACTATCTGGGGACAAGGGAAACAGAAAAATGAGGGTTTCAAGGGTAGGGAGGCGAAATGAGGCAAACAGTCCAAGAGGGATAAGGGAGCAAAATGAGGAATTGAATCTTGTGGCTCAGTTTGGTGGCGATTGGATGAGAGGTGAAAAAGATAGGGCAAACCCTAAAATTAGATAAATGAGGGATTTAGGGCTTTGATATGTAAAATTTGGGGTTGGGTCGCCAAGGAAGGAAGTATGCGAAATGATATTGTAGACGTTCTGCGGAAGTCTGAGCAGAAACAGAAAGCAAACAAGGAAGCTACGACTTAGAAAAATTCACTCACAGACAGAACAACTGAAAAGAGTTATTGCAATAACAAGAGATATTAGAAGTGAGAGGAACCTGAAGGCCACGACAGAAAAAAAATTTGATGTAATTTCCACCCAGCGAGCCCAAGAGAGTGCTCTGATACCAGATGTGATGAACCTCCTTATAGCAATATCATGAGAATGCTCGAAATAACAGAATATAAAGTGATAGCAGAACTCAGAATGAATCTACTGATCGCAGGCCACTTCGAGGGGGTAACCTCCTTTGAGTAAGCTCAATACAATAAATTCGTCCGTGCCCATCAAGGGCCTCAACCTATTCTTATATACTGAGTACGATCTAGAAAAGTAATACTACCTATGCATGTGGGATAATAAAATATACTCACGGGACGACTTACAAAGCATATGCGTCCAACAACACTACTCTAACAAAATAAATAGAAGGAACACACAGGTTCCTAACACATCATTTTTTGACAACTTGTGTCATATCACCATAGGTGTGCTAATTGGTTTGGAATCTTCCAATCCAAAAGTTTTCAATATTTCATTTACATACTTAGATTGAGTGATGCATATACCATATTTCATCTAATATACTTGCAAACCAACAAAGAACTTGACCTCTCCAAATATAGACATCTCAAATTCTTTCTTCATTTAATTTGAAAATACCTTACATAATCCATCTTGATCTCCAAATATGATATCATTAACAAAAATTTCAACTAGTTAAATACCTTTACCTCCTTCTATCTTCAAGTACAAAATGATTTTATCATTAGCCCTCTCAAATCCAATCTTCAAAAGATAAATATTGTGAAGCCTTTCATACCATGCTCTTGGGGCTTTCTTTAAACCATATAAAGCTTTGCATAGTCTACACACCATGTTCTTCTTGTTAGCATCAACAAATCCTTTTGGTTGTTCTATATAGACCTCTTCTTCTAATATGCCATTCAAAAATGTTAACTTCACATCCATCTGATAAACTTTGAAACCTTTGTATGCAAAGTAAGAAAGAAGAGTTCTTACTCCTTTCAATCTTGCAATAGGGGCAAATGTTTCTCCATAGTCTATCCCTTCTTGTGCATACCCCTTCAAACTAATCTTGCCTTTTTCCTTGTGACTTCACCATTTTCATCTAACTTGTTTCTATACACCAACTTGACTCCTATCACATTTTTGTCCTTTGGTCTAGGAACTAGAGTCCATGTCTTGTTCTTCTCAATCTACTCAATCTCTTCTTTCATGGCTTTACTCTAGTCCACATTTTCTAAGGCATCTATCACTATCTTAGGTTCATGCATGCTTAGAAAATATGCATCACTTTTTAGCTTGTTTTTTGTCATTGGTCTAGCATCTCTATCTCCAATAATTTGTTCAGTAAGGTGATATCTTTTGACATACTTTGACAATCTTGGTTCTTCTCTACTTTCCTCATTACATATGTCAACTTTTGAATCACTATGTACTTCTCTATTATGTAATTCAACATCTCTTTCATGTACACTAATATTTGAATAAAAATGTGTCTCAGCTTCAGTCTGTAACTTGGTACCTAACTTCAGCTTAGTTCCTAAATGCAACTTGACATTCATTGTATGTGACTTGATGGTTACTGAAACTTGTTGCTGATTTGTAACTTGGTTTACAACATCTTCATTAGTAGTTATACCTTCATAAAAATATGCAAGAGATTTGTATTCCTTAGGTTCCTTCATAGGTTTAGCCTCATGGACCTTTGCATATTCATCAAAATTCACATTTTCACTTTCCCAAACTTTGTTAATGTTGGTATTTAAACACTTATAAGCTTTATTTCTTGTGGAATACCCAAGGAATATACCTTCCTTGCTTTTAGCATCTAATTCACCATTTTTGAAATCTTTAAGAATGTAGCATTTTCTTCCAAATACCTTAAAATATTTTACATTGGGTGAGTATCCATACCATAATTTGAAAGGTGTTGAATAAGTAACTTTCTAGACTTGCACATAGTTCAAGGTATAGATAGTCGTACTTATAGCCTCTCTCCAATATTTCAAAGAAACATTCTTCTCCATCATGAGTGTCCTCACACAATTCATTACAAATCTATTCCTCCTTTTAGCAATTTCATTTTGTGGAGGGGTCTTAAGTGGAGATGTATGTCTTTTGATTCATCTATCATTATAAAATATTTCAATCTCATTTGATGTAAATTCTCCACCTCTATCAGATCTCAAAAAATTTAGGCTTTTTCCTATCTCCTTTTCAACTCTTCCTAAGTACCACTTAAACATTTGAAAAGCATTAGATTTATGTTTCAAAAACATAACTGTCATCATCCTAGAATAATCATCAACAAATAGGATAATGTACTTGTCACCTTTGTAGTTTTTCCCATTATTTGGTCCACACAAGTAAGTATAAATAATCTCAATAATTACTTTTGAGGTGTGAGTCTTACTCTTAAAGCTAGATTTTGTCATCTTGCCTAACTAACATTGTTTGCAAATTATATTGTCAGGTTTCTTTAATTTAGGCAAACCTATGACTCTTTTCATGTTTTCAATACTCACTAAGCTATAAAAGCTAAAATGACATAACCTCTTGTGCCATAAACACACATCATCAAATTCTATGAAAAGATAAGTAGCATCATTCATATCAAGATAAAATAGATTACCTCTAGTTTGATCACCTTTTCCAATTACTTTTCCATCAATATCATAGATCTTAGCTATCTTATTCTCAAACTCAACCTTGCAACCTAAACTATTCAGTTGTGGAACACTCAACAAATTATAGTTAAGTACTTCAACATAATAAGCATTGTCATAGAAAATCTTTTCTATGATCTTGATCGGTCCTTTTCTTTTTATCAAACAGGGTGCATCATTACCAAACCTTACACTATTTCTATCATAAAAATTCAAGTCAATGAGCTTACTTTTACCTCCAGTAATGTGATATGAACACCCACTATTAATTATCCATCTGTCACTCTTGTTCACATAAGACATTAGCGTAGTTGCCTCATCCTCATCAAATTCATCTTTCATTGCAACATACACCACTTCATCATCATGATTAGAAGATCCATCTTTGGTTTCCTCTTTTACAATTTAGCAAGACTTCTTGCATTTGTCTTTGTAATCTTTGCTTTCCTCATCTCTTTTACTTCTGTATTTGTCTCCACTTCTATTGTTCTTCTCTGCATATCTAGTACCAATCTGACCAACTTCATTGCAATTAAAACACACAATAGGTAACTTACCTTTGAATTTTCCTTTGCCTCTATGAAATTTCCTTAGTGTTGATCATTCATTTTGCACAAGGTCAATGGCAGGAATCCATAGTATAATTCCTCTCTTGAAAAATAAATCTTTTTAAAGATCCACTCCAAGGTTCAATGTTTGTCTTTTGACATACCAAAATTTGCTCAGTAGAAGATAAATGTGAGTGTTCACAAGGAGGCCTTTGCTGGTTCTAAAAACTATTTTTTCTCAGAATTGAAGTAAATTTGTTCACTGTCTCAAAATATCACACCAAAAGAACAATATTTTTGTATTTTCTATTTTTCAATGAATGCAAGTCTAACAATGCAGCTACTATGAGGTCCTATTCTAACAGGGGGTTAACAAAGCAAATAATGAAACTAAAAGAAAATAACCTGAAATCAAATGACTTGAAATTGAAATTCTTAGATGGACATAAGCTACAAAACAAAACACGTTGCGAGTTAAACCTTTGATGAAATTGGAAAGAAACCAATGAAAATAGGAGCAACACTTCCTAGAATCGACTGATGCAATCGTCGATGAGAATCTTTAACAAATTGAATGATATTTCACTCTTCATCAAATCGCAAGGCCATGGAAAGTGTGCTCATGTGAGAAAAAAAGCTATGTAGACACAATCAGGTGATCTCTTCTCAAGCTCATTACGTCAACAAAATTCATATATCTGTAGCAAACACTAGAACTAAAAGATCACACAACTAGAAAAAAACACTATAAACCTTTGGCTCAATCACAATCTTAGAATCTCACAATGACACATTAGGCAAGAATAACTACACTCTGAATGCTAGCACCAAAAGCATAACTTTATTGCATAATAACGGTGGCCTTTTTAACATTTTACAATGGGGTATTTATAAGAAATCATCTCCTCAATTTGTGTTGAGAGTGAGAGATATCTTGATGCAATCAAATGCTTTTAAAACATTTAAACAAAATAAATATATACAAATTGACAATCTAACTGGTGCTTAGAGGGACTCCATCCATATTTTTTTCATTAATTTGATGCATGAGCCCTTTACATGTCAAAAACAATGAAAGGATGAGAGAGAAAGTAGGAGGAAGCCATCAGTCAAAGTAGAAGTGCATGGAGACACCAAAAATAGAAGTTTCCTCTTCACTAGGTGTGTGTCAGAGTTAAACTACTGTCAGAATGTACTCCCAATGCATGGAAAGTGTTATTTTTGAAATTGGTAGTCAACTGTCAGTGCACCTCTGAATTACAGAGTTGCAGAGCTCAAAAAATGTAGAGCTATAGACCTCCATGAAAATGTGGAGCTATGAACCTGCATACCTATAGAGATGCAGACCTACATAGCTACGAAGTTGCAGACTTGCGGACCTCGGAAGCTCAATTCACCAAAAAATCAAAGTTCAATATTTTGAAAATGGTTTCTGGGTTTTGCTCAAATGGGGTTTTAGATCATTTTTTATATACATTCTTTGCCATTTTTTAATGATTTACACCCTCTTTATAGCCAATTACTTTCATAAACTTGCGCTCCCTCCTCTCCTTCAATCAAAAATCTCAAGGCACCTGCATTGAATCTTGTCCCCAATAGCTGCATAAGATGAGGAACCTAATTTTCGTTATGTCTCTAACCTCTGTATCTTTGACCTTTGTCTTCTCTCCACCTGTACAATCCTTCCTAGTGAGAAACCAAGTGATCCAGATTATCCAAGATGATCAAATGTTTGCAACTTTTTCATACTTTTTCATATTTTTTCACAAATTTTTCTAGGCATTTTTAAATGACCTTTTTGGAGGTCTTTTGCTCAAAATTTCAAGTCGGAACCTTCATCGATCCCTAAAACTAGACAGTCAAAGGCTCACCATTTTAGGGACTAAAATTAGATCTTCAGTTCTTCTTTCCAACAGTGTAAGCGATTTTGAATTCTGAGGCCCGAGTTAAAAGTTATGACCTCGACAAGTTGAGGATGCCATTTTTACCTACAAAAGAATCAAACACTAGTCCATAGAGTTAACAATGCATAGTAAAGACACACTAGTTACTCAAATAAAACTGGAGGTGAATCCTAAAATCTGGCTGAGTCTAAAATTTTGAAGCCCTAAAATTTGGCTAAGTTTGGATTTCTGAAGCCCTAAAATTTCCTAGAATCTTTACCTTATCTCAGGGAGTTCTAAAACCTATCTCAAAAGATTCGTCACATATATTAAAATATATCTTAAGTATAAGAAATTAATATACATCAACTTATACTTTAACGATATATTTTAAACCCTTTTTATGACTACTCAGACAAAATTGGAGGTGAAAGGGTGGCTTGGAAAGCACACATGGCCTTTGGTGGTGCATACACTACCCTTGGTGGCAGGCAGCCCTTGGTGGTGTCACATGCATTGCTTGAGCGCGTGCTACCCTTGGTGGTGTCGTGCGCCCTTTGTGGTGGCGCGCAAAGTGTTTGTTTTTTTTTTTTGAAATTTTTGAATTTTTTTTTACTTTTTTGACTCTAAAATTCCTAACTAAGATTTCTTCTCCCGACTCTCGAACTATGAGTCCGAGAGTCAAAAAAAAGGTAGGGGGTCCCCATTCCTAGTGAGGAATGGAGCATGTGTTGTGGACAACACAACACTTACTAGTAGTGCTTCAAGCTATACTATGTCCTCCTCATCTATGTCAGTATCACTAGAAACATATGACCATTTCTTCTTGTGTTTAGGTTCCTTTAATGACAACTTGGATTTGAAAGAAAATTCAACATTGTCAAGTTTGAAGTTATCAAAGTTAGAGAGCTCAAAGGAAGTGATCCTACCTAATAAATCTTCTAGAGTCAAATTAGAACTTGGTATACATCTTAATTATTGTATGAAAAAAAATCTACTAGCATAGAGGGGCAGTAGTGTTCTCAATACTTTTCTTGATACCGTATCATCATCTACCTTACTAGTAGCTCCTCTTATAGAATTAACATCTTTTATTCTAGAGTAGCATTGAGCAACATTCTCATCTTCTTGCATTCTCATATCATTAAACTTCTAAAAATTTTAGATTTGGCTCTCCAAACATTTGTGTCTCCTCCATAAATAGTATGAAGAGCATCCCACATCTTCTTTATAGAATCACAACTTTTGATGTCATCAAACTTAGAATAACTTAGGGTAGAGGCAATCTCCAACATTGCCTGATTGTGTTCTTTCTTCCATTTTCATATCATCAACACCCAATAGGATTGACATTCTCAATGATAATGGTAGATTATGCATGATATCCAAGACCTCCTAGGTTTAGTTTCATCAAAATTTTCCAAGAAAAGAAGTTCTCCTTGTTAAGCTTGGGTACCTCTCTTTTTGACATCTTAGTATTTTCCTTCTAGTACCTTCAAACTAGTCCTATTAAGAAAATGGATCTTATACCAATTGTTGGAATTCTTTAGAATAATTGAGAGGGTGGGGTGGATCACTTATCCAAGGTCTAGATGTACAAATAAAACTTTTCAATGCTTAGTAGACCCATATCCATAAAACCTTATTATGCATGCTTCCATTAGATCATACAATGATTAAACTTTGTAGGTTACTATCCTAGGTCAAAAAAGCTTTGCAAAAATGTAAACATGAAACATAATAGATTCAATAACACATTTGACACAAGGATTTTACGTGGAAACCCAATTTGGGAAGAACACAAGTAACATGCTACTAATTCTCAGTCTTCTGAAATGATGTCCTATGAAAGGCCAACCCTGTTAAAGGTTACAATACACACTATTAAATGTGACCTAGTTAGATGATTTCAATCACACTACTAGGAGTGAGCCTTGTTAGAGGACTTTAGATCATTCACTTGGAATGTCACCTAGTTAAAGGATTTACAAATAACTATTATGTTAGCCTTAATCCAAAGGATTCACCCTAGACTAGTACAATGATTAGAAAGTAACAATAAGGCTTGATCTGATAAAAAATTACAACTCACAAATTACAAATCTTTGTTTTAGTCTTCCATTCTTCTTGGGTTTCACACACTTCATCTCTAATATATTGTTCACCCTTCAAGTATTCATACTCTTAAGCCTACTTTCTTTGCATTCCAATTACAACCTCTTCTGTTTGACCACTAAATGAAGAAAATACCCTAGAATCCTTGTCCTCCTTAGGTTCTCACATATGACAACCTTTGCTTCTAATCATCTCTCTCTATAAATAGATATTTAAGATCTTTTTTGGCTTAACCACAATTCTGGATTTTAGGGATAGGTAGAATTAGGTAGGTACAATGAACCTACCCAATTTTCCATTTGGTTCCTCTAAAAAATTCTTCTACAATCTTCTTTGAATTTGACACAAAATAGTTTACCTTGAATTCTATGCCACCAGTTCTTCATAGTTATCTTCCACACACTTCACACAATTCAAGAGAAATAAATAGTCATATAAGATTTGTCAAATCTATTATTTAACATGAATACTAGACACACTTGGCAGCAATATGCTATCACTCATCTTGCATATTGTTATAGCACTCGTCTTACACTATGTTCACTTAGCATACATTGAATCTTCACTTTTCTCAACTCCAACTGGTTTTCTTCTTGGCTTTCACTAACTTTTCTTGGCACCTATTATGCACTTGGTCAAGCTTGGAAGACACAATTCTTCTTAGTTGTTTTTCTAGACTTAATCAGTATATCCAACCTTTGTAGCCTGAAGTAGATAAAAAATACACTATATTAACTGATCTTTGTACTCCTTTTTCATACCATAACTCAAACTTTCCTCTAGGTGCTCTTGTTATCTCATTTGGTCAAATCCTCTTCATGAATCAAACAAATGATAGTACTGACTTCAACTAAGTAGTTGTCTTACCAGAAAGTAGCAATTTTGATATCATTGACAAAAAATTTATTGTTCCATTATAGGTTCTTCACTTCAAAACAATTTCATACCAACATGATTATGAGAAGATGGATGTGGCTAAGAAAACTAAGCCAAAACAAGTAGAGTTGGAGTACACATAAGACATCAATAATGATCCAATAGACATGGCTCAACAAGGTAAAGAACATAAAGAAATAGTTATAATTGAAGATGAGGAATAGGTCATCCTAGATAAGGATATAGAACAAGATGGAAATGTAGTGGATGAACATGAGAAGATGTCTATGTTGACCAAGCTAGAGAGGAAGGAGGAAACTCCACAGTCTAAGTCAACCCTTGAGACCTTGATGGATCAAGACCCTGTGATTGTACAAGTCAAATAGTATCCTATGATTAAAACATAGCTGAGGTCACAATAGATTGACTTGGTACATGATTCTAGATAATAATCAAGATGATGTACATGTGAGTGATTTTGAGCAATAGAGTCTATTGACTAATCTATAAGGGGTATAAGAATAAATAGTAGAATGTAGAAACACTAGAAGAAAATATAAAGAACACAAATAACACATAGATTTAACATGGTTCATCCAAAACTTAGGCTACGCCCACCTACACAGCCTTCAACTTTTCTATTATCTAGTAAAAAAGTTTACCAACATTACAATGCATTATTCATCTCAGCCACTTATAACAACATTTTAGGATGACCACTAAAATTGGCCATTTTAGGGTTTTTATTATGTCACCAATTTTCTTTTCTCGAAAAAGCACAAATTTTTTTTGGTGTTGTCTGTTGACCTAAGATTTGAGGCTACTGCCCCTCACCTCCGATAAATTCTAGAGAAGGCACCACAACATCAACTCTTGCTACATGATCAGTCACCACAATATCAATATAATGATGGTGAGAACATCCAAGAGATAGAACATAATGATGATGCCACAAAGGGAAATACCAACATACATATAAAGGTTGAGAAATAAGAAAATATTACAAATGATAAGTAATATCAATCTACTATTGGTGATAGATCACATGCCTCGAGACCTCCATAGGAGGAAAAAAAGGAGTCAAGAAAAATTAGTTCAACTATTGAACTCCAAACTAGTGATGAAAATGAGAAGAAAGATGAATAAGTGCAAAAAGAGCACTAATATAAGGAGAAGAAGATAGATGAAGACCCTAAGAAATGCACATAATCAAGAGAAAAGGAAAAAAGGACAAGTCTAGAGATTAAAATACAAGAACGTCAACTTGTACTAAGCTCCAACATACCAAACTCTAAAGGCAAGAGATTGAAGAAGAAGATGAAGTAGTCACCACAAGCCATGAAGGAAAAGATTCTTAGTTTAGATGAGGAGATTGTCATTCCAAAATGGGACACATCTAAGTTAAGTGTAGAGAAGATGATGATACTTAGTGACTTGCTTTATAGAAAGGCAAAGCAAGAGGAGATGAGGAAATAACATCAACAAAGGAAAGTATTATATGGCATTAAAGATATATTACATGATACTATTGTTGATGATGATTTGGATGAGAAGGCCCCATTATTGAACAACTAATTAAGATTATCGATAGGTTGAATGATCCTAACATTTATACATAAGAAAAACTTATGCAATGGCTAGAGAGAAAATTTGAAAATTGAGTATTGGAGAAGGTAGATACTTTAATTACAATCAAGAAGGTTGAGCTCTCCACTCTAATCACTAACTCAGAGAAATTAGTTACTAGTTCCTTGTTCCAACACATTTTTTAGAAAATTATGAAATGTTATAGGTTTTAGAAAGGAGATAAGGGAGAAAATAGACAAAATAGATGCAGATCTAAAGAAGTGTGGATCAGATCTAAACATCCATCCTAGTTCTAGTTTAGTTTATTTTTAAAAGATCATATTTTTGTAGGGAAAATAGTCAAAAATTCTACATGAAGAATGGAACATAAGGAATGAAGTTACTACCATATAGGCCATATTGTTACACTATTTGGAAATAATGTAAAGGAATTTACAAGCTACAAAATATCTCACACAGAGTCCACAAGTATCTATTATAGATAAAAAGGTGGATCTTATAGCAAGACTAGAGAGTGAATCACAAGTTCTTGAGGCACTCAAGGAAAATTGGGACAAAACCATGTTTATTGACATGAGATGGCACCACCCATTTTTTGAAAGGGTTTGGTATGCTCACCTAACCAAAATTTCATATCACTACTCAACAAGAGTGACAAAAAAGAGGGAAAATGTACAAGTATAAAATGGAAGATGTATGCATAATTTTCCATATTATGCATATTATGTCTAAAGGAAAAGAAGTAAGAAAGACACATAGCTAGTGTGAAAACCAAAACCAAAATATTTTTGAAAAAAGGTTTTGAAAATACAAGTTACAATGAGAAATATGATGACTGAGCTATAGGTATGGAGTACAACCTAAGGAGGAGTTAATGTTTTGAAATTTTAGTATGAAAGATTTTGAGCATGATAAGTGTATTTTCCACTAATTTCAAAAGGAGAGATTTTTGACCCTAAACAAAATCTTATTATTTTCTATTAGTGTAAAACACTTCATCATTTACTAGGTAGAGTTGGTAGATCAACACTATGATCGAGCCATAATAGAGGCAAAGCCATACAATGTAGAAGTTTACAAGTTTAGTGTGTGCCAAGGAAGATATAGTTGTCAAACACATTACAATCATTGAGCATTCTAGTTGTTTCCATCTTCTATATAAGTCATGTAGTTCAAAGGAGAAATTAGTTCAAGCCAAGAAAAGTTGATGCCAAGGGACAAGCACAGGTGAGAAACATAAGCTATATGTGTTGAGTTACATAGTTTTTGTATTTGAGTTTTGATCGACACAAACACTTATGTAAACATTTTTTGTCAAGCTGGAAACATGTTTTTATGTTCAAGGAGACAATCAAGGAGGTTATTATGCCTATGGTTACACACCATTAATCCCTATGTGTTATGATCAACTAATGATAAAATAGGAAAGACTAAGCAAAATAATGGATGAATCCTAGTCATTGATCAGGATCTACAAGATTTTTTAGATGACTATTAGAGAAGTGTTTTAAGCCAAAAATTATCATTGCGAGTGAGAGGAATGCACAAATGGAAAGATGAAGGTGAATCCATGAAGTTAAGTATTGAAAAGGAGTAAGGCGACCAACTAGTGTAGTGAAGAGTTATTGCAAATCAATTATAGAGAGGTGATTGCAATTTGAATAGAGAAGATATATTATAAACATACCAAAGAAAATTGAAGGAGAAAGGTATTGTTACATTCTAACAAGTGTATGAGGTAAATCTCTTAAAAGAGTGGTTCTAGTGGGCCTATCATAAATCTCTTAATAGAGTGCTTGCTTACTTTTGAAGTTAATATCCTTTAGTCAAGGTAGACTTATGTTAGAAAGAAAAGTCTAGAAAGATAACTAAGAGGGGAGGGTGAATCAGTTATCCAATTATTAAAACATTTATCAACATTATTATTCTTTAACCATGTGAACAATATGATCAGAAACTATAAGAAGATATACATACACAATAACACCAAATAAGTTAACTAGGGAAACCCTTGATCATAGAAAAAACCTTGGTGGGGATGGTACTCACTAAATGATTTACTAATATTAAATTTCCTTGTAAGAGGATGGACTTTGTTATGAACCAATGAAATACATTTAGTACATATTAGTCCTTGCTAGGAGACTTTGAATCCCTGTTAGGATATTCCAACCTTGTTAGGAGTTGTAGAAGGTAGATGGACCCTCTTTCCAAGGAAATACCACTGAACTCACTTTCCAACTGGTCTCTACATTATCATTTGAAAAATAATAGAAATGAAATAACCTTAGCTCCTTCTCCATCCCCTTGACCAAACCAAACCTCCTTGTGATATCTCAATACCAATTCACCAACTTTGCATCAAATAATTCTTTGGATCCCTTAGACACATTTACCAACTTTGTATATTAATTTTTCAATTCTCACTTCCTTGCATATTATATATTTTATCCTTTTATCCATAAGGGAAATAACCTTCCTTTATTTCATATCCTTAGAAAACTTCCTTGATTCAGCCTTGAGGATTTCCCAATTAATTATAATAAGATCTCATTAAGAAATTATAAAATATTACATCTTTTTTGAATTACAAAAAACTATCATCTCATAGTCTTTATAAGTTTTCACATTTGTGACTTCTAACCTTGTACACTCACTGATGTTATCATCAAGCTATCTACTATCATTGTCTAATTGTTCCATCACAATTTTATCCCAATTAAGAGATACAATGCAAACATCTGGAACTACTTATTACGTACTTAGTCTACTTAGTATCTTTTGTAGATCTTGTATAATTTTTACATATATTTGATTCTCTGTATGTGCACTTGTCCATAAAACTAGAACATAGTATATATTACATCCTCAACTACACTTGACCTTATCATCAATACATAGTCCATAGGACCTCATTATTAGTTTTCTACTATGTCAATCTTCATAGAAACATACTATGTTGAATCAATGACAAGAATAATCATGTATACAATATTTCAATCATGTAAATAGTCTCTCCAATGCTTAGGATACTCCCCCAAAGGAATACCATCAACACTCATGCTAACAACTTAATAATCTTGTAAGCTCCTAATAGAGAAGACCCCTCACAAGGTAAATCATTAGAAGTGATTAAAATTGCTACCCTAATAGGCACACTGAATTGCTATAGTAGTGAAGATTTTGTGGGTGTCATCCCCACAATAGTTTTACCTTCACCTTGGAGGGTTTCTACATAACCAAATATTATTTTATGTGTTCATGTGCTATTAAAATAAGTAGATGTTAGATTTGATATTATATGTTGCTACATGATGATGCATGATTAAGGTTAATATTGAGGTGAATGGTGAAATAATTTTACATGGTCTGTGTTTGAAGAGATAAAATTCTAGAAGATCCTTTCCTCCTTGAAATTTTATGTTCCCATTAGATTTCTCCATGACTTTGATCTTGCACTCTGATGTGAGAAAACCTTCAATCAAGAGAATTGAGCTCTGTACCAATTTTTGGAATAGTAAGTATAGATAGGATGCTAAGTGGGGATGGGGGTGAGTTGGATCAATATCCTCTAAATATTTTCCTTCAAAAAAGCTTCTAACTTTCCCTTTACTACCTTTTGTAGCTCAGTAATCATTGATCTTTTGTCTCAATTTTGCAGATGAAAATAACATAACTAATTTAATATTCACAAATTAAAATAATAATCTCATGAAACATAACACATAACACAATTATTTGGTATCACACAAACTCTTAGTTAGAGAGGAAAATATGATGGGGATGGTACCCAAAAATTCATTTCTACTATAGTGAGAGGTTTCCTCATTAGGGCTATAATAATTCTCACTTATGATGACTTACTTGGTTAAGAGTATACAATAAAAACTGTAAGGATATACCTTTCACAAGGATTTTACAACACTCTTCAAGTGTGTCCTTAGTTAAGATATTACATGTTACACGATTAAGTCCACCTTTCTCAAGGATTTCAAAAACCACTACAATGGTTAAACAATAGTAGCAATGATATCTACAATTGCAACTCACTTTTCTTGAATACATCCTTCTTTTTCTCTATAGTTATCACTTTCCTATTATAGATTTGTAATTCATCCCAAATATGTATTTGTCTCTAATTTTTTACCTTTTTCCTAAACTTTGATCTCTATTATTGGATTCATTACTTCTTTCAATAGCATCCACTTATTCATCACACTATAAAGAATAATACTACTCTAAAAAAAATTCTAACCAACAACAACTTTAAAACTATTATGTATTGCTCCCTTTATAGTTTATTTCATAGCTTAACCTAGTTAGGGTTTTAGAACCTTTTGGAATTTTTCTCTAATCATAATCAATGACTCTAAAATAATTTTAACCTTTCCTTCCTTCTCATCTTTATCTCCATTGGTCCCTCCAACCTTGTAATCATAAACATTCAATTCACATTTTCAATTAAATCTTTTCAATTCTTTACCTTGATTCATGTAAACCATTTTTCTTACTTGGCAAGATCATGTAGCGTTGAATTGTGTGTCAATTCAATGTTTGATGTTATCTTTATATCACTTGGTAAACATTTTCTAGACATCCTCTATGTAGCTCAATAAACTCTGTGCTTGGTATATTTTGACTTCTCTTCAGCTTGGTGTAGGTAGAATTTCTCAGTGAATGCTTGAGGTCATGTATACTTAGTAATATTCACCTATCTTCTTCATTTCCCAAGCAATATAGTAGGTTAGTTTTTATTCACATTTTGACACTAATATGCAATATGATTCTTTGTAGAAGTAAAAGTAATGTGGATCCTAATCAAACTCAAAAGTTAATTTTTCCCCACTTCGTTCATCATAGTTTTTTCATATATATGACTACAAATATTTAGGGGAAGTGTCCCCATGCTCTAGGGGTCAGGGGAAATGCCCCTTGTGGGTTGCTGGGGTAGAATGCTAGGTAAGGTCAATGGGTAGCAAGGTCCTATGATTAGTGACCCTATCATGATATAGGGCAGGGTTGAGGGGCATCTCCCCTTAACCCAAAAATGAATTTACTATAGTAAAATCTATTGCGAGTTATATTTTTCTATTGGTCAACTTATTATAGCCCTAATTTTAAGTAGAATGTGATTGTATAAAATGACTTAGAGTTAAAAGAATTATTATGTATGATGAGATTATAGCTTCTTGTTGCTATATTGAGTTGTAAGGGATTATGGATTGTAATTAGGTTGTAATTAATAAACAATAGAAACATTGGACTTGTTTTTGGTGGATATGGCATAAGGATTGGGTGAACTACATTAAATATTCACGTCTTTTGTTCTCTTCTATGTGGTTTATTATTTTCTAATATTGGTTATATTTACATGTAATTGTTACTTTTGTCTCTTTAATCCTAACAAGTGGTATCAAAGTGAGGTTGTTTTAGTTATCCTTTACATAAAGGTCTCACATTTGAGTGTGAATGTCATTGTTGAGAGGGAGAAATGGTCGATAAGGGTAAGTTGAAGGTTGAGAAGTTTAATGGGAAGTACTTTCGGTTATGAAAAATAAAGATAGAGGATTTTCTTTAATAGAAGAATTTATGACAACCATTATAAGGGAAATCCAACAAACTAGTTGATATGACAAATGAGGATTGTGTTATTTTTGATACAAAGGAACTTGATAGTATTCAATTATGCTTGGAACAATTGGTGGAATTTAATATTAAAAAGTGAAGATAACTAAAGAGTTGATGTAGACTTGGCAAAGTTGTGTGAAAATCTCCCCACTTCAAGCAAGGTATTTCTCATGAAGTATTTATCTAATATGAAGACCACAAAAGGTAGATCTATTGTTGATCATTTAAATGAGTTAAATGTAGTTATTGGTGAATTATCCTCTATAAATGTTAAATATGATTAAGAAATTAGGGCTCACTTGATTTTATGTTATTTTTCTAAAATTTGGAATGGCTTGGTAATCAACATGAGTAATTGTGTTTCTAGTTCTAATACCCTAAAATTTGAAGATTTTATTGGTGTGATTGTGAGTTAGACAAATCATAGGAAAAGATTAGGTGGATCTACTAGAAATATAAGAGGAGTAACTAAGAGGGGAGGGGTGAATCAATTACTACTAAAATAAATCATAGATCCCTTGGATGTCAAATAAAATTTAGGCTGGTAAAACTGATTACTATCGATACTCAGTAAACATACATAAATTGTTGTAGCTCGGTAAATGTAGAGTGTGAATTACTTTAGTAAATCTTAAGATGTTATCAGTAATTACTTACAAGCATGAAAGAAATAACAAGAACACATAAGACACCAAGTATTTAATGTGAAAACCAAATTTGGGAAAAACCACCAATGTAACTAGTTACTATTTTTCACTCTTTTGAAGTGAGCCCTATTAGGAGCCAACCTTGTTAAAGGTTAGAAAAAACACTATTAGGTGTGACCCTATTAAATGATTTAGTCACCCTATTAGGAGTGGCTTTGCAAAAGGTCTTGAAACAATTTAATGGAATTTCCACCATGTTAGAGGATTTGCAAATGGCTATTAAACCAAATCTATTAAGAGATTTTTTATCATTGCTACAATGGTTAGAGAGTAACAATGAAATTACCTAATTGTGATGCAACTGAATTGCTGATTACAGATCTCTATTTTGGTACATACTAGATCCTTCTTTATTGAATAATACTTTTCTGATCTACAAGGATACCTACTTATCCTTCAAGTTTGCTTCCTCTCTTCTTATTTCTTTCAACTCATTCAACTTGCATCTCACACTTTGAAATCACAACTTGTCCTTTTACTTATACCTTTTAGACTATCAAGTTGGCTCAAATAAAAATTAGAATAATCAATATTCATCACCTAAGTTGGCTAGAATTAATAGGTAAAATAATTAAGCTTTACATGCCAAAATAAGAAAATCCTTTGGTAGCTGACCTAGCTTGGTAGAAACTAATCCTGAAGCAATTTCCTATGTTAACTAACAAAAGCTTGGTTAACACTGTGAACTTACAAAATCCCTTTGGTAACTGAGTGAACTTGGTTAATACTAATTCTATTCAATTTTCCCTTTGTTAACTGTGTGAGCTTGGTTAACACTCTTTTCTACTTAACTTCCTTTGACACCCGAGTGAGCTCGATAGATATTGCCTTCTATATAAAATAAACTTAGGAATGTTTAGTAGACTAGGAAAACTATCTTTATTTACCAAGTGAACTCAGCATGCACTAACTATCAACTGATATGACATTTGTGTAAGATTGGAGAGAACAAATAAATAATCAATTGTATCTAATGATCTCCCTCTTTGGCATTGATGGAAACACAAATGTCATAGCACAATGAAATTTTGAGAACAAGACTCCCTCTAATAGAGAGTTTCTCCCTCTTTGATTTTATGTAGAAGACTTCTCCTAAAGTATTATCCCTTAGTAAAGGAACTGCTTAACTTCTCCCTCTACAAAATTTTAGAAAGATATGATAGTAAACTTTTCCCTCTTGGAAAACACATGCCAAAGACCATTTTGATTAGTAGTAATGTACCTTGAGTATAGATTCATCTATAATATGTCCTTGCCAATATTACATCAACTGATTAATCTTCAACTTAGTTCCTATTGATGCATCACTAAACTTTATTTAGTAAGCTTCATATAGGTGAATGACCTCTAGCTTACCTCTTAAATGCAAAAATGCATCCTTAGGTAATGGCTTGGTGAATATATCTACAATTTGTTCTTTTGTATGTACATATTCCAATTTAATTTCTTTGTCCTATACAAATTTTCTTACAAAGTGATATTTTATAGCAATATGCTTGGTTTTGGAGCACATCATTGGATTCTTTGATATGTTGATTGCATTGGTGTTATCACAATACATTACTATTGACTCTTTGATTTCAACCTTCATTCCTTCCAACAACTATTTGAACCAAACAATGTTAGAGAAATTCACTATTGCTACTACATATTTTACTTCTACTATGGATTGAGATGTGTAGTGTTTCTTCTTGCTTGTCCAAGATACCAACCTTTTACCAAGAAAGAATGCTCCACCACTAGTTCTTTTTCTATTGTCAAGATTTCCTACCCAATCAACATCAATAAATACTTTTAGGTCAAGTTTGCCTCCAAGTTTGTACCATAGGCCATAGTCTTCAATACCTTTCAGATATCTCAAGATTTTTTTATTGTGATTTCTCTAGGTTTAGCTAAGAATCTTGCCACTATCCCAACTTCTAAGGTAATATTAGGCCTTGTATGTACTACTTTAATTTCCCAATCATTGATCTATATAAGGTTAGATCTACTTCTTTGGAGTCATCATCTTTGGTAAGCTTAAGTCCAATACACATGGGGGTTCCAACTAGTTTTGAATCTTCCATTCCAAACTTCTTGAGTATCTCTTTGATGTACTTAGATTGAGTGATATAGATACCATTTCTATTCTGATGTATCTACAATTCAACAAAGAATTTTATTTCACCAAACATGGACATTTAAAATTCTTTATTCATTTGTTCTGAAAGTGTTTTTCATAAGTCATCATTTCCTATGAATAGAGTATCATCTACAAATATTTCTATCAACATAATTTTCTTATCTGGTCCTTCCTTGATGTATAGACTATTGTTATCATTTGTTCTTTGAAAACCAATCTATATCAAATAGTTATGTAGTCTTTCATAACAAGGTCTAGGAGCTTGTTTGAGACCATATAGGGCTTTGTGTAATTTACATACCATGTCCCTTTCTATCTAGATCAACAAAACCTTCTAGTTGTTCAATGTAGACTTCCTCATCAAGAATTCCATTCAAAAATGTAGATTTAACATCCATCTAATATAGTTTGAATCCTTCATGAGCTGCATAAGCCAATAAAGTCCTAACAACTTCTAATATTGCAATAAGGGAAAAAGTTTCACCATAATCAATACCTTCTTCTTGAGAGTAGCCTTTATATACCAACCTCGCGTTGCTTCTTGACACATTTTCATCTTCATTCAGCTTATTTATGAATACCTATTTTGTACCAATCACATTTTTATCTTTGGGTCTAGGTGCAAGAGTCCAAGTTTTATTCTTTTCTATCTATTCTATTTTCTCATTCATAGCCTCAATCCAACTTTCATTTTTTAATGCATCATTAACACTTCTAGGTTCAAATTCAGCAAGTAAACATGTACCTTTTAGTTTGCTTCTTGTCATTGTTCCATCTTATTTTTCTCCAATGATCTAATTAGGTGCATGATGCCTTCTGACTTATTTACCTAATAAGTTCTTTTACTTTTGAATGAACTGTATTGTCTTCATTTTGAATCTGAACTTCAAACTCAAGTCCTTCTATCTATGCCTTGGGTTCTTCAAACTTGGTAGCCTCTAAATGTGACTTGGGTCCCTATAACTCAATTTGCACTTCCTGTAACTCAATAACTGATGGAGATTTGGAGAGCTTAAGAGATGAACTCTCCTTTTTGTCAAATGTGTTTGGCAATGTATCAAGTTCATAGTAGACAAATCTTTTTCTCTTTCTTCTTTAGTCTTTTTTGCATGCTCATCAATTCTCACATGTGCACTTTCTAAGATTTTTTGAGTGGACAAATTTAGATGTTCGTATGCTTTACTTCTACAAGAATATCCTAGAAATATACCTTCATCACCTTTTACATTAAATTTTCTCTTTCTAGATTCTTTCAAGATATAACATTTTCTGCCAAATAATTTTGAGTATATTACATTGGGTTTGTATCCATACCATAGTTCATAGGGAGTTTTATTTGAGTCCTTCTTCAACTGAACTTGGTTCAAAGTATGAATTTTAGTGCTAATAGCTTCCTTCCAGTATTAGATAGCAACATTATTTTCAATTATTAGTGTCCTTGCATAATCCATGATGGATTAGTTTCTTCTTTCAGCTATTCGATTCTACTTAGGAGTACCAAGGGCTGATACTTGTCTTTTGATTCATCTTTCAATGGAGAAATTATTGAATTCATTTGAGATGAATAAACCACCTCTATCTGATCTCAAGCATTTCAATCTTTTTCTAGTTTCTTTTTCTACTCTAGTTAGATGCCATTTGAATTTCTGAAAAGCTTTTGATTTTTCTTTGAGATACATAATAGTCATCATTCTAGAATAATCATCAACAAAAAGAATGAAATTTTTTTCTCCACTATAAGTCTCTATTCCAATGGGTCCACATAAATTAGTATGCATAATTTCCAAGACATCTTCTGATTGATAGTTTTCGCTCTTAAAACTACTCTTTCCCCTTTTACCAATTTCAAACTAGGAATACCTCTTACTCTTTTGAGTTTTCTAATCTTGACCATATTATCAAAGTTTAGATGGAATAATCTTCTATGCCATAGCCAACCTTCTTCTACTTGAGCAATAAATATGAACTATCACCAAGATCAAGATAAAATAGGTTACCTTTTGTTTGCCTACCTGATCCAATCAAATTTCTTTGGTTATCCAATAGTCTTACCTTTCCATTCATGAATTCTACCTTGAATCCAATGTCTTTTAGTTGTGCTACACTTAGTAAATTATGTTTTACTCCTTCAACCCACTAGGCATTGTCACATACAAGTTCATCGGTTAATGAGATATAGCCTTTTCCTTTTATGCAACAAGGTTCACTATTTCCAAACCTTACACTACCTCCATCATAGTGTTCAAAATGTTCAAACTTAGTTTTGTCTCTAGTCATATGGTGAGAACATCCACTATCTATGATCCATGTGTCATTTTTACTAACATGAGAGACAAGTATCATCTTATCTCCTTCATCATCAAATTCATCTTTTATAGCAATATACACTATTTCATCTTCATTATTATCGAAATCTTTAACCATAAAACAAGTTTTCTTACCTTTGTCTTTGTAGGACTTGTGACCTTTGAATTAATTCTTGCTTTTGATTTTATGGATTTTCTTCTCTTCCTTTTTTTCTTTGTTTGGACACCTAGTAGAAATATGACCAATTTCTTCACAAAAGAAACATATTAGAGGGATTTTACCTTTGTACTTTCCTTTGCTCCTAGAATATTTTTTTGCAAGTAGAGCTTCAACAAATTCAAGATCACTATCAAAACTTTCTTTAGTTTCTTCCTCACTTTCTGATTGATCATCTTTTATTTTCTTTCCTTTTTCTTTGAGTGAGAGTTTAGCTTCAAATGCTGACTCAATATCCTTGGAAGAAAGAACATAGTTGTCAAAGTTGTCTAGTTCAAAAGCTGTCAATCTTTCTACTAGGGCATCCAAAACTATCTTTTTATTTGGATCAAAACTCTTTTCTTGAATAGAAAATACTCTAATTGCATAGATGCAAAGTAAAGTTTTGAGAATTTTACTTACGATAATTTCTTCTTTGATTTCTCCTCTAGATGCTCTGATTGAACTAACACTAGCCTTGATTCTTTCCACATATTTTGCAATTTTTTCATCCTCTCTCATCCTCATTTGATCAAATTTTCCTCTAAGGCTTTCTACTTTAGCTCTTCTTACATTGTCATCTCCTCCATTGATTTCTTCTAGTTTGTTCCACATATCAAAAGAATTTGTATAGTCTTTGACCTCATCAAATTCAACATAATTGAGAGCAGATGCAATATCAATCATGATGATGTTATGAGTTTTTCTCTCAGCAATATCTTCAACTAATAATGTTCTAGTTGGAGTTTTATATTCTAAATCAATATATTTGCATCTTGAATCACTAATGGTAGCTAGGTGAAGCCTCATAAGTCCTTGCCATGCTGCAAAGTTGTCTTTGTTCAGCTTTGAAATCTCTCTCTTGTAAGACATCTTGATCTTTAACTTAGGTCCTTGAAACCTTCTATGCAAGCACCAAAAGCTCTAATACCAATTATTGGAAATATAAGATGAGTAACTGAGAGGGGAGGGGTGAATAATTTACTACTAAAATAAATCCTAGATCCCTTGGATGTCAAATAAAATTTAGACTAGTAAAACTAATTACTATTGATACTTAGTAAACATATAGAAATTGCTATAAATCAGTAAATGTAGAGTGTGAATTACTTTAGCAGATCTTAAGATGTTATCTATAATTACTTGCAAGCATGAAAGAAATAACATGAACACATAAGACACCAGGACTTAATGTGGAAACCCAATTTGGAAAAAACCACCGATGTAACTACTTACTATTTTTCACTCTTTTGAAATGAGCCCTATTAGGAGCCAACCCTATTAAAGATTACAAAATACATTGTTAAGTGTGACCCTATTAAAGGATTTAATCACCCTATTAGGAATGGCCTTGCAAAAGGTCTTGAAACAATTAAATAGAATTGCCACCTTGTTAGAGGATTTACAAATGGTTGTTAAACTAACTCTATGAAGAAATTTTTTATCACTACTAAAATGGTTAGAGAATAACAATGAAATGACTTGATTGTGATGCAACTGAATTGTTGATAAGAGATTTCTATTCTAGTCCATACTAGATCCTTCATGATTGAATAATACTTTTCTACTCCACAAGGATACCTACTTATCATTCAAGTTTGCTTCCTCTCTTCTTATTTCTTTCAACTCATTCAACTTGCATCTCACCTTCAGAATCACAACTTAAACTTTTACTTATACCTTTCAGATTGTCAAGTTGGTATAAATACAAATTAGAATAACCAATATTCATCACCTTGGTTAGCTAGAATTAATAGGTAAAATAATTAAGCTTTACATGCCAAAATAAGAAATCCTTTGGTACCTAACCCAACTTGGTAGAAACTAATCCTAAAGTGATTTCTTATGTTAACCAATAGAAGATTAGTTAACACTACAAACTTATGAAATCCCTTTGGTAATCAAGTGAACTTAGTTAGTACTGACTCTGTTCAACTTTCTCTTTGTTAACTAAGTGAGCTTGGTTAACACTCTTTTCTCCGTAACTTCCTTCAACACCTAAGTGAGCTTAGTTGATATTACTTTCTATATAGAGTAAACATAGGAACACTCAGTAGTCTAGGAAAACTATCTTCACTGACCAAGTGAGCTCAGCATGCACTCACTATCAACTGATATGACATTTGTGTAACATCAAAGACAACACACAATTAATCAATTGTATCAAAAAGGATCTACATAAGGAAGTGTTTTGAATGCACAAAGAAGAAGGAAAATGAGTGAGAGAGGAAATAATTTTTGTAAATTGTGGGAAATCAAGAGAAAAACCAAAGGGAAAGAGGTCTCAATCTGGTAGACCAAGAGATTGCTAGTACTGTGAGAAACTAGGGCATAAGAAGAAAAAGTGTTGGACTCAAAAGAACAATGAAGTAGACAAACAAGATTGAAACAAGGAGGAAAATGTGGTATGTAATACATCCAAAGAGGATGCCTTGCTTCTTTCCTTATAAAATTTTAATTATTCATTGGTTTTTTGATTTAGGGGCTTCATTTCATGCTACTCTCCATAGAGGTTATTTACTTATCTATGTCCTAGAGATGTGGGATAGTTTATTTGAGAGATAAGGATCCTTATCAAATTATTGGTAAGGGGAAAATTAAGATAAATTTGTAGAGTGGGAATCGTTGGCTACTACAAGAGGTAAGGCATGTTCTAAATCTGAGTAGGAATCTAATCTCAATAGGACAACTAGGAGATTAGGGTTGCATAGTCACTTTAAATGATAAAAATTGGAAGGTTTCAAAAGGTTCTTTAGTAGTAGAAAAAGATGAATTTAACTATTTCATAGAAAAATGAATGTTCAAGAATAATTATTGCAGTTGAATAGGGAGAAGAAATAGTTATTGTCGATTTTGAAACAACACTATGGCACAATATACTTGGGCACATGAGGGAGAAATGTATGAAATTACTTCATTCAAAGAAATTTTTACTAGGTCTGAAATGTGTCAATATGGATTTCTACAAAAGTTTTGTGTATGGTAAATAAAAGAGAGTATTGTGAAAAGGGAAGGAAAAGAACAATTAGAAATTAGAGCTTGTTCATAAAGATGTATGGGGACTACCTCAAGTATATTCCTTTGGTGGCTCTCATTATTATGTTATAGTTATTGGTGATGCAACTAGAAAATTATTGGTTTATTCTCTTAGACATAAATTTGATTTATTTGAAACTTGTAAGAAATGGAAAAGCTTGGTTGAAAATGAGACTAGTAATAAGCTAAAATGTCTCAGATATGATAATGATGGTGAGTATTATAGTGATAGACTCAAATATTTATTTCTAGAATAATGGTATTCATAGGAAGCCAACTATTCTAAGGAATTCTTAAAAAAATTGGAGTGGTTCAATGCACGGACAAGACAATAATGGAATGTACAAAGAGCATGTGGTTGCATGTTGGGCTGCCCTTAAACTTGTGGGAAGAGGCTATCAATACTATTGTATATTTAATCAATAGAGGCCCCTATACTTCTTTGGGTTTTGATATTCTAGAGGAAGCATGGAATAGTAAGAATGTGAGTTATTCTATTCACATAATCTTCGGTTATGAAGCATTTGCACATATAGGTTCTAAAAGTAGAGCCAAGATGTAAGCTATATAAAATAAATGTTATTTGTTGGAAAGAACATTGATGAATTTGGTTATGGGCTTTCAAATTTTGAAAATCATAAAATTGCAAGAAGTAGGGGTGTCGTATTCAATGTGAAAGTGTTTTACAAATATTTTTTGCAGCCACATGAGAAGAAAGAAAATGATTATGCAGTGATGGATAATACTTAAAATGATGATGTTCCAAAAGTCCTTCATGCTCCATAATAAGTGCAATAAAAAATATCATACCTTAATGAATGTTGGAAGACCAACAAGGCTAAGTCAAGCTCTAGGAAAATTTTCTCCCACCTTGTATTCTATTTTATTAATAGATGTTGGTGAACCTGAATGTTATGATGAAATTGTATAGGCAGATACAAAGATTTTGTTGATGTTTCCAATGACATAAGAAATGGACTCAATACTAAATATTAAACTTGCAATTTATGGAAGTTACTTACAAGTAAAAAGTCTTTACATAATAAATGGGTTTACAAGTTGAAAGAAGAGGATCAAGGTAAGAAAATATTTAAAGCCAAATTAGTTGTTATAGGATTTGCATAGAAAATGGGCATTAATTTTGATGAAATACTTTATCTTGTTGTTAAAATTACTTCTATTTAAATAATTTAAAGTATTATGGCTACTTAGGATTTACATTTGGAGTAGCTTTATTTTAAAAGAGATCTTCTTCATGGTAATTAACATGACGAAATATATATGGCACAACCATTGGGTTTTGAGGTCAATAGTAAGGATAATTTAGTGTGCAGTTAGAAGAAAAGTTTATATGGCTTGAAACAAGAACCTCAAAATTGGTCTCTTAAATTTGATAGTTTTATGCATGAGCATGGATATAGTAGGTGTCATTCAAATCATTCTATTTATTTTAAGAGATTTCTTAGTGAATAGTTTTTCCCTCCCAACTATTTATGTTTACATTAATAGGAAAAATAACTTTCACCGCAAATGAGCCTTGAAATTCATAAAGAGCCACGATGTTTAAAGGAACATCTCCCTTCTACAATGATTTATCCATGTGGATCTTATTGTAAATGAATTATAACATTTTCTCTTTTAAATTGAAAGAACTTAAGGAAATAAAAAACATTGTCCCATAAACACAACATAATGTTGTAGACTATATATTTGATATTTGATACATGCCACATGGCATATATTTAAAGATTTCAGATTTACTCAATAAAGAAAAAATACAACTCCTTCATAGTTAATGAAGCAAGACCAATGTAATAATTAATTTCATATGAAAATACCATCAAGCAAGATAATCACATGATCATCAAAAAGATGCCTAGAAAATAACCATATGATTACTTCTATTATTACCAACTTACTATCTCCAAACAAAAATAAACAACCACTAACTTGATCAAAATAGAAAACTATCAAAGTGTAGAGAGTTAACCCTTAGGTTCGATTAAACCAAAGTATATATAGCCATGCAAGGCTTTCTAAATTAGTTTTAAAACTAACTGCATAAGGAGTTACCAATTACTTAACAAAAGCAATCTTTAATGAAAAAATAAGAAACTAAGGCATGTGACCGCTTGATCATCTTGTAAGCTGTAGTTGTATCACAAATGTCAGCTATGGATCCTAGGAGTTAGAGATACCACCACCATTATCTTTCCAAACCTTATGTATTGCAAGGAAATTGATCAATTCCTATTGTTGCAGGATGCCAAGGTACACTAGATGAAGTTTCCCAATCTTCATGATCCTACATATGTGATCAAGCTTTTTATCCTATACCTCCAAATGATCTGTGTACATGATCATCATATATTCTACCCTAGCAATGATGGTTAAGTATTTAATAGAGACCTCACCCATTTCTTTCAGCAATTCCACCCTAGAGAAGAAAGCCATCTTCACTTTCTTTGAAGGTTTCTCATCTTAGTCCTTGTTATCCATGATTTTAACATCAATGCACTTGATTTCAGCCAATAGGATCTCCTTCAAACACCTCACTTCTTTTAGAAATTCAAATAATTCCTCCAATCCTTATTCAATCGCTATATTTCTCCATTCGATGTTGGCTCTGGCAATGAAAATAAAATTGACATACAATTTTACCTCTAAATTTTTAGTCAAGAAATTGTCTATTCTGTATTCTTGAACCTCTAAAATGTCAATGACATCTTCATCTTACTTGATTTTCTTAGATTCCCATGAATTCATTTCTCACTCTAGAGTAAAAACCAATTTTTTAGCTCTTGCATTAGTGTTAGCAAAGTGGGAGAAATAGTTGTACACTAGAAATGTGTCACACCCTAAACCATTATATCCAAGAGATTCCATGAGTTTGGAATTCTTGGATGCTGGCTTAGAGCTCCCTATCCAAAAAGTGCAAGAGAATATGTTTTAAAAATAAGAAGGCTCTCAGCTAAGCCTTAGAGATACTCTTCTTGCTAGTAAACCATGCAACAAGATGTTCTTTGAGACAAGAGCAAGAATGCAAGTGTCTAGAATGAAAACTCTCAAAATGAAATGAAAATATGAAGTAAGCTAATATGAAATGCAAAGTGGAACTATGTTAACAAGAATGAGAATGTTACAAATCCAACTATTATGTTATGTGAGCTAGATTATAGTAAATGAAACTAAGATATCATGCAACTATGCTAAAAATTCCATGGATGAGAGAATTTAGACAAGAAATAGAAGTTCACAAAAGCTCTCAAGAATTCAAATGATAAACTTGTAGTATAATAGTACTCAGGAGTGTGGATCCTTTGAGAGGGAGAGAGTTCTTTCTTTTAAAGTTGTATGGATGGTGGAGATCAAGATGAAGATGATGGAAGATCAATGGTGGAGTTCAAAAATGGGAGTGATCCATGTGCACACAAAAGTCGACCAATAAAATAGAAGTTGACTTTCCATATAAGACCAAAGTCACAAAGCCTTTTCTTTTAATTTGTAAAATAGAAAAAGGACTTTGTGTGTACACTTTAAGTGGGTTAGAAGAATGGGGTCTTTTATTTAATTAAAAGGGGACATTTTATTTTAATCAAATAATGAACTTAGGATAGCATAGTCAAATTATAGGTTATAATCAAAATAATTTATTATAAGCAATTTGGTCTAGGCAAATGATTAATTAAATTAACAAAAATGCTAAGAAAGGGGCTAATAGTCTAGATGACCATTTTTAGATGATTAGATTTTGCCCCTCTTTGACTAATGTGTGATTGATTTGGGAACACATTACATCAAAGAAAAATAGAAGCCAAGTAGGCAACAATAGATATAGATATCTAATTCTGAAGAATGAAATGCAAAAAGAGATAGCAAATCCTGAATGTATAGCATGGTAGCGGTAAAATTGAACACTAGGAAAAAGATGATGTCAGCATTCAAGAAGAATGCTAACACCTAACAAAGTAGATGTATTGAGAGAAAATGAAGAGATCAAACATATGCTCTTGAGAAATAGAAAGCTATAGCAAGCGATGATAGAGTATTTTTGCCCCCTTGGGATCAAAATCAAAATGAGGTAAGGAGGATACAAAGATGAGCTAGTAATGAGAAAATCAAAATGTAGCAATGTCCAAGGTAATAGATAGATGATTAGAACCAAAGAGTGACCATAAAGTAGTGATAGAATGCCCCAATTTGACCAAAGTTGACCACGAAGGATAAAGCATGAAAATTAGGTCAAATCAAGTAGAAAAGTTTTTTTAGACATGAAAAAGTGAATAGAAGAAGATATGAACTATAGAAATGATGAAGACATGAAGAAATGTAGATGCCCCAGTGATGATTTAGAGATTAGACCCTAACAGGTCTGCTAACTACTCAAAAGAAGGTAGAATTTTAAAATGTGATTTTGACTATCAAGATGAACTCAAATTTCAATTTTAATCCCAAAAATGGATCCAAGACATCAAAATTAGCCAGGAGTGCAATTTTGCAAAATTTCAAGGAGTTTGAAAATTAGGTCAAAATGAGGTTGGAAGGCTATAAAAGGGGTCCAAGTGTTATTTTCAAATTCATTGTCTTTTATGAATTTGGAGAACTCAAAGTGATTTAGAGAGAGAAAATGGTATTAGCAAAAAATTTGACTCACAGACACCATTTTGAGCACACTCGATTGCATAATCGGCTAGCTGACTACGAGGTGCCAATAAGTTTCCAACTTTTTACTTCTTTTTTTGAGCTTTTTTGAGCATTTTTCATACATTTTGGAAGTGAAATGCAAAATATCGTGTGATATTGTAAAAGTATCACATGGGTTCTTTATAAAATATCGCAATATACTTTGAATCAAAAAAAGTATCGTGCAACTATTATAAACTATGTCATATGGGATAACCCATTTGTCACCAAAATTGATACAAAATATCACACGGCCAAAATGTATTGCACGAGTATATCAGAAACTATCGAACAATATGTAATCAACATTTTTTATCACTTGCATATAGCAAGAAATATTGTACAGATGGTTTTGAAGTATTTTTTCACTAAATTTTTGCATTTTGATAATTTTTTCAATGTTTTATTGATGTTTGCATGCCTTGTATTGCAGCTAGTGTTTCCAACCCTTCTCATCAGAGCCCCCAAAGTGGTGGGGTTATGGGTTGTATAGTATTTTATAGATGATGAGATGGCCACAATATCTAGCATGGGCTTGAGATGGGTTATATGGATGCCCCATATATAGGGGGATCATGGATTACTGACTGCACTTGCTGAGTAGTGGCACAATGAGCATAACACATTTCACCTACTAATTAGAGTGGCCTTGATCACCTTAGACGATGTGAATCACATCCTCTAAGTACCTTTCTATGGTGATCTAGTGAGTTATATGTTTGATTTCTCTATTACACTTTTAAGTTCTAATATTGATATGAGGTATATTGATGCCAAGTTTGATTATATGTTACAGGTGTACTGTGATGAGATCTAGATAGAGGGATGGGTAGTGATGCAACAACTATTTCATGATGTCACCATATTAGACTATCATTTGAGTTGGGAGTGACTTATTGATGAGTATGGGAGTGATTACCCCCTACCATATTTATTATACTCTCCAGTTGCTCATGTGTTGGTGATACATAGGGGCCAGAAGGGCTTCCCACTAGGATGGGGTCAACTGGTAGTAGACTTGATTGTGTAGCCTTGCAAGATGGCATGGGGGCCAGCTATTCTTGTAGACATGTATCATGAGCTACATGAGATAGTGTACCATGTATTAGCACAAATCTAGGCATGAGAGCACATTACTTTGATCTAGCCATGGGTGCAGCCACGAGAGCTGAGCTAGCCCTATATTTTTGGATGCACAAGAGTTGTCTTACAGACTAATAGTGGGGATGTCACTTATTATCTATGTATTATTGATGAGTTGACAGCTTTCACATGGCAGCCCTATTAAGAGTTCCATATATGGTTAGATGCCCAAGAGCTAGAGTATATGTGATATAATAGACCATTAGTAGGTAGGCACTCTGAGATTATGGAGAGATTTGTGATTGTCTGGGTATGGCATCAATTTGTAGAGCCATGGGTGATCTTAATTGAGACTACTACCTATGCACACTCCACTTAAATGAGGCACAAGGATGGCTACCTATGCTAGACTATCAAGTGACTATCTAAGAGACAACAATATTAGCATAGACTTCTTTGGATTATTGTCTAGATGTAGCTAATGCAGGGATGGATCAAGGATATCTATATAAGATGCAGAGACATCCTTTTCCATGATTTACAAAGCTAGATACCCTACCCATAATAAGGGAACATGGAGGAGAAAGAGGTGGAGGTGGAGGCAGAGGTACGAGGTGAATGGAGGTCAGGGATAGTTCCCAATCTAGGAGGAGACAAACATGGGCATAGGCTGCTAGGGAGGTGGAGGAGGAAGAGGAGGAGGAGGTGCCACTGAGGTGGTGAAGAGCGCTATGGGTAGAGGCATAGAAAAAGTAGCCTACTAGGGGAGATGATGATTCTGATGCAAGGATTCAAACCTTAGAGGTAGAGCTATAGGCAGCCTAGTTCATTATTGTAGTACAAATTAGAAGCCTATGGATGAGTAGGCATAAGGAGAGCAGCTCCACATGGAGAAAGATGCTACTAGGAGAGAGGCATTACATCATGGCACATGTGTGACATACTATTATGTTTCCTATAGGGGTGTGGTGCCACTTGGGAGTGGGCCCATAGATCAAAGGATGTGGTATAGCCACCATATAGGAGATAGGCTCTGCCACTAGGGCTACCACCAACTGCAGAGGGTGCTAGTTAGTTTTAGGTCTAGGCTGGTAGTTTAGATTGTACTCCATATATTTTTTGAGATGGATATCTAGATTTTGGATCCCACATTTTTATATGTATTGTGACACATTGATATATATATATATATATATATATATATATATATATATATATATGAGATACAAGATTTGATCGATAGAATTGTGTACTTGTTTCATTTTTATGGATGTTTTAGCATTTTAAGTTTTCATCTGATGTTTCATTTTTTTTCTTTTCATGTATGCATTTCTTTTATACTTATGTGTATATGCTCATGTATCTCTCTCATGTATGATATTTAGCTCTCATCTGTATGATATAGACTTATGCCTTTGAAATATACAACACTTGGATAGATCGAATCTAATTTTAGATTAACCCCTTGTGATGATAGGATAGCAAATAGAGATGAAGTGAATGATCAAGAATGTGAAAAGACATGATAAAGAAGAAAGAAAAGAAAGATATGAAAATAGTTAGTCGATATGTCCACAAAAAGATGAAGAGAGAGCTCTCCTTATATGAAAAAGTGCAAAACTATAATAGAGAATGAACCTATAAAGCAAGCTAATATGCAAAGTGGTTCACTAGCAAGATGTGCATAACATTTAGTCTCTAATTTCATCATTGAGCATTTATTAAGGAAATCATGAGATCATACAACCATCACTAGTTTAACTATGAGGATATGAATATGATTGATATCAAATAGGTGTGTGGAAATCCAATCTAAGCATCAAAGACATATAAGTCAAGATGACTATGTGATTAGATTCCCTAAGTTTGATTTAGCAAGATTACACCTTTATCAAGGCATAAGGGCCAGGATAACCCCTGAGTATGGTCTTGAAAAAACAATCAAGGATGATATGTTGTAAGTCAAAGTGTCAAGTAAGATAAGCATGAATGCTCAAAACATTGTAGACTAACAAAGTATACCCACAAGCAGAAAGCAAGTAAACATGCTCCATGCCCCCAATCTTCTAGTCCATGACATCCTCAAAAGACTATTAGGGAGGAAACATATAGCAAAAAATTGTTCATAGAAAACACACAAAGAAAATAAAGATCAACATAGCTCAATCATTTAAGTGTTAATTGCATGCATGTAAGTCACTTGGCCATTTCTTCAAGACTAGATTTTGATAGTGAGAAATATCATGTCATTGAAGACTCTAGATAAACTATTTGAAAAGTGTTGTGTGTGTGTGGGGGGGGGGGGGGGGGGGGTGGGGGGGTTGGGTGCGTAGTGCTAAGAAACATTGTTTTGTGAATTGTCAAAGAAACCATAATGCACAAGGACACCTCAATAGGCTAAGCAACTATGCCCTCGAGATGAGGATAAGAAACAATCCCAAGCTAGGAAATGTGTTGCAAAGTGGGTGTTTCAGATTGATAGACATAGGTGCAAGGGTCTCAAGTAGCACTTGTTTCCAGGTTTTCACCACTTGACAGATTTTATCCAAAAAAAATTCAATTTTTTTGTTGTACTTTTTAAATTTTTTATTTTTTGGTGATACATCAAAGTGCCTATTGTTAGGTTTTCACTAAGATGATCATTTTTTCAAGACATCTTCTATTTTTTAGGATTTTTTAGAATGATTTAGAGATTACTGGTTCTCAAGCAAAATCACATAAATTGTCTCAATGTTTAGCAAGGTGTATGACATGATGGAGCAGTGAGCTAATGAATAAGACAAATAAGCAAGAAAGATTGAAGTAAGTGAAAGTGATCCTTAAGGACTGGCTCCTCAAGAGTACCTGAGCTAGGGAAATATAGCCATATAAAGAAAGTTTTGGATAAGCAATGGAAACAATGAGTAAGATAGCATATAGGATAAGCAGTGAAGCTAACAAGTGAGATAGCTTATGTAATAAGAAATGGAAGCCAATAGAATGAAAGCGTGTAGTCCAAAAGAAGTAGACATGTCAAGAGACCTATGAGAACCATGTTTTATTTATTGTGTTCAAGACCAAGGGGTCAACTATATAGGATAGCGATGGGATAGAGAAAAAGGAATCAAGCTAGAGATGAAAGATATGAATGAATGAGTAAGCACAATAGGGAAGATGATGGATAGGATAGCCACTACAAAATGATAGCTCAATTTTTTCAAGATCAAAGAGGGAGAAAAAGAGATAGATGGATAATGGAAGAATTCCACATGATTCCTATTTAAAAAAATTTCATCATGGTACTTTTCCTAGGTGCCATAAGAAGTTGTTTTCACTATAGGAAAAATTTATCTCTCTTTACTTTTGCTACCAAGGTGCCACAAGAAGTGGTTTTCACCAAGGTACATTTTTTTTCTTTTCTTTTTTATTTTTCCTTTTCCTTTTAGTTTTTTAGAAAAAGCTCAAGATTTTTGAATTTGGATAGTGCTTGTATAGGAAAGATAAGTCTTGATAAACTAATACCATAGATAAGTATGCTCAAAGATGTTGATAGAATAATGGAAGGTAGATGATAGTAGGAGGTGTATATGAAGGATAAGAGTTCATGGCTTGAAATAACTAAATGAGCATGGATAGCAAGTCAACATAAGCTTTAGAAGATTCCATGAGGGTAGCTAAAATATTAGGCAAGATCAACATTGACACACACCTTTAAGGGTGTTGGAATCATGGAGGAATCATGGATGAAATAGCTTGAGGTTTAGATGTATGAGGTAGTAGAGAAATTTTGGAAGAAGATGGAGTAGAAGGCTCTGAAATAGTTTTAGGAAGATGTTTGGAAGAAGATGAAGTGGAAGTCTTTGGGAGATTGAATATAAACTTTGATTTGTTTTCAATATTCAAGTCTTTCAAAAGAGACTTGGGAATCCATATAGCTTTATCTTTTCCTTTGGATACTTTAGAACACATTTCCTCAATAATGGGTTTAGGAACCCACATTTGCTTTGATTTCACTTTTTGAATAGTGGACCTTTGTGGTCTCTTGAATGTTTTTTCTTTCTTTGCATTCACATGTCGATTAGATAGAACATAGTGATATTCATTTGTAAACGGATTCATGTGTTTATTCTTGCTTCCAAAAGACTTGGGATTTGTCAATGAATAAGGCTGATATGACTGGTTTAGATGGATAGATGGGTGGAAATTCATCAAGGATGAGTATCATTTTTGATCTTGAGGTGTGATGAGAGAGCTAGGAATGGAAAATGTAGGAGATGAAGGAACATATGGTCCCAATATGGATGGAAGGTTTGAAGGTTCTATCTTAGATGGATAAGGACCAAGTATAGACTTTGGAGGAACAAATGGATAGTGGAAAGGGAAATCAACATCTTTAGAGTGTGTAACATGGTCAAATTCATTAATAGACTCATGAGTACCTTTAATAGGAGAAAAAATTTTAATAGGAGCACTTGAAGCTTGAGCACAATTTTGAAGTGGATATGGAGAAGTAGAACATGAGGGGATGCTTTGATCTTGAAAAGTAGCTCTGGATAGCAAAGGAAGAGAAGTTTTCTCATAATTTTTAGAAAGCTCAAGGGAAATAGTGGAAGTGGTCTATTCATCATATTCAAGAGGTAGATAAGATATAGGATATGGAGGGGAAAAATATTGAAAGAGATGAAAGGGCGCTTGATCTTGATCTTTTTTGACATTTATAGTTTTTTTCTTTTCAATAGTCCTCTTGACATGGAGCCACTTCTAAGGACAAGGAAGAATGAAGAGTGAATGTAGTAGTGCTTGGAGTAGACATAGTAGTGCATGAAGGTTGAGGATCTTTAGAGTTAGTAACATGGAAAAGGTTTGCAGCCAAATGAAGGTTATCTTGAGTTTCCTTTAGAGGTATCCCTTGAGGGTATGCATAGTCAATGTGGAAAGCATTAGTTTCCTTTTTTTAATAGAGGCATATTGGAAATATTTGAACTATTGAGAGATGCATGAATATTAGAATAAGTGGAAGATGTAATGGAGTCACTACTAAACATAGGGTCATCAACGTAATCCTACTTAAGAGAAATCTCTTCACCACATGAGTCACTAGAGGTTCCAAGATCAAAAGTCTCATCATCAATGAGATCTTGTGCTTTATGTTTTAGCTCTATACAATCAGAAGTAGCTTGGTCATTACATCAATGATAAGCACAATAATCATCCGAGAAAGGATTTCCATAGGAGCTAGACTTAGGCAACATGATGATCTTGGTGACAAGAAGTATTCTCAAAATGTCATCATAAGAATTTTCTATGGGAGTAAAAGTTCTCTCAAAAACATTTCTAGGATCTTCTTGTTGTTTCTCAAGTGAATAACATGCATCCATGTCTTCATCATTTTCTTTGTCAAAGATAGGTTTTTCATCAAAGCTTAGCATAGGCTCAAAGGAGGTATCACTTGCTTATTCTCTAAAGATGACCCATGTGTATGTAAAGGTCATAAGGGAGATTTATTTAAGAATGCAATCTTCTCCTCTAACTTTTTCTTAAGTTTAGACTTCATTTCTATCATGTGCTTAGAGAGATGAAGGTAAGCAAGATCATTTGTCTCTTCTACTTCTTTGTATTGAGTGTATAGATCTTGAAACTCTTTAGTGGAATGGAGGATTTGGTTGAGGTTTGGTAGCACAAGGATTTAATTCCATGGTGGTAGATAGATAATCAAACATGAGGAGACTAGAGGAAGCTAAGAAGGTGACACAAGATAACGTGATGTCCAAACTAGAGTGGTAGATTATTCACTTGCCAATATAATAAAGATAGAGTAAAGTGACTTGTCAATAAAAGTGTCCAAGCAATTTATGACACTAGTGACTCAATTCAAGAGCTAGGAAAGAAGCCAAATAGCCAAATAGATAGAGCAAGTGGGGTGAAAAGTGAACAAATTTCCCAACCCAAGAGTGTAGTCAAGAGATTAAGATAACCATTTCAACCAAAAGATAACTAGCAAGTGGACATAGATCATGAAGATAGAAAGACCAAGAGAATTAAGACCAAAAAATCACTTCAAACATGTTCAAGCACTAGAGACATAGAAAATTAAATTCAAATGATGAGATTCCCCTTAGCAAGGAAAACAAGAAAAAAATTTCACTTGATGTTTTGACTTGGTTGACAAAGTTTGACAATAGTTGATAGTATAGAAAGTTTGATGTTCAAAAGCAATTTTTTTCCAAGCAAGATAGTGACCCATGGAGTATTATTCAAACAATCAAATAAGGGACAAAGAAACCTTTCATGGTACAAGCATATGTGAGGTCTCAAAATAAATCTCTAGGACTATCATCATCTGTATGTTCAAAAGATTTCCACAAGTCTAGCACATTCAAGAACACATCAAGCAATATCTACCTCAATGTCACAGTTCATTACTTAACAGCTTGGCTCACACTAAGTACTCCTTTTCCTCACACCAAGTGGTTTAACACAAGAGATATTGGCTTTGTCATTGAAATTCCATAAGCATAACCAAGGGAACACAAATGGTGACTGTAAAATATTGGTGTGATTTAGTTAATCCACTAGGATCGATCCTTGCACCAAGAAGTTGAGAAAAAAAATAAGATAGCTACTAATGTAGGGTTTTTAGAGAGGATTTCCATTCATATAATTTCTCTTGCTTCTAATATAGAACATCTCACCTTGTGATGAGTAACCCATCTTGTGACCACAAGAGTACCTTAAGCATTCCTCCCTAGTGATCTCCTCATATCACAATCCCACAAGAAATCACACTAGGTAAGACAAGTGTTATGACTATCAAAGTTTTGTGTCCTTGATAGCCTTGAGTTTATAGTGAGTTGGAATAGCTAGGTTTTCTTGTCCCCACTTGGGTCATTCCTCTTGGTTTCTCAAGAGTAGGCCCTCTAAAGGATTCTAACTAAGACAAATTGCATCCACTTTTAAGAGTCAAGATTTTTGAATCACTACAAGGGTGAAGAGCATACTCTCCTATCATGATTTTTTCCCCCAAACACACCAAAAAGCTTCAATTTATCCTCTTGTTCTCAAAATCCAAAGATGAGTCAAGATTTTTGATTCACTACAAGAGTGAAGAGCATACTTTCCTATCACTCAAGGATCCTAATTACAAGTTATATGTGCCTAAAAAATGAAACAACTAGTAAGATGCCACATATAAAATGAAAGAAATACAAGAAAGTGTTTTATTTTTATGTGTTAGGCAGCCTTGCAAATAAGTGTTAGTAGCCTTTGTGCATTTGAAGCTTTGACATGCATTATTTTTACCAATGAAATGAGAAACTCCCTATAAAACAACCAAGATTAGGGCATAATAACCAAGATAGACCTACAAAAAAAAGTGATTAGCTGCCTCAAATATCCAAGTTATCTTCCAACCAAGTGCATGCAAAGAAAGTGCAAACTAATCACAAATGCTCTCAATTTTACTCTTTGCTTTTGACCTAGTCAACAAGATTGGACTTGTTTGCTAAGATTTTAGATCCAAAAATAAAAATGAAAAGAAAAGACCCATATTAAAAACTAGAGAGCTTTCCAAAAATGTAAGAAATTTAGAAATATCTCTTCATTTGTGCCCTAGGGACCTATTTTATCAAAATAGACTAGATTTACCAAATTGAATTTTTGAGCACTGATACAACCTCTAAATTCAAAATACAAAGAACTAATCATTGTATAATTTCAAACCTTTCTAAAAATGTATATATTTTCAAAAAAAATTGCTAATTTGTGACAAAAATTATCTTTTTTTATGAAAAACAAAGAAAAAATCGTAACAGATGCAAATCAAATAGAAGTGATCTAAAAATTGGACTGAGACATCCCAAATATATTCCCAACTTGAAAAAGAAAATTCACAACTAAACTCCAAGTAGTTTAGGAGATATTATTGAATCTTTGAAAACTTAGTGTTTTTGCCTTCAAACCAATTGGCACAAGGGTTGGCCTTAAAACCAAAGTAAGAAACCTACAAAACCACTAGATTAGATCTAATATACTATTGTCAAAAACTAGAAATGATAATATAACCAAAAAGCAAGCAATAAAATGGAGCTAGAAACTTGGTTCTAGCCCTATGGTGGGTGCCAAAAATGTTCACTAGAAATGTGTCACACCCAAAACCATTCTATCCAAGAGATTCCATGAGTTTGGAATGCTTGGATGTTGGCTTAGAGCTCCCTATCCATGGAGTGCAAGAGAGTGTATTTTAAGAATAATAAGGCTCTTAGCTTATAAACCTTAGAGATATTCTTATTGCTAGTAAACCATGGAACAAGAGGTTTTTTGAGACAAGAGCAAGAATGAAAATGTCTACAATGAGGACTCTCAAAATGTAATACAAATATAAAGTAAACTAATATGAAATGCAAAGTGCAGCTATGTTAACAAGAATGAGAGTGTTACAAATCCAACTACTATGCTATGTGAGCTAGATTAAAGGAAACTAAGCTATCATGCAACTATGCTAAAAATGCCATGGATGAGAGAATGTAGATGAGAAAATAGAAGTTCTCCACAAAAGCTCTCTAGAATTTGAATGATAAACCTATAGCATAAAAATACTCAAGAGTGTGGAGCCTTTGAGAGGGAGAGAGCTCTTTCTTTTAAAGTTGTATAGATGGTGGATATCAAGATGAAGATGATTGAAGATTGACAGTGGAGTTCAAAAATGAGAGTGATCCATCTGCACACAAAATTCAACCAAAAAAATAGAAGTTGACTTTCCATATAAGACAAAAGTCACAAAGCCTTTTCTTTTAATTTGTAAAATAGAAAAAGGACATTATGTGTGCACTTTAAGTGGGTTAGAAGAATGGGGTCTTTTATTTAATTAAAATAGAACATGTTCTTTTAATCAAATAATGAACTTGGAAGAGCATAGTAAAACTATAGGTTATAATCAAATTAATTGATTATTAGCAATTTGGTCTAGGTAAATGATTAATTAAATTAACCAAAATCCTGAGAAGGGGGCTAATATTCTAGATGATCATTTTTAGGTCATTACAATAGCTATTTTCTTGGGTATGGATTGCATTCAACCATTCACCATAGGCTTGGGAAATAGAGTGATCTCTCTTTATCTATTCAATAAAAAATTTATTAAGGGGAGAAGTAATGTCAATGATAGAAATAATAGTCAACAAAGCCTCTATATTCGGATTTTGAATTTCATGAATATATTCTTCCATCTTCCACAAAGACTACATCAGTTCCTTCTTATCCCTTTGATATTTCCATATGTAGTGACAAATCCTTGAGTTTCTAGCAATCCATATTTTCATATCTACTGCCCTAGAAGTAGGACCAAGGATTATTTTCTCTATTGTATAATATAGGGGAAGCACATCATCTATACCTTTTTCATCCACTAGTTTCATCACTTCATCTATCCATTGTTTTGTATTCTCATCAATATTTAGCATGGTCAATCTCTTCTTTCTTATCTTTGGGAGTCTTTCTGAGATATTTTCTTACCATATCACCTACTAGAAGAGTTTCTAGAACTATGCTCATTTTCTTACTCATAGACAAGTTGAACCAATTAGGAATGGATGGGTTTTCCTTAGAAGGAGGGGTCTGCAAAATAGGGGATGAATTGAGCACCGTTGAATGTAAAGTATTGCCTCCCTCTATCACTTGTTGATTTCCGTGCTCCATTTCACCACTTAGGACTTAAATAGAAGGTTCCTCTCTTAAATAAAGATCAATTATAACTAACTTATCACAAATTTCTTTCAAAATTCTTAGTTGTTCTTGCTTCTTTCTACTAAAAGAGCAAGTCCACTTGATAGAAGGAGGAAGTTGAACTAAACCTTGAATAAGGCATTCAAGTTCAACTCTTGACTTTTGTTTTCTTGTAGTGGGAGAGGGGTCAACTTAATTAGTATTAAGAATAACCATGGGGAAACTAGAGCTAGCATGAACTTCTTAAACCCTACGAGTCACTAATTTTGACTATCTTTTGTTTAGGATCCATTGTTCTATTCTGGTTAGGATAGGTAAGGTTCTTGCATACAAGTCATCTTCTTTTGGCATGGTCTACTCAATTTCTATTAAAGGGTAAACATCCACTTTTTAATATAAGATGAATCAATAGTTTCTTCATTTTCTTCTTCAAGTACTCCAGAGGTATCTAGTGAAAGATCAAAATCTTTGATCTAGGCTAGTAACAATCTAGACCACAACCTTCTCCTACCATCAAAATCATCTTGATACTTAGCCCAAAAGTCTTTAGATGAGGAACACAAAGAGAAGATGAACCTAGCTTAGAATATCTTAGCAAAATTCCTAGCTATCAAAGTTAGGTCTACCAGAATAGGTTAATAGGTTCAAGGATTTAATTTTATCCTTAATCTTCAGGACATCATGAAATGTCTTGCACTTGTAATGTCTGAGTTTAATAGGGAATGTATAGCCAAAACCTTTCAAAGTTTTACAACATTTTTTTGCTTCAACCAATTGTCTACATATTTCAATCAATACAAAATGATCCAAATAGTGTTGAGGAAACCTTAGGGGTTTTCCTTTGTATCCTTTAACTCTTAGGTAGGAAAACTTTGGGAAATGAATAAAGAAACTACCATAAATCTCGATCAGTTGAGGAGCTTCCTCTATTATTATTTTGTTCTCTTTTCCCTGAAGCTTGAACACCAATTCAGCCAAGGAGGTATCTTGAACTATTTTGAAACCTTATTGGTTTTTACTCTTTTGCAAAAGGGGATTTCATAAATAGGCATGATTTGATTCTAGTCTAGGTGTGGTAAACCATTCCATTCTCTTCCACAAGCCAAGTTATAAAACAAATAGGAAGACATATAAAAGCCAGAATTTCCATAAACTTGAGAAACTTCCTCTCGAAGCCTAGATTCTATAATATCTACCTAGTCAATAAATCTATCTTCTCCCAACAAATTTTGAATGAAAAAGTACATCTAATTCTCCTAATGAAAGGCATGGGGGTTCCCTTTCACTCTATTCAATATTCTAATGACATCTTTAATCTCATAAATCATATGCTCTCTAGCTAATGAGTGTAGAAGGCAGGAACCTCCTCTCTAAGATTTGAAAAGAAAAGCTTTAGAAATTATATTATTAAACTCAATGACATCTATAGAGCACTATGTGTACAAAGAGTTGATAGTCCAATCCTCATAGACCTCATGCATAGGGATCCTTAACATTCCCATTACAACAATTCAATTGGCATATACAAAGACCTCACCATTAAAGGCATGGATACACTTTTCAGTTGCATCATACCTATATCTACATGCTAGGACTAATTTTTGGCAAGGAAAGGCTTCAAGGAAGGTAGACACTTGTAACAACCCACTCTTTAAAACCTTCTAGGATATAGACCTAGGCTTTGGGTTTGAAAATATAGTTAATAAATTACCCATGTCTTCCTTTGCAAGGAAGGTATCCTCAATATCAAGAAAGACACTACTTATGATGGATTCCTTAACCTTATCAAGTAATTTAGGATGAAATCCAACCATGGCAGATAGGTTTAACCAAAATAGAGAAAGATTGAAAGAATTTACAACCCTAAAATTCATGTAGGAAAATAAATAACACCTAACAAGGAAGGAAAAGAAACTCACTGTGTTGGGTGTATGCAAGCTTTGTTGAAATAAATGCTTAAGCTACCTTTTTGTATCTCTAGACAAGACAAGAAAAATCCTTACTTAAAACCACAATGGCAAAAGGAGTGAAAGTGAGGTAACTTCTTTTAAAACATAAGACTTGGATCAAATGCATGTGAATGGATGACAAGACTAGTGAAGGGACTAGTACTTTCCATCATTAAAGGCTCATTTGGACTCTACACGTACTAAAAAATGTCTTTCCATTATTACCATTAACACCCAATTAATACATATCTTTCCAATAGATCTCAATAAAGAAAATATATTCTTCATACCATCACCTACTTGGACACATGCCACAGTTGATATAAGACTTTTTGCCCAAGTGTACATGAACCTTTCAACTACAAGAAAAATTCAAGGTTCAAGTTCAAAAGTCAAGAAATGTTGGAAACTATGCTTTCAAGACAACAAGACTTGGAAATATGGGCAAACCTATGAATTTTGAACAAAAAAGTCAATTGTTCAACTTCTACAATGAGAAAAAGTATTCATGAGAAAAAATGACTCTCCAACTTGAAATGACTCGATAGGAGAACATTGTTCAACTTATGAACATTGAACCTTGAACAAGGTGTTCAATGTTAATGTTCAAGAGTTTGATAAAATGAAAACATAAAATCAAAAAGAACTATATTGGTGAGTGTTTAAACTAAATATTTTCAATCAGTGATTCTTTCCTAAGAACAAGCTTAAAAGTACCATGATTATGAATACATATAGGTGAACCATACGACAACTAAATTATTTTATATTTATATATTAATGATATGCTTGTAGCTAGGTCTAACATGGATTGCATTAACAAGTTAAAAAAATAGTTATCACATTAATTTTCTATGAAGGATTTGGTGGAAGAAAAGAAAATATTTGGTATGAAATTTGTAGAGATATATAGAATAGAAAGTTGACATTATCTTAGGCTAATTATAGTAAGAAGATGTTACAACATTTCTCTATGGAGAATGCAAAAGTTATTAGCATACCTTTTCCTAGTCATTTAAAATTTACTAAGAATATGTGTTGAAAGAATTTAGAAGGGGAGGATAAGATATCCAAGGTACCTTATGCTTTAACTACAAGGAGCTTAATGTATGTCATGGTATGTACTAGTCCATAAACTATACATGTAGTAGGAGTTGTTAGCAGGTATACAAGTCATCTTGGACTTGAGTATAATTGGAATGAAATCACATGGATTTTCATATATTTGAGAGAAACATCCAATCCATGTGTACATTTTGGAGGACAAGGTTATGTTGACTCATATTTGGCACGGTATCTAGATACCAAGTAGAGTACTATAGGATATGTATTTTTTTTTGGTGGGAGAACATTGATTTGGAATTCTTAGTTATAGAAGGTGAATACTTTATCCACTATAGAGGTAGAGTTTATTTTCTATTGTAAAGGTAACTAAAGACATGATATGTCTTTAATTCTTCATGGAAGACTTAGGGTACCTACAGATGGAAAATTATTTTTGTACATAGATAGACAAAGTGTCATTCATCTTGCAAGTAATTATGATCTATATTCAAAGACAACACATATAGTTGTGGTACCATTTCATTTAGTCAATTTTGGATGATGGATAGTTAAATATGGAAATAATATATACAAATGATAATCTAATAGATATCTTTACAAAGGTAGTGACAAGGGAGAAATTGAACTCCTCTTCAACTTTTCTTGGTTTCTAGACTAAACAAAATAAAAGAAATACAAATTCTAGCAAGGTTTTACATTCTAGTGAGATCTATAGCTTTAGTAGTGCTATGATTAGTCTCTAAGTGGGAGGTTATTGTTGTGTAGTTTGATCAATCTCCAAGTGGGAGATTTTTCTGATGTGGAGCCTAATCAGACTAGGAGATTAATTTTTCCCCACTTCACTGTGTGGTTTCCTCCCACATTTTACTATGAGGGTTTGGGGGTAGCACACCTATGCTCTAGGGGTCAAGGAGAAATGCTCATTTTAGGGTCCTTGGGTAGCAGCCCCAAATGTGCTCCTTTTCATGATATATAGCGAGCTTGAGGGCTAGTGTCCTCAAACCCAAAATGAATTTTCTATTGTAAAAGGAACTCAGAGTTATATTTTTTCTATTGGTTAGCTTATTCTACCATTAATTTTGTAAGTGGTAAAAATATTTATAAAATAGCTTAGACTTAGGGATTTTATTATGTATGATGAGATTGTAGCTTCTTGTAGTGGTATTGAGCTTTAAGGTATTATAGATTGTAATTAGCTTGTACTCATTAGATAATAAGAACACTGAACTCACTCTTTCTTTGATGTATCCTAGGGATTGGGTCAACAATGGTTAAACTTTGTGTCTTGTGTTCTCTTTTGTGTGGATTATTATTTTATGATATTGGTTATATATGCATGTAATTGTTATTCTATCTCTTTAATCCTAAGAGATTTGTTCTATATTTGGTTTGTATCTTATTGGTTTAGAGGTCTTTATTTTTCACTTTGTACTAAAACTATCGTTATGTGTTTCGTCTTTAAGGGTCTTCATGTAGGAGATGAATTTTATGATGCCATGGGTGATTTGGTACCATGGTTCAGTGGGATTTATTGGCAGTGATATATTTATTGAGTGCTTGCAGATATTGGAAGATGTCTTAAATCCTATTTTTGTAGAAGCATTTTGACATTTATATGGTACACTTATTAGTGGTGGTTATCTACATGGTGTGTAGAGATAGTTTCATTTTGAGGACTCATGGGGTTCTTGGTAGAGGTTTGGATTATTATTTCATTTGACATGTTATCCTTGGTGTTACAATGGTTTCATTATTATGTCATAGTGTACTCTTAATATGCATTTAGAGTTTTGACGTGTTCTGGTATGTTCATATGAAGCATTTTATCTCTTTGATTGAGATAGTTAGATCATGTTGTCATGTCTATATTCATGAGGTTGTGGTTGGAACTTCAACATTGATATTGGTATTAGTTTCTTGGTATTGAGTATATTGACCATTTTCTAGATACTTCTTGACATTGCTATGTTGTATTAGAGTTGGCATGAATTAATTGATTATAGACAATGTTGTTGTTGATTTCTCTTGGATTAGAGATATATCTGTTGGGATGATTCATAGTTTTGGTACAAAATTTGAGTGGCATTAACCTAAAATGGACTTGAGAGGAGATTATTCTTGAATTATTCTTGGTTGGAGAATTTGATATCTTCATGAGCATTCTCATTCCTGACTCTTGTTGTACTTGGTGATTTACTACTTGAGAGGTATAGCCCATTGTTTCTTTCAAGTGCATTATATTTATGCTCGTCTTTCATGGATATGGATCTTGAGCTATGGTACATGATTTTTTCCTAGAGGGTTCATTTGAGATGTGGTTTAGCATTGGTTATATCCTTGTGCATATGTTGCTATGTTGGTTGAGTTTGGGATATGGTATTATTGGGCATATTCCTTTGTTTAGGAATGGTTTATGAGCTTGATCTTCTTGCAAGAAACTTACATCCATGATTAGTTATATGGTATTGTTTAGGTGTTTTTGTGGCTTCTTGGTTGAGATTTTATGGATAAGATCTTACTTGGCACAATTTAGATCTACAGTTGTGTGTATAAGGACAAAATACATGTTATTATTTGCATTGCTTCATTTTGGTCTTGATTATCTTCCTAGATGTTTAGTTTCACTTACAATAGATTTTGGAATTGGTTAGAGATTGTGATCATTATTTTGTCCTCATGTATGTCATGTGAGAGATAAAATGATTACCAATTTATCTCTTTCCTTTGTTGATTTTAGAGAACTTGGGAGAGTGTTAGAAACTTTTCATGGGAGTTGATCTTTTAGGTTATTGGTTTATGTATTGTGGATGTCCTTAAAACTATATGGATTTACTTCTATGAGATGTTATGAGTGGATTGGTTATAGATTTGATATTGTATTTGTAGTGGAATCTTCTTGGTGTGTATGTGAAAGGTATTGCACTTGAGGCATGTGATTGTAGGTTACATATTAGATATTTTGATGATGTGAGATTCACTTATTATACCATTAGAGGTATGAATACTTGGATATATTGGCAGTTGTGGTGGATACTATTTCAGCTATGGTTTTTGATAGTTACAAATTCATGTGATTACCTTAGGATTAGGTGTTTATGCATGGAATTTCAGTTGGTACAAGATTTTATAATTCTTATTTGATAGGTTGGGTGGCTTTCCCTCTGGATGGCTTCTATGTGTGGTGGAAATTCCATAATATCATGTGGGATCATTAATGTTTGAGATGTTGGATACTTAACTTTTTCCATGGGTAGCAAGATGGAGAACATGGTGTACTTTCATCCATGATTATGTATGTACTAGGAGGGATTTTTTTCTTATTCGTTTATGTAGCTACAAATTTACCTAATACAATGTATATGAAAAGTGTGAGGTTTTTGAGATTATATGTGTTGTACACATTGCATAATACTGGTTTTATCATATTATGTAATTTTATTATATAATTTTGCACCTAGGACCACCTATATAGTTATGCAACATGGAGAGATTATCATGGGATATCCTTGATGAGTTGTATTGACACATTTTGATAATAGTTGATGTAATTATTTAACATTCGAAAAAAAACTAATTAAATGCCCAATATTAAATTTGGGTTAGTGGAGGTTTGATAGTACATGGTTGATATAATACCACTTGGATGTTTTATGGGATCTTGTTACTATAAAATAAACTACAAGGGTAGTTGTTAATGTGAGAAAGATAAAGACAAGAAGATAGGTTAGCCAATGTAGCATTTGTGAATGATGAAAGCATGGCCAAGGATATGTGGATTCATGCTTGTTCACATGGATCTATTGGTTGTAGCTATGTATTTGAAGGCGTGCATGATTGTATTACAATTGCATTCTTTTAAGTAATGCATGGTGATCAATTCTTTTGGAGGTTGAGATTTTTCCCCTCAGTGAGGGTTTCCCAGGGTATATCTTGTGTCACATTTTTATGGGTATATTGTCTATTCTCTTGCACGTAGATTCTAAGTGATTGTATTTTAGATCTATTATGGGTTATGTGAAAAAAATGATATTTTTGGTTGCAAGGTTCCTTGACACATAACTTAAAGCTATCTCATATATCATCTTTTCATCATAGAAACACTTTCCTATAATGATAATGAGTTTCTATTGTAATTAAATCATCTTCATTGACTAGTGAATATCCTCATGTGGTCGGTCCACTTAAATCATCATAGATTTGATAAAATAATCAAATGACCTATCTATTTTCACTAACCTCTTGTAGTAGTTACACTTTCTACTTTATCTATCCTTTCATTATTCTCTATGTCAGTTGTACGGACTTAATTATACTTTGCAACATATTAAGAATACCAGGTCAATAATTGACAAAGTCATATAGACCTTGAATGCAATTTTAAGTGTTTTATGTTATTTAGATTTTGTTGATTTTTGTGGATTAATAATGCACATTGTTAACATACTTTTGCACCTAATTTTTTTAATTTTGTAAATTTTTCTTGTGGGAAATTATCTTAGTTTCTTGTGGGTTTTTCTTGCTAACAATGTTTTTGTAAGGTTTGTTCTACATAGAGGCAATGTCCTAATATTTTGTCAAACTCAAACTTGAACTATGGGTTTTCAAGTTCAAGTTCAAGTTTGAAAGTTCACATGGTTTAGAGTTAAGAGGTTCAAGTTTGAGGCTTGAGGTCCAAGTTCAAATTGTAGGTTTGAGGTTGAAAAGACATGCTCATTGGTCTAGAATGTAGATCTAAGTTTGAAGTTCTAATGTTTCAAATACAAAAACACTAATTAAAGTTCAAGAAGTTAGAGTTAAGAGGCATGATTATCAATATAGTTCTATTATTCATGTTTCATTAGTTCAAGGGTATAGTTTGAAAATTATAAGTTCAATATTCAAGTTTGAGAAATCAGTCTCAATGTAAATAATTTAAAATCACCTGCTTATTATAGGGTGTGAAGATATTATCATCAATGATTATGGGGAAGTGTAGTATTCATATCATATCCATAAATAAGAAACTATTAAGCATTACCAAATGGGGATACTTGCTTCCATGCATTCATCTAACATAATTGAAGGTCCCCTACATAATAAGATGTCTGATCAATTTTGTAGGATATATGGACAATTCAATGGAAGTGGTGATGTCCCTTTTCATCAAATGTTATATAATTCTGATGAGAAGTCATGGATGGAAGCAAAAGATATAAAATATTTGGCAAAGCATTGGTCATGTCCTAAGTCACTCTTGTGCTAATGAAATTGGAACAAAAATTCTAGTTATGACAAGAATGATGTTAAAAAAATTGTATGCATCATCACATGTACCAGGTAGAAGTGAAGCACTTGGGGCATCCTTGGAAAGATCATCCTCAATTCAACCCCAACTCAATGCTTGAAAAGAAAAGTCTATATTTAAGCCCAACATCAATTATCTAAGCTAGGAACAAAAATCATTGAAAAAGTTATAATTACATGTGGTTATTCACAAATAAAATGCACATAGAATGTATCAAGTTGTTGGGAATCACAAGAGAAGCAATAAATAAATTATCAAGCCCAAGATCAAAGAAAAAAGTGTCATGGGTGCCATGTTTACACTTATCAAGTGAGTGAATCCTATCAACATGGCTTGCCCCCAAACTTGATTCAATTCAGTTTTAGCAAGATATAACTAAAATATCATATCAAAGCATACATTTCATGAAGTCCCTAACACAAGGCTATGTTTCCATCCTGAGTAGAAAGAGATAACTCATTACTAGTACCATCATCATTTCTAGAAGGTAAGGAAGATGCACTCCCAAGGTGTCTGAGTAGAAGCATTGGCATCTAATCCAGTGTTCTCACAAAGTAGTTTGAACCCAATGAAGAGCCACAAGTAGTCCCTAGTATAATGAATATTTACCAAGAATTGATAGGATCTAAGTCTCGAGAATGGCCTCAAGTTTTAATTTTGAAGTCTCACATTGAGGATATGCTGGAGCAGTGCCCTAAGCTCGGATAAATTTTAGGTAAATTGATGAGAGGCAACATTATAGTCCTTTTCAAATGGATAACAAAAAAATTTTATTCACTTAATGAATTATCAAGTTGTGTGGTGATGATTTAAAAATAAGATCGATCTTAATGAATCTCAATTGCCATTAAAGGAAGTAGAGTGGGCATGTGATATATTTGACAAAATGTCAATGTCACTAAAAGGTTAAACCGAGAGTTCCAGATTAGTTTTCCTCACCAAATGGAAGAGAAATGTCACATGAATGGAATCTGTCATGCATACAAGCTTAATAGGTCCTTCAATGGTACATGGTAAGGCACAATTTGACACAATGTCAAGGTTGATAATGGAAATCAACTAGCCAACCTCTCAAGGGGGAATAGTCAAACAAAGATATATCACCTCAAAATTCTTAATAGTCTTATGGAATGGAAATTGGGAACATATTAGAAGAAGAAGACACTATGCTCTTTTTTGGAAATCCATTACAAGAAATTGCATGGTTTTCAATCATGAGATAGATAGAGTAATTTAATCTTTATCTTGCACTTTGATTCATGCTCAAGATTAGCGAGATCTTTACAGAACATCAAAGGAAAATATGGAGTCTATGTTATTTAGTTATTTGTTTGAAATTAGTGTCATTTCCAACTAAAACACATTCCCAAAGAATAGATAGTCACATTCTTTCATCTATGCCATTTATAAGGCATTAGATATATGCATGTGGGTGGATATATAAAATGAGGAGTAATTTGACCATTCAAGTTTAAAGATGAAGGTTGATTTGAGGATGATAATGTTGCGAGTGAGAGCATTGAAACACAACCACATATTAAAAAGTAGTAATTAGAGTTCACTCATCAGACTTAGTGTTATGTAACCAGATTTTTTAGAAGCCACCTATCATCTTCAAATTGGTAAATATCTTGATTACTATTATAGCCTTGATGTTGTGAAAAAATAGGCTTGATAAAGTTCAAAAGGAAAGACACCTTAGAAATTAGTTATTTAAACTAAAAAATAAACATTGGACAAGAGAGTTAAATATGCAAAAAAGAAGATAGAAATATGATCCTTCTTTTTATGGTGAATAGTCCTAAGATTGCCAAGGGAAAAAGGGATACTATCTCTTATGCTATTTGTAACAAGGAGAAGGGGAAATTTAGTTTTTTTTCTATACTTTGATTAGATTTGTGGAGATAGGATAACCTTGAGGTCATCCTATTATATAATTAAAATGTAGGAATTTAATATGTCTAGTTTTGAAGTCTAGTATGAATTTATTGGACTAATGTTGATTATGTAGTCAATTCTATCATTAAATGCAATTTTTATGTTTTCATTCATTGTTCATGAAACAAAGGAATACTTCCTTTCATTTTCTCTATAATATGAAGGATTGGCTAGGTAGTCTTGTGGCTTATTATTTGTCTTTCTTCTTCCATTTAGTTTGTAAATCTAGTATTCCCAATCATTTCATGTCTATGTATGAATGTTAGAAAACCTTATTATCTTTCATTTAAAGATGCATCCTATCCTTCAAATAATTGTAAATATTTCGACAAGGGAGTTGTACCTCTCAATTTAGAAGAGAGTTATCAACCAATGATAACTCATCCAACTATTAGTTTTGTTTGTTCTTCCTTCTGGGCATTTAGGAGTCAATTTATTTTATTATTACTAAAGAAAAAATATGTTTACTAATAGATTTTTGGCAACTCTACTGGGGAAGAGAAAGTGAGGTTCCAGTACCTTCTTTCCTTTGATATCTAAAGGTACCTCCCTAAGGATAGAGGATGGAAACTCTAATTTTTTTTGGTAAAAGAAGTCTGGTGAGCTATGGCCTTGGTTTTAATCCAACCATGCAAGGCCAAAATTGGGTCATTTTCTTTATCCCAAAATTTGGCCCTACCTAAAAGATCAAGTGAATACTTCCCAAATTTTTCTAGTGACACAAATCAAGACCCAAATGATCACATTAAAGCAGCTCTAGTTGCATGTGGGATTCTTGGTGCATAGGAAGAGAATATCTTTGTCAAACTATTTATCACAAGCCTCACTAGAAGTGCAACATATTGGTTCTAGAATTTTCCAAATAGTTGCATCGCTTATTGGAATGATCTTGAGGTAAAAAAATTTAGAGGTTTATGCCCACAATTGATGTTGCTAAGTTGTTATTAAATTTACTTTAAATTAAGATTGAGAAAGGGGAATCCATGATGAATTTTTCTGATAGATTCAATAGAAGTGACAGTAAGAGTCATCTAACTAGCCAACTAAGTGAGAATAACTAGTTGTGTGTCTTCATTCTTATCATGCAAACTAAAATTAGATTCTTACTTTTATGTATAAAAGTATAGAGATTGCAAGATGCACAAAGGGAGGTTGTTAGCTTGGATGATGACATGATCATCCGAGGGATGAAATGTGCTAAACCCTCATAGGCTGAAATACACAGCTATGAACAACAACATTATCTAAAGGTAAAGCCTACTCAAAGAAGACTTGTTCTCAAAAAGGCTAAACTTGCATTCTCTTTTTCCTCTTGTCAAAATTTGACAATTTTTAAAGATGAATATTTTATAATGCCTCCTATGATTGAGAATAATTACCATAATGTAGTTGGAGTTTATCATCTATATGTTGAGTACAATGATGAGGATCATCAAGAGTCAAAATCTACTAAAAATGATTCCTTGGATATGGTAGAAGGTTGTTTTTTGCATGTTGAAAATAATGATGAGAACATTCCTCAATCATTTGATCTAATGACTTTCTCGAGTATATCTTTTATCAAACATAGATTTGTTGATGTCAAATTAGGTGGAAACTTATTGTTAGATGCTTCTTTTTTAGAATTAGACTCTTTTAGATTTGATACTTCTAACATATATTCAATTAGTGACTTTGATCAAGGAAGTGTAATAGATCAGCAAGGCCAAGAAATGCATAGGGGTGACAATAATCAAATAGACAATTTCTCACATGTTGGTTATGAATGTTTTTAATTTGGTTACATGAAAACTAATGAAGAATTGTTACAACCAAAGACATTCAAAGAACTTGGAAAAATTCAAAATTTATGCTAAAGAAAATCCTTTTACCCCTATACTGACATCTTGCACACTATCTGAGTTTGAAGTTTTAAAGTTTGATCTTGAAGATGGGTTGATTGGTTCCATTCATATATTGGAGTCCCTTTTTTTAGGAAAATATGGGCCAGCTCATTCAAAGTTATGTCAAAGTGATGCAGTTATAATTCTATGGAGTAGAATGGTTGTTTGTGCCTGACATTCTAATTTAAAGTTTTGTCTAGAATATGGTGTTCAGATCCACACTCATGACTACTACTAGATAGTTTCTTAATGTGATGCATCCCATGTTCCAACCTTCTCAAACATTCAATGACTTTCTATGAGAAGGCAGGTGTGTTATTTATGGTATAGGTCACTTTCCCTTGCCTTTGTATATAAAGTTTTTGTTGTGCCTACGAGTAGCTTTCTTTTGTGGTTCTAGTAGTGTAGTTGTGTTTCTTTTTGCCTTGTCCCCTTTTTTTTTTCCTCTCTACAAGTGACCCCCATTCCTTTGCTTCTCTAGACTCTATTTTCCCAATAGACAAGAACTGGTCTCCTACCAAAGGTTTCTAGATTTTTCATGTCCCTTGCAGCCCACATCCCTAGCCAAAGCCCATGGTTAATATGCTTTTAGATCTAATTTTTAAAACTTTGTAAATTTGTCCCATGGGGAAATTGTGTTAGTTTACTATGGGTTTTTTTTGCTAACAATGCCTTTCTAAGTTTTTTTCTACATAGAGGCAGCATCCTGATATTTTTTCAAACTCTAACTTGAACTACAGGTTTTCAAGTTCAAGTTCAATTTTGAAGGTTCACATGGTTCAAAGTTAAGATGTTCAAGTTCAAGGCTTGAGGTTTGAGTTCAAAGTTTAGGTTCAAGGTGCAAAAGACATGCTCATTGGTCCAGAATTCAAATTTGAGTTTGAAGTTTAGATGTTTCAAGTACATAAATATTGATTTGAGTTTAAGAAGTCAGAGTGAAGTGGCATGATTATCAATATAGTTCTATTATTCTTGTATATATATCATATCCATAAACAAGAAAATATTAAGCATTATCAAATGGGGATATTCATCTCTATGCATTCATCTAACATAATTGAAGGTCCCCTACATACTAAGACATCTGATCAATTCAATAGGATAGATGGATATTTCAATGGAAGTGGTGGTGTCCTTTTTAATCAAATATTATATTTTTCTGATAAGAATTCATGAATGGAAGCAAAAGATGTAAAAGATTTTGAAAAGAATTGATCATGTCCTAAGTCACCTTGTGATAATGAAATTGGAATATAGATTCTAGTTCTGACAAGAATGATGTTAACAAACTTGTGTGCATAATTACATGTACTAGGTAGATTTGAAGCACTTAGGTCATCCTTTGAAAGATCATCGCCAATTCACCCATAGCTTGATGCTTGAAAAATAGAGTCCATATTTAAACCCAACATCAATTATCTAAGCTAGGCATAAAAACCATTGAAAATTTTTCATTACATGTGGTTATTCACAAATAAAATTCACATAGAATGTATCAAGTTGTTGGGAATCAAGAGAGAAGCAATAAATAAATGATCTAGCTTGGGCTAAAAGAAATAGTTGTCATAGATGCCATATTTACACTTGTCAAGTGAGTGAATCCTATCAACATGGCTTACTCCTGAGTTTGATTTAATTTAGCTTTAGCAAGATATAACTAAACTCTCATATCAAAGTATAGAATTCATGAAGTCCCTACATGAGGCTATGTTTCCATCCCAAGTAGAAAGAGATAACCCATAGCTAGTATCAACATCATTTCTAGAAGGTAAGCAAGATGCACTCCTAAGGTGCCTTAGTAGAAGCATTGGCATCCGATCTAGTCTTCTCACAAAGAAGTTGTATGAACCTAGTGAAGAGCTAAAAGTAGTCCCTAAGTAATTGAAGATTTGCCAAGAATTAATAGGATCTAAGCCTTAAAAATGGCCTTGAGTTTCAATTTTGAAGTCTTTCATTGAGGATATGCTAGAGTAGTGCCCTGATCTCACATCAATTTTAGTCAAATTGATGAGTGGAAACATTCTAGTCTTTTTCAACTAGACAAGAACAAAAGTGCATCCACTCAATGAATTGTCAAGTTTGGTGGTGATTATTTAAAAATAAGATCAATCCCAATGAATCTCAATTGTAATTAAAGGAAGTAGAGGAGGCACATGATATATTTGACAAATGTCAAGTTCACTGAAAGGTTAGACCGAGAGTTTGAGATTTAGTGTGCCTCACTGAATGGAAGAGAAATATCAAATGAATGGAATGTATCATGTGTACAAGCTTAATAGGTCCTTCAATGGAACATGGTAAGGTACACTTTGATGCAACATCAAGGTTGATAATGGAGATCAGTGAGCCAGCCTCTCAAGGGGGAATGGTCAAACAAAGATATACCACCTCAAAACTATTAAGAGTCCTATGAAATAAATGTCGAGCACATATTAGAAGAAGAAGACATTGTTCTCTTTATCTTAAATCCATTACAAATAATTGCATGGTTTTTAATTGTGAGATAGATAGAGAACTTTGATCTTTATCTTGTACTTTGGTTCATGCTTGAGATGAGAGAGATCTTTATAGAACATCAAAAGAAAATATGGAGTCTATGCTATTTATTTATTGGTTTGAAATTAGTGTCACTTCCAACTAAAAAATATTCCCAAAGTATAGATAGTCACATTCTTTCATCTATGCCATTTATAAGGCATTTGATACATACATGTGGGTGGATATAAAAAATGAGTAATTTGACCACTCAAGTTTAAAGTTGAAGGTCAATTTGAGGATGAGAATGTTGCAAATGAGAGCTTGGAAACACAACCCCATGGGAAAAAGTAGTAATTAGAGTATTCTCATCAGAATTAGTGTTATGCAACAAAATTTTTCAAAAGCCACCTATGTTCTTTAAATTGGTAAATATCATGATTACTATTATAGCCTTAATGTTTTGAAACAATAGACTCGATAAAGTTGAAAAAGAAAGAAACCTTAGAAATTAGTTATTTAAAATAAAGAAGAATTATCAGACGAAAGAGTTAAATATGCAAAAAAAAGAAGAAGATAGAAATGGGTTCTTCTTTGTATGGTGGATGATCTTGAGGTTGCCAAGGGTAAAGGGGATACTATCTCTTATACTATTTTTAATAGGGAGAAGGGGATATTTAGGTATTTTTATGTACTTTGATTAGATTTGTGGAGATAGGATAACCTTGTGCTCATCTTGTTATGTACTTAAAATGTAGGTTAGATTTTGAAGTCTAGTATGAATTTCTTGGATTGATGTTGATTATGTAGTCACTTATGTCTCATTTTAAATGAAACTTGTGTATAGTCATTCATTTTTCATGAAACAAAGGAATACTTTCTTTCATTTTCTTTGTAATACACAGGATTGGCTAGATAGCCTTGTGGCTACTTATTCGTATTTCTTCTTCCATTCAGTTTCTAAATCTAGCAATCCCATTCATTTCATTTTTATGAATGAATGTCAAAAAACCTTAGAATCTTTAGGTTAAAGATACATCCTATCATTCAATTAATTGTGAATCTTTCAATGAGGGAGTTGTATCTCTCTATTTAGTGGAGAGCTATCAATGAATTATAACTCATCCAACTATTAGTTTTGTTTGTTCTTCCTTCTTGGCATTTAGGAGTCAATTTATTTCATTATTACTAAAGGAATTTTTTTTTGAATAACACACATGATGTTTGGTTTCCAGTCAAGTTTGTCAATTGTGGAGATGTTTATTTTTAAAAAGATGGAGATGAAAGATTAAAAGGAAAGTATGATGACATAAAGATGGTTGAAGGTGTGAATGCCACTCAATATGGTCATAAGTTAAACTTGAGGTAGTTTCTGGAATTAGAAATCTTGGTGGAACTATAGAAGATGATTTTATCGAAATTAAAATATTTAGAATCTTACTACATGCTTATGCTATCACAATCTCTACAATTCATGAATTAAGAACTTTTGAGAAAGATTCCATTGATGGACTAATAAATAAGATTACTACTATTGATATGAATAAATATAATAATAATATTCCTAAGGTTGAATCTACTTTCTAATCATTCCTATTATCGAATCTAGGAAATAAAGGTGAGGAAATGGCTAGTCTTAGTAATCTTGATTCATTATTTTATGAAGAAAGGAAACTATATGTATTTGATACTGTTCATGGAAAAATATTACCTATAGGCACCAATAAGTATTAGGGAAAGTTACCATTAGCTTTTTTCTCATTGAAGAAGATTAGTCATATTACTAGAAGATTTCCTAATGTAGACTAGAATTAGAAAAGAAGAAGACTCAACAACAATAGGAAGAAATAATAGTATAGTAGATGCTCAAAATCGTCCTTAAAGACTATATTAATTTATTTAATATTTCCCATGACATTTTAATTAATTATTAATTAATTAATTTTATTGGTCACATTCTTCTACTTATTTAATTTAATTAATTAATTAAATAAGTTCATTCTCCTAAGTATTTAAATTTAATTTAAATACTCCTAGTCCTAAAGTGTTAAATAAATTTAACACATGATTCTCCATGTTTCTCCTTTTAAAATAACTTTTATTTATTTAAAATCCTTACATCCCATTAATTCTTCTAAACCTGTGATTAGATTAAATCATATTTAATTTAATCGTAAGCCTAGCCTAAAACCTAGCCTACACACATCATTTTCATCCTCTTAAGCCTACTTCCTCATTTAATCCCATTTAATCATCCTAATCATCTTCCTAATCCACCTCATTAGCCTAAGTGTGTGCTCACACATGTGTGAGAAGGCATCTCCCACTCTTCCTCTCAAGTCTGCTCACACATGTGTGAGAAAACTTTGAATTTTTGACTATTTGCATAGCTTTTGTGTCACCTTATGTGGCACCTACATGGATTCCACCTTACCAAGCCCTCCCTCAAACCTATAAATAGAGGCCTTGTCTCAAGCATTTGCATCTCCCATTATTGCATTGTTATCATGTTGGTTTGAGATTTGAGATTTCATTGTAGCTGAGTTTGCATGTTAGTTTGAGCTTTCATAGTAGCTTTCATAGTAGTTTTCATGGTGATTTTTAGGTGCATACTAACCATTTGGTAGCTTGTTTAGCTTCTCATTTGCATTATTAGTCTAGTTTTCTTGCATTTTCTCATCTCTATTTCATTTGCATCTTAGTTTAGCTTGCATAATAATGTAGTTTCTCTTTATTGCATTTCATATCATCATCATTTAATGCCTTCAATTATGGCTTTCTCCATAGCCATTTCTTGAGGTGTTCTTCATTTCATTATAGCTTAGGTTCATATTTCATTATTACTCACATTTGCACATCCACTCAAGAGATTCACCACATTTTTGTATTTGGGAGAGCACACCAAGCATACCCCCCATCTTAACACACCAATAAGGCCTCTCATGGATACCTTTGTTGAGCTATAGAGGTGGCTGGAGGATTTGGTTTGTTGGATGCTTAGAGTTGCAAAACTCAAGCAAGCATTAGTTAGCTAATATTCTTTCATTTTGATGAGTCTTTGATGCATATTTGGGGTTTTTAACTAATGTTTGTTTGTTGATTCATGCTCCCAATAGGTCACATTTTCTAGCACACATTTTGGCATGCTCAATCAAATAAAATTCAATTAAATCACTATCAAGTCCAATCAAATTCAAAACAAATCAACACAAAGTCCAAAGCTCCTAGTCCTAAGTTCATATTCCATCCATCATTCTTCATCTAACATCTATGGATCCAAACTTGCTTAATAAAATGGTTGATAATATTAAAGACAATATGGATTTCTACCTCTTGTTCAACCTACATATCAAATCCATCCTCAACACTTCATATCCAACTTTAATCCATCTAATGTGCATTATTCTTCTACCTTTGACAAGGGAAATCCACCTCATTATCCTTAATCTACATACACTTGTATTCATTGCCCACACACTTCCTCAAACAACACAAATTCCCTTGCCATGGAAATGGAACAATTAAAGAATTATCTTTTAGCAAGTCAATAGAAAAATTCCACCTTCCATGCCATGTGTCCTCTTCCCCCATGTTTTGAAGATCCCAGTCCTCATGTCCCATCCAACCCCAACCCTCCATGTAATACCCTACCCATAGTTCTACCTTCACATAATCCTAATCCTCAAAAAACATCATCTCCACCTCATAATGGGTTTCCCTCATGTAAATTCTTGGCTAAGTGTACAATTCAAAATGCAGAGAGCCCATCACCCAGAGTCATACCCCCAATTCTATTTCAAGACCTTGCTCCAAATCTTGACATTATAGATTCCTCTTCTCCTCTAGATCTGAGCATTTCTTCATCCCATCATTCCCCTATCCCTCAAGATCCATTTATCCCTCCTAGTCCATCTCACGATCCCCTTCCTAATCAAGATCAAGGCATTCCATGTACCACCAATTCCATTCCATCTCAAGAGTTAGCCTCCATAGATCGTCCACTTCATGAAGAGATTCCTTCCACTCCATCCACTAATAATCCTCCATGTCAAGAAATTACTCCATCTCATCATTCCACTCCCTCCAATCCATTATATGATCATATTCCATCTCATGATCCACTCATTCCACTACATGGTCCTCTTTTAAGTCAAGATCAAAGAATCCCTTGATTTGTCTTTGATGATCCCACTCCATCTCATGATCCTATTATCCCTCATAATTCCCCTCATGATCCTAATCATCCACATCACCCTATCACACCTATCCAATCCACTCATGAATCCCATATACACGGACTCACATCTTGTATTGAAAATGATAAATATCCCATTAAAGAAATCATGTTTCAAGATGTTGGTATACATTCCACTTCTTCCAAATCCAAAATTCCCCCTTCAAAACCCAAATGTAACCATCCTCCATATTCCAAGTCCATTTTGGGCCCCTATATCCATATTCCCATTCCCTCCTCACTCCCATCCATTTTAGGTCACTATATTCCACAGCCAAATCCTTCATCCCTTCCTTCCATTTTGGGTCCTTACATACATCCATCCACCATATGCATGTTTTCCACTCCATCCCCTCATAGTCCTAGTAAAGATCAACAAAGGCACACATCCTTGAATTCCTTCCAACGTTCACCATCCATATGCTCTCCACCCCATTTATCTTCATGCACCCATACCATGGCCAATGGAAGAAAATTGGATACCAAAGGAAAAGAAAATAAAGTCAAAAATCCACAAAAATCCAAGGATCAACATGTCCCCTCTAAATGACATGTCCAAGAAAAGAAAAATCTGATCCAAAGCAAAACTCAAAGGCCACAAAGGCTACAAATCAAAAATACAAAAATTATGTGGATTCCAAAGCTACTTAAGGTAGCAATGAATCTTAAAGAAAGATTCCAAATGACATCCAATTCTACTAATCCAAAGGCTTCCTTCATGCATAAATTAGCCAAGCTTCTATTTTCCAAATCCATTTTGGGTCCTTATGCCCCAAAATCCACCATCCCAAATTCATCATCTCCTTCGTGAATTTTGGGTCCCTATATCCCAAAATCCAAACTTACATATTCTCCACAATTTTCTCCTTTCCATCACCCTTCAAGATGTGTGCCAATGATGATCCTTCTATCTCCATCCACTCATTCACAAGTCTTCCAGCCTAGCATCCATCAACCATGTATTCCTCCCTCCAATTCCACCCCCTTAATCCAACCTTATTCATGAGCCATTTTCCTCTATTCATTATCCTACCAACATCTATGAGAAACTAGTAAAAATCCCTTTAAAATAACAAAAAAGAAGAAGAAAAATACCAAAGAAAAATAGAACAGATATCAAGGGATCCCATCAACATAAATAGATGCTTGAGTCCTCCCTTAATTTTCCTATCATGTATCCATAGTCTCCCACTTCCACTTATCCATCCATTCACTTTTCCTCTTCCACTTGCACTCTACACTGGGTGCAAGCTCCATCCATACCACTCTTCCTTACACATCTTCCATACTTCCATCTACCATTCATCATCCGCTTCCCTCTTTGATCCTGACTTTCACTTTCCTTTCATCCATCCATATTCTCACTTGACATGTACCTTATGCATTATCCATACATTATCTACATAATACCATGATTCTTCCATATGTTTGATCTTGACATGTTCTCCATATCTTGCATTTCATAGTCCTTTTCATCCATTTTCCATCCATACTCTTACATACTTCCATCCTTTTTTCATATGTCCTTGATCTTGGTTATCCCTTCCATCCCATCCATTACATATCACACATTTCATCCATACCCTTCATATCGTTATCCCTTTTTCATACCCTCCCTTCCATATCTCTTATTCATTCCACTTTCATACCCATGCTCGTGATCCATACTACAAGCACAATAACACAACGTTCATACATGCTTTGGAAGAGAACATGCCTTATCTTCCTCCATGCAATAGCCTTCACACCATCTTTCCCTTTTCATGCATCCTTTTCCACCATATTTTCTTCCATTTTCCTATCCTTGGTCTAGGGCATTGGGACTCCTTTGAAATAAGGTCCTTGGCTCCACATTTTCTACTACCATATCATTTGGGTCACTCATACCCTTTCACCATTCCTTTCATCCACCGACTCACATTTCTTTTCCTCCATTTACCATTCCTTGGTTATCCCTTGTCATTGGTTCTACTTTATTCCACCTTCCATCAATTTATACCTCTTCCAATCCATTCAATCAATTCATTTTTCCTCTAATCTAATCATATTCCCTTCTTCAAATCATATTCCCTTCTTCAATTCATTTCCATAATCAATTCCTTCATTTTTCCATTTTTTTTGCATATACCTTGCTCAAATTTCTAGTCTTCCATTAAACACACTTTCCTCTAGAGAACATTTATCACATTCTCTCTCACATTCCTCTTTCATTCCAATTCAATTCATCCATTATCTTATCATATCTTATCCAAATTTTTCTATTTATCCCATGACACTGAGCTTTAACCCATCAAACTGATCTTATCAAAATAGTGATTGCATACAAACTTACAAAAATTCACATTGAGACTAAATGATTTAAGAACATTGTTCCTTTCACACTATTGCCAGTGAACAATCACAAACATTTCAATACAATTCAATCAAACAATCAATTTTGGCCTTGCAGGATGAATCCTTCCTAAAATAGGCTTAATTAATCTCACTATCAGAATCAAGTTCATGGCAAGAACTATGGATTGAACGACTACTTGGTCATAAAGTCTTCTTGTTGATTTTATCTCTGTGTTAGCGATAGCCTCTCCATGTGTGCCTCGATCTTCAATATCTTGGTATCATTTGAAAGGCTTAACTTGATTGCACATTTCATTTTGTGATATGATCTATTTTCATGATTCTTCAACACATCTATGCCAATTTCAAGTTATGATTATGCATTGCTCACTGGGGGCAATGGGTTAGCACACTTCCCACCAAGATCCCTAGCAAGAATTTGGGTGTGCCCAGACCTCTCCAGTGCGTAAATGTCATTTGTTCCATCATGACTCTGAAACCTACATCTATTTAGTTGAGAGTCTAGTCCACACAAAGAAATCTTGTCATCTATGATACTATAGCATTTGATGCATAACTCCTCTTGCAATATCAAACTAGGGTGTGCTCTCCAATATGAACACAACTGAATCTCATGCATTCATGTAGTTAAGTTGCATTTAGATTAATCATTATCCAATTCACCCTGATTCATTCTAATCTTACCCATAAATCATGCAAGGTCATCTTCCTTCCCTTTTCCTTCTTGTGTCTATTTTTGAGAAAATGGGGCAAAATATATTCCTTTTTCACCCCATTTCCTCGAGGGGGCACCCTCCTCCACTGTCGTCACTTTGACACCACTCCTAGGACTCCTATCCTTCTCTAAGGCAACCTATATTTTCTTTTCTTTGATATGATGCCATCCTGACATCACATCAAAGAGGGGCAAAATGTAGATGCTTAAAATCATCCCTAAAGACTATATTAATTTATTTAATATTTCCCGTGAGATTGTAATTAATTATTAATTAATTAATTATATTGGTCACATTCTTCTACTTATTTAATTAAATTAATTAATTAAATAAGTTCATTCTCCTAAGTATTTAAATTTAATTTAAATACTCCTAGTCCTAATGTGTTAAATTAATTTAACACATGATCCTCCATGTTTCCTCTTTTAAAATAAATTTTATTTATTTAAAATCCTCACATACCATTAATTCTTCTAAACCTGTGATTAAATTAAATCATATTTAATTTAATCTTAAGTCTAGCCTAAAACCTAGCCTAGACACATCATTTTCATCCTCTTAAGCCTACTTCCTCATTTAATCCCACTTAATCATCCTAATCATCTTCCTAATCCCCCTCATTAGCCTAAGTGTGTGCTTACACATGTGTGAGAAGGCATGCCTACACACTCTCCTTTGCACTCTTGTATCCCACTCTTCCTCTCAAGTTTACTCACACATGTGTGAGAGAACTTTGAATTTTTGACTATTTGCATGCCTTTCATGTCACCTTATGTGGCACCTACAAGGATGCCACCTCACCAAGCCTTCCCTCAAACCTATAAATAGAGGCCTTGTCTTAAGCATTTGCATCTCCCATTATTGCATTGTTATCATTTTGGTTTGAGATTTGAGCTTTCATTGTAGTTGAGTTTTCATGTTAGTTTGAGCTTTCATAGTAGATTTCATAGTAGTTTTCATGGTGGTTTTTAGGTGCATACTAACCATTTGGTAGCTTGTTTAGCTTCTCATTGTCATTATTAGTCTAGTTTGCTTGTATTTTCTCATCTCTATTTCATTTGCATCTTAGTTTAGCTTGCATATTAGTGTAGTTTCTCTTTATTGCATTTCATATCATCATCATTGAATGCCTTCAAGTATGGCTTTCTCCATAGCCATTTCTTGAGGTGTTCTTCATTTCATTGCAGCTTAGGTTCATATTTCATCATTACTCATATTTGCACATCCACTCAAGAGATTCACTACATTGTTGTGTTTGGGAGAGCACACCAAACATACCCCCCATCTTAACACACCAATAAGGCCTCTCATGGATGCCTTTGTTGAGCTATAGAGGTGGCTAGAGGATTTGGTTTGTTGGCTTCTTAGAGTTGCAAAACTCAAGCAAGCATTAATTAGTTAATGTTCTTTCATTTTGATGAGTCTTTGATGCATATTTGGAGTTTTTAACTAATGTTTGTTTGTTGATTCGTTCTCCCAACAAGTCACATTTTCTAGCACACAAGTATTTTGTAGTTGATGAAGAAGATATTGATGATGATGAATCTATGAAAATCATGGAGAGGAAGTTGTCTTTGTTACATTCAAGAAAGAACTATAGACAGTGAGAAAGATATTATTTCTCATATGGAACACAATCAAGATCATTCTAGATTTCTTTTTCATCATCTTATTACTTTCCTCAAGTGCTTAGGATTTCTAAGAAGAGGACCAAGAATCTAAAATTGATTGTTAATATACTTAAGGTCCTAGATTACTAAGAGGGTGGGATGAATAAAAAATCCACTATATTTAAACATTAACCACAACTTCACAAAATTGATTGACTGATATCATCTCTAATGCTTTAACTTTTGAAATCTTCAATACAATAACTAACAAAATTAGTCATATAAGAAATGCCATAAAACCAATAATTTTATAATTGAAACCTTTGGTTAGAGGGAAAAATTATGATAGGATTTAATAACCACAAGTATTTTCACTATTATGAAATGTACCATTTTGAAGGCTTGGACTTGTTAGTAGATTTATCCTATTAGGAGTAACCTTGTGAAATGGTCTTCTAACTCAAAATAATGAGACACCCTGTTAAAGGAATTATCTTTAGACTTGTAAAGATCTTTCTCACCATGTTAAAATTATTCGTATTAGATGATTTAAGCTTAAGATCCTATTATAATTAAACACAAATATTTATATAGAAATATAAGTTCAATATTTTTTGTACAAATCTCATTTAGCTCACCATCTTCATATTCTTGTAGAAATGTAGCTACTAGCTTGATCACACAACCCTTTACAATCTCACTATCCACTATCACTCTTGCAAAAATAACATTCTTCCATATAAATACACTTCTCAAGGTTAGGTTAATCCACCTATTAACCAAATTGTGTTACACCTACAATAAATCGTAGCTTAAATAAAACATATTATCAAACCCTAATTTATCATCTACTAGAACCTTTAGATAAATCATTTTATTTATACAAAAATTTTAAAAAGTGCAACAAGCTCTATATCTTTTTCCAATAAAGATACATAGTTCCAAGGTATTCCATCTCAACTACTAATGTATTATTAGCCCCAACTTATCATGTTGAAGATAAAGGAAATTGTTTAATAGAATCATTATGTATTTGGAATAGTTAGATCAATTGCTATATTGTCATTGATGTCAAACCTAAAAAGGTAAGACAATGTGCTAATTTAGCAAGGCGCCAAATCATCTGAAGGATGTAGTGTTGACTGATGAAAAGGTTGGTAGAGATAATTATGATTGAGTGATGAAGAAAATGGAATATAAGAAAGTGATAATAAGTATGTTAACATCAATGGTAACTTGATGAGTTAGAATTTGGAAAGGAAATATTGATATGATAGTTTTACATTATCTGGATAAGTTTTGAGATGATACACAAGCAAATTACCTTGGTTGATAAGAAAGAAAATAAGTTATGAGGTGGAAAGACAAAGAAATAATGAGTTACACTGAGCTAGACAATGTGGTTGGTAAATGAAGGACTAATAGTCACCGATCACATGTTAAGTAAGTGAATAATAAATGGAATTACCTAAAAAAGTATAATGTTAACTCATATTAGTATTGACCAAGTGAGTGTAGTGTTAATCGAGCAAGGGAAAGATGAACAATTTCTAGAATAGTCAATTTAAGGTCAATATTTGGTGAAAATATGGATTAATTGAGAAGTTTCTAAGATAAGGATAAAGTAAATAAGAAAATTTAATAAAGATATTAAATTAATAATGTTCTAATGGTGGAGATTCAATGATCAAAAGAGAAGTTAAAAGTTTGAGGGCGAATCGTCTTCACTATGTGTCTAGATTCAATGTATTAAAGTTGAAAGATGATTGAATGGTTATACTTAAGCACAAGAACATTGGAAAATCTGATTAAGAAAAAATAATAAATCTATTTAAGGGATGAATGAAATATTTATAGATGTTGATAAAATTCATCTATGAAGGTGATGATAGAAGAGGATATCAAGTAGAACTATATTACAAGATCAAGGAGGTGAAGTGAAAACTTGATGTGTGAAAGTGGATCATCCAAAGAGGAATAAACTAGGACAAAGGATGGTAAAATTGGAGATCTAAGAAAAAAGGGGTAGTTCATTCTTTATCATATGATCATTTCATTATTACTCTCTAGAAATTATACTAGAAAATCTTTTAACTGAGTGAACTTAACAATCTTATTAGTAAATCTATTTTAAGGTGACATCCCATTGAATATGTGTATGTCCTTTAGTATAGGTCACTCAATTGAGGATTAATAAGGTCTAGATGATCTTTGGTATAAACTCCCTAACAAGGTTACATAAATAACAATGTGGATATAACCTTTAATAAGGTTGGCTCCTAACTAAGCTCACTTTAGAAGAGTGAAAAATTTGGATTACCCGCCCTAGGTGGTTTTTCCCATTATAGTGTTTCCATGTTAAAAATAATTATGTCAAAAATGTGTGGATGATTTTATTACATATTATTTCATGCTTATTTTTTGTTTATTATTTATTGGTGCAACTCGATACATGAAGTTTACAGTTAACATATAATTGCTCTGATATTTGGTATATGCTAATAGTTTACTAGTAAATATTTAATTGGATAGTATTGTGAAGTTTTAATATAGTTTTAGAGTGTGTTTATTGGAACTTTAAGTTACTAAGTTGTTGAAATTTGGTAATAAGAGCCCAAGGATAACTAGTTCACTCACTCTCTATTATCTAACATGTATGATTGATGCATAAAAAATTATTGTTTCTACATCATCAACCAACTTTACATCATAAAATATCTTTTAAAAATTGCCTACATGTTACTAGTTCTTGATTAAATGCAAACATTCAACTTGTTCTTTATTTTCCTTCCCATGCTATATTTAATCAATCCTAAACATTCCTTCCTATAAACCAAATCATCCATAAATATTTCCATTATAAAAAAATGAGTAAAGATGATAATTGTTTAATCTCTTAAATCATTTTAGATCTAATAGACCAATCAAATCATCCATTGCATTTCATAAAATGAATAACCTTGTTGCACCATCTCACTTCAATTTGATGAGGGCACAACTTGAGACAAAATGAACACAATAAGAAAAGGAGAATTTTATTATCAAATATGATATGTTCTTACATTTAGTTCAACAAAAATAGACTCAACTACATGCCCTATAGGCTTAGAATGCTATCAGATTCTAGAGAAAACCCATTCTTAGAGTACCTTCTCCCAAACTCCACAAAATTTGCCTTTACAATAAAAGAAATAATTTTAAGTAACCCAAATTAGGTTTAGGGTTAGGAATTAATTTTAGAATATGAAATTTGGCATCCACTACCAAAGTACAAGGTTCTAGAAGAGGCATAAGAAGTTGGTGCAAAATTAGAAAAATCCAAAAATTATAGTCCAACTTCTAGGAGGCATAACTTTTGATCGAGGACTTTGGTTGACAAAAAATTTACATTTTCAGGAAGTTCTCCAAGATCTCTATGGCTCTATAGAAAATTTATTCTGATTCCCATTTTTTGAACCTATACAAGGTCATTTAATGCCTCAAATCTAACTTTGAAGTGTTCTTAGGGGGTCTCCAGACAACTTAAAACTATAATAAATTTCAAATTGTAAAGCCTTTTGACCTGATTATTATTTTGGAATGCTTTAAATTACAAGTAAAATCATTCTTCCAACCTAAACCCTCCAAATCATCATAAATATGTCTCAATTATAAAATAACATATTTTCTAGATTGGCACATATCTCAAGGTGCTAAAAACACTAACCCTAAAAATTAATAGTGGAAATATGAGAGTTGGAAATTCTATTTGGCTCAAATGGGTATTGAAAAATACAAACAAATTAAACAAAAAGTAACAATAAGCATTTTTTGGGTGATATAGGATTGTCCTTACACCACTGGATGATCTTGCATCAGATACCTCGGGTAAATTGAAAAGTGACCCTATCACTTTATAGTTGGTAGAGAAAAACCCAAATGAGAAACCTCCATCGTGGATATCCAAGTCAATTATTCTACTAGTCATCCCTTCCACTTAAACACATACTCTTCATACTACATATTTCTAGTGCTTTTTCCCACACGACTATCCAAAATTTCTTCAATCTCTTTCTTCTTAGAAGTAGGATTGAGACATGGCTCTAGCATCAAGTCCTCCTCTGCACCATCATCATGATATTTTGTTATGTTTACAATATTGAAAATAGGAGAAATATGGATCCCATCTAGCAACTCCACTTGATATGCATTTCCTGAATCATGTTTCTTCAAAATCTTGTAGGGACCAAATTTCTTCATCTTCATCTTGTTGTACATGCCCCTAAAAATTGTTCCTTCCTCAAATACAACAAACCAAATCCACAACTTGGAACTCCTTATATCTCCTCTTTTGATATGGTCTATCTTTAGAGTATAGGTTCATCTTGGTAATATGTGCACATACCTCCTCATGTAGGTTCTTGACATTTTAGTAAAGTCTAATGCCTCAAAACTGGTTCTTTTGCCTTACTCCATCTTCCTCAACTTTGGTGCATTCCTTGAATGACTCCCATACACAACATGGAATGGTGATCTACTGGTAGTCCTATTCACAAAATTATTGTAAGAAATTTTTGCTTGTGGTAGAATCAAATCCCATCCCTTATGCTTATGTCCAACTCAACACCATAGGAAATTGCCCAAACTTCTATTCACCACATCTATTTGGCCATCAATTTGCAAATGATGTGCATAACTAAACTTCAATTTTTTCTTCAACTTCTTCCACAAAGTCATCTAGGAATACCCAACAAATTTAGTATCTCTTTCAGAAACAATACTTTTTGGGAGACCATGTAGCCTCACCACCTCTATGAAAAAAAATCTTTAATATGCACTACATCATGAATCTTGTGGCATGGAATGTAATGTGCCATCTTAGAGAACCTATCAACCACCACAAATATTGATTCATTACCCCTTTATGTCCTTGACAATCCAACAATAAAATCCATACTTATATCCTCCTAAGGATTTGATGGAACAAGAAATGGTTGATAGAGTCCAGTATTTTGATTGACTCCTTTGGCTATTTGACATACTGGACAACTCTGTACAAACTTCTTCACATCATGTGATAATTGAGGCCAAAAATAATGTTAACTAACAATGGAAATGGTCCTATCATCTCCAAAGTGTCCTACCATCCCTCCACTATATTTCTCCTTGATCAAGTTCTCCCTCATGGAACTCCTTGGAATACACAATTAACTTTCCTTGAACAACATACCATCTTGGATCATGTAACCTAGCCACTTGGTCCTGTCTAGAGTAATAGGTTATTTACAAGCCTTCCAAACCTCTACAAAGTGAGAATCCTCAGGGTACATATTCTTGAGATCATCAAACTCAACCACTTCAACCTGCATTTATGTAACCTACAATTGTCTTCTACTTAATGCATTTACAACTCTACCCATTTTAAATGTCTTTTATTCAATTTACCTTAGCTATTTAGGTACTATAATGCCTGATGATTAGTATACAAGACAAATTCTTTTGGTAATAAATAATGGCTTTTCTTCTTTAAGGCCTAAACTATTGTATAGAACTCCTAATCATAAAAAAAAAATCCTCCTTGTATCATTCAATTTTTCACTAAAATAAGCAATAGGCTTACCTTCTTGGCTCAACATAGCCTAAATAGCACTTCCACTAGCATCACAATCCATTTGGAACACTTTTTTAAAATCAAGAAGTGCCAACATAGGTTTCTTTGTCACCTTCTTCTTCAATAACTCAAAACTCCTTTCATCTCCTGTAGTCCACTTGAACTCTTTTCTATCCCCTCTCATTGTTTTAGTTTAGGGTACACATATAATACTAAAATTCCTAATGAACTTCCTATAAAAACTATCCAAAAAATGGAATGACCTTACCTTAGTGTTAAAACTTGGACTAGGCCATTCCAATATTACTTTCACCTTCTCTCGATCCATTTTGAGACCTCCAAGTTACACAACAAACTCCAAATAGATTAACTCCTTTTTGACAAAGCTAATCTTCTTCAAATTTATCAACAATTTCTCTTCCATCAACCTTTCAAGGAAACTATGAATGTGTGATAAATGTTCATCCAAATACTTACTAAAAATCAAAATATCATCCAAATAGACAATAGAAAAATTTCCCAAAAATTTCTTTGGTACCTCATTCATAAGTTGCATGAGGGTACTTGTCACATTGGTCAGTCTAAAGGGCATGACTAACCACTCATATAGACCCTCTTTGGTCTTGAATGTATTCATTCACTCTTCTCCCTCTCTTATCCATATCTATTGATAACTACTCTTGATATCTATCTTTGTGAAGTATTGAACTCCACTCAAGCAGTCCATAAGATCATCCATCCTTGGAAAAGGAAATCGGTACTTGGTGGTTATCTTGTTTATATCCCAAGAGTCTATACACATCCTTGACTCTCCATTCCTCTTTGGTGCTAGTACTATAGGTACTGCACATGGACTTTGGCTCTATTGAAGTAGAACTTTCCTCAACATCTCCTAAACTCATCTATTCAACTCCTCAATCTTAGTAAGAGTCATTCTATGAGCAACCATATTAGGCAAGCTAGCTCCTGGGACTAAATCTATTTGATAACTAATTTCCCTTACTAGCAGCAACCCTTCTGGGACATTATTAGATATGACATCTCCATCCTCACTTAATAAACCCAAAACTTCAATTGGAACTTCACTACCTTCCTTATTCTTTCTAGGAATTAAATCATAACACATATGCTAATGTTTCATGGTATCCATAAATTTTCTTCCATCAACAAGACATACCCTAGCACTACTACATACATTTTCACCCTCCTTTATCAAAGGCTTCAACTTGTGATGAACTCCATCCTTCGTCAGAGAATATGTATTTGCATGACCAACATGTATAGGATGCCTATCAAATTTCCATGACCTTCCCAAAGAAAAATGGAATATATCCATTGGGATGATGTTATAAAGAACCTCATCATGGTAACTCCTAGTCTTGAACTTTACCAAACATTATTTGTTAACTAGGACCTTATGATCATCATATACCCAAGCAATTTGATACAGATGGAGGTTTTTCTTCCTCTTTAGCTTTAGCCTTGAGACCATATCCTCTGACAAAAAGTTTTCATTGCTCCCATCATCAACAATCACATCACAACATTTACCCTCACACTTGTACCTAGTATGAAATAGACTCCTTGTTTGTCCAATTTCAATCTTACTACTCAGCAAGACCCTTTCATTAACTAGAACTTCTCTCTTTGTATCCTCTGAATGTGATGAATTAGCATCATCATCCACATGAGTAACCCTTGCTTGAAAATAAGCTCTCCTATCTTTCCTTCCTTGGCATTGAGGGCACTCTTGGCATGATGACCGTCTTCATAGAAATGAAAATAGGTACCACATAAGCCTCTTCTTCCTGAACCTTATCCATGTCCTCTACCTCATCCTCTTTTTTCTAAAAATTTTTGATCATAGGAGTGGTTAAAACCCTGATTCCTCTAGTTTTGATTCATAGTGACATCTTCATTTTTCTTTTAGTCCTCATTTTGGCCTCCAAATGACCTATCACTGCCCCTTCCTCCTTGACCACCCCCTCTTTGACTTCCATCAAAATTTTTTTTTAGGTTCTCCCCAACTCACAAGGAAAATTAATATGCCTCTTCAATGTTGGTTATTCTAAGAAGACTTAGCTCCTCCTTAATGCTAGATCTTAACACATTAAGGTAACAGGAAACCTTCTCCTTTTCCTCTTCTACATGCCCCATCCTAATAAGAACTCAATAAAACTCCTAGATATATTCTTGGAAAAAATTTCCCACTTTCTTTAACCCTTCCATCTTCTTGAAAAAATCAAGCTCGTAGTCAACAAGAATGAAATACTTCTTTACTTTATCCACCATGCAATCCCATCTTGTAATTTTTTCCTTCCCTCTTCTATTCCTTTCTAACTGAATCTCTTGCCACCAAATTTTGGCATGGCCTTTTAGTCTGGCCTTCACAAAATTAACTATATTAGAGTCCTTTATATCTTCATGTTGATCTCAAAATGGTTTTGACAATTGAGTGTCAACACACTTAAGCTATTTGCTAAGTTCATGCAAAACTAGCAATATATGCTAAGTATAATATATACAATAAGTGCCAAGTCACTCAGGTGCCAAGAAAATAGATGGTGTCAATTGAGTATATGTGCCAAGTGAACAATAGATGTTGAGCATGTTTAGGTGTTGAGCAAGACAGAATTTTAGTAAGTGTCGAGCATTAGTATTCAACAAGTGTTGAGCAAAATAGAATCAACATAAGACTTTTTACCTTCACAAAATAAGATGTGAACCATTTTGCATGCCAACTAATGGATAGATCTCAAAGCTTAGAGATAATATTGAATCTATTTGATTCCCTATGTAATCAACATGCAACCAATAAAATAATTGGAATTCTAAAGAGGAAAAATGGATGAATCTCAGTCATAGATTCATACCTAACCCTAAGTCAAAAAATCTTTTTAAGGAGATTGAAGCCCCATAATTCATGTGGAATGAATGATGAGAGTGTGATGCATGTTAGTGAAGAACAAAAGAAGTAAAAGGGGTGAAGTGATAAGAGGACATGTAAGGTGACTTAGTAGAGAAAAATTATTGCAAGATCAGTTAGTAGAATAGAGAATTAACATTATAAGAGCTTCATATCATATCAGTGACAATCAGATCAGATAGAACAAGGATCTAAAATTAGTAATATCAAATTGTAAGTGATCAAATCAAACATTCTACTATACTCTCTAATAATTGTAGCAGAATGAAATCTTATGGACATAGGTTGATTTAACAACCATTGTATAAATCCTTTAATAGGATGGCATTCCAAGTGAATTTCTTGTAAATTCTTTAGATAGGTGCACTTCTAACAAGGTGTAAAAGCCTTTAACAAGGCAGGCCTCTCACAAGGTAGAACATTATTAATAGTCAAACATTGTAACTATGACAAGTTACATTACTACTATAGTAGTGAGTTGTGGGTGTCATCCCCACCCTAGATTTACCTTCTCATTTTAGAGGGTTTCTGGGTGATCAAATCTGGTGTCAAATTTTTTTCATCCATGCTTTTACTTTCATGTTATTTCAATATGTTTTCATGCATGTATTGATTTAAGTAAAAAGTTTTAAGGGTTAAAGTTTAGTACTTATAATTCACCCCCCCTCACGCCCCCTTCCCCAGAAGTATACTTCCCACTTGTAAATTCTAACAATTGGTATCAGAGCCAAGTTCTCAGCAGCAGGAGCCTTACAGCTTGGAGAGAATATCTAGAGATGGAGGTCTACAAGCTTGGGAAGATTATAGAAAACTAGGAGATTGAAATACATATCATTATATATATCCTCTAGAAGAAGTTAGGGAGGAACTGAGGAAATCTCTAAGGAGAAGAAAAGAAATAGTCATAGCTGAGAATGATACACAATACAAGGAGATTGACACCACTAAAGTATTTGCTAATGGAGACTCAAAGGAGTTTGATTCAGCAATAGCAGATCTAATGGAGAAGAATATAGCTTAAGTAGAAGAGATCAAAAATCTCAAGATTGAGCAATAATCACAAGCCATGATTCTATGTGAAGTAACCAAGAAGATAGAGAGATATAGTATAAAGCTTCAACAAACAAAATGAATCTATCAATTACTTTGAGAAACTATTGAAATCCCCTAGATCTAGCAATGACACATTAGGACTAGGCTATACCAGCACTGAACAAGGAGAGTCATCCAAGACTGCTGAATGGAGGAATGATAAAGGTAAGAATTCCAAACCAACTTGTCATTTTTGTGGTAAGAAAGGACATACTACTAATGTGTGTAGGAGAAAGACTACAAATCAGCATGACAAACCTAAAAACATGGGTTACTATCATAAATGCAATAAGCAAAGTCATCAGGCACATGACTATAGGACTAGAAGCATTAGGACACCAAGATTTGAAGGTCACGATTACAACTATCAAGAGTATAGACATAGAGCCTTTGAATATAGATCTAAGCCTATGTGGTCAAAAAATAAACCACCAAATATTGGAAGTCATGGACACCACTATAATTGGGATTACAACACTAGTTAGTGTTGCCACTACTATCAAGAGTATGGACACATCCCTAAGAACTACATAAGAACACATTTTAGTGGTAACTGCAGTAGATGGTTAAGTCAAACTACTTGTTTTAGCTACCTAAAGACATGTCATATCAGCAAGTATTGCCTAACGAGGTTAAAAGAACCCAACTCTGAGTTCAACAAAGGAAAAGGAAAAGTAGATGTTGAACACATCAGAGGAGAGGTGAATAAGACATGGAAGAGAAAAAATGGAAGTAGCTCATCAAAATTCGGGATCACTTCACCTAAAAGGTCAAGTGGTCATACTTCATCAAACTAAGAAAGAGAAGATATATGGGATTGATACTTAAAAGCTTTATCATACATTAGTTCCAAATAGATTAATACTGAAAAGAATAAATTAGCATGAATAAAGATGCAAGATTGAATCTTTAAGTTTTCATCCTACTGTCGAGTGTGAAAAGTTTTCTTCTAAAGTTGATAAAAATCCTAGTGTGTGTTGAGTTGTTAGCCAAGACTAGTTGGAGCTAAGTGAGTTGTAGCTACTGAATAAAAGAAATGATAGTTGATGTCGAGTAAAGAGAATTTCTATTGAACCTGAGTAAGGGAAATTCCTGTAGCTGTTGAGTGAAGTGGAATTCAAATTGATGCCTAGTAAAGAAGAAATCAAAAAGGAGCCAAGCATATAGTTGTATATGCATTAAGCATTAAATGCTATATATTGAAGGGTATAAGGTCAATTTTTTTATCATTCTTCATCATTCAAACATAGAGAATAGATTGAGCAGAGCAAAAAAGTGACTTCCAAGAAAAGACAAAGTATTTGCAAAGACTCCAACAAAGATTGTCCATCACCTCATCAATTTAAGGCATTTCTCAAGTGCTGAGCTATGCTCTTTCAAATTTTTTAGAAACCCTAGATTCCAAAATGGCTTCTAGCTCCAAAAACCCTAAGGATAAGGAAGCTTTTGAGGTTTAGCTAGTTAGCAATGAGGTTAAGCAACTAGATTTTAGGGAAATTCTAGAAGTTGCATATAAGAATGACCCTACTAGGGCTTTATTTTTTATCCCACCAAAAGTTATAATGGTTCAAGATATTAGGAAATGCTACAATTGTAAGGTTGGAGGGATTGGTGACATGCAGATTCACTAGGCCTATGAAAAACTATGTGATAAAGGGGTATTGAAAGAAGAATTCAACATTGTTGAGAGAAAGGGACTAACACATGCCCTAGATTTCCCCATGGTCTTTAAAATGAAATGGATTAGAATAGTTTTGAGAAGAATTCATGATGGACACCTATGGTTGGAAGGTGGTCCTATCAAGTTATCAAAGAGAATCATACATAGGGTCACAAGTTATCCAACCCTAGATCAGTCAAAGACCCTAAGAAGTGACTCCAAGGAAGTCATTGAGAAGAACACAAGGGCACAATGGAATAAGAGGGGTATGACCATAGAAACCATCAAAGATCCACTCATAGAGTTTGTAGTGAGGGTCATATCACAAAAATTCTACCATTAAAGTAGGCTAAATAGTGTGGCATGCATTATAGTGGATGTAGGCTACAAAATTGTTAAGAAAGATCATACATATGATCTAGTAGAACTACAACAACAAAAAATTATAGAGAATTTGGGAGCAATAAGAAGATCCAAAAGTGCTTAGTGTAAGTTTAGCTCAATTTTGATATGTATCTTTTTCTATGTTTAGAATAAATTTTCCTCATTTGGCAAGATAGGATGGAAGACCAATAGGTCTATAGCAGTATAGATAAATGAATACATAGAGTAGATGGGAGCCAATTTTGAAACCATCATGACAAGCTATTTTGAGGACTTTAAGAAGTCCATGAAGAAAAGACTAAGAATTCTAGTTTCTCTGGTAGAATAGCACATCAATGATTTTTTTTTCTTAGTTGACATTGACTATGCTTATATTCAAGCAACAATACCAAGAGTTAGATGGATAAGGCCATTAGGATATGAGATAAACATTGATGAGGCATCAATAGCAATTACAACATTGCTTGCAAAGGAAATTGATAAAAGTGAAAAACCTTTTGGCACTTATGATGTTGTTAGATCAAAAGTTGACATGGATCTAAAGACAACATCTATAATGTAAAAGAAGGATAAGTTGGTCAAGAAACTTAAGGCCAAATTTAGAGAAGGAATTGTAGAAGGAGAAGAGGAAGATGATGATGATGAAGAAGAAGAAGAAGAAGAATAGGGCCATGAACCACTTGCCTTGACACAAGGCATGGGTGAAGATGAAGAGGAAGAAGGTGTTGAGGAGGAACAAACCAAGGAAGCACCAATAAGCTAGAACCCAAGAAGAGGGAAAAAAGCACACAGCCTATAGCACAGACAAAGAGAAAGAAGGCTACTCAGCCAAACCTTGCAAAGCCTACTATAAGAGCAAGCACAAGAGCCACAACTAAAAAGGATAAGGAGTAAAAAAAAAGGAAACATAACAACAAGGTCCAATAAAGAAGAAATTAAGAAGAAAATATGTTGCTCAACCTGACTCTGATGAAGAAAAGATTGAGTCAGAAGACATAAGCCAATTCAGAGTGGTAAGTCATGCAACCAAGTCTAATTTAGAGAATATTTGTGATAATATAAAATATAATGTAGACTTAACTAGCATGAAGAACATTGATTTCAGTAAGTTAAGTAGGGAAGAACAAAACATGGTTGAGGAATCAATCTATATCATGATGGCTAAGTTCAAGAACACCCCGCCTGAACTTGACAATTTAACGCTTAAAGATTTATGTTCTATTGGTGAAAATAAATGGAATTATTGTGTTAACATGGAGAAGGAAATAAGAGAGTCTACATTGCCTCAAATAATGCTAGAGCTTACAAAAGGACAAATAACTAAGGTTAACAAGAAGCATGGGAGCAAATTTGTACGCAAATATAGAGCCTTCAACATTCTCCAAAACAAGATTGAAGATGTTGTTAATAAATCCACTAAGATGTAGAAGTTGATATATGGTTTAAAAAATATTAAGCAAGGAAAAGAGGATCCCTTTGTGGAAAAGAATGATGAGGAAGAGGAGGAGAATGAAAAGAAGAAGAAACTAAGAAAGAAAAAGGAGATAACACAGTAGAGGTGACATAACAGAGAAAAGATGAAGTGGAAATAGTTGAGGAGCAGTAAATAGAATAGAATGTATTAGACACATAACTACCACCTTTGAGCCCTCCACATGACATCTATACACTTGTAGACACAGTACTAGTAAAGGGTGTTCCTGACAACTCTGGTCAAAACATCAATCAATTGACTACAGAGGATATTAAGAAGATCCTTCACCAATCAACATTACAAGCTCAATTATGTAATAATCTTGTATTGGTCATGTAGATGAGTTGCAAAAAGTTATAGCTAACTTAACAAAGGATAAGGTGAATCCACAAGAACCACCTTTTGTTATCCCTACAGCCACTAGTGGAAAACCATAGTGCAAACATTAATAGACACATCTATAAAGGTTGACTCCATAATCAAAGTGATGATGATTGAGCACAAGACTTAGACTGTAGAGGAGAAAGAACCTATAAAGGAAAAAACAAGATAGATGGATACTTCTACCTCTATTTCACAAACATAGGGTACACCACCATAAATAATTGTTATTTATAAAGACAAATCAGAAGAGGACAAGGAAAATCCAAAGGAAGAAGAGCAAGAAGCAATTCAAATATTGGTAAATCTACCAACTATTGGAACTCCTACATGAATGCTTCAGAAGTCGAGCACTAATGTGATGCCACTACAAATCTTAGCACCAAGCTTGAGCTCCACAAAAGTTGCAAGGGTACTTCACTATGGACACCCTACATTAGATGAAGAGATAGTAATTCCAAAATATGACTATGACACTATTACACTTGATCAAATAAATTTAATGTAGGAGGCATTAGAAAGGAAGAAGAAGTAGGAGATGCTCATAAATGAGTATAAACAAAAGCAAGCATTACATAAGATTAAGGACATCTTCTTAGATGCCTTCAGTGTAGAATCACCTGATGAAACAAAGTCCATTTTGGAGAAACTCTTAGAAATAGTGGACCAGGTGTAAAGTGAAGACCATGACACCAATGCAAAACTAATGGAATGGTCAGAGAAGAAAACTCAAGCAAAGGTCAATAAAAATATATCTAGTGAAATAGCACTATCATAGGTAGAGCTAGCAAACAAAATTGAGAAGGTAAAGATAGTACTTGAGAATATATTCTCACTATACACAAAATTGTGTGATCTTTCAATCTTCATACAAGAAACCAGCCAAAGAATAATGAGCTTGGAAAGAAATTTGAAAGCATCAAGCATGCAATTTTCAAAAGATCTAGCTCAAAGTGAGAAGCACTTTCATACAACGCTTCACACATAGAAGGAACTAGCTATATTGATAGTAGAAAAGACTAATCCTAGAGCCAAATTAGTTCAAATACAAGCTACCCTAACCCCTCACATGGAGATTCTACAAAAGGAACTAGCCTATGTAGAAAATGTATTGAAGAAAGATCCTAATCTTTCAACATTAGATGACTTAGTTCACCTTCTAGCAGAGACAACAATACAAATCAAATCCCTAGAAGTTGCAATACAAAACTGGGATTTTGCTCTGATAATTGTGATGAAAGTAAACAAGATCTTCTTGGAAAAATACTCAGTCAACATATAGATCCTTTGACATAAGTGTCAAAAAGGGGGAGACAAATCAAAAGGTTAGAAGGAGACTTAATTTTCAAGGGGAGACATGTGAAAGGGGGAGCCAAAATAAATAGAGTAGAGCAAAAAAAGGGGGAGTACAAGTAAAAAAGAAAAAACAAGGCATATCAGACTAGATTAGATAAAGAGTACCAAAATGAATCAGCATGAAGAAAATCCAATCAGAGAGATTTTGGATACAAAAAAAGGCACATCAACTCAAGGGGATTTACAACAATTTAAGCTTTATAGTCCTTCACAAAATTTTGAACAGTTTTGAAGTTTTGTATATATGTCACATTGTAATTGTATTATACTTAAGGGAGATAGACTCATCATGAATAGTTAAGTTTTTTTGACACTCATGTCAAAGGGGGAGATTGTTGATCTCAAAATGGTTTTGAAAATTGAGTGTTAACACACTTAAGCTATTTGCTAAGTTCATGTCGAGCTAGCAATATATGCTGAGCATAATATATATAGTAAGTGTTGAGTCACCCAGGTGTCAAGAAAATAGATAGTGTCGAGTGAGTATATGTTCTGAGTGAATAATAGACGCCTAGCATGTTCAGGTGCCAAACAAGATAGAATTTTAGTAACTGCCAAGCATTAGTACTTAGCAAGTGTCAAGCAACATAGAATCAACATAAGAGTTTGTGCCTTCACAAACTAAGATGTAAATCAATTTGCATGCCAACTAATGGATAGATCTTGAAGATTAGAGATAAGATTGAATCTATTTGATTCCCTATGTGATCAACATGCAACCAATCAAATAATTGGAATCCTAAAGAGGCAAAATGGATGAATCTCAGGCATAGATTCATACCTAACCCTAAGTTACAAAATCTTTTTTAGGAGATCGAAGCCCCATAATTCATGTGCACTAAATGATGAGAGTGTGATGCATGTGAGTAAATAATAGGAGTAAAAGGGGTGAATTAATAAGAGGACATTCAAGGCAACTTAGAAGAGTAGGAGTATTGCAAGATCGGTTAGAAAAATAGAGAATCAACATTATAAGAGCTTCATATTAGATCAGTGAGGATAAGATTGGATAGAACAAGGATATGAAATCAGAAATATCAAATTGTAAGTGATCAGGTCAAAAATTCTACTGTACTCCCTAACAATTTTTGCAGCAGAATGAAATCCTATGGACTTAGGTTGGTTTAACAACCATTGTATAAATCCTTTAACAAGGTGGCATTCCAAGTGAATGCCTTGTAAATCCTTTAGATAGGTGCACTTCTCACAAGGTTTAAAAGTCTTTAAGAAGGTAGGCTTCTCACAAGGCAAACCATTGCTAATGGGCAAACATTGTAACCATGACAAGTTATATTATTGCTGCAGTAGTAAGTTGTGGGTGTCAGCCCCACCTTAGTTTTACCTTTTCATTTTGGAGGGTTTTTGGGTGATCAAATCTGGTGTCAAATATTTTTCGCGCATGCTTTTACTTTCATGTTATTTCAATATGTTTTCATGCATGTATTGATTTAAGTCAAAAGTTTTAAAGGTTAAAGTTTAGTACTTCTAATTCACTTCCCCTCTTAGAAGTATACTTCCCACTTGTAAATTCCAACACTTCATACTTAAAATATTCCTCCAGCTCATTGATCTAGTTCATCAACTCATTTGGATTTATTCTTCTTAAAAACATTCTAACTTCAAGTTTAGGTCTTTTACCTAGCTTGGAAATGACCCTAAAAATATTCTCCTCCACCTGGTTTAGGAATTCTCATTCTTCTTCCCCTTCCTACACAAAATTTCCTTCTTCTTCATTTCCCTCCTCACTTTTATCCCTTATGGCAAGATTCAACCCTCTATGGATCTCCTCTTGCAATGCATGAACTTGTCTCTAGAGGGATCTAACCTTAGGGGGAACACCTCTAGCCCTTCCACCATGGTCTCTTCTTGTAGGAATCTTTTATCTCAAAACCAAAAACCACACAATCCTAGTGCAAAATGCCTTACAATTGGCGCTCTATCTACACACTCAGGAACTTCCACTTTCATTCCACCTAATGAGGGCACAACTTAAGACAAAATGAACATAGTAGGAAAAGGAGAATTTTATAATCAAATATGATATGCTATTACATTTAGTTCAATGAGAATAGACTCGACTACATGCCCTATAGGCTTATAATGCTAACAAATTATGGAGAAATCCCCTTCTCATAATACCTTCTTTCAAACTCCACAAAAATTGTCTTTACAATGCAAGAAATATCCTTAAGTAAGTCAAATTATGTTTAGGGTTAGGAATACATTTTATAATATTTCATTTGGCATCCACCACCAAAGTAGAAGGTTCTAGAAGATGCATTAGAAGTCGGTGCAAAATTAAAAGAATCCAAAAACGGTAGTCCAACTTCCAAGAGGCATAAATTTTAATTTGGGACTTTGATTGACAAATTGTTTACATTTTTTAAAATATCTCAAATTCCTCTATAGACCTATGGCCTCTTTTTCCTTTTCCTCATTTTTCAGGCCTATACAAGGTCATTTAGTGCCTCAAATTTGACTTTGTAGCATTCTTAGGGGGTCTCTAGGCAACTTAAAATTGCAATAGCTTTCAAATTGTAAAGCCTTTTGACCTTATAATTTTTATGGAATTCTTTAAATTAAAAGTACAATCATTAATCTAACTTATACCCTCTAGCTCACCATAATTATGTCTCAATTGAAAAATAGCCTTTGTACTGGCATACATCTCGATGTGCTAAAAAATACTAACCGAGAAAACTAATGGTGGAACTATGAGAGTTGGAATCTCTATTTGGCCCAAATGGGTATTCAAAAAAAAAACACATTAAACAGAAACAAAAACTAAGCATACTTTTGGGTGATATAGAATTTTCCTTACATTACTAGATGCTCTTGCATCACAACTAATCACAGTTCACCCAATACTTATGTGTATGACATGAAATTACATATACAAGAATGAAAAACATTTGTAAGCATGTTGTATCTATCATGCATACTAATTCATTATGCAAATCAACTACACACTTGATTTTCCATCTACATTATATAGAACTTTACTTCATGTTATACATTTTAATATAGCCAATCATCAAGTTGACATCAATGAAAACACAATAATTGATCAAACAACCATCAAGCATATGATGTAATAACTCATCGCTATAATAACAATCAGTTATGACAATAAAAACTACATCAAAAGAAAAAGAAGAAGATTGACAAGGCTAATAAGCCTAAGCTATCCAAAGGGGAGAAATTATTTGAATCAGTAAAGTCTTCTAAAAAAAACATAGAGAAGGCACAAAGGAAGAAAATTGATGATCCTAGTGACTTGAAGAAGATACAAATTTTGATGAAGGTTATGTTAAGAAAAATAGTCCACCAAGATAACTTTGGGGGGGGGGAGGGGGGGCGAGAGCAGTGCGGGGGCTAAATTAGTTATCCAATAATTAAAAAATTTATCCACCTTAAATAATATTAACCAGTCAACCAAATTAAATAGCAACCATACAAAGATGTACATACACAATTATACTAGATATGTTAATTAGGAAAACCCTTAATCAGAGGCCAAACCCTAGTGGGAATGATGCCCACAAGATGATGTACTAATATAAATATTCCTTGTTAGATGGTCCCTGTTAGGAGTCTATTACAAAATTTAGTACATATGAGTCCCTATTAGGAGACTTTGAATCCTTGTTAGAAGATTCCAATTGTTAGGAGTTGTAGAAAATAGAAGGACACATTGTCCAAATAGCTTCTAGGGAAAGATCTTTGAGCCCACTGTCCAACTGATCTCTCAACTATTCCTTGTAGAATAATTGTATGTACTGAACTTTAACTTCTTGACTCTATCCTTTCAACTAGACCAATCAAAATTCTAACCTTGTAGACCAGGTCACAAACCTTGGATCCAAGTAGAAAACTTTAGATCACACAATGAAGCCTTAGCAATGACTTCACATTCACGTTGCTTTACTTATCTTCATATTTTTCTCTTTGTGCTTCTTGCAATAATTCTTTCATCCATATATAACAAAGGAAAATGTTCTTTCTTTATACTAAATCAATAAAATAATTCCCTAAGTCAGTTTTTAGGCCTTCTCAATTAATTATTATAGGACCTCATTAAGAACACATTACACTTAGTGATAACATTAATCTTCTACCTTGTAACTTGAATAACTTTCCATACATACAATACTATGATGAGCAATATTAGCTATATCATTTCCAAAATGTCTTCTTCACATTGTTGACTTTAGATTCTCAGAATAGAAAGTTTTCTAAGAGATATAACAAGTTTACCAAACATGCCTCTGTAAACTCTATCTCAGAATAGTCTTCACCAAAACTTGCATAACTTCTTCTAGACTTAGTATCTTGTGCTTCCAAGGTTAGTTGCATGTACTAGATACTTAGTAGTATCTCCCTTTAACCTCTCTTAGTGAAAGTACTCAACTATCTATCTGTACCAACTTGATCTTTCTATTGTTCTTCTATCAGATACCATAGAAAACTACTATGTTGACATCAATGACAAACCCAAACATGAATGTAACATATCATCATGATATTGAACTAATCATATTTCTACAATACTCCCCCATGGAAGTATCATTAGAATTTGTGCTTCCAACAATCTCCCCCTTTGGCATTGATGGCCACATAGATGAAAAACATCTAGTTCCAAAAATACCAATTGTAAAAGACTATTAACCTTTCTTTTCAAATCCTCTTCATTAATCATTCTTCCCCATTGATATACCTCAATGTGCTCTATGTTGTACTTCTCCCATATTGACATCAATGTTAAAGGTTTCAGCAACCATCAATCTTTGTAACAACTATCTCTAACCTACTCAAGTGTCCAAAGACACTATTAGAAGCAACATCCAATGAGAGTCTTAGATGACTCAATCCATTATAGCTACTCCCTCATATAGGAAGCATCAACATTTAGTCTAGACAAACAATAGTGATCTGTTACACTAGACTAATGCACTCTTGCATCATCTACTCTAATGTAGGAAGGGGCATAACCCCTAGTATACCTCAAAAATACTCAAAAGTCTCTTTGGGAAGATGCTAAGTGAAAATATCTACAATCTACTCTTTGGTGCTTACATACTACAATATAATTTCCTTTTCTACAACTTTCTCTTTCAACATGTGATACTTGATAGAAATGTGCTTAGTCATAGAATGTAACACTAGATTCTTAGACATATTCACTATGCTTGTGTTGTCACAATATATGACAATAGGTTCACTAAATTCTATCCTTATATCCTTCAACATCTGCTTCATCCAAACAACTTGATTACAATTGTTTGTTGCTACAACATATTTTGCTTCTACTATACTTTATGAGGTACAGTCTTACTTCTTGTTTAGCCAAGAAACCAATCTTCATCGAAGAAAGAAGGCTCCACCACTAGTGCTCTTTTTTTCATCCATACTTCCTGCCCAATCAACATCAATATAAACATATAGAGTAAAATCATTAGATCTTTCATACCAAAATCCAAACTATAGTGTTCCTTTTAGGTATCTAAATATCTTTTGACTATTGCATTATGTGTTTCTCTGGGGTTAGCTTGAAATCTTGCAATAATTCCAACTACATTTTCTATATCTAGCCTTGTGTGAGTCAAATATTGCAATCCTCCAATCATAGATCTCCACTTCTTCTGCTCAAAAATAGGTGTCTCGTCCTTTGTAGATAACTTGTGTCTAGTTAACATAGGTGTTCCAATGGGTTTACATGTTTCCAAACCAAAACTTTTTAGTTTATCTTTAAAATACTTAGTCTATGAAATAAGTATTCCTTCTTTTTCCTGTACAATTTATAATCCTAAAAAATATTTCATTTCTCCTATCATGCTCATTTCAAATTCCTTCTTCATTTCTTCTTTATTATATCCAAGCTTTTTCAAATGCCTTTCCAACCTTGCATACCAATTTTTGTGTGCTTTCTTCAAGCCATATAATGCTTTCTTCAATTTGCATACTATGTCCTTATTATATGTTAAAGGACAACCTTCGGGTTGTTCTATGCATACCTTTTCTTGAAGTTCTCCATCAAGAAATGTTGACTTGACATCCATCAAATATACTTTGAATTTATTATATGTTGTATATACTAAGAATAAACTTACTACTTCTATTCTTTCCATAGGAGCATATGTTTCATCATAGTCTATTCCTTCTTGTTCTGATTAACCTTTACATATCAATCTTGCTTTGTTCCTTACAACTTCACCTTGTGCATTCATCTTGTTCCTGAACACCCATTTTGTTCTTATCACATTCTTGTCTATTGGTTTGGGGAATGATTCCATGTCTCATTCTTCACTATCTAATCCAATTCTTCTTTCATAGCTTACTTCCAATAGTCATCTTTACATGCTTCATGTACATTCTTTAGTTCAACTTGAGATATCAAAAATAGTTCTTTATTGATTCTACTTCTTTTCATCACATCATTATCTCTACTTCCGATGATCTGTTTAGATGGATGATTCTTTGTCATTTTCTTACCAAATGTAGGAGTTGTTATCTCAACTCTTAGCTCTATTGAAAGTTCTAAGCTTTTTTGCTACCTTAGCTCTCCTTCATTCTTCAAATCATTGTTAGTCTCAAAGAATACTTCATCATTCCTTGGTTTAGTAACAACATTCTCATCATCTGAATTACAGTCAACTATTCTTTCTTATATCCTAAATTTATCATCAACTCTTACATTTGCACTTTCCATAATAGTCTTAGTTCTCAGATTATAACATCAATAGGCCTTTATTTTCAATGAATAACCTAAAAACATACCTTCATCACTTCTAGCATCAAACTTATCAATATCATCATCTCTTTTGATATTAAATTTATGACCAAAAATTCTAAAATAATTAACTGTAGGTGAGTGACCAAACCATAGTTCATAAGTGGTATTGTTTGTGTCTTTCCTAAGGTGCACTTTGTTCATAGTGTAGACTATTGTATTCATAGCTTCTCTCCAGAACATCTTGGATACATCATTCTCAAAAAACATATCTCTTGTTACTTTTGTTACTAACCTATTTCTTCTCTCTACAATTTCATTTTGTTCAGGGGTTCTTGGAGCTGATAACTATCTTTTGATTCCATTATCTTCACAAAATATGTTAAACTCGTTTGAAGTAAATTCTCCTCCTTTATCTAATCTTAAACATTTAATCTTCATACCTAATTCATTCTCAACTTTATTCTTGAACATCTTGAACTTATCAAATGTCTCATATTTTTCTTGAAGAAATGCAACCCACATCATTTTAGAAAAGTCATCAACTAAAGGGTAAAAGCACAAACCTGTGTCAACTTTTATAAAGAAATGTGATATCATAATGTGACAGTTCAACATTAATGACAAACAAAACGGTATTTGTGTTTAAAATATGAAGATGATGTAAACTAATGAAATGTGTAGAATTGGATGAATTTTATGCCTATACTTTTATATAAAAATTTTGACTAAGAAGTTATTCATTTTATTTTATTTTGAAGTCCCTTTTTTAACTTTAAAAAATATAGTGTGTAGTTTCCGTCAAACAAGTATATGCAAATCATCTTTTTTTGTTCTGATTTGAAAATATATTATAGATGATATGTATATCTAGTGAATAAAAAAAGAAATAATTATTTTTGATGTATATTTTTTTTTTTATAAGTAATCAAGTTCGACCTTATCAAAATCCAACAATTTTTTCCTCCCGTCAAAACTTCCTTATCAAATCTATACCTTCTTAAAAAAAATTACATATTTGTGAAGAGGAGTCTCTCCTCTAGAGATAAATATAATTTTTTAATTTTTTTGATATGATTTACTATTTTTTTTTTCTTTTTTGAGGGAGCATCTTCTAAAATGTTGAAATATTGATTTATAATATTTTGATATTACAACATATTATAACTAATCAAAACACTCAAAAAATTATATAATGATGATATTGAATCTAAGATCTATAAAAGGGTATTTTTATTTTTTGAAAAAAATTGAGTTTTGATAGAGAAATGAGATTTGACCAAAATAGGTTTTGGTATCATAAACAGTGACACAGATCTATGCTTTTACCCTAAAATCATGAAATACCTTTCACCATAGAGTCCTTTAGTCTTTATAGAACCACTAAGATCTATATGTATAATATTTAATTTTGTTGTAGTAGTAAACTTCTTGTTGGGAAAAGAAGTTTTGTTATGTTTTTCCAATACACACTCCTTGCAAATTGTGTTAGTAGGCTTTACAATCTTAGGCAAATCTCTAACTGCAAACATACTAGTAGTATTTATAATGTTGTCAAAGTTTATATGATAAAATCTCTTATGCCATAACCAACTTGCATCTACCTTTGCAACCAAACATGTCATTTTAGTAGGGTTCAACTAAAATACATTACCTCTAGATCTTGTTCCTATTCCAATTACCTTTCCATCTTTGTCTCTAATCACGCATGTCTTCTCTATGAATTATAACTGAAAACCTTTATCCACTAATTGTCCAACACTCAAAAGATTGTGCTTCAAAACATCAACAAAATATACATCCTTAGTGTTAGTCTTGCCATCAAGAGTTATAGATCCAATAACTTTAACATGACACACTGCATTATTTCCAACTCTGACAATACCTCCATTGTGACTTTTGAAGTCAACAAACTTGTTCACATCATTGGTCATATGATGTGAAAAGCCACTATCAATTATCCAATCAGATTTCTTTTCAACCTATGATTCCAAAGCCATTTTCTCTAGAATTTCTTCTATAATAGCCACAAATCCTATTTCATCATCACTAGCACTTACTGCTTGTTCATCAAAATCATCTTCTTCATTTGCATACAAACACTCTCTATCTCTTCTAGGTTTGAAATTGCCTCTATACTTTTTCTCTCTTTTAGGACACTTAGATGCATAATGACCAAATTCATTACAAGTCCAACATTTAAAGATTTTCTTACCATCCTTTTCTCTTCTTACTAGATGGGCTACTCATTTTTCTATCTTTTTGTCCTCATCAGATCTGTTACTACTAGCAAAGTCTCCTCTAGTACTTGTGCTCCTCGATAAACTAGGTTGAATATTTAGGGTTCTAAAATTTATTTTTGTTCTAGTCAATTATCTAGACTGTCTAAGCTAATTATCGATTGCTTCAAGTCTCACAAGTAATGTTTCCTTTGTGAAATCTTTGGTATATGAGATCAACAACTGTATCATTTGAATTGCTAGCTTAAATGGTGGTGTTAAGCTCTTCAAATATTTTCAAGATACTAAGATGATGGAAGATGAATCTATATGAACATTTGCAACTAGGATATCAAAACTTACTTGGTTACTCCTTGAGATTAGGTCTGTATTAATTTTTGATATCCTACCTACAAATGCTCTTATAGATTCATCTTCCATCATCTTAGTATCTTAAAATGCACAACTCCAGCTTTGTAACCTTAATTTCTTAGAATGTTCATCTCCTTCAAAACTATTTTCCAAAGCTTTCCAAATCATATGAGAAGTAATAGGTGACTTTACCTGCTTGCACTCAATTTTAGGAAGTGTAGACAATAGTACTTCTCTAGCTCTTATGTCACACATGAAAAGTTCCCTTTCTTCCTTGGTACAAGTTTCCAATTCTTTCTCAGTAATGATTTTCTTTTCTGATTTTGTCAAGATCCAATATCCTAGACCCATACACAATAGATGTGTCTTCATTTTTTTCTTCTAGCTATCATGATTTGTTCCATCAAACTTCATACTATCCTTTCTAAATATGTTTGCCATGGATCTCCCAAAGTTGTTAAACTTTATCTTCAAGGACCTGATACTCTGATACCAATTGTTAGAAAGAATAGTTTGCTAATATAACTAAGAGGGAGGGGAGTGAATTAGTTATCCAATAATTAAAAAATTTATCCACGTTAAATAATCTTAACCATTCAACCAAAGTAAACAACAACCATAAAAAGATGCACATACACAATTACACTAGATATGTTACTTAGGGAAACCCTTGATTAGAGAGAAAACCCCAGTGAGAATGATGTCCACAAGATGATGTACTAATATAAATATTCCTTATTAGAGGATAGACCTTGTTAGGAGTCTATTACAATATTTAATACATGAGTCTCCATTAGGAGACTTTGAACCCTTGTTAGAAGATTCTAGCCGAGTTAGGAGTTGTGACAACCCTATTAGGAGTTGTAGAAGGTAGAAGACCCCACTATCCCAATAGCTTATGGGGCAAGATCACCAAACTCACTATCCAACTAATCTCTCCACTATTCTTGGTAAAATAATTATATGTACTAAACTTTAACTTCTTTCCTTTGTCTTGTCAACTGGACCAATCACTATTTGACCTTGTAGACTAGGTCACAAATGTTGGATCCAAGTATCAAACTTTAGATCATACAATGAAACATTGAAAATGAAGTTTCCTTCACATTCTACTCTTCGTGCTTCTTGTAATTGTTCTTCCATCGATACACAACAAAGGAAAATTTCCTTCCTTTATACCAAATCCATAAAAAAAAATTCCCTGAGTTGGCTAGTACACCTTCTTTAATTAATTATTATAGGACCTTATTAAGAACATGTTATAATTAGTGATAACATTAATCTTTTACCTTGAAACTTGAATAACTTTCCATACATGCAATATTATGACAAGCGATCTTAGCTACGTCATCTCTAGAATGTCTTCTTCACATCTTTGACTTTGACTTCTTAGAATAGAAACTTTTCTAAGAGATATAACAAGTTTAACAAAACATACCTCTGTAAACTCTATCTTAGAACAATCTTCATTGAAACTTGCATAACTTCTTCTAGACTTAATATATTATGCTTTTGAGGTTAGCTACATATACCAAATACTTAGTAGTATCTCCCTTTAACCTCACTTAGTGAAAGTACTCAACTATTTATCTATACCAACTTGATGTTTTTGTTGTTCTTTTATCAGATACCACATAAAACTACTATGTTGACATCAATGACAAATATAGTCATGAATGTAACATATCATCATGATAATGATATAATTATGTTTATATAATACTCCCTCATGGAAGTATCATCAGCATTCATGCTTCCAACGGGTTAGTGATAAATGAAAGAAGTGGAGAGAAATAAAAGTTAGTCATTGAACCCAGAATGAAGATTGTCAATTATGATATGAGTAAGTATCATCCTATGGATAAAATTTGTTGCCCAAATCAATAAGTGGGGTATTTTAGCTAATTTTAAGAGGTATTATGATGTTTTCAAGGATGGTTAGTAGAAAATAATAGAATATGTAGTTATCATTATTATGAATAATCTTTAAAAAATCTAATATTGCTTTAAGGCCAAATACTAACATCTTTGTATGATAAACTAGAGGCTAGATATAGTTCTACATTAGCAAAAGATAAGGAATTGATCGAGTATATATTGGTACAATTTAAACCAAATTTAGTGAATAAATTAAAGAAACTATTGATAAAAAAAAACCATCTTTCAAAACCAAGGAAAGGTTGACTAGATTGTTAAATGGTGATTCCTAATCAGTCCAAGATAAGACTGAGACAATATTGAAGAATTTTTTGGGGGCTTAAGAGAATTGAAGAAAGAAGTGCACATTGTTAAAATTGAACCTAAACCAAAATTAAAAGATCAAAGGTAACTCAAACTGATATTGGATAGGATACTAGAGGGTTAAAGGTCACAATTGATGACGTTGATGTTCCTAATGCTCTAGAGAAACCATTGGGGCTACTATAAATTACTAGCATAAATCAAGTGATGGGAGAATTATTGGTCGATTATAATCCAAAGGATAATCCTACTCATGAGGGGCAGTTATAGGATCTAGTAGAAGATGTTATCAAGAATATTGGAAAGAAGGATGAACAAGAACAAACACAAAATCTATAAATTAGGTGATAAAGAGAAGTCAGAAGAAGGTGATAAAGGCACTATAGATAAAGGGAAAGAGAAGGAAGTCATAAAAAAACCCTATTTTTTTATGATGATGAAGATGATATACTAACTCTAGAAAGGCAAATAGATATGATCATAATGAGTGCTACTAAAAAATTCATGTGGCTATGGCTATTAATTCCAAGGCTAAATGAGATCACAAAAGAAAAGAGGAAAAAATCATTCTATTTACAAGGGATATACTACTAGACTTAGTTTCTGAAGAAATATATGATAAAAAGGATAAACCCATAGAGAAATTATACCACTTAGTGATAGTTTTAGGAGATTAGATGGAAAGTCTTGATGAAGAAGGTATGAAGAGTGTGCAATGAGATTATGAGAAGTAGAGGTCATAAAATTTGGCACAACAAATTACATTTTACATAGGATTTTTGACTATTGAAACCAATAAGGTCAAGGATGCACTAAAATAAGGTGATAAGATACTTACCTTGGTTTATTGTTATTCAAGTTTTATAAAAGATATTGAAAGAAAAAAGTGTGAATCTCAACAAGAGATAAGGCTAGTAATAGAATTTTTTTATTGAACCAACTAGTTTTCTATAGGAATTGGAGCATTAGTACATATTCTAAACCATAAACTCAAAACTTATAGACAAGAAAAGGAGGAAAGAATTAGTACATTGATGGATTTGTAGAGCCAAGTAATTCTTAAAATAGGCATGGACTAAAGTAAGTAGAAGTGGTATTAACCTTTCCTAATATGAGTACCATGGATGCCTTGGATAAGTTCATCTTTTTTTCTATGTGGTTGGATATTGATCCTTGAAATTCTCAAGAAGATTTGGGAGACTCACTTAAAAGTGTTTGAAGAACAATTTTGAAAAGGTAATTAAGAGAATATACACCTATACTTGTGAATTTTTTTAATATTTTGTACACCTTTTTCATTTTTGTCAAGGGGGGAGTAGTATGATGTCAGTAAAAAAATTGTACCTAGATTTGATATGTATAAGGGAGTAGTAATTATCATCTCAAAGGGATTTGGAGTTACGTTTTTTAGGTTAGTCAATAACTTAGAGTTTTAGTTATTTTTTAACAATTAATCAAAATTTTCTCTAAGTCTTTCCATCAATGCAAGGGGGAGCTTGTTGGCATGATAATAATGAATAGAGATATTGTTGAAGTAAAAAGGGTTAAATGATCATAATAGTATTATTCATTATTGGAAACAAGATGATCTTCAACTCATAAATCAACTATACTAGTAGTAGAGCTAATGAGATTGACATTATTGTGAAGTATGTAGCATACTAGTGAAAAAATAGTGTATTGTGTGTTTCAGTGTATGTGTTTGATAGAGATGATGAAGAAAAGGAAGATGTGTGTGTGCGCACATGCGCGCGCACACGTATGTATTTATGTATGCATGTATGTATGTATGTATGTATGTATGTGTGTGTGTGTATATATATATATATATGTATGTATGTATGTATGTATGTATGTATGTATGTATGGATACATATATATATACATACATACATATATATGTGTGTGTGTGTGTGTGTATGTATATGTATGTATATATGATGAAGGGCCTTTTGAAAATAATTGATCAATTATATATTGTCTTTGATGTTACACAAAATGCCATATCATTGTCATTTAGTGTATGCTAAGCTCACTTGGGCAACGAAAACAATTTCATGTGTCTTCCAAGAATTCTAGAGTTTGCCAAGCTTAGAAGTTAGTGTCTACCAAGTTCACTCAGGTGACAAAGGAAATATTGTAGAAGTTGAGTGTTAACTGAGTTCACTTAGTTAATGAGGAAATTTTAGATAAAAACTAGTGGTAACCAAGCTCTCTTGTTTAAGGAAGGAAAATCTATTTTGGTTAGTGTCTACCGAGCAGGGTCGGCTAACAAAGGATTTTCTTGTTTTGGCATATTGAATTCAATTTATTTGTTTATTGGTTTTAGCTAACTGAGGAGATGAATATTAAGTATTCTAATTTGTATTCAAGATGGCTTGAAAATATGTAAGATATAAATATAAGGTCAATTTGATAATTGAAGAAAAAGCAAGTGAATAGAAGATTTGAAGATGCTTAGAGGAATAAAATTAGAAGGATAAATAGAATATCCTTGTGGAGCTATACAAATACATTCAATCACAAAGGATCAAATATAAAAGCTAGAGTTGAGATCTATAATCAGCAATTCACATGCATCAAAAATCATGTCATCACATTGTAACTTTCTAACCATTGTAGCAGTGATCCAGATCTCTTAATAGTGTTGGCTTAATAGCTATTTGTAAATCCTCTAACAAGGTAGCATTTCTAGATCAAAGTGTCTAAAGACCTCTAACAAGGCCTTTCCTAATAGGGTGATTAAATTCTCTAGAAAGGTCACACCTAACAGTGTGTTTTTTATCCTTTACCAAGTTTGGATCCTAATAGGGCTCACTTGAAAAGATTGAAAATTAGTAACTACTTGCAATTGGTGGTTTTTTCCAAATTGGATTTCCACATGAAATCTTGGTGTCACTTGTGTTCATGCTATTTATTTTATGTGTATGCAACTAAGTTAAGTAAGGTTAATCACTAATAATATCTTAAGATTGTCAAGTTATAGTTGATTCTCAATGCTTGCTAAAATATAGAATTTACTAGTGTTAACCAAGTGTCTGTGTGTTTGTCGAGTAACAATAGAATACAATTTAATTAGAGTTTATGTCTTGACTTGTTTTCACATATAAGGGATTTGGGATTTATTTTTGTGGTAATTGATTCACCCCCTCCCCTATAAGTTACTCCTCTTATATTGGTGTCAAAGCTTTTGGTTCTTGTAGAAAAAGTTTCAAGGACCTAAGGTAAAGATCAAGATATCTTACAGGAGGGAAATCATAAAACTAAATAGAGATAACTTCAAGGCATGGCAAGAATTCATGAGGCTACACTTGGAAACCATTAGAGATTTAGGAATAAAGTATCTAGATGCCAAATACAGAGCTCCTACTGGAAGTATGACTATTGAAGAAATTGTAGAGAAGAAGAGTCATAATATCATGATGATTGATATTGCTTCATCTCTCAACTATGCCAAATTTGATGAGGTCAAAGATTGTGGAACTGCTTATGAAATGTGGATCAAGCTAAAATCCATCCATGGAGGAGATGACAATGTAAGTAGAGCCAAAGTAGAAAGTCTTAGAGGAAAGTTTGATTAGATGAAAATGAGAGAGGATAAAAATATTGCAAAATATGTTGAAAGAATCAAAGCTAGTGTTAGTGCTATCAAAGCCTATGGAGGAACAAATGAAGATGTAACAATCATAAGCAAGGTACTTAGAAATTGTCTTCCTATCTATTCAATTAGAGTATCTATTATTCAAGAGATGAGATGTGATCCAAATGACAATATAAATTTGGATGTTGTAGTTAGAAGATTGACTACATTTGAACTAGATAACTATGATAATTATACTCCAAGTTCTAGCAATCTTGAGTCTGCATTTGAAGCTAAGGTATCACTCAAGAAGAAATCTATAAGTTCTAAAATAAAATGAATAGAAAGTGAAGAGGAAGAAAGTTCTGACAATGAACTTGAAGCCATTGAAGCATTACTTGCAAAAGGTTATCCCAAAGGAAAAGGAAAGTATAAAGGTAAGATTCCTCCAATTTGTTTCTCTTGTGAAGAAGTTGGACACATTGTTGCAAGATACCCAAATAGAGAAGAGAAAGATGAAAAGAAAGACAAAAAGCACAAAGGTAAGAAGGATTTCAAGAACTTCAAGGACTACAAGGAAAAAGGTAAGAAATATTATTTTATGGCTAAAGATTTAGATAGTAGTAAAGATGATGAAATGGTTTATATTATTGTAAACAATGAATTTGGTGATGAAGGAGATAAAATGACACTTATCTCTCTTGTTGGAAAAAATGATACATGTATTATTGATAGTGGCTTCTCACATCATATGAATGGTGAGAAAACAAAGTTTGAATATATGGAGCATTATGATGGTGGAAGTGTTAGATTTGGAAAAAATGAACCTTGTTACATAAAGGAAAAAGGTTGTATTTCACTAACAAATGAACTTAGATGTGACAATGCCTACTAGGTTGAAGGAATAAAGCATAATCTATTGAGTGTGGCACAATTGAATAACATTGCATTCAATTTAGAATTCATGAAAGGGAAGGCCAAGTTGCTGGATGAAAAAGGTAATCTAGTCAGGTTTGGCAAACAAACAAAGGGTAACCTATTCTACCTAGATTTTAGTGAAAGTTTGTGTTTTATTACTCAAGTAGAAGAACATGGTTATGGCATAAAAGGTTATCTCATGTGAACTTTGATAATCTAGTCAAGATAAGTAAAAAAACAAAAAAAAGAGGTATTCCTAGTTTGAGGAAACTTGATATGGACCTATGCAAAAATTGTCAAATTGGTAAGATCAGAAAGACAAGTTTCAAAAGCAAAGACTATTATTTAGAAGAAGTCTTGGAGCTAGTTCATACAAAATTATGTGGACCTATTGGAATAGAGAGCTATAATGGAGGTAAGTATTTTATAATATTTGTTAATGATTATTCTAGAATGATGACTGTAATGTATCTAAAAGAAAAATCTAAAACTTTTCAAAAGTTTAAGTGGTATCTAGCAATATTAGAGAAATAAACTAGAAAGAAGCTAAAGTGTTTGAGATTAAACAAAGATCGTGAATTTATTTCCAGTGATTTCAATGAATGCTATATTGAGAGAGGAATTAAGAGACAGGTATCAACCCCATGTACACCTCAGTAAAATGGTATAACAAAATGAAGGAACATATACATCATGGATTGTGCAAGAACCTTAATGATAGAAAAGAGTGTTGCAAGCAAATACAAGAAGGAAGCAATCAGTATTGTAGTACATACCTTGAATAGAGTATAGTTCAAGAAATACTCAAATCAAACTCCTTATGAATTATGGTATGGCTAAAAACCTAATGTAAGCTACTTTAAAGTATTTGGTAGAAAATGTTATATCTTGAAGGAAACTGTGAAAGGTAAATTTGATGTCAAAGGTGAGGAAGACATATTCCGAGGATACTCCTATAGAAGTAAAGCATACAAGCATTTGAATTTAACTAATCATAAAATCATAGAAAGCACACATGTGAGAATTGATGAATTTGTAGAAAAGAGTGAAGAAGAAAGTAGCAAAGAACCTAGGGATTACAAAAGATTTATGTGTTATGAACCAAATACATTGCCAAATCTATTTCAAAGTTAAGAAATTTTACCTCCTAAGTCCCAAAAATATCTAAAAGCTACCAAGTTGCAAATAGTTTAACCCAAGTCATAGTCAGAAGCTACCGAGCCATTGCCATAGCAAAGCGAGTCTGATGGACCTGATTCAAAGATAGTAGGACCCAAACTTGATACAGAAGATCATGGTGAGCTTAGTGGAACAAATTCCAAATCCAAAGTACTTATGTTAGAAAGATATGTCAAAAGGCACCATGCACCTAATTAGATCATTAGAGACAATTCAAATGGAACAATGACAAGAAAAAAATTGAAAGGTGCATGTTTGTTTGTTAAATTTGAACCTAGAAATGTCAAAGATACTTTGGATAATGAAAGTTGGATTGAAGCAATGAATGAATAAATAGAATGGATAGAAATGAATAAGACCCAGAATCTTGTTCCTAGACCCAAGGATAAAATTATAATTGGCACAAAGTGGGTTTTCAGAAATAAGTTGAATGAAGATGGAGAAGTTTCCAAAAATAAGGCAAGGTTAGTATGTAAAGGATATTTTCAAGAAGAATGTATTGACTATGGTGAAAATTTTTTTCCTGTTGCTAGATTAGAAGGTGTTAGAACTTTACTTGCTTATGTTGCACATAAAGGATTTAAAGTTTATTAAATGGATGTAAAATCTACATTCTTGAATGGAATTCTTGAAGAGGAAGTTTACATAGAATAACCTGAAGGTTTTGTGGATTCTACCAAAAACGATATGGTCTATAAATTGCACAAAGCATTGTATGGTCTCAAGCAAGTTCCTAGAGCTTGGTATGAAAGACTTCATAACTACTTGATAAATATTGGTTTTCACAGAATAAATGATAACAACACTCTATATATCAAAGGACTAGACAAGAAAATTTTATTAGCAAAAATCTTTGTAGATGACACATTGTTTCTTGGAAATGATGACCTATGTAACGTATTTTCAAAAGAAATGAGTACATAATTTGAGATGTCAATATTTTGAGAGATAATATTCTTTATTGGTTTGCAGATTTGACATAAGAAAGATAGTATCTACATTAGTCATTCTAAATATATCAAGGAGATACTAAAAAAGTTTGGAATGGAAGATTCAAAGCCAGTTGGAGCACCTATGTCTACTAGGCATGAGCTTTCCAAAAATTATGATTTCAAGGAGGTAGATCAGACCACATATAGATCAATAATTGAAAAAGTGTAGTATGTTATACATACTAGGCCTGACATTACCCTTGTAGTTGGTATGGTGGCAAGATTCTTAGCAAATCCTAAAGAAAATCATATGATGGGAATTGAGAATCATGAGGTATCTAAACGGTACTGAAGATTATGTCTTATGGTACAAGAAAGGAAGCAACTTAGAGTTATAAGCCTTTACTAATGTTGATTGGGCAAGAAGCATTGATGATAGAAAAAGTACCAGTGGTGGGGTATTCTTTATTGGTAAAAGGCTAGTATCTTGGACAAGAAAAAAGTAGAATTGTATTTCCCAATCTACAATAGACGTAGAATATGTGGCAACAGTAGTTAATTGTTCTAGTATTGTTTGATTCAAACAACTTTTGTTAGGTATGGAGATAGAAGTTAAGCATCCAGTGATTATATTTTTTTATAACACTAGTACAATAAACGTATCAAAGAATCCTATGATGCATACCAAAAATGAGCACATTGCTATAAAATATCATTTTGTAAGAGAATTGGTACAAGAAAAGGAATTAAAGTTAGAATATGTGAATACCAAAGAATAGCTTGCAGACATATTTACTAATCCATTACCTAAGGATGCATTTTTGTATCTAAGAGGTAAGTTAGGGGTCATTCCCCTATCTGAAGCTCACTAAATAAAGTTTAGTTATGCATCAACCAAAGCATGTTGAAGATCAGTTTGTCGATGCATTATTGGAAAGGGCACATTGCATATGAATTAGTACATAAGGTACACTGATATTTTTTTAATATTGTCTTTGGCATGAGGTGTTAAAGAGGGAGATTTTTTATGTCATAATTCATTTTATAAAGAAGGAATGTAGAAAGTAGATGAACTTGGTCTGATATCAAAAAGTAAGAGTTTTATATCATAAGAAGATATTTGAAGATAAATTTTTGCTAACAGAGGGAGAAACTGAAGGTAGTGACAATTCTCATGGATGAGAATCAAAATGAAACTAAGGATATATTCCTTAATTTATTCTTGCTCTAAAAATTCCATTATATCATGACATGTTGTATTGCCATCAATGCCAAAAAGGGAGACTATTAAAAACAATTGATCAATTGTATATTGTCTTTGATGTTACACAAAATGTCATATCATTGCTAGTTAGTGTATGTTGTTCTCACTTAGGAAATGAAGATAGTTTCCTATGTCTACCAAGAATTCTAGAGTTTTCCAAGCTCAAAAGTCAGTGTCTACCAAGTTCACTCAAGCGACAAAGGGAAGATCACAGAAGTTGAGTGTTAACCATTCTCACTCAGTTAATGAGGAAATGTTGGATGAAAACTAGTGTTCTCTTGGTTAACAAAGAAAAATCTATTTTGGTTAGTGTCTACCAAGTAGGGTCAGCTAATGAAGGATTTTCTTGTTCTGGCATATTGAGTTCAATTGATTTGTTTGTTGGTGCTAGCTGACTTGGGAGATGAATATTAAGTATTCTAATTTACATTCAAGTTGACTTGAGAATATGTAAGATATAAATATAAGTACAAGTTTGAAATTGAATAAGAAGAAAGTGAATAGAAGATTTGAAGATGCTTATAGGAAGAAAATTAGAAGGATAAGCAAAATATCCTTGTGGAGCTGTAAAGATACATTCAATTAGAAATGATCAAGTATACTAACTAGATTCAAGATATGTAATCAACAATTTAGTTGCATCAGAAATTAGTTCATCTCATTATTACTTTCTAACCATTGTAGTAGTGATCCAAATCTCTTTACAGAGTTGTCTTAACAACTATTTGTAAATCATTGAAAAAGATGGCATTTCTAGATTGAAGTGTCTAAAGACCTCTAACAAGGCCACTACTAATAGGGTGATTGAATCCTCTAATAGGGCCAAACCTAATAGTGTGTTTTATAACCTTTAATAGGGTTTTTCCCAAGTTGGATTTTCATGTTAAATCTTGGTGCCACTTGTGTTCATGTTATTTTTTTTATGTGTATGCAACTAAGTTAAGTAAGGTTAATCACTGATAATATCTTAAGATTGCTAAGTTACAGTTGATTTTCATTTTCTTGCCAAGTTACAACATTTGCTAGTGTTAATTGAGTGCATGTGTGTTTGCCAAGTAACAATAGAATACAATTTAATCAAAGTTGATGTCTTGATTTGTTTTGACATCTAATGGATCTAGGATTTATTTTTGTGGTACCTAACACCCCTCCCCTCTTAGTTACTTATCTTATATTTTCAACAGGGGCATCTGAGGCTCAAGTTTTTTGACTCAGATGTGGGTTTTGGCTGAAATTTTATAGGCAGTTGAGTGAGAAGTAATTTGAATTTCTAATTGAGCTTATCTCAATAGGTGGCCATTTTGACATTTTTTGGAAGCCTAAAATATCATCTTGGCCTCTAAAATTGGATTTTTGTGTTTTTTTTTCTAGTTTTTTAGAAAGTTCTTTTTGTAATAAATCTAAAATCATATTTTTTATTTTGTTGATTAGTTAAAAATTCATCTTGCCTTAGTTGGGGGCTTTTCTTGGGAAAAATTAGGATTCCTAGGATAAGTTTTGAAAATTACCAAAAATGGAAAAATCTGCTTTTCTCAAAAATCTACCAAATATGCTAATTTTCAAAATCATAATAAGTACTTGTTTTCTTTTATTGTAGAAGTAGAGTAGAGTGGGGAAATTTTAATGAAGAATTTTGGCATTCTAAAACTTTTGTATTGTGTCATTTTCTTATTTATTATTTGAAGGGTTTAGGTTACATCATTTGGTATCAGAGCAAGAAGATGGCTAGGAGAGGAAGAGGAAGAGGAAGAGGAGGTGCATGTTGATGCAAATATTAGTGTTGGATATGCAAAGGGAGATTGAATGCCTCAATGAGTGACTAGATAATCAAGGAATACAAAGAGGAAATGAATCTTATGAAGAGGGAGAAAATGTAGATGAAAGGCTAGGAGAAATGAGCTATGCAGATAGAGTTCTCAAAGCTTTAGAAAGAAGAAGTGAAGCAATAAAGATTGACATTTTAGACTATGTTGGTGGTCTTAAGCCAGAAGAACTAATAGACTAGCTAAACTGTTGAGATAATGGGTGTTGCACACATTGCATAATATTGTTATATTGTATTATTTTATTTTATTATGTAATGTTGTACCTAAATGGACATGCAACATGTAAAGATTCCCATGGGATATACTTGATAAGTTGTATTGTAACATTGTGACAATATTTGATGTAATTATTTAATATTGGGGAAAAGAAATTAAATTTTCATTATTGTATTTGGGGTCAATGGGTTAGGGCACATGGTTTTAGCACATGGTTTATGTAATACCACTCAGTGGTTTTGTGGGACTTGCTAATATATAAGTAGCCACAAGGGTAGTTGTTGTAGGAGAAGATAGAAGGCAAGAAGGGAAAGAGTCAAGTGGGACAAAGTTTGACATGTTAGCCAAGGGAGCATTTGTGAAGGTTGGAAGCATGGTATGGGATGTGTGGATTCATGCTTGTTCACATAGATTGTTTGGTTGTGGCTATTGCTTTAAAGGCTTCCATAGTTGTATTGCAATAGTTTTTTTGCTAAATAATGCATGGTGATGGATGCTTTTGGAGGCTAGGTTTTTTCCTCAATGAGGGTTTTCTAAGGTATATCTTGTGTCACATTTTTGTGGGTATGTTGTCTATTCTCTTGCAAGTGGATTTCAATTGCATATTTATTTTAGATCTACTATGGTTTATGTGGAAATAGTTATATTCTTTATTGCAAGTTTCCTTACAAGTGGTATCAGAGCTATAGTTTTGTTATTGTAACCCTAGATTTAATTGCATGAGAGTATAAAAGAAAGGGCAAGATATATGAGTTTTTTATTGTAGATATAAGGGTTTTGGGTTTGTTGTTATGATGGGATGTTGAAATATTTTGGGCATGTGAAATTATTGGTCAAATTGATTTTTTGGATGTTTCATTTAAATGAGGGTTTTAGGGGGAGCTTGTAGAAATGACCTCCTAGGTAAAAATAGACCTCACTATTGGATCTAGGTCGATGTTTGCATAAATTTTGATATATAATATGCCCTAGTTTGGCCATGTTCAAAGGAAATGAAAGAGTTTTTTAGTTTTAGCCCGTGATGATCGTCTAATTTAATCCTGTTAGAATTTTTGTCACAAAAAAGAGTCACAATGAAAATGGTAAAAAGACAATCTCAGTAAAATGGCCATAGCTTTCTCTCAAGATATTGAAATTTAGATTTCTTATCAGCGTTGGAAAGCTAATTTAGAGGACTAGAACATGGTGTAGGTTTGGTTCTATGATTTTGACATTTTGTTAGGTTTTAAGAGCCCAAAAATAAGATGTTTTTTATTTTAAGCACAAATTAGGGCATAACTTGGGCATACAAAGTCAAAATTTGAACTTCAAATAGTCAAATAAAAGCTCTTGTAGAGCTTGGTACATATTTGGTGCAAGTTTGACATGATTTATTTGGTGATATATTAATTTGAATAGTTTATGATATATATTGACTATGGTAGCATTGTGAGTTTATGACATTGTATGTTTGGAGATTTAAGATTTGATGTCATTGTATACTAAGTTCATATTTTTAGATTGGTCTTATGATGATATGGTTATTAGTTTTTGGTTTGGATATGTATGATGACTTGTTGGGTCTATAAGATACGTAGTGTTGTAAGTGGTCTATACTTATAGGTTGCATTTATAGCTTGGTTATGGGTTGTCTTTGTCCATTAATCTTTCATTATTGATACACATTTAGATTGGTGGCTTGGATTTGGGTTGTCTATGCCTTAAGTCACATGATTTGTTGATTTTTTCTTCATGTAGAAGGGATGAGATGTTGTTACTAGGTACAATCATGGTATAGGATTGTGGTTGACAATTTTATATTGATAGGTTTGACATATTGAGTGTCAGATGCTTAGTTCATGGATGTGATCATGGTGCCATAGATTTTTACATGACATGATTGGATATATATGAACATCCTTGATGTTCATTGGTTTAGATTTATGATTTGGATATGGTGGTATGTCTTTGTAGTTGAGGATCATGGTTATTTGGTTTCTTTTGAGGAGCTCGTGATGTGCACTTTGATTTCTTTGATGGTTTGATGCCTTGGTTGATTATCATGGTTAGAGGATGGTTTTTCATCATGATGTCATGAGTAGCTTGGCTACATAGTTTAATGAGAGATAGTGATAGTGATGAGGTGATAGTGTATGATTAGTTCCTAGTTTGGTTTGTATCTTCTTGGTTTGGAGATCTTGGTTTCACTTGGTACTAACATTTTGGTTATGTGAGTGTAGACCTAGAGGATCTTCATGTAGGAGATGGATTTTATGATTCCATAGGTGACTCAATACCATGGTTGAGTGGGAGTTATTGGCATTGATATATTTATTGAGTGTTTGTAGATGTTGGAGGTTTGTCTTAGATGTTGTTGCTGCAAAAGAATATTTTAAATTTGTATGGTGCACTTGTTATCTTCATGGTGTGTGGAGATGGTTCTTCATGGTATGTGGAGATAGTTGCATCTTGAGGACTAATGAGATTCTTGGTAAAGGTGTATTTTATGCTTTCATTTGACATGTTATCCTTGGTGTAATGATGGTTTCATTATTATGTCATGATATACTCTTGATATGTATTTAGACTTTTGACATGTTATAGAATGTTCATATGGAGCATGTTATCTCTTTGGTTGAGATGGTTGGATCATGTTGTCATGTTTATGTTCTTGAGGCCATGGTTGGAACTTTGACATTGGATCTTGGTTTAGTTTCTTAGTATTGAGTATAGTGATCATAAGCTGGATACTTCATGATATTGCTATGTTGCATTTGGAATTAGCATGGATTGATAGGTTGCAGGTGCTCATAGATACTTAGAGATGGTGGTGATGCTGATTTCTCTTGGATTAGAGATATGTTTTTTGGGATACTACATGGTTTTAGTAGGAAGTTTGAGGGATAGTCACCTAATATGGACTTGAGAGGAGATTGTTCTTAGATGAGTCTTGGTTGGAGACTTTGATATGTTGATGAGAACTCTCATTCCCCACTCTTGGTCTACTTAGCATTTTGCTACTTGAGAGGTGTAGCTCATTTTTTTATCTCAAATGCATTATGTTTATGCTTGTCTTTCATGGATATGGATCTTGAGCTATGGTACATGAGTTAGTTTTGGAGGGTTCATTTAAGAGATGGTTTAGCATTGGTTATCTCCATTTTCATATGTTGTTGTGTTAGTTAAGTTTGGGAGATGGTTTTATATTGGGCATATTCCTTGATTTGGGAATGGTTTATGAGTATGATATTCTTATGAGTAGCTTACATCCATGATTAGTTATATTGTATGGTTTAGGTGTTTTTGTGGCTTCTTGGTTGAGGTTTTATGGAGGAGGTCATACTTGCATAGTTTACATCTAGAGGTGTCTCTAGAAGGACATGATACAAGTTATGATTTGCATGGTTTCTCTTTGGTCTTGGTTATCTTCTTGGATGTTTGTTTTCACTTTCATTGGATTTGAGATTAGTTGGAGATTGTGATCATTGGTTTTTGCTCATGTATGTCATGTGAGAGATGACATGGTTATTCCTTTATCTCTTTCCTCTATTGGTTGTGGAGAGCTTGGGAGACTGTTGGAGACTTGTTATGCGAGTTGTTTTTGTAGATTATTAGTTTATGTGTTGTGGATGTCCTTGAGACTACATGGATTCACTTCTTTGAGATGTTATGAGTGGATTGGTTATAGATTTGACATTATCTTTTATGTGTGGGAGCTTCTCAGTATATATGTGGCAAGTATTTCTCTTGAGGCTTGTGATTGTAGGTGACATATTGGATATGTTGATGATGTGAGATTCACTTGGTATACCTTTAGAGGTACAGATAGTTGGATGGGTTTGGCATTTGTTGTGGGTGCTATTTCAGCTATGGATATTTTGATAACTATGGATACATGTGATTACCTTTGGATCAAGTTTTTGTGCTTGGCATTTTAGTTGATATGAGATTTTATGATCTTCTAATGTGACATGTTGGGTGGCTTTCTCTTTGGATGGATTCTATGTATGTCTAATGGTAGTGGCATAATAGGAGGTGAATTCATTCATGTTTGAGATGTTGGATACTTTTATTTTGTTGTGGATACTGGGATGGAGCATATGGTGTACTTTGATCCATGATGGTGGATGTGCTAGGAGGGATTGTTCCCTTTCTCATATATGTGGCTACAAATTGACCATATGCAATGTATACAATAAGTGAGAGATTGTTGAGATAATGGGTGTTGCACACATTGCATAATATTGTTATATTGTATTATTTTATTTTATTATATAATGTTGTACCTAGATGGACATGCAACATGTAAAGATTCCCATGGGATATGCTTGATGAGTTTTATTGTAACATTGTGACAATATTTGATGTAATTATTTAATATTGGAGAAAAGAAATTAAATTTTCAATATTAAATTTGGAGTCAATGGGCTAGGTAGGACATGGTTTATGTAATACCGCTTGGTGGTTTTATGGGACTTGCTAAGATATAAGCAGTCACAAGGGTAGTTGTTGTAGGAGAAAATAGAAGGAAAAAAGGGAAAGAGTCAAGTGTGACAAAGCTTGACAGGTTAACCAAGGGAGTATTTGTGAAGGTTGGAAGCATGGCATGGGATGTGTGGATTCATGCTTGTTCATATGGATTTTTTGGTTGTGGCTATGGCTTTGAAGGCTTCCATAGTTGTATTACAATGGTTTTTTTGTTGAATAATACATGGTGATGGATGTTTTTGGAGGTTGGGTTTTTCCCTCAATGAGGGTTTCTCAGGGTATATCTTGTGTCACATTTTTGTGGGTATGTCATTTATTCTCTTGCATGTGGATTTCAATTGCATATTTATTTCAGATCTATTATGGGTTATGTAGAAACATTTATATTCTTTGTTGCAAGTTTCCTTACATAAATGAGATGGGGAAAATTTTCAAATGAAAGCCTATGATAGAAGAAAAGAATATGAAGTTTGCAAGCACAAAATTAAAAGGACATGCAATGATATGGAGGGATCACCTCCAAAAGGAATGAGCTAGAAATGAAAAGGAAAATATTAAGACATGGATCAAGATGGAGAAAAAGCTAAGAGAAAAATTGTTACCCGTGGATTATTCAAAAAACCTCTTTCAAAAATTTTGAAATTTGAAGAAAAACTTGTCTTCAGTGCAAGACTATATGAATGAATTCTACAAGCTATCCATGTGCATAGAGCATCAAGAAAATAATGAGTAGATGGCTACTAGATATGTGAATGGCCTAAAATTCTCTATTCAAGATGAACTGAGCATGCATCATGTTAACAATATGTGTTGGAAATATTAGATAGGCTAGGTTACTGAGAGGGAAGGGGTGAATTAATAACCAATAAAACTTTAACTTATTTCACCAATTAATCCTTCATTTAATATTCTAATCTAATTGCATGCATGAGAGAATGAAAGAAGTTAAACATTCATAACATATTGACACAAGATATGATGACCTAGAAACTTTTTAAATAGAAAGTAAAATTGGTGTGGAGATAATAGCCACAAGCTTTAGTACTACAATATAAAGTTGGTTTGTTAAGGCTTAAAATTGATCACTTCTGATGATCTACCCTATTAGGAGAAATGAGGATTGCTAGGTCCACCTTGTGAAAGGATTTACAAAATATACAATGAAGTATGCACTTGGTAAAGAGATTTTCAAAGACTGTTAAGTCTACCCAATTAAAGGATTTAACTGATGCACCTATTAGGATGAACTAGTGGCTAATCTCTGATCTACAACTCTGATTTTCTGGTTGAGATTCCTTTGAAATTTAAAGATCACCTTGTTGTGATAGATAAATCTTTGTTGTCCCTTACACTACTTGCAACCTTTACAATTCGCACATCTGCTCTTTATATTTGCTTCATTATTTCTTCTATATTTGGATGTGATATAATACATTATATATATACCGATCCAAAACAAAATTCATCAAAGTTAGCTACAACATAGGTTTCCATCAATATCACAAAGTCAAACCAACTATTGGCACTTGGGTTCAGAAGACAAACTCAGTGAGGTTTTGATAGTTGGAAACCATTGTCAACACTTGGCATCATCATGCAATTAGTAGATGTAGAAGTTCGGTTCATACTAATCACTTCCAAGTAGTTTAAGCTCATTCAACACTTGTGTGACTTAGTGAGCATTGTGAAACTTGACATATAAACTGAATCACTTGGTTAACACTCCATGGCTCGGTCAACACTAACACTACGAGCTTGATATAAACTAAATCACTCGGTTGACACACCTTGGCTTAGTCAACACTACATTCACATCATTGATACTACAAGCTTGATAGATACTAGAGACCATGGTTGACACTTTGCAACTCAATTAATACTGTGAAGCTTGGTTAGTCAACTTGGTAGATAATCATTGTCATGAACTGCATAATGAATCTAGAACTTGGTAGCAACTATAGAATTTAGTAGTAATTGAATTACTCAATTAACACTACAAATTGCAAGATAAGCTTGGTAATAGCTTAACTAATTGACTAATGTGAGCCACTAATAAAAAAACTTTGAACTTAATTTCAATAGTATGGAGGAAGCCTATCAATTAGCTCTGAAGGCTAAAGAAAAGAAGAATAGGAAATATAACTAGAGGAATATAGGTGGTCAAAGGGGTACCTCAACCCTATTTCAGGGAGGTTCTAATAATGGTCGAGGAGAGAGTTTTCAAGGATTTGAAAAAAATATAGACACTAGGAAAGATCCTAGAAATCAAGAAAGATGAAGGGGGATTCAAAGAGGTCAAGGCTACAAAAGTAGAAGAGGCTAGGAAAACTAGAGAAGGCTTCTCACTTGTTTTAGGTGTGGAGAAGAAGGACATAGGGCTTCTAAGTGTTCCAATTTTAAAATGCAAGATAGAAATCAAGGAGGGCCATTTAGAATGAACCTAGCCCAAGATAACAATGAGGGATATGAATAATAAGTGTCTCTGGATATGGGAGAAAGTCTCATGATGTGAAGGACAATGATTATTTCATCCAAGGAGGATGAAGAGGATAAAGGCATTGATGATTCATGGCTCGGAACCAACACATTTTAGATAAGGTGTACCTTAGGAGGAAAGGTATATCAAGTAATTATTGCTGGAGGTAGTTGTGAGGATATGGTTTCTAAATAAATGGTGGAGAAACTAAATCTCTAGTGTGAAAATCACCCTTTCCCTTATTGGATTGCATGGTTTAAAAAGGGAAGTGAAGTCACAATAGATAAGAGGTTCCTTGTTAAATTTTCCATAGGAAAGGCCTACAGGGATGAGCTATGGTGTTATGTGATTCTAATGGATGCATGTCATGTCCTCTTGGGTCGTGCTTGGCAGTATAACAAAAAGGCTATTCATAATGGGGAAAATAATACTTACACCTTGTAGAGGGATAGATCTAAGGTAGTCTTATTACCTCTCAAGGGTTATGGAAAAACTAGAAGCATGCTATCTGAAAAAGAACTTGTCAAGGGGATGAAAGTAATAGGGTGTTGTTATGCATTGGTAGTATAGAAGGGGAAAGAGGAAGACATCACTATACCACTAGAAGCAGTTGTAGTGCTAGAAGAATATTTAGATGTTATTCTAGAGGAACTACCTAATGGACTTCCCCCAAAATGAGATATCTAACATCATATTCATCTTATTCTAGGAGTAAGTCTTCTCAATCAAGTAGCATATAGAATGACTCCAACACAACATGTAGAACTAGACAAACAAGTGACTAAGCTCATACAAAAAGGTTTAGTATAGGAAAGTATGAGCCCTTGTGTTGTCCCAACATTATTAACTCCAAAGAAAGATGGAATGTGGAGGATGTGCATAAATAGTCAAGCCATAAATAGGATAACCATTAGTATCATTTTCCTATCCCACATTTGGATGACATGATGGATGTTCTTGCTAGAGCAACACATTTCTCTAAGATTTATTTGCAAAGTGGGTACCATTAGATCCACATTTGAGAGAGGGATGAGTGGAGAAAAACTTTCAAAACTAGGGATGGTTTGTATGAATGGAAAGTTATGCCTTTTGGTTTATCCAACACACCTAGTACTTTTATGAGACTCATGAACACTGTGTTGTGTTCCCACATTGGTAAGTTTGTAGTAGTTTATTTTGATGATATACTAATTTTTAGTAAGGGAAGGGAAGAACATTTGCAACACCTGAGGATCATAATGGGGGAACTAAGAAGAGAAAAGCTCTATTCTAATTTGAAGAAGTGTAGGTTTGTGCAAGCAAGCTTGGTTTTTCTGGGGTTTGTCAAGATGGATCCAGAGAAAGTTTAAGCCATTCTTGAATGGTATAGTCCATGTAGCATCACTAAGGTGATAAGTTTTCATGGCTTGGATACTTTCTATATAAAGTTCATTTGTAATTTCAATAGCATTGTAGCACCTATGATAGACTGCACTAAGGGTCAGGAGTTTTGATGGACCAAAGAGGCTAACAAGAGTTCCCAATACCTAAAGAAGGTTACTAAAGCTCCAATAATAGCCCTACCAAATTTTGATAAAGTTTTTGAAGTGGAATTTGATGTGTCACATGTGGGCATTAGTATTATACTCGGCCAAGAAGGTAGGCCCATTGCCTTTCTTAGTGAAAAATTGAATGATATGTGAAAGAAATATTCTACATATGATATAGAATTATTGTACAAGCTTTGAGGCACTAGAAGCATTATCTAGTAGCCAAAGAATTTGTGCTTTTTATAGACCCTATTGTTCTAAAATACTTGAACACATAAGAGAAAGTGAACACTAGACATGAAAAGTGGGTATCTTTCCTATAGGGGTTTACCTTTGTTCTAAAGCATAGATTAGGGAAACAGAATCAAGTTGCAAATGCCTTGAGGAGGTGAGTTGTTCTTTTGACCATCATGGAAATAGAGGTGTTTGGCTTTGATGCAATCAAAGGCTTGTATGAATCTGATAGTGACTTTTGGGAAGTTGTTGATCAGTTGAAAATCAAGTACCTGGGCATGCAGACACTTTTCAAGGTGAGTATCTAGTGCAAGATGGTTATTTATTCAAGGGGAAGCAACTGTGTGTTCCTATGGCTCAATGTAGGAAAATATTATTAGAGAATTTAATAGTAGTGCTATAGCTGGGAATTTTGGGAAGGATAAAACAATAGCTTTTGTAGTAGATAAGTACTACAAGCCAAAGATGAAGCGAGATATCACTAGATTTGTGGAAAGGTGTCAAATTTGTCAAGTAGCCAAAGGGAACTCTTATAACACTAGATTGTACATGTCATTACTAGTACTAGTAGGACCATGGACAAACTTGAGTATGGATTTTGTATTGGGACTGCCACATGCATAGCAAGGTAATGACTCTATCTTTTTAGTTGTGGATAGATTCTCAAAAATGGCTCATTTCATTGCTTGTAAGAAAACTAGTGATGCTACTAGGGTGGCTAAGTTATTATTTTTTGAAATATTCAAATTGCATGGGGTTCCAAAAATGATCACCTCTGATCAAGACACTAAGTTCTCGAGTCATTTTTGGAGGACCTTATGGAAGAAGATGGGAACAAAGTTATAATTCAGTAGTGTTTACCATCCACAACTAATGGACAAAAAAAAAATTCAATCATAGTTTGGGTAATTTGTTGCATTGTATTGTTGGAAAGAAGCCTAAATAATAGGATTTGCCATTGCTCTAGGAATAATTTTCTTATAATAGCTCAATGAATAGGTCAACTGGTAAGCCACTATTTCAAGTTATTTCTAGTTGTTATCCTCAGGGTGTTCTCAATTTAGTGCAACTTCCCTTGGGTGATAGAGTCAGTGATGATGGAGAAGCCTTTGTAGAGTATCTCTACTAGTTGTAGGAAGATATGAGATAGAAGTTGTAGGACAAGAATGAGTGGTACAAAGCTTCCACAAATACTACTCGAAGGTATCAAGTTTTTAGTGTAGGTGATCTAGTGATGGTTTATCTTAGAAAGGAGAGGTTTCCTATTGGGACTTATTATAAATTAAAATATAAGAAAATTAGTCCCTGCAAGATTCTAAAGAAGATTAATTATAATGCTTATGAGGTAGAGCTCCCCATTGGTCTTGATATATCTCTTGTGTTTAATATTTCTAATTTATATAGTTTCCATGGTGATGATGCCTCTATTGAGAAGGAGGATGTGGTAAACTAGACACACACCATCCCCATCAAGAAAAGGGAAAAGGTTGCATAGATTCTACACAAGAAGACTATTTAGACTCGCTAGCGTGACTACAACAGATATTTGTGTGGTGGGAAGGGTTGGCACCGACAGATAACACCTAGATTACGGAATGGGATTTACAGAAGCTAGATGAGCCTAAATGGAAGTAGTTTGAGAATCAAAACTTGTAAGAGATGTGTTCTTTTCAAGAAGTGGATAATGATGTAGGGGAATTTGAGGGTCAAGGTTGTTGACTCAGATGTGGGTTTTGGTCAAGATTTACTTTCGAGGGTCATACCTTTTGACTTGGATATGGGTTATGGTTGAAATTTTATAAGCAGTTGCATGAGGAGTTATTTGGATTGCCAAAGAGCTAATCTCTATAGGTGGTCATTTTGACATTTTTTTGAGAGCTTGAAATATCATCTTGGCCTCCAACATTGGATTTTGGTGTTTTTTTCCAATTTTTTAGAAAGTTATTTTTGTAATAGTTCTAAAATCATATTTTTTATTTCGTTGATTAGTTGAAAATTTATCTTGCCTTAGTTGGGGGCTTTTCTTAGGAAAAATTGGGCTTTATAGGATGAGTTTTGAAAATTACCAAAAATGGAAAAACATAAGGTAATTTTTGAAATTGTAATAAGTAGTTATTTTCTTTCATTGTAGAGTGGGGAAAGTTTAATGAAAAACTTGCATTCTGAAAATTTTGTGTTGTGTCATTTTCTAATGTATTGTTTGAAGGGTTTGGGTTACGTACATACATACATACATACATACATACATACATACATATGTACGTACGTATGTATGTATGTATGTATGTATGTATGTATGTACTTATGTATACATATATGTATATAATCACACACGCACACACATACACACATATGTATATGTATGTATGTATATGTGTGTGTGTGTGTATCCATATTTTCATTTACATAGGATAAGTAAAAGTCAATATTTGATGTAATGAATAGGTCATAGAGTGAAGAACATTATAACCAATATTGTTAATTATGGTGAATTGGAAATCCACTAATGTTAAAGTAATAAGTTGGATTAGTTACCTAGTAAATTATGTTTGGCTAAGATTGTGACACTAATTTCTATGAAATATTTATCTCTCATGAAATTTTAATTCAATTTAGATCCAACTATATGGTAATATGATTAGAGTTTTTTCACTGCATTAGAACAAGTATGAAAGGAGATGAAAGATCATATGTGTGGAAAATAATGGTGTTGTTATGGTGATAGTAAAGAATATTAGAAGAAATTCAAAGAAAATCATTGATCAGGTATACATTGGATCTATCATGTATTGAGTGCAAATATTATATCACTCTTCACTTGTTGATTCTAACATAGTGGCAAGAAAAAACCCTTAATTGGGCCACTCCTAATAGTGTGAGAAGGATTCAAATGAGTTTGAAATATGAATTCTCTAAAAAAGTGACTCTTAGAAGGACTTTGAAATCCCTAAATATTCTTCATAATCATCTCTTAACCAAGGTAAGATAATCTTAACCGGATATTCCCTTAATTAGGTCAATGCAATTTTTCTTAATAGGGAGAACATATTACTAAAGTGGTGATATTTGTTGCTACTTATTCCCACCATGAGTTTTTTCTATGACAAAGGGTTTCCATGTGAAAAATATTGGTATTTCTTTTTTTCTTATGTAGATGCATGATTCACTTTACTTTTATGTTATACTTTTCATTGCATGATTGATATTGTGGAAGACAATAGTTAAAGGGTTTGAATTTTTGGTTGCACTAGTTCACACCCCTCCCCTCACTGAGGTAATATATTGGATCTTCTTTCTCATCCTTTTCTCCACTCTTCATTTATTTTTATTTTTTTCTATTATATCATCATATCATCTCATGTAAGGACTAATTTTTAAGAATATTTCTCCTTGATGAGATTAGTGTTCTCTTTATAATTTCCTCTTTCCTTCAGATTTCATATCGTGTATAACTAGAAGGACTACTAAGATGATATAATATGGCATCCAACTCATCACTTTTCATTTCCCTATGGTTGGGATTATTTTATGATACATTTCTTTTTGGCATAAGATATGTTTATGCATGCAAAATCCTAGTGCCTCTTCTTAACAATACTTTCCATGGCTTAAGAAGGCATCTATGTCATTTCTTTTATTTTCTTAATGACTTTCTTACTTAATGTATGATTTCTAAGATATATGTTTGTGTTACATTATAAGTTCTATCTATCTTACATATTATTTTACTTTATATCTATTATATGCTAATTATCATTAAGGATGTATTATATATCATACCTTTCCTTCACTAATGGGGGGCAAAGGATGCATGTAAATTCTTTTTCTCTTTTAACTAATGATCTAATTTACTTAATAAAGTGGCATTATTTTAATTATGTGACATTATTCTCCTTTATGAAAATCTTATTTTGATCAAGATTCTCTCTACAAGAGGTATTTATCCTATATCATCACCTTTTACTTATTCAAAAAACTATGTTAACTATAAATAAGTTCCCTTACTTGGTGATTCAAAGCTTGCCATCTTTCATCAAGAATCATTATTTCACCTAGAAACAACTGACTACATGGGTACGTTTGTGTTCTTGCCCACTTCTCCTGTCTTGAAGATGTTATATTTTTTCAAACATTCCTATTGAATGTAGATGTCTCATAAACAAGATATTTTCCTTCCAATGGTATCTTCTCAAAACTGGAATATCCTTTCTCAATTAGCTATTTCTTATCCTATAAGATTTTTTGATCTATGCTATGTTTGTGGCATACATTGTTGTTATAATGGTATCTCCTTGTTGTTGGAATTAGGTATCCTAGATTATATTTCTTATAATTTTTACTATATAGCCAGCATAAGTAGGGGATATATATGATCTCCCTTGTACATTGTCTTGCACATTTTATTCATGGATGTTTACATACAACCAAACCCTATGGTTATAAGTGATATTTATCCATACACAAACTGATACATATGTTTATAAGTTATTTTTATCTATCCATAAGGTTCACATACACAAACCAATCCCCATGATATAAGTCATTTCTAGCCATTATGGTCTGAACATTAAAAAAAAAACTAATCTTAATGGTGTAAGTGATTCATATACATCTATGAAGTGTACACACAACACAATTATAATGATATAAGTGATACATATCCATTCATGAATTGACATTAAAAAAATTCCATTCGGCACAAGATTTTTGATGGAATTGACCAGCATGAAACTAAAACCTTCTGGAACTTCCAACTATCTTTTATGTGGGTCACACTAAAACATACAATCTTACTAGGACTAAACAATGACCTCTCTCTCTCTCTCTCTCTCTCTCTCTCTCTCTCTCTCTCTCTCTCTCTCTCTCTCTCTCTCTCTCTCTCTCTCTCTCTCTCTCTATGTATTGTGAGCATGATCTTGTCTCATAGTCCCACTAAAGTAGAGGATAGTTGTGTCAACTTAAAAACTAAGAACTTACTTTAAGTTCTTTTTTAGACCATTTTAAGTCCTTTAATATGTTTCTTATATTAGGATCTTAAATTACACTCAATTACACATACATCATTTAAATCAAGGTCATATCTTATCCTTCAGTCTTGCTGAAAAATCTAAGTTGACTTTAATTTCTATGCATACTTTCTCATTTATCCATCCATTTAAATAATTTTTTTCCCTCTTGGCCCCATTTTAACCTTTATGTTTTATTTTCCCACTCATCCTTTTTATTTTACCCCAAAATTTTAAATACTTCTCAAACCATGTGAAATTTCCCTCAAAATTACCCCTCCAAGCATAGATTGCATTTGTTGTAACCTATACCTCATGGATTTAATTTCAGGGAGTTTTGGGGCTTAATGCAGAGTATTTTCCTTTTACCACTTAATGGAGTTGTCCTTTTCGAAAAATAATCCCAAAATCACTATAGAATGAGGCTTCTTCTCTTCATTTTTTCATACATCAATTTCATGACAACACTCTCAATAAATCCACCTACAATCAATATACTATGCATTCAAGTAGTTCAAACAAGAAAGAAAGAATTCATTAAACGTATTTATCTATCATTCATCAAGAATTCACATTGTATTTCCTTTTAAAGGTTTAGATTATTTCTTCATTAGAAACAAAGGAGTTGCCATAATGAGAGAAGATCTACATTAATCCATTTGATTCTTCCTCCTCTTCTCTTTCCTATCAACAGTAAGGAAAATCATAAGCATATAGTACATGAGGCTTTGTCTTACATATTTTCCTTTTAGTTTTTATATTTAGTCAAAGATATTGCATCAACATACTTCATCACATTAAGAATAATTATATTTGAATTTTATGGTATACCTAATTGTTCTTTAATCTCTACTACATGATAGCATTTCCTTTATTTCAATTCAAGGTTAGTTCCTAAAATAAGGGCTTGACCAAGGCAAGACCTTTGCATTCAGCCCTCTTGGGTATAAGTTGAACTAAGTTCTAATTGTTCCTACAACACCCATATTTTCACACTAGAGAGGTTTAGCTCCTAGGTTTTCAGACCTTAGTTTGTTTCTAGTTTCAGTACAATATGATATTCTTTATATCCAAAGTTGCTTCCTCTAGTATCCCTCAAGGTGATTATATCTTCTTTCTCCCTCTTTTAGAGAACTTACTTTGATACACTAGATTTGGCATCTCATTTTTATTATTACAATGAGTGTATACTCTACTTTCCTTGCATCTAAATTACATTTATTTCCATGCAATCTATACATTAGATGGAATAAGGATCTAGAAAAAGTATTTTTTTAGGACCTAGATCTTGCATTATCATCCCTTCATCTACTTGGGTCATGCTAATCAGATTTTAGCCTTAAAGGTGTTCACATTTTAGGATGTCATCTTTGATGTATGGTGGCAATTTGTGACTACATCCTCCTTAAGGGAAATGCATATCTACTTTTGTTTCAAGGGGTTTTCTATGGGATCCCTATAATCAAATATAAAATGTCCCAACTTGGAACATTTATAGGAAAATATCATAGCAATTTTACATACCAAAACTCAAGTTTATTTTCCCAACTTAGATTTTAAGATAATGAAATTAGAGAGAGTTTTCTTAACAATAACATTTACATAGAAGTAGACAACAACTAACTTGGATTTCAACTATGAAGACCAAAATTACTTCAAAAATAGAAGAGACAATGAACACGATACTTTTGGTTGGTAGAGGAATCTTTATATGCTTGGATATCATTAGATCATTTTAGATATCACATTACATGCATTGAGGAAAACATAGTTATGCTTTGGATATCACATAAATCAACCATCTAAATCTTGTTTGTAAATTTAAAGAAAAGGGGTCGGGAGATACAAGATCACCTTGGGAAAGTTCACATCACAGAAGCTGTAAACAACAACTATTCACCAAAAAAACATATAAGCAGTTTCCTCAGGTCGTAGGAGCAATGCTAGTTGAAGGGGGACCATCATGATCATTATAACCCCAGGAATCCCTGGGATTAGTAGGTGGACTAGGAATAGTCTAGCCATCAACAACATCTTCATCAACAAGTTTCTCTTTGTCTTTCTCCTCCGTCCACTGTGGGAAATTGCTAGATCCAGATAGGGGAAATACCACTTAGAGCCACCAGAGCTAGGAGGAGCAATAGGAGGGGGAACCATAGGAATCATGGACTAGCTAGAACCATGATGAGGTAGAGAAGGCGAGCGGTGCCACCAACCAACATTGCCACCACTAGGGGAGTGGTGATAAGGAACTTGCAAGTGTAGTGTATGTGAACGATGACTAAAAGAACTATGACCCCAATGGTGGTTCGGGGTAGAGTGTGGTTAGCAAAAGAGTGAGGAGGAACTCTGGCAATTGTGCAAGGTGCATTACCCCAATGATTGAGCAATTCCTAGAGGTGGGCCACCTCCAGCCCTCCTTGTGGCCCTAGACCTAGATTTGCAACATGACATTATTACAAGTGCATGTTTTAGTGTACATAGCAACATTGATATCAAGAAAGTTGTGAGTGGAAAGAACAACATTCCTATCTTTCCACAAGGTAAACAAAATCTCCATCTTGAAAGTATGTCAGATCTGGGTAAATTGATGAGGAATCCTCGAGGAATCACCCAGTACAATCATGTGCCAAGAAAAGGGTTATGGCTTGAAAGGGTTAAAAAAATCATGTATCCATTGCCAATAATTCTGAGCATGGCTACAGAACCAGAAAATATGCAAAAACGACTCAGGATGCCCACAAAAAGGACACCGAGGATTAGGAACACCAAGATGTTTTGAATTATAGATCTTTATTACAGTCAAATTAGTCTTCCTTTATCTAAATTGAAATTTATTTATTTCTTCATTCTAGTACAAATTACAATTAATCACATAACTTAAATATTTCAAAAGTATATTAAAAAAACTTATACATTAATACATTATAATAATAAACAATTATATTTAATTATTTACATTATGCTTACATTAACTTCATATTTTTTAATAAAATAAAAATAAATAAAATAACAATTAAAAATATATTATATTAAAAAAAAATTATGTGTCCACTACGCCTAAAACTAATCACATATCAATTTCCATACAAAAAATTGCATTACTTAATTAGCTTTCAATCTCACACAATTTTATAAAATTAAAAGCATTAATAAATTTTTTTAAAAGTCTTTGCTATGTTCAATAAACACGTAAAACCTTCCCAATAAAACCTCTAAAACGCCATACAATTAAACTAATGTACAAACCTTGAAGATATTTTTTTTATTCATTTAAAATTAATATTAACGAGGTATAAAAAATCCGTCTCCTCTAAACGCATAAAACTTTTGAAGTGTCTTAAATTTAATAAAATGTGCAAAATCCAAAAGACTTCTTTTATCATTTAATAAACTAATATTTAAAATAAGTCCAAAGAAATATTCAATTTGATGTACATTTAAATTTCCAAAATATGACATGTTTAATTAGATGTGGACTTGATGGTATGGCTGAGATGTGGATTCAAAATTTAATGCTCAAGAATAGTTAAATATTATATTTGAGCATGCCAAGCCGCCCAAATTAAAATATAGAATAAAATGGTCACATTCCCAAGAAAATGAAGTCCAAAACACTTTTTTACGTTCAAATCAAACCAACTGCCTTACGTAAGTTATAGAAGAGAAGTCCTTCGTTTTTATGTTTTTTGTTTGAATAATAAGCTATTCACGAATCCCAACTTGGTGTTTTTAAAAGTGTAAGAAATCAATTGAAAAGAAGGCATCTTGAATTTTGTATGAACTACTTTAGGAATGTCTTTGACAATTTAACACCACCCACTACATTAGCCTTTATTCGTTGTATCTTTCTACCAAAGTTGGGTTTTAAATTTAATGTGTAGCAATCATATAGAGGTGAAAAGAGTGAGATACAAGCACAATTTGTTTTAGATTTGGAATGGACCACCTACAATATTTGTAGATAGTTTTCTTTGGGTAGTTGGTATGAAGTTTGTGGACCTAAATTGTTTATTGTTCAACTAGAATAAACTCATTATCTTGGCTTTACATTTCAACAACCTTCAAAATGTTGACATTTATAATATCTATACATTTATCATGTGTGGGTGAAAAATAAGGTTCTATATTCAATATTAAGAACTAAGATCATATATTTTTATTTTATTTGAATAAGAATTGTAATAGATAAATAGTTGTGATGAATTATATTGATTATAATTTATAAATATCTTTAGTGGACTAATAATTAAATTATTTGTTCATCAACAAATTAAGTATTATTGAAAAGTATTTGAAATTAATGTATTTATAAGAATTAAATAATAGGTTCTCAGTCTATTGGTGAAGTTGAATGGTTTCAAATGAGCCCATTAGGGATCAAGACTGGTTGAGTGCAAGGCTCCAACATCATAAGGGATGGGATTAGCATTATGTCCTCAGAGATTTTGGTGGAATGGATAACCCTTGTTCTTTGGCTCTTATTCGAAGAGGTTATCCTATAGTCTCATGCTCCCATATGTTGGAATTCTTTACAATAATTAAGGGGAGGGGGGGTTGAATCAGTTATCCAAGCTCCAAATGTATAAATAAAACTTTTCACAACTTAGTGAACCCATAAAACATGTATCATCGTGCATGCATCCAAAAGATAATATAATCACTTAAAACTTGTAGGTTACTATCAAGTCAATTTGCAAAAATGTAAACATGAAACATAACAGATTCATCAACACATTTGACATAATGATTTATGTGGAAACCCAATTTGGGAAAAACCACCAGTAACATGCTACTCTTTTCCCCTATTCTAAAGTGATGCCCTATGAAAGGCCAACCCTGTTAAAGGTTACAATACACACTGTTAAATGTGACCCTGTTAAAGGATTTCAATCACGTTATTAGGAGTGAGCCTTGTTAGAGGACTTTAGACCATTCACTTGGAATGTCACCAAGTTAAAGGATTTACAAATGACTGTTAGGTCAACCTTACTCCAAAGGATTTTCCCTAGAATGATACAATTATTAGAGAGTAATAGTAAGGCTTGACCTGATAACAACTTACAACTTCATTTGCAGATTACAAATCTCTATTTCAATCCTCCATTTTGCTTGGCTTTCACACATTTCAGTTCTGCTAGCTTGTTCACCCTTCAAGCATTCATACCCTTAAGCTTCTTGCTTAGCATGCCAATACAAACTCTTCAAGTAGGTCACCTAATGAAGCAATACCCTAGACTCCTTGTCTTCCTTAGGTTCTCACACATGACAACCTTTTCTTCTGACCAACCATCCCTATAAATAGGAAATTAAGATATTTTTTCATTTATTCTCCATCATCCAATTCAAGGTTAGGACATAGTAGGCAGGATACAATGAATCTACCCCTAATTCCATGGTGCAGGAGCACCAGAAAATCAATGAAATTCATCATATTTTTATGTAAGTCCAAAGTTGGAAAAAATGGAATTAAATTCCATGTCAAAATGAAGTCATTTAATGTAATGTGCAATCTTGCAAAATTATGATTTTGCAAGATGTGCCAATTAGAAAGTTTTAATCTTTCCAAATGTAAAATGAAAGTTGAATAGCCAACTCCATTTAACTATCCATAAACCTTTATAAAAGGTTGAATATAATTGAATCCAACCATGGTTGAGGGTGAGATGAAATTATAAATCCAATCCCTCTGACTATCGATAGTCATGGTTAAAGTACAAGTTTAATATCAATCTTGTTTGATTTTGGCCATTGGTTTTGTTCATGAAACCCAATTTCAAGAATCAATCGACATTATAGTTTGAGTTCAAGAATTGGTTACTCATGATTTATTTCTATTCAAGGAATTAGTTGGGTTGCATTCTTTTACGAAATCAATTCAAAGAATTGATTCTTCATATGAAAAGTTTGATTTCTTTATTTTACATGACATGGAATTTCTTAGTTCTACTATATCTTGGAGTAGATTTTTGTTGCCCAAAAAAAATCTAATTTTGAATTGTTTGGAATGGTCTCCTTAATGTAGATTTGAATCTACAAAATATTAGATTCTTGGGAATTTTAATAGCCATGGAATATATGATTTAATTCCATACCTTATGAATATAATTTTCAATTTTGTACAAATTAGTTAAAGTAGAAAATCTGATTTGAAGGTTGTTTTGGGCAATAGATAAAAGCTCTATTTTTAGACCATGGAAACTGATTCCCATTTTCTATATGCATTTAAATAATTTTTAGATTTGAAGTGGGCTAGAAATTAGTTTGGTATAGAAATCAAAGTATGGATTTTAATTGCTCCAAAGGATGGATTCTTTACTCATCAGTTCATGAGTTGAATAATCAGATGTTAATATGTACTTGGAATGGGTTTTCATAGAGTAAATTTTTAAAAGGTTTTTAAGAGATTTGAAGTGCAAGTTTTTTGTTTGGCCACATCTTAATGGGGTATTGGATTTATGACATTGGTTTGTGTGAGAAAAGATAGTGCGGATTTAGAATAGAAAATTTTTGATATTCATAATGAGTTTGGGGACCAAATTTTATGGAGAAGTTTCTGATTTTTTGACAAAGGTTTGGATAATAGATTCAACTAGAAAAATCTAATTTTTTAAGTGGGCTAAAACTCAACTAAATATTGGAATGCTTAATTAGGGTGAATGATTTAAAGGCTCTATTTATATAGTGTTCTTTTGATTATTCATAGAAGTACTCAACAATGATATGGAAGAGAAATGAATGACATTTGGATTTGGGTAAAGTTTTGAAAAATTGGAACTCACTTACATCATTCCATGTCACTTCTAGAAACCTCCTTCAAATCCCTTTTTGAATTCCTCTCAAAATGGTTTACCATGAATTCTATGCCACTAGCTCATCAATCTTATCTTCCACGGGTAAAAGCATAGATCTGTGTCACCATTTGTGATACCAAAACCTATTTTAGTCAAATCTCATTTCTCTATCAAAACTCAATTTTTTTCAAAAACTAAAAATACCCTTTTATAGATCTAAGATTCAATATCATTATTATATAAATTTTTGAGTGTTTTGATTAGTTATAATATGTTATAATCTCAAAGTATTATAAGTCGATATTTCAACATTTCAGAAGATGCTCCCTCAAAAAAGGAAAAACAAATAGTAAATCATATCAAAAAAATTTAAAAATTATATTTATCTCTAGAGCAGAGAATCCTCTTCATGAATATGTAATTTTTTTTCAAGAAGGTATAGATCTGATAGGAAAGTTTTGATGGGAGGAAAAACCTGTTGGATTCTGATAAGGTCAAACTTGAGTACTTATAACAAAGAAAATATACATCAAAAATAATTATTTCTTTTTTTGTGCACTAGCTATACATGTCATCTATAAGATATTTTCAAATCAGAACAAAAAAATATGATTTTCATATTACTTATTTGACGGGAACTACACCCTATATTTTTTACAGTTAAAAAAGGGACTTCAAAATAAATTTAAATGAATAAATTCTTACTCAAAAAAATTATAAAAATTATAGGCATAAAATTCATCCAATTCTACACATTTCATCAGTTTACATCATCTTCATATTTTAAGCACAAATACCATTTTTTTTGTCACTAATGTTGAACTGTCACATTTTGATATCACGTTTCTTTATAAAAGGTGACACAGGTTTTTGCTTTTACCCCCACCTAGTTCACATGATCCAAGAAAAAAAACTTGTCGGCTTAGATTCATCAAATTTACTATGTTTCTAATAATGAGGCCACTTGGTGTTAACTAGCTTCTGATGCTTGGCACATACTATGTTGCTCTACATCTTTTGTAAAATCACTTAGCATGAACTAAAGTTTACTGGTGCTCAACATCAACTAAATTTTACTTAGCATCCATTGTTTTGCTTAGCATGCACTAGAATAGACTTTTAGTTGGCTCCAATTGATTTTTCACTCAACTTGCACTTACTTTTCTCAGCACCTACTATCCATTTGGTCAAGCTTTGTAGACAATTTTTTTTAAAACTTGTTCTTTTGATCTTGCTTAGTGTAACCAATCTTTGCAATGTTAAGTAGAATATCAATGCACTACAATATCACCGTCTTAGTTGATTCTTGTACTCATTTACATAACATAACTCAACCTTCCCTCTAAGTGCTATTGTTACATCTTTTGATCAAATCTTCTTCATCAATCAAATAAGTGATAGTACTTAAATCATATAAGCAATTTTCTTACCAAAAAATAACAGGTTTGACATCAGTGATAAAACAATGATTAAAAAATATTTATCATACTTGTATCAATCTATTCTCAACAATCTCCTTCTTCAACAATCTCCCTCGTTGGCATCGATGGCAAACTCAACTAATCAACCAAACTGACTAGATTGAAATAGTAAGACCAACAAAATAACAAAAAGAAAATAATTCATTGTATCGAAATCTCTCCCTCTACCAACAACTTTCATCTTTTGAATAGGCTACAAAAATTCTTAAATTCTTTTGTGTCATCCTTATAACTCCCTCTAAATTATGTCTTACATTACCCTTATATAGTAGCTCCCTCTTACATATGTGTTAGGATTTCTCCCTCTTTGATTACTCTCCAATCTTGTGTATTTCTCCTGATCAATAATTATCTCCCTTTCTGGTTATCTCGCTTCAATCTCCAATCTTGTGTATTTCTCCTAATTAGTAACTATCTCCCTCTTTGACAACAATGCCAAAGACTTGTCATCTTGATATTCAGACATAAAATTCTTTAGTTTCTCCCTCTATCACCTTGCTTGTGACTAATTTTTAGTTTCAACTCTTTAATTACTTTTGGAAGCTCCTAAAGTAAGATCCACTACATCAATTTATAACATGTGAAAATCATCTTGTTTGATGTAGGGCACTCCTTTTGATACTTAGATAGCCTTTGATAGGGGTAACACCCCTAGTTTACCTCTTAGATACTCATAAGCATCCTTAGGTAATGCTTTTGTGAAGATATTAGAAATTTTCTCTTTTGTGTTAACATATTCCATCTTCACCTCTTTATCTTGAACTAATTTTCTCAAGTAATGATAATTGATTGCAATGTGTTTAGTCTTCGTGTGCATCACATGATTCTTTGATATATTTATAGCACTTGTATTATCACAATAAAGTGTCGTTGGTTCTCTGATCTCTTCCTTCATACCTTTGAGTAACTATTTGATCCATATAATGTTTGTATAAATTACAGCAACAACAACATATTCAACTTCAGTAGTAGATTGTGAAGTGCAGTTTTGTTTTTTGCTAGTCCATGTAACTAGCCTCTTGCCTAAGAAAAATGCTTCTCTACTGGTGCTCTCTCTTTCATCAATGTTTCCAACCCAATTATCATCAATATAAGCTCTTAATTCAAATTTCTCATTTTTCTTATAGTATAGACCATATTCCTATATTCCTTTTAGATATCTCATTATTCTTTTTATAGCCATCAAATGATTCTCCCTAGGATTGGCAGAGAATCTTGCAACTATCCCTATAGATAAAGCAATATAAGGTCTATTATGTACTACATATTTTAATTTTCCAATTATAGACTTGTATAATGTTTGATTCACCTTAGCTAAATCATCATTTTTTGACAATTTATGTCTTGTTACCATAGGTGTACTTACTAGTTTGGAATCCTCCAATCCAAAAGTTTTTAATATTTTCTTGACATACTTTGATCAAGTGATGTATATACATATTTCATTTGATGTACTTGCAAACCCACAAAGAACTTGATCTCTAAAAATATAGACATCTCAAATTCTTTCCACATTTCATTTGCAAAAACTTTATACATAAAATATCTTGACTACCAAATATGATATCATCAACAAAAATTTCAAACAAAAAAATACCTTTGCCTTTCTCTATCTTCATGTGGATAAAAGCACAAACCTGTGTCACCTTTTATAAAGAAAAGTGATATTAGAATTTAAACTCTTCAACTTTAATGACATAAAAGTGGCATTTGTGTTTAGAATTTGAAGATGATGTAAACTAATGAAATGTGTAAAATTGAATGAAATTTATGTTTATAATTTTTAAAAAAAATTTGAGTCAAAATTTTATTTATTTTTGAATTTTTCAAGTCTATTTTTAAATTTTTTTAAAATGTTGAAAATATAGAGTTTTTTTCTCGTCAAACAAATATATGCAAATGAGCATATTTTGGTCTGATTATGGAATATGTTAGAGTTGACATGTATGCCTAGTGCACAAAAAAAGAAAAATTGAAATTGGACTAATATTTTTCAAGTTATAATTGGTCAAAGTCAAAGTTATCAGAAATTGACAATTTTTTTTTTCCATCAAACTTTTTCTATCAAATCTATATATATTTTAAAACAAATTTCATATTCATGAAGAAGACTCTCTCCTCTAGTGTAGCATTAAAAAATAATAATTTTTAAATATGATTTACTATTTTTTTCTATTTTTGAATAGACATCTTCCTGAATCTTAAAATACCTACTTGTAATATTTTCAAATTATAACATATTATCTATAATCAAAATAAAAAAAAAATTATATAATCATAATCTTGACTCTGAGACCTACAAAAATATATTTTTAGTTTTTAAAAAAACTTCATTTTGGTAGGTCAAATTGACCTTCAAAGTGAGATGTTTACAGAAGTTCTTAGTTTTTCTTGTGTGGTTGCCACATAGGATGCCACATAGACAGTTATGGCTGAAACTATTTCAGCTATAACCCTTTTAGCTAAAAGGGCTTCAGTTGTAACCCTCATCAGCCTATCAAACTGCTAGTGGTTACATTGGCAGTTTCATATAAAATAAAGTTTTTTTTTTGTTTTCTTTTTTCAATAAGTATAGAAAACAATGAAAAATAAAAGAGTATTTTTGGAAAACAATAATTTTTGAAGCCATTTTCAGCAACCATTTTGTGGATTTAATTAGAACTACAAAGAAACAAATTTTTTTAAGGTGTTTTTTCCCATCTACTTATTTTTATGTATTCTATATTGAAGCATTAGCTAGTATTTAGTGAAAGCTAAATTTTTTTTTTTGTTTCTATAGATTGAAGTATTCAATGGGCAATAAAAGGAAAAGATCAAGGAAATATGACAGAATAAAAGATGAAAAAATGAAAGGTCATACAAAATGTAACCAAAACCAACCTACTGAAATTCTTGAAGAGGATCAAATTCATGAAGAGAATGAAAGTAATGAAGAGGAAGAAATTGGCACTTCTAATGATAGAAAAAAATTAGAAGGCATTGCAAATTTGATGGATTTGGATGAGGAGCTACTTTTTAACCAAATTCCATCTAAAGATATGATAACTCATAACACTATAAGAAAGCATTGTCAAAACATGTGGGATGAATATTTCAAAGATAAAAGTATATTTGGATAGGCACAATTATTCGTCAAGTTATTTAGGAGAAAAGATATGAGACCTATTTTGGAGTTGTTGGGTGTTGATAATAGGAAAAATCATGCACATAATATTAATAAAACAATAGTTGAAAACTTGCAAAATGCTTATAACAAAATTGACAACACAACTTGAGGAGGTGATTTGAGTAATGCACATAGAGCATTGATGACTACTATATCTAGTAGAAAATTGACACATAGAAAATAGGCACATGCAATTTTTGATGTACTACATGTATCTAGAAGAACTGTTTAGATATGCATCAAGAGGAGAAATATGCTAGATGATAACATTGAGAATAACTAAGTGAATATTTCTAGAGTTCCTCAAAAAGACAAAATTTTTGAAGATGTAAAAAGACAAGTTATTGAATTTTGGACCACATGTTCTCATGTTTCTTCCAACAGATGTAATACTATACAAATTAAAGATCAAGAGATAGGGGCCAAAATTGAACATCCAAACCATTTCATAGATATAACTCAAAGTGAATTATTTCAAACATTCAAACAAGAATTTTCAAATGTCAAAATATTTCAAAGAATGTTTGAGAGTTTTCATCCTTCATTTGTACATATAAATAAGATGTGTGAAACTTGTTGTCAAAATCATATTGAATTTGGTCTACACTTGCAATCATATAAAAAAGTTATGGCAGTACTTGATCCTAATTTGGTCATCCCTAGCAATACACAAACTTTGTGAAGTCCATATTATGTGATAAATTAGAAGATTCAGATGAGTTCAAAGTGCAATGCATCAAAAATCAATGTGAAGATTGTGGAGATTTACACAAATTTTCAATGCAAATTGAGAATATTAATGAATTGACACTAGTTTCATGGATGAGATATGAATATGAGACATACCAAAATAAGATAGGAGATGAATCCAAAAAAATTGTATTGAAGGAGAGTGAATTTCATTATGATTAGTTTATGACCAAGTTCTATCCATTGATATATCCACATATCCAACATTGTCATGTGCATGATGGCAAGCTAAATAGTTTCATGATTCTAAAAATTGTTTTCCACCTAGTTGTATACTTTCAGTTGTAGATTTTTTTGAGAATTATACATTTTCACCTCAAATAGAGTTTCAAGGGCAATATTATCATTCTGAACAAGTTGCAATATTTGTGCAAGTTACCGATAAACATGCACAATTTGAGGTGGATGAGATAGAAAGGTTGGATGAAAATGAATGCATCACCATCAAAGAGGTTCATTTCTATATTAGTGATGATAAAGTTCATGATAGGAGTTATGTGGTTCATTATTTTGCAATGTTCTTTGAAGATCTTAGAAATTGTGAAATAAATGTTTCAGAGCACTGGATTTGGTTTGGTGGATGTGCAAGTTAGTATACATGAACTTACACAGTTATTTAACTTTATTTTAACTTACATTTATTTGTACATGCCTATTTTGATTTGATACATGTACATAGATAATTGTTTCTACTTATCATTTCATGTTTATAGGACAATTCAAATCTACAAAAATATTTAATTGGTTAGCAATACAACATGCTAGAACCAATGTTAGTTTTTGATGGAATTTCTTTGAAAGTGGACATGGAAAAGGGGAGCATGATGGAGCAAGAGCATGTATAAAGCATGTGCTTCAACAACATGAATTTGCAAGTAAATATGCATTTAATGTGCATGTTTAATACTAGTAGCATATATTTTAAATTATATATATGCATGTTGTATGTACATACAAGGAATATGATAGAGAGTGCAAATCAAATTGTTGAATGGTGCAAAGTTCATTTTGCTACTCAAGATACTAAATACAATAAGCATTACTTTTGGAAAGTGAAAGGTGAACTTTATGTTTATTTTTAATGTATTTTTCAAATTCTTGAGTTTTTTATTAAATATTTATTTTGAAATATGACAATTACATTTTATATTTGTAATAGATATAGATCGACCTAATCCTTGCAATTGAAAAATGATTCCTGGTATTAGAAGTTTACATCAAGTGATGACTATTGGAAACCATAAACCTCCAGTAATTAAAGTAAGAAAGAAAACATGTTTTTGTGTTGACTACATTAAGGACAATCTAGTGAGTGTATGTGAAAATATTGTGAATGGATATGTTTCACATTGGGATTTGAAGGAGATAGTTAGAAAGCCTCCTTTTGAAGATGCTGACATTGACATTAACATTCATGATCCTGTATATTCAGCTGATTATGAGCACTTTCTGATTTAGTTATGGTAGGTTTTTCTGCATATACATATATATAAATTAATATACATGTATATTCATTTTAAAATGAATTAATATTTATCTATTTTTATATACAAGAAAGAGATATTTTTGCAGTTCAAGCCTTACTAGATAATGCGGAAAATGTGGACTATTATCTTTTAAGATGCACAAAAGCAAAACACAAGTTGCTACAAGGAACTATAGATGTTGATGAATAATCATATCTAATTGGATCAGTTTTTATTGAAGGAACATATTATCAACAAAAAAGGGTAATTGATAGTGGTATTGAATTTATTGAATATAAGCTTGGAGAAAAAGTTTTACATTATAGTAACCATGTTATAACAACAAAGTTACTATTTGAAGCAATACAAAGAAGGGGACGTCGTGGAAATCAAAAGTGGAAACTATCTATTGAAGAACATGAAAAACTTATAGAGATAATAAAAGCTAGAGAGGATCCTAACAATACAATGTTTGTGGAACTCTAGTTTACCTATGTACTTATTGTGGAGCTCTAGTTCATCTATGTTTATATAGCTCTTATACTTTCACATTTAATGTTGACAGGATATTTGTTTTATAAATTTGTATACATTGGATCATTTATCTTGGATATGTGAAATTAGACATGGATATCTCATTTAAGACAACTTCTTAGGACATCCCCTTAAGAAAACCTCTTAAGACCTCCCCTTAGGACTACCTATTACCTAACCTCCCCTTAAGACTGCCTATTAGGACATCCCCTTAGTACCACCTTTTAGGACCTCTCCTTAAGACAACCGCTTTAATATTTGTATGTATTTATATAAATTGTTTATGTTTTCTTATGATTGTTAATGCTCTTATGTAGTTATGTATATAATATTTATGTTCTTATATGTATTAACTTTTATTAATTATATGGTGTAGCATGCATTATTTAGGTCATACTCTTTATATGTTCTTATGTACATGTATATGTTATATTCTTACCTGTGCATTAATCTACATTCTTATATATGTATAATTTAGGATCTCCCCTTAAGACATGTCATTAAATATAGTTAATTATACTTAGATTAAGGCATTAAAAACAATAACATATACATAAACATGAATATTGAAAACATACATGTCTACTTTGAACATGAATATATATACATACATCTATGAAATAAAAATACATTTCAATCTACATTCTTATGTATAATTTAGGATCTCCCCTTAAGACATACCATTAAATATAGTTAATTACACTTAGATTAAGGCATTAAGATGAATAAAATATATAGAAACATGAATAACACATACATAAACGAAACCCTCATATGCATTAGAAAACTTTTCGCTCTGCAAATTATCACCTAACTTTGAATTTGAATTTTTATTTTGAACAATGGAGGGCCTTAAGCCTCTAAATCCACCATCTCACCCAAACTTTCAACTCAAGCTTATGGTGTGTAGGGACTTGGAGATCAATTTGGATGGTTGTGGGTCCATAGGGGTTGATGGAAAGACTATTGCCAGCACAGTTGCATTGGATAGTGTAGGCCTTGCTAGTTATCCTCTAAAGAGTGGTTAGATGCAGGCAAATGGAACCCTGATGGGTTGGAAGAATGCGCTTGTGGGCTCCTTGTTGGTTAATGTCCCTACGAAGGATCCCAAGGTTTCCCATGGCTAAGATGGTTTGGTGATCTCCCTCCATGATAGTTTGGTGGACAATGTGACCTCTAGCCTCAAACTTTGTGTTATGGGCAGATTTGTGGCATTTAGACCCACTATTGAGATGGTGCATAAATGGGTGAGTCAGAAATGGAAGGTTAGGGATAGTGTTGGTGTTTTTGCAATGTCTAGTGGCCTCTTTTATTTTAAGTTCACCATAGAGGAGGATATCAACCTCATTCTCTCTAGTACTTGGTATTATGGGAAGCACTATCTTGCCTTAACAAAATGACATTCGGGCTTTGATGCTAGTGCAAAGTTGAATAAACTTGCCCCAATCTAGGTTAGATTACTTGGACTACCCCTTGAATTTTGGGATGATAAAATGCTAATATGGGTGGGGAATTCTTTTGGTCATTTTGTCACGACGGACAAGGGGACTATGCAAAAAAACATGGCTAGTTTACGCAAGGTGCTATGTGAATGTCACCTTGAATTAAGCACTCCCAACTATGGTTACATTGAAGACCAAATGGGGAGAGAAAGTCCAGCCTATAGAATATGAGAATGCAGGCCTATTTTGCCAAAAATTTAGTCAATTTGGACACCTTATTGTGGATTGCAAGGCCCAAATGTCAAAGGACAAATAAAAGGAGGGTTTTCTAGGGATTATTATGGAAATATTGGAGGAATCTTTAGAAGCCTCTAACTAGGTTGTGGAGTCCATTGTTATTCATACTATGAAGATTCCCCCAGTGCTTTCCACACTGGACAAACATAAGGTCATGGGGGATGGGGAAGCTTTGGAGGATAAGAAGAAAATGGATGAATACCCCTCTAGAAGGGATTTAGAGGAACTATTGAGTCCACCCATAGGGGGGCCTAAAGATGGTGAGTTGTTGGAAGAAGGTGAAATAGAGGTGTGTCACCCTCTTCCTAGCTCCCCAAAAAATCAGGGTGGTGATAGCCAACAAGAAATTATGGCCATAGGATGTGATACTCAGGAGAGAGTTTGTACCCCATTAAAGATACCCCATTAAAGATGGTTAATGCCTCCCCACCAGAGATTGTAGAAAAATTAATGGCAAGCATTGATAAGGATGAAAAGGATCTTAGCCCTACCTCACCACAAGATGGGGATAATGGGGAATGCAAGGTTTAGAAAAAGAAGAGGAGGGGGGGGGGGGGGGACCAGATGTTGGTGCCTGTGGAACAGCTAGAAGACCATCTAGTAGAGCAACCAAGATAAAACAAGAAGCAAGGGATGTGGCTAGTGGTAAGCAACTTACATTGGACACATTTACTAGAGGTAAGAAATGAAATTCCTTTCTTGGAATTTGAGGGGGTTAAATAACCCCTAGAAGCAATATGCTCTGAAACAATGCATATTTCAGGAAAAAGTAGACTATGTTTTAATAAAAGAAACTATAATTTCTATTGCTAGTTTTGACAAAATAGTTAGTCATATTTGGCTGGGTGCTAAGTATTTACATATGGATGCTGATGGTGCCTCAGGGGGTATTGCTACTATGTGGAATCCAAATTCTATGATGGGAGCTATGGTTTGGAAGGATATAAATTTTATAATCACTAATTTCCATTCTAGTATTCATTGTTGGGGGATGATTAATATTTATGATTCTAATAGTAAATTAGGGAGGAGGGAAACGTATGATAAACTGGCTAGGATTACTGAAATAATGAAGGATAAGTAACTAATGTGTAAGGGAGATTTTAATACCCCCTATACCATTTAGAGAAATTGGATGGTAATAGGGACTACCCAGAAAGTTTGTAAGACCTTAATGACTTTATGAGAAGAATGAACTTTATTGATTTGTAATTGAGAGGAAACCCATATACTTGGACTAACAATAGAAAGGGAAAGGACCTTATCTAGGTTAGACTAGACAAGTTATTGGTAATAGGGAAATGGAATAGTCTTGGGAATTCCCATCTAGAGAACCTCACTAGAACTGCTTCGGATCATTCCCCTATAATTTTCTAGTGGGAGGAGGGTTTTAAAAGTGGGCCAAAGCTTTTTAGATATGAAATAATGTGGCAGTCTCACCCATAATTCAAAGAGAGAGTTCAAGATTGGTGGAATATAAGGATAGATAGTACTTCTATGTATAGACTGACCCAAAGACTGGATAACATAAGGAGGAATGTAAAGGGTTGGGCTAAGAATTCATTTGAAGACTTGTTCAAAATCAAAGGTGATGTGGAGGAAAAGCTTAAAAAGCTCCAGGGGAAATTGCTCAAGGGATTAACCTAGATGGTGCAACTTAGGAAGAGGAGGAGTATAGAAAAAAGTGGAAGGATATTCTCTTGAGGAAGGAATTTTTTTGGAAACAAAGATCAAGAGTTTAATGGCTTAAGGAAGGGGATAAAAACACTACTTTCTTTCACAAGTCAGCGTCTAACCATAAAAGAAGAAACACAATCAATAGGCTAGATGGTGAAGGGGGAAGGATCTTTAAGGATCAAGAGGATATGGGAAGACATGTGGTGGAATACTTTAGCAAGGCTTATGTCAAGGACAATAAAATTGGGAATTTGGTGATTAAAAGAAGCTTGATTGATACAATTCCACAAATACTAGGTATGGAGGAAAACAATCACATTCTTGGTAGTATCATAGAGGAGGAGGTGAAAGGTATGGTGTTCTCTGTGAAAGCTTATAAGGCTCCGGGTCTGAATGGGTTCCCTCCCACGTTCTTTTAGCATTTCTGGGAGGTGATTAAATCTAAATTGGTTTGGGCTACTAGGGATTTTTTCATAATTGGGAAGATGTTAAAGAGGATCAATAAGACCTTTATTGCATTCATTCCTAAAATACCCACACCATTGAGCCTACTAGATTTCAGACCTATAAGTTTATGTAATAATATTTATAAGATATTTGCTAAAGTCTTGGTGAGAAAAATAAAGCCTTTTCTGGATAGAATAATTGGCAGTCCACATAAAGGATTTGTTCCAGGAAGATAGATTCTAGATGTGGCCATAACCACACATGAGGTTATTCACTCAATGGAAAATAACAAAAAACTAGGGATGGCATTCAAATTGGATATCTCCAAGGCTTATGATAAGGTTAAGTGGGATTTCCTCTATGAGGTGCTTGAAAGAGTAGGGTTTAATAACAAGGTTATAAATATTATCAAGATGATGATTGGCTTAGTTCAATATTTTGTTCTCCTAAATGGTTCTCCCTAGGGAAATTTTGAAGTGGAGAAAGGCCTGAGATAGGGTGACCCACTTTCTCCCTACCTCGTCATTATGGTTGTTGAAGTCTTAGGGAGGTCTTTCTATAAACTTGTGAATCCTAGTTGTGTCAAAGGGATCCTACTATTACCTCTCATACTGAAATCCTACACCAATTTGTTGATGACACATTCCTATTTATAGAATCTTCAGTTATAGAGGCTAAAGCTTGGAAGACTATACTACACAATTATGAAAAATGTTTAGGACAACAAGTTAATTATTATAAGAGTAAGATTTATTTCTTTAATACTGATGCCTCATTACAAAGGAGGATAAGGAATTTCCTGGAATGTCAATCTGCTAGCCTCCTAGATACTTATCTTGGACTACCACTAACCACTAAAGAAGTGACTAATGACTTCTGGAATACAATAGTGGAGAGAATTCAAAGGAAACTTGTAGGATGGAAAGGGAAGATATTAAGTAATGCTGGAAAACTGCAATTGCTCTTAGCTACTCTCTAGGGTATTCTCATTTACTTCTTGTCCCTCTTCAAAATTAACCAAAAAAATGGCAGAGAGGATTGAGAGAATATAAAGAATTTTCCTCTGGTTAGGAATAGAAGAGAGAAATAAATTGAGTTTAGTAAATTGGGAGGAGCTGTGTAAGCCAAAAGTTAAGGGGGGTTTGGGAGTAAGAAGACTTTGAGACCTTAGCAAGGCTTTCCTTATGAAGATTGGCTGGAGGTTGGGAGAAGACAATATAGATTGGGGTAATATTATGAAAGCTAAATATCTGTCAAATTCCCCTTTCAATTGGAATATATTTAATAATGACCTCCCAAGAGGGTCTAAAATCTAGATGTATATTGTTAGGAGTAGAGGATTATTAAAGAAAGGGACAAGGTGGATTGTGGGCAATGGTCATAGTATTAGATTTTGGGAAGACAAGGGTATGGGAGGGAAACTGCTGATTTTCAACAAATTTAGAAGATTAATGGAGTTTCTTAAAGAAGATGTGGGAAGAAAAGTTGAGGATTATATTGATCATAGGAGGAAGTGGAAGAAACTTTATAAGGATACTTACTCCCAAGAGGATATTCAACTTCTCAAGGAGTTGGAAGAGCTGATAGGAGAATAGAGACCCCTAGTTCTATTCTAGGAGGACATTACGGCTTGGGACTTAACTCTAAGTGGTAGCTTCAATGTAAAATTGGCTTACTTACACCTATTTAGCAAGGACCCCTACCCATCATTGTGGAGTAAGGTTTGGATTAGTGACATTATGTTGGAGTTGATGAAATCCAACTCCAAAGATACCCAAGATCACTTGCATGCAAAAACCTATCAAAGAGAAGCCAAGGAGAAAAGAGCGTGCAGCAAGGGGAAAACCCTAAACGAACATGTGAGAGAAAATATGAAAACACAAGAAAATATGAATTTAAAATATGCTAAATTGATATGATAATACAATGAGGGAGCCCGAATATAAAGAGCTTCAGGAATCTCCTAGAACAAGCTAGAAGATGCTAGGAGATAAGTTTGACAACTAAGCATACATCCACATAAGGTGGAAAGTCCTCGAACAATGTGAGAGGATAAGTATGACTTAGGAGAGAACAAACTCCCATATTTTCAACAACTTATAACTAACTCCTAGACTACAACTAATAAATGAATGCATTTACCTAAGTAAGCTTAAGTAAATAGAATAAATAATTAATAAATTAATTATTTACTCTAACATCCCCCCTTAAGTGCAACTTAGGGAAATTCCTTAAGCTCACAAAACTAAGATGAAATGTAGAATGGGTCCTAGCAACAAGACCATGTTAGGTACCCAAGTACAATGTAGCTAAATGCAACCTTTGAAAATGGGGAAAGAGAGAAAACTACATGGAAAAACCCTCCCCCAAAAAGAGGCAAGAACCTAGTGAAGAACAGAAGAAGCCTCCAACTAGGGAAATGTCCCCTAAAAATAGGAACAAAAAATGATCACGAAGAGCATCATTGAAGCATGTAGAAGCCACAAATCTGCCATCAAGAAAAAAGAACTGCTAATCTAAAGAACCTCCATGGAAGAAGAAGGCATGAACTGAGCATGTCTATATGGTAGATGATCCATCTCACTGAAATGCATAGGTAGCCAGCCACTATAATTGCCTTGTATATAGGATCAACCACTAAATACATAGTTCACACTATCGAACCATTGAACCAAGGATGCATTAGAACAACAACATAACCCCCCTGTAATGGAGATAGGGTGAGATGACAGGCAACTGAGAAGGTGGGCCAAAGTCTCCTACAAACAAACCAAGAATGACAAGAGAGGAAGAGGTATAGACACCTATAAAGACACAGTCACACTAACGTTGCATGGGGCTAATGTCATAGAAGAGACACTCACTTGACAAAGGGAGAAGGCCTAAAATAATAGACAATTATCCCCCCCATGGTGCTTTATGAGAATAGTGTATGTACAATTGACTCAAAACAATGTTCATGACCCCGAGATACAAAAGTGGCACTTTATCTCAATGTGATACATAAAAGTGCTTCAAAATAATAGCTACAATGATCAAAACTAAAAATAAGCTGATACAAAACATAGTACAGCCCAAAAAAAAAGAAACCTTGCTAGGAAAATGATCCTCAGGCCTAAAAAACTCAAGATATCCACCATATAGCAAAAATGCCAAAACTACGATAGAAAGAGTATGGACCAAAAACTAAGGAAAGGACCACATTTCTAAAAATTAAATAGAACCGGCTTTTCAAAAATATAAAGTTTTCAAAAAACTGACATGGGATGCAAAAGATATGCTTGCTGGAGTCAAAAAATAAACTTTGGACTTTAACTGAAAAAATAGGCAATAAAAAAATATCAAAACCTAAAAATACCTACACCAATGTCTCTGTCTCAAAACCAATTTTATGGTGCTTCTTTCAGATCAGAAAAATACCTCTGTATGCTCAAGTTATAGCCAAAAAATCGTAAGTAGGTTCAAAATTGTTAGTGTAGTTTTTTTTCCCCCCCTAGTTTGCTAGGTTTTTCCTACACTTTTAATAATCTCGCTTAGGTTAATAAAGCATGTCTTATTAGGTGAATGGTTGTGAGGTGTCACCTTCCTACATGTGAGCATCCATTAGCTATCTTGGGAAGATACTTTTCTATCTTTAGTCTGATAGATGGTTGGTCCTCATTGGTTGGTGTTGCCACCTCCTCCCTCTTCCTAGCCTATATAAGCATGCTACCTGGCTTGTATTTGCATCTCTTATTTTTGCATCCTCTTAATGCTATTTTGCTTCAAGCATTTGCATTACTCTCTTGGAGACTAACTCTATGATGCTATTTTGATTTTGTATCATTTGCATTCATAGTTTAGATATTTACTCTTTGCACTAGTTTTCTGGGTTATTAATCTTTTCAGATTCTAACAAAAATGACCCTAGAGAGGTGCAAGAGGATGATGCAGGTGATGTCATGCTGATGTCAACAATCTGTGAGATTAAAATTGATGGCCCAGAGCTCGTCAAAATAAAAAAATGCTATGTGGCACTTGTGAGATTAAAATTGATGGCCTAGAGCTCGTCAAAATAAAAAAAAATGCCATGTGGCAGTGCCACATGGATGCCACATGGCAGGTATGACTGACATAGTAGGTACGACTGACGTGGCAACCCTGCCACATGTCACACGTGGAGTGCATTGACTAGCTTACTACTACTGAGGTGGCACTGAGTCATCAGAAGTGGCAGAGTAGAGGTAGTATTTGGTGGAACCACCGGCTGAGTAGTGTTAGAAGTGGCGCAGTCTAGAGGCATCACCTGCGGGCAGTGGAAGAGGCCAAGCATGGGAGGGGCGACATAGCAGGTCTATGGCAGGGCACGGGTTGTGCACGGGTGACCCTGCGGTGGCCATTGCGTGGTGTCATGGTGACATGACCTGCAACCCTTTAAAAAAAACAAAAAAACTGAAATTATCTGTATGACCATACGGAAGGGCTGCGAGCAAATTTTTTTCGCCTTCCAGAGCTCTGTCTCCAAAATTGACAAGTGTTATATGGATCCTAATTACAAGCGGCCTTCTGGATCCAATGACAACATCCATTTGGGCTGAAAGTGCTCTGAAAATTTTCTTTTCCCCCGATTTGAAGAAAAAATGCACAAACAAACTAGGGTTTGTGACTCCAAATCATGGCTTCAAAAATTCTCCAACGAAGCAGTAGTAGGGAGGCTCTGATACGATGTTGGAGTTGATGAAATCCAACTCCAAAGATGTCCAAGATCACTTGCATATGAAAATCTGTCAAAGAGAAGCCAAGGAGAGAAGAACATGGAGCAAGGGAAAAATCCTAAACGGAAATGATAGAGAAAATATGCAAACACAAGAAAATATGTATTTACAATATGCTAAATTGATATGATAATACAATGAGGGAGCTCGAATATAAAGAGCTCTAGGAATCTCCTAGAACAAGATAGAAGATGCTAGGAGATAAGTCTGACAACTAAGCATACATCCACATAAGGTGGAAAGTCCTCAAACAATGTGAGAGGATAAGTATGACTTAGGAGAGAACAAACTCTCGTATTGTCAACAACTTATAACTAACTCTTAGACTACAACTAATAAATGAATGCATTTACCTAAGTAATCTTAAGTAAATAGAATAAATAATTAGTAAATTAATTATTTACTTTAACACCCCCCCTTAAGTGCAACTTAGGGAAATGCCTTAAGCTCACAAAACTAAGATGAAATGCAGAATGGGTCCCGACAACGAGGCCATGTTAGGTACCCAAGTACAATGCAGCTAAATGCAACCTTTGAAAATAAGGAAAGAGAGAAAACCATGTGGGAAAATCTCTCCCCCAAAAAGAGGTAAGAACCTAGTGAAGAATAGAAGAAGCCTCCAACTAAGGAAATGTCCCCTAAAAATAGGAACAAGGAATGATCATGAAGAGCATCACTGAAGCATGTAGAAGCCACAAATTTTCCATCAAGAAAAAGAACTACTAATTTGAAGAACCTCCATGGAAGAAGAAGGCATGAACCGAGCGTGTCTATATGGTAGATGATCCATCTCATCGAAATGCATAGGTAGCCAACCACTACAATCACCTTGTATATAGGATCAACTACTAAATATATAGTTCACACTATCAAACCATTGAACCAAGGATGCATTAGAACAACAACATAACCCCCCCTTAATGCAGATAGGGTGAGATGATAGGCAACTGAGAAGGTGGGCTAAAGTCTCCTACAAACGAACCAAGAATGATGAGAGAGGAAGATGTACAGACATCTATAAAGACATGGTCACACTGATGCTGCATGGGGCTAATGTCATGGAAGGGACACTCACTTGACAAAGGGAGAAGGCCTAAAACAATAGATAATTATCACCCCCATGGTGCTTTATGAAAATAGTGTATGTACAACTAACTCAAAAAAATGTTCATGACCCCGAGATGCAAAAGTGGCACTTTATCTCAGTGTGATACATAAAAGTGCTTCAAAATGATAGCTACAATGATCAAAACTGAAAACAAGCTGCTACAAAATATAGTATAGCCCAAAAAAAAAGAAACCATGCCAGGTAAACGATCCCCCAACCTAAAACACTCAAGATATCCACCATATAGCAAAAATGCCAAAACTATGATAGAAGGAACATGGGCCAAAAATTAAGGAACATGACCACATTTTTGAAAAGTAAACAGAACTAGCTTTTTAAAAATATAAAGTTTTCAAAAAATTGACATGGGACATAAAAAATATGCTTGTCAGAGTAAAAAAAAAAAACTTTGGTCTTCAACTAAAAAAAAGGCAATAAAAAAGCATCAAAACCTAAAAATACCTACACTAGTGTCTTCGTCTTAGAACCATCTTTTCAGTGCTTCTTTCAGATCGAAAAAATACCTCCGTACGCTCAAGTTATGGTCAAAAAATTGCAAGTAGGTCCAAAATGACCTTGGAGAGGTGTAAGAGGATGATGCAAGTGATGTCATGCTGACATCAGCAATCTGCAAGATTAAAATTGATGGCACAAAGCTCGTCAATGCAAAAATAAAATGCCACGTGGCAGGTACAATTGATGTGGTAGGAGCCACGTGGCAACCCTACCACATGTCACACGTGGAGTGCACTGACTGGCTTACTGCTACTGAGGTGGCGCAGAGTTATCAGAAGTGGTAGAGCAGAGGTAGTATCTGGCGGAACCATTGGCTGAGCAGTGTCAAAAGTGGTGTAGTCTGGAGGTGGCATCGGAAGGAGTAGCCTGCGGGCCGCAGAGGAGGCTAGGCGCGGGAGGGGTGGCACAACAGGTCTATGGCGAGGCACGGGTTGCACGTGGGCGGCCCTACGGTGGCCGCTAGATGGTGCCATGGTGGTGTTTCCTATAGCCCTTATTTGTTATTTTTTTAAACCTGAAATCGTTTGTATGACCGTACGAAAGGGCCTATGAGAATTTTTTTTTTCCTCCCGGAGCTCTATCTCCAAAATTGACAAGTTTTATATGGATCTTGACTACAAATGGCCTTTCAAATCCAATGTCAGCATCCATTTGGGTTGAAAGTGCTCCAAAAATTTATTGTTCCCCCAATTTGAAAAAAAAATGCATAAACAAACTAGGGTTTATGGCTCCAAATCATGGCTTCAAAAATTTTTCAACGAAGCAACAACACAGAGGCTCTGATACCATGTTGGAGTTAATGAAATCCAACTCTGAAGATGCCCAAGATCACCTGCATGCAAAAATCAGTAAAAAAGAAGCTAAGAAGAGAAGAGTGTGGAGCAAGGGAAAAACCGTAAACAGATATGAGAGATAAAATATGCAAACACAAGAAAATATGTATTTACAATATGCTAAATTGATATGATAATACAATGAGGGAGCTCAAATATAAAGAGCTCTAGGAATCTCCTAGAATAAGCTAGAAGATGCTAGGAGATAATTCTAACTAAGAATACATCTACATAAGGTGGAAAGTCCTCGAACAATGTGAGAGGATAAGTATGACTTAGGAGAGAACAAAATCCTGTATTGTCAACAACTTATAACTAACTCCTAGACTACAAATAATAAATGAATGCATTTACCTAAGAAAGCTTAAGTAAATAGAATAAATGATTAGTAAATTAATTATTTACTCTAACACATTATTCCTAAAATCAATTTCTTTTGGTGGATGGTTCAACATGGAAAAATTCTAACATTAGACAACTTGAAAAGAAGGGGCTTTTATATAACAAACCGTTGTTATCTCTACAAGGAAAAGGAGGAGAGTATTTCTCACCTATTCTTGGAATGCTAGTATACATTAGAGATATGGACTAGGGTTTGGGAGAGATTTAGTTTGGAGTGGGTTATGAAAGACAATCTGAGTCAAATTGTGGAGAACTGGAGCTACCCTAGATTGATTTTTCTATGGAAAATTGTTCCACCATATATTTGCTGGCATATATGGAAAGAAAGAAGTAACATAATATTTAGAGAGGAGAATAAATTGGCGGAGGTGGTTTTTGAAATAATGGAGAAATTGTTGAAGAAAAATTTAAAGGTGGCTAAATGTAAAATGCCAAAGGAAGAACCAAGTAGACAAGAAGGACTAATTGTTGAAAAGTGGGGTTGTCATGAGGATTTTTTTCTCTTTGATCACTCAAAAATGCTAAGGAGACAAAAAATGAGATGGAAACCACCTACCCTTACACAATATAAACTAAATTTTGATGGTGCTACAAGAGGAGGTATAGGAGCGATGGGAGGAGTGTTACGGGATAGGACTAGTGATGCATTGTTGGTCTATGCTGGGAAGGTGGAAAATGGAAGCAATAATCTAGCTAAGGCAATGGCATTGTTTTGGGGCCTTCAGCTGATTAGTGAAATGCAAATTAGGGAAATACCAATAGAGGGGGATTCCAAATTAATCATTGATCTAGTTAAGGGAATGTCCCAACTAGGATGGAATATTTGAACTACCATTATGGATATTAGGAAAATTTTGGAAGGGATGGAAAGTGTCCACCTGCAACACATTTACAGGGAAGGAAATAAGGTGGCCAATGCGGCAGCTACCATGGGGTTTAAATCAATGACAATCATGTGCTGGAGGGATATGATAGATCTCAATGAAGACATTAAGTCATTGATAACCAAAGAAAGAGGTGGGAATATCATTTAATTATGACTATAAAATTTAAATTCGGGGCCAAATTTGGCAATTTTTTTTTGATGTTCGCTAAATTTAACAAAGGATTTTTGGAAATGAATAGAAGACGTAGCTGTACAAATCGAAAAATGAGTGAATACAAATTAAGAGGGATGTCTTTTCACCATTATGGTAACCCATCAGAGAATTCAAATTACTTCACAATTAAAAGTATGAATGATATCATTTGTCAAACTGTTAGAGATTTTTGGGGTGTGAAAATTATGATACTATACAATCACGATTCCCATAATAAAATTTCATAGGATTTTGACACTTATCAAGCACGGGACTATAATTTTTTTTGCTTATTGTTAAAGATCTCAAGGTGGATAGTAGTTGCAGAGATTTCGTAGAGAAGGAAGTTCAAATGTGCACCACTAAAGAAGTAGAACAAGATATTGGCAGAATAGATTTGGGTGGGGACTTGAATAGGCTAGAGCCCAAAAAAATGGAGAACTTTAAGGATAGGATGGCCACCTATTTTTTGCTAAAGGAAGGGATTTTTTTTCCCTATATGCAGTCGATGGTAGGGTATGACAAGAATTGTGCCCTCCAGTTTGTTAACGGGTGGAATGACCGCAAGGTCACCATTAATGGAATCACCTTCCAAGTGAATAAGGAAGTGATTGCCATGGTGAATAGCCTTTCAATGAAAGGGAAAAAATGGAGAAAGGTCACTAAAACTACTGATGAGGCCAATATGAACAAGTTCTTTGTAGAAGATGAGGAACTGGTTCAATATAGAGGAGGGTTTAAAAGGGACAAGCTGCCAGCCCCATGGGATGATGCGTGCCTAGTTCTCATGAGATATCTGATGCTGGAGGTTAGGTTTAGTGTTTGCTACTACTACCATTTCCCTTTGTTAAATCATTTTAGGAATATGGATTTCATTTCTATCCCATTTTTTCTTTTGCATTCTCTTGAGGATATGGTAGTTAATGTTAGGGAAAAAAAGAATAAAGGGCATAACTTTACCATAATCCATCAAGGACTAATTGTTGGCCTCTACCAATTCCATCTTGCCCTATGCCTCCCTAGGGTGGCGGTGGCTAACAACCAGTGCCATTGCTAGAATTCACCCTTAAGCACCAGTACTAGCACAAAAATTCATACCCCCTATCCCTCCCCTAGCCAGGAAAACAAGGAAAAGAAAAAACCTAATACGGTTGTGGAACAAAAGGGAAATAAAAAGATAAAAGTTTAAAAACCTATTGAGGTGGAAGAGGAGGATTCAGAGGAGGAATCTGGGGGTAAGGCTAGGAGGAGATCTAGAAGACTCGCCCAATCCTAGGCAAGGTGCAAACAAAAATCCATTCAGAGTTGAGGAGGTTGAGGAGGAAAGCTTAGAAAATAATAAAGAAGAAAGGGAGGAGGAAGAAAACTCTAATTCTAAAAGAGAAGAAGGAAAGGAGGAGGTAGAAGAAAGTGAACTTGGAGGATAATTCTATTGAAAATGTTTAGACTCAAGTGTCAACTGCCAATTCTACTACCACAAAGATCACCCATGTATCTGCTAGCTTCACCCTCTAGCCCATAACCTTCTGTGAAGAGAGCAACAAAGTGGACACCTCCCCCATAACTATCTCATCCTCAGCTAAGGAAAAATCTAAGATGTCTACTAATCCAAAGGTTTTTTAGGATGATATCCAGGTACAAAAAGCGAAGGAGGAAGCAAGAAAGTTGGAAGCTGATATCAAGGAAGAGACCAAGGAGTAGGTGGATGATCCAGTGGATATTTTTAGTGAAAATTGAAGTGTCTTATTTCTCTCTAGAATTTGCACCATCAAAAAGATCTCCATGTCCTAATTCCAATGCAACTTGAACGGACAAAAATGAAGTTCGGATGCAGAAGTTACGCTCGGTCAAAGTTTTGGTCAACAGGAAAACTAGAGGGCTAGATAAGGGCAAAATTAGACCATCTCGAAAGTGGTCAACAATGGGTTTTAAAATGAAGATCTCATCACAAGTTTTCCAATAGTGTTCGTTTCATCAAAAACGGACTTCATATGTGAAAGTTATGCTTGTTTGAAGATGGAGGCAAAATTTTTAAAATGGTGACATCATCATTTGACATGCGGCATTTACACAAGTGGATTGAAGACTTGGACTAGTGAGGGTCGAACCCCCAACCACCCTTTTGCCAAAATAAGGCATGGCCGTTGAGTCACATGGAGTGTTTATGATGTAGTTGTCAAATATTCTATTTAAACTATGAATGCCGCCAAAGCCATTTGAAAATATGCATAGGTGGGAGTTGAACCCTCGACCTGGCCGCCCCTAAAATAGCTATGTGCCAATACACCACTAATGTGGCTTTTTAAATGCATGGCAGATGTGTTATTTAACCTGTATCAAACAACGGAGCCCCCTTAAAATAGATTTATTTGTTATTTTTTAACAACATTAACCCCTAAAATTATATAAATGCCAAAATGTAAAAATGGCAAAGGGGGTTATTCGAAGGGGATGTTTTTTTTTATACCCTTAATTGGTTTTGAGCCAATTTAAGCCAATTATTTTGTATAAAAAGGGGGGTAGGATGTCATTTGGAGAAAATGGGAAATTAAGGGAGACTTGGAGAGAAATTGTTCTTGGTGAAGTTTTCCAAAGGAATAGGGAATTTTTTCTTAAAGGAGATTTTTAGAGCCATTTTTATACTATGAAGAATTGCTATGCTGTCAAAGTGCTAGAAGAAATGGTCATGGTGCATAATTGTAATTGATTTCTAGAGATTAATCAGATCGGTCATACTCTATTGGAGCCGACCTGGAGACATAGTCACGTTTGTGGTGAACTCTGAAATCAAACTTTGTTTGCACTTTATATTTTCTTTTCTCTCAATTCTATTTCTCATCTTAAGTTTTGATTTCGTTTATGTATAAATGTATTAAGACTTCCACTAATTTGATTTTAATTAAGCATTCAATACTACAATCAGTCTAGATATGTCCATCAGATCAGTGGAGGTGTATGCCAATTTGGATAAGAGAGTTAAAATTTTAGAGGAAGGGTTCTTTACCTTCTTTAAATTTTCCCTCAAAGTCACTCACACTGTGGCCATGACCCTCTAGCTGTTGGCACAAGAAAAGGAAGATACTAGGATGGATATGGAGGACCATAAGCTCCTCTTCAAATTCCTTGTTGATGACTGGTCCTAGATTCTGGCTACAAAGGGGAAGGAGAAAAAAGAAAATTGATCTTTTTAGTTTAATGGGATCCTTGGATCCAAGACTTTTATGTTATTTTTCTATTTTTGGTTTTGCTAGTATCAAGCTGTAACTAAGACTTGGGTTGGCTTGATATGCCAACAATTATTTTGATGAACTTTTATAGTTGTTAGATCTTCTAGACTTTTATTTTATTTTAGTTGTTCTTATTTTTATGCTAGTTAGTTACATGCATAAGGATCTGAGGTTTTGTAAAGCTTTAGTTAGTTTTATGTTTGCTATTAGTCATTGTTGGTAATGTCCTGGTTACTAGCTTTTTGTTTGTATGGGTTGACCCCCTTATTTTTGGTCACTTTTTATATCAAAAACACATACATAAACATAAAATATTAAGAAATTAAAAGATAAATTTAACATGTACATAAGACATTAACTAGTACTCTTTATGTTCTTAAATATGTATTACATTTATTGATTAAATATTGTAACACATACATTACAAAATAACATATGATCTATGAAATAAAAATATGAATATTGAAAACATACATACATAAGACATGAACATAATATGTACATCTATGTAAAATAACACATCTATGAAATAATGTATGTACCCATTTAAAATGTATCCAAAATACTATATAAAATGTCTCCAAAATAACACATCAAATGCCTATAAAATACCACATGTATCAAATGTATTTGAAATAACATGTACATCCATATAAATGTATCTAAAATAAGACATGCATCCGAAATAACATACATATCCATATAAAATTATTTGAAATAACACATGTATATTAAATAACATACATCTCCATATCAAAGTATCTACAATGACATGTATATATATAAAATATCTTGATATCAATGAAATAGACATGTGTAAACTAAGATCAAATACATCCCCCTCCTAATCCTTGACCCCGAAAGGCTCTACGATTTGGATATGAACCCTGTGTCAAATGAAAGAAATTTTTAAAATTATAAAATTATACATGTATACATGCATGTATTATATCATCTGTACTATATATATCTATTAGATATATAATAGAAAATACATAACATACCTATGACTCATGTCGTGCATGATCTATTGGGGTCTGAAGATCTCCAAAATGCAATAGACTATCACTAAGATCCTATAGAACACACATGTACATGTCCATAAGTTAAATTGAATACATATAAAAGATCTTGAGTATTCTAAACCAATTGTATACATGTTTAAATTATAGTAACAAAAAAATATAAACATATATAAATTTACAATATTTACTGTAGCATCATGTAATGCTCTGCCAATCTGACTGATATCTGAATCATGTAGTGATAGAGTAATATCTAAATCATGGAATGCAAGTGTTCTAAGGCTAGGCTATGCAAGATCAGGTTCTACAAGATCTTGAGTAGGTGTGGGGATAGGTGTTGTGGGGACATGTGCTATATGGCCTTCTATAGGAGTAGGTGCTATAGGAGGGATAGGTGCTATGGGGATAGGTGTTGTATAGCCCTTGGTAGGAGCAGGTGCTATAGAATGTGTAGGGATATCCTCCTATCTCTATGAGGGCTATGATCCTGCTATGCATGACAAAATATGGCTGATGTGTCCACCAATGTCATGAAGAGGAATCCTCATGATTGTCAACAAGGCCTAATATGAACCAAGAAGATCATATGCTAAATAAGATGCCATATGACATAATGCATCCACATTTGATATAAGTGAAACCTCTAGTGGTGATGCTATATCTGCTATCTCATGTAGATCATCAGCTCCTATGCTAGAGGATGCACCTGTCGAAATGGGACCATGAGATCATAACATATATCTATCACATCTATATGAAGATATCTCATGTAAGTGTGTGAAAACTATGGCAATGCTAGAAAATATCTAACTTGTAACTATATCATCAGGAATAGTTAAACTCATAGTAGTCATCTATGGACCTCTCGGCATGACCAAAAGGTTTGGACCCATCATTGCCCATTTATTAACGAGAACAAGGGTTTTTGCAGGTCTAAATCTCTTTGAAAATCAATTGAGGCCCTATCTAGCGTGACCTAGAAAATTTTTATAATCGACATCATGATGTAAATTAAATTTTGCAAATAATTGTTTGCAAAAATAAAGAGGAAACTCACCCTTCCGTGGCCAGCTATGATGCACAGCTAACCACCAAGGATATATAAATGGAGAAATGAGTTTATCTATACACTTCATCACTGAATAACCTCTAACCCTAGCCCTATCTATATAAAAGGGAAACATAGTCTTCACCATAGCGGTGGAGACCTCACCATCAATCTGTGTATACTTCACAATGTCAACGACACTGTGAGAAAGGGAAGAGTAAAATGTCTCAATACTAATATCATCAAATGGGTTGTATGTAGAGATCATCTCAATCATTTGGCACAAATCATATCTAATAGAAATCATATTCTCCCTATTAGGGAGAGTGGTAGAAGCCAATAGTGTAGAATCAAAATAGTCAAGAGCACGACATAACCTAGGAATAGTATTTGCAAACAAACGTTGTCTCTCTTGAGAGGATGATGTCGGTCTACATGTTGTGCCCAACTTAGCACTATGACCCCCTCCCTAAACAATAACCTCCCTTGAGGACATAGGTGCTCCACCAGTACCAGATGCCATAATGATATATGCAAATATCTCTATCTATAAATGCAGAGTTAAGATATACATACATAAGTACTTATAAAACTGAAAGTTAAATTTAATTTAAAACATGTATGTATATAAATATGTACAAAGTTGAATGTAACTAAAAATATGCACATGTTATTTAGTACATCTAGCTCATGTATGTGAACATCTAGCTTGTGTATGTGAAAAAAAAATGCATATATGTTATTTAGTACATATAGGTTTACTATGTTAATGTTTTCTAAAATGTAACTAATTTTTAGCTATCTTGAGGTCTTAACAAGTTTTCAAAGTTTCATGTACATGTTATTATAGTTTCCAAGTTCTGTAAGTTTGAAGTTGGTTAAATTTTAAGTTTTCAAGTTTGAACAACTAGAACTTATTATAGTTTAGTTATACCTAATGTTTCAAGTTACATGTTAGTTATCTATATAGGTTTGTATTATGTTAATGTTTTATCAAGTGTAATTACTTTAGTTATCTAAGTCTCAACCTGATTTTTCTATATTTGATCATGTAAAATCTATATTTATGATTAAATGTACATATTTAATTAAAAAATACTATATAGTTGTTTATCTTTATCATATTTAGATCTAACTATATACATAAAATTAACTAGTCTAAATAATAAACTAATAAAAAAACACTTAAAATATAATTAATTTAATTACTAAAACACTTAAAAATAATTAATTTAATTAATGTTAACATGTAATAACTAAAAAAAATTAAAAAAATTAAAAATAAAATGCACTTACCTATTATGGCCAAAACACTTGAAAGCTACTTGAAAATCGCAACACAAAACTGCAACATTAACAAGCGATTTTTCATTTTTTATAAATCCACCAAAACCCTTTTGGTCGAAAGGCTTTCAGCCACAACCCCCCTGCCACATCGGTGTAGAAAAGTGCCATGTCTAGAGGGTCGTACGCATTTCGTCCAAAACTGTTATGGACAAAACCCTTTCGGTTATAACCCTGTCGGATATCACAAATGGTGACATAGGTTTGTGCTTTCACCCATGTACAAATTATTCTTATCATCAATCCTTTCAAATCCAATCTTCACAAGATAATTATGAAGTCTCTCATACCATGCTCTTGGTGCTTGTTTCAAACCATATAGAGCTTTCTATAATCTACATACCATGTTCTTATTGTTAGCATCAATAAATTATTTTGGTTGTTCAATGTAAACTTCTTCCTCTAGCCATTTAGAAATGTATATTTAACATCCATTTGATAAAAATTGAAATCTTTGTATGCAGAACAAGTAAGTAGTGTTCTTACTCCTTCCAATCTAGCAATAGGAGTAAATGTTTCTCCATAGTCAATTTCTTCTTCTTGTGCATATCCTTTTTAGACTAATCTTGTCTTTTTCATTGTGACTTCACCATTTTCATATAGCTTATTTGTGAATACCCATTTGGTGCCAATCACATTTTTGTCTTCTAGTCTAGGAACTAGAGTCCATATTTTTTTTTTCTCAATTTGTTCTATTTCTACTTCCATGGCTTTACTCCAGTCTACATCTTCTAGGGCATCTCTCATTGATTTAGGTTCTTTCATGCTTAGTAAACATGTATCATTTCTCAATCTATTTCTTGTCATTGGTCTAACATCTTTATCTCCAATAATTTGTGTAGTAGGATTATGTCTCTTGACATATTTAGGTAATCTTGGTTCAGCTTTGGTTTCTTCATTTGATATAGGTAGTTTAGCATATCTTTCATGTATAGTAATTTTAGAATCAGAATGTGCTTCAACTTCATTTTGTAACTTGTCATCTAAATGTAGCTTGGTTCCTGAATGCAACTCAACATTCATAGTATGTGACTCGACAGTCACTAAAACTTTTTGTTGGTTTGTAGCTTGATTTACAACATCTTCTACAATAGGCATACCTTCATAAAAGTATACAAATAATTTGTATTCTTTTAGTTGTTTCATAGGTTTAGCCTCGTATACTTCTATATATTCATCAAATTTCACATTTCCATTTTCCAAAACTTTGTTAGTGTTAGTATTTAAATTCTTATAAGCTTCACTTCTTGTGGAATAACCTAGGAATATACCTTCTTCACTTTTTTCATCTAGTTTACCATTTTTGAAGTCTTTGAAAATATACCATTTGCTTCCAAATACCTTAAATATTTTACATAGGGTGAGTGTCCATACCATAGTTCAAAAGGTGTTGAATGAGTACCTTTCTTGACTTGTACATGGTTCAAGGTATAGACAATTGTATTTAGAGCTTCTCTTTAGTATTTCAAAGAAACATTTTTCTCCATCATGAGTGTCCTAGCACAATCCATTATAGACATGTTCCTCCTTTCAACAATTCCATTTTTTGGAGGGGTTCTAGGTGTAGGTGTCTATCTTTAGATTCCTCTATCAATACAAAATATTTCAAAATCATTGGATATAAATTCTCCTCCTCTGTCAGATCTCAAACATTTCAGACTTTTACCTATTTTCTTCTCAACTCTTGCTAAGTACCACTTCAACATTTGGAAAGCATTAGATTTTTGTTTTAGAAACATAATTTACATCATTCTAGAATAATCATCAAGAAGTAGCATAATATACGTATCTCCTTTGTAGCTTTGCACTCTAATTGGTCCACACAAGTTAGTATGAACAATCTCTAATATTCCTTTAGAGGTATGAGTTTTGGTCTTAAAAATTGAATTTGTCATTTTGCCTAACTGACATTATTTGCACATTATGTTATTAAGCTTCTTAAAATTAGGAAAACTTCTAACTTTTCTCATGTTACTAATACTAACCAAGTTATCAAAATTAACATGACGTAACCTTTTATGCCATAGCCACAAATCATCAAATTTTACAATTAGACAAGTAGCATCCTTTATATCAAGATAGAATATATTTCTCCTAGTTTGATCACCCTTTCCAATAAATTTTTCATTAGTACCATATGTCTTCGTAATTTTTTTTTCAAACTCAACCTTACATCCTGAATTATTCAATTGTGATACACTCAATAGATTATAGTTAAGTCCTTCAACACAATAGGCATTGTCACATAAATTTTTTTCTATGAGTTTGATAGAACCTTTTCCTTTCATCAAACATGGTGCATCATTGCCAAATCTTACACTATTTATATCATAACAATTCAAGGTACTGAACTTAATTTTATCTCCAGTCATGTGATGTGAACACCCACTGTTAATGATCCATTTGTCATTCTTGTTTACATAAGACACAAGTGCATTTGCATCGTCTTCATTAGATTTTTCCTTCATTGCAACATACACTACTTCATTATCATGTTCATCAGATTCTTCTTTTGTTTCCTCTTCAGCAATATAGCAAGACTTCTTGCCTTTGTCTTTGTAATCCTTGTTGTCTTCATCTCTTCTACTTTTTTACTTATCACCACTTCTGTAGCTCTTCTTCTCTAGACATCTAGCAACAATATGACCAACCTCATTGTAATTGAAAAAAATGATAGGTAATTTACCTTTGAACTTACCTTTACCTCTATGGAATCTTCTTACTAGTAGTGCTTCAAGTTGATCTACATCCTCCTCATCTTTATCATTGTCACTATACACATATTTTATCTTTTTCTTCTTCTTCTTCTCATTAGGTTCCTTCAATGATAGCTTAGCTTTGAAAGAAGATTCAATATTTTTAGGTTTTTAATTATCAAAGTTAGATAGCTCAAAAGTAGTGAGCCTACCTACCAGATCTTCAAGAGATAGATTATTCCCTAGTATACATCTCAATTCTTGAATTGCAAAAACTCTAATAGCATATATAGGCAACAATGTTCTTAAAAATTTTCTTACTACAATATCATCATCTATTGTGCTAGTAGCTCCTCTTATTGCATTAACAACACTTTTTATCCTTGAGCAATATTGAGCAATATTTTCACCTTCATGCATTCTCATATCATCACACTTACCTCTAAGACTTTCAGCTTCGGCTCTTAGAATATTAGTGTCTCCTTCATAGATAGTGGTTAAGGCATCCCACATTTTCTTTACACTATCAAGAATTTTGATATCATCAAATCTAGCATAACTTAGAGTAGAAGCAATCTCTAACATTGTCTGGTTGTGTTCTTTCTTCTTTTTCATATCCTCAGTAGTTAGGGCTCTAGTAGGATCAACATGCTTGGTAGTAATGGAATATTGTGCATAATCTCCAAGTCCTCCAAGGAGTAGCTTCATCAAACTTTTCCATGTAGGGAAGTTGTCTCTATTAAGCTTAGGTACTTCTCTTTTTGACATCTTGGTATTTGTGCTTCTTGTACCTTCAAACTATTCCTCTTAAGTAGATAGCTTTGATACCAATTGTTGAAATTCTTTAAAAAAACTGAGAGGGGGGGTGAATTAGTTATCCAAGGTCTAGATATACAAATAATTTTTTTCACAAGTTAGTGAACCCATAAAACATTTATCATCATGCATGCATGCAAAAAATAATGCAATCACTTAAAACTTGTAGCTTATAATCAAGTCAATTTGCAAAAATGTAAACATGAAACATAATAGATTCAGTAACACATTTGACACAATGATTTATGTGGAAACCCAATTTGGGAAAAACCCACCAGTAACATGCTACTCTTTTTCACTCTTTTGAAGTGATGCCCTATTAAAGGCCAACCCTATTATAGGTTACAATACACATTGTTAAATGTGATTCTATTAAAAGATTTCAATCACCCTATTAGGAGTGAGCCTTGTTAGAGGACTTTACACCATTCGCTTGGAATGTAACCCTATTAAAGGATTTAAAAATGATTGCTAGGTCAACCTTAATCCAAAGGATTTACCCTAGACTGTGTTGGGACTGAAAATTGCATGGTCCATTTTCAGTCACATTTTGAAAATTTTGAGAAAATCATGCCCTAAAGTGCCTTTTATGGATATGTGGTTAGTTGTCGGTTTGAGGCCTAGATGGTGTTTGAGTGGCTTAACACCTTTCATTTGACATATGCATGTGATCCATAGTGTCATTCTGACATTTCAAACTATTCAGCGAAGTCCCATTTTGAGCTAGTGTCAAAATTTGTAATTTTGCGCAAGTGTCAAATAGCGATAGGAGGCTCAGTTTGTCTTTGAATATCTTTTATCTAGGAATGTGTCATGACCCACCACTTTGGGAGTGTGTAGTGTCCATATCAAAAAACCTATGTTTCAATTTTCAAATCATTTAAAATCTGTTTGAATAGGTTTTGAACCCCTCAGAGTTGGTAATTTACTGTTTTGTGCATTTGACTAGTTCACAATTCTGGGAAGCCCTGTTCAACCAATCATATCTTTGACCTAGTTGACCCAAATGAAAAAATTCTTTTTGCATTGTGTTCTAGGGGTCAGATACTTCACAGGTTCAAACTTTGAGATCATAACAAATCCATTTGATCAGTCTGCTAACATGGTTAAAAACCTAGTTTATATTGTTTTGTTATGACTAAGATATCCAAATTGATTTGTACCCCTGTTCGGCGCATTATAACTTTGACCCTGTGATTGATTAGCTTGAATGGATTGTACCATAATTTTGTGTCCTAAAAATCCTTGAAGTATGCCAGTTCTTAAGTCATGATAAATCTATCTGCATACTTTCACATGTCTGTACATTTGCCAAAAATTACTTTTTGACACATTTCTCAGTCAAAATTTCCAAGTGCCTATTTTCAGAAATTCGCCAAATGTGCCTTGTGATTCGTCATGAGCCAAAAACATGGAATTATATTCTCTTCATGGCAAAGAAATTATATCCTAGTTTTTATAATCCCAAGTGATCAATAACCCAATTTTATAATGCCGAACCCGAGCCCAGTTTATGTTTTTTAACATTGTTTGCCTAGAGGTTAATTGAAGTATGGATGTTCGGCAATTAAAATATCCTGACTGAGAGTTCATCATGGGATGAAAATTTTCAATATGATAGAGTGTGTAGGATTGAACAATCATGCCAATTTTTGTGGCCTGACTATTTGATTGAGTCAGTTTTTAAGCCCAGCTGGCAGGCCTCCAGACATAAATTCACAATGTGTAGAATTGGTTAAAAGAAGTTGGCTGAAAGTATCTACAGGATTGTTGAACTTGCACAATGATCAAACACCTCCATATTTGATTGAAGCTTTGAGCCATCATAGCCAACAATAGCATAATAGTCAAAGCCACACATTAATATCATTATTTTTAGAAGGGAAATTTTTGATACATGGTACACAACTTGATAAAATTCTAATTTATTATATTAAATCATTTTTTATTGGAGACATGTAAATCAAGAAACCCACATAGTAAAGGAGGTTCCTATGTAAAAAGGGAGCAGGTAGAACACTTCATAATCATAATAGATGCTAAAACAAGAGCCTTAGCAAATAAAAGAGAAAAGTCATGAGCAAGAAAGCAAGAGCTCATGTTTTAGCAAGGGTTTAGAAGTGGGAAATGTTTTGAATGAATGCAAAATTTGAAGAAACAAGCCATGGCAAAAGGGCAACAGTCGTAGCATATAAAGCCACAGGGAGAATAGAGACTCTAAGCAATGAAAGAAAAAGAAACTCAAGGCGCAAGGGAGATCAAAGGCGATGGGCATTTTCAGAATGATCCACGTTTTTAATGAACACCTTATGCAAACAAAGAACAAAAGCTCACGTTAGAAGGGAAGGCAAGCACACTTAGAAAGCCAAAGTTGCTAAACACTGAAAGTTTCCAGTTAAAGCCATAAAGTCCAAACACACACACAGCAAGGCAAAGCCCCAGTCAGCAATTAAGAGGAAATGCACCATGAAGAGAGAAGCATCTTAGAATCGCAGCTAAACACAAAGAAATGGAGCAAAGCCACTAACTAAGAAAATGGCCATGTAATATAACAAAAGAACTAGCGCCTTTAAAAGGAGAAAGCTGTTGTCATAGCAGACACAACGTTAAAAGGGAGCTCATGTGAAGAATAAAGCCATGCATCCTGCAGAGATAACAAGTGAAAGTCTCCAAATTCCCGATAAGGTAGCGACAAGAAAAAGGCCGAGGAGCCGCCTTGGGAGCCCAAGTGTAGAGCACGGGATGATATCAGTGGAAGATCACTGCAAATGGACGAAGCTCAGAAATGAATAACTCCACGCACTGGTTAATTTTGTAGAGCCTCATGCAAGAAGAAACTGTGTTGGAAGGATTAAGAGGACTTTAGTCCCATATGGCTTGTGTATGGGTACATTTTGTTCTATAAAAACAAATCCACACGCAATGTAGGTGTCTTAAAAGACACGCTTTTCATAAAGCCGCAGGCTTATATGGAGGGGCCCATGGGCTCGAAAGTCAAAATTTTGACCCAAGAAATAAGCTCACATATGAATGTAAGTTGAGTTTCAAGGTTCTTTGGGGTTACACTCGTGTATGAGCGAAGGTCAAAAATTGAAGGTTTCCAAACATACGCTAAAGCAAGCATCCCGTATGGACTTAAACAAATCTTTTCGGACCTTCGGTGCTACGTTCGGGCCATGAGAATGCAATAGAAGCTTTGAGCATATGGACGGGAAGAAAAAATTGGAGATTCCCGGGGCTATGGGGATATTGAAAATATTAATAAAATATTAATATGAGTCCTAGCGTGAGAACGTAAAGTAGAATTTGGAGGCCTCCGGTTCTATGAGAAATGAAAATTTGAAGGAATTAAAGGATTAATTAATCAAATTAATTCTCCAAAGGTCATGGCCAATCAACATGTGACATGTGGCGATAGTAGATTGGGGGATAAGGATTTTGAAAGTAAAATGATTTTTCAAAGAGGATCAATGCATGAGTGGATTAAAATGAGAAATTAAAATATTTTGAATTGTTATATAGTCCAAACTATATAATTTTAAAAAATTTTCATTTTAATGTTCTATTCTCAGTCCAGGGGCTTGTTTTTCAAATTGCTCTAATAGGGGCATTTTTTATTAGAAATGGGCACTTCAATATACTGTTAGAACCGGGAGAATCCAAATTTTCTAGATTTACGGTTAGATTTTGCACAGGTATTCATTGGTTCAGTGTATAAGCAAATTTTCAATTTTCAGAGACATTCTCAGTGGAATGAGTAGAATTCAGCATGGAGTGTTAGAATTAGTTAGGGGACGTATGTTGATTTTGTTGAAGCTTAAAATGAATTTTGGAGATGTTTTTCCCTTTCTTGAGTTCATTTTTAGTAAATTTTTGCCATTCCAGATCAGGAATCAAATCAGTTAATTGTTCAAATAAGATATTTCAGATATTTTTGTGCTGGTAGAGGCCTAATGATTGAAGATTTGATTCATCAGTTGAGGGGAGAGATGAGAGAGTTGTTTTAACTTGTTGAGAAGGTTTTCCAAGTGGACACTTGCCAGTTACAGATTAGATCCAGGAATCAACTCTTCTCCTATATCTTTCTTTTCTTTCTCTTTTGAAAAGGTTCCAGTTCCTTGGAAAAAATCTGCTCATGACTATGATACTAGATTTTGGATCCAGTTCTTGATGCATTTCCAATACTGAGACACCATATTCTTCATCATTTCTGTTGTATTGAGCAGCATGTATGTTTTATGCAAATAGTTCTTTTCTATTAGGTGATCTATGAGTTATTTTCTGTACGTCTTTCATGTATTCATTTTCAAGGAGAATGAATAAAATACAACAAAGGTTTCCAAATTCGATTTGAGTCTTGTCTCCTATTTGTGGATCTGTAATCTTTCTAGTTTGTGATAAAGGATCATAGATTAGGTTGCATCTCATTTTGGAATGTATGTGGTTAAAATGTCTTGCATATGGATCAAAGACCCATGTAATTGCCTGGTATTTATCAAAAGGTTTTGCAGATTTCATGATGGGATATTTTGAGTATGAGATTCAAATCTGAAGCAAATGTTTGTTCACAAGGTGAAGGATAGATCAGGGATCTAGATGTAGTGATGTGTCTTAGATTTCCAAAAGATGTATGGTTATAATTCATTTAATTTCCCAGTAGATAAGGCACTAATCAGAAATAGGATCACTAGATTTTGTTGCTCGTATTTGGGTCTTGTTGATATCAACATTATTAATCAAACGCTTTTCCCCTTTCATGTTGAAGAGCTATAATAGAATGCCCTCACCCAGCTTATGAATATCCTAGATCTACATTTAGCTACTGTAGATTGATGTTATTTCATGAGTTATCAGGAGAAATAAGGGTTTTATCTGTAGACACCTAAATTTGATTACACTATTTTAGTAATCCTATTTAGTTATCTAAAAAGGCATTATTAATTAAATTTCTATTTAATTAATCCTTTGTCATCCCCTAGTTGATTAATTTAATTAATCATCTATAGTCCTAATTGATAAATCAAATAATCTATTATTTATCAATTAAATCCTATTCTTCTATCTAATTCCAAAAATCCCCATTTATTAAATAAATCTATTTGATAAATGAAATCCTCAAATTCAAAAACCCCTAACTTATCCCTAATCCTCCATTTAGCCTAATCCACCCCATCCACCCATACTAACCAAGATTAGCCACTAACTCACCCACCCTCATTAATGCCATCCACTTGCACATCTCTAACATCCCTAATCTAATCCTAAACCCAAGCCTAATCCACCCCCTAATGTTGTCACATTCCTTAAACAAGTTTAAGACTTTCCTAATCCAAGACAAAGTCTCCCCTCAAAAAACCCAACCACTAAGTCATGAGTGCTCTTACAAAACATAAAAGACTCTTACAAACCCACTCATGACTCTTACACCCATCTTCCAAACTCTTCCCTCTTCCACACTCATTCCTCTTACATCCCTCTTACATACTCAACCCCACTCATCATGACTTTAACCAACCCTTAACCCTACCCTCTCACACTCATCCTCCTTGTGACAAGTGTCACCTTCCCATTGGTGCTAAACAAGCACAATCCATGTGCTCCCCTTTGAGTGCATCTTAGCCCTCCTTAAGCCTTCATCCATCCTTGCATCTAAGCCCTCCATCCCTCTACCCCTTAGCCTATAAATTGAATCCCATCCCAAGCCATTTCATCAACAATCTTTGAGCTAAAGTTACCATGCTATTTTGAGAACCAAAGCCATCAATCATACCCTTATAATGCCAAATTGAGAGCTCACAAAGCTACCAATTTGCCATTACCCATCTCCATTGAAGCATCTTTTGAGCATCTTGAGCATACATCCACAACAAAAGGACACATCTATAGAATCAAGAAAGCATGGAGTGTTTTCTCTTGTGAGGTTTGCACTTCTTTTTTTTTTTTTCTTAGTCTAAGCATATATGTGAATTTAGTTTTTGGTTTGTGAATGTTTACTTCATTTGTTAATGTTCTTTGCATACTGATTTTGGTTCTACATTATCTGCTTCATAATAGATTCAGTGTATGCTTTGACAACTGGTACCATATAAGGAATCTATAGGTTCACCCGCCTAGGTTTTGCAGAGCCTGAAGTGCAAAAGGAGTATAGCCTTATAGTTGGTCTGGTGTCTAAATGGGCATGTTGAAAATGGGAGTTAGCTGCCCCTAGATGTGCTTTGTTCTCATCAGGGTAATTGGAAATGGGTAACATTTTCAAACACCAACAAAATGGTGACTTTGCTGGGGAGTTGCATTCAGAAAGAACCAAAATCTCTGCCATGAAACAGATTGGATACAAAAAATATGTAGCAAGATGTGTTCCTTTTTCTTGCTGGAGTTTCATGTTCCCCAGTTAAGCTTTATTCATGGACAGTAGTATGTTGTAAAATTAGATAAAAATTGTGTTCTATGACTATTAGAGGTCTATCTTCAATCAGTCCAGTTTGCAAGTGTTGTTAAGAAAGTTTCAGAGTCAAGATTTCAATTTATAAAGTGTAAATTCTTTTCAAGGTGTTAGTGATCTGCAAGTTTCTCCTACATTGAAGGTCTAGTTCAGATTTGTCAAACAATAAATTATGTTTTATTTCTCACAAAGTGTGAGTGGCGACTCTCAAATCTTTGTACCAGTTTGTTCCTAGTTGATTCCATTGAAAATTTTTGAAGGACTTTTAGTTGTATGGGCAGATCTGAAACTGTTGATGTATCTTGGAAAGGAAGTTTTAAATTCTTGATAAGTTTTAAAGTGTTGTTTGCAATCTGCTGTTATAAAGAATTGGAATGTAAAAGTAGATCACAGCAGTGGTTTTTTTTTTTCCTCTTGCAAAGAGGTGGTGGCTCTACATAGTTTGATCAGTGGTGTAAAGGATTTTCACTCTTGCACCTATGCCAAATCAGCAGATTGAGTTTAGCATCAACACTTGAGGTATTTTGATTTTCATGTTTCTTTTCATGGAAGTCAGATGTTAGAATCAGTGCTTCTATTCAGTGATTTTCAGCACTAGAAAGAAGGGGTAAAAATTTTGTTTTATAATGGAGTCAGATCTCAGATCTGAGATTAGTTTGCCAAATTCTGAGAGTCTAGAAATCATGAATAATAACATTGCTATGTTGAATAGACTGGTCTACAAAAGGATTGTCAGTCTTATAAGATTTGAAGTAGGCAATACTCAAGGTTTAAGTGCTAAACAATGTTATTTAAGGCTTAAGTCAGTAATCAGTAAGATGCCTTTTCATTGTAGACCTGAGGAATCTTCACTGCCTAGTGTTTTCCTAGATGTTCTAGTACCTAATTCAGTCGATGGGCCAGGACCTATAAGATTACAAATAATTTTTCAAATTGAAAAATTCATTGAGGAGATGGAAAGTGGTGATTATAGATTTCATGACATGTCTTCTAATAATAATAGATGTGCTGAAAGTCAGGGTAGTAATGAGTATAATGAATCTGTAGAGAAAGATCATTTTCCTTCTGAGTGTGAAGAGATGGATTCAGTTTCAAGTGAATCAGAAGAGTTTGACCAGCAAGAAGATGGATATGAAATTGAAAATTAGTCTTGTGATAGTGAATATGAGTTTGAGGAAGTTTGTGATAGCAGTAGAAGTGTTGATTGTTATGATGAAAATGAATGTTATAATGATTCTATTGTTTCAGATTATTGTACTGATGTTACTACTACTATGAGTTCTTCATGTCATCCAAATAATGATTACAACTAGGAGAGGATTTGTGAGGAATTCTTCTTGAGCTTTGATGAAATCTCTATTTTGTTGGCTCATGATTTTGAAAAGCATGTAAGTAATTCTAAGGATGTTCATTAGTACAAGACAAGGGAGGACCCATTACCACTAGACAACCAGTAGATAAGCAACCAACAAACTCATAGCCTTCGAACACAATATAAAAAATTCATCCCAACATAACCTACATAACCAAATAAAGTACATATCTAACAATAAAATATAATTTTCCTTAGCAATATGCATCATCATTAATGAAATAAAAGTACTCCTTAAACAACTAATAAATTTTTTTAAAAATATAAAAGGCCTTGCAAGGCCAATTTGAAAGGTTAATAGTTGGGTCATCCTAGCAAATTTGCAACAATGACAAAAATCTTAGTAAGTGAAGAAACTAAGTTTTTGTCATATATTTCACTAGCTTTAAAAGGATGATCCATGCTTTGTCATCTGCTAAAAATTCACAAAGTTTCTTTGAATCCTCATCCTCTAGAGTTCTATCCTCTTTTTGCTTTTGTAGGAGCTACAACATAGTCGATGCCATAGACATCACCTTCACAATAATTTAGTCACTGTGTTGAATCTCGTATCTAAAAAGGCACATTTTATTTGCAAGGACTCAATGTCATTTTTCCACCTTCTTTTCTAGCTCTTGTAAAATACCACAAATGCCCTTTTTCTTATCAAGATCTTGGACATGTAGCACAATAGGGTTACAATTCAAATATATATGTTTAGAACACATTGATAGATATCTTGAATATATAGCTATCAGTAGTATTAAATTGAATTTGATGAACAAGTATTTTGACTTTCATTTATAGAATAATATTATTTGTATCTAGAAACAAAAGGTGGATATCATTGTAGCTTGGAAAATTAGTATGGTTATGCTAGGCTTTGGGTTTACATCATATAGGTCCAAGTTTCAATTCTTGTTATTTGGGTTAACTTGTTGGCTCATTTTGTGAACACATTCAATTGGTCAATGAAAACTAGCATTAACCAAGATGTCTCATTCATACCCCAAAATGTAGCATCAAACATAGTTTTAGGCAAGGTGTGATTAGATTGTTAAGCTAGTCATGAGAATGTGTGAAAATTGGTCGTGCAACTGTGGAACAATCCTTCAATATATTATGTTTATGACAAGAAATAATAATTAATAAAATAAATGAATGCACAAAACCATGATAATTCAACCTATTTCCTCCTATTCAACATCTAAGTGTAATTTTTCTTAGAGTTTTCAAGCTATTGGTGACTATAGCCATTATTAAAATGAAGGTTTTGAATTTATGCAAACAATTTTTCTTTTTTGTACTTTCTATGCAATAAAGATTAATTAATATATATGAAATAACAATGATGTGTAAGATTAATCTATGAATAAGACATGGTTGATAATCTAAATGATATGCAAAATTAAACTACATGAATACAATAAATAAGATACTCTAATTGTGAGCACAATATCTCTAGAGAAAAATGATATAAGAAATTTACTCTTCAATTGAACATGAGAAATAAGGAAAGTATTGCTATTTTTGTAGAAAACCTAGGAAAACCATGCTCTAGATCAAATGAGATGAATGGTTGAGATTCACCCAAAGATGAGTTTTAAGGTATGCACTTCCAGTTGATCGATTACTTTAAGATGTGAAAGGAAAATTAACCAATCACTCTTTGAGTTATCTTAGAAGATAAGGCAGGTAATAGAATGAATAATCTATAAAAATAAGCTAACAACTCTATCCATTTTTAAAAAAAATGCATTCTTTAGTGTAAGAATTTTCCTTAGGGAAAAATTCACCCAAGACTAAGGAACTCAAACACAAGCACAAAATAGACCAGAGTATGATCACAATAACTGTATAATATTCAATTCAATGTACAAGTACACTAGGAGTGCTTGTATATAAAGGCCTCTAAGATGCATCTATAATGCCTAAGAATTAGCATCATGATAAGTCATACAACCAAGCACATGTCTACTAGATATGGGTTATCCTCTATTAAGTATGGAAGTAAGTGTGATGATGAGAGGATAAGCCTACAATGGTGTAGCATTAAAATCTATGTTGTAGACAACATGTGCTAAATTAGGAGTGCAAATAACTATGTTGTCTACATGACAACTCAATGAATGATGCAAACTCCAATGTTGTAGACACCATGTGCTTAATTAGAGTTGCATAATTTTGTGTTGTCAACATGACAATTCATAAAGATATGCAAACTCCTAAGTGTCTCACAAAATAAATAATTAAATAATACAAAGTAATAAAATAATGCACTGATTTAAGTAAACTTAAGTAAAGTGTAAATAGTAAATATCTATTTACACCAAAACCCTCCCTTAAGTGCAACTTTTGGGAATGCACTTAAGCTCACAAATGCATGACGGGTCTTAGCTACTAGGCCATGTTAGGTACCCATGTAGAAAAGAAATGCTCTACATACAATTATGTAATGCAATGTCTCATAAAGCGGAGAAAGAGGGAAAACCTCATGGGAAAAACCCTCCTCCAAAAAGATAGATAAGTACAATAAAGAAGATGAGAGAGAATAAGACCTCAAATGAGGAAAAGATCCCTCCCATAAAAAAGAGAAGAGAGAAGTCAAGGGACTCCCCTTTCTACAACATCCTACACCCCCAAGAGATCTCACAAATGAGTATACTTGACCTCAGTGAAGGGTTTGGAGAAGATATTAGTGACCTACTCTACTATAGGATAGTATTGTAGTGCAATGATTTTCTCATGTATCAGCTCTCTGATGTAGTGCATATGAACCTTGATGTTCTTAGTCCACTAATGCTAAACTAGATGCTTAGAGATCTCAATAGCTCTCTGATTGTCACAATGAATGACTATAGGTTTAGGTAGATCAAATCCAAACTCCTCCAGGATGTGTTGTAACCAAATAGCCTCTGTAGTTGCATTGACAACTCCTTAATACTCAGCCTCTATGGAAGAAAGAGCAACATTATTTTGCTTCTTACTTTGCCAACAAATAGGGATGGAACCAAGGTGAAATATATAACCTAAAGTGGACTTGCAAGAATCAAGGTCCCCTATATAGTCTAAGTCTATGTATCCAACAAGCTGAAGCCCTATAATTGTTGCATAATGTATCCCATGTGTATGTGTACCCTTTATGTAATGAAAAATGTGCTTGCTAGCCTTCCAATGAAGCTCATGTGGTTATTGCATAAAGTGTGAAACCATGCCAACTACAAAAGCTATATCAGGGCATGCATGTGTCAAGTAGATAAGGCTCCCAACTAATTGTCTATATAATGTAGCATATACAAGTGGAGTGGTGCACTTGGCCTCTAGCTTGACACGTGATAGAAAGGGAGTAGGAGTAGGCTTGCAATCACTCATGTGAAATTGAGAAAGAATGTCAAGAGCATACTTGGGTTGAGAGAGTGTGATCCCTACTGAAGACTGTGTGATCTCAATGCCAAGGAAGTAATGTAGCAAACCCAAGTCTATCATAGAAAATCTATCCTATAGAGAGGTCTTAACACTGGCAATGATGGATGAAGTGCTGCCTATAATTATCAAGTCATCTACATAAAGCACCAGTATCAAGTGTGAGTCATCCTTCTAAAGAATGTAGACATTCGAATTAGAATGATACCTAGTGAATCTTGCTAAGAGTAGGAAGGAATCCATTTTGGCATACTAGGCTCAAGGAGCCTACTTAAGACCATAAATAGACTTCTTCAATTTGCAAACCATAGTAGAATCTTGTACGAACCCTTGTGGCTACTCCATATAAATCTCCTCATGAAGATCACCAATCAAAAAAGAATTCTTAACATCCATCTGGTGTACAACCCATCCATGGCTACAACAATAGCTAGTGTTAGGTGAATGGAGTTCATCTTGGTGACTGGTGCAAAAGTCTCTCTATAGTCAATACCTAGAACCTATGAGAAACCTTTGGCTACTATTCTGGCCTTATGCTTATCTACACTTCCATCTGCTACAAATTTGGTTTGATTGATCCACTTACTTTGAACCACTTTTCTTCCCTTAGGAAGGGGAACTAAGTCCCAAGTGTTGTTTTTCATCAAAGAATTATATTCTTCCTCCATAGCCTTGTCTCATTCTAGAATCCCTGATGCTTCCTTATATGACTAAGGATCTAAAGTAATGGCTATATATGCATGTGGAAATGACTTGTACTATGACCTTGTCCTCTAAGTGTCTAAAGAATTACCCACCAATGAACCTGCTGCATTAAGGGTTTGTTGTGCCCATTGAGGTTTAGTGGAAGAAGAAGAAGGAATGGCCTCAACTATTTGTGAACCTTACAAAGCTAATGTCCTACGAGTCAAAGCTGAAGGGACCCCATCTTCTGAGTCACTATCATCACTATGATCACTATTCACAAAGGAGGAAGAAGGAGGAGTTGAAGAAGCCAAACTTGGACATGTTTTTTCAAAGTGAACACTCCTATAATAAAAGATTTCATGAGTCTTTGGATCTATTAGTTTGTATGCCTTGAGATGGTCAGGATATCCAACAAATATACATGGTTTTCTTTGTGGTTCTAATGCCTTTCACTTTTGTAGAGGTATCCTTGTCCACGCCGGACAACCAAAAACTTTGAAGTTCTTTACACTTGGTTTTCTACCACACCATGTCTCAAAAGGTGTTATTCCATCTAAGGCCTTAGCATAATTCTATTTTGGATGTAGTTGGCACAACACATGGCTTCTTCCCCAAAAACTTGATCTAGAGACTTATGTTGAAGCATACAAGTGGTCATTTCCTTAAGGGTTCTATTCTTTCTTTTAGCTACACCATTCTACAATGGCATGCATGCAACTAAATGTTGAAGATCTATACCCACATGTGTGCAAAAGTCTATAAGCCTAGAGTTGACATATTCCCTACCATTATCTGTTTGTAGGATCTTGATGCCTTTCCCTAATTTTTTCTCAACTTGAGCTTTGAAGGTGATGAAGTTATCAAATACTTCACTCTTATGAGCAAGAAAAAAGATCCAAGTGTACCATGAAAAGTCATCAATAAAGGCTAGAACATAGTGTGCCTTACCAAAAGATGGTACTAGAAATGGGCTAGCTACATCACTATGAACCAATTCTAGAACAATAGTTGCCTTCCAAGACTTCCTCTTGTCATATTTCTCTTCAGGATGCTTGCTTGCTACACAACCTGGACATACACCCTTTGAATATTTGACTTGAGGTAGATCAATGACCATATCCTTGTTGCTGAGTTGTTGAAGGTAGTGATAATTAAGGTGTCCAAATCTCTTGTGCCATAGTTTACTTTGTGTGTTTGAATGAGTCAACAAGGCAAGGGAAGTGGACTTAGGCACAAAATATGAGAAAGAATAAAGTCTTGTCTCATGATTTTCCTTTCCAACTACCACCATAGAATAATCTTTGAGATTTTTCACCACAATTGTATCAAGGAGGAACTCTTCTTTGTTGCCACATCCGTAGTGAGTTATTTAATAGATGGAGAGAAGGTTGGTGCTAAGGTTAGGAACATGAAGAACATCCTTGAAGACTCCATTTTCCAACTCAAAATTGTTGTTCCCTTCAACTTCCACTTGAGTATCATTGGCCACATAGATGTAAGGTAGATTTGATGGTTTTGAAGAGGAAATTGCTCCCTTGAAACACCCATATGATGTGTTGCTCCTAAATCAAAAACCCATTCCTCAGCATTATTTGTACTTGCTACCAAAGCTTGCCCCTTACCCTTTGAAGTGGATGAAGATCCCTTATCCTTATATGCATTTGGTACATAAATTATGTGTTTCCTCATTATGTTGACCAATTCATCAATCTACTTATCCTTGCACTCATGTTCATCATGACCATTCCTCTTACAATAGGAACAAGTTTTCTTCTCCTTTTTGTTGGATTTTTTCCCTTTTTGGTTATTTTTGGAAGAAGACATTCCTTGTTATGAAGAAGATTTTTGAGTGGAAGAAGATTAATTTGAGAAAGATTGTTGTTTTAAGGAGGATTGTTGTGTGTCATCTTGTGGCTTAGCCTTCCACTGTTTCTGCTTCTTGTTGGAGTTTTTACCACTTGAATTACTTTCATTGGCTACAAAGGCTTTGGTCTTGGAAGACTTGAGAATTCCCATACCCACTAGATTGTCATGGTCTAAGATCAACATTTTTGAAATTTTTTCAAGTGAAGGCTTAATATAGGCACTACCCATCATTAATTTATGAGTATTAAAAGTAGAAAAAAAAGGAGCATATTTAGGTGGAAGATGAGTCATGAGATGTTTGATCATCTTTCCATCCTTGATGGGTTCACCACAATCCTTAAGTTGTGTCCTATACATGTCAACTTGGGTAAGATAGTCTTTGATGGTGTCGAAATTCCTAGGATCCAACTTGAGAAGTTTTTCCTTTATGGTGTAAGCCATGTCTTCATCTATTGTCCCATATAAAGCTTCAAGTTTAGCCCAAACCTCTATTGGATTAGTAAGCTTCCTAATGTGAAATTTCACAAGATCAAAGATATTTTTCAACAAGATTCCTAGGGCCATCTCTTGTTTGGATTCTTGGTCTTCTTTTCAAGCTTCATCAACATCAACAAGAGGGTTCTTTGCTGCACTAGTTACATAACACAATAAACCTTTTTCTACCAATGGTTCTTTAATGTTTTCTTTCCAAGTAGTATAATTATGTGGAGTTAACTTTGAAAAAGAACCCACAATGCAAGAGCACAAGATTAAGGAGACACAATACACAATACACATCCCCCCTTTTCACTCAATCAAAAAATACCCCCACAAATGAATGATTTTGGCACTTTATAAGTAGTGTGTTTACAAAAGGCCACTTGTCAAAATGGACAAAGTGGGCTTCTAATTTTTCTGATTACAACCTTTATTTAGAGTACAAATCTAGACCTTTACAATTTAGTTCAACAAAATACAACAATTGTGAAGCATTACAATGCAAAATAGGACCTATTCCTGAAAGTGGCATTTTTGTCCACACAAGCCTATAATATGTCTGCGGATTTGAAAAGTAGAAAAAAATAGAACTTGAAAAGGAGTCCAAATAAGCTCATACGATGCGTTTGAAATTGCAAAATGTAGGATTAGACAAGTACAATCACCAAAAAATCCTTATTTTGACAAATTCAACTACCAAAACTAGAAAATAACTGCACCACTAAAAAGTTCAGGAAATTTTACCCAAAATAAAAAAAAATTGCACCTAATTTGGAGTCTGTATGACTAAGTTATGGCCTCTCAATGTTGGGCTTCCAAATCAAAATTCCATCTAAATAGGGGTCTGGAGAGGAAAACACGATGTTAAATTTGATGGTCAAATGACCATCACAACAGTTAAAAAATACCTCTGAATGACAGTCAAATGGCTATCAAATTTAGGATAGTAGTTTGCTAACATTAGTGAAAATGCAAGCCCTACTGACGTGGTGATGACATCACCTGTATGAATTTGTGTAGACTTGTATGATCAGATCTAATGTGTGCAATCTACTGGGTAGTACAGAATGTTGAGGCAGATTGATGATGTCAACTTCTATTGAAGTGGCTATGTGCCACATGTCAGATGGTAATTGGACCTATGAGTTGCTATCATGGTGGCTTATGTGTCGCCATACACTAACTGTTCAATGTAGACATGGCAGATTACCACATGGCAAGTGATGACTAGTTTGAGCTAGCACACATGGTGACTATTCAAATGGGGCCTAACATGGTAGGTGGGAGTGCAAAAGTTTCCATGTGTTCATTGTTGCCAGAGTGGGTTACACATGGTGAGAAGTTGAAGAGTCCATGTGGTGGATGATGCACAGTCGATCGCATCACTGGGAAACCATTCACGAATGGCCATATTTAATTTTCAGCTTGGGATGTCACCATAAATATGGGGGTTTAGTCCCACATTTGACATGGGGCTAAGATTAACACAATTTAAAAGAAAGCCTACAGATCTTATAACACAAAGTGCACCTAGGAATATGGTGGTGTGGCTGCTGATTGGATTCTATTTTGCTAGTTTCAAATGTGGTCCACTAGGAATTTGAATGCCAGTGACTATTGGTTTGTTGGTTGTTGGGCCTTGCTTGCTAGAATATGCAGAGTATATACTTGCAAATTAAAAAGGAATATGTCATTAAATATTCTCTACAGGGTCGAGGTGTGATTGCCTAGTTTTGCAAAAAAAAATTCCTTGCACACCCAACTGGGAAATTTTTTTTGAAAAAAATCTCAAAAATATATAGAGAAATAGTAGAATTAACAAATTTGAAAAAGAATTAACCAAATCAAACAATGACCATACCATATTTTCAAATTGGGCCTTCAGGTTCTGGTTTGCAAAATTTTTTTGCCTCACAATCGACTATGGCCTAAAATAGGAAAATTTATAGCCGATTTTCACCGAATCATCACTTCGGATGCAATGGCAAGGTTTTCTTCAGCTCTAGACACTCAAATATTGCTAATGCTTTGGATCTAAACCAGGTCCCTTCGAGAGATGAAGTAGCAAGGTCTCCAATGGCTATGTGACAAGTATCTCCCTCAACTTTGATACCATGTAAGAATTTTCCTTAGGGAAAAATTCACCCAAGACTAAGGAACTCAAACACAATTACAAAATAGACTAGAGTATGATCAAAATAACTATATAGTATTCAATTCAATGTACAAGTACACTAGGAGTGCCTATATATAAAGGCCTCTGAGATGCATCTAGATGAGTTATCCTCCATTAAGCATGGAAGTAAGTGTGATGATGAGAGGACAAGCTTACAATGGTTTAGCATGAAAATCTATTTTGTAGAGAACATGTGCTAAATTAGGAGTGTGAATAACTGTGTTGTCTACATGAAAACTTAGTGAGTGATGCAAACTCCAGTGTTGTAGACACCATGTGCTGAATTAGAGTTGCATACTTCTATGTTGTCAACATGACAACTCATAAAGATATACAAAATCCTAAGTGTCTCACAAAATAAATAATCAAATAATATAAAATAATAAAATAATGCACTAACCTAAGTAAACTTAAGTAAAGTGTAAATAATAAATATCTATTTACACCAACATTTAGTTAACTTGCTTTTTAAATATATGCATAGTTGAGTTAACTATTTTATTTGTTTTTCTAGTTTCTTTATTTATGCAAACCTTAAATTTTCACTCAAACTTAGATTTATCTTTGTTTTTTTCAAATTTTGAAGATAATTAAATTTTTTCTCATTTAATATATTTTCTCAAATTTTGAATATTCAATTTAATTAATTGATATTTTTAGAGATTTAATTTAAGTTAATCCAATTAATTCCCATTTCATGTGTACATGGAAAATAGGTTCAATTTAATTAATGTGTTAGGATATTTAATTAAATTAATTGAACTAAGATGATTTAATTTCTAATTAATGTCAGTATTTAGGAATTAATAGATTTTTTATGAATATTGGAGATGTTTATGATTTATGAAATTTGATGATAAGATCAAATTAGAATAATAATTCAAATTGAATGTCTTTTGGTTAGGAATTTGATGATTTCGATTGATATTTCAAGTTAGGGGCCCATGTTTTAGAGTACCAATTTTATGTGCTCACATTTTCCGCTCTTTGAATTAATGTTATAAAATTGATGCTTTGATTCAAAGAATATTTTATGTTGAAGTGCAAGGAAACTTGATATGGATTGATAAAGCTATTCTTAAGAAGATTGAGAGATCAACTCCAAGTTTGATTGAATGAAGATGAATTTTTATATAGAAAAACCAACTTTGAACTTGAATGAGCAAAGATCAATAGAGAAAAGGAAACTAGCTCTAAAATTGATTGAAGAAAGACCAATTTATACGAGACTGGAATAGTCAATTTTGATATGGATTATGATAATACTAAACATCTATCCATCGATGATGATAAAATATCCAATTTGATATGGGTTTGATGAAATTGTTTAAGGTTATGGGTTCAAGTTGAATGAATAATCAAATTCATATGGTTCCTAATGAAATTGATTACCATCAAAAGATTGACTTAATATGGGTCTTGATGAATACAACTACCTAATTGAAAAGATAATATCTGATTGATGTGGGTCTTGATGAACATTGCCAAAGATATTTTATTCATTGAAATGTAATATATTATATACATTTCAAAGTAATTTAATGTCGATTTTGATGAAACAACTCATTTAGAAAGATTAACTAACATCAACTTGATTTGAGTTTTGTTGAAGTTGAGATAGGTTAGAAGAATTAGATAACCTCAACTTGATATGGGTTTCAATGAAACTAATATTCTTTTGGTGATTAAATTCCCCTAGTGATGAGGTCCTTGAGTTTTAATTTGGTTATATTATATTAGATTGATAGGTTGATGAGGAGGTTTGAAAAGATTATTGATTTAGATAACTAACCTTTGATAAACTAATGATGTAATTATCATGCCCCCTAAGGAGAAAAAAAATTTGACCAGATATGATGACAATTTGAAGAAGTTTGATTGATTAAAAGTATTCAATTATGATTAGAAGTTATGTAGGATTTTTTTTTTTCTGATCCTTGGATGATTTGTGTAGGCTTTGGAACATGTTCTATGTTTTTTTATGGCCTAGTTGACCAGGTTTGACCAAGTCTAACATTGGTTGGCCAAGGTTGACATGACATTAGGGGTTTTAATAATTGATATTGCATTGACTTGGTAAAATTCCTAGTTTCATTACACATTATAGCGTTTGGTTGTAGAAGTAGTCAATTATGTTTGACTTCCAAAAAATAAAATTTGATTTTGAGTAACTAGATGGAATCATATTTTTATTTTGATCCTCAAAATGGACTGAAGACGATCAAATTACACATGGAGTAATTTTCACACAAATTGAATCACATCTAACATTTAGGTCAAAACCTATACAAGGCCCAAAAAGGTCATTTTAATTCATTTGAACCTTTTGACTTCTTAAAAGCCCTTCTAAGATCAAAATGCCTATTCCAATGGAGAGCCATTGATTCAATCTTCAGAGGCAAGATAACCTATCATGGACCTACCCAACACAAATAAATCCTCAAAATATTTATTTTCAAGACATTTTTAATGCATTTTAGTGCATTTTTGTATCATTTTTGGTATTCAAAGGTTGTTTTAGCATCTTGTCATCTAGAAGGGTAGTTTAGTTGTTTCCCTTGAAGGATAAACTCATGCAAAAAAATATTTTTCATAGATTTTTGTCATATTAGTCTATTAGATTTATCATCTTAGGTTTACCCAACTATCATCCAAGACAAATAACCAAAACCCATTTTTTTGTCTATAGTTTTCTATTTTCTAATACAATAGAAAAATGTTGTTTAGGCTAGTGAGAATCTTCATACAAGAATTTGGTAAAGTTTATAAATTTTTTTTATTTTTTTTTGTATGAAAAAATGTGAGCATAGTTTAGGACTTTTAAACCATTTTGTCTACATTTTAGATGAGTCAATGGATTCCTTGACATTTTGAGCATATTTCTAGATGGTCGTTATGCTCCTTTACATTATTTTTATTCACTATATTTATCTCATTCTAATATTTTATTTGTTTCATTTTTAAATATTGATATGCTAGATTTATAGTTTTTTTTTACATTCCCACTCACACAAAGATTATTGGGCAAATATTTGGTGTAGATATGGTGTGAATTGATACCCATAATTTGTGACATCTTACTACCATGCCCAACATTTGGAAAAACCATGTATTTCTCATTATATTTGTAGCACATTTTCATAGTAAACATAATAATTTCTAACTTTCTACTAGGGAATTGACTATCATGGTAGAGGATGACTAAAGCATTCTCTACATTCATTTTCATGGCCACATTATTGAGTAGAATTCTTAGCCATAAGTTAGTATTAAGGACCTTTAAAGAGTCTTTCAAGCTTATACTATTCAAGATTGTTCCATAACATGGGGTGATCTTGTAAGGAGATAAGGAAAATAGAGTCAACTTCCCTATCTATTGGCTTGTTGCATTAGTTTCTTTGTGATGGCCAAAAAAGGCCATTAGGGACATAGATCATGCTTGTTATTCCACATGTACCATGAGATGTACAAGGTGGTATATCGACAAGCCAAGGAGATGATTATTGGATTCAATCTTATATAGATATGGGCGAGGGAGCATATTCCCCTTGTGAGTCTCATCTTCAATGATTAGAGACACAAAGGAAGGCCATATGTCATGAGATATTCTAGTATCATCACCCAACCACACACTGGGAAGACCAATTATTACTTGAATTAGTTGAATAATTCTACATTTTAGATGAGTCAATGGATTCCTTGACATTTTGAGCATATTTCTAGATGGTCATTATACTTATTTAAATTATTTTTATTCACTATATTTATCTCATTCTAATATTTTATTTGTTTCATTTTTGCATATATATATGCTAGATTTATAGTTTTGTTCTACATTCCCACTCACACAAAGATTATTGGGCAAATATCTGGTGTAGATATGGTGCAAATTGATACCCATAATTTGTGACATCTTACAACCATGCATAACATTTGGAAAAACCATGCATTTCTCATTATATTTGTAGCACATTTTCATAGTAAGCACAATAATTTCTAACTTTCTACTAGGGAGTTGACTATCATGGTAGAGGATGACTAAAGTATTCTTTGCATTAATTTTCATGGCCACATTGTTGAGTATAATTCTTAGCCATGAGTTAGAATTAAGAATCTTTAGAGAGTCTTTCAAGATTGTTCCATAACATGGGGTGATCTTGTAAGGAGATATGGACAATAGAGTCAACTTCCCTATGTATTGGCTTATTTCATTAGTTTCTTTGTGATGGCCAACAAAGGCCATTAGGGACATATGTTAGAGCATATGATCATGGATCCTATATTGTTTGGATGAAGATCATGCTTGTTATTCCACATGAACCATGAGATACACAAGGTGGTATATCGACAAGCCAAGGAGATGATTATTGGATTTAATCTTATAAAGATATGGGTGAGGGAGCATATTCCCCTTGTGAGTCTCATGTTCAATGATTAGAGACACAAAGGAAGACCATATGTCATGAGATATTCTAGTATCATCACCCAACCACACACTGGGAAGACCAATTATTACTTGAATTTGTTGAATAATTTGATAAAAGTAACTTGGAGACCTTATACAATGACATGGAGCCTAGGACGATGCCCATTCATAATTTCCATACATGTTCACCTCTTATCGCTTTCTTGGACATGTCAATCAGTTCGTAGAGAGATTTTTCATTTCTCAAGTCTTGAGATAGTAAAAGTTGGATGCATGATGTGTCATCTAATTTTATATTTTATGCACAATTTGTAGAAGAGAAGATGGTACAAGGACCAAGATTATCTACACTTAAGGTATTCTAGGATATTTAGGTTTTGGTAATACAAATATGGGAATACCTCCCCAAGGTTGCTGATACATGAGTTAGAACAACCTATATAAGGTATCATTTTTCAACTCATTTATTCCCTAGATTTAAAAATCCTACCTACAAAGATCCTAGGATTGATGAGGAGGATGAAATAGTTAGAGATCAAAGACCTCCCTATCCTACGGGAGTGAAACCAATAGTCATTTCCACAAGGATATTGAGATTGGAACTTAGGACAAGTGATAGTGCATACCCTTCTAGGTAGTAATAGTAGAAGAAAGGGAGATAAGTGCACAATAACTTAGGTTTTATTGGGGTTATTGTAGTAGCCTTTAGAGAGTAGAAAAATTTCAAGATGGGAGAGGAGGTTCCTATTGGAAATAAAGATATCTAGCAGACAAGGAGGATAATTGATGATATAACTAGTTGAGATGAGGAGGAAACTCATGAGAAATGGACTGGTAGTGATCCCTCACCATAGAATGTTATTAGATCACTTTAGAGAAGATTATGTATAGCACAGACTTAGACAGATGTTCCTTAGAGATAAATAGATGGTAGATATTAGAGGATAGCTAAGTTGGCTACTAGATGTGACCAATTATAGAGTGAGGCCACTCATTAGTTGAGTAGGTGAACTTACTACTATGTTTTTATTATTCCATTGGAGAGATAGTTTATGTATTTTTTGATTTATTCTTAAATATTTGAGGGTTTAGTTCCTCCACCTAAGGTAGATGCACCTCTACAACTTCATCCACCTAATGTAGAGAGAGATGGAGGCAGTTAGGTCATACATCTTCATTTTGATATACTCCATGTAGTAATATATCTATACTTTATCATAATATTGGTCTCATTCCACTCATTTTTGACATCTGATTGTATACATAATTGATGCATGATTTTGATATATGATATTTATGACATCTAATTTGGTCTCACTTACTATGTCATGACATGTGTTAGATGAGATGCATTTTAACTTTCAATATGGGATAATATTCATCATGGTTTTTTTATTACTTTTAGAAATATGTGATGTTTAGATGCTTATAGGATTTCTCTTTTTCATGAGGATAATTAATGATATAACTAGTTGAGATGAGGAGGACACTCATGAACAATGGACTAGTAGTGATCCCTCACCATAGGATGTTATTAGATCACTTTAGAGAAGATTATGTATAGCACAGACTTAGATGGATGTTCCCTAGAGATAAATAGATGATAGATATTAGATGATAGCTAAAATGGCTACTAGATGTGACAAATTATAGAGTGAGGCCACTTATTAGTTGAGTAGGTGAACTTACTACTATGTTTTTATTATTCTATTGGAGAGATAGGTTATGTATTTTTTGATTTATTCTTAAAGATTAGAGGGTTCAGTTCCTCCGCCTAAGGTAGATGCACCTCTATAGCTTCCTCCACCTAATGTAGAGATAGATAGATGTAGCTAGGTCATGCATCTTCATTTTGATATACTCCATGTAGTAATATATCTATACTTTAGCACAATAGTGCTCTCATTACACTCATTTTTGACATCTGATTGCACACACCATTGATACATGATTTTGATATATGATATTTATGACATCTAATTTGGTCTCATTATACTATGTCATGACATGTATTACATGAGATGCATTTTAATTTTCAATATGGGATAATATTCATCATGGTTTTTTATTACTTTTAGGATTATGTGATGTTTACATGCTTATATGTGACTTCTCCTTTTCATGATTTTTTTAATCATATATGTTATAATGCGAATGAGATGGATGTAAAATATAGATTTTCCTAATACGCAATGTAAAAATGGATGGACATGTTATGAATATGAAAATGCAACTAATTTTTGGATAACTAAGGGTGTGAGGGGGGGGGGGGGGTGGGGGGGTTGGGTAGGTGAATCAATTATCACATGTCCTTAAAAAAATTGTACCCTTTAAAACTTATCAGAAGATAACCTAGTTAAACATTCAACTGACCAATAATAGATTATGTAACTTAATTCAAATAAACACATTAAATAAATCCAATAGCATAATAACATTAGTATTTAAAATAGAAACCCAATTTGGGTAAACACTAGCATGGTAATTTTTACCCATGAAGAAATTCACTACTCTAAAGTGAGTTCAATTAAGAGAAAGTCATGTTAAGGGTTACACAAACTTTTGTTAAATGTGATTCTATTGGGATAGTTTCACCAAAGATCATCTAGATTTGTTCACCCTATTCATGAGTGACCTCACTAAAGGACTTAGTAAATTCATTATAATGACACCTTTTCTTATTCAAATATCCTTTCTACTCAATCCTCTTCTTTACACTCTTCTTTAATTGGTTTATCAACACACACACTTCATTCAACTCTTTCTTTCACTTGATTTTCACTTTCCTCTACTTGGTATGCCCTGTTGGAATTAAAATAGGAAAGGTAAACTTTGGTTTGTTTGTTTTTTGTGGGGGAGGGTGGGGTGGGGGGTTTGGGAGGTAAATCAATGCTTTAAACTTTGACCCATAAAATATTCACCACACATCCATCTCACATATTCAATAAGTAAACTTAAATACCATGTAAAGAATATACATCTAAAGCATGTATGTAAGCATTCACACATATATGATACATGATATAATTACCCAAAAACCTTGCAATGAGTAGGTAAAATTGGGGTGGGAATGACACCCAAAAATCTTCACTATTGCAGTAATAAAATGTATCCAATGAAGGTTACAATGTTTGATCATTAACCATGATCTATCTTGTTAAAGGCTTACAAAGACTATTGGGTCTCACCTTGTTAAATGATTTCAACACCCTATTAGAAGTGTGCTTGTTAAAAGGACTTCAACTCACAATTAAGTAAGCACCTTGTAGAGGATTTCAATACAACCTATTAAGACTACTCTGTTAAGATATTTAACTGATTCACCTATTAGAATGTCTTAGCAATAATCTTGCAGTTAGCACTCTGATGCTTCATGATATATCACCTCTAATTTGTTGTGTATCTGATCCTTCTTGATCAGATGTTTCTTTGTTGTTCACTATTTCCTTCCTCTACTCTCCTTTAACTAATTCTACAATTCATATCATAATACCTTGATCACCATGAATGTCCTAGTTTGTGAATGCAAAACTCTCCTTTATCATTAATGCATTTCCTTTTTCTCTCTCATAAGAAGTTTAGGACTTTCCCTCCTTAAGAACACCTAAGTGACTTAGGGTTAAGTATAAATCAATAGCTATGATTCATCCATATTTTTTCTTAAACCTTCCCTTTACCCAAATGGGTGCATGTTATACATGGGGATTCCAACTTGAGATTCATCCTTATCACCAAAATAGTGTAATTCAATCTCTAAGTTGGCTCAAAAATGGTTTACATACTAGTTTATGCCAATACAAATAGCTATGACAAAACTGTGTTACTAAGAATCTAAAGTCCCTGGTGCTTGGCACATACTACGACTTCAATATTCTCACTCAATATCTGAATGACTCAACATTCATTGCTTGCTTGGCTCCTGAATCACTCAGCATATACTGTCTACTCAGCACATGAGTGACTCAGCATATGAGTGACTCGACACTCATTGATTAATCGGCATGCTCTAAATTTACATGTTGTGCTCAACATATGTTACTTGTTCAACATGAACTAAGTAAATGACTTAAGTGTATAGATGCTCACTTGTCAAAACCAATCTAAGATTAACAATCCCCCCCTTTAACATAAGTGTCAAAAACACTTGGTCATACATTAATACTTTTATTCTTATGAGCAATACAAAATTTCAAAAATATCAAAAAATTTCAACATGGCTTATACCTCAAAATCTTATGACTCCCCTTGAGTTGTTTGATCTGTTCTATACTTTATTTAGTATCAAAATCTCTTTCTCCTACTGAATAGGTTTTCCTCAACTGATAATCTTTCCCTATTTTTTTCCTTTCTCTATCTCCCTCATTCTTTTTCCTTGCTTGTTGCTCCCCCTTAGCTCTTACTCCCCATTTTACACTGATGTCAAAGGGTCATAGACTAATAGTGTATTTTTCTAAAAAAGACTTATGGACCTCAAGAATAATCTTAAGAGTCGCATCCCAATTTTCACATACTAGCTCCAAAGACTTAATTTGGATGGCCATCTTGGAAGCAAGGTGTACTAAGCCATATAATGTAGAAATATTGGAGTCTTTCTTCATAAGTGTTTCTACATAACCTAGTTCCTTGTGTAGAATCTCCATATGAGGAGTCAATATAGAGTGGATGTTAATCAGTTTAGCCTTGATATTGGCTTCATCTACTTGTAAAGTTGCTAACTAACTTTGGGATTGCAAGAGGGTCCTAAAATGTGTCTCACTTTGAGATGGAGTCATCGGCAATTTAGCTCTAGATGATTGCATTTGACTTTCCAAGCTTAGGATGTGATTCCCTATCTCTTGTAAGAAGAGTATAGGATTGCACAATTTGGTGTACAAAGAGAAAATGTCCTCTAGTACCTTCTTCATACCATCTATCTTAGTTTCCAATTCAACTTGTGAGAGTGCAATTTCATTAGATATATTCTCATTTACTCTAGTTTGAAACTTCTTCTTAGACCATTCTAACAATTTGACATTATTATCCAGGTTTGTATTACTTACTTTTTCCACTATGTTGGTCAATTGTTCAATGACTGGCTTTGTTTCATCTAGAGTAGGTAGATTGAATGCATCTAATAAAATTTCTTTGATCTCAATAAAAGCTTGCTTTTTCCTATGTTCCCTTCTAAGTAGTTCTTGATGTTTCTTTCTTGTTGGGGCCTCTTGAAGTATAGCCATCTTCTCAATTGTTATTGATGCATAATCAAACTTAGGCAATATAATTTTTTCATCTAGGCTAACATCTCCATAAGTTATTACCTCTTCTGGCTTCAATGAGCAAGGATTCAACACTGAGAATTGTAAAGGTGTTGCATCTATGCTTAGCCTCTAAAGATTTTGAATGGAAGGAGTTCCTAATTTTGGTATTGTTACCAATGCTTGAATTGCTTCTAGCTCATTTAGCTTCTTTATCAAATATGTCTCTTCAAGCTTGTCCTTTTCTACCTCTTTGATTTTAGTTGCACCTTGATCTTATGTTGGAGGTGTAGGTACATCTACCTAACCTATTTGACTTGGTGTCTAATAATTGATTGGTATTTCCACCTTATCTACTCCAACTATCTCAACCTTGGCTTTTTTAGGTTCTTGTGCATTTTTTGAGACTGGAGTGCTTTCCATGGGTGTACTAATAGTACATCTTGATGTCTCCTTTCTTTGATATATAGGTAAATGTGGTGAAGGTTGTACACTTGTGACTGGAGGAGTGATTATAGATGTTTCTTGTGCTTTCACTTCCTCCCTTGTAGTCATAGACTCTACCTTCTAAATTTCATCAACACTTACCAATACAAGGTTGTCACATAATTTGGCCTATAGTGTGGATTGGTCAAGTATTCTTTTCAAATTTTCCTCTATTGAGGGATTAATGTTTTGATCAATAGGATCAAAAAAATCCTTTACTATAATAGTTTTAGTACTTGTACTTATTACATATGGAGGGATGACACTTGACATTTGTGTATCTTGCACATTCTAATCTGGTTGCTTCCCTTCTTTAGTTGTTGCCTGATTAGAAACATCTTTATTAGTGCCTCCCTCAATTGTGCCTTTTTCATTGTCATCTTCCTCATTATCTTTTACCTCAATAGGTTCTTATTCACTTTCTTTGGTTGTGGCTAGTCCATATGTAATCTTCCACATTTCTTTGGGCTTTAGTAAAACATCCTCTATGTTTTTCTATAATATGCTAAATGCCCTATTTTTAGGTACAAATCTCACAACATATTTCTTTATGGCTTTAGACATTTTTTCCTTTCTAATTTATGGCATAACTTGAGAAAGGGTTGTCTCCCTAATTTGCTTCTTTGTTTTTAAACAATAATGCCATTTCTGTTCAACTCTATCATATAAACTTTTAGGTATGGAGTTCATAATTTCTAGAGGAGCTTAGCCATCATGGCATATATTGCCTCCTCTACTTTATTCTTACAAGTCAGCATTGTTTCTAATGTTCTCACATAAGTTATCTAAGTTTGAGGAGGGACTATGATTCACCACTTGGAATTAGCTATTGTCATCAGATTTAGTCTTCTTCTCATCAAATTCAGCCTAAGAAACATACTTTCTTCTTGGTCTTTTCTCTGGTCCACCTTCTTGCTCTTTAGGCTTGGCTACCTCTTTAGCCTTTTGTTTAATGAATCTTGTACTAGCCCTTGTGGTAGGTGTTGTTTGTTTTGGCTGATTTAGTTTTGCAACCTTCTTTGGTTTTGTCACTGTAGTTGTCTTTGCCTCCCTTTTCTTCTTGTCAGTAGGAGTAGGTACTTGCTCAACTTCTTCAACCTTGGCACCTTCTATAATTTCTATCTCCTCCTCTTGTTAGTCCTCTCCTTGACCTTGTGTTAGTGCTAGTGGTGCTTGAGCCTATGTGTCTTCTTCTTCTTCTTCTTCTTCTTCATCCTCCTCTTCCTCGACTCCACCAAATTTCTCTTTTAGTTTTTTCACCAATTTGTTCTTTTTCTTGATTATAGAGGTAGTCTTCAACTCCATAGTGATTTTAGATTTGGCCAGTTCATAGTTACCAAATTCTTTGACTTCTTTGTCCACTTCTTCTGCAAGTAATGTTGTGATTGTTGCAAAGGCCTCATCAACATTTATCTCATATCCTAATGGCCTCAGCCATCTCACTCTAGGAATTGCTACTTTTACATATGTATGATCAGTATCAACTAGGAAATAAACATCATCATAATGTTTCTCCACTAGTTAAACTGGAATCCTTAATCTCTTCTTCATAGATTGTTTGAAATCTTCAAAATAACTAGTAATTACAAACACAAAGTTATTTCCTAACTATTTAATGAACTCTCCTATCTAAATTGCAATCAATATATTTGTCTTCCATGCAACCTTACCAAAATTAGGAAATGTATTATGCACATAGAAGAAAATACATACCAAAATAGATCCAAATTTTCACTAAGCACTCTTTCTTTTCCCTTTATTGCTCCCAAATTTTCAATCAATTGCTGTAACTACAACTCGACAAGATCATAAGTATGATCTTTCTTCACAATTTTATAGCCCACATCTATTGCAATGCAAGGTACACTATTTAATTTGCTTGACTGATAAAAATTATGTGCTATTACTCTTACTACAAAAGCTATTAGGGGATCTATGATTATATCAATTGACATTCACCTTTTGTTCCACATAGCCCTTGTGTTCTTTTCAATGACTTCCTTAGACTCACTTCTCATAGTGCTTGGCCAATCTAGAGTTGGATACCATGTTACACTATGAATAATTTTTTGTTTAATTTTAATTGGCCCATCCTCTAGTCATACTAAGTTTTCATGAATTCTACTTAAGACAATACTTATTTACTCAATTTTGAGAATATTTGGAAAATCTAGGGCACGAGTTAACCCTTTCTTCTCAACAATGTTGTATTGTTCCTTCAAAGCTCCATTTTCACAAAGTATTCCATACTCTTCTCTAATTTCCATGTCACCTATACTTCCAATCTTACAAGTATAACAATTTTTGACATCTTGAATCATTAAAACTCATGGTTTTATCATAGACAACACACTGGAGGGATCCTATTTATATGCTATATTTGGAATAGCCTTGAAAATAGGTTGTTTTATCTTATTTCTAATTAACTAAACATTTAAAACCTATTTTCCCTCTACACCCTTTTCTTTCAAAGGACTAGAAGCCATCACATAAATCTAGGGTCTGCAAAATTTGAAACGATGTAACTTGGCACACAATGAATACCTTAGAAATCCCGATGAAGGTGTCAAATGCCCATTCAAATATTTTGAAAATTCTTTAGATAGTATTATCTAGATCTCCTTGGCTCTTCACTTTCTTTCTTGAATTCAATTGATGTTAAATGAGTAGAAATTGATCAAATAGCCCTTAAAGCACTGCAATTAATGTGAAGTGCTTACACAGCTGTAAACTCAACATCAACTAATTTCAAGTTCACTCGGCATCCACATGTATTTCCATTCACTTGATAACCATTATGAGATCAACCTCAATTGACCAATTTCATTAGCTTGGCATCCATTAATAATTTATTTGGCATCCATAAGAGACTTTTCATGCTCAACAGTAACATGAAAAGTTGACAAAACTTAAAGATTTTTACTTGATTTCTAATAACACTTTGCATCTCTTTTCATGCATATTTTATCTTTTCAAAACTAAATCCTTGAAAATGATGTATAGTATCTCTTTTAAATATTAGTCCCACATACCTCTTGATTTCTTAGTTTGATGAGGTGTGATCACTTGACCAATTGGGTGAAGTGATCACTACTGCACTTGATGCATTGCAATCCTCCTTTCCCTTCCATGTCTTTCTCATCTCATCTATACATTTTCAATGTCTACCTAGCCTTTTCCTTTTTTGAACTCACAACTTGGTGCCTTTGACCTTGTTGGACAATATCGACTGATGTGACCATCGTTCAAACAACTAAAATATGTGATTTAACTCAACCACATTTTTTAGTCACTCTTGAGATGTGTCCTAATATAGTTTTCAGGAACATGTCCATACTTTTAAGAGTAGTGACAAATATACCTTGTATTATAATCCCAGTTATAAGAGTTGTCATTGTACTTTTCCTTTGTCTACTTGTTTGATGACCACATGGGTTTGGATCTACACTTAAAAGCTCTATGTCCATACTTTTGATAGTTATAACAATATCCTTCAAATATTTGAGTGTGCATGGTCTTTGTTGTACATTCATGTGCCTGATGACCTTGTCTGTTGCACTTATGGAAGTGGCCCATGTTCTTCTGCTTAACATTTTGATTTACAGGCTTACTCCTACACATATTAGCATTATGTCCTTTCTTACCACAATTATGAAAAGTAGGTTTTGAGTTCTTCCCTTTGTTACTTTTTTTTTAGCACTTTTGGATGATTCTCCTTCTTTAGTACTTGTGTATCCTAGTCTAGATGTATCATTGTTAGATCTAGAAGATATCATCAATTGTTCAAATTACTTGATAGCTTCATTTGGTTTATTGAAATTTTTAGAAAACTCATTTTCCCTTTTTAGATCATTGCACAATTGTTCATTCTACAAGTTTAGTGTTGTTATCTCAACATCCTTGGCATTTAGTTCATGGTTTGCAATCATAGTTACCTCTGATGATTTCTCTTCAAGTTTGCTAGTCAAAACTCTTTTGTCATCTTCAATCATTCTTTGTCTTCCATAGCTTTCTTTTTCTATTTGGTTACCTCACATAGTAATATGGCTTGTGATTCTTTCTCTATTTTAAGATTTTTGATCTTAGGGTTTTTTTCTTTTCCATTAGATCTGCAACTGCTACATCAAATTCATTGGAGTCTACATTTAAAAATAGCTTAGTAGTGTCCATCTCTCAGTATTGTGTGTCATTCTCCTTAATATCCATTTCCTTCCTTCTCTTTAATGATTTCTTTAGATCATCTCTTACTTCATTCAATTGATTTAGAATGAGTTATATTTCAATTCCCTAATTCTCAATGATTTTTCCCAACTTGTAAACTTCCATTTCCAAGATCTTTCCTCAAAGTTGCAAAGCTTCACTTTTAGAGAACTAAGCTATAATACCAATTTTTTTAATTAAAATAGTTTAGGTAAACTTCTTTGGGGTGGGGGGGTTGTGGTAAATAAGTTCTTTAAAATTTGACCATCACACATCCATCCTGCATATTCAATAAGTAAACTGAAATACCATGTAAAGCATATACATCTAAAGCATGTAAATAAGTAAGCATTCACACATATATGAAATAAGATATGATTACCCAGAAGCCCTCTAATGAGAAGGTAAAACTAGGGAGGGGATGAAACCCATAAATCTTCACTAATATAGTTATAAAGTGTATCTAATGAAGATTACAATGTTTGATCATGAATTGTGATCTACCCTATGAAAGGCCTACACTATTGAAGGCTTACAAAGACTATTAGATCTCATCCTATTAAAGGATTTCATCAGACTATTAGAAATGTGCTTGTTAAAAGGACTTCAACTCAAAATTAAGTAAGCAGCTTGATAGAGAATTTCAATATAGCCTGTTAGGACCACTCTATTAAGAGATTTAACTGATTCACCTATTAGAATATCTCAACAATGATCAATTGATTAACACTATGATGCTTGATGATAGATTAACTCTAATATGCTATGTACTTGATCCATATTGATCAGATGTCTCTTTTTTGTTCATTGTTTCCTTCCTCTATTCTCCGTTAACTAATTCTATAATTTAGATCATAATACCTTGATCACCATGAATGTCCTAGTTTATGCATGTAAAATTTTCCTTGATCATTCATTCATTCCTTTTCACTCTCTCATAATAAGTTTAGGGTTTTTTCTCCTTAAGAAGACCTAGGTGACTTAGGATAGGGTATGAATCAATGACTATGATTCATCCATATTGCCACTTAAACCTTCCCTTTACCTAATTGGGTGCATGTTATACATAGTGATTCTAACTTAAGATTCATCCTTATCAAAAAAATATCATAATTCAATCTCTGAGTTAGCTCCAAAATGGTTTACATAGTAGTTTATGCCAATATAAACAACTATGAAAAAACTGTGTTACTTGGCATCTGAAGTCCTTGGTGCTTGGCACATACTATGACTTCAATGTTGTCACTTGACATTTGAATGACTTAGCATGCACTTCTTTCTTGGCTCCTGAATCAATTGGCATATACTATCTGCTTGACACTTGAGTGACTCGATACTTGACATATGAGTGACTTGGCACTCATTATTTAATCAACATGCTCTAAATTTACATGTTATGCTTGAAATATGTTACTTTTTTGGCATGAACTAAGTAAATGACTTCAGTGTATAGAAACTCACTTGTAAAAACCAATATGAGATTAACATGTCCTTCTATTCTTTATCTTCTATCAAAAACCATTGACAACTTTAACCTTCTTCCTAATCCTTTATATGGGAATTTCTTTTCCTCTTAATCTTCTTCATTAGTTTTTCATTGAAATCCTCTCACATGATCAATCAATTCTCAACCTTCATACAATGTATTGTTCACTAGGTAAACCATTTTAAGAATTGCGCTAGTTGTAATTCACCTTTGAACTTGAGTTTTTCTTGGATCACAAATTCTCCTTTGAATTTGTGATTCTTCCTTAGAATATTCTAGAGTAATATAAATTCACACTTGATTTCATCCCTCAAGTGATTTAACCAAAACTATTCTCCTTTGCTAAGTTGTGTTCTTCCTTAACTGAATAACCTCACATGCTTGGTTAACACTTGTTCACTTGGTTAATATTGTCTTGCTCAATAACACAATACTATATTTCTCAGCAGCACTTTCCTACTTATTTAACACTTACAAACTTTATTATTCAAACTTATGCTTGGTACACTTCCATCGAATAATATCAATTCTTACCAACCACCATATCCAACTTGGTGGCACACACTCATTCCTTGTATTTTCACTTTATAACATCAAACATTTCTTTCTAATCATTATAACTAAATTGTGCACCTTTATAACTCTTCATAAAATCATGTACAAGAATATGACCAATATTACTTTGTCAAATACTAATTCATCAATTTCCCATTGAAGCTCATATACTTAGCATCACTTCATTATTTCATCTTCTAACTTTTACCAACCTATTATTTTCTCAACACTACACCCTTTAAATGATTTGGTAACTTACATAAATAAATATCCAACTTAGTAAGCCAATAAGCTTTACATCAATGATAAAATAACAACTAGTCCAATTATTCTACATTTCTTTTAGTGCTCGGTTGTCTTACCTTGATCATTATCAACATCATCTTGAGTAACAATATTAGTTGATGTAATAATATCCCCCTTTCACAATGATGGAAACACATATGAAATATATAGTCCAATACCAATATCATCAGCTATAGTCTTTCTTGGCAATACATCTACTTCATCATTAAGTCTCCCCCTTTGATTATGCTTCCTTCTTTTTCTGCCATCTTTAATATGTTCTTATTTGTTCATCTTTGCTCATTCTTAGGTTTCTCATTCTCTCCATATTTATTCTACTCACCTTCTTATCAATCATTCTCTGTCTTCATCATATTCTCCCTTTTACTCATACATTGTCATTTATTTTTCTCTTCTCCCCCTTATTTATTTTCTCCATCAATCATATTCTCCTCCTTCGACAATAATACCAAAGGTATCTCCAAAAGTATCTCAAATCTAAATTTCTATAGATTTATACCTTGTACCTTTCTTGTACTAATTATATCTATTTCCTTATAGCTTTCACCTTCTTCAAAACTATAGGCTTCTCATAAAGAGTCATTATCAACATCAACTCATAGATATATTATAATAAAGCATTAATTGATGCAACATGCATCTTCCTCTAGTGATCATTATATAGGGGAATGACCCTTTGTTTACCTCTTAAGTATTCAAAAGTATCCTTAGGTAATGTATTGGTGAAGATATCATCAATTTTCTCTTTTGAATTCACATACTCCAACTTCACTTATTTCTCCTAAAATTGTTCTCTCAAATAGTGACACTTGACTAATATGTGCTTTATCTTGGGATGCATTACTAGATTCTTTGAAATGTTCATAGCACCATTATTGTCACAATAAATTTTCATAGGACTATTTATTTCCTCTTATATTCCTTCAAGTAACTATTTGATTTGCATAATATTTGAATAATTTATCGTAGCAAGAACATACTCAAATTCAACAGTATATTCTAAAATACAACTTTTTTTTTTTACTATCCATGATACCATTATATCTCCTAGAAATAAATATCTTCCACTTGTTCTTTTTATATCATTCACATTATGTGACTTGTCAATATCAATGTATATTTCCATCTCAAAATTTCCATTTGTTCTATACCATTAGCCATAATCTCTAGTTCCTTTTAGATATCTAAATATTCTCCTCACAATAGAAATATGTGTTGGAAATTATAAATGGAAAAATAATATTTTCATTAATGTCAAATCTTACTAGTGAGATAGTTGCTACCTAAGTAGAGTTCCATATCATTTGATTGATGAAGAGGATTTAAAAATGAGAGATAATGAGAAGACCCAGGGAAAAGGTTCAGTTACATGAAATTTAAATAGGCACTTGATTAGTTGGTTCTTTAAAAAAATAATGTGTTGTTTAATCATCACACTAAGTGGAGAAGATAGTTGAAGTTGAAGCCTAGAAGTGATGATCAATAGAAGACCAAATGCATAGGCTAAACCAAGAAAAAGAGAATAGGATTGAGTAACTTATAGTTGAAGATGAGTTGTACTAGTGTTGACCAAGTGAACAATAGAAGCCTAGGAAATATAGTGTTAACCAAGCATGACTAAAAGTCTAAGTGAAGATAGTTTAAGCCACTTGAAAGAAAATTAGTATTGACCAAGTTATCTAGTGATCATTGAGGCTAAGGAACATAGTATTGAATGGGTACCATCATTTTTTAGTTTGTGAAGGAATTGAGATTCCTAGATGATACATTTGAATATTTGGATTGATATAAGTGCATGAAGTATAATTATTAATGAGCTAGAGCATTTAATGTAAGATAAATTGAATTTGAGCATTTCTAGGCATGCATTTAAAGAGAACTTTTGAGAATTATCTAGAAGGAGAAGGAGGAAATGAAATGATGGAAGGATTTGATGAATATAACTTAAACCTTAGATCAACAATGATATTTATAGAATGAAAGATCAAAGCTACCAAAAAAGGGGTTGGAGTAGTTGCTATTTTTTTTTATTAGCAAACTTGAGCATAAGGATATGAAGAAGGAGCAAAGAAGAGTTAAAGAGTGTTTTCTTGAAGGATTTTCCAAGAAGATCAATGACAATAATGGAGACATAAATAGAGTACGGTCAATGAATAAGAAAATGATCTACATTGTGATCCATATTTGGAAAGTGAGTTGTATTTATTAGATCAACCTACTATTATTTCTAACCATTGTATCACTTAAAATCCTTTAATCAAGATTGATCTTGTAATAATTTGTAAATCCTTTAATCAAGGTGATATTCTAATGGGATGTTCTTAATCCCTCTAAAAAGGTCACTCTTAACAAGGTGATTAAATCCTTTAATAGGGTCACCCGTAACAACATGTAATGCAACCTTTAACAGGTTTGGTTCCTATTATGGTCACACAATGCACACCCCATTTTGAGTCACAAAATGGGGACCCCCTAGTGTCAAAATTCCTTATGAGGCATCTAGTCCAAAGCCTCAATAATATTGTACCATCCCCATAGTCTAGGTCAAATTTTGGTCTCTGACTAGGAAGGGGTGGGTAGTTAGAGAAAAGAAAAAAATCAAGAAATGGACTGAATTATGCTTTAAGTGTGCACATGTGCACTTCATTACACTCTAGGTATGCGCACATACATATGTGAACACCCATAGAGGTGCACACCTAGAGGTTGTGCACTAGTCCATCCCTTGGTTCTATATAAGATCCTACCCTCCTTACCTTTCCTCACTTTTCTCCTTGCCTGCCACATTGTGCCGCACCTCTACACCTTGTCACTCTTTGTTACTTCATTGCTTTGCTCCCTCCTAAAAACACAAGGTAGAGAAACATTAGAGGTGAGGGCATGTGCATCCCTAAGAGGTGTGCATCTGCACACCTCCAAAAAACTTTTAAAAAAACTAAAACTAAATAGACCCACCTTGCACAAAGCCACAATTATGCATGTGCAAAGTTTTACACATGAGCACCCTATGCACTTTGATAAGGTGTGCAAGTATGCTAGCGCATAACAATGCACTAAGCCATTTCCAAGGCTAAATCAATGCACTAGTGCATGTATTGAGATACACTAGATATACCAAAGGAAAAAATGGCTATTATGGGGGAAAACCCATTTTTTGGTCTATTTTGATTAGTTTTTGCTCATTTTTTCATCAATTTGGGTCCTATTTGGGTCTCATTTTTTCCTTCCAACATTAGTGGAGTAAGTTTTCTTTCTTTTATATGGATAAAATGACATCATCATCATCTTCCATGGTTGAGAAAATGACACCAAAACTAGTTACATTCAAATACGAGACAACATCCAAGAAATCCAAATTCCATGACAGACATGTAGAAATCCAAGACACTGAGCTAGGTCACATTGACTTGAATGTCTTTTTGATTATCTACAACAAACCAAAGGAAAGATCACCAATGATATCTACCTTGATATGGAGTGACTTGGTGAATATTGCATCACACCTTATGTCAATTCAATCTTCTAAATTGATAATGACACTAGTAGAACATTATGTGATAGAGGAGAAGGTTGTAAAGAGTTTGATAGGAGAGATAGTCCTAGAACTCCAACCTCAAAAAATTGCAAAAGTATTCCACCTCTCAAGAGAAGATCAATACCTTTAGATATCTTACAATGGAGCAAAAAGGTGGTACAAAGAGAATGAGAAAGAGACAAAATAACTAGTGTGAACATCATTCTTGATTGATAGGACACCTCTAGGTCAAAGAGTAGGTAAGGTGATCATGACCCAAGGATATATGAAGATTACATCGGATACGTGATTATCCCCCTCAGCAGGGTAATGGGCCTTCTTGTAGAAAGGCACTTACAAAATGGATGACTCACTTTATTGAAACCATAAGAACCATAAAGATGCCCATTGACTGGGCTACCATCCTAAGTGACACCTTGGATGAGAAATTAGTTGTGTTCAAGATAGACCCTTAAATCTACATGACATCATGCATGGTGTACTTATTAGCATCTAGAACCACTAACTACCCAAGACAATATAGGAAGGGAAGCATGTAAGATAAAAATGCTTAGCCCTACCTGATCTACCCACAACTATTTAAGAAGAAGCTCCCACTATAAAGTGTTGATTATAGGGTGGTCAAAGATGAATACATTTTTTCTATCATCAAGTTCATTGATGGTGATTATGCCAAAAGAATGTCAGTAGAGGTAGTAAAAAGAATAACTAAAGTAGGAGCCTATTAGATTAAGTTTAAGACATTCACATATCTCTATGTAGCTGGTAATCTTTCATGCCCCAAAAATATCACAAGATACCCTTTGGATTGATTAATACTTTTGGAGATATCCCTCCAGCTCATTTCTTCTTATGACAAAGTGAGGAGATAGCAATAGAAAACTTGGGTTTGGCCAATTACCGTTGGGGGATTTGAGGTGAAGCAAAAGGAATATATTGCTACCATTGACACAAAAGGGGATCAGTATCCCTTGGAAGAATATAATTCTCCTCACCCATACTTTAGGAATATTGGGATGGTCTAGCATCTTGTAGGAAAATAATTCGTCCATGTAGAAGCCCTTGAAGATCATTAGATGAACACAATAGATGACTGTGATGTCTACATAAGGGACTATTGTAGGATGAGTCTTTATATAGTAGAGAATGTACTAAAGATGAAGATTCCTCTAGAGGTTGTAGAAAAGGATGCCCTAGAAGTCATAGATCCTTTGTATAATAGAGACAAAATCTATGATAGGTTAATTATGAACACAAAAATAGGGTGTGAGGAAAACGATGACATAGATCATCGAGCCAAACATGTGGTCAAGCTTACAAGGGAATGGATCTAGAAGCCATTTTAGATGGACCCAGTTCCCTAGGCCATAGCAACCTTCCTTGCTCAATCACTAGTAAGGCTAGAAATGGTGCATCAACATGAATGGGAGATTGAGTACTTCAAGGAAAATAAGGGTAAAGGAAAGAGAAAAATGGAAGTCCTTAGGGTGAAGAAACAAACAACACAAGCCCAGAAAGCTAAGCTAGGACATGTGCAAGGGAAATCAAAGCTAGATCTAGTTGACTATTTTCAACAAGAGTAAGCTCAGCTAGAGAAATAAGAGGAGGAACAGGGAGTCACACCTCCAAGAACTTTAGAGGAAGAAGCCTCCCCTTCAAATCCATAGAGAGAAAGAATAGAAACAACTACGGTGGGTGCTCAGAGGAGGAGATTGAAGAAGAGAATACACCCCCATAGGTTCCAGAGACCATTATAGAAGTATAGGAAGAGGAAGAAGGGGGAAAAATAGATTTTGTCCCTTTGAGCTAGGGAACCCACTCAACCAAAGCCCTAGAGGAAGAGAGAAGATTAAGATCTACTTAGACACCTCCATCGATTCCAAGATAGCCTATCCAAATAGAAACTTTAGAAGATGAACAACAAAAGTGGATAGCAAAGATGGAGAGTGAAGGAACTAATGTCTTTGACCTCTTGGACATTGATTTTATGCTAGTGGGAATTGAGATGGTGGGTGAGAAGATAAGAGATACTCCCTTGAGTGAGTCATTAAGAGAGGATTGAAATTAGTTGTCTCCTTTTCCTTAATGACATTTTGGTATTCCACCAACACCACTACATGATACAATCACTATTTTGGATAAAGGGTCAGCAGCTCCACTTCCTCTAGTAATACAATCAGAACTAGAAATTCACAAATTTGGGGAAAGAAAATGGCAATAGATTTTTGTTGATTGAGTATCTGAAGAGGGGAAACTATTAGAAGGAACTCAAAAAAATCCCCTATATATTGAGGCTAGATCCTTGGTCTAACAAAGAATAAAAAGTCCTTCTAAAGATATTCCTCAACATGATAAGACTTTGAAGAGGAGTAATATGGGAAAGGAGCCTACTTTAGGACTAAGTTCTTTAGCCAAGTACATGTCACCTATGAGGACCATACCATCATGGCTAAAGAGGGAAGTCATGTTTTGATAGAAGAAGTAGTTGGAGCTACCAGAAGATGAGAGAATGAAGGAATTTATTAAAGCAATAAGGAGGCCTAAGCCACCTAAGGGTGATGCTAAAACACTTGCCTTCATCATAAAGAATAAAGATCAAGACCTTCTAGCTCATATCACCATTTCTCCTCCTTATGCAAACACCAAAGAATTAACTTCTAAAGATTTCCTAATAAAGGAGGTCATGTTGGGAAAGGCCATGGTAGAGATGACTAAAGTGTTGACAACTATAGGCCTGAAGGAGGTATTTCAACAAATAGATGATCCTAAATTAGAATGAATAACACTGTGAAAGAAGAATGAGCTACTTAGAGGCTACTTGAATGAAGTAGTAAGACCTATTGACTTGGAAAATCCAGAGGTCACTCTTGGAGCCACACTAGGAAGAAAACAAGTAGGGCCATACATGGACTCATTTTTGGAAGGATGTTAGCAATAGCATGATAGTTTTGAGGAGAGGGGAGTGCGGATAATACAAAGCAATTTGAACCAATTGCACAACATCCAGTCAAATGTTGACAAGTTGGTTTCTATTGTAAACCAAGATTTTGGCTTGATGGATGAAGTGCATACTTGAGACAAGGATTTACAAGCACATAGACCAATGAAGGGTTAGAGGTATGGGATGCTAATGAAGGTATATGATATAGAGGAGCTAGATAAGCTCAATGAATGGATATAGAACATATCAATAGGTAATATAGTAATTGAGGGATTACATGAGGGAATCTAGCAAATGAAAGATAAAGCTCAAGAACAATTTTTGGAAGTGAAGAAGTACTATAATGCTGCTAGCCTTGATTTTTTTGAGGATGAGTCAAAGTCCAAGTTTTTTGTAGTGTGATCAGTAGTCCAAAAAATTAGAGGAACTTTTGAAGATGCTTTGTCAAATGATGATGTTAGACAAGCATTCAGAATCAAAGAAGTATTGTTGGAACTGGACACCAAGCTTGAGGATTTTGTAGAGACTCAGATAGAAGTTAGTAACTACTAGCAAATAGTAAAGAATAAGTATGATGCTTTAGATTTACTAGAATCTAGTGAAGTAGCAAAGATTATAGATAAATTCAAGAATAAACATCCAAACATTGTCTTGTTGTAAAGGGAAAGAAAATCTAGATGGTGAAAATTCAATATTTTCACTTGGAAGATTTTTTAGCTTTTTTATGGAACCTATCACCAAGGTGCACTAACAATTTTGAAGAAGAAGAAGTGTGCCGAAAGTTAACTATCAATTTCTATTTTAGAGCATTCCATGCACCAAAAACATGTTTTGATGGCATTTTAGCTCCCATAAATGCCTATAAAAGGTTGAGCTTTCATTTTTAGATTTTCTAGAGACTACTACATCATCTTACAACTTCCTTCTTCTTATATTCTTATTATTTTTTTATTTTGCATCATGTAAAGGCTCATGAACTCATTAATGGATATAAACAATGGTGGAGACCTACTTAGCACCATTTAGAGAGTTAGTTTGTATATAATTAGATTTGTTTAATTAGTTTTAAGCATAAGTTTACATTTTAAGAGCTCTTTCTCCTAACATAAATGGAGGAGATGATTTCTTATAAGAAAATGGATGTAATATGTACTCTAGGATGTTAGTTTGATGCAATAATATATTCTATTGGTGGTCTTGTTATAAGTGCACTTATTCTTCCTAGAGTATGTTATTTTTGTGATTACATATTCATGAATAATAATGGAACCAATGGTTTTATTGTGTTGTTATGATTGTGCAATCTTTTAGTTCTAGTGTTTACTTTGCATTAAAAAATTCTATTGCTATGACAAATTGGATAAAAGAATCATATTTATTCTTAAATAACATTTTTTCTCACATGCACACACTTTCTGTGGCCTTGCAATTTGATGAAATGTGAAACATCTTTTAGTTATTATTAGAGTTCCCCTCGATGATTGCATTAGTGGATTTGAAGAAGTGCTACTCCTAATTTCATTGTTTTCCTACCTGATACTTTCCATAATTTAATTTGTAGACATGTTGTTACTATTGGCTTACTATTGGCTTATGTCTGTTAGGAATTTCCCTTTCAATTATTTTCTTTAATCTCTTGTTTTTTATTAGATAAATAGGTTTTATAAGGACCTTGAAACCAAAGAGTTAAAACATAAACAAGGATGATAATAAGCTTTAAAATCCTAGCCAAAAAAGAACAAGTCTAAAGGCTGATAATAAGCACTAGGCCCAGCCAAACATCAAAGGCCAAAGGAAAGGCTGCACTGTTATAATAAATACAAAATAGGAAAAAGCTAGGACAAAAAGCTAGACAAAAAAAGAACATCAAGAAAAAAAAGGATAAAAAAGAGATAATCTTCATTCTTTCTTTCCAGCTCTTGCATGACCTGGGTAGCCTCGTAGGCCATCTAGTTTTCCTTTGCCTTCTGCTGATGAGTCCTGTGTACATCTTGGTCTAGACTAGTGTAAGTGATATCCATGGTAGTTTCATCATTAGATCTAGCTTTTCCCCTATCTTTTCCTTCCTCATCCCCCTACATACCTCTAACTTTAAGCAAATCAATTAATGACAAGATATTGTCATTTATAAAGTTGAGCAGTGAGATCATTTGGCTCAATAGATTGCAGTTGTAATTTTCTAGGTTGAGAATCCTCCTTTCCACCATGCTAATTCTATCATCTTGGTTTGTCTCTTTCTCAAAACTCGTCAGATTCTTGGCTCCTTCCATTTGACCCTCCTTCTCCTTAACCTCCTCCACCTCATGAAAAAGCCACTTGATTGACCTAAAATTTTCAATCATGCTATTGTGGGCATTGTTCAAAAGGTTCATCCTAGTTTCCTTGGCATTATTAGAGATTTCCACAATCACGTGGTTAATTAGCTCTTCAAGCCATGGCTCCTCCTAGTTCTCCACTAGAATCTGGCGATTCATCACTTCTCTAAAAATACCCATTTTCATTATCCTCACATTAAAATTCCTCTAGGCTTTCCTCCTGTCTTTGGCTAGCACTCCCCCCCCATCTCCAATACTATCCTTTTTCTGCTCATCTTCAGGGCTTGAGGATGGATAGGGGAGAGAGGTAGTGAACCCATATCTGGTTCCTACTATGGCCTCTCATCCTCCAATCCCACTCACTTGCATTTCTTCCCACCCTAGTCTTCCTTTTTTTCCTCCTACTTCTCCTTATCCTGATCTTTAATCTCCATGTACTCCTCTTCATCACTATAGTCCTTCTCCTCATTCTCAAGCATCTTCTGACCATGACCCCTACAACTTTTTCAACTAGGGGTAATGGGAGAGGGTGACTTCTTATCATGTGGCACAAATTTTTTACCAAAGAAAGATAACCCCCATCCTCAAAGCTAATGCTCTGAATATCATCTAAGTCAAAGAAGTAGCTTGAGCTACCATTTTCCTCTTTCCTAGCCTATGAGGGGATGTTCCTTATCGTCTGAGCCTTAAAGTGCTTATAAATAAGAAATAATAGCCCCTCATGCAAAGCGAGGTTAATAATGGGCTTCTTTTCGAAGCTAGAAACCACCTTGCTCATGGAAGTCAACAAATAAAAAGGAAAAGAAACTTTACTATCATGCCAAAACTAATTCAAAAGAACAAAATGGTGGGTGTGAACATGATCAAACCTAGGGTCAAGAGTAATGTACTTGATGATGGTGCGCAAAACATACCTCCATTGTTTCATTATGGAATTCATATCATAGAATGTATCACTCTTTTTTAGGGCATTCAAATCCTTAGTGTTCTCAACGAAGTCCTTCACTACATTAGCTGAGAGCTTTCTATCTCTAAAGAACTTAAAAGCCTCCATTGAAATCTTAGTAACAGTCAAAATCACCTCCTTTGTTATCAGAAATGAAACCCCATTCACCTTGACTCTACCATCCTTCGATGAGCTGACCATGCTATCGGTCACATTTTGATCAAAACCATGTAGCTTCATGATATATCTAGCAGTATTGCCCTGTTCCAGCTTCTCCCACACTTTATCCCTACTTCTCCATTTTTCCATCTTTCCCATTGGTTCTTTTTTGCACCTTTCACCCATTAGCACTTTGCACTCCCACAATTCTCATAAGCATACCATACTATAACTTCACCACCTAATGGGGACCTCTGTATTTAAGCAAAAAGCTAAAGAAATTAACCTTATGGTAGCACAGGTTGCATATGCAAAAAATAACCCATAAAGCATGTCGAATAAACTGTAATAAATTCCACCTCTTGCACTTTCTAGTATAACCTTTATGAATTGTACCCTTTTCCCAAAAACCATTCCTAATCATAATTGCAAATTGATCTCCTCCGTACTCCCTTAGATCTTATCCAGCTCGATCAGGCTCTTAACATCCACCAAAAAACTATTTCCTAGTTGCTAGGTCATCTTTTGGTCAGACTCGATTCCTTTATTTGTGAACCAATTTGCCATCGAGTTTGCTTCCTGGAAAATGTGAGTGACATGGACTCTATTGAATTTAGAAAGAGTCTCATGTGTCTCTTCAATTAGATTTGCAATCGACCCTGAATAATGAGAATTTCTATTAATACATTTAATAATGTTATTTGAATCCTCTTCAAGCCATAGATTAGTTACTCCAACTTCAAAAGCTAGTTTCACCACATGGCAAGCAGCACTTGCTTCTACAAAGTGATTAGTTTGGAAGCCTAGTGGGAGAGAGAAGGATGCTACTCCCTCCCCTAATTCATTCCTTATTATGCCTCCACTTCTTGAGGAGCTAGGATTTCCCTTGGAGGCCCCATCAAAATTGGCTTTATGCCATCCTTCTAGGGGGAGAAGCCACTTGGCTTCCTATCTTTTTAACATTCTATCTTTTGCCTTCTCAATTTTTCTACCACCCGCTTTGATATCTCCCCCCTTCCTTACTAGGTAGTTTTCCTTTATATTTTTATAAATCTTCTTCCCAAGTCCTATGGCTAGCTCCTCTCTATCTCTAAAGATTTTATTGATCTTGTCCTTCCATATGCTCCAGCAGTAATGAGGTAAGATCCAGGTATTTAATTCCTACAAAATAGACAAATTGAACAAATTTTTCCATTGGCTAAAAAAATCTAGGAGATTATCTGGTATGCACCAGCTAATCCCTAAGTCTTTGGTAAGGAAATCCCAAATTTCCCTTGAGAAGGAATAGTGAATAAACAAGTGGTTGCCTATTTCTAGTTGGTTCTTACATAAACTACATCTACTTGCCAAAAAATTTCCTCTTTTTATAAGGTTATCCTAAGTGAGGATTTTATTTTGTAGGGCCAGCCAATAAAATATATTGATTTTTGGTATGAGGCCAGGGAGCCAAGCTCTCAACCATGGAGGCTTCTCTTTTAAGCTCCAAAGAGCCATATAACCTGAAGCAATAGAGCAGTTTCCATTAGAGTTGTCCCCCATGATCATTTCATACCTCTTGTTGTTGAGAGTCATAGAATTTAACATTAACATGAATGGATTTAGATCTTCAGAGATTATAGATAGATCTTTCCAACCCTAGTCATTCCTATAGTTACTAACTTTTAGCCTAAAATTTTGAATATAGTGATTCACCCAAACTTCATAGATAGGATTGTTCATAAGGGGACCTTGAATGAGCCAACTATCAGACTAGAACTGGATATCCTCCCCATTCCTCAATTTCCAAGAAACTTTTGCCTTAGCTAGGTCCCTGACTTTCAAAAAACCATTCCAAATGGAAGATCCTCTAGGAATATCCTCACTAAAAAGGGTGAACTAAATTGAAGGCCTCTTAATATACTTATTAACCAAAATTTATCTCCATTCCCCAGTGCTATTGAAGATACACCATAATTTCTTTGCCAAAAGAGCCTTAGTTAGATGAGTAATCTTCCTTATACCAAGACCTCCATATTTCTTAGGGAGACATAATTTGTCCCAGGAAACAAGAGGATATCCTTTTTTCCCTTCTACACTAGTCCATAAGAAATCCCTCTATATTTTGTCCATCCTCTTAGAAAATTTCACTAGAATCATAAAAAGACTCAAAGTGTACACTGGCGAGTTTTAAAGGGCGAGTTTAACCAGCTGGCATTTGCTAGCTTGACTAAGAGTGGCACCTTTATAGCCTACTATCTTTTTGCTGAACCTATCCATAATAATATTCCAGAAGGAGTCAAGAGGAATCGTTCCCAAAGGAAGCCGTAGGTAAGTAGAGGGAAACTTTCCCACTCCACGACCTAGTATCCTAGAAATTTTACTTTGTCTATCCTCTAGGGTACTAATAAAGTATAAAGAGCTATTATCCTAGCTAATAAGCTGACCTAACCCTCTGGAGTAGATATCTAGGAAATCCTTCATTACTTTAGCTTCCTTAACTGAAGCCTCCCCCCCTATGATAGTATCATCAACAAAATGTTGATGTGAGAAAGGAACACTTTTAGAGGAAGGTTTTATCCCTTTGATTCTACCTTCCTTCTTCTTTCTCTCAATAAGCCTTCATATACATTTAGCTAGGATAATGAAGAGAATAGGCAAGAGAGGATCCCCCTAACGAAGACCTCTAGAGGATTTGAAAAAATTTGAAGGAGCTCCATTAACCAACATAACAAGAGAGGAAGTAGAAACAAGCTGAGATATCAACTTACAAACTTTCAAATCAAACCCAAAAGCCTTGACCACCATATCAAGAAAAGACCAGTCAACTTGGTCATAGGCTTTAGAGAGGTCTACTTTAAGCAAAATCCCTTCCCATTTTCTAGCTTCCATAGAGTGAATCACTTCATGCACCATCATGATCGAGTCTAAAATCTGTCTACTCGGGACAAAACCAATTTGTTGCTATAGTATGATCAAAGGGAGGACCTTGAGAAACCTTGTTGTAAGAACCTTTGAAATAATCTTGTAAAAGGAATTGCATAAACTAATAGGTCTAAACTTGTTGAAAGAGTTAGCCCTAGGAACTTTGGGAATGAGAACCAAGAAAGTGGAATTAATCTCCTTAAGAATGCTCTTGGCTCCAAAGAATTCCCGAATAGCCTTCACCACATCTTCCATCAGCACCTACCAATACGTTTGAAAAGAGAAGGTTGGAAACCCATATGGGCTTGGAAATTTATCAGCAAGAAAAGAAAAGAGAGCTTCATGAGCTTTAAAAGTGATAGGAATAGCTCAAAGCATTAAATTGTGGTGAGGTTGGATGATCTAAGGAATGCAAGCAACCAAGTCTTCCTATTCCACCTTAGATAGCAAAGGGTCCCAAGACAAGAGAGAGGAGAAGAAGGAAACTGCTTTAGCTAATATTACATTCTCCTTAGTTAGCAGATCCTATCCTTACTTGATACCAACAATTCTGTTATTAGCTCTATAGAGTGGTTAGATGAAAGAACTTTGAATTCTGATCTCCATCTTTAAGCCACTTAATTCTAGATCTTTGTCTCAAGAACTTTTCCTCTTTGCTGATGATATTATGTAAGTCTATTAGAATAGATAGCTCAACCTCTCTATTAAGCTCATCATACCCATCCTACTGAATAGAGGCTTGAATAGAACTAAGTTTATCAAACAAGTCATCTTTCTCAAGAAAGATATGGCCAAAATTAGATTTGTTCCAAACTTTAACCATCCTCTTAACATTACTCAATTTCCTGGAAACTCTAAATATAGCAGTGCCTTCCACACCTAACCCCCACCAATTTTTAACTTTATCCAAAAGATCAGGATGAGAGGTCCAAATTTTTTCAAATCTAAAAGGGGGGTTCCTTCTAGGTCCTATAGGAACAACCGAGAAGGAGATAGGAGAAAGGTCAAAACCCACTCTAGGTAAAAGAGCTAACCTACAAGAGGAAGACTGCAGCCAATTAGGAGAGATTAAAGCTCTGTCCAATCTAACCTAGATACTCTCCTACCCAATACATTTTTTTGACCAAGTAAAGGCACTTCCCATAAGATCCAGGTCCAAAAAAGCAAAACCATTGATGAAGCTAGAGAGGTCTTGTTTACTTTCCTAGGCTGGAGTCAGACCACCCATCTTCTAATCATCCATAAGAGGGGTATTGAAATCTCCCATAATGATATCTTTCTTTAATTACTAATCTACACCAGCTCTCCTACTTTAGTCTATTAATTCTTTCTTTCTCTTTTATTGTTAGGAGCATAAAAATTCAGCAAAAACTAGTTTTCATTGGATTGATTATGATCAAATTTACAGAAAAGAATATTAGGTTCATTAAAAATTGTTTCAACTCTAAAATGCTTGTTATTAAATAGAGTCAACAAATCCCTAGAAGCATCCTCTGAATCTAAAGCCTCCCAACTAATCATGTTACTAAACTTAATTCTCCCTAGAAAATACTTTTTCATCTTAGTTTCTTGGATCATCATAATATTAGGTCTCTTATCTTTGATCAAATTCATAATAATTTCTTTTTTGTGGGCTACATTAAGGCCCCTAATAGTCCATGAAATAATTTTCATTTTCCATTCTTGGAACACTCTTAAAGAGTTCTCTGGTGCCCATTCACCAAACATCTTTTGGTCTCCTCCTCTCTGGTTTGCTTCTCTATTCTTCTACCCCTTCTAGCCACTATTCCCACATTTGACTGCTTTTGGTCTCCACTAGAGAGTCCATAGAGGGTTCTCTAACATATTTCTTCCTAGGCTCAGGGGAAAGAGAAACTTCTCTTTCCAATTTAGTGACCAACAACCTGGAAACAATAAGAGCATTCTTTGGAGTACTTGGAAGATCCTTCATATCATCAAGAACCTTCTCCAAAAAATCATTCTCCACTACTCTTTCATATCCTACTCTAAAGGAAACAAGATTATCCTCTAGACCTTGATAGATAATTATATCCTTCTTTACTCTATCCTTTTCTACTTCCTTGGATGCCAAAACACACCCCTCTATAGACTCTTCAGGGATCTCTTTCGAATCAACCTCTAGCATAATCTGCTAAGAAGCATCCTTGAATTCAATTACCACATGAATAACCTATTGCATTTCTATTGTCCCTTCCATGACTTGAGATTCCACTTTCTCTAGAGTGACATCTTGAATTTATTTTGGGACATTTGCGTCTAGCAGTTCCTTTAGATTGATAGATCCATTAGCATTTAAAGATTCTTGGGCTAGCTCCAAAATCCCAATTTGGGTAACATCTTTCTTATCTTTGGTCTCAAATATTGCACTAGAAGATGATAGCTTTTGATTTCCATCCTTCTTAACTTCTCCATCCTTCTAACTAGCCATTTTAGAACCAATCTTTTGGCCTAAGATGGTGGTCTTCTTCTTCCAAACTTTCTTGTCCCTATTGAGATAAGAAGAAGAGAGAATCTTCTTCTTATCCATCTTTGCTTTCGAACATTGAAAATCCTTATGACTAGACTTTAAACAATGAAAGCATCCAAAAGGTACACTCTCATAGTCCAACTATTGAATATGAGTACTAAGTTTAGACTTGAAACACACCACTTCTACTATATCATCCCCTTCCCTAACTCCTATATAGATCCTTGCATAGGTTAGCCTGTTCTTAGAAGTAGTGATAGAATCAATAGATAAAAGTTCTCCAAAAGAACTGGACACACCCAAAAAAAAATCCTCATTCAAAAATTCAAAGGGTAGCTCAGGGAGTCTAACCCATACTAGACCTTGCTGAAAAAAGGATTCATTTAAGTCCAATTTTGAAGACCATTTCTACAACACTAGTGTTGCCCGTCCTATGCTCTAGGGCCCTTCACATACAATATTAGCCATGTCTTGATTATAGGTGAAGTCAAAAGAGAGAAACCCCTTTTCCATTGCAGTAAAAATGACCTAACCTTTTAGATGCCATTTCTTCATGGTGAAGGACTACACCACATTGATGTTTGGTCTCTAATCGATAAACTTCCCAACCAACGTGGAGGCCATCGAAGCAATGCTATGATCAATTAATTCATCTGGAATAGCAATCATGCATGATGCCTTTTCTAGACTAGAAACAATCTTAACTGGAGGGAAAGATGACTTACCAGAGGGTTTGACACTGAAGAGCGAGGCCCATTTCACTAGAAGATTCCCTAGCATGTCCACCTTGGGTTGCATTTTTGGCTTTTCCTAGACTTTGCCAATAGCACGTGGGTCCCCATCCCCATTTTCCACCTCTCCACACTCTGCCTAAAAACCCTCCTTTGTACCTAGTTTCTAATTTCCTCTTCCCTAAAGATTCCTGCTCGAGACCAGATTTGAAATTTGAATAGGTGCTTCCCATCTGCTCCCTTGTCTGCTCCCTCTCTCCATTCTTCAAACCATAAAATGTTAATTTAATGGAGGGATTATGTTAAAATATAGGAATTGTTAGTTCTTTAATCTCTTGTTACTCTATCTTTGTATTTTCTTTTTAAACACTTGGTTAAAATAATAAATCATATAGTTGCATCGATAAACTACATTCATCATAAAATAGAAAATTAAAAAATTATATCTCTTTCATGGTTACATTTAAAAAATAGGTTGTGTAAGATTGGTTTGAACTAGCAAAGGCCTCCTTATGAACCTACATATTTATCTTCAATTGAGTTACCTAGTTAGATGAAAAATCCACCTGAAACCTTAGAGTTGGTCCTTGATTAGTTTTTCAAGATAGAGATTTGAAAGGGTCTCTGATATTGAACATCATGAAAAATGATATCTCAACAAAAGTAGCCCTAGAAGGAGGGCCCCAAAACCATTGGGGCATAAAACCAAGTTGTCAGAAAATTTTGTAATTTTTGGACATTTTAGAAAAATCTAAGTTTGTCACTATTAGAAGGTGCGCAAGTGCATTTTTTGAAGAGGTGCACTTCTCATACGTGCACTTTTATAGGATCAACACAAACTAGAAGATCCTAGTCCACCATCTCTATTTCAGCAAGATTTAAGGTCTTCACTTGGTGGACATGAGTTCCTAGAACTCAGTCATTTTTGCAAGCCCCACAATGGTAAGGGGATACCAATAATTCTTTCACTTCCATTCTAGATTTCATTGTCTTCTTTAGTTCCACCTTTGAATCGACCTCCACCTATCATTTCTCCTAATCCTCCACTAATGGCCTTTTTTGAAAAAATAGTATATTCACCAATCAATTTGCAAGGTGCACTCAATGACCTTCCCAAGAATCATGAGAAATCTTGCCCAAGGTTCATATATAGAGAAACATGAACAATTGAGGATCATATCAAAGTCTTTAAATAATTATGCAATAAAAAATAAATTCAACAAGAGAATTTGGTCCTTTATTTATTCCCATACACATTGTGAGGGGTTGCCTTTAATTGTACATGATTTTTCCACTAGGATGTATCTAGAACTGGGGCAACATTTGAAAATTTGTTCCTAGATTAATTCAAAAAATTCATCGACCCAATTGTGATACACCATCAATTTATATCAATCAAAAGGGATCCAATGAAGACCATTTCACATTTCAATCATCACTTTCATATGGCATACCACAAGTTAGAAACAACCTACACCATACTAGTTGAAGATGCAATCTAGATCTATCTCAATGCTATGGTCCACCTCATTGCTATCTTCCTAAAGAGATTGTCTATTTTAGGTATTGATACATTACACAAAGTCTTTGAGGAAGTAGTTACCTTTACTAAATAGGCCAATCCTAATGGAGGAGGATTGATGGTTCTAACTCAAGCTAGTACAACAATACCAACATATCCTATTAGAGTGCAAGTGAGGCCTAGTTAGTTCATTCCGCTAACTTTAATTCCACTACAACAAGCACTAGTTGTGCTAGTGCTAGCTATAACATACCTAGCATATGAACCTCTAGAGGCTTCTTTCTTTGATAAAAAGGTAGCAACATCCAATGAGGCATAAAATAATGTTACAACAAAGTTAGGTCAAATGAAGAAGACCATGTCTCAAATTACCAATGAGGCAACCCATTTGAAGTTGTCGCAAGGGTAAAACAACAACTTTTAGGAAATGAATGCATGCCCTTACAACAACAACTATGGTGAAAATTATAACAAGAATTTTAGCAGAAATAACAATGAAAGGAAGAATTTTAATCCTACATATCGTAACAACAGTTTCCAAATTGGACAAAATTGACAATGAAATACTCATCTAAATAATGGAGGTAGCCTTGCAGATAAAAATAACAATGTTCTGTTCATTGACATTAATAAATTTGACACTAGTCAAAACATACCTAATAATGGTGGCTCATATTTCAATGGAAATCAAGAAGTAAACCAAAATTTACAAGGAAATAATAATGAGCCCCCTATTTAGTTCAATGCTATGCTATTAGAATCTTATGATTCTATAAAGAATTAGAATAAAGAACAAGTAAACAAAGAATTTACCTTTGCATTGATTCAAGAATCAGACCCTAAACTAGAAGATATGTTTTCTTTTCAAAATGACAATAGAAATACTTACAACTTGTGGAATCGAAAGGAACCCATGACTAATAGAATTCCTTCCATGTTGCAACTAACACCTCTAGATCTAGGAGAAAATAACAACCCAACACCTGCTAGAGCACCCTATGTTGGGCAAAAAAATCAAAACCAAGGAAATATACCTACAACATTGAAGAATCCTTCTTTGTCAACTAAAAACTATAGTGTAGTGGAAGATTTAAAAAGAACAAAGGAAAACATATCCTTGTTTAATATGCTACAAAATTTCCCTAATTAGGTGGAAGAACTATTGAAGACTCTTGATCATACCAAGACAACACCTTCCATAGGCCATCATAACAAGTTAACATTTCTGAGGCTATGCCTACCATATATAAAGACAAGGCCAAAGTTCCTCCTTTCTTTCTTAGTCTTAGAAGTTTTGGAAGAAGCCTCCATATTTTTCTCATAGATTCAAGAGCTTCTCATAATGTTATGCCACTTTGATAGCTCAAAGGTTGGGAATCACTTCTCAAACTACAAATCAAATAGTGATTAAACTTGACAAAACAAAAGTAAAAGTTATTGGGTTATTGAAAGATGTTTGAATACAGTTGATTACAGACCCCATAATTCAAAATATTATAGACATGCATGTAGTATAAATTCTGGAAACATATGGATTACTATTGAGTAGAGAATGAACCTGATGCCTAAGAGGATGGTTCTCAATTGATTTTACTCAACTATGGTTACCTTGGAAGGGATTGAATAATCAGATCAAGATAGACACCGAATCAAAGTTGAAGATAATGATCATAGAATGTAATGCCATGAATGAAGTAGCATTTCTTCAATCAAAATTAGGTTCTTATTAGGTGATAGCTCTTGAAATAACTCTAGTTAAAAGAATAAACAATCTAAAAAAGAATCATTGTACCCTAACCCAAGAAAAGAGATCATGACTCAATTCATAGATAGCATGGTTGCAAATTTGCAATGCTTAGGAGAAGAAGAAGACCCAAATATTTTTCTCCTTCTAGGATTTTGAAAGTTCCACAAAGCAAGTCATCCATAATTTTATTGCTCACATTTCCAAAAAGTGATAGCTTGACTATTAACTCAGATAATGCACTTGAAAAATGATAAAAATCCAAATGAGATACATAAGGAAAATTCAAGTCCCATGTGCATATCTAAAGTCATTGAGAATGATGAAGAAGAAAAAGAAGATTTGAATGTGTCATACAATGAAACCTCTTCATATGTTGGGGCTTTATCTTACCATCCACTAGGGATGATTAAATTCATAAGGAGGAGACACTTTATAAAATTTCAAGGCTGGACATCGGTAGTTGTGCATCCTAAACCACAAAATTGATTGGGGAAATTCAAGATGAACAAAACAAACAAATGATCCCCATATCAAAGGTAAATAATAGTAACTCACCAAGTTCACCATGTGAAATATTGTAATGGATCCCAAAGAAATAATCCTTTAAATTTTAACTGAAAGAAAAGCTTCAAAAAAAAGAGACACAAGTCAAGAAACTTGAAAGAACAACTGATATGGACACTCAAGTTTGATGGCTCTAATTGAAAATTAGGCGCTAATGCAGGTATTGAACTTATTAATCCTAAAGTTAGGTCATTTTATGTTGCATATCATTTAAAATTTACAAGTACTAACAATTTTGTAGAATATGAATCCATGATTCATAGACTTCTCTTTGTATTGAAGAAAGACATCAAAGCTCTCATAATTGAAGGAGACTCCCAATTGGTGATTAGACAGGTTAAATCAATCTACACTTGTAATGATAGAAGACTAGTTGCTTACTAAAAAAGAGTTTGGGAATTGATGGAAGATTTTGAGGCCTTGAACATAAGGTCTATTCAAGGAAGGAGAAACATGGTAGCTAATGCCCTTGCAATTTCAGCTAGTGCATTACCCCTGTTGAAAGAAAAAAACTCAGAAGTTTTTTCAATTGAATTGGTGGTTGCCCCATCCATTCTAGATAATATTACTAACTTTCAATTCTTGATTTCATTATGTGCAATGGTCTTTTCAAAGGACATGAGATTGATGATATTCTTGATGACAAACCTAAAGATGATGAGCTAGAAGATGAATATGGGATAACAAATTTGAAAACTAATACTATTCCTAAGGGGATAAAAGATTTGGAATGTATCTTTGACTAAGATGAATCAACATGTAGTAAAAGAATGGTTGAAGACAAAGGGATTGAAGAATTTGATTCATATAATCTAGGCACGGAAGATGATCCTAACTTGATGAGGATTGGAAAGGCATGTAATCCCCAAGAATAAGAAACCGTGATTTAGTTACTTACAAAATATAAATATTTCATTGAATGGAGCTATGAAGAACTCAAGACATATGTTCCTAACATTATTACCCATGATATCCTACTAAAGCCTGATATTAAGCATTTTCATCATAGATAGAAACCAATTAACCCCATTATCGAACCATTAATAATGAAAGAGGTCTAGAAGTTTCTTGATGCTAAGATTATCTTTCCAATCTGACACTCTACATGGTTTTCTAATTTTGTTCCAATAAGGAAAAAGATTGGAGAAATTCACCTTTGTGTAAACTTTCACAATTTGAACCAAGCATCCTAGAAAGATAACTACCCTTTTCCTTCACTAGATGAAGTACTACAAATTGTGAATGGGTATAAAATGATGTCTTTTCTAGATGGATATTCAAGACACAACCAGGTGATGGTAGATGAGGAGGATAGGCTAAATATGACATTCACAACAAAATGGGGAACCTTTTCATACAGAAGAATGCCCTTTGGATTAAACAACAATGAAGCTACATTTCAAAGAGTGATGGATGAAGCATTCAAGGGCCTAATAAATAAATATATAGTTACCTATATGGATGACTTAACCATTTTTCAAAAGATCAGAGTACTCATTTTTCAGATTGAAGAAAATTTTTTAGCCAATGTCAAAGATATGACATATCCCTTAACCCTAAGCAATGTTTATTCGAGGTTACAAAATGAAAGCTTTTGGGTCACATAATTTTTGAATTTGGGATATCCATTGATCCTGAGAGGATAGAAAAGATTCTAAAGTTGTCACCTCCTCATAGATAAAAGAGCTTAAATATTTCTTTGGGAAGATTAATTTTGTGAGAAAGTTTATTAGTGGGTTCACTAAAATAGTTCACACCCTCAATGACTTGCTGAAGAAGGGAGTGAAAACCAAATGGGTTCCTAAAATTAAGAAATATATTAAAGACATCAAAGTACCTATGTCTACAACTCCAATTCCTGTAAGTCCAGATTATGAGTTACCTTTCAAAATCTATTATTTTTATTCAGAACATTCATGTGCAGGGATTCTCACACAAAAGATGGATAAAGAAGATGAGAGACCTATAATTTTCATGAGTTGTCCATTAAAGAATGCCAAACTTAACTATTCCAATCTTGACAAAGAATTATTTACATTGATAAAGGAAGTCAAGAAAATTTTCCATTATATACGCAGGATCAAGGTATACTCTATTGTGCCAAATCTTGCAGTCAAACCATTGTTGATGCAAAATGAATTATGTAAAAAAAGAGGAAAATGGATGGCTATATTACAACAGTTTGATTTGGAAATTTAACTAATGAAGCTAGTGCAAGGACAATGACTGACCCAGATGATAGCTGGTGATGATATCAAAACTAATAATGAACAAAAGATCACAATGTCTCAAGTGAACATTGATGAAGGACTAATAAAATATGTGTTTTATCAAGATATTGTGGACTACCTCCTATAGAATCAATAACCTCACCAGACGAATAGTTCTCAATGTAGAGGACTCAAGATGAAATGTGAATCCTATATACTTCAAGATAGGAAAATTTATAAAAGGAACTATGAGGGAATTTATTTGAAATGTTTAGGATGTGAAGAAGTGAAAGAGGTATTGAAATAGTATCATGATAAATATGGCACTAGGTGTGGATCAATAGAAGCTACAACCCATATGATTTTGAGATTAGGTTACTTTTGTTGGAATTCTTTACAATAACTAAGATGTTGGGGGGTGGGGGGGTGAATTAGTTATCCAAGGTTTGAATGTACAAATACAAATTTTTAGCACTTAACAGATTCATATTCATATACCCATATCATGCATGCATCAATTAGTTCATCCAATGACTTAAACATTTTCATATTTTTTTTTGAGGTCAAAATAAATTTGTAGTAATGTAAACATAAAACACCAAAAACTCATTCACACATCTTGACATAAGGAATTTACATGGAAACCCAATTTGAGAAAAAACTATTGGAAATAAAAGGTAGGCTAGGTTACTAAGAGGGATCCTTCATATAATCTTTTGATCTAATTGCACACATGAAAGAATGAAAGAAAATAAACATTCATCACAATTTGACACAAGATATTGTGACCCAAAAACCTTCCAATTAGAAAGTAAAACTAGGGTGGGGATGATACCCACAAGCTTTAGTACTGTACTATAAAGTTAACCTATTAAGGCTTACACTTGACCACTTCTAATGATCTTCCCTATTAGGAGAAATAAGGATTATGAGGTCCACCTTGTTAAAGGATTTACAAACATACAATGAAGTATGCACTCAGTTAAGACATTTAGAAAAGACTATTAAGTCTACCCTATTAAAGGATTTGACCGATTCATTTGTTAGGATGAGTTAGTGGCTGATCTCTGATCTACAACTCTAATTTTATGGTTGAGATTCCTTGTATTATAATGATCATTTGATTGTGATAGATAAATCTCTACTATCCCTTATACTACTTGTAGCCTTCTATAATTTGCACTTTTTCTCATTATATTCTCTTAACATTCATTTTTGGATAGAACATAATGCATTACATATATACCAATCCAAATCATAACTTATTGGAGTTGGCTACAATATCAATTTCATCATAATTCACAAAGTTGGCCCAATTGTTGTAACTTGGGTTCTAAAAACAAATTCAGTGATGTTTTGATGCATGAAAAATACTATCAATGCTTGGCAATCTTTGCCACTTGGTTGAACTTGAAGCTTGGTCCTTACTAATTACTTCCAAGCAGCTTGAAATCAATCAACACTGTGTGACTTGGTGAACTCTGAGAAACTCGGTAGCAACTGGATCACTAGGTTAACACTGCATGACTCAGTCAACACCAGATCCACTTTATTAATGCCATGAGCTTGGTAGACATTGTTTGAACTTGGTTAAAACTACAGAGCTCGTTTAACACTGATTTTATTCACTTCCATTGACTAGCTCGGTAGCCTCTACTAGGCTCAACTTACACTAAAATTTATCTCTAAAGCTTGATAAACATTTTGTAGCTCAAAAAACATTACAAATTGAGTCAAGTGCTCAGTAGACACTATATTCTAACTACTTAGCTCAGAAGTAACTGAATCACTTGGTCAACACTGCAAACTAAATGATAAGCTTGATAGAAAATGTAGAGCTTAGTAGCAATGTAACCAATTGACTAAGTGTTGATTCACTTAATAGAAAAATTGACCTTAATGTCAACAATCTCCCCCTTTGGCATTAGTGATAAAAATACTTATCAAAAAAAAAATCTAATCATTCAAAACTCTAAGTCAAAAATTCCTTTTCCACCATTCTATGTCTTCAACTTGGTTTTAACTTTCATCTACTATGGTTCAGTGACATATTTTGTTTTTCTAATTTTTTTCAAAATTACTTTTGTAAAGGTATTTTCTTCTTATCCATACTATACTACTCCCCCATACATATATCTCTCCAATATACATACAAATGGAGTATAGTATACTTCTCCTCCTTTATATAATACTTATCCCCCATTGTTATTCATATAATATATAGTTCTTCCCCTTTTTGACATAAATGAAAAAGGCGTATAATATCTATATGTCAATACCAAAATGTGATGAAAATTCAAAATGTGCCTTCAAAATAAGTTCCATTGTCTTGTCCCAATTCTCCTAGAGCATCTTTCTTTCATGCAATGCAATCTAAAATTCTAGTGATAATTCCATCATGTGATCAGCTATGGAGAATTTTTTATCATGGATGAGTGACTTTTCATGTACAATGTGTTTTTGCAATGCATCCATGTTTGGAAGAATCATGCCTTGAATTTCTGCAAGTGTGGCCCTAATCCTGGATTCTTCCTTTAATATTTTTTACTATAGATTTGTCAAATATTTGATCTTTGAATAATGTACAGAAGTGACAACTGGTGTTCACTTTCCTTCATGTCATCATCTATCTTGGAAAATTTATCCTTTATCTCCTTTATGAAGATAGATATGTCACTTGACAAATAGTGAAACAACATTATTAACAAAGGTTTCCAATGTACCAAGAATAGTAGCTAACTCTACTTGATCTATTGCAATTCTCTATGCAACTTGTTCTAACACTCTATTCTCAAATTTTCTTTCTTCTCTTTGAGGTAGCTTCTCCTATGTATTCAAGTCTTCATTGAATTTGTGGAAAATTTCTTCTAACTGATCAAGAATAGGTTGAGTACCATCAACCTCAATACTTAGAGCATCAACAAATATTCTCTTTATGTCTTCAAGAATTTGATTTTCTTTCTTCTTCTCTTCTTTGAGATTTTGTTGCTTAGACCTATTCTTTAGTAGTTCACCCATAGTATTCATTTGATTAGGGGTGAGGGTAGATATGTCCCAATTGGAATAACTAGATCCTCATCTATATCAGAAGCTTCAACTTCTTTTCCCTTTTCCTTCAAAATGGTAGAAATAATTTACTTTCCTTTGTCTAGAACTTCAGTACTTGGTTGAGAATCTTTCTCAACTATCATTGTACTAGCTATGTATGCATGTGAAATAGAAAGAATAATAGAAACTAATGGAATAGAAACAAATTTTGAAACAATACTAACAACAAAAATACCTCCTTGCTACTCAGTCAACCTTGATGATGGAGGACCTTACTACTCAGTAGATGAAGTGTTGTATGCTTCTATCAATGTAACATTCAACTAAATAGATTTAGAGCTTGTTTGGGTGCTTGGTATAGTAGTGGTATCCACAACCAACTTGATAGAAGCTATCTCTAAGCTAGATTTCACTAAGGCTATACTTAGAGAGTGAGGAAATGAGGCCATGACTGTTGCTGCAATTTTCTTTGCATCAGTTTCCTCAATACCTTGTATCTTTGGAAGACTTCCTCCAGTGGCTTCTTGTTCTGCCTCCTCATCATCCAAATTAATGTCATCTAGTTCATCATCTTCTATTTCTACATCCTCTTCCTCATCTTCATCATCTTTTTCATTAACATGAACAACAAAGTCATTGGGTTGATGAAACTTGTAAATATTCTCCCATGTTGTTATAGCTGCCTTCACTACATATTCAATATCCTTAAGTAGTATCATACAAGTGTTCAACTTGAGGGTGAACTTCTTTTCATTCTTCTTCAAGGATTCTTTTACTTCCTTTTTCCTTAGATTAGGCATGAGTTGCTTCAAGGTCTACTTAAATATTTCCTTGGCTATCTTCTTTGCATGCTCCCATCTAGGCTTTATTTCCTACATAAGTTCATTAGGAATCTATTGTGAAATCTCATCTAGAGAGTGCTTCCATTTACCCAGCTTGGTCACAATAACATCCTCAATATACCTTTTTCTCATCTACATTCCTTGTCTCATACTTGAGGAATTTAAGACATGCCATGTTATTTGCTTCTTCCATCTTCTTTAATTTTTCCTAAAGTGTAGGTGCATATCTTTTGAAGATAATATGCTTAGCTTCATCCCCACCTAACTTCAATATCTTCCTTGACTTGGCTTCCATTCTAGTTAATACAATAGGGGATGACTTGGTAGGTCTGGTTATGATAACCTTTCCTTTCTTCCTTAGAAGCTCTTCTTCCTCACATTTTTCTTCTTCTTCTTCATCCTTTGCATCATCTTCTTTAATATCATCACCTTTTCTCTCAGTAAGTATTAGAGGGGGGTAAGTATTAGAGGGGAACCTACTTGCTTTGTGTCTTTTAGTAGCTTCCCTACTCTTTTCCTTCCTTTATTCAATACTTGAGCTAGCTTAATCTCAAGCTCTATTCTTTCCTTAGCTTCATCATGTGTTCCAAAGTATCTAGCTTTGGGATCCACATGCTCATTCAACAGAGCCTCTATGATATCCTTGTTGTCATCAATGTTAACCTCATACTCTAGAGACTTAACCCATGCCACTCTAGGTCTGACTAACTGAATATATACTTTTTCATAGTCCAACATGAAATAGATATTGTCCTTTTAATCTTCTACAAGTTTCTTATGGATCATATATCTATTATTCATATTCTCCTTGAATGTTTCAAAATAGTTATCCATGATGCTATAAAAAATTTCACCCATCTCTACTATTTACTCATTAATCTAATATAAAATAGGAACATCTTGTTGGATACAATTGTTAATTGAATGTTGTCTTTGATGTTACACAAATGTCATATCACTCATCAGTTAGCTTCTATTGAGCTCATAAGGCAAGAAAAGGAAAGTTAGCTTCTACTAAAATCACTCGATCAAGCAAAGGAAAGTTAGCTTCTACCGAGTTCACTCGATCAGCAAAGGAAAGCTAGTGTCTACCGAGCTCACTACGTCATTGAAGGAAATATGGCGAGAAGTTAACTTCCACCAAGTTCACTAGGAAAGAAAAGGAAAGTTAGTGCTCACTAAGTTCACTCAGTCTCCAAAGGACTTTTGCAAGATTTTGCAGTGTTTACCGAGCTTCACTAGGTTAACACTAGAAAACATTCTGAAGTAGTGTTTACCAAGCTTCACTAGGTTAACACTAGATTATCAAGCTGAGTCGGCTAGCAAAGGATTTTATTATTTTGATTGTTTCATGGAATTAATGTAGCTGACTGATTTTGTTTTTTGTTATTGTAACTTATATTTGAGCCGAATTGATAAATCTAAAAGGTATATATATAGATATTCAAGTTGTGGAATAAAGTCGAAAAAAAAAATTGAATGGAAGAGTGAATTCTGATGAAGGATTAGATATCCTGGAGGTGTTGCAAAGTTGTATTTGATCAGTAAGGATTCAAGAAGAGTAGAACATAGATCTGTAATCGGCAAGAGATAAGTTGCATATCATTCAGGTCATTTCATTGTTGCTTTCTTATCATTGTAATAGTGAATTCAGAATCACTTTACAAAGTTGGTTTAACAGCCATTTTGTAAATCCTCTAACAAGGTGATAGTTCAATTGAATTGTTCTAAAGACTTCTAACCAGACCACTCCTAATAGGGTGATTAAATCCTCTAACAAGGTCACACCTAACAGTGTGTATTGCAACCTTTAATAGGGTTGGCTCCTAGCAAGGCTCACTTCAGAAGAGTGAAAATTGGTGACTAGTTACTTGGTGGTTTTTCCCATATTGGATTTTCATGTTAAATTTGGTGTCTCTTATGTTCATTTAGTTAATCTTTGCATGCATATTAATAACTTTGAATGCTAGATGAATAGTAACTAGTTAAATTACCGAGTATAAGTATTTCTACACTATTTATCGACTATCAGCAGTAAATAAGCATTTGAGACATCTAAGGGATTTGTTTTTTTTTGGCTTGTTTTGTGGTAACTGATTCACCCCTCCCCTCTTAGTTACTTCATCTATATTTCCAACAATTGGTATTAGAGCTTTTGGTAGTTTTAGAAAAAGATTTCAAGGATCTAAGCTAAAGATCAGGATGTCTTACAAAAGGGAAATTCCTAGACTCAATAGGAACAACTTCTCTAAATGGCAAGGACTGATGAGACTTCACCTAGCATCCATTGGTGATATAGGACCAAAGTACCTTGATGAAAAATATGAAGAACCTGCTGGTACACTGTCAGTCAATGATATTGTTGAAAAGATGACTCACAACATTATGATGATAGATATAACATCTGCTTTGAGTTATGAAGAATTTGATGACATCAAGGATTGCAAAACTGCCTTTCAAATGTGGGACAAGCTGAAAGAAATCTATGGAGGAGATGATAATGTGAGAAGAGCCAAAGTAGAAAGTCTGAGAGGACAATTTGACCAAATGAAAATGAGAGAGGATGAAAACATTGCCAAATGTGTTGAAAGAGTTAAAGCATGTGTCAGTGCAATCAAAGCTTCTGGAGGAGATATCAGTGAAGAGATAGTTATAAGTAAAGTTCTCAAAATATTGCTACCAATCTATGCAATTAAAGTCTTTGCAATTCAAGAAAGAAGACGTGAAGTAAATCATAAGATAAATCTAGAGGCCATAGTTGAAAGATTAACTGCATTTGAACTAGACAACTTTGACAACTATGTTTTAGCTTCCAAAAATATTGAATTTGCATTTGAAGCCAAGCTTTCACTCAAGGAGAAAAGCAAAAAGAAAAAGGAATCCTAGTCAAAAAGTGAAGATGAATCAGACCAAAGTTCAGATAGTGATCTTGAAGTAATTGAAGCTCTACTAGCAAGGAAATATTCTAGAGGCAGAGTAAAATATAAAGGTAACGTTCCTCTAATTTGTTTTTCATGTGAAGAAATTGGTCATATTGCTTCCAGGTGCCCAAACAAATAGAACAAAGATGAGAAGAAAAATTACAAGTACAATGGCAAGAAAGACTTCAAATCCTTCAGAGACAAAGGTAAGAAAACATGTTTTATGGCTAAAGATTTTAATGATTCTAATGATGAAGAAGAAGATGAAATTGTCTACATTACTATGAAAGATGAGTTTGATAATGATGAGGAAATGGTACTCATTTCTCATATGAGAAAAAATGATACATGGATCATAGATAGTGGTTGTTCTCATCATATGACTGGTGATAAAATTGAGTTTAAATATTTTGAAGAATATGATGGTGGCAGTGTAAGATTTGGTAACAATGAACCTTGTTGTATAAAAGGAAGAGTAAGAATCTCTCTAACCAAAAAACTTATATGTGATAATGCCTATTGGGTAAAAGGACTAAAGCATAATTTGTTGAGTGTGGTACATCTACTCAATAATGGACTCAAAGTGGAATTCATGCATCGAAAAGCAAGATTCTTGGATGACAAAGGAAAACTGATTGGATCAGGCCCTCAAACAAAAGGTAACTTATTTTATCTTGAACTTTCTGAAGGTTCATGTTTTATTGCTCAAGTTGAAGAAATTTGGTTATGGCATAAGAGGTTGTGTCATGTCAATTTTGATAATTTGGTAAAGATAAGAAAATTCAAGAAAGTAAGAGGCATTCCTAACATAAAGAAACTTGAGGTCGGTCTATGCAAGAATTGTTAGATTGGTAAAATGGGAAAGACTAGCTTTAAAAGTAAAAACTATCAGTCTGAAGATATATTAGAAATTGTGCATATTGATTTATGTGGAACCATTGGAATTGAAAGCTATACTAGAGAAAAGTTCTTCATTTTTTTTGTTGATGACTACTCAAGAATGATGACTGCCATGTATCTAAGGAACAAATTAGAAGAATTTGAGAAATTCAAATGGTATTTGGCCAGAGTAGAAAAGGAAACAGGGAAAATATTGAAATTCTTGAGGTCAGACAGAGTTGGGGAATTCATTTCACATGAGTTCAATAATTTTTGTATTGAAAGAGGAATCAAAAGATAGGTGTCAGCTCCTGGAACTCCTGAGCAAAATGGAATAGCTGAAAGAAGGAATAGATCTATCATGGATTGTGTAAGAACCTTAATGATTGAAAAAGGTATTGCTATCAAATAATAGAAGGAAGCTATTAGCACTATAGTTCATACCCTGAACCAAGTACAGCTAAGAAGGGACTCATTCAAACTCCCTATGAGCTATGGTATAGTTATAAACCTAATGTAAGTTATCTAAAAGTGTTTGGAAGTAAATGCTACATTTTAAAAGAATCTAGAAAAGAAAATTTGATGTGAAAAGTGATGAAGGAATATTTTTGGGATATTCTTGCAAAAGTAAAGCATATAGATGTTTGAACTTGTCTACTAACAAAGTCATAGAAAGTGCACATGTGAAAGTTGATGAGTTTGCATAAAGGATTGAAGAAGAAGGAAAAAGGGAACTAGAAGATTATAGAAGGTTTGTTTTCATTGAACCTTGTACAGTACCAATCAATCAGGAATATTCTACTCTCGAGTCATCAATAACCAAGTTGTAGGAAGTTCAAACCGAGCTACAACAACACGAGTTACACTCAAATGCTACTGAGCAAGTGTCTACGGAGTCTAAAGGACTTGAGTCAATATCTACCAAGCCAGAACAGCTAGAACTTGAAGTTGAAATGCAAAAGGATAACAATGAAATTCATTCAAAAGGCAAAGAACCTGTTTTAGCAAAATACGTCAAGAGACATCATTCAACATATCAGATCATTGGAGACAAATCTGAAGGAACCATGAAAAGAAATAAGTTGAAAGGTACTTGTTTACTTGGTGATTTTGAACTTAGAAATATCAAAGATGCTTTAGAAAATGATAGTTGGACTGAGGCTATGAATGAAGAAATAGAGCAAATAGAGAAAAACAAAGACATGGACTCTTGTACCCAGGCCTAAAGAAAAAAATGTGATTGGAACTAAATGGGTTTTCAGAAACAAGTTGACTGAAGATGGTAAGGTATCAAGAAACAAAGCTAGATTAGTATGTAAAGGATATGCTCAAGAAGAAGGAATAGACTATGGAGAAACTTTTGTTCCTGTTGAAAGACTAGAAGGAGTCAGAACCTCACTTGCATATGTTGCTCACAAAGGATTCAAATTTTATCAGATGGATGTTAAGTCAGTATTCCTCAATGGTATATTGAATGAAGAGGTTTACATTGAACAACCTGAAGGTTTTGTTGATCCAGATAAAAGAAACATGGTCTGCAAATTACACAAGGCACTATATGGTCTGAAACAAGCCCCTAGAGCATGGTATGAAAGATTACATAACTATCTTATTCAAATTGGTTTTCAAAGAACTAATGATAATAGTAGCTTGTATATAAAGGATGGACCAGATGATAAAATTGTCTTGGCAGAAATATTTGTAGATGATACTGTTTTCACAGGAAATGATGATCTTTGCAAAGAATTTTCAAAACAAATGAACAAGAAATTTGAAATGTCTATGTTTGGTGAGATAAAATTCTTTGTTGGTCTTCAAATTCAACAGAATAAAAATGGTATCTACATCACCCAATTAAAATACATCAAGGAGATATTGAAAAAGTTTGGTATGAAAGATTGTAAACCAGTTGGAACTCCTATGTGTACTGGATTAAAACTTACCAAGGAAGATGAATCAAAAGAAGTAGATCAAACCTTGTATAGATCTATGATTGGAAAGTTGTAGTATGTAGTTCATACTAGGCCAGATATTGCCCTTGCAGTTGGGATTGTAGTGAGATTTTCAGCAAAACTAAGAGAAAATCACATGATGGCAATCAAAAGAATAATGAGATATTTGAAAGGAATTGAAGATTATGGTTTATGGTACAAATTTGGAGGTAATCTAGATTAAAAAGTGTTTACTAATGCTGATTGGGCAGGAAACCTTGATGATAGAAAAAGTACAAGTGGAGGAGCATTCTTTCTAGGAAAGAGGTTGGTTTCATAGACAAGCAAAAAATAGAATTGTACATCCCAATCTATAGCAGAGGCAGAGTATGTTGCTGCACCAATAAATTGTTCTAATATTGTTTGGTTTAAATAGTTGTTGGAAGGCATGAAGGTGGAAATCAAAGAACCAGTTGTTATGTTCTATGATAACACAAGTGTAATTAACATATCTAAGCATTCAGTAATGCATTCCAAAACCAAGCACATTGCAATAAAATATCATTTTGTTAGAGAATTAGTGCAAGATAAGGAGATCAGATTGGAATATGTCCATACAAAGGACCAAATTACCAACATATTCACAAAGCCATTACCTAAGGATGCATTCTTGTATCTAAGAGGTAAGTTAGGGGTCACTCCCCTATCCGAAGTTCACTAAAATGAAGTTTTAGTGATGCATCAACGCATACCATGTTGAAGATCTATCAGTTGATGTAGCATTGATAGAAAATATTGCATATGAATCAGTACTAAAGGTACATTAGAATTCATTTGAGTTATGTTATCTTTGGCATGTGTTGTCAAAGAGGGAGAGTTTTACTGTCATATCTTTTTGAAATTTGTTTGAAAGAAAGGTTTGCTAAGTAATTCCTTCACAGAGGGAGATTACTAAAAGAGGGAGTTTGCTAAAGAAAAGACTTGCTAGACTTGTTTTCAAATTTCATTCTGCTATGACATGTTGTGTTTCCATCAATGCCAAAGAGGGAGATTTTTGGATATAATTGTTAATTGAATGTTGTCTTTGATGTTACACAAATGTCATATCAATCATCAGTTAGCTTCTACTGAGCTCACAAGGCTAGAAAAGGAAAGTTAGCTTCTACCAAGATCACTTGGTCAAGCAAAGGAAAGTTAGCTTCTACGAAGTTCACTCAGTCAGCAAAGGAAAGCTAGTGTCTATCGAGCTCACTCGATCATTGAAGGAAATATGGCAGGAAGTTAACTTCCATCGAGTTCACTAGGACAGAAAAGGAAAGTTAGTGCTCATCGAGTTCACTCAGTCTCCAAAGGACTTTTGCAAGATTTTGCAGTTTTTACTGAGCTTCACTTGGTTAACACTAGAAAACATTCTGAAGCAGTGTTTATCGAGCTTCACTAGGTTAACACTAGATTATCAAGTTGAGTTGGCTAGCGAAGGATTTTATTATTTTGATTATTTCATGGAATTAATGTAGCTGACTGATGTTTTTTTTGGTCATTGTAACTTATATTTGAGCCGACTTGATAAATCTGAAAGGTATATATATAGATATTCAAATTGTGGAATAAAGTGGGAAAAAGAAAAGTGAATGGAAGAGTGAATTCTGATGAAGGATTAGATATCCTGGAGGTGCTGCAAAGTTGTATTCGATCAGTAAGGATTCAAGAAGAGCAGAACATAGATCTGTAATTAGCAAGAGATAAGTTGCATATCATTTAGGTCATTTCATTGTTTCTCTCTTATCATTGTAATAGTGAATTCAAAATCTCTTTACAGAGTTGGTTTAATAGCCATTTTGTAAATCCTCTAACAAGGTGACAGTTCAGTTGAATTGTTCTAAAGACCTCTAACCAGGCCACTCCTAACAGGGTGATTAAATCCTCTAACAAGGTCACACCTAATAGTGTGTATTGTAACCTTTAATAGGGTTGGCTCCTAACAGGGCTCACTTTAGAAGAGTAAAAATTGGTGACTAGTTACTTGGTGGTTTTTCCCATATTGGGTTTCCACATTAAATCTGGTGTCTCTTGTGTTCATTTAGTTAATCTTTGCATGCATATTAATAACTTTGAATGCTAGATGAACAGTAACTAGTTAACTTACCGAGTAAAAGTATTTCTGCACTATTTACTAAGTATCAGTAGTAAATAAGCATTTGAGACATCTAAGGGATTTGTTTTTTTTTGACTTGTTTTGTGGTAACTAAGTCACCCCTCCCCTCTTAGTTACTTCATCTATATTTCCAACACATCTTTCCTCCATACTATTTTACCTTTGGAAGGGAAGAATTTAAGAATGAATAAGAATAAACATGCTAAAAGAGATCTAAACTTACATGGATTATTATTTATCCTCTGATTCTCTCCATGTTTTTGTTGAATATAATCAAAATCAACTTGGCAAAGTCAAAGGATAGTTTATTCTTCACAACCTTGTATGAGAGATCGATAGCTTCACATGACACATTGTTTAATCTACTAGAATTATAAATCTTATGTCTAATGGAATGAGTGCAAAACTTCAGTTCCATGTCTATTACACCACTAATCTTCATACCTCTTCCATCCCACTCGGCAAGAGTTCTCTTTTCTAGTTTGACTTGACCTAGGGTTTTGGTTGTATTTTCTTTATTAAGCATTAGAAGCCTAGTAATTCTATGAATCATTTTCTTAGTTATCTGAATCGGCTGGTCCAACCATAACTACTCATTATGTACATGGCATAGAATATATCTCATCCACTTAACCTCGAAGTCTCTTGGAATATAAGAGATATGCATCAAGCCCTTGGTTTCTAAATGATAATGTTCAAGTTTCAATGCACCATCCACACACAATTCCCTAGATGCTTCATTCATCTCCAGGGTTCCAAGTTCTTGGATAAAATAGTGATAAAAGGAATGAATTTTTTGCATGAGTAATACCATAGGTAGAATTTGTGACTATGCACTAGCTAGTTCAAGTGCCTCTACAATCACTAGACTTAACTTGAAATTTGGTGCCTTGTAATCGACTCCATGAATCAACATTTCAAAACCTTTCTTTGCTTTGCTACTTGAAGATTCCATGCTCAATAGGGTATCTAAAAACTTCCAAAATCTTTCAACAACAAACACTTAAATTGCTTGGAGGCTCCAAATTCTCTCTTCACAAATAGCTCTTGAAATTTTTTATGAAAAAATGCCTTTAATTTCTTCTTTTTAACAAATTTTCTCCTTTTAATTGCCATTAATGCTTTGTACTTCATTCTTAGTTTGTGATAGGTTTTTTTCCACTTGATTTATTTTTTAATGATAAAAAGACATCCACAACTTAGTAGAGTCACCATCACTTGGTAAGAACTACCAACTTGAGTTTGCAACAATATGTAACTTGACCTTGCTTGGTAAGGTCTTGCTTTCCATTATGCTCAGTGATCCCTATGCATCTTGAATGCTGATGTGGATATTTCTTCCTAATGGCTGAAATTGATGCTAGATTACTTATTCTTAATCATACTTCTAGTGATCTCCATAAGGAACTAAGTTGAAGTGTTTGAACCACCCAACTCATTGACTTGGGTGTTATTCATTTCATGATCTTAGTTTATATTCTCTGGAGATTTTGGTACCAATTGCTTCCTCATTTGATTTGTGATATTTTTGGCTTTGGCTTTCTTTTTATCTTCAATTCTACCTATGTTCATATAGTTCTTAGCAAGATGTCTAAGTTTTGTATAGGTAAAACATCTTTTTGTAGTTTTTCTTTTTCTCATATGATGGTTCACACAGTTTTTTCCAATGTGTCCAAATTCACTATAGTAGTGATATCTACACCATGTATTGTAATCCCATCCAAATATTACTTTCACAATTTGTTCTATTGGCTTCCACTACTTAGTTTTGTACTCTAAAGATTTGTGTCATTGTTTCTTGCAATCGTGACATTTACCTTCAAACTTAGGTTTCTTTTTACATTCACTTTCTCTATGACCATGCTTATTGAAACTATGATAGTTTCCATTAAATTTAGCTTTACCATTACTCCAAAATTTATTTGATGTATGACCTATCTTACCACAATGATTGCAAGTAGGTCTTTGATTCTTTTGAGCTCCTTGGTAAGATGATTCACCTTCTTCTATGTATCATATTCTAGTTTTTCCTTTGTGTCTATACTAACTTTGTTCATTCAATTGATTCATGCTTTCCTAAGATTTCATCATTCTTTCATAGGTTTTATTTTCAATGTTGAGATCATTCTAATGTCTTTATTATTTGATCTTAGATTCATAAGTTCTTCATTTGTATAGTTGAGCTGATCAATGAAGTTTGCTGGTTGAAGGGGTAGTTGTTGGATTTCATTGTTCCTTTCTTCTATCTCTTCTTTGGCTTTTTCTTTTTCTTCCATGACTTCACATAAGCTAACTGATTGAATTTCTTTGTCTCTTTTCATATTTTTGACTTCTTTATGAAGATTGGAATTAATTTTCTAATAGATCTTTGATTGCTTCATCAGCTTCATCTAAATTTCTTTCAGGATATATATCTTCAATTCTTTCTTCAATGTAGAGAATATCATTCATTCATATTGCAAGATCTTTCCTTATTTTCAATGATTAAGAGAGTCTCTCCTTTCCTTTCTTTAGTTTTCCAATTGAAAATTCAAGATCAAACTTCTCATTATCAATAGCCTTATCTAGTCTATATACCTCCATTACCTCTGATCTTTTCTCAAGTTGTTAAACTTTTGATGTGAGAACTAAAAACTCTAATACAATTTTTTGAAAATATAAGGTAGGATAGGTTATTGAGAGGAGAGTGGTGAATCAAGAACTAACAAAATTTTATCTTACTTCACCAATTAATCCTTTATATAATCTTATAATCTAATTGCATGCATGAAAGAATGAAAGAAAATAAACATTCATCACAATTTGACACAAGATATGGTGACCCAAAAACTTTCTAATTAGAAACTAAACCTAGGGTGGGGATGAGACCCCACAAGCTTTAGTATTGTAGTATAAAGTTAATCTATTAAGGCTTACAATTGACCACTTCTGGTGATTTTTCCTATTACAAGCAATAAGGACTATGAGGTCCACCTTGTTAAAGGATTTAAAAATATACAATGAAGTATGCACTCGGTTAAGAGATTTAACAAAGACTATTAAGTCTACCCTATTAAAATATTTGACTAATGCATCTGTTAGGATGAACTAGTAACTAATATCTGATCTGTGACTCTAATTTGTTGGTTGAGATTCCTTGTGTTACATTGATCACCTGAATGTGATAGATAAAACTCTATTATACCTTATACTAATGTAGCCTTCTTTAATTCACACTTATCACTATTTTATCTTCACATTCATATTTGGATATGACATAATGCATTATATATATACAAATCCAAATCATAACTTACTAGAGTTAGCTACAATACCAATTTCATCATAATTCACAAAGTCATCCCAACTACTATAACTCGGGTCCTGAAGACAATTGCGGTGATTGGCTAACACATAAGAAACACTGTCAATGCTTGGAAATATTTGGCACTGAATTTAACTTGAAGATTGGTCCATACTAATGACTTCCAAGTAGCTTGAAATTTCTCAACACTATGTGACTCAGTGAACTCTAAGAAACTCAGTAGCAACTAGATTACTAGGTTGACACTATAGGACTCAATCAACACTAGATCTACTTCATTAACCCTGTGAGCTTGATAGACACTGTTTGAACATGGTCAACACTATAGAGCTTGGTTAACACTACAATTTTCTTCACTTCCACTAACTAGCTCTATAGCCTCTACTATGCTTGTTTTTCATTGAAGTTTATCTCTAGAGCTTGGTAAACACTATGTATCTTGACAAATACTATAAACCAACTCAGGTGCTCGATAGACACTATATTCTGACTACTTGACTCAAGAGAAATTGAATCACTTGGTCAACACTACAAACTAAATGATAAGCTTGGTAGAAATGTAACAAATTGATTAAGTGTTGAGTCACTTGATATAAAAAATAGCCTTAATGTCAACAAAACCAAAAGTAACATGCTACCAAATTTCACTCTTCTTAAGCGATGTCCTATGAAAGGCCAACCCTATTAAAGGTTATAAAATACACTATTAAATGTGACCTGCTTAAAGGATTTCAATCACCTTGTTAGGAATGACCCTTGTTAGAGGACTTTAGACCATTCCATTATAATGTCACCCAGTTAAAGGATATACAAATGATTGTTAGGTCAACCTTAATCCAAAGGATTTATCCAAACTAATACAATGGTTAGAAAGTAACAACAAAACTTGATCTGATAACGAAATATAACTCACTTTTAGATTATAGATCTATGTTTTAGTCCTATATTTTTCTTGGCATTCATCCTCTTCATCTCTAATAACTTGACTACCCTTCAAGCATACAACTCCTTAAGAATTCTTTCTCAGCATGCCATATGCAAATTCATCCCTTTAGCCACCTTAAGAAGAAACACCTTAGACTTCATTTCTTCCTTAGGTTCTCACACATGACAACCTTTGCTTATGGCTTTCTATCTCTACAAATAGAGAATTTATGTCTTTTTCTACCTAACCATAATCATCCATTTTAGGGTTAGGAAATATTCAATGAATCTAACCACTTGTTCATTTTAGTTCCTTATAAAAACTTCCTCTCCAATCTTCTTTAATTCACCACAAAATAGTTTACCTTGAATTCTATGCCTCCATATCATCAACCTTATTTTCCAAATGCTTCACATAATTCAATAAATTAACTTTGTAATCCTAGATTCATTAAATCTTTGATTTAACACATTTTACTATAACTCAACATCCACACTGTTCACTTAGAAATATTAGTCTTCTAATGCTCAGTCAACATTGAGTTGCTCAAGATCTACTAAGTCTTCCTTGCTTAGTCACCACTATTAGTTTAATGATGCTCGACACATATTGAATTTCACTGATTCTTGGCACCAACTAGAACTTCTTTACTTGGCTTGTACTAAATGCTTGGCAAGGCTTAGCAGACACTTTTTATGAAAACACTTCTTCTTTGATTAGCTTAAGTAACCATTCACTTTAGCTTTAAATAGATCAACAATATGTCATATTATCCATATCTTACTTGGTCTTAGTGCTCCTTTTATGTACCATATTACTCAACCTTTCTCTAGGTTCTCTTGTTATCTTTTATTTTCAAATCCTCTTCATCAATAAAAAAAAATAGCATTTAGACCATAAAGCAATTGTCTCATTAGTAAGTAGCAAGTTTTAAATCATTGAAAAAATGATGATTGTTCCATGATAGGTTCCATCAATCTGATCTCAATAGTCTCTCTCATTATTAATCTCTTTTCTCAACAATCTTTCCCTAAACAATCCAAACTCAATAATCTCCCTCTTTGGCATTGATGGAAAACTAATATCAACAACAATAGCAAAAAGAAAGATTAATGTCTTTGAACTTTCCCCTCTATTAGTATATGTGCCTTCCTCTATAATATAGGATAATATAAGATTTTTGAATCTCCTTCAATGTATCTTCTCCCTCTTACTTATATCTTTCTCACTAGGAAGTTCTCCCTCTTTCCTATAGCTACCTCTTTGACAATAATGCCAAATAATTTTAATCTATACATGTAGATATAATAAATTTAGGGTATCCCTCTATCACCTTGCATGTGAGTATAAATATTCTAATTCATCTCTTTCATTACTTTAGGTAGCTCCTAAAGTATGATCCACTACATCAAGTTGTAAGATACAACATTTAGCTCAATTAATACAGGGCACTACTCATGCTTCTTAAGCATCTTTGGATAGGGGTATCACCCCTGGTTTACCTCTAAGATATTCATGTGCATCCTTAGGTAAATCCTTTATAAATATATCAATTATCTATTCTTTTGTATTCACATATTCCATTCTCACATCTTTGTCTTGAACTAGTTCTCTCAAGTAATGATACTTGATTGCAATGTTCTTTGTCTTTGTGTGCATCATAGGGTTCCTAGATATGTTTATAGCACTTCTACTATCACAATAGAATATCATACATTTAATAATCTCTTCCTTCATTCCTTTGATTAGTTTATTGATTCATACAACATTGGTACAATTTATTGAAATAGCCACATATTCAACTTCAACAGTAGATTGAGATACACTATTTTTTTTCTTACTAGTGCATGAGACTAATCTCTATTCCAAGAAAAGAGATCCACTAGTTGTACTTTTTTGTCATCAAAATTTCTAGCCCAATCAACATATTTGTAGGTTCTCAATTTAGATTTATCATTCTTCTTGTACTATAGACCATAATCTTTTGTTCCTTTCATATATCTCATAATTCTCTTAACAACCATCAAATCATTCTCCTTAGGATTTGTAGAAAACCTTGCAACAAACCCAACAACTAGTGCAATATGAGGTATTCTATGTACTACATATTGTAACTTTCCAATCATAGACCTGTACAATGTTTGATTTACTTCAACATTATCATCACTTTTGGATAGTTTGTGTCTTGCCACCATAGGAGTACCAACTAGTTTTGAATCCTCCATAGAAAAAGTTTTCAAGATTTCTTTTACATACTTAAACTGAGTGTTGCAAATACCATATTTCATCTGATATACTTGCAAACCAAAAAATAACTTTATCTCTCCAAACATAGACATCTTAAATTCTTTCTTCATTTCATTTACAAATGTTTTACATAATGCATTTAGTCCACCAAATATGATACCATCAACAAATATTTCAGCTAGTAAATTTCCTTTACTCCTTCAATATTCAAGTATAAGTTGTTGTTATCATCAGTCTTCTCAAAACCAATCTTCACAAGATAATTGTGAAGCCTCTCATACCATGCTCTTGGGGATTTCTTTAAACCTTATAAAGCTTTATTTAATCTGCATACCATGTTATTGTTGTTTAGATCAAAAAATCTTTCAAGCTATTCTATGTAAGCCTCTTCTTCTAATATACCATTCAAAAATGTTGACTTCACATCTATTTAATAAACTTTGAAACCTTTGTATGTAGAGTAAGAAAGTAGAGTTTGTTAGGATTGACCTTAGACATAAATAATAGTTACATACAAATATAACCAATATCAAAAAATAGTAGATCGCACATAAGAGAGCACAAAACACCAAGATTTAACATGGTTCACCCAATCCTTGGGCTAAATCCACCAACAAAAAGTCCAATATTATTATGATATAGTGATTACAACTTGATTACAATTTGTAATCCCTTATAGTTCAATACCACCGCAAGAGTCAATTTTTGCATTACACATCATGAAAATTCCTAACCCTAATCCTTTTTATACAAGATTTTTGTCGCTTACAAAATTAGGGCTAGAATAATAGGAAAATAGTAGCCAACACCTTTTACAATATAAAGTCATTTTTTGTTTTGGGGGCACTACCCTCAAAAATTAGCATAGGGGCCATGCTACACCACGATAGGGAGTGCACCTAGGGTGCTACCCTAGGACCCTACAGGGAAATTTTCCCCTTGACCCCATCTTGGGGGTACTACCCCTAAACCCCCATAAAAATAATCTAGAGGGAAACCACACTGAATAAACCTCTAAGTCTGATTAGGATCCACATCACAACAATCTCCAACTTGGAGACTAATTAGACTCCACAATAATAACCTCCCACTTGGAGGCTAATCATAGCACTACTAAACCTATAGCTCCCACTAAAATATTAAACCACCCTGGACTTTTTTGTTCTTTTAGTCTATACACTCTAGAAGATCAACCAAAGTTGAAGAGGATTTTAGCTTCTCCTTTGTCACTAACTTTGTAAATATATCTACTAGATTGTCATTTTTATGTATCTTCTCCAACTTTAACTATCCATCATCCAAAATTGATTGAATGAAATGGTACCACAACTATATGTGTTTTTTTTTTGTATGTAGAGTTGAATTCTTTATAATATGACTAGCACTCTAGCTATCTATGAACAAATAATTATCCCTCTATGGGTCTCCCAATTCTTCCATGAATAACTAAAGCCATATAATCTCCTTGGTTTCCTCTGTAGTAGCAACATACTCTACCTTTGCAATGGATAAAACATTAACCTACTATAATAGAGAAACCCAACTCACTACTGCCCCACCAATAGTAACTACATAACCTATAGTACTCCACTTGGTATTAATATCCCCTACCAAATCTGAGTCAACATATCCCTATAAAGTAGCAGTAAAGCCCCCAAAGTGTAAACACATACTAGATGTTCCTCTCAAATATCTAAGAATCTATTTAACTACATTCCAATGCTTAGTTCTTGGATGACTCATATAACTACTAACAACTCCCACTGCATGTGCACAATATGGCCTAGTAAAAACCATAACATACATCAAGCTTCCTACAATTGAAGCATAGGGCACCTTAGACATCTTGTCCTTCTCTTATTGTGTCTTGGGACACATCTCCTTAGTCAACTTCAGGTGTGCTAACAGCTTTAGCATTCTCCATAGAGAAACATTACAACACCTTCTCAATATAATTAGCCTAAGATAATGTCAATTATCTGTTCTTCCTATCTCTAAAATCTTTCATACCAAGAAATTGTTTTGCTGCCCGCAAATCCTTTATAGAAAATACTTGTGCTAACTGGCATTTTAGCCCCCTAATATGATCCATGTTAGACCCAACTACAAGCACATCATTACCATATAAACATAAAATAATGTAGCTATCATCATCCAACCTCTAAAAATAAACAAAATGATCTAAACGACACCTGCTATATCCATGCTCATGCATAAACCTATCAAATTTAAGATACTATTGTCGAGGTGCTTGCTTTAAGCCATATAAACTTGTCTTCAATCTGCACACTAAATTCTCCTTACCTTTGACCTCAAATCCTTGTGGTTGTGCCATATATAACTCTTCATCCAAATCACCATAAAGAAAGACTATTTTAACATAAAGCTACTCCAAATGAAAATCTTTACTAGCTACAATACTTAAAAAAGTGTAAATAGAAGTTATTTTAACAATAGGAGAAAATATCTCATCAAAATCAATGCCCTTTTTCTATGCAAATCCTTTTACCACTAACCTAGCTTTAAATGATTTCTTACCTCCATCCTCTTCTTTTAACCTATAAACCCACTTATTTTGTAAAGTCTTTTTACTTGTAAGCATGTTGCATAAATCTCATGTCTTATTTTTTATCAAAGAGTTCATTTCTTATTTCATTGCAAACTCCTACTATATCTTAGTATCCACCTGCACAACTTCATCATAACATTTAGGTTTACCAACATCAGTAAGTAAAATAGAATACAAGGAAGGAGAAAATCTTTTTGGAGGTCTACTGATCCTAGTTAATCATCTAACACTCACTAGAGTGTTTCATATCTGTTGTTGTAGTTGTTGTAGATCACGAGGAACTTAAAAAGCATAATTTTTTGAGTGTTGGACAGTAAGTGGATACAGGTTATCAATTGAAATTCAAAAAGAAGACCTATATTATCAAAGGTAAAGATTGCATATTGATTCAAATAGGTACAAGATCTAGAGGTAATGTATTTTAGTTGAATCCCACTAAGATGACATGTTTGGTTTCTAAAGTGGATAATAGTTGGCTATGGCATATGAGATTTTGTCATATAAACTTTGATTACATTGTGAAGGTTAGTAGCACATTTACAGTTAGAGATCTACCTAAGATTATTAAGCCTACTAATGTTGTTTGCAATGAATATATCATGGCTAAGTAGAGGAAGGTATCTTTTCCCAATAAGAAGTTCACTACTACAAAGAAGCTAGAGATTGTTCACACATATGTAAGTGGCCCTACTAGGACAAGAGGATTCTATGGAGAAAGGTATTTTGTGATTATTGTTGATGACTTCAACATAATGATGTGGGTAGCATTTCTTAAAGAGAAATTTGAAGTATTTGAGAAGTTTAAGATATTTAAGAATAGAGTTGAGAATGAATCTGGTATTAAGATAAAATGTTTAAGATTAGATAGAGGAGAGTTCACCTCTAGAGAGTTTAACATTTTTATGAAGAGAATGGAATTAAGAGACAATTATCTTCACCTAATAATCCTGAGTAAAATGAAATAGAAAAAAGAAGAAATGAATTAGTATCAGAGGTAGCTATTAGGATTAACCTCAAATAGAAATAATAGTTACATACAAATATAAACAAAATTAAAAACTAATAGATCGCACATAAGAGAACACAAGACACCAAGATTTAATTTGGTTCACCCAATCCCTGGGCTACATCCACCAACAACAAGTCCAATATTATTATGATCCAATGATTACAACCTAATTACAATCTCCAATCCCTTACAACTCAATATTGCCAAAAGAACCAATTTTTGCATCACACCTTATGAAAATCCCTAACCCTAAGCCTTTTTATACAAGCTTTTTTCCACTTACAAAATTATGGCTAAAATAATATAAAAACTAGTAGCCAACACCTTTTAAAATATAAGGTTATATTTGGCTTTGGGGGTGCTACTCCCAAAAAACCCCATGGGGGTGTTTCCCCTCGACCCCACCCTATATTGTGATAGGGAGCACACCTGGGGCATTGCCCCTTGACCCCATCTTGGGGGCACTACCACCAAACCCCTATAGAAATAATCTAGAGGAAAACCACACTGAATAAAACTCTAAGTCTAATTAGGCTCCATGTCACAATAGTAGAAAGAGAAATGATGTATCCAAGACATTTTGGAGAGAAGCAAAAAATAAAAGTGTACAACATGAACAAAGTACAGACAAGAAATGTATGAACAAGACACCTTATGAATAATGGTTTGGTCATTCACCTTTAGCAAAGTATTTTAGAATATTTGGAAGTAAATGTTCCATTAAGAGAGATGATGATGTTGGTAAGCTTGATCTAAGAAGTGCTAATGGTATGTTTGTTGGTTATTCATTGAAAAGTAAAGCTTATATATGTTTTAATCATAGAACCAAGACAATAGTTGAATGCCCAAATGTAAAAGTTAATGAAAATTTTGGAATTAGGGAAAAGATGATGGACTACAATTTTGGAGAAGAAGAAGAAATTATTAGAGAAAATATTGAAGTTTTCTTTGAGATTATCAATGATCTGTAGAATGATGTGCAAATTGTTGAGCAAGTAGGAGAGCATGGATCGGAACCAAGAGAAGATATAAGAGTTGAGTTAGAAACTCCTACCTCTAACAACAACATGACAAATAATCACCCACTAGAAAAGATAATTGGAATAAAAGACAAATGAGTAATGACAAGAAACAATGTTAATGAGGAACTATGTTTGATTTCTCAAGTTGAACCTAAGAGCATAGATGATCATTAGATTCAAGCAATAAAGGAAAAATTAGATCAGATTATGAACAATGACACATGGGAATTAGTTACTATACCTAAGGACAAGAATATCATTGGAACTAAATGGGTATTTAGAAACAAGATGAATGAGCAAGGTGAAGTTGTGAGAAACAAAGCTATACTTGTGTGCAAAGGATATTCATAGCAAGAAGGAATAGACTATAAGGAGACATATACCCATGTAGAAAGAATGTAAGCAGTAAGAATGTTCTTAGCTTATGCAAAAAATAAGAAATTCAAAGTGTATCAAATGGATATCAAATCAGCCATCCTAAATGGAGAACTTGAAGAAGAGGTATACATTCAGTAGCCTAAAGGTTTCCCTCTGATAGAAGAAAAAATATGGTATACAAATTGAAGAAAGCTTTGTATAGTCTAAAGCAAGCACCAAGAACCTAGTATGCAAGGTTGGACAAGTATCTGGCAAAGTTTAGATTTGCTAAAGGTATGACAAATAGTAACTTCTATTTGAAATTAATTGAGAATGGTTTGTTTATAATAATAATATTTGATGATGACATAATATTTGGAGGTAATGATGAAGCAAGTGAAATATTTTATAAAGAAAAGAAGAATGGGTTTTAAATGAGTATGATAGGAGAAGAGGATTTCTTCCTAGGTTTCTGGATTGTGAAAAATAGTGATGGAATTTTCATTTCACAAGCCAAGTATTTGAAATGTTTGTTGAAGAGATTTGGTTTGGAGAGTTGTAAGCCTACTAGTACACCAATGATAACTAGTCATACATTATCTAGCAAAGATGAGACACCCACAATTGATCAGAAGAGTTATAGATCCATGATTGGAAGTTTGCAATATCTTACTCACACTAGACCAAATATAGAAAATATGGTTAGGATTATAGCTAGCTTTCAAGATGATCATAAGGAGTGTCACTACGCAACAGTAAAGAGGATATTTAGATATTTGAAAGGAACATTTGATTATGGGATATGGTATGATAGATCAAGTGATTTCACTCTATGCACTTATACTGATGTGGATTGGGTAGGCAATATGGATGAAATGAAAAGCTCCAACATTGGAGGATTTTTTCTTGGAGGAAGATTGGTCTCTTGGCTATGTAAGAAACAAGATTGTATTTCTCATAGTACATCTGAGGTAGAGTATCTAGTAGCAACAAATAATTGCAATCAATTCATATGGATAAAGTAGATGCTGAAATATATTGGGATAGAATTCTCATAATATATTGTCATACATTGTTATAAAACAATTACAGTAAGTATGTCTAAGAATCATATATTGCTATCTAAGATTAAGCATGTATCTATTAAGTGTAATGTTTTGAGAGAGAAGGTAGAAGAAAAGGAGATCAAATTGGAGTATGTCAGTACTAAAGAATAGATTGAAGATATCTTTACAAAGCCTTTACCTAAAGATAGATTTGAGTATTTGAAAGGTATGCTTGGCATTATGCCCCTACGTACTTTTGAGTAGATGTTTTAGAGACTACATTAGTCTAGTGGCATAGAGCACTATTTTTTGATTGGATTGAATGATAATACTTCCTATATGGGGGAGTATGTGTGATGAGAATATTCATTAAGGACTCTTGGTAATTGGTCTTGAACAATGTCTTTGGATGCTTGAGCTAGTTGAAGATTTGGAACAATAAATTGACATAATGAGGCCTTTATCATTGATTTCAATGGGGGAGAGAATGCATGAAAATTTTTTCCTAAGAATGTATGGGGGAGATAATTAAATTCTGTAGGTAAATGGGGAAAGTTAGTTGAATAGGAAGATTTAGAAAGATTCACATAACAAAGTAGAAGGAATATCTCTATGGGGGAGATACATAGCATGAAGAGTTTTGATGTATGGGGGAGAAGCTGAGAGTTATTTAGTGTGAAAATTTGATTTTGACCCTAGAGAAGATGTAGAAAGAGTAGTCTTCAAAATGATTTCAAATTTGATTGATGAAGAAGATTTGAGAAAATTAGAACAATAGCAACAACAATAGAGTATTTTTTCATATTTTAGGAACTTAGATGTTTTTCATTTGTGTTGCCATCATTACTAAAGGGTGAGATTGTTAGCCTGAATTTTGATGGTACTACTTTGGGGGAGTATCCTAAGAATTGGAGATCATGTGGTAGTATTGACATGTTACATTCATGACTATGTTATTCATTGATGTCAACATAATAGTAATTTTGTGAAGACTGATAGAGTAGCAGATAGAGATCATAGTCATATAGATAGAGTTGATATATTTAGGTGATGCACAATTAAGGTGTATTTATAACTGTGTGTTGAAGATAAGGTCCAATGTGTGTAACATGAGTCAAACATATGCAAAAATTTTAAGTGATTTACAAGGAATGGTGTAGAGACAAAGTGCATAGAAAGTAGTTTCTGATGATTACATTATATCTTCTAGTAGAGATATAATCTGACAATGCATAGTTAGTTAGTGAAAAAAGATAGTCTATTGATGATGTTAGGGAGTATACAAGTCCTAAAGTCACACATATGAATATTTATTTAGACTATGAGCTGATAGTGCTATTGTAATTGTGAATTAATTAATTATCATATTATTATTAATTGGGAAAGCCTCAAGGCCAACTCAAGGAATTATTTTGAAGATATTGTAAAAAGGAATGATGTTTTCCTTATTTGTAACAAGTATGCAGTGTATGGAGTTGTTGGAATTCTTTAGAATAACTAAGAGGGGGGTAAATCAACTATCCAAGGTCCAGAGGTACAAATTAAAAAAATCAATGCTTAGTAGACCCATATCCATAAAAACTTATTATGCATGCATCCATTAGATCACACAATACTTAAACTTTGTAGGTTACTCTCCTAGGTCTAAGAAACTTTGCAAAAATGTAAACATGAAACATCATAGATTCAATAACACATTTGACACAAATATTTTACATGGAAACCCAATTTGGGAAAAACCACCAATAACATGCTACTAATTCTCACTGTTCTAAAGTTATGCCATGTGAAAGGCCAATCCCATTAAATGTTACAATAGATACTACTAAATGTGACCTGGTTAGAGAATTTCAATCACCCTATTAGGAGTGAGCCTTGTTAGAGAACTTTAGATCATTCACTTGGAATGTCACCTAGTTAAAGGATTTACAAATGACTATTAGGTCAACCTTAATCCAAAGGATTTACCCTAGATTGATACAATGATTAGAAAGTAATAGTAAGGCTTGGTCTAATAAAAAATTACAAATCACTTATATATTATAGATCTTAGTTTTAGTCCTCCATTCTTCTTGGCTTTCACACACTTCAACTTTGATAACTTGTTCACCCTTCTAGCATTCATATTTTGAAGCCTACTTTCTTTGCATGCCAGTTGTAGTCTCTTCTATTTGGCCACTAAATGAATTAATACCCTAGACTCCTTGTCTTCCTTAGGTTCTAGCACATGACAACCTTTACTTCTAACTAGCTCTCTCTATAAATAGATATTTAATATCTTTTACTACTCAACCACAATCATTTATTTTAGGGTTAGGTGGGATTAGTTACAATACAATGAATCTACCCACTTTTCCATTTCATTCCTCTAGAAACTTCTTACTCAATTTTCCTTGAATTGTGTACCACCAACTCATCATAGTTGTCTTGTACATGCTTCACACAATTCAAAAAAACAAAATAATGAGCTTAGATTTGTTAAATCTACTTTTTAACATGAATACTAGCACTCAGCATCAATATGTTGTCACTCAGCTTCCATACTATTCTTCCACTTGGTAAACACTAGTTTACTTAGATAATAGTAAAGTTTATTGATGCTCGACATCAACTAAAATTTACTCAACTTACACTATGTTTACTCATCTTATGTTGAATCTTCACTTTGTTCAGCTCCGACTAATTTTCTTCTTAGCTTGGACTAACTTTTCTCAGCACCTATTGTGCACTCGATCAAGCTTTGTAGAAAAAATTCTTCTTTTTTGTTCTTCTAAACTTAATCAATGTATCCAACCATTATAGCCTTAAGTAGATAAATAACACACTATATCATCACTATCATAATTGACCTTTGTACTCCTTTTTCATACCATAACTCAACCTTTCTTGTAGGTGCTCTTGTTATCTCATTTGATTAAATCCTCTTAATCAATCAAACAGATGATAGTACTAAAATCAATGAAGTAGTTGTCTTACTGGCAAGTAGCAAGTTTGAAATTAGTGACAAAAAAATGATTGAATACATCCTCATACTTGTATCAATATTTTCTCAACAGTATCCCTCTTTTGAATTGTTGGAAAACCAATACCAACAAAAATACCAAAAAGAAAATGATCCCTTGTATTAAAATCTCTCCCTCTATTAGCAGCTTTCATCTTATGTATAGGCTACAAAATTTTGTTATGATCAACAAAAAATCAACTCTTACTTATGACTCCTTTCATCATTCATCTTGTAGGGCTTCTCCTTCTAAATTTCTCTAATCACTCCCTCTTTCTAGCTTAGGTATCTATCTCTCTTTCTATACTTATTTCTCCCTCAGGAGTGTATCTCCCTCTGAGTAGATATTTCATATTTCTTTCACCTTCTAAAGTATTTCTCCCTCTTTCTCACTTTGTTTGGTATTCTTTATTTCTCTCTTTGAAAACAATGCCAAAGACTTGTCATCTCAACATACAAATGTTACCAATTTTAGTTTCTCCCCCTATCACCTAACTTATGACTCATCTTACATTCTAGCTCTTTGATTACTTTAGGTGGCTCCTAAAGTAAGATCTACTGCATTAATGTGTAACATATGTCATTCATCTCAGTTGATGTAGGGAACTTCTCATACTTTTTAAGAAAATTTGGATAGGGGTATCGCCCCTATTTTACCTTTTGGATACTTGTGAGCATCCTTAGGTAAAGCTTTTGTGAAGATATCAACAAAATATTCTTTTGTATTCACATGTTCCATCCTTCTTTGTCTTAAAATAACTCTCTCAAGTAATGATACATGATTTCAATGTGCTTAGTCTTTGTATGCATCACATGGTTCTTTAATATATTTATAACAATTTTATTATCACAATAAAGTACCATAGGTTTAGTGATTTCCTCCTTCATACCTTTGAGTAGTTGTTTGATCCATACAATGTTTGTACAATTTACTACAGTAGCCACATATTTAGCTTCGAGAGTAGATTGAGATATGTAGCTTAGTTTCTTGCTAGTCTAGGTGACCAACCTCTTTCCCAATAAAAATGCTCCTCCACTTGTGCTCTTCCTGTCATGAATGTTTCTAGTCCAATCATCATCAGTGTAGGCTCTCAACTCAATTTTTTTATTTTTCTTATAGTATAGACCATAGCCTTCTATTCCTTTTAGATATCTCATAATTTTCTTAATAGCCATTAAATGATTCTCCTTAGGATTAGAAGAGAATCTTCCAACAATCCCAATAAAGAATGAAATTTCAAGTCTACTAGGTACTACATATTGAAATTTTCCAATCATAGACCTATACAATGTTTGATTCACATCAGTTGAATCATCATTCTTTGACAACTTGTGTCCTATCACCATAAGTGTGCTAGTTGGTTTTGAATATTCTGATCCAAAGGTTTTCAATATTTCTTTCACATACTTAGATTGAGTGATGTATATAACACATTTCATTTGATATACTTGCAAGCCAACAAAGAATTTAGTATATCCAAATATGGACATCTCAAATTATTTCTTCATTTCATTTGCAAATGCCTTACATAATCCATCTTGACCTCCAAATATGACATCATCAACAAAAATTTTAGCTAGTAAATTACCTTTACCTTCTTTTGTCTTCAAGTATAAATTATTATTTTCATTAGTTCTCTTAGAACCAATCTTCACAAGATTAGTATGAAGTCTCTCATACCATGCTCTTAGGGATTGCTTTAAACCATATAAAGCTTTGTGTAGTCTACATACTATGTTTTTGCTGTTAGCATCAACAAATCCTTCTAGTTGTTCTATGTAAAAATATTCTTCTAATATACCATTCAGAAATGTTGACTTCACATCCATTTGATAAACTTTTAAACCTTTGTATGTAGAGTAAACAAGTAGAGTTCTTACTCCTTCCAATCTTGAAATATGGGAAAATGTCTCTCCATAGTCTATCCCTTCTTCTTGTGCATATCCCTTGCAAAATAATCTTTCCTTATTTCTTGTGACTTCGCCATTTTTATCTAAATTTTTTCTATACACCCACTTGGTTCAAATCACATTCTTGTCCTCTAGTTTGGGAACTAGAGTCCATGTCTTGTTCTTCTCAATCTACTCAATCTCTCCTTTCATGGCTTTACTCTAATTTACATTTTCTAAGGCATCTTTCACTATCTTAGGTTCATGTATACTTAGCAAACATGTATCACTTCTCATCATCTCCCTTGTCATTGGTCTAGCATCTTTGTCTCCAATAATTTCTTCAGTAGGGTGATGTCTTTTGCCATACTTTGACAATCTTGGTTTTTCTCTACTTTCATCATTAGGTCTATCAACTTCTAAATCACTATGTACTTCTTTATTAGGTAATTCAAAATCTCTTTGATGTACACTTAGCTCAGAATCAAAATGTGCCTCAGCTTCTATCTGCAACTCAATTCTTGATTGTAGTTCAGTTCTTGGATGCATCACGACATTCACTATATGTGACCCAATAGTCACTAAAACTTTCTATTGATTTGCAACTCGTTTACAAAATCTTCATTAGTAGGCATCCCTTCATAAAAGTATACAAAAGATTTGTATTCCTCTAGTTTGTTCATAGGTTCAGCCTCATGTACTTTTGTATGTTTATCAAACTTCACATTTTCACTTTCCAAAACTATTGGAATACTTTTATAATAACAGAGAGGGGGGGTGAATTAGTTATCCAAGGTTCACATGTATAAAAAAAACTTTTCACAGCTTAGTGAACCCATAAGACATTTATCTTTATCATGCATGCATCCATAAGATTATGCAATTACTTAAAACTTATAGGTTAAGATCAGATCATCTTGTAGAAATGTAAACATGAAACATAACATATTCATCAACACACTTGACACAATGATTAATGTGGAAACTTAGTTTGGGAAAAACCACTAGTAACATGCTACTTTTTTTCACTATTCTGAAGTGATTCCCTATGAAAGGCCAAGTCTGTTAAAGGTTACAATACATACTATTAAATGTGACATTGTTAAAGGATTTCAATCACCCTATTAGGAGTGATCCTTGTTAGAGGACTTTAGACCATTTAGTTGAAATGTCACCTAGTTAAAGGATTTATAAATGACTGTTTAGTCAACCTTAATCCAAAGGATTTTACTCTAAACTGATATAATTATTAGAGAGTAATAGTAAGGCTTGATTTAATAAAAACTTACAACTTTATTTGCAAATTAAAAATCATGCTTTAGTCCTCCATTGTGCTTGGCCTTCTTACTTTTAAGCTTTGATAGCTTTTTCACCCTTCAAGCATTCATATCCTTAAGCCTTCTTGCTTAACATGCCAATACAATCCCTTCTCTTAGGTTACTTAATGAAGCAACACCTTTTCTCATACTTAACCCTTTTTGCTTCTAACTAGCCATTTCTATAAATAGGAAATTAAGATCTTTTCCCACTCATTCTCCATCATCCAAATTAGGGTTAGGATGGATTAGGTAGGATACAATGAATCTATTCAACATTCCATATCTCTTCTAGAAACCTTTTCTTGAATCCTCTTTGAGTTTTCCTAATTTACCTTGAATTCTGTGCCACCAGGTCATCAATCTTATTTCCACCTAGTTCAAAAATTCCAAGAAAATAAACTTGTCAGCTCAGATTTATCAATTTTATGATTTTTAAAATAATGCAGTAGCTTGGCATTATTTGGCTTCTGATGCTCTCTACATACTGCATTGCTCGACATCCTCTATGAGATCACTCAACATGAACTAAAGTTTGTTGATGCTCAGCATACACTAGAATGAACTTTTACTTAGCTCCAACTAATTTTTTACTCACCTTGCACTGACTTTTCTCAGTAGCTACTCTCCACTCAGTCAAGCTTGGTAGACAACCTTTGTGTAACTTGTTCTTATAAACTTTCTTAGTGTAACTAGCCTTTTGTAACCTTAAGTAGATTATCAATACATCATGTTATCATTGTCTTAGCCAATTCTTTTACTTCATTACATCATCATAACTCAACCTTTCCCTAGGTGCTATTGTTACATCTTTTGATCAAATCCTCTTCATCAATCAACTAAGTGATAGTACTTAAATTATATAAGAAATTTTCTTGTCAACAAATAGTAGGTTTGACATCAATGACAAAACAATGATTGAAATGTGCAATCTTCTTCATCAATCTCCTTTTTGTAATCTAATCACAACAATCTCCCTCAACAATGATCTTTTTCAATCTAATTTCATTAATCTCCCTCTTTGGCATTGATGGAAAACCAAACTAATCAATCAAATGGCAAACACTTTGTTCAACCAAACTGACTAGGTTAAAATAGTAAGACAATACCAAAAAAGAAAAAGAAATCCTTATATTGAAGTTTCTCCCTCTATCAGCAACTTCCATCTTCTGAATAACTTACAAAACTCTTTCTTATAGCTCCCTTTTAATATTTCTTCTTATATCTCCCTCTAACTAGGTAGATTAGGATTTATCCCTCTTTGATAGCTCTTGATCAACAATTTTCTCTCTTGATTAGTAATCTTTTCTATTATCATTCCCTTGATCAACAATTATTGATTAGCAATCTCACCCTTTTTCTTGGCAATTATCTCTTGATATCTTCCTCTTGATTAGTAAATCTATCCCTCTTTGACAACAATTCCAAAGACTTGTCATCTTATCATGTATTTATAAGCTTTTCAATTTCTTTAGTTTCTCCCTCTGTCACCTTGCTTATGACTGATTTGAAGTTTCAACTCTTTGATTACTTTATGAAGTTCCTAAAGTAAGGTCTTCTGCATCAATTTGTAACATATGGAAATCATCTTGTTTGGTGCAAGGCACTCCTTTTTGTTACTTAGATAGCTTTTTATAGGGTTATCACCCCTAGTTTAGCTCTTAGATATTCATGAGCATCCTTAGGTAATACTTTTGTGAAGATGTCAGCAATTTTCTCTTTTGTGTTAACATATTCCACCTTCACCTCTTTGTCTTGAACTAATTCTCTCAAGTAATGATACTTGATTGCAATGTGCTTAGTCTTTGTGTGCATCACAATATTCTTTGATATATTGATAGCACTTGTATTAGCACAATAAAGTATCACTGGTGCTATGATTTCTTCTTTCATACCTCTGAGTAAATGTTTGATCCATACAATGTTTGTACAATTTATAGTAGCAACAACATATTTTTCTTCAGCAATAGATTGTGAGGTGCAATTTTTGTTTCTTGCTAGTCCATATAACTAGTCTCTTGCCTAAGAAAAATGCTCCTCCATTGGTGCTTTTTTGGTCATCTATGTAGGCTCTTAATTCAAATTCCTCATTTTTCTTATAGTGTAGACCATACTCCTCTGTTCCTTTCAGATATCTCATTATTCTCTTCATAGCCATCAAATGATTCTCCCTAGGATTTGCAGAGAATCTTGCAACTATCCCTACATATAATGCAATTTCAAGTCCACTATGTACCACATATTCTAATTTTTCTAATCATAGACCTATACAGTGTTTGATTCACTTCAGCTAAATCATCATTCTTTGACAACTTGAGTCGTATCACCATAGGTGTACTAACTAGTTTTGAATCCTTCCAAAAGTTTTCAATACTTCTTTGACATATTTTGACTGAGTGATGTATATACCATATTTCATCTAATATACTTGCAAACCCACAAAGAATTTGATCTCTCCAAACATATCCATTTCAAATTCTTGCTTCATTTCATTTTTCAAAACCTTTACATAAGGCATCTTGACCTCCAAATGTGATATCATCAACTAAAATTTTAGATAACAAAATACCTTTCCCTTTCTCTATCTTTATGTGTAGATTGTTGTTATCATCAGTCCTTTCAAGTCCAATCTTCACAAGGTATTTGTGAAGTCTCTCATACCATTCTCTTGGTGCTTGTTTCAAACCATATAGAGCTTTGTGTAATTTGCATACCATATTCTTATTGTTAATATCAACAAAACCTTCTAGTTGTTCTATGCAAACTTCTTCCTCTAATATGCCATTCAGAAATGTAAATTTAACATCCATCTGATAAACTTTGAAACCTTTGTATGAAAAATAAGCAAGTAAAGTTCTTACTCCTTCCAATCTATCAACATGGGAAAATGCCTCTCCATAGTCAATTCCTTCTTATGCATATCCTTTGTAGACTAACCTTTCCTTGGTCCTTGTTATCTCACCATTTTCATCTAGTTTGTTTTTGAATACCCACTTGGTGCCAATCCCATTCTTCTCTTTTGGTCTAGGAACTAGAGTCCATGTCTTATTTTTCTCATTTTTTTCTATATCTTCTTCCATTGCCTTAATCTAGTCTTCATCTTCTAATGCATCTTTTGCTATTTTAGGTTCCTTCATGCTCAGCAAACATGTATTGCTTCTCAATCTATTTCTTGTCATTGGTCTAGCATCTCTATCTCTAATAATTTGTGTAGTAGGATGATGTCTTTTGATATATTTAGACAATCTTGGTTCAGCTCTTGTTTCTTCATTTAATTTTTCAGTTTTAGAATCATTTTGTACATCTCTATCAAGTAACTCAACATCCCTACTAATCTCAGAATTTGAATGTGCTTCCACTTCATTTTGTAACACAACTTTTGAATGTAGCTTGGTTCCTAAATATAACTTAGCATTCATAGTATGTGACTCGAAAGTCATTGAGACTTTCTATTGGTTTGTAGCTTAATTTATAGCACCTTCTTTAGTAGGAATACCTTCATAAGAGTATAAAAATGATTTGTATTCTTCTGGTTCTTTCATAGGTTCAGCTCCACATACTTCTTGTGATATTGCTATTAGGATTTAACTGTGTGATTTTTGAGTCAAACTCATTGACCTATGTTTCATGAGTAGTGATTCAAAATGAATCCATCTCTCATGAGAATAAATCAAACACTGAGCACTCATTGGATCTAGGTGATGCTCATAGGGGTGAAGCACCAGGACTTCTCGGGAGGTCACCCATCCCAGTACTACTTCACTCTAAGCATGCTTAACTATGAAGTTTCCTCCATTGTTAAACCCAAAGCTTACAACCCAATTTATAAAACCTTCACCAATTTTTGTTCCTTATGAACCATTCATTAGAAAGTTCCTTGAGCTATAATTTCCATAGCAAGTCAAATTGTGATATTGCTATCAGGACTTAACTATGTGATTTTTGATTCAAACTCATTGACCCATGTTTCATGAGTAGTGATTCAACATGAATCCATCTCTCATGAGAATAACTAGAACACTTAACACTCATTAGATCTAGGTGATTCTCACAAGGGTGAAGCACCAGGACTTCTCGGGAGGTCACCCATCTTAGTACTACTCTAGCCTAAGCGCACTTAACAACAGAGTTTCATGCATTGTTAAACCCTAAGCTTGCAACCCCATTTGAAAAACCTTCACCAAGTGTTTTTCCTTATGAACCATTAATTAGAAAGCCCCTTGAAATCATCAATTGATAAGTAGGAAATAATTTCCACAAGTTAAATTTTGATATTGCTATCAAGATTTAACTGTGTGATTTTTGAGTCAAACTCATTGACCCATGTTTCATGAGTAGTGATTCAACATAATCCATCTCTCATAAGAATAAATGGAACACTTAGAAATAATTATATCTAGGTGATTCTCACAAGGGTAAAGCACCAAGACTTCCCGAGAGGTCACCCATCCTAGTACTACTCCAGCCTGAGCGTGCTTAACTATGGAGTTTCCTCCATTGTTGAACCCAAAGATTGCAACCCCACTTGAAAAACCTTCACCAAGTTTTGTTCCTTATGAACCATTCAATAGAAAACCCCTTAAGCTCATCAATTGATAAGTAGGAGATAATTTCCATAGCAAGTCAAATTGTGATATTGCTATTGGGATTTAACTATGTGATTTTTGAGTCAAACTCATTGACCCATGTTTCATGATTAGTGATTCAACATGAATCCATCTCTCATGAGAATAAATGGAACACTTAGCATTCATTAGATCTAGATGATGCCCACAAGGATGAAGCACTAGAACTTCTTGGGAGGTCACCCATCCTAGTACTACTCCAACCTAAGCACGCTTAACTAAGAAGTTTCCTCCATTGTTAAAGCCAAAGCTTGCAACCCAATTTGAAAAATCTTCACCAAGTGTTGTGCCTTATGAACCATTCATTAGAAAGCCCCTTGAGCTCATCAATTGATAAGTAGGAGATAATTTCCATAGCAAGTCAAATTGTGATATTGCTATAAGGACTTAAGTATTTGATTTTTGAGTCAAACTTTATGACCCATGTGTCATGAGTAGTGATTCAAAATGAATCCATCTCTCATGAGAATAAATGTAATAGTTAGCACTCATTAGATCTAGGTTATGCTCATAGGGGTGAAGCACTGGGAGGAAACTCCATAGTTAAGCGTGCTCAAGTTGGAGTAGTATTGGGATGGGTGACCTCTTAGGAAGTCTCAATGCCTCACCCCTATGAGCATCACCTAGATCCAGTGAGTGCTAAGTGTTCCATTTATTCTTGTGAGAGATGGATTCATGTTGAATTACTACTCATGAAACATGGGTCAATGAGTTTGACTCAAAAATCACATAGTTAAATCTTGATAGCAGTATCACAATTTGATCTGCTATGGAAATTATCTTCTACTTATCAATTGATGAGCTCAAGGGATTTCTAATTGATGGTTCATAAGGCACAACACTTGCTGAAGGTTTTGCAAATGGGGTTGCAAGCTTTGGCTTTAACAATAGAGGAAACTCCATAGTTAACTGCATTTAGGCTGGAGTAGTACTAGGATGGGTGACCTCCCAGGAAGTCTTGATGCTTCACCCCTATGAGAATCACCTAGATCCAATGAGTGCTAAATGGTCCATTTATTCTCAAGAGAGATGGATTTATGTTGAATCACTACTCATGAAACATGGGTCAATGAGTTTGACTCAAAAATCACACAGTTAAATCCTAATAGCAATATCACAATTTGACTTGTGGAAATTATCCCCTACTTATCAATTTAGATACTTTTGTATATTCATCAAATTTTACATTTGCACTTTCCATAACTTTTTTAGTGTTAGTATTTAAATACTTATAAGCTTTACTTCTTGTGGAATAGCCTAGGAATATACCTTCTTCACTTTTTGCATCAAGTTTACGATTCCTAAAAATTTTAAGAATGTAACATTTGCTTCGAAATATCTTAAAATATTTCACATTAGGTGAGTTTCCATACCATAATTCAAAAGGTGTTAAATGAGTACCTTTTTTGAATTGTATACAATTCAAGGTATACATAGTTGTACTTATAGCTTCTCTCCAATATTTTCAAGAAACATTTTTCTCCATCATGAGTTTTCTAGCATAGTCCATTATAGATTTGTTCCTCCTCTCAGTAATTCCATTTTGTGGAGGGGTTCTAGAAGAAGATGTCCATATTTTGATTCCTTTGTCATTGCAGAAAATTTCATACTCATTTGATATAAATTCTCCTCCTCTGTCAGATCTCAAGTACTTCATACTTTTACTTGTTTCCTTCTCAACTCTTGCTAGGTACCACTTAAACATTTGTAAGGCATCAAATTTATTTTTTAGAAATATATCTGTCATCATTCTAGAACAATCATCAACAAACAACATAATATACTTATCTCCTTTGTAGCTTTGCACTTCAATTGGTCCACACAAGTCAGTATGGACAATCTCTAGTATTTATTTAAAGGTATAAGTTTTGCTTTTAAAACTTGAGTTTTTCATCTTGTTGAATTGACATTGTTTGCACATTATACTACCAAGCTTCTTCAATTAATCAATCCTCTAACCTTTATCATGTTATTAATACTCACCAACTTATCAAAATTGACATGACATAACCTTTTTTGCCACAGCCACACATCATCAAATTTTACAATTAGATAAGTAGCATCATCTATATCAAGATAGAATAGATTACTTCTAGTATGATCACCTTTTCCAATTAGTCTTCCATTTGTGTCATATATCTTAGCAACCTTATTTTCAAATTCAACCTTACATCCCAAATTATTAAATTTTGATACACTCAAGAGATTATAGTTAAGTCCTTCAACATAGTAAGCACCGTCACATAAAATCTTATCTATGAGCTTGATAGAACCTTTTTCCTTTTATCAAACATGGTGCATCATTTCCAAATCTTACACTATTTCCATCATAACTATTAAAGATAATGAACTTACTTTTTTCTCCAATCATGTGATGTGAACACCCACTATCAATTATCCACCTATCATTCTTTCTTACATACGTTACAAATGTAGTTGCCTCATCTTCATCAAATTCATCCTTCATTGAAACATATACCACTTCATCATCATGTTCATTAGATGTTTCCTCTTCAGTCATGTAGCATGACTTTTTGCCTTTGTCTTTTTAGTTCTTATTGCCTTCATCTCTTCTACTCTTGCACTTGTCACCACCTCTGTAATTTTTCTTTTCTAGACATCTAGAAAAAATATGACCAACCTCATTGCAATTGAAACAAATGATAGGTAGTTTACCTTTGAACTTACCTTTACCTTTGTGAAATATTTTTGCGAGTAGTGCTTCAAGTTGTTCTATATTCTCCTCATCTATGTCACTATCACTAGATACATATTTTATGTTTTTCTTCTTATTATTATTATCAGGTTCCTTCAATGACACTTTGGCTTTGAAAGTAGATTCAATATTCTCAGATTTTTAATTATCAAAGTTAGATAGCTCAACAGTAGTAAGTCTACCTACCAATCCTTCAAGTGAAAGGTCATTCTTTGGTATGCATCTTAGTTCTTGAAGTGTAGAGACTCTAATAGCATGTATAGGTAGTAGTGTTCTTAAAACTTTTCTTAACATGGTATCATCATCTAATTTTTCATTAGCTTCTCTTATTGCATTAACTACTTCTTTTATCCTTGTAACATATTGAGAAATATTTTTGTCTTCTTCCATTCTCATATCATCAAACTTAACTCTAAGACTTTTAGCTTTGGCTCTAATAACATTGGTGTCTCCTCCATAGGTGGCAACTAGGGCATCCCACATTTTCTTTACACTATCAAGACCTTTGATATCATCAAATTTAATGTAACTTAGGGTAGAGATAATCTCCAACATTTCCTATTTATGTTCTTTCTTCTTTCTCATATCCTCAGCAGTTGGGGCTCCAATAGGGTCGACATGTTTGATGGTAATGGTAGATTGTGCATGATCTCAGGGTTCTCCAAGGTGCAGATTTATCAGACTTTTCCATGCAGGAAAGTTATCTCTATTGAGCTTTCGCACTTCTCTTTTTTACATCTTGATTCTTGTGCTTCTAGTACCTTCAAACTAGTCCTCTTAAATAAATGGCTCTGATACCAATTCTTGGAATACTTTTCAAATAACTAAGAGCGGGGAGGGGTGAATTAGTTATCCAAGGTCCATATGTATAAAAAAAACTTTTCACAGCTTAGTGAACACATAAAATATTTATCTTTATCATCCATGCATCCATATGATTATGCAATTACTTAAAACTTATATGTTACTATGAAATCATCTTGCAAAAGTGTAAACATGAAACATAATAGATTCATCAACACACTTAACACAATGATTTACTTGTAAACTTAATTTGGAAAAAACCACCACTAACATGCTACTCTTTTTCACTCTTTTAAAGTGATTCCCTATGAAAGGTCAACCGTGTTAAAGGTTACAATACACACTATTAAATGTGACCCTGTTAAAGGATTTCAATCACCCTATTAGGAGTGAACCTTTTTAGAGCACTTTAGACCATTCACTCAGAATGTCACCCGATTAAAGGATTTACAAATGACTATTAGGTCAACCTTAATTTAAGGGATTTTACCCTAGACTAATACAATTGTTAGAGTGTAATAGTAAGCCTTGATCTAATAACAACTTACAACTTCATTTGAAAATTATAGATCACTCTTTTAGTCCTTCATTCTTCTTGTTCTTCTTACTTTTTAGCTCTAATAGCTTGTTCACCCTTCAAGCATTCATATCCTTAAGCCTTCTTTCTTAGCATGCCAATGTAGTCTCTTCTCTTAGGTTACTTAATGAAGCAAAAAAAATTCTCGCACTTAACCCTTTTTTCTTCTAACTAGCCATTCTTATAAATAAGAAATTAAGATCTTTTCTCCTTTATTCGCCATCATCGAAATTAGGGTTAGAATGAATTAGGTAGGATACAATGAATCTATATCACATTCCATATCTCTTCTAGAAACTTCTACTTAAATCCTCTTTAAAGTCATCTAAAGCTAGTTTAGCTTGAATTATGTGCCACCAAATTATCAATCTTATCTTCCACCTGGTTCACAAATTCTAAGAAAACAAACTTCTTAGTTCAGATTCATCAATTTTATGATCTTTAAAATAATGTAGTCGCTCAACATTATCTAGCTTTTGGTGCTCGACACATACTATGTTTCTTGGCATCCTTTATGAAATCACTTGGCATGAACTAAAGTTTATTAATGCTCATCATCAACTAAACTTTACTCAGCATCCACTGTTCTTCTCAGAATACACTAGAATGAACTTTTACTTGGCTCCAATTAATTTTGTGTTTGGCTTGCACTGACTTTTCTTGGCACCTACTCTCCACTTGGTCAAGCTTGGTAGACAACCTTTGTGTAACTTATTCTTCTAAACTTTCTTAGTGTAACCAACCTTTTGTAACCTTAAGTAGATTATCAATACATAATGTTATCATTGTCTTAACTAATTCTTGTACTTCATTACATCATCATAACTCAACCTTTCCTATAGGTTCTATTGTTACATATTTTGATCAAATCCTCTTCATCAATCAACTAAGTGATAGTACTTAAATCATATAAGTAGTTGTCTTATCAGAAAATAGTAGGTTTGACATCAGTAACAAAATAATGATTGAAACATGCAATCTTCTTCACCAATCTCCTTCGTGTAATCTAATCACAACAATCTCCCTCAACAATGATTTTTTTCAATCTACTGTCAACAACTTTTTTAGTGTTACTATTTAAACACTTATAAGCTTTACTTCTTGTGGAATAGCCAAGGAATATACCTTCTTCACTTTCACCATCTAATTTACCATTGCTCAAATTATTAAGAATGTGATACTTTCTTCCAAATACCTTAAAATATTTTACATTGGATGAGTATCCATACCATAATTCAAAAGATGTTGAATGAGTACCTTTCTTGACTTGCACAGAATTTAAGGTATAGATAGCATTACTTATAGCCTCTCTCTAGTATTTCAAAGCAAAAATTTTCTCCATCATGAGTGTCCTAGCATAGTCCATTGTAGATCTATTCCATTTTGTGGAGGGGTCCTAGGTAAAGATGGTTGTCTTTTGATTCCTCTGTCATTATAAAACATCTCAAACTCATTTCTAATCCTTGAGATCATATAGAGGATGTAAATTTATATCTGAGGAGTTCAATATATTCTACAATGACAAAGGAGTCAAGGGACATATATCAACACCAAGAACTCCACCACAAAATGGGATAGATGAAATAAGAAATAGATCAATCATTAACTATGCAATAAAATGGATGATGGAGAAAAATGTTTCACAAAAAGTATTGGAGAGAAGCTATCAGTATGACTATCTATACACTAAATTGAGTTCAAGTCAAGAAAGCTACAAAAAGAAACCCTTTTGAATTTTGGTTTAATTATGCACCTAATATCAAAAATTTTAATTTTTTTGGAAGTAAATTTTATATATTGAAAGATGCAAGGAAAGAAAAACTTGATGCAAAGAGTGATTAAGGTACATTCTTAGGAAATTCCACTAAAAGAAAGGCATATAAGTGTTTGAATTGTAGCACTAACTAAATTGTGGAAAGTTCAAATGTTTGAGTTTATGAAGTTGTAGAAAATAATGAAGAAGAATGCAAGAAGGAACCTAAAGATTACAAAAACTTTGTATACATATATGAAGGAGATCCAATTACCTTACCTAAGCTAGAGAAGGAGACTTTTGAGCATTAAAAAATTAGCACTTCTAACCATCAACTATTAAAATCATCAACAAGATTTCAAGAGGACAGAGATAGAGTGGAAGTTATTCCATTTCTATAATTGTGAAAGGAATAATAGAGATACCAATTGGAAAGTGAGTTCAATGGTCTTTCCCTTGAAATTGTTTGAAAATGGGTCCTTCTACCCTCTATAGCTCCTAATAGGGTTGGCACAACTCCTAATAGGGTTAGAATCTCCAAACATGAATTCAAAGTATCCCAATAGGTATTGATATGTACTAAATGTAATTAATTGGCTCCTAAAAGATTTCATCTTCTTACAAGGAAAATTTATATCAGTACATCATTCTATGGGTACAATCCCCACCAAGGTTTTTCATTTGAACAAGGGTTTCCCTAGTTAACATATTTGGTATTATTATGTTTGTATATTTTTTTTATGGTTTCCTATTATATAGTTCACATTCTTAAGGATTAATAAGGTTGATAAGTGTTTTAATAGTAGGATAATTGATTTACCAGTATCAGAGCATCAATTCCTTGAAGAAAAAGCTTAACAACTTTCAGAGATCAATGATGGGTCACTTTAGCAATTAAAGCCCTAAATTTGATGGAGTTAACTATGATAGCTTGAAGGAAAAGATGAAGACTCATTTTATATCTATGGGTCTAGGGTATTGGTTGATGATAAATACTAAAAAGAAGATTGTGGAAGAAATAAAACTTGATGAATGCAATGAAGATGAAAGAGATTTGTTTAAGTGCAATATGCTTACCAAAGAAGCATTATTGTCAGCTCTTCTAAAGAATGAATACAGTTAGATAAAATCCATGTAGATATCTCATAAAATTTGGATAGCCGTAGAATATACTTTTGAAGGTGATAAGAATGCTAAAAGAATTAGACTACAAAATTGGATATGATTATTTCAAGATGCTAAAATGATGGAAGATGAATCTATGAGAAGCTATATTGGTAGAATATTAAAGATTTTTGTAGGAATTAATTCTTTTAAGGGATCTAAAGATGAAGATGAGATTATATGGAATATTTTGAAAACATTAACACCACCATTTAGACCAAAAAAACATAGATGATGGAGCAAGTGATACATTGCACTGAGAAGTTTACCAAAGGGACTTTACTATTAGAATATATAGTCCATCAATATAACTAAGAGATGGGTGGGGGGGGGGGGGGGAGGGGGTGTGAATCAGTGAATCAGTTATCCAACTATTATCACAATTATCAACCTTAATAAATCTTAACCATATGAGAAATATAATAAGAGACCACAAAAAGATACTCATGCACAATAACACTAGATATATTAACTAGGGAAAACCTTGATGAGGATGGTACCCACAAGATGATGTACTAATATAAAAGTTCCTTGTTAAAGGATAGACCCTATTAAGAGTCTATGAATATATTTAGTACATATCAGTCCCTGTTAGGAGACTTTGAATCCCTATTAGGAGATTCCAACCTTGTTAGGAGTTGTGCCAAACCTAATAAGATTTGTGGAAGGCAGATGGACCCACCATCCAAATAGCTTCAAGGGAAAGACCAATAAACCCACTTTCCAAATGATCTATGTATTATTCCCTAAAAAATAATAGAAATTAATTTTACTTTATTCCTCTTTCTTTATCCTATCAATTGGACTTTTGCTCCTTCTGATCTTGTAACAAGATCGCAAATATTGCATCCAATAATCCCTTGGATCACTTATGCATATTCATTGAATACTCTTCTCCTTTTCACACTTCCTTGATCACTTTCCATTAGATAATCACATTCCATATCTCAAAAATAAGGAAAAAAACTTTCCTTTATACCATATCTTCAAAATAATTCCTTGAGTCGGCCTTGAGGATTTCCTAATTAACTATAATAAGATAATTAATTAATTTTCAATTTCAATAGCATCGTCATCTCATGATCTATATAAAAATTAACACATGTGACTTCAAGTCTTGTGCATTCACTGGCATCACCATAAAACTATCCTATATCACTTTCTGAATGTGCATCTCTAGATTATATCTTTGCTAGAAGATATAATAGGATCATCAAAAACTGCTTTCGATACACTCTATCACTGTACTACTCTCTATAAATCTCTCGTATGTTCTGCACATCTACAAATAAAATTACATGCATTGAATCTCAACATCAAAAAATAGTATAGAACATGTCCTTGACCATGCATCACTAGACAATCAAAATATTGTCTATACAACTAAGATCTATGTCTATTGCTCTACCAATCTTTATAGACTTACTATTAGGTTGACATCAATGACAAATACAATCATGAATGCAACATGTCAATACTTTCTAATTCTTAAGATACTCCTCCAATTTAGTACTATCAACATTCATGCTAAAAATCTACTCCTTTGGAATTGGTGGCATCATAAATGAAAAAAATCTAATTTCCAAGAATACCAAAACAATACTCTGTTGTTGCTGTTGTTATTCTCATCTTTTCAAATATTCTACATCAATCAAATTTGAAATCCTATAGAACACTGCTATTTTCTCTATCCTCATGATGTATATCTCCCCCATACATATATTCCTCCTTTTTTTACATAAATCTTTCTAAATCTCCCTAATAAGGTAGAGATTTTCATGTACTCCTCTCCCCTTACATACGTAGGAGATATTTTTCATGCACACTTCTCCCCAATTTACATCAATGACAAAGGCCTCATCATATCAATTTATTGCTCCAAGTCTTCAACTAGCTCAAGTGTCCAAAGACACTATTCAAGACAAAATACCAAGAGTCCTCAATGACAAATCTCATCATAGATACTCCCCCATATAGGAAGCATCAACATTTAGTCTAGTCTAATAATAATGCTCTATACCACTGGATTGATGCACTTAGTGCATCATCAACTCTGAAGTAGATAGGGGCATAACCCAAAGAATACCTCTCAAGTACTCAAATGTGTCTTTTGGAAAGGGCTTTGTAAAGATATCTGCAATATGATCTTTAGTTCTTAAATACTCCAATCTGATCTTTTTTTTGTTTCTTTCTCTTTCAAAACATGATACTTAATAGATTTATGCTTAGTATTAGAATACAATACAACATTCTTTGACATACTTACTATAATTGTGTTATCATAGTATATGATAAAAGCTTCTAATAATTCTATCCTAATATCCTTTAGCATTTTCTTCATCCACATAACTTGATTACAATTATTTGATTGTGCTACACACTCTACTTTAGTTGTACTATGAGAAACACAATCTTGTTTCTTGCTTTGCCAAGAAACCAATCTTCCTCTAATAAAGAATGCTCCACCCTTGGTGCTTTGTGTATCATCCATACTACCTACCCAATCCACATGAGTATGAACACATAAGGTGAAATTTCTTGATCTATCATATGATATCCCATAATCAAATGTTCCTTTCAAATATCTGAATATCATCTTTATTGCTACATAGCGATACTCCTTAGGATCAGCTCAAAATCTAGTTACGATTCCAAATAAATTTTCTATATCTAGTCTAGTGTGAGTTAGATATTGTAATCCTCCAATCATAGATTTGTACTTCTTTTGTTCAACTATAGGTGTCTCACCTTTGCTAGATAACTTGTGACTAGCTATCATTGGTGTACCAATAGGCTTACAACTTTCCAATCCAAATCTCTTTAAAAAATATTTAAAGTACTTATCTTGTGAAATGAAAATACCATCACTAATTTTTTACAATCTCCAATCCTAGAAAGAACTTCATTTCTCCTATCATACTCATCTCAAACTCATTCTTCATTTCTTCAACAAATTTATCACTTTCTTGATCATTGCCTCCAAATATTATGTCATCAACAAAAATAACTATTATCAAAGAAACATTCTCAATTGCTTTCATTATAAGTCACTATTTGTCATACCTTTAAAAAATCCAAGTTTTTCAAATCTTTATCCAACCTTGAATAATAGGTTCAAGGAGCCTTCTTCATACCATATAGAGATTTCTTCAATCTACATATCATGTCCTTTTCTTCTATCAGAGGGAATCTTTCAGGTTGCTCAATGTAAACTTCTTCTTCAAGTTCTCCAATTAGGAAGGCTAATTTAACATCCATTTGATATACCTTGAATTACTTGCTTTTTGCATAAGCTAAGAACATTCTTACCACTTCCATTCTAGCTACAGGGGCATATGTCTCCTCATAAACTATTCGTTCTTGTTCTGAATATACTTTGCACACAATTCTAGTCTTGTTCCTCACAACTTCACCTTGTTCATTCATCTTGTTTCTAAATACCCATTTATTTCCAATAACATTCTTGTCCTTAGGTCTAGGAAATAATTTCCATGTGTCATTCTTTGTAATCTGATCTAGTTCTTTCTTCATTTCTCATATCCAATTATCATCTTTACATGCTTCGTTTGCACTCTTAGCTAGGTTTTACTTGAGAAATTAGTCATAGTTCCTCATTTACTCTATTTCTTGTCATCACTCCTTTGTCTTTGCTCCCTATTATCTACTCTGGAGGGTGATTCTTTTTCATGTTCCTATTAGAAGTAGGATTTTCTAATTAAACTCTTATCTCTTCTCTTGGTTTAGATCCTTTTTCTCCTCTTTGTTCAATGATTTGCACATCATTTTGTAGATCATTGTTAGTCTCAAAGAGAACTTCTACATTCCATCTAACAATTCTAGTATTATCCTCTTCTTCATCAGAATTGTAATCCATCATCTTTTCCTTAATTCAAAACTTTTATTCAATTTTAACATTTGTGCATTCAACTATTTTCTTGGTTCTATGATTAAAACATATGTATGCTTTGCATTTCAATGAATAACCAAGAAACATACCTTCATCACTTCTTTGATCAAACTTACTATTGTGGCCTCACTATGCACACCCCACTTTGAGTCACAAAATGGGGACTCCCTAGTTTCAAAATTCTTTATGAGGCATCTACTCTGAAGCCTCAGTCATTTTTCATCCTCTCATGGGTCTAAGTCAAACCCTAGTCTCTAATTGGGAAGGGACAAGCAGTCAAAGATAGATAAAAAGATCAATTTTATGACTTTAATGTGCTTAAAGTGCAAAAATGTGCATGTGCATCAAGTCTACACATGCGCACTTCACCCCTACTTGGGGGATGCAAACATGCACATGTGTACACCCTCGGAGGTGTGAACTCTCATAGGTGTGCAACTTCGAAGGTGTCCCCATGTGGAGGTTCACACTCTAGTCCTTTAAGGGCCTATATAAGAATAAACCCCCTTGCCCCACCCTTCCTTTGATTAATTCCATAATGCACATGCACACAGTTGCACACATGTACATCATGCACACCTTTTCAAGGTGTGAATGTGTGCTAGCACATAGCTGCACTTTTTTCCATTTCCAAGGAAAGATTAGTGCACTAGTGCACCTACCAAGGTGTGCTAGTGTGCAAAACTAGCTTGGGAAATCCATTGTCTTGTCTATTTTGACTAGTATTGACCCAGTTTTTTGTCAGTAAGAGTCTTATGGAGTCCTCTTTTGGGTCTTCCAACATAAGATAAGTAATGTTTTCTTCTTTGTGTCGATAAAAAGGTGTCCTCATTATCCATAGCATAAAAAATATCTATGATATTGCATGCGCATTTTCAAAATAGGAACCTTTGGATTTTAGATAGAAGAAGTAGGAGTTCAAATATATGAAAATGTTGGGCTATAAATAGGCCTAAATCATCAAAAATATCAAAATAAGTACACAACAGTAATCTAAAAGCCTATTTGAGAAAAACTCAAAAACTATTTTCAAAACTAAGAACTTTGATTTTTTGGTGAATTAAGCACCTTGCACAATTCCTTGAAGGTGCATAGGTGCACCAACAATTTTCAAAAAGAAGAAGTGCATCAATAGTTAATTGCCAATTTCTATTTTAGAGCATTCCATGCATTGGAAACACATTTTGACAATAGTTCAACTCCTAGATACACCTAAAGAAGGTTGAGATTCTATTTTTAGAGATCCCAAAGACTCCTAGACCATCTTATTACTTCTATCTTATGATCTTCTCATTCTTTTATTGTTTTAAGTCATGTAAATTCTCATGCACCCATTAATTGATATAAAAAAGGGTTGAGACCTACTTAGCACCATTTAGAGAGTCAATTTGTATGTAATTAGCTTTATTTTATAGTTTTTTAGCATGTTCTTGCATTAGAATAGCTCTCACTTGTAACACAAAAGGAGATGAGGATTTCTTATAAATTGATGGATGTAATATGTACTCTAGGCCATTATTTTGATGCAATAATATATGTTATTGGAGCTCTCATTCTAAGTGTAGTTATTCTTGCAAGAGTGTGTTATTTTTGTAAATGCATGTTCATGAACAATGATGGATCCAATGGTTTATTGTGTTGTTATAATCGTATAACCTTTTAGTTGTGGTGTGTTCCTCACTTTAATGAATTTTGCTGATGTACTGAGTTCGAGAGAAGATCACCTATTGTTCATGCATAGCTTCTTGTCTTGCATGATCACACTTTTCATGCCTTTGCAATTTGATGAGAAGTGAAACATCTTTTGGTTATTATTGAGTTCCTATCGATGGTTACATCAGTGGAATTGAGGAAGCATTGCTCCTATTTTCATTAGTTTCCTACCCGATCTTTTTGATGATTTAACTCGCAAAAGTATTGTTATTGTAGTTTATATCCATTAGAGATTTCTCTTTCAAGTTATTTTCCTTAATCTCTCATTACCTTATCTTTGTTATCTTCTTTTCTAACACTTCATTAAAATAGGAATTCATATAGTTGTATCGATAAATTGCATTCATCATAAAATAGAAAATACCAAAAATATATCTCTTTTTTGGTTACTTTTCAAACAATAGATCAAATATCTTATCTAAAATTGTTCAAACTAGAAAAGGCCTCGTCATGCACATACACATTTATCTTTAATTGAGTAGATTCCAGTAGGTCACAAGATTGCTTGGAACCTTGGAGTTTATCCCAGATTATATTTTCAAGAGAGGAGTTTGAAAGGATTTCTATCATTAAGCATTGTGCAAAATGACAACTCAACACTTACCAATATCATCATCTCTCTTAATGTAACACTTGATTCCAAATATTCTGGAATATTTAACTAATGGTGAACAACCAAACCATAATTCATAGGATGTCTTGTTCATACCTTTTCTAATCTATACTTATATGACACATCATTGCTCTTGCTACCTCAGATACTGATATGTTTCTTCTTTCTGCTATTCCATTTTTCTTAGGAGTTCTAGGTGAAGATAACTATCTCTAGATCCCATTCTCTTCAAAAAATATGATGAACTCTCTAGAGGTGAATTCTCCTCCTCTATATGATCTCAAACATTTTATCTTAACACAAGATTCATTCTCAACTCTATTCTTAAATATCTTAAACTTGTCAAATGCTTCAAATTTCTCTTTAAGAAATGCTACCCACATTGTTCTAGTAAAATCATCAACAAAAATCATAAAATACCTTTCTTCATAGAATCATCTTGTCATGGTAGGGCCACTTAGATCTATTTGAATAATCTCCAGCTTCTCTATGGTTGTGAACTTTTTGCTAGGAAATGATACCTTCTTCTTAGCCATGATCCATTCTTTGCAAACAACATTAGTAGGATTTGTTTTCTTAGGAATATCTCTAACTACAAATGTTCTACTATCTTTCACAATATCATCGAAGTTTATATGAAAAAATCTCATATGGAATAGCCACCTATTATCCACTTTAGCTACATGTCTTTGTCAAGATCATCTTCTTTAATAGCTAGATGTCGAAGCTCATCATCACTTTCACTTTGAGCTCTTTCAATGGATTCCTCTTCTTCATTAACATACAAAAAATTTATAGGTCTCCTAGGCTTAAACTTTCCTTTATAATTTTTCTCTCTACTAGGACATTTAGATGCACCATGACCAAACTCATTACAATTCCAACATTTAAAGATATTCTTACTTTTGATCTGGGACTCTGATTGACAAACCACTTACATTTTTGGAAAGCTCTCCAAATTCTCTATATCCTTATAGAATATATTTTCTTGTCCCCCATTCTTTTGGCCGATATGAGGCCATTTAGTGCCTCAAATCTAACTTTGAAGCACTCTTAAGGGTTCTCCAAACAACTTAAAATTGCAATAACTTTCAAACTATAAAGCCTTTTGACCTAATTATTTTTCTAGAGTGCTTTAAATTATAAGTATAATCATCCCTCCAACTTACACCCTCTAACTCATCATAATTATGGCTCAATTATAAAATAACCTATTTTCTACATTGACACATATCCCAAGGTGCTCAAAAACACTAACCCAAAAAACCAATAGTGCAACTATGAGTTGAAATCTTTATTTGGCCCAAATGATTATCTAGAAATAAAAACACATTAAACAAAAACTAATGCTAAGCATATTTTTGGGTGATCCAGGATTGCCCTTACACCACTGGATGCTCCTGCATTAGACACCTAGAGTAAATTAAAAAGTTACCACTTTCATTTTATAGCTATTAGAGGAAACCCCAAATGGGAAACCTCCACTATAGATATCCAAGTTGAATCCTCCACTGGTCATTCTTTCAACTTCACTAGGTATTCTTCATACTACCTATTTCTAGTACTCTAGCCCACATGACTATCCAAAAGTTCTTCAATCTCTTCCTTTTTAGAAGTAGGAATTGGATATGGCTACAATATCAACTCCTCCTTTGCACCATCATCATGATATTTTGTTAATTCTATAATATTGAAAATAGGAGAAATGTGAATCCCATCTGGCAACTCCACCTCATATGCATTTCTTGATTCATGTTTCTTCAAAATTTTGCAGGAACCAAATTTTTTTATCTGTAGCTTTTTGTAGGTACCCATTGGAAATTGTTCCTTCCTCAAGTATACCATAACCAAATCCCCAACTTAGAACTCCTTATGTCTTCTTTTATAATTTTCTCTAGCCTTATACTATAGGTTCATCTTGGAAATATGTGCATGTACCTTCTCATGTAGGTTCTTGACATGTTTCACAAAGTCTTCTGCCTCAGCACTTGTCCTCTCTCCTTGCTCTATCTTCCTCAAACTCTGGTATAGTCCTTGGACTACTCCCATACACAATTTGGAATGGTGATCAACTAGTACTCTTATTCATAGAATTATTGTAAGCAAATTTTTCTTGTGGTAGAATCAAATCCCCTCTCTTGGGCTTATCTCCTTCTAAGAACCTTAGCAAATTGTCTAGACTTCTATTCATTATATCTATCTATCCATCAGTCTAGAAATTATGTGTAGAACTAAACTTCAATTCTGTCTTCAACTTCTTCTACAAATTCCTCCAAAAATACCAAATAGATTTAGTATCTCTGTCAAAAACAATACTTTTTGGGAGACCATGTAGCTTCACCACCTCTCTAAAAAATAAATCTGCAATATGCACTGCCTCATGAGTCTTGTGGCATGGAATGAAATATGCCATCTTGGAGAACCTATCAACCGCCACAAATACTAAGTCATTACCCCTTTGTGTCCTCAAAAATCCAAGAACAAAATCCATACTTACGTCCTCCCAAGGCTTCATTGGAATAGGCAATGGCTGATAGAGTCTAATATTTTGACTAAATCCTTTGGTTGTTTGACATACTTGACAACTCTACATAGACTCCTTCACATCCTATGACAATTGAGGCCAAAAATAATGTTCACTAATAGTGGCAATGGTCTTATCTCAACCAAATCATCCTGCTATCCCTCCACTATGTTCTCCTTGATCAAGTTCTCCCTCATGGAGATCCTTGTGCTACACAATTGACTAACCTTGAACAACATACCATCTTGAATCATGTAATCTAGCCACTTGGTCCTATCTAGAGTAATAGGTTCTTTGCAAGCCTTCCAAGCCTCTACAAAGTTAGGATCCTTAGGGTATAGATTCTTGAGTTCATCAAACCCATCCACTTCAACCTGCATTTTTGTAAGCAACAATTGTCTCCAACTTAATGCATCTACAATCCTATTAGACCTTCCACTTCTATGTTTCAATAAAAATGTATAGCTTTGCATGAACTCTACCCATTTCAAATGTCTCTAATCCAATTTACCTTGGCTATTTAGTTATTGCAATGACTAATGATCAATATACAAGAAAAATTCCTTTGGAAACAAATAATGCCTCCATTTCTTTAAGGCCTAAACTATTGCATAGAACTCATAATCACAAAAAAAATACTTCTTCTTTGCATCATTCAATTTTTCAATAAAATAGGCAATAGGTTTACCTTCTTGGCTCAACACAGCTCCAATAGCACTGCCACTAGTATCACAATCCACCTAGAACACTTTGTTGAAATTTGGAAGTGCCAACATAGGTTGCTCTATCACCTTCTTCTTCAACAATTCAAAAATCCTTACAGATCCTACAGTCCACTTGAACTCTTTTCTATCCCTCCTCATTGTTTTAGTTAGGGGTACACATATACTATTAAAATTCCTAATTAACTTCCAATAAAAACTAGTCAGACCATGGAATGACCTCACCTCAGTGGAATACCTTGGAATAGGCCATTCCATGATGACCTTCACCTTTTCTGGGTCCATTTTAAGACCTTTTGCTAATACAACAAACCCCAAATAGACTAACTCCCTTTTGGCAAAGCTACACTTCTTCAAATTAATCAACAATTTCTCTTCCCTCAACCTTTCAAGGACACTATGAATGTGCAATAAATGTTCATCCAAAGATGTATTGAAAATTAAAATATCATTCAAATAGACAATAACAATTTTTTCAAAAAATTTCTTTAATACCTCATTCATAAGCCACATGAAGGTGCTTGGAACATTGGTCAGTCCAAAGGACATGACTAACCACTCATATAGACCCTCCTTGTTCTTGAATGTAGTCTTCCACTCATCTCCTTCTCATATTTGTATCTGGTGATAACCACTCTTGAGATATATCTTTGTGAAGTATTGAGCTCCACTTAAGTAGTCCATAAAATCATCCATCCTTGGCAAAGGAAACTGGTACTTGATGGTTATTTTATTTATAACCTAATAGTTTATAAACATTCTCCACTCTCCATCCTTCTTTAGTGCCAACAATATAGGTACTGCACATGGACTCAAGCTCTCTTGAATTAAACCTTTCTTCAACAACTCCTAAACTTGTTTATTGACCTCCTTAATCTCAACAAGAGTCATCTGTGAGAAGCCTTGTTTGGAAAACTAGCTCCAAGGACTAAATCTATTTGATGACTGATTTTCCTTATTGATGGCAACCCTTTTGGAACATTATTAGAGATGACATCTCCATACTCACTTAATAGACCTAAAACTTCAAGTGGAACTTCACTTCTACTTTCCTTATCCTTTCTAGGAATTAAAGCATAACACATATGCTAATGTTTCATGCCATCCAAAAAATTTCTTCCACCAACAAGACATACTCTAGCACTATTGCATACCTTTTCATCCTTCATTATCAAGGGCTTCAATTTGTCATGAGCTCCATCCTTTGTTAGGGAGAATGTATTTACATGAACATCATCTATAGCATGTGTATCAAACTTCCATGACCTTCCCAACAATAAATGGCAGGCATCCATTGGGATGATGTCACAAAGATCCTTTTCATGGTAACTCCCAATCTTAAACTTTACCGAATATTTCTCACTAACCAAGACCTTAGGATCATCCTACACCTAAGCAATCTGACAGGGATGGAGATGTTTCTCTCTCTTGAGCTTTAGCTTTGAGACCATTTCTTCTAACACCAAGTTGTTAGTGCTTCCACCATCAATAATCACATCACAAGATTTACCCTCACACTTGCACCTTGTACAAAACAAACTCCTCATTTATCTAGGTTTAGTCTCACTATTGAGCAAGACCCATTCATTAACTAGAACTTCTCCTCTTTTTGTATCCTTTGAATGTGATGATTATGCATAATCATCCATATGAGCAACCCTTGCTTGACCATCAACTCTCCTATCTTCCCTTCCTAGGTGTTGAGGGCATTCATAAGCACAATGACCTTCTTCATTGCAATGAAAATAGGTACCACAGAAGCCTCCTCTTCCTAAACCTTTTCCACTTCCTCTACCTCTTCCTCTTTGATCTCCAAATTTTTGATCATAGGATCTATTAAAACCCTTGTTCCTCTAGTTATGACCTCCAAATGACCTACCTTCACCCCTTCCTCCTTGCTTGCACCCTCTTTGCCTTCCATCAAACATTTTGTTTAACTTCTCCTCCACTTGCAAGGAAAACTAGTATTCCTCTTCAATGCTAGTTATTCTAACCAAACTTAACTCCTCTTGAATGTTGGATCTTAACCCATTAAGGTAATGGGAAACCTTCTCCTTGTTTGCTTTTGCATGCCCCACCCTAATAAGGACTCAGTAAAACTCCTCTATGTATTCCTGGATATATTTTCTCGCTTTCTTTAAACCTTGCATCTTCTTGAACAAATCAAGCTTCTAATCAATAGGAATGAACTACTTCTTTAGTTTGTCCACCACGTGATCCCATCTTGTAATTTTCTCCTTTCCTCTTCTATTTCTTTCCAACTGAACCTCTTCCCACCAAATTTTGGCATGGCCTTTCATTTTGGCCTTCATAAACTTAACCCTTTACTCAATATTCCTCTAGCTCATTGATCCAGTTGATCAACTCATCTGAGTTTAGATTTCCCAAAAACATGCTGACATCAATTTTAGGTCTTTTTCCTAGCTTGGAAATGGGCCTAAAAATATTCTCCTCCACCTAGTTTAGGATTTCTCTATTTTCTTCCCCTTCTTGCACAATATTTCCTTTTTCTTCATTTTCCTCACTTTTGTCACATACGACAATATTCATCCCTCTATGGATCTCCTCTTGTAATGCTTGAACTTGTCTCCAGAGGGCTCTAACCTTAGGAGTAACAAATCCAGCCCTTCCACCATGCTCCCTTTATGGAGGCATCTTCTTGCTATATCAAAACCCACAACCACATAGTCCTAGTGCAAACTGCTTCATAGTTGATGCTATGTCTATACACTCAGGAAAACAAGGTCTGATACCACTTAATGAGGGCACAACCCAAGACAAAATGGACACAATAGAAAAAGGGGAATATTTTTATTAGAATTGATATGCTAATACATTCAATACACAAAAATAGATTCCATGACTTGCCCTATGGGCTTACAATGTTATCGGATTCTAGAGAAAAACCTTCTCACAATACCTTCTCCCAAACTCCACCAAAAACTACATGTACAATGCCATAAATGATCTTAAGTAACCAAAATTAGGTTAAGGGTCAGGAATAAATTTTAGAATATGCCATTTGGCATTCACCACCAAAATAGAAGGTTCTAGAAAATATGTCAAAATTTGGTGCAAAATTAGAAGAATCCAAAAATGGTAGTCCAACTTTGGGGAGGCATAACTTTTGATCTGGGACTTTGACTGATGAACTATTTACATTTTTGAAAATATCTCCAAGCACTTTATAGCTCTATGGACCATCTTTACTTGTCCCCCATTTTTTGGGCCCGTAAGAGGCCATTTAGTGCCTCAAATCTGACTATGAAGTGCTCTTAGGGGATTGCTCTTAGGGGGTCTCCAAGCAGCTTAAAACTATAATAACTTTCAAACCATAAAGCCTTTTGACCTAATTTAGTTTTTGGAGTGCTTTAAATTACAATTATAATCATCCCTCCAACTTATACCCTTTAACTCATCATAATTATGGCTCAATTACAAAATAACCTATTTTCTACATTGGTACATATCCCAAGGTGCTTAAAAACACTAACCTAGGAAACCAATAGTGGAACTATGAGAGTTGGAATCTCTATTTGGCCCAAATGGGTATCCTAAAATAAAAAGACATTAAATAGAAACTAACACTAAGCATATTTTTGGGTGATATAGGATTGCCCTTACATTACTAGATACTCTTGCATCAATTGAGTGTTCATCCTTCTTTATCAAGAAGTGCAAGGACTAGTAGAGACTATGCTAGCAACAATACATCTGGATTTAATGAGGATAGAAGAATTGATGAAGGAATTTTTTTGCTTGTAAGAAGAGAATCAGATGGTAGGAGAATCTTAAATGTTGGACTTGTAATGAATTTGGTCATTATTCTTCTAAGTGTCCTAAAAGAGAGAAAAATTATAAGAAGAATTTCAAGACTATAAGCCTTAGAGATTATTTGTAGGCAAATGAACATGATGATCCTAAAGAAAGAGTTCAAAATGAAAGTGATGATGAATTAGGAATTGTAGGAAATTTGGCTAAGTAGGACAAGTTGGAGTGTCATTTATTGAAACATACATCTTATCATAAGAAGAAACATTGTATCTAGACAAGAATTCCAAGGTTAGACATGGAAAATTATCTAAGTATCAAATAGTTATCCAACTTTGTAGAAATAGTTTTGATGTGTGTGGATGATAGAGTAATATTTGGCATGTGCATAGGTAAGGATATGTGACTAAGTGTACAAGTCTATATGGAAAGTACAAAAGAGAAAGGTAGTAAACAGATAAGAATGTAGCATGGCTAATTGGCTAATTAGAGGTTTAAAAATTAATTTTTGTATGAAATAATTATTTAACTAATTAGGGATGACATCCTAGATGTTAATCCTAAGAGGGAGAGAGTTATTTTTTTATTTTTCCAAGCATGTGAAAGCTTGAAGACTGACTAGAAAAGTTTTGTAAAATGTAAGGGCATAAAGGAAATATCGTATTATGCAAGGTAGTGTGCAAATGATATGTGATATGTGAAGTAATATGCAAACTATATGATGAAAATTCTAATGTATGATAAGAGGTATGTGAAGTGTAACAAAAGTAAGATCATTTATTGAAGAGATTATTTGTAAGAAGTTTTTGTAACTATCTCTTTTGTAAAAAGGAATTGTATTGTATAATTGCATGTTTGGGTAGTGAGATCATCTTGCATACATTTTGTAATTGTATATACCAAATCCTAACAGGGTTAAAGAAACTCCTAACATGGTTGAGGCTATTGATAAGGCCTAGTACTCTAATAAGGATTGAGACATTATATGTACTTAATAGAGTCCTTACAGGGTCAACATCCTTAACAAGATACTTTTATTTAGTGGAATATTTTGTGGGTACCATCCTCACCAGGGTTTTCCTTTGGCTAGGATTTTCCTAGTTAACAAAAATTGTGTTATGAGTTCATTTTATGTATGGTCATTATTACTATTTATTATTGTTAGTTTACTTTCATATGCATTTTATAAATTCATTAACAATATTTAGTTGTGGGAAAAAGTTTGTAGAATACTTATTCAGTGCCCCCCCCTCAATATTACCTATTTCTAAAAATTAGTATCAAAGCTCTCTTATTTTGAAGAGGCTTAATAGCTTGAGTAAGATCTCTATGAATATGGAATAGTTACAGAGAAATCTTGAAGAATCCCTTGAGAAGATTGATCTTCTTACTAAAGAAAGAGATAATATAAAGAAATGTATGGAGTGTTGGTATCTCTAACTATTGTTGTAAAGTAGTGTCAAATACTCAGCCATATACTAGGTAGAGTTAAGTGCTCATCACTGTGACTGTGCTACTCTATATAGGTCAAGTCATGAGATAGACTTATATATAAACATATATATACCAAGCTCTATAGGAGCTCAAAAATTCTTTGGTAACCAATTATTTTCAATGTACAATGACTTTAATATTTACCGAGTAGTTTAGGCACATTGAAGCTAAGTTACATAGAAAGTGTCAAGCATAGTAAAGATGAAGCATGAACAATATATTTAGTGAGTTCTGAGTATTAAGGCTAGTAAGTTTCAAGAAAAGAAGAATTAAAATTCAAGTTAGGAATGATACAAACTTGGAGGTAAACCATTTCAGGCTGACATGGGCAAGATATTTAATACTTGTAGAGGTTGTTATAGAGAGCTTTGTGCATTTTATGATGTGGATCATAGATCCCTATGTTTGGTGATCAATGAATTGAATGAAGAGTCAAAATCAAGGAAGCATCTACAAAACTCTTTATGGAATCTTCAAATAGAGTAGATCTAGGCCTATTTCAATGTAGAGAGATGAGAATTGTATGGTGATGTGAAGGAGAAAATAGGTTATTCTTGCAATCACAAAGAAGATTAATTGTGATAGTACAAGCATTATAGAAGAGGCAAAGAGGTTAGAGAAGTGACCTTATCAAAGAAGTGAACGATATAAAATCCATATCAAATTAGAGATCAAATCAAACTAAAGGGAAGAGATCCAACAAAAACTTATCAAAGAAAATTGAGGATTAGGTACTGAATTAGTTTTAATGGATTGAATTAGAGTAATTCTCTTAACAAAGTGGTCTAAAAGACCTTTTTATATCTCCTAATAAGCTCCTCACCTTTTTGTAAGTATAAAATCCTCTAACTAGGTAAGATCTAACAATCTCAAAATCTTTTAACAAGGAAAAACCCTTACATGGTAGATCACTAGATATGGTCAAACATTATAACTCTAAGAGGTTAACTTTGTTACTGGAGTAGTCAAGATTTTTGGGTGTCATCCCCACCCCAATTTTACATTCACCTTGGAGGGTTTTTGGGTAACCAAATCTTTGTGTCATCTAATTAATTTTCATGTATATGAATGATAGACTAGATCTATATGTTACTATAGTTTGATAATAAGTTATGCATGCAATTTAATATTAGATGGTAAATGTGGTGAATGCACTATAGTATTGTGAAAAGGTTGAAAGTGTTATATATCTTGATTCAACCCCCCTCTTAGTATCTTGGTTTCCAATTAAGAGTTCCAACAATTGGTATCAAAGTTGAGTTCTCTTGGAGAAGTTTAAAAACTTGGAGTTGATTGGAGATGGAGGCTTAAAAACTAGACAAAGTTATTGACAATCAGGTGATTGACATCCAACTCATACTACACCAACTTGAAATAGCAAGACAAGAACTGAATAAATCCCTAAAAATGAGAAATGAGTTGGATATCCAGATAAAAGAGTTTCATTATGAAGAAGTTGGAAATGAAGGACTGTTTGGAACTAGAATTTCAAGTGACAATGACATAGCATTTATAGATCTACTAGAAAAAAATAGACTCCTGAATGAAGAAGTTAGAGGACTAAAAAGGGAACATGAGATTCAATTAGTAAGGCTATGTGAAGTGACCAAGCAAAAGAAGAATGTTGAGGGAGACAAGGTTGTTGCTAAGGAAGACAAAAAGGAAAATAGAAAACTAACTCGAAGAAAGGATATTTGCTATAGAAAAGCTCACAAACGCTCAACTAGACATGATGAATCAAGAGTTGAATAGAAATGTTGTACAAATAGAAAATATGATATCACAAAAGGACTTACTAAAGAGTGAACTAAAAATTGAGAAAGAATTCATGGAAAGATTCAAAAATCCTAATGAATACATGAAATACTTTGAAGAACCTATGAGGTCATATGATAGCATTATTAGTTCAACACATTCATCTACCAATCAAGGAGAATCATCCAAGAGTGGAGAAATGAGAAATGCAAAATAAAAGGGCGAACAAAAATGTTATCATTATGGAAAATTTGGTTATGTGCAAACATTTATAGAAGAAAAAATACTATGCAAAATCCTAAACCTAATTTTATTGGTTATTGTTTTTATTGCAATAAGAAAGGACATTAAAGACATGAGTGTAGATCAAGAATGAAGAATGTATCTACTAGACCTAGATTTGAAGGCTATTGTTATAATTGTCAAAAGTATGGACATAGAGCATATGAATGTAGATCATAGAAAAACCCCTATTGGACTAATCAAAGGAAGAATCATGCACCAAAAAATGTATGTTCCAAATGTCACAAGTTTGGACATTCAAGAAAAAACTACAAAACTCAAGCACTAATACATAATCACAACAACACTAAGGGTAAAGGAAAATTGGACATTGATCAAACAAGAAGGGAGATGAATCAAACATGGAAGAATGAGGAAGAAGATGGAAATAGTGGAACAAATGGAGTTGAGATCAGCCAATCCAATAGAGAAGTTGATCACATCATCTCAAACTAATCAAAAAAGGTATGTATGAAATTGTATAGTTAAATGATATATCATACATCAGTTCCTAACATAAAATGAGCTAAATTTCATATTTGCATAAGAAAATATTTTTGAAAGGACTAGTACAAAAGAATCATTTATATAGACAATGTCAAACATCAATAAAATTGTCTATATTGATCGAGCATTGCAATATGGACCAAGCACTTCAGAAGCTACACTAACGTATAAGTCAAGTTAGATGGAAGAGCTCAAGTTATATAGTGAAGACCTAGTTTGAAGGCACAACATCATCTAAGATAGTTGGCATCCACCTATTTGATTAAAAAACATTAATGGAGACCCTAAATCAATAAAAAGGAAGTATATATCAAATTTTGAATATATTATTTCATACCTTGCATACAAAATTTGAGACCCTGGAGCAATTTGAGGGAAAAGGAGATTCTACGGTGATTTAAAGAGAAAATCTAAGACAAAAGAGTGATTGAGTGAAGATTTTAGTAGTGTCAAGTTATCAAAAGAGAAGAATTTTTTAAGCCCTAAAAGAGAAAAATGATAGCTTCATCATCTATAGGAAAGAGTCAAGGAGTAGAGGTTAGTAGAATTCAATTGATTAGGAGTGATGCATACCCACCTAAATTTTGTGATATTCTTGAGATTACAATGAAAGGTGACTCAATGGGTGTGTTATCTTCAATAATACCTAAATTAATCATGATACATGATATGTAAAGTTGCTACATATGTAAAATTAGAGAGGTTGGTGATTACAAGATTTGAGAAGCTTATAAGAAATTATGTGGTGAAGGAGTTCTAAAAGAGGAATTCAAAAATTTTGAGAGGAAAGGGTTAATTCATACCCTAGAATTTCCAATTAATTTCCAAATTGAATGGATCAAGGTTGTACTAAGAAGGATCCATGATATGAAGTTTTAGCTACACAATGTACTAGTTAAGATAACTAAGAAGATGATTCACAAGGTTACTAATTATCCTACACTAGATAAGAAGAAGGCTATGAGAAGTCTAATTCATGAGGAAGTCAAAACCAATATAAGAGCTGAGTTGAATGGATGAGGGTTGTGCATCACAAACATTTCTAATCCATTAATTAAATTTTCAATAAGAGTTATTGCTCACAAATTATATCAATCTAGAAGATTGAATAGTGTGTTACGTATGGCATTGGATCAAGTGTGGAAGATAGTCATGAAAGATTGTGAAAATGACCTTGCTAAGTTACAAAAATTACAACTAACAGAAAACCTAACATCCATCAGGAAGGAAAAAAACTCAATGTGTAAGTTTGGATCACTTATAATGTGCATTTTCTTTTATATTTAGAAATATTTTCCTCATATTGGAAATATTTTTTGGGAGAAATGAAAACTAGTGACAAGGAAAATAAATGAATACATAACTCAATTAAGAGAGAATTTTAAAAATGTCATGGATACATATTTTGAAGATTTCAAGTAAAGAATGAAGATGGGGATGAGAATACTATAAGAATTGGTAATGAAACATTATAATGATGTATGTTTCTTAGTAGACAAAGATAACACATTTGTGTAGGAAGTGAACCTAAGGAAGGCATGACTAACAATATTTGATTATGAGGTTGATAGTGGTATAGTTGATGCAAATATTGTTGCATTACTAAAAGAAGAAATTAATACTAAAGCAAAATCTTTTGGAAAGTATGAAGAAACTAAGGAAAGAATCATTATAGATATTAGGATATCTTCTAAGGAGAAGAAAAGGAAGAAAATTATTGAAGACCTAGAGGAAAAACTAGGCACCCAAGGCAAGAACAAGGAACCTATGTAGATTACACAAAGTCTTGGAGAAAATGAAGAAAAGTGTAGTGGTAATGAGGAAAAGGAAGAGGAAGGAGTCAAGTGTAAAGCCCTAGTTGTTGTCACACCACCTAGCAAGAATGATAAAGGAACTACAAAGAAGCTAGTAGTGACACCCCTCTCTCCTTCAAAACCAACAAAACTAAGGACCAGAGTAGAAGATAGTGCTAAGAAATCTAGAAAGCAAGTAAAAGTATGGATTACTTACTACAAATAGTAGTTGGATGCAAAATGATGTCTATGCTTGATAGGTTTTTAGGTTACAATCAAGTTGAGGTAGAGGAGAAAGACTAGCATAAAATGACATTTACCACTCCTTAGGGTATGTTTGCATATCTGAGAATGCCCTTTGGACTCATCAATTCTAGTGCCACATTCTAGAGATGTATTAGAAAAATGTTTAATGATCTAAAGGACCATATTATAGTTATATATCTAGATGACCTCACCGTGTTTTCAAAAAAGAGAAAAAATCACATGGAAGATTTAAGGAAAGTCTTATAGAGATGTCGAGAACATGGAATCTCACTCAATCCAAAGAAAACAATTTTTTGTGTGATAAAGGGAAAACTCCTTGGTCATATAGTGTCTTATGAAGGCATTAGAATTGATCTTGAATGAGTAGAGGCCATCCAAAGGTTAAGCTTTCCCTCAAATAAATTGGGGGTGAAGTCATTCTTTGAGCAGGTGAATTTCCTTAGAAGGTTTGTACCAAATTTCACAAAAACCACTAAACATATTATGGACGTGATGAAGGGAAATTCAAATTTCAAATGGAATGAGGTGGGAAAGCAGGCCTTTCAAAATATAAAAACTGTTATTGCTAATGCCCCAATGTTAAGTCACCCAAATTATAAGTGATATTTCCTCATCTACTATTATGCTTCTAAACATACTTTATCGTCAATACTTATGCAAGACAATGATGAAGGGATACAAGCCCCAATAGCTTTCATGAGCATACCCCTAGAAAATAATGAATTAAAATACTCACAGATAGAGAAGCACGCTTTTGTAGTAGTTAGAGCACTTAAAAAAATTTAGTTTTATGTCTTGCATTCACATTTTGTTGTTTATGTCCTAGATGTAGCTATGAAAAGTGTGTTGACACAACAGGATGTAGGTTGCAATGCTAGAGGAGTGTGGATAGCAAAGACACAAGAATATGACATAGAAATTAAGCCTACCAAGCTAGTAAGGGGTAATGCATTGTGCAAAGAAATTGCAAAAAACAAGATCACTAAAGAATCAAAAGAATTAGAAGAAAAGCAAATAGTGTTGGGAGTAGATCTTCACGATTCATGGTTTGAAAATATTACTTATCTACTAACATATGGAGAATGCCTAGAGGGCCTAAATGAAATATAAAGAAGAGATCTTAAGTTGAAAGTACCTAAGTATGTAATTTTAGATGGAAAATTGTTTTAAAAGGCTATTGATGGCACTTTTCTCAGATATGTAGACAAACAACAAGAAAAGTTGTAGAAAACATTTCATGATGAAGCTTATGGAGGGCATTTTTCATCCTTAGTCATAGGTTTCAAAATATTAAGACTGATGGGGACACAACCCAAGAATAGAATGGACACAATAGAAAAGGGAAATTGTATTAACTAAGAAAATAAGCAAGTACAAATAGTACAGAGAGAATAAACTTCAAGACATGCCCTAAGGGCTTACAATAGCATAAATCTGGAGATAATTTCTCCTTTTAGTACCTCCTCTCAAACTCCACTCTGAACTGCCTTTTACAATGCCAGAAATCTACTTAAATAGACCCTGGAGGGTTAAGGACTAGGAGTACATTCTAGAAAGCACTAGTAGGCATCCACTGACAAAATAGAAGGTTCCAAAAGCTGCGTTAGAAGTCGGTGCAAATCTAGAAGAATCCAAAAATGGTAACCGAACTTCTGGGAGGCATAACTTTTGAACCGTAGCTCTGATTGATGAACCGTTTACATTTTCGAAAAGCTCTCAAAGTGCTCTATAGCTCTATCCACAAGCTTTGCTCATCCCCCATTTTTCAACCCTTTTTGAGGTCATTTAATGCCCCAAACCTGACTTTGAAGCATTCTTAGGAGGTCTCCAAAACTCAAAAAACTGTAATAACTTTCAAACCATGGGGCCTATTGACTTGATTCTTTTTTTGGAATGCTCTAAATCATGATTACATTCATCTAGCCAATTCACACCTTCTAGTTTACCAAAATGATGGCCCAAATACATGCTCCTATTTTTTTTGGGATTTTCAAATGCACTGATAGTGGAACTGTGAGAGTTGGAACCTTTATTTGACCCAAATGGGTATCCAAAAATGTAAAGACATGAAACAGAAACTAAGTCTAAGTAAATATTTTTGGGTGACACAAGATTGTCCTTATACCTCTGGATGCTCCTGCATCAGACACCCAGGGTAGATTGAAAAGTGACCCTGTCACTTTATGGATGGTAGAGGAAATACCAAATGGGAAACCTCAGTTGCTGAAATCCAAGTTGAGTCCTCAATCGGTCGTCCTTTCCATTTGACCAAATACTCTTCATACTACCTATTTCTGGTACTCCTACCCACACGATGATCTAGAATGTCTTCTATCTCCTCCTTCTTAGAAGAAGGAATTGGACATGGCTCTAACACCAACTCCTCATCTGCACCATCATCATGATACTCTGTTAAATCTGCAATGTTGAAAATGGGAGAAATGTGAATACCATCTAGCAGCTCCACCTCATATGCATTTCCTGAGTCATGTTTCTTCAAAATTTTGCAGGGGCCAAATTTCTTCATTTTTAGCTTGTTGTAAGTACCGGCTAGAAATCTTTCTTTTCGTAAGTGCACCATGACTAAATCTCCTACTTGGAATTCCTTATGTCTTCTCCTTTGATCAACCCTAGCTTTATACTCTTGATTCATCTTGGTTATGTGTGCCTGAACCTCCTCATGTAGATGCTTGATATGTTCAGCAAATTCTTCTGCTTTAGCAATTGTCCTCTCCCCTTGTTCTATCTTCCTCAGCTCTGGTGCAGTCCTTGGGCTACTCCCATATACAATTTGGAATGGTGATTTTCCAGTACTCCTATTTACAGAGTTATTATAAGCAAACTCTGCCTGTGGTAGAATCAAATCCCACCCCTTGGGCTTATCCCCAACTAAACATCTCATCAAATTTCCCAAACTTCTATTTACCACTTCTGTTTGACCATCAGTCTGTGGGTGATGCGTGGAACTGAATTTTAGGTCTGTTCTCAACTTCTTCCACAATGTCCTCCAGAAATACCCCAAAAGTTTAGTATCTTTGTTAGAAACTATACTCCTTGGAAGACCATGTAGTCTTACCACCTCTTTGAAAAACAAGTCTGCAATATGGACATCATCATGAGTTTTGTGGCATGGAATGAAATGTGCCATTTTGGAGAACCTATCAACCACCATGAATACTGAGTCATTACCCCTTTGTGTCCTTGGAAATCCAAGAACAAAATCCATACTTATTTCCTCCCATGGCCTTGATGGAATAGGCAATGGCTGATATAGGCCAGTATTGTGACTAAACCCCTTGGCAACTTGAAAAACTTTGCAACTTTGTACGAACTTCTTCACATCCTGTGAAATTTGAGGCCAAAAATAATGTTCTCTAAGAATGGAAATGGTCTTATCTCAACCAAAATGTCCTGCCATTCCTCCACTATGTTTCTCCTTAATCAAATTTTCCCTCATGGAACTCCTTGGAATGCACAATTGACTACCTTTGAACAACATGCCATCCTGAATCAAATAGTCTAACCACTTGGTTCTATCTACAGCAACAGGTTCTTTACAAGCTTTCCATGCTTCAGCAAAATCAGGATCCTCATGGTACAAATTCTTGAGTTCATCAAACCCAACTACTTCAACCTGCATTACTATAAGTAGTGACTGTCTCCTACTTAGTGCATCTGCAACCTTGTTAGATTTTCCACTTCTATGCTTCAACACAAATGTATAACTCTGCAAGAATTCTACCCACTTCATATGCCTCTGATTCAATTTACCTTGGCTATTCAGGTACTGTAATGCCTGATGATCAGTATACAAAAAAAATTCCTTTGGCAATAAATAATGCCTCCATTTCTTTAAGGCCTAAACTGTTGCATAGAATTCTTGACCATAAATAGAATACTTCTTCTTTGCATCATTCAATTTTTCACTAAAATATGCAATAGGCTTACCTTCTTGGCTTAATACAGCCCCAATAGTGCTACCACTAGCATCACAATCCACCTAGAACACTTTTCTAAAATTTGGAAGTGCCAACACAGGCTGTTCAGTCACCTTCTTCTTCAGCAATTCAAAACTTCTCACAGCTGCTGCAGTCCATTTGAACTCTTTTCTATCCCCTCTTATTGTATCAGTTAGGGGTGCACATATGCCACTGAAATTCTTAATAAACTTCCTGTAAAAACTAACCAAACCATGAAATGATCTTACCTCAATAGAAGTCCTTGGAGTAGGCCATTCCAAGATGGCTTTTACCTTCTCTGGATCCATTTTGAGACCTTTAGGTGATATAACAAATCCCAAATAGACTAACTCCCTTTTTGCAAAGACACACTTCTTTAGATTAATTAACAGTTTCTCTTCCCTTAGCCTTTCAAGGACACTATGAATATGCAGTAAATGTTCTTCCAAAGTCTTGCTGAAAATTAAAATATCATCCAAATAGACAATAACAAATTTTCCCAAGAACTTCTTAAGTACCTCATTCATGAGCCGCATGAAGGTGCTTGGGGCGTTCGTTAATCCAAGGGGTATGACTAACCACTCATAAAGACCCTCCTTGGTCTTGAAGGCTATTTTCCACTCATCTCCTTCTCGAATCTGTATCTGATGATAGCCACTCTTCAGATCTATCTTTGTGAAGTACTAAGCTCCACTCAAGCAGTCCATAAGATCATCCATCCTTGGTAAAGGAAATTGGTACTTGAAGGTTATCCTATTTATAGCTCAAGAATCTGTACACATCCTCCACTCTCCATCCTTATTTGGTGCAAGTACTATAGGTACTGCACATGGACTCAGACTCTCTCGAATCAACCCCTTCCTCAACAGCTCCTGAACCTATCTATTTAGCTCCTCTATTTCAGTAGGAGCCATCCTGTGAGCAGCCTTGTTAGGCAAACTAGCTCCTGGAATCAGATCTATCTGATGACTGATTTTCCTTACTGGTGGCAATCTATCTGGAACATTATCAGAGATAATATCTCCAAATTCCCCTAGTAAATCTGAAACTTCAAATGGTATTTCACTACTACCTTCTTTATCTTTCCTAGGAATCAAAGCATAGCACATATGCTGATGTTTCATGCCATCTAAAAACTTCCTTCCATCAACAAGACAAATCCTAGCACTGCTACATACCTTTTCACCTTCCTTTTTCATGGGCTTCAATTTGTGGTGAACTCCATCCTTTGTCAGAGAGTATGTGTTTGCATGTCCATCATGTACTGCATGTCTATCAAACTGCCATGGTCTACCCAACAATAGATGGCAAACATCCATCGAAATAACATCACAGAGAACTTCATCATGGTAACTCCCAATTTTGAATTTTACTAAACATTGTTCACTTACCAGGACCTTATGATCATCTTTTACCCAAGAAATTCGATAGGGCTGGGGATGTTTTTCCCTCTTGAGCTTCATCTTAGAGACCATCTCTTCTCATACCAGGTTATCAATGCTACCACCATCAATGATCACATCACACCATTTATCCTCACACTTGCATCTGGTACGAAACAAACTCCTTCGTTGTCCTGGTTCATTCTCACCACTTAGTAGGACTCTTTCATTTACCAAGGTCTCTCCTCTTTCTGCATCCTCTGAATGTGATGATTTTGCATCCTCATCCACATGAGCAACCCTAGCTTGGCCCTCAGCTCTCCTATCTGTCCTTCCTTGTCATTGATGGCATTCAAAGGCACGATAACCTTCTTCATTGCAATGGAAACAGGTTCCATGGAAGCCTCCTCTTCCTTGTCCACATCCTCTACCTCTTCCTCTTTGATTTCCAAAGTCTTGATCATGGGAGCGGTTGAAACCCTAATTCCTCTGGTTTCTGCTAGTACCCACGTCTTGATTTTTCATTTGGGTTTCATTGCGGCCTCTAGATGATCTACCGCTTCCCCTTCCTCCTTGACTCTGCCCTCTTTGTCTTCCTTCAAACCTTTTATTCAGCTTCTCTTCAACTTGTATGGAAAACTGGTATGCCTCTTCAACGCTGGTCATTCTTACCATACTTAATTCCTCCTGGATGCTAGGTCGCAACCCACTGATATAATGAGCAACCTTCTCCTTATTTGCTTCTGCATGCCCCTCTCTAATCAAGAGTCGGTAAAACTTCTCTGTATATTCTTGGACTGATCTTCCTGCTTTCTTTAACCCATGCATCTTCTTAAATAGATCAAGCTCATAGTCCATGGGAATGAACTGCTTCTTCAATTTGTCCACCATGCGATCCCATCTTGTGATCTTCTCCTTTCCTCTTCTATTTCTTTCCAATTAAACCTCTTGCCACTAGATTTTGGCATGGCCTTTTAGTTTGGCTTTTGCAAACTTAACCCTATCTAGGTCCCTGATATCCTCATACTCAAATTATTCTTCCAGTTCATTGATCCAATTGATCAACTCATCTGGTTTCAGATTTCCTGAAAATACACCCACTTCAATTGTAGGTCTTTTCCCAAACTTAGTAATGGCCCTAAAAAGCCTTTCCTCTATAGGATTCAGAAATTCCCTGTCAAATTCCTCTTCTGGTCCCATTGCTTCTTCTTCATTGTCATCCTCACTATTGTCATGTGTGGCAACATTTGCTCCTCTACGAAGCTCCTCTTGCAATTCTTGTACATGCCTCTGGAGGTCTCTAACCTCCTCAAGATTAATAGCTCTGGCCCTTCCACCACACTCTCTTCATGGAGGCATCTTCTTAACTCAAACCCACAACCACACAGTCCTAGTGCAAACTGCCTCACAGTCGACACTCTGTCTACACACTCAGGAAAACCCGCTCTAATACCACTTGATGGGAACATAACCCAAGAATAGAATGGACACAACAGAAAAGGGAAATTGTATTAACTGAGAAAATAAGAAAGTACAAATAGTACAAAGATAATAAACTTCAAGACATGCCCTAAGGACTTCCAATAGCATAAATTTGGAGATAATTTCTCCTTTTAGTACCTCCTCTCAAACTCCACTCCGAACTGCCTTTTACAATGCCAAAAATATCCTTAAATAGACCCCGGAGGGTTAAGGACTAGGAGTACATTCTAGAAAGCACTAGTAGGCATCCACCAACAAAATAGAAGGTTCCAAAAGCTGCATTAGAAGTCGGTGCAAATCTAGAAGAATCCAGAAACGGTAACCAAACTTTCGGGAGGCATAACTTTTGAACCGTAGCTCCAATTGACGAATTGTTTACATTTTCGGAAAGCTCTCGAAGCACTCTATAGCCCTATGGACAAGCTTTGCTCGTCCCCCATTTTTTGACCCTTTTTGAGGTCATTGAATGCCCCAAACCTAACTTTGAAGAATTCTTAGGAGGTCTCCAAAACCTGAAAAACTACAATAACTTTCAAACCATGGGGCCTATTGACCTGATTCTTTTTCTGGAATGCTCTAAATCATGATTACATTCATCTGGCCAATTCACACCTTCTAGTTTACCAAAATGATGGCCCAAATACATGCTCCTATTTTTTCAGGATTTTCAAATGCACTGATAGTGGAACTGTGAGATTTGGAACTTTTATCTGACCCAAATGGGTATCCAAAAATGTAAAGACATGAAATAGAAACTAAGTCTAAGTACATATTTTTGGGTGACACAAGATTGTCCTTATGCCTCTGGATGCTCTTGCATCAAAGACATTGTTATTACTAGCCTAAAATGTTCAAAGATGCCTATTCCTGGGTGGAAAAGTGTGAAAAATGTAAGATGTTCGTCAGGCATCCTCAATTAACTACTCTACAATTAAGGCATGTCATCATTGAAGGACCCTTTCAACAATGGGGTCTTGATTTTATTGGTTTGATTAGTCCAACATCTAGTGATGGCCACTAGTACATGATAATTGCAAAGGATTACTTCACTAAGTGGGTGGAATCCAAAGCGACTAAGAAAACTACTTCTAAAGTAGTGTATGTATTCATTAAGGAGAACAAACTAGTCAGATTTGGTGTTCCTATCAAATTAGTAATGGATAATGTGACATAATTCTCTTCAATTTAGATTACTAATTTTTTTTTTAAAGTAGAGAATCACTATTAGTCATTCATCTGATTGTTTCCCACAAGGAAATGGTCAAGCCAAGTCTAGTAACAAAAAATTGATAAATATTGTTAAGAAATTGCTCTCAGATAATCAAAAGGCTTGGCACAAGACAATTCATGAGGCATTGTGGGAAAATAGGGTGACACCTAAAAGAGAAATTGGCATATCTCCTTTTGAATTAGTAAATGGAATTGAAGCTAATCTACCATTACCTTTAGAATTGGTTACAAACAAACTTAGAATAGTGATTGAAGATTATATCTATAAAGATGGTCTAGAGAAGAGAATTTTGTATATGAGCAAGCTTGAAGAGGAAAGAAAAGAAATGGTGGATCACATCACAAAACACCAGATACAGGTGAAGGATCTATTTGATAAGAAGGCTAGACCACAAAAATTCATGGTGGGAGATAGTGTGTTACTCTGGGATAAGTGAAGTGGTTCAAAAGGTATGCATAAAAACTTTGACACCTTGTGGAAATTTCTATTCAGAATTCATCAAGCATTTGAGAATAATTCTTTCAAATTGGCTTATGAAGATGGAAAAGTGCTACCCCTGACCTATAATGGTCAAGATTTGATGCTTTATCAAATAGAAAATTTAGAATAGGAAACCCCTATATTGTAGTATACTTAGGTTTAGTTTCTTTTTGTGTTCCCTAGTTAGTTTATCCTCTTGCCTTTGTTTTCCTATTTTTGTTTTGTTGTGATCATCATCTTTTATTTTTGCAAAACTAGAGATTTTGAGTTCCTTGCTTGGGTCTGATCTAGCCAAGTCCCCAGTCAGAGCCAACTATTGCCCCACTTTTCATCTTATACCAAATTTGCAAAAGTGGAAAATTTTGCATCTTAGTTTGGTCTAGGTATGTCTTAGTCTAGTCTTTCCTCCTTAGATGAAAAGATTCTCCATCGAATTTCCCATCTTTTCCTTCTCACATTTCATGGCTAGGTGGGTTTCTCCTTGATGTTGTATGGGTATCTTAGTACCTAATTTGATGGAGATTATTATGTTTCATGAAGTTATTTGCAAAAATGGACTTGTTCATGACTTGTCTTACTTTTCCCATGAAGGAATGACACTTGCAAAAAATCAAATATTGCCTTCTCCTTGACTGGTTTTTAACCCATGAAGGTGATTCCTCATAGCGATTAACAAATGAAGATCATGGATCAAGATATGAAGATAACAAGTTGTTTTATGGAAAATCTTTATTTTTATTGCAGTATTTTACTTTGAGAAACACTTGGGATTCATCGTAATGCTTGAAATCATCTTAAGCAAAAAAACCTAAAAATGACTTCTCCTTGGCAGGCTTATGACCCATGAAGTCCATTTTCTTCTGAATGCAATTGTGAAGGAAAGAGGCAAAGAAGTGGGCCTCCTTTTGACTTTTTTAGTCCTTCTATGATTTTCTAAACCCAGAGAAAATGTTAACTCAAGAGCTAGAATGTAAATAAAGCTTGAGCAAAAAATTGAAGATCACCTTCTCCTCGACAGCTTTTCAACCCATGAGGGAGATTTTCTGCATTAACAAAGAGATCAACCTTTTAAATAGATTGGATTCATAAATTACACATGAGGCATCTCAAGATGTTAATAGAAACAATCTAACCACTCTTGGAAAGGTAGACTAGATAGAATCTAGCTAAGCGGATATTTCCTTACAGAGTACTCTGTTCTTAATTTTCTAAAACTGAATGGAAAATGAGAAGGTAAATATGAAAGGAAATAAAGTTACCATTGGACCAATGGAAATAGTGAAAAGACACCAAAATGTCCATTAGAGGCTCTTGCATTTATCGATTCAATGGATTTATCCTTAAATTCATTTGTGTAGTGCAGATCTTGAAGATTAACAGGTAAATTAGGATTTCTATATAGAGGGAAACATAATAGTTTTTCAAATTACTACTTTTTCCTAAACTGTTATGCTATTGAATTGTACAACATTTTCAAATCTCTTATACTTGTGAATTCTATCCTTTGCATTTCATTCAAGTTCAAAGTTTCAATTCACTTCTTCTCCAGATAAAATGGCAACCAGATTTGCTGGATTTGATAGTACTCAAATTTATTAGCTGCCACATGTCTTCACCTATCATTGAATCTTCCTGACATAGCTCTTACATGTCATAGGAATCCGTCATAACCATTTTAGCAATGATATCCTTATACACAATTCAAGATGCCGACACATCAACATTATTTACAAGAAATACATTTTACAAAACAAATAATAAGAATAGGAATTATCCAAGGTCGAGACACCTTATTCCTAACAAGTCCACCTAGCATCCAATGTGGCTTTATATTCAACAAAAAAATTGTTTAAGTCTACTTCTACCTTAAAAAGGGAATCAATCAATTTATTATATGGGGCATTAGAAGTATGTTCAAAAATTTCCACGATGTCATCCTAAGTAATAATGGCATCAAAGGAATTAGACCATTCCTGCCAATCTATCACTATATTAGTGGCATCCAAAATTGATGGTATATAGTGGCATCTATAAAGTATAATTTTCTAGTACAGAAACCAATCAACTCTTTGACTATATCCAAGCACTCTTTCACTAAGATTATTTTATCAGGAAAATCTAGCTTTTTAGCCATTAGGGCAATGAGCCGCTTTAAAAATTGTGTATATGGCCCCTTGTAATGCCCCACCCAGAGATCCTTGGAACAAGGATGAAATAAAATCCAAGATTAAAAAACAAATTCAAGTATGAATGCACATGAAAACATCATATAGGGATCACACAAATCACAATGATAGACTTACCAACAACCTAAGCAACCAACGAATCTCCAAATGCCACTACCGAACAAAAGACTAACAACAAGAGACACATAACTAAATTTGAATTAAAACATTATGAATTCAAAATTCAACTCCAAAGGATTGTATAACACCTAAGAGGGTACCCAAAATGCTTCCCAAAAAGCCTAGGTCTTACCAAAAAGTGCCCATTGTCTACTTGCATAGGTTTTCACAAAAGCGAGGTGATACTTTAAATCAGCACTGTGTGATACTTTAAAGTATCATGTGACATTTCTCAAGAAGGAGGGTGACACTTTCAAGGATTGGGAGACACTTCTCTTAAGGGTGTACAATGCTTTACAAGTATCATATGATACTTCTTCAAAGGGGTGTGATACTAGAAAGTATCGCACAACAAAACTCAAAGAGGCATGCAACACAATCAGGGAACACACGATAGAACTCCAATGGGCATGCGACACTTTATTGTATCACACCATGCTGACATATGGTCACCCAAGAAAGCAAGAAATCTACTCTAAGGGTCAAAATGAGGAATGAAATAGGAGAATAAACATCCACACCAAGGAATACTAGATCCACATAGATCGAGGTGTGAACACTCAAATGCATAATCAATAATATGCCAAGGAACAAGAAAGAGGTGCATCTATCCATCTAAATCACAGAAATAATAGAACATACTAAAAGAAACATCACAATGAACATAAGCAACAACGAAATGTACAAAACAACTAAAAAAGTATGTAGTTCATCCCATCCATCAATAGCATCATAAGACCATCATGGGTCCTAGCCATCCCCCGTGCGTAACATCCCAAGCCAGTGATTAGATCATCGGTACTATCATAATAGGGATATCACTACTATAACATGCTACAATATAAGCATAAGGAAGTCTAACATGCTGGTAGTAAATCATAAGATAATCCTACAAGTAAATAACATCACCTATCACATGTTGATCATCATAGTAAGGAAATCTAACATGCTAAACCAATAAGTAATAGCTAATCCAATACCACAATTCACATTATCTAATCATATGCTAAACATCATAATATTGGAATGCATCAAATAAACTAACATCATTGAAACATGATATCCAAGCATTCCAATGGAAAAATAAATCACAAGAAAGCATACTCCAGAACCTGAAGTACCAAGTGGAAACATCCAACAATAGTCACAGTAGGATAAAAGACCGTCTCTATACACCAATCCCTAGCAGTGGTGAAGGTAGCTACACCTCCCAACCATGTGGCACCCATAGGTCCACACTTTTTGTGTTGATGGAGATAATGATCCAACCACAAACACTCAAAGCAAACATCCAATGCTATCATTCATGCCAAACACTAATGATGACTACAACCAAGAACCTAAGACAATGCAAGAATTATAGGTCCTAGTCAAACAATCAATAGGTTACTAAGTAGGGGCTAATATCATGGAGAGTCACTTGGCATCAACAAGCCCAAGCTTAGATTATGTGGATATAACATCCCTCAATGGAAAGGCTCAACACATACATTTTATTATCTTAAGTTTTATTACCACTCCCACATTTTATTTAGTTATTACTTATTTAAAATTCCCTCTTCCATACATGTGGCATCATGATCACCAGGCTACAAGATAGGATCCCCTTCCATATGCTACCCTACCCTACCCATGCTCATCCTATGACAAGTGCCTATCAGCATGCATACTCCCATCCAAACCCCAATGATCATAACTTCTAGAAGTATCACAAAAGACCAGGCCTTACAAGTCACCCGACAAATGTACATGAACATACTTGTGTGTGGTGCACCACCATCATGAAGATCATAACACAAGGACTAGATGAGAACACAATGCAAAATAAAACTCAACCAAAAATAACTGAGAAGGATGGATTCTACATGAATCCAAAGAACCATTAAAACCATACATCATGAAATCACTCTACTAGCCTCAATCTAGGAGTATGGATTCTACACGAATCCCAACGATGCAACAAGACCAAACATCATGATCTCACTCAACCAACCTCAATCCAAGAGTATGGATTCTACATGAATCCTAGTGTTCACAAAACAAAAGCAAAGGTCCAAAAGAAACCATAACATCAAGTATAAAATCACTCAATCGAACACAACATCGGGAGTATGGATGTGACATGCATCCCAATGCAACATAAAAGTGTAATAGTGGTCTTACTGATATCCAAATAGATCATCTAGGTCCACGACACACATTGTACCAAGAAAACCTGAGAAAACATGGTGACACACAAAACGAGGTAAAAATCTCAAAATTTTGGAAAACTTCAAAATTAAAACCCATTTGACCTTTGGGTACAAAAACCCCAAAAATCTAAAAATAATTAAATTTAGACACCATATGCAAAAATGGCTAGAATAATGGCACAAAAACCCAAACCCTCATCCCAAAAAATAGGGAAATGTTCATACCCACCCAACCGGGTAGAACTAGCATACAAAAATAGAGGGGAACACTAGTTCTCAACCTCCAAAAAAATGGCTACCAAAAATGGAAGTAGAAATAGAGCCAAAACAATAAAACAAGAAAGCCCTACCTCACAACCAAAAGGGAAAAATAGGAATCTAAACCATAAAATAAGTAGCGCATAAAAGTAGTTGAAAAATATGGTAATCCAAGGTTTCCCCGAGCTGGATCCAATGAGCTCAACCTCATGACGATCCCATGCCTATAGCTCCCACAATGAACAAAATAGTAAATCTTCATGAAGAGAATTTTGGGTTTTACTCTCCAACTTTCTAATTCAAAAGTGATAAGTGAGGAATTAAATTCCTTTTTGGATATTTATTCACTTTTTGAGTGAATAATTGATTAGGGCAAATAACCAGCCAACCTAGTTAAACCTCGAATCAACCCAAACAAAAATAGGCTATTCCTATAAATAAGAATTCATCTATGGAAAAGCTGCCAGAAATTAAAATAAATCAATTAAAAAGCCCAAAAATCCAAAAACACATAAATTTTCTTAACTTTAGTGACAAAGCGAACCTCTAATGCACAGACAAGCTCACTAGTCTAATCACATAATGCAAATGAGTTCAGATTTAATAATCACTAAAAGGTTTAATTTTAAACATTTAATTAAGGATATGTTGACCATATAGGGATGACATTGGTACAATATGAATGGCTGAATCATTAACTCCATGTGCCACTACCAGGGATATAAGTCTTGCACACTAAATAACATGATCAAGTGTAATTGCATATAATAACATGTTGATGTAATAAATGCATTAAATCACCTAATTTAACCATTTATTTAATTATATCAAAATAATCTATTTACATCACTCACATTTGCATAAAGCATAACAATGCAGGAATGAAGTAAATAACCATAGCATTAAATCTATCACATAACATAATCAGTGATATGTCCAAATACCGAATAACCAATATCATCATAAAACACACTGTTATCTCAAAATGGCATCAGCATGCCAATATGATCAACTAAACAACATAGTAGTCTAACATCTATGAAACTAAAATCAAAGTATGATATCCAACCCTTAGGCCATCTCAAAAGTAAAGCATAACATAAGTAACAAATATCTCTTGGATCAAAATATAACAAGGTAAATATCTGAAGCACATAACCAATGAACCCAACAAGGACAATCCATTTCTAATTATTAAGCATTTAATAATGATTGTTTAAACAACAACAAGGAGGAACTTAAAATACATAAGCAAACACCATCATAAATATGACTAACCATTACTACAAGAACCTATTCAAAGGTAGCAGGTAAGAAGTACACAGTGCAATCTTTGCAGAAATCATAGGGTAATCACGGAATAACCTCATGATACCACACTGATCCTAGTAACCACTGGCACAAACCTCAGTGAACCATAAATCACATCATAATCTCATAAATCAGCCATAAGCATAATGAAAGCAACTGATACAAAAACATACATCAAATCACGTCTATGGTGTAGACCACTCATGGTCACAATCATGATCCATCATAGCTAAAGATCAACAAGATTGCATCCATGAGGATGACTTGTAGAAGTCAAATGGGAGAGGCACTACACCCCTAAAGATTAAATGTGCATGATAGCCATGTGAGTTCCTCGTTGTAAAATTGCTTAGCACTTTGTAAAGAAACAAAAGAAGTATGAGCTTGTTGTGATATATTATTCAAAATTTTAATCCTATAGCTCATCAAACTCTTAAGGATAGTTGTCTTTATCTCACCTCTCAACTAAGTAGATTGAGTAACAATGCTCATCCTCTTGGGTTCTGATGTTTCCTCTTCTCCCAAAGCCTTTTTTTTATATTGGAGCCTCAATTATGTTACTAGCTAGATACTATTGATCTTCATGTTCTTCTTTCTATTCTATAGCAACCACCTATTCTTCCTGTGTAAGTTGTTCTCTGAGAGATGCAACTTCATTTTCAAGTGCTTGGACCTTGGCCTCAAGCTCTACTATCCTTCCCTTGTATACATGTCTCTTTCTTAGCTCATCTTCATAGAGCTTTCTCACATCTATGTAATCATGTATGGACTTACATAATCTAGTTTCCATCTCCTCTACCTTGGCTTCATTCATAAAAGAAAAATGTTTCAGTGTCTTAGAAATCTATGTTCCAGAGGAGCCCTGTGGAGTCTACACAATCATGTTACCTTGTTTACTGCTGTGTGAATCCATTAATTTTGGCTTGTTGGATGAAGTAGCACATACTCCAAACTGTAGAAGATTTGGTATCAATGTTGAAACCAATTCCTCTCTATAATCCATCTACACCAAATACCTTATATGAAATGGCATTTTCCTACCTCCTTATTTGATCAAACATGAAATCTTGTTCCAAATCCCATCCAGGAACTAATAACATGCCACTCGTCTGTATAAGATCTCTTGCCTCCTCTAGAATTATGACTTTACTCTTAGGATCATAGGCTTGTAGTTTCTCCACCAGTTCCATCTTCTACTGATCTAACTCTCTTGGCTTCATCTTCAATACAAGCTCACTCTATTTTATCTTGTATAGAAAGCTTTTGAACTCAGTGTGTCATGCCCTAAATTTAACAAGGCAAAACACAACCAATTTTTTATTTTTTTGAAACATGAACTAGAAGTAATATGTATCAATCTTTACTTGTTTAAATGTTTTATCAAACTATGAGGTATGACATAATAGTTAGGTAATGTTATCATATCAAAATTCACATCCTATCCTCGAAGTGAGTCATTACTTATGTGATTGTGAAACACAATTTCTACATTGCTGTGGTTATAATGGTTTCATAGTTTTTTTTGTGAAGATGTTTTATAATTTCCTTTGGTAAAAGACTTAACTTGTTACATTCCAATTGCTTCATCCTAAATGATTAGGTTACAATAGGACTATCTTGATGAAAATATTGCACTATATCCTTTAACCACTTCTACCAACTAGATGTTTTACCACTAGGTATTTTAAATCATTTATCATTTATTCATTTTCCAAATTATATGATGTATTATGATTTACTAATCCTTTGTTATTATCTGGAAAATATACCATTATTGTTTAATGAAAATAAATAAGGTAATATGAAAATTCAATTAAGAATTACGATTCTTAGATTATTCCTCCAAATAGTAAATTTATGTTTCTAACTAGCAAACATTACCTAATTACCAACTACTTAACCATTGCTAATACATATACTTACCAATCCACTATTTTATATATATAATAGTTACTAAATAAATCCTACCATCCTATGTCTATTCACTTCAATCAATGAATCTATATTTGTTTAAAACATTAAATGCCTACTAATCACCTTTACCCTACTAACTACTAACTACATTCATATCTCTTCCTAACTTACAAATATTAATTTTAAACCACACCCTAATTTCTTATCACCTACTAAACTATATTAATACTAACTATCTCATTACTTTACCCTAAGCTTAAACATGTTTTACTAACACACACCTTAATCTTTCTTTCTACCTTCCCAATCCTATACCCTAGCTACTTACATCCTTAATAATTCCATTTAACAACTTGTATTATTAATCTAATTCTCACCAAATCATAACTTTACTTGTTTAAGTTTAATACCTAACTATTCCTATGCCCCCATCCCAACTTAATCATTGTTTAAACATAGTATTTCCTCCCCCCAAGTGAATTTTCATGAACTTTGGCTCACGTGTCCCATTTAACCTTTTTGCAAGGTGGAATTTCAAAGAGTCACATCCTCCTAGGAGATAGCATGTTAATGGGCAACATGGATCCCAAGGCAATTCGACTTAAGACATCTAACCAGCCTTGGACCACTTCCCAAGCTCCATCTACTCCTTCTTGGGCATGGAAAGTTGGGTGGGTTTCAAACATAAAACCTTTTCACCTTTTTAACTATTAGGCACCTAGAAAGTAGTCTAATTCATGTTAGAATAGAAAAATAAAGGTCTCCATCATAGTTTATCTCATGAGCCCAAAGTGTGGGAGAGGTAAAGGCTGCCTAGTGGGGACCACAACCCACCTTTCTCATGGTAATTTTATTTTGTTTGAACATGGTATTAAGGTGATGCCTAGGTATGGAGATTCAACCATATATATTATTCTTTATTTTGCTTGATTCAAGTTTAAGATTATTTATAATTTCTTTTATTTTATTTTTTTCTTTGTACCATATTTTTATTGTATATTTATATATGTCACTTCAAAACTCTTGTGACTTTAGAAATGACTTAGGAGCCCTAGTGTTAACCATTTTATATTATAACCCCTAGGCCTTATAGGTCCTTACTAGGAGTATCAAGCATACTCCCTTTATTATTTTATTGATCTGTAATCTTGGGGAAGGAAATATTTCCTCTCCCTATACATTTTCTAGAGGCATAATATGCACCTACAGGTTTGTCTCCTTGTGGGTTTTTAACTATGTCATTTACTATTTATTTTCTTCTACTATTATCTTAGGAGGCTATGTTTATGAGTTGTCATTGATTTTTTTTTTACTTCTCTATTAATTCTTAACTTGCAAGTGTATCATTATTATAGCATCTATCTCATCTAAGGGTCTATTAGATTTGGAATCCAAATGAACTAATATTCATGCATGAACAATGAGCTAATAATTTTCTTTCATTATATTAATTCATAACCTATAATTTTTCAATGCAATCATCCATATTAAATCAACTATATTAGAAGAAATCTTTTACACAACAACTATGCAATGTTTCTAACAAATCATTTATATATCATCAAAAGAAAGAGGGTTTTATTTCATAATTTTCTCCCTATTACATCCAATCACATAATGTGGAAAACTTATAATGAATATTTCCTTGCAAGTAACTATATACAATTTCTCAACCTTTCCTTACACAATTTCAACATTATACAATGGTAAACAAATCTCTTTTACATCACAATGAAATAACAATGCAGACTTGATATCACAACACATTTGAGATGACATGGAACATTGGTTTCTCTTTACACACTTTTTTTTTTAACACTGTCAAGGGTGAAACCCTAATATCTTCAAGGAATCCATCTTCACAAACCTACATACACACACAAACTAGGAACCATGGAGGCTCACCTCCCATCCTAGGCTTCTATGAAGCCACCCACCAAGCAAGAGAAACAAGATCCAAATGGGATACACACATACAACATATGATAATGCATGAGAAACTTATAAGACAAAACATAATACTCCCTTCCAAGGTTTACAAATTGATTAACCATTGGAACCTTGAATATAGGGTGAAGGTGTGCTTTGAAAAAGGAGACTTGCCATATCATACCATATTTGCAATAAACAATTTTTCATGCCCTTTTAGGGCTTCCATAAACATCCTTCAAATATATTATCAACAACTATAGCTTCCTTGAAACCCATACTCCATTAACTTCCTTTCTATACCATTTTTCCTTATCACCCCCAAAGAAAGATATGAATGAATATGGCATACAATGGAGCCCATACTCCAAGGTTCTGAACTGTATTTGAAGCCTAAGTAAACCCTTCACCTTGGACTTCTCTTCCCTTCCCAAAGGGTGATTGAAGCCTTCACTCCCATAACAACACTTGACATTTAAATAAAGACAAGGAAATTCAATCAATTTCATGAAACACAATGCACAATCATACCAACACAACACAATACCGAGATTCACAATAACAATACAAGATCCCATACAACACTCCATGCTTGCAGCTTCGTTATGCAATGCTAAAAGAAAAATGATCATGGTTTGAGCACCAACCTTGGTCCAAGCTAAAGGAAATGATAGTTGTTATAGAGCTCCTTTAATCTCCCTCCAAACCCTAAGTATCTCTAAACTTAGAGAGTGGGTGAACAACCCACTAATTTGTCCAAGACTATCTAATAAGGCCTTCCCACTAACTATTTTAGCAAAGATGCCAAACCACTTCCTCCTACAAACTTGTCTCCCACTAAATTTTCTATATTTGACTTAGTGTGAACATGGGAGAAAACACATGTGACAACTCCAATTTCGAATTGATGGAAGAATGCATGGGTAAAGGGACCCCCTAGGCTATCTAATCACCATCATGGTACAAATTAGGTCCCTAACATGATATACTATCACATGGGTAGCTCATTTTCACATAAAAGACACTTTGGAACCACCTAATGACCCCTCAAAACCCTAGTCAAATCTAAATTCGAATTTCCTTTGATTGTGACCCATCTTACCCCATGTCAAGTGGAATTACTTACTCATTAACAAGGTAATTAGTTTTAGGGTAAAATACTACCATGACCAAAACCCTAAATGACATGTCATTACACAAAATCCATAAGTGTCAAGTGATACATAAAAGCACATTCCACATCACCACGACATGTTCCTAATGCATCTTTATGATTAAAAATTTCCACATAAAGCAAACTTACATTTATGAAATAAAATACATCACAATGAGGCTTTTGAACCTTCCAAAGATTCACCTTGGTTAAACTATATTCACATACATTTGGATCTTATTTTGCCCAAAATTTCCATGGTTCCACTTCCTTCACATTAAACTCGAGCATCAGTAGTCCAAGGAGGTCATATAAATATATATCATAAATGCACATAATTTCAAATGTTATGTAATCTTATTAACATAATTTAATTAAATTTTCTTTCCTAATCATTTCAAATAAATCATTCAAAATATTAAAATATCAAGATTTGCATATCATAAACCATCATAATCAAATCAACTTTTATCTGCATATCACATTAAATCATTAATAATCATTATCAAATTAACATTTATCTACATATCACATTAAATCATAAACCATTATAATCAAATTAACATTTATCAGCATTTAACATTAAATCATAAACCATCATAATCAAATTGATAGTAATCTACATATCATATTAAATCATAAATCATCATAATCATCATATCATAATCCAATTCGATCATGTCATAAAGTTGCATCCATACATGTTTGATCATTCCATTCACAATATTAGGTTCATAATACATATCCTAGATGCAGAACACTACTATAAATATCAAAATCAATAGGTAAAATAAGCCATTGTCCTAATAAGTCTTGAATAATGTCAAAATATCCAAATCCTAAATATCAAATAACAAGTAACATACACCCACCTAAACATTACATTACAAGCATTTATGAAATTCAGCTTCTATCAAAGCAATTGAAAAAGGTTAATACATGAACAGAGTCATTAATTATATCATTTAGGTCTTAATGTATAGACATAAGTACAAATCATCAAAATGTAGATATTAAAATAACGTAACCCTATAGCCTCAAAAGTATATCAAAACATCAAATTAGAAGTATCATAATGCAAATATGTCATCTATACTATGACAAATTGGGTGAGGCCTCACACAATGGACATGATGAATTCATCATCCTCAAGGATTTTTTGGGCCTAGATGATTCTATCATCCTGCCTAGCTACTACTAGTTCTAAGTTAGTGAGTGTACCCTTAGCTACATTAATCTTATTTTGGAGATAGTTTTGCCTTAAATTTTCAAAATACTAACTATTGCGAGGTAGAATCTACAATGTCCTCTATTTTACCTCAGTAGGGATATGGACAACCTTATGTCTCTTATTTCCTTTTTTAATCCATGATGCTTGAGGGACATTAGCTTCTTCTTCTATTTCCAAAGTTACATCAGGTTCAAGGCTATCTGTGCATACCCTATCCTCCTCTCCCACTGGTCCCTCTTGCACCTTGGTCATAATCTCAGCATGGTCTATGACCATCTTCCTGATCCTTTGAGGATAGGGGATATCCATATAAAATCTTATAAATTGGGGATCTTCTCTCTTTAATTCTCTCTCCACCCTCAAAACATCATTTAGCTTTGCTAGCCCATCAGCTACCTCACACTCTGCAACTATGTTCGAAATGACATCCTCATGGGGTGATTCGTTGGTGCTAGGCAATATATAATTTCTCATTTCTTTGAGGGTGACCCTCATCCAATTTTAAAGATCATACATTCTATAAGGGCTGGTTGAAAAAATGTAGTGGTGGAGGAAAGTATGGATTTGGTCAAGGGCCTCTTTAAAACATTCAAATCATCCCTCATTATTGGTTGTTTGTTACTCTTTCACTACAATTCTGCAACACACTGTAGATACTAAGAATTCTCTCACACTTTAATCAGGTAAGGAACAATTCTTCAAAGGTTCTTGGCTCTCAAGATTTTTGAAATTTTGAAAGCAAGCCATAGATTTCATAAAATATGACAATCTAGGAGATGACTCAGTTTCAATCATCCAAGTTGGCAATCAAACCAATCAAAGTTCTTTGTGTAAGTCACTCTTTCCACTACTGAAAAGTTTTACTAGACCTACTAGCACCTTTGGACACATGTCACATTCTCACTATGTCACTATGCATAAGCATCGAGCAACTCCTATATGTGACATAGTGACCATCGTTGATGCAACTTTTATTGGACAATGCATATCTCATGATTATTTTATTACAACCATTATGGGTCCTTTCTAAATTTCCTTTGGTCACCATGTCACATACACTAAAGGTCATGCAATTTCCCATAGCAATATGGCACCCACCGTCGATTGAGGAGAGATCCAACGACACTGATCAACACATATTCCTTTCTAAGTGTGAATCCACATGGAAGATTATATAATACCATCTTGACATGCTAGCAAGGCTCTTTATGATAGGTAATCTTTATGAGACCACTTTTTAAATTAGGTTCTGCCATATCTTATTTCACGAGAGGTTTCCATGTCATGTGTGGTAAAAATCTTACAATTTTTGGTAGTGACATAGTGACTACCATTGATCACAAAGAAATCTAATGGCACATATCCTTGATTGACTCTAACATTTTTGACAATTCCATCATGCTACCAAAAATCATAAATAGTAATTAAAATCCTAGTGCCCATCTTTGGAATATGGTCCCACTGTGTTTCTATTTTGCAATGGGCACAATGTCATGAAGGGTAGAAAACTTTCAACTTTCAGTAGCAACATAGCAACCACTCTTGATCCTTGAGATATCTAATGGTGTGGTCGATTCACCTTGAAGCCATGCTTATAAAGTAACTAGGTCCCACTCGGTCACCATGTCGCATGATGTAAAGGACCATGCAAATTCTGATAGTGACTTGGCACCTACCATAGATTTTGAAGAGATCTAATTGCATGGATCTTTTTAGAAAATTATGAAGCAGAAACTGATGTCTCATCTAAAAGGTTCCCAAAAATGTAAATTTTCAAAAATATTTTTCTTGCTCAATTTATAAGGTAGAGGCACATGACCAAAAAGGGCTTACTTAGGGCACAAATTTTTTTTAATTAGGGTTAATCAATTTGGAAAAGAAAAAAAAACCTAATTTAAATTTGAAAACTAGGAACACTCTTAGTGAGATATACTCTCAAAACATGAGGTAAAAACATGACCAATAGAGTGGAAAGTTGGTGATTCTTACCAAGGGTGTATTGGTTCTTACCGAGGAAGAGGTAATTCTTATTCTAGAGGTGGATTTCATGGTAATTATTTTAGATGTGGTAAATAAGGTCATAGATCTTTGAATGTAGATCATATGAAAGTGGGAAAGGTAATAGAAATGTTGTGATTCAAGGAGACACTGACGGTTCACCAAGTGGACTTGAGGCTAGAGAAAATCTGATGGTGAGAAGAAACTATCCTTAAGAGAAGTCTTTTCAAAACCAGATGTAAGATGGTTGGAAAATGTTGCAAGGTGATCATTGATAGTGGAAGTTCTACAAATTTGGCATCAAAAGAGTTGGTTACAAAGTTGTAGTTGTAGAGGCTGAAGCATCCTAAACCCTATCATGTTTCATAGATCAAAGATGAGCATAACATATTGGTAAGTGAGAAATGCCTTGTGAAGTTCAACATTGGACATTACTTTGATGAAGTTTTGTGTGATATTATGTCTTTGGATTCTTGTTATATTTTTTTGGGTGGAGCTTTGCAATATGATAGATATGCTATACATGATGGAATATTGAATCAATATACTCTTTGGGTGAATGGGAAGAAGCAAATATTGTTGCCTTTGATCAAAAGTCCAGATGAAGTTAAATGTACTATTGTGAGAATTTGTATGATTAATGGGAAACAATTTGAAAAGGAAATGAAATAAAACCAAGTTTGTTTTGCTATAATTCCTAGAGGACCAAGTTTTGGTAGTAATGATCAAGTGACAGTAGAAGCTGGTAATAATTGAGTAATAGATAGTGATAGTTGAGTACCAAAAGAAATTTGAAGTTTTTTGAATGAGTATAAAGAGATTGTTGTAGAGGATATACCTAATGGTTTACCTCTAATGAGAATTATAAGTCATTGTAGGGATCTAATTCTTGGAGCTAGTTTTTTTAATAAAGTACTATATAGATTGACACCTACAAAGATGAAGAACTTAATAGACATGTGCATGAATTGTTGTAGAAAGGTTTGATTAGAGAAAGTTTCAATCCATGTATTGTAGCTATTATATTAGCACCTAAGAAGAATGGAGAATGGAGAATGTGTATTGATTCCAAACTATTAACGGGATCATAGTGAAATATAGGTTTTCTATGTCGAGGATGGATGACATAATGGATTGTTTGAGTAGAGAAAAATATTTTACCAAGATTGGTTTGAAGAGTGTCTATCATCGTAGCAAAATTAGAGAAGGTGATGAGTGGAAGACTTCTTTCAAGACAAAATATGGTTTGTATGAATGGTTGGTTATGCCTTTGGGTTGACTAATGCATCTAGTACTTTCATGAGGCTAATGAATGAAATTTTGAAAAGATTCTTGGGTAAGTTCATGAATTTTTATTTGGACAAAATTATGATATTCAATAAGACTAAGGAAGAATGTATTGAGAATATTAAACAAGTATTGCAAAGATTGAAAGAGGAAAATTTGATGATTAATCTGAAAAAGTGTTTTTTTTATGCAAGAGGAGATTGTGTATTTGCAAATTGTGATTTCAGCTAATGGTTTGAAGATGGATCCTAAGAAGGTAAAAGTAATTTTGGAATGGCCTAAACTTGAGAATGTGTGTGAGGTAAGATCATTTCATGGTTTGGCTTGTTTTTATAGAAAGTTTATAAGTGATTTTAGTTCTCTTTGTAATGCTATGACTGAGACAATGACAGGAGATAAAAATAAATTCAAGTGGACACATGACGTTGATAACAATTTTGAGACTTTGAAACAAATGGTTCTTGAATTGTCTATCTTTGTGTTGCCTGATTACAATAAGGTATTTCAAGTTGAGTGTGGTGCAAGTGGTAGTGCAATAGGAGATGTGTTGAGTCAAGAAGGTAAACCTATTTCTTTCTTTAGTGAGAAGTTAAATGATTCTAAAAGGAAGTATTCTATGTATGATCAAGAGTTTTATGCTATTATTCAAGCATTAAATAAATAAAGACATTATTTGATTCCTAAGGAGTTTGTATTATATACTTATCATAAAGTTTTATAGTATTTTCTAAGTTAACATAAGTGGAACGAGATAAATATGAAGTTGGTTGAATATTTGTAGAGTTTCACATTTGTGATCAAGCATAAGGGTGGAGTTACTAACCAAGTTGTAGATGAACTAAGAAGAAGATGATCTTTGTTGACCAAGATGAAGGTTCAAGTTCTTGGTTTTGATGGCAATGAAAGAATTGTATGATATTGATCTTGATTTTTCTAAGGCATGGAGAGAGTGTAAAGCACCAAAATTATCAAGTCAAATGAGTAATTATGATGAGTATTTCATTGAAGAAGGAATTTTTTAAGAGAATTCAATTGTGTATACCAAGAATTCCTATGAGGATGAATTTTATTAATAAAAAATATTGTTCAATTGGCTATATATTTTGGAATTGATAAGAAATTGAGTTTTCTTAAAGGTAAGTATTGTTGGCCATAGCTATATAAGATTGTTCAAAATTTTGTAAGGAGTTGTTGTTAGGATTAAACCATAGACAAAAATAATAATTACATGCAAATATAACCAATAATAGAAAATAATAGATCACATAGAAAAGAACACAAGGCACCAAGATTTAACGTGGTTCACCCAATCCTTGGGCTACGTCCACCAAACAGCAAGTCTGATCTTATTACAATCTAGTGATTACAACCTAATTACAATCCATAATCCCTTACAACTCAATATTTCCACAAGAACCAATTTCGCATCACAACATAACATAATGAAAAACATCTAACCCTAAACCCTTTTATACAAGTATTTTATGCCATTTTAGGGTTACATCATGTTGGCCATATGTTGGCCACAATGTCATAACCAAATTCATTAATTCCATATCCAACAAATACACATTTCTTTGACTTAGCTTCTAACTTGGTTCTATTTTTAGAATCTATGTGAGAAAATGCTTCACAACCAAAGGTTTTGAGAAAAGAATAACTCACCTTCTTACTAGTCCATGTTTCCTCTAGAATACCAAAACCCAAAGGAGTAGAGGGATCTCTATTAATCAAATATATAGCAGTATTGATAGCCTCGGCCCACATGTGTAAGGGAAACCTAGCATGCAACCTCATGCTCCTTGCACACTCCATTATAGTCCTATTCATGCATTCAGCCACTCCATATTCTTGTGGAGTCCTTGGAACAGTTTTTTTTCTATGAATACCATTAGTGGAGCAATAATCTTTAGATTCATGACTAAAATACTCACCACCATTATCAGATCTAAGACATTTAATTTCTTACCAGTCTCATTTTCAACCAAGCATTTCCATTTCTTAAAAGTTTGATATACATCAGATTTCTATCTAAGAAAATAGACCCATACCTTTGTTATTACATAATCAATAAATGTTACATAATAATGAGAGCCTCCAAGGGAAGATACTTGAGCTAGTCCCCATACATCTGTATGCACAAGCTCTAATTTCTCCTTTTTGTTTTCCTTCCTAGTTTTACAAAACTCACTGTCTTTTTTTTTCCATACACACAACTTTCATAGAAATCCATATTAACACATTTCAGACCTGGTAAAACTTTCTTTGAATGAAGTACTTTCATACCTTTCTCACTCATGTACCCAAGTCTGTTGTGCCACAGCACTATATCAGAATGTATAGCAGCTATTTGTTCTCCCCGCTCAACTGTAGCAATTATTCTTGAACATTCATTTTTCTCTAAAATAATAAAAGTAGAAGGAATAATATGACCTATACAAAGATATAAGGTGCCTACTTTCACACCTTTTGATGCTACAAGGGAACTTTCTGAAACCTTCCAATTTTTATTATTAAAAGTAACTACACAACCCTCATCACTGAGTTTCCCTACTGAAATTAAATTCCTACTCAACCTTGGAACATGTCTTACCTCATGTAGTAGCCAGTGATTCCCATTATGCAACTTAATCTTAATTTTTCCCTTTCCAACAATCTGACAGGGTTCATTATCCCCCAAGTAAAAAAGCCCAAAATCCCCTTGGACATAATCAATGAAATAATCTCTATGAGGTGTAGCATGAAATGAAGCACCAAAATCTAAAACCCATGAATCATCAACACTTTCTAAAGATAGAAGCAAAGCATCCTCTTTAGATTTTTTACTTACCACATTTGCCTCCTTGTCTCCATTTGATTTATCTCCTTCATTTTTCTTTCGATTGCAGCAATCTTTCTTTTTATGACCTATTTTCCCATAGTACAAGTAGTTGTTCGATCCTCTCAATTGAGACCTCTTCCCCTTTGAATTTCCTCTTCATTTCCCACAATTTCTAGAGTTATTTCCTCTCTCATTCGTTATGCCCCCACTTTGTGCATTGAAAGCACTTTCTGATATAGATCCACCTGAGGATTTCCTGCAAGTTTCCTCACTCAAAACAACATTGATCACATCTTCACATTTTAGGGTACTAGATCCAAGAACAGAATTGCTCATAGCCATTACCAAGCCATTCTAGCTTTCAAGCAAAGAACACAAAATCCAAAGAGCCCTAATTTTTTCATCAAAATTGATACCCATAGAAGATAACTAACTAGTAATAGTATTAAACTCATTTAAATGTTCTACAATAAATCCACCTTCTACCATTTTCATATTAAATAAACGCTTCATGAGAAATACCTTATTTGAAGCGGAGGAATTTTCATATAGTGTCACTAGAGTTTTCATCAACTCTTCTATCATCTTCACTTTTCTAATATTAAATGCCACCAATGGTGCTAGGTATAATCAAATTCTTTTGAGTGCCTTTCTATCCAAAAGATCTCATTTATCATTTGACATAGATCCCTAATTTTTGGCTTTGCCTTCTAATAGCTTCCATAAGTCTTTCTGATAAAGATAGTCTTCCATTTGCATCTTCCATAACTAGAAGTTCTACCCATTAAACCTATCAACCCTCAGCTTACCCTTGTCTTCCATTTCTCCCACTCAACCATGAGACTTTTTTGTAGAGGATAACTAAAAAAAGAAAAAAAAACTACTAGGCTTTGATACTACTTGTTAGGATTAAACCACAGACAGAAATAAAAATTACATGCAAATATAACCAATAACAAAAAATAATAGATCACACAAAAAAGAACACAAGGCACCAAGATTTAACATGGTTCACCCAATCCCTAGGCTACGTCCACCAAATAGAAAGTCTGATCTTATTACAATCCAGTGATTACAACTTGATTACAATCTATAATCCCTTATAACTCAATACCACCACAAGAACCAATTTCACATCACAACATAACATAATGAAAAATACCTAACCCTAAGCCCTTTTATACAAGTATTTTATTCTATTTTAGGGTTACAACAAGTCGGCCACATGTCAACCACAATGTCAACCACACGTCAGCCACTGCCCAAAGAATTTATGAAGTATGTATAGTACTTTCCTCATTGGTCACCAAAAACTAATAGTTGTGGAATTTGTAAAGTTACAAAAGGAGTAAGTTAGAACACTAGATTGTATACACCTATTTCTGTTCTTGAGAAACCTTGGACCAACATTAGTATGAAATTTTTTCTTGGGTTACCAAAGACATCAAGAGGGTATGATTTGATATTTATTATTGTGCATAGATTTTCTAAGATGAAACATTTCATAACTTGTAAGAAGAGATCAGATGTTGTGCAAATTATTGAGATTTTCTTCAAATATATTTTTAGGTTCCATGGGTTTCTATGAAGTATTGTTTCTGACAGAGATAGTAATTTTTTTGGTTATTTCTAGAGGACTTTATTGAAGAAGATGGGGACTAAATTAAAGTTTAGTTCTATATTCCATCTACAAAAAGATGGATAGAAAGAGGTTGTGAATAGAATCTTGGGTAATATTTTGAGATGTTTGGTTGGAGATAAGTCAAGTAATTGGGATATAGTATTAGCACAAGCTAAGTTTTGCATCTAATAATTCTATGAAAGAAGTACTAGTAAGATATGGTTTGAGATTTTTAATAGAATGCAGCCTATAGGAGTATCAAATTTAAGGGATTTTTCTAGTAAAGAGAAGAGAAGTGATGAAGGAGAAGTATTTGTTGATTTTATGAATTCTTTGCACAAGGAAGTGAAACTAGAGTTTGAAGAAAGTAATTAGAAGTATAAGGAGAATGTTGATAAGTCTAGAAGACATCATGTTTTTGAATTTGGTGATGAGGTGATGTTTTATTTGAGGAAAGGTAGATTTCTTGTTGGATCATATAGTAAGCTGAAGATGAGGAAGTTTGGACCTTGTAAGATCTTTAAGAATTTTGAAAAAGGTAATTCATATGAAGTTGAGTTACTTAATGACATGGATATATCTCCTATATTCAATGTTGTTGATTTGTATGAGCTTATCATGAGTCAAATGATGGAGTTACTATACTATAGGATTATCCTAATAAGTAGATTGAAGAGGTTGAATAGATATTGGATTAGAGAGTTGGTAAGAGAACAATGGAAAAGGATTACTATGAATATTTGGTGAAGTGGAAGAACAAACCAGTTGAAGATGCTACATGGATTTATAAGTCTGAGTTAGATTTAACTTAGGTTGTGACACCTTCATGATTTAGGAGAATCATTTATTTCAAACCCAATTGTTTTATGTAAAAGAATCATGAGTTGCCTTTTTATCCTACTCATCTTTATTTATTTTATATTTGATAGCCAAGTTGTAGTAGTTACCAAGCTCCAGTATTGACTGAGATGTAGTTTCTACCGAGCAGTTTTCAGCATCAACCAAGTTCATGTGGTGACCAAGTTCTGTTCTTGCTAAGTTCCTTCATGTGCTGAGTGAAATAGATGTTTACTGATACACATGTTTTTCTTTGACTAAGTTTTTTTTGATTGATTTCTAGTTTGAGCCGACTTGTGTATTTAATTTATGTTGTGAATTTAATGATAGGATTTTGTCTTGGAATGTGAGTAGACCATTATGAGGTCAACCCTCTATGATGTATTGATCTAGAATCTACTATAAGCCATTTTGGAAAGTATAAGTAGAGTGTTTAGGCTTAGGTCAAAATAACAAGAAATAAAGTAGGAATTAGATGCTATAAGAACTAGCAAAAAAGATCAAAGGTTGAAATTGAAGATTTTTAGTTCTATTGTATTGACCCTAACCTAGAAGGACTTACAACCAGGAATGTATAATGCAAATTGGATGAATCAATAAATAATTTATGGTTCCTTCTCTCCTTGGTTTTTCTCTCTTTGGTTTGCTTCTATTGTATTGACTCATCACAATGGCTTGATTATTAGGTGAGCCTTTGGCCCTAATTTTCAGACCTCCGTTGCATCACCTTATAATTGTCCTCATTTATACCATAGAATGGAAGATCAACCATTTCTCTATTCTGAATTATAGGAAAACAAAAGGGTTGGTATAGAGTATTCCTATATTCACTATATGAGCAATTTGTATTAGTATAAAGCATAGAATAGTTTTCTAATATTCTTTAATTAGGCTTGACCTTCATACTTTGGCCATGTTCTTTAAAATTTATATGAATTCTACTAGAAACCAAGAATACTTCATATAAATCCTTTAGATCTTCCATTTTGATTTTAAAGATTCTATCTTCATCAAAGGCACCCAAATACACAATTAGGGCTTATGCATCATTAGGATTCATATTTCTTGGGAGGTTTGAGTAATCCTCATAAATATAATATTAAATATGGGAACAATTTCATCATCTTATTTTTGGATACTTATTAATTCTTTAAGAAAATTAGAATTATGTAACTTCTCACCAAAATATTCCAAAAAATATATATTAACTTCACCCATGAGTTTATTGATGGCGAGGAAAAATTGCTCAACCACTCCCTTGGATCTCATGTTAAGGTTTGATAAAAAAAATTATGATTAAACATCTACATGAGCCACTTTGAAATATTTCATTAGAAATTCAAATTATTGAACATGTTTTTATGTGATTTCCCTATTTTTTGGCAAGGATTAAGCCATTCATAAAATTCAATTTTTTTCTCATCAATCAAATTTGAACTTTTGATTTACTTTTTGCATCATTCCATCTTTCAAAGAAGTGACATCTTTGAGTATCACAATAACTATTCACTTCCTTTCTATGAAATGCATCATGTCATTATTTTCTAGTCCTTAAAAAGACTACATTGTAAAATTGTGATGTCTATATAGAAATTGATGATGAAAAAATTCATAGATCCTTGGATATCCTACATGCAAATAACATGTTACAAGGAAGAAGGAAAGATAGAGAGAGAGAGAGAAGGGTTTTCTCAATAAGAAAGAAGATTGAATTCACTTGTGTAAAATAGAATGAATGAATTTACAACTGATCAATCCTTATGAAGGAGATTGAAATACTAAAAGGGAAACCCTAAGAGGTAAATGACATTTAATAATTACTAATTAATTATTAAATAGAAATTCAAGGTGCATAAAGTGAAATATTAAGAAGGGTGTAAATATAATTTAATAAATGAAATTAAATTAACCTTTTACTCTAAAAAGCCCCCTTAAGATGAGTAACAATGCAACTACAAACAATGCAAGGAAACTATAATGCTGAAAGAAAACTTGGGTCCTAGAAACAAGGCCTAATAAGGTACCTAATTACAATCAAATCTTTATGAAATGGAGAAATAGAGAAAACCCAGTGTGAAAAAACCCTAATTCAAAAAGAGATAGAAAAGGATGCACAAATGAAACATCTCAAGAGAATCACTCGAGACCATAAGTACAATGAAATCCCTTATGATAGAAGCTTGAGAATTCATAGCCCCCCCCCCCCAAAAAAAAAAATGGCAGAACTCATGTGTTGATGAACATACCAATGTGGCTCCAATCTAAAGGAAACAAAGGTAATGGACAAGGATGATAAAAACTCATGTATGTAAGGTGCAGCTTGAAGTCCTAATTGATGATCAGAGGAGAAAGCATGAGAATCCTCAAATGGAATCTCCAAAGGAGGTGGGTTAATAGGTGTGTTGAATATATCATCTAAGAGGAGATATGTGTCCTTTTATATATCCTCAACAACTACAAGAAGTGGCTCAATAACTGGAGCTACAATAGTAGGCAATGCTAAAGAGTAATCTTTTGTTAGAGATGAAATCTAAATAAGAGGTGGATGTGTAGAAGTCACAACACTTTTGTCAGGAACAACACATAAGTTCAAGCAACCTCATTTCACCTCAATAGTTTCTCATGAAGAAGGAGAGTGAGTCTCTAATAGTGAAGATGGTGGACCAAAATGTGAGAAGGACTATAGGTGGGAAGAGTGATCAACAATCCCTATAGCAACAATATTTCCTATCTCATTGTCTCTGATGTGCACTAAATCTTGTGCAAACTCAACTATCTTCCCTGTCCCACTATGTGTAATTTGGTAGATAGACAAAAGGTTAGAGTAAAATTATGGAACACAAAGTACATCATGAAATGTACCATCATCAATGTTAATAGAACCTTTTCCACATAAAGTCATAGTAGTTTTGTTCCCCATCAAAATTTTTGGAAATACAATAGGGAAGTAAACTCTAGGGGGTTTGAATCGGCACTTAAAACTTTCAACCTCAAAATCATTCACCACACATCCATCTCAAAATCTATGCATATAAACTAAAATATTAAATGAAGAATATACATTCATAGCATTAAAGTAAAACATTCAACACATGTATGACACAATATATTTGGTTACCCCAAAACCCACCAAAGAGAAGGTAAAACTGGGGTGAGGATGACACCCACAAATCTTCATTACTATAGTAATAAAGTATATCTAATGAAGGTTACAATGTTTAATCAAGAAACATAATCTACCGTATGAAAGGTCTAGCCTGTTAAATGCTTACAAGATTGTTAGATCTTACCTTGTTAAAGGATTTCAACACCCTGTTAGAAGTGTGCCTTGTAAAAGAACTTTAACTTACAATGAAGTAAGCACCCTATTAAAGGATTTACAATACACTATCAAGACTACTCTATTAGAGATTTAATTGATTCACATTTTAAAATATCTCAGCAATGATCCTTAGGTAAGCACTATATTTCTTGTTTTCAGATCACATCTTTTATGATGTATACTTGATCCTTTCTGATTAGATGTATCTTGGTTGTCTTCTAATTCCTTTCCTATGTTCTCCTCTAATTGATTATGCAATGTAACTCAAACCATAACACCTTAGTCACCATGAATGCTCTATTTTTGCATGAAAATTCTCTTCAATTCTTCTTTAACATTCATAAAAAATTTAGGGTTCGTCCTCCTTAAGAAGACCTAGGTGACTTAGGGTTAGGTATGAATCAACAATTGCAACTCACACATATTGCCACTTAATCCTTCCCTTTTTTTGATTAGATGCATGTAATACATAGGGATTCATAATTAAGATTCATCCTTATCATATAAGATTGTAAAAAAATCCTTAAGTTGGCCCAAAAATGGTTTACATAGATGTTTGTGCCATTACAAACATCTATGTCAAAACTGTATAACTTGGCACTTGAAGTCCCTGATGCTTGGCATCAATTGTAGCTTCAAAGTTGTAATTTGTCCTCTGAATGACTCAACATCCACTAATCTCTTGACATAAATTGAATTAGAGAAATATGAAGTGGGTTGAGTACTTGCAAAGTTTCACATTTGCAATCAAGCATAAAACTGGCATTGCTAACAAAGTTTTCGATGCATTGAGTAGAAGATGTTCTTTATTGATTGAGATGAAGGTTTAAGTTCTTCATTTTGATGAAATGAAGGAATTGTATGATATTGACCTTAATTTTTTTTAGGCATGGAGAGAGTGTAGAGCACCAAATCTAGAACATCACATAAGTAAGTATGATAAATATTTTATTTAATAAGGTATGTTGTTCAAAGTTATTCAATTGTGTATTCCTAGAAGTTTTATGAGGTTAAATTTAATTAACGAGAAGCATAGTGGTGGATTGGCTAGACATTTTGGAATTGACAAGACATTGAGTTTGCTGAAGGAGAAGTATTAATAGCGGAAAATGGATAAGGATGTTTAGAAATTTGTAAGAAGTTGTGGAGTTTGTCAAGTTGCAAAATGAGTAAGTCAAAATACTAGTTTGTACACATCTATTACTGTTCTGAGAAACCTTGGAGTGACATTAGTATGGATTTTGTTCTTGGATTCCCAAAAATAGTGAAGGGGTATGATTTTACATTTTTTGTTATGGATAGATTTTCTAAGATGACTCATTTCATACCATGTAAGAAGACATCAAATGTTGAGCATGTTGTTGAACTTTTCTTTAAAGAAATTATGAGATTGCATGGATTAGCAAGATATATTATTTTTGATAGAGATGGTAAATTTGTTGGTTATTTTTGGAAGACTTTGTGGAAGAAGATGGGTAATGAGTTGAAGTTTAGTTCTATGTTCCATCTAAAGATAGATGGATAGATAGAAATTGTGAATAGAAGCTTGGGTAATTTGTTGAGATGTTTAGTTGGAGATAAACCAAGTAATTGGAGGTGGTATTAGCACAAGCTAAGTTTGCATATAATAATTCTGCAAATAAGAGTATAAGGAAAACACCTTTTGAGATTGTTATAGGAATGTAGCCTAGAGGAGTATCAAACTTGAGGGATGTTACTAGTGAAGAAAACAGAAGTTTTGTAGGGGAATAATTTGTTGATTTTATGGGTTCTTTGCATAAGGAAGTAAAATTGAGGATGGAACAAAGTAAGTAGAAGTATAAGGAGAATGATGATAAGTCTACAATACATCATGTTTTTGAAGTTGGTAATAAGGTGATGGTTCATTTGAAGAAGGGAAGATTTCTTGTTGGAACATACAGTAAGTTGAAGATGAAGAAGTTTGACAATGGTAATGCTTATGAAGTTGAGTTACCTAATGACATTGATATATCTCCTATATTCAATATTTCTGATTTATACAAATATCATGAGTTAGAAGATGAAGTGGATATATCATATGATTATCCTAAAAAGAAAATTAAAGAATTTGAATAGATATTAGAGTAGAGATTTGGTAAGAGCACAAGAGGAAAAGACTACTATGAGTATTTGGTAAAATGGAAAAATGGATGCACTGAAGATGCTACATGGATTTCTCAATCTAAGTTGGATTTAGCTCAGGTTGTGACATCTCAATGATTTAGGAGAATCATTTTCTCCAACCCTAATTGTCTAATGTAGTAGCATCCTAGGTTGCACTACTATCCTCCATGTTTTCAATTTTTCTATGTTTCTATTGAGTTGCAAAGTCTTTCATTCCTAAGCTTTCAATCATTATTGAGCATTTAGTGGATGCCAAGCTTCCTAGTTGATGTTGAGTTCACAATTACTGCCAAGTGTCTTTAGTTACCAAGTGTTCTTTAATTTCTGAGTCATCCTTTCGATGCCAAATTCATGTGATTGTTGAGTTCCTTTGGATGTCAAGTGTCAATATTTCATGGAGTCTTCATTTGATAAGTTGTCTATGTGTAGTTTCCTATTAAGGCTGACCTTTGCATTTAATTTAGTGTTGGATATCTTTTGTAAGATGACTTGTGGCTTATCTTAGCATTTAATATAAGAGTTTATTTTGGTTGTATTGCAATAGGCTGACTTGTGGTCATGCATGTATTTAAGAGACCTTGGTTAAAGTCTCAAATGGGAACAATGCTTAGAGAGGGAGAAAAATGTGAAATTTGATCATCAAAGATTGTAATTGAATTGATATATATGGTCATAACCCAAAAGGCCTTACTGCTAGGAATCTAATTGATCATTGGATGAATATATGAATGAAGGTATTTTTTCCATCCATCTCTTGAGTTGTTTGTAGTTTTTGCTGTGTTGACTCTATGCAAGTGGTTTGAATAGCTAGATGTGCCTTTGGCCCTAGTTCTTCATCCCATCCCTATGTCACATTCTAAGAAAATATATACATGAAAATAAATCTATTTACAATAAGTTAACAATATTTACAATATTTACAAAACTGCCACAATAGAACAAACATGATAGGAAGAAAACAAAGAAAAGGCCCATGATTTCATCCTAACTTCTCTAGTCTTGAGCATCATCAAGTCACTAGAAATCATGCCATAAGAAAAAGTAAGAATTTTACAATCCATTATAGTCATAATTGTGTGCAAAATAAGTGTAATAGATGACAATTATGAAATAATGAGAATGTGGTCCCCACTTGGTAGAATAAAATCTTGTGATAAATTAATACGAGTTTTTCAAATCATCTTAGAGAACAAAACAAAAATCATAGTAAAATATCATTGGGAGCACAGTAAACTTGACTTTGTGTATGGAATTTTTCAAAAAAAATTGGTTCTCAACAATAGATATGAGCACATATGGGAAGTGTCTTTTGGAAGAAATAGTATTGTAGTACAACTATCAAAATGCATCATGTTTGATATGTTGGCAAGATAGAGTTGGTTGTGGTGTGATGTGGGATATCACACCTATGCAAAAATTGAGTCAAGTTGCATGATAGCGCATTATTATGGAAAGAAAGTGATTATCTCATAGGTTCCCATTATGTTGATAGCATGTAGTGGAAGGGATTTAATGAAATACATTGAGATTTTCCCATAAATAGGGGAGAAAAATCCCCTTAACACTCAGTATATTTGAGTGATTAAAATGCACAAGAGAATCTTCTTGATATTATCTATGAGAGAAGTAGCTGTGGATGATTCACAAGAGTAGTTGCCAAAAAATCCTGAGATTGTAGAGGAGGGAATGGGAATATGGTTCAAAGATGATTGTGATAGCTTGGCAGAGAAGAAATGGTATCAAAAAAAAGAGGAGAGCCAAGCATCAGTGACAAGAGTCAAGAGATGCTTCATCTCATCAAGATGTGCATAGGTGAAATTAGGAAGTGAGGAAGGTTGGCCAAGTCAATCCAAGCCTAGTTCAAGCTAAGGACAACATGGAGTATCCCACCCTATTATAAATGTTGTTAGAGAGTGCGATGAAAATCATAGAACTAGAAAATTTTGAGAAATAGATGAAAACTTCAAGTGGAAGAATGCAATTAGTGGAGGTTGATGTGTGCCTCTTTGATATGGATAGTCAAACAAAATATCAAGTGTCTCTAGAAGAGACCATCCTGGATGTGGAGCATGGATCTATGGTGAGGCAAGTAGCATCACCAGGGAAGTGAGAAAAAAACATTTATGGGGGAATAAGTGAGATTTGTGAAGATAAAATGGGTGGTCCTTTCTTGTGTCTATTCTAGTCATTTCATAGAGTGCATCCTGATGCTACCATGAAACTAATGTTGAGATAATGGGTGTTGCACACATTGCATAATATTGTTATTTTATTATTTTATTTTATTAGGTAATGTTGTGCCTAGATGGACGTGCAACATGTAAAGATTCCCATGGAATATTCTTGATGAGTTGTATTGTAACATTGTGATAATATTTCATGTAATTATTTAATATCGGGGAAAAAAGAATTAAATGCCCAATATTAAATGTGGGGTCAGTGGGTTAGGTAGCACATGGTTTATGTAATACCACTTAGTGGTTTTGTGGGACTTGCTACTATATAAGAAGCCACAAGGGTAGTTGTTGTATAAAGAGTGACAAGGAGAAGACAAAAGGCAAGAGTTGAGCAGGACAAGGCTTGACAGGTTAGCCAAGGGAGTATTTGTGAAGGTTGAAAGCATGGCATGGGATGTGTGGATTCATGCTTGTTCACATAGTTTTCTCGGTTGTGGCTATGGCCATGAAGGCTTCCATGGTTGTATGTCAATAGTATTTTTGCTGAATAATACATGATGATGGATGCTTTTGGAGTCTGGGTTTTTCCCTCAATGACGGTTTCCCAGGGTATATCTTGTGTCACAATTTTGTGGGTATGTTTTCTATTCTCTTGCATGTGGATTTTAATTCCGTGTTTATTTTAATTTTATTATGGGTTATGTGGAAACGGTTATATTCTTTATTGCCAAGTTTCCTTACAACTAACACATGATGCAGCTATGGTGATAGGAGTGGAGCTGGTGGATGAAAAGGAGTAAGCTGATAACATAGAGAAAGGATGTTGAGTTCTTTCAAGGTTTAATTGAGAGAGGTCAAGAAGATGGGGCCTATGAGGAGGCTAAGAATTTTCAAGAAGCATCATTAGTAGAGTGAGTGCGAGAAAAGACTATAGAGGCATCTCTGGCTACAGAATCAACATTGGTAGAGAGAATCCAAAATGAACTAGTCATCATGAGCTCAAGTGGAAGCATTCAAAGAAATAATGAAAAAGACCAATGCCATAGCATACCAGTTGTAAGAGAAATTAATTGTTGTTAATGCAAAAATCACTCACTTTATGAACCAAATGCATGAGGTGAAGCATGAGAGGGAGTCCTCAAAAATCATTGTGAACACATATAAGGAGGAGCAGGAGATTTATCAATAGTTAATAACTCTACCTAGGGCAAAAATGTTGTAGGTATATATAAATGAATTCAAAGAAAGGTTACAGAAGCTTGCATGGGAGGCATCATACTACATGGGATTGTGTAATTAGGTAGTCCCCTAGAGCACAGGAAAGTTCTCAAATAGGTCATTTATGACATGGATGAACATTCTATTGAGACATGGACATATTCTTATTCATATTGATATTGCCTAGGAAGGTGCAAGAATGATGCCAGGTGCCTCATCATCTAGGACTACGCAAGTGGGAATGCCCCTTGCTAGAAACCCAAATGTCCCACCTCCACGAGTAGGAGTTCAATGAGTATTCTACTTGTGTTATTTTCATTATGTAGCTTTTAAGAAATGCTCCTATTAACAAATAAAAATACAACATTTTTTTACTTTCTAAACATTTATCTCATATTTTTATCATCTAGTGAAAAAAATTTCTTAGTTTAGTAAATAGTTGGAGAATAATAAGTTGGGACCTCACCAATATTTCCATATAAATTCGGCCAAGGTACACAAACCTATCCTAAATGAGAAGTAATTATAGATAGACACCAAATGAATATTGAAAAAAAGGATCATCATATCTAATATTCTTAATATTTCAAATATGATGATATTGAGACAAAGGAATGTTTAGGAATTTTTGAATTTTGTGAATGTTTTTGGATTTTTAAATTTTTTGAATTTTTTTTTTATCTTGTTGATATATGGACATTTTTGGTAGTTTTGAAAAGTAAATCTTATGCACAATTTTAGGACAACAAACTAAAAAAGGAAATGTTGTAGAAAGTAAAGCACTCAAAGTAGGAGAGCGATGAACAAATGTATAGGGATTTCTAAGTTTTCTCTAGGATAATGATTTTTTTGGATTTTTCCACCTTTTTCATAATTTTTAAGGATTATTTTTTTAAGTATCATATATGATTTTATTATTATTTTTTAGAATGATTTAAAGATTACTAGCTCTTAAGAAATATCATATCAATTTTTCCCAATGTCTGGCAAGGTGTAGGATATGATGGAGTAGAAAGATGATGGATATGCAAAGAGTGTGAAGCAAGTGAATGCAATCCTCAAGGATTGACTCCTTAAGAGTACCCAATCTAGGGAAAAATAGCCATATGAAGTAAGTTTTGGATAAGAAATAGAAGTAATGAGAAAGATAGCATATAGGATAAGTAGTGGAAGGCAATAACTATGATAGCATATAGAATAAGCAATGGAAACCATGAAAGTTTGTAGTCTAAAAGAGTAGGCATGTCAAGAGGCATATTAAAACCAAATTTTCCACTACTACATTTGGGCCCAAATAGTGATAGCCACCTATCACCCAAGAAATAGTAATTGGCTCCCATCGGATGGGCATCAAACTTTTGATGTCACAAATTATGATGGAAAGGGCTTCCATCACAATTGTGATGGATAAAAATGTCATAAATTGGAAGAAGGAAAGGGAAAGAGTTCATATGCATGCCATCCCAACTACGATAGTAAACTATCATAATTATGATGGCTTAATCTTTAAGTCAATCACTACACTTTCCATGGGTATGTGACAACTATGATGTGGGAGCAATGACTATCTGTTAGAATAGGTCATCACAATAGCGATGAGTATGTGACAGCTATGTTGTGGGAGTGATGACTATCTATTGGAATAGGTTGTCACAATTGTGATGGGTAGATAGGTTATTAAAAAAAAAAATCTTGTCCAAAGAGGTCCTTTTATTGTTGAGAAGATTATCAATTCTTTTTTGCAAGAGTGAAGATTAGTTATATATGACCATCCTGTGAATTTAATGGGAAGATGTTCTATGTATAAAATACCATGGGACATTGGAGTCTAATTTTTTTTATATAACCATATTATAGATTATGTTTTTGAAAGTATAATAATGAGTGTCTTACACCTTTTTTTCTAGTTGGTTCTATGAACAAGTTTTGAATGCTCATCTACTTTTGAAGATCATAGGAAAAAGGAGCCAAATATGTGTTTAGATTTAGATCATCTTGAGAGTGGATTCATTAATAAATGTTATACAAGGTAAAAAGATTTGATATGTCTTACAAATGTCTATAAATGGCTATTTGTAATCATTTATCATATAAGTGCCAATTGATATCAGTGTATACTTTATAGGTTTTGCATCTATGTGGATGCATGTTTTTGTAATCAAATCAATCTATTTTGGTTATTATTTACATATAATTGTACATATTGAACTATGACATCCTTCTACAGTGCATGAAACTAATAGATTCACATAGTTAGTTTTAATGCAATCATAGGTTAATGTTGAGCTTCACTTGGTTTCAAGAATAGTTTAATATTCTCTACTAATCATGGCCAACCACATGAATGTGGAAGCTCATTTGGCCCTACCCCCCATCCCACCCCCCTCCCCCTAACATCTAAGTTCCCTATTAAAATCTAAAATATTTAAGAAAGGATCAATAGTTAAAGTACAAAAAAAGGTTCTAGACCTAAAAAAGTGACATTATTTTCCCATCTTCTGGTGCATGTCATTTTTTTGTCACATCCAAAATAATATTTTGTCACTCTAAATCAATAATACATGTGTAGTTGCATTCTATATGCATGGAAAATAGGTGCAACCAAAAAACCACAACATGATTACATTTATTTAATAGGTCTATTATTATAGACCATCATGAATATTAGAACTCTAGTTGTTATGGCTAAGAAAATTTCCTTAGCAAGCCAACACATAGAAATTCTTAATTTGCTTGCATGCTGAGAACATTACCCTTTCCTATAAGATTCAAAGTTACAATATTCATGATGGTCTATAACTTAAAATACCTAATTAAAGACCTCTAACAAAAATGCAAACATGTATTTTTCAGCTACACCTAATTTCATATGCATATGAATTGAGATTGCATATTGAACTATGGCCTCCTTCTGTATTTCCTGGAACCAAGAGATTCACATAGTTAGTTGTCAAACAATCATAGGTTAATGTTGAGCTTCACTTGGTTTTGAAAATAGTTTAATAATCTCTACTAATCAAGGAGAACCACATGAAGGTGGAAGCTCATTGCCCCACCTCGACGTCTCCACTTCCCACACACCACATCTAAACTCCCCATTAACATTTAAAATATTTAAGAAAGGATCAATATTTAAAGTACCTCAATTTTCCTCATCACCTCCTTCTACTCTTAGGGGAATTCTATCTTCATTGCACATAAGAAATTCATCACAATTCTTTAGTAATTCTCGTACATCTAACATGGTTACATCCAGGAATATCCTCATCACCTTTTGCATAAAATGAATCCAATATTAAATAATGCCCTATAAGAAATAATAGTTCAATTGAAATAAACACATGAAAAATGAGAGAGAAAAAGAAGAATCTACTTACCAATAGACATTATCATCGCATCTATGGCCATGCTACATGTTGAGTGAGTTTTATTGTTTTTATGTTGTGTTGAGATTTCTCTATATATATACATACATACATTCATAGACACACACATATGGGTGTGTACGTATGTATATCTACACATATATACATATACATATGTATATATATGTATATACATACATACATACATATACAAAGATCACAAGGGCTCAATAATGAAATCCAATGATCACAAAGGCACAGCAACAAAATCTTAGATCTCCATTGATCTTCACAATCCACAAGATCTCTTTGTTTATATACATACATACATACATAGGCACACACATGTGTGTGTTTATGTATGTATATATACACATATATATACATATACATATACATATGTATACATACATACATACATATACACATTCATATATATACATACATACATATATAAATACATACATACATACATACATGCATGCATGCATGCATGCATGCATACATACTTTGCATGGTTTAGAGGTAATGTCATTTTGGTAGAGGCTTCTGCAAGGGAATGAGCCTCATGATTATCGCATTTATATAGAATTAGAACTTCCTCCTTCGACTCCTTACACTTAACTCTTCACTAAAGTTATTCTTCTAGTAGCGAGAATAGCTACTACAAATTCTTGGGAGCCAAGGGACCCTAAACCTATGATATGTTTTCTTGATACATGGGAGAAGATACTACTAGATTCAATACCTCATAACATTCTAGATTAGATAGTGATGTCCAAATTAATAGTAGTTGTTGATACTTTGGATCCTTACAGGGAGAGTATTCCAATACATGCATGGGTACATCCTTGGCTTCCATTTTTGGGCTAGTGTATGGAGCCTTTAGATCCAACCATTCATTATAAATTGGGGAATATGCTTCATGCCTAGCATCTAAGTGATGCATCTGCATATGAAATTTTATCACCTTGGAAAACTATATATGATCCTGTTAGCTGAGAATAATTGATTGTTCATTTTATTGTACCTAATCTGATGATAGTTCTACGAGAATTTGTAATCAACCTAGCTAATCAACAACTAGACCAATTTAATTGGTTTATGGCTTATTTCTTTCCAAAAATATTTGCTATGATATGCTATTGTAAAATTGTTTGCAAACTCTTCCCATTTTTCTTGGTCTACATTATTTTTGTGCAAGATCTTAAGGTAAGTAACTTAGCATGGGTTGAGTGAGTTTTATTATTTTATTATTTGAATTCTAGAATATGTATAAAGCTAGATTAATTTTTATGTTGTACCAAGATTTATCTATATATATATACATACACACACATATATATACATGTACATATGCATATATATGTATATACATACATACATACATACATACATATACATAAATAATAGAAATATATGTATTGCATCTCCATTTTCTTTTCCATTGCTTATAAAAGTGTTTCAAGGTTGGGAACCACTTCAACATCCTTTGCATGGTTTAGAGGTAATATCATTATGGCAGAGGCTTTTGCAAGGGAATGAGCCTCATGATTATGGAATTTACACAAAGAAGAACTTGCTTCTTCAACTCCTTACACTCAACTATTCACTAAAGTTAGCATTCTAGTAGTGAGAACAACTACTACAAATTATTGGGAGCCAAAGGACCCTAAACCTATGCTACATTTTCTAGAGACGTTGGATAAGTTACTATTGGCTTCAATACTTCATAACATTCTAGATCATATAGTGATGCCCAAATTAACAACAACAATAGATACTTGGGATTTTTGCAAGGTTACATCATTGGCTTCCATTGTTTGGCCAGCATATGGAGCCTTTATATCCAACCATTTGTTATAAATTGGGGAATTTACTTCATTCCTAGCATGTAATTGATGCATCTGCATCTACATATGCAATTTTATCACCTTGGAAAACTATATTTGATCCTACTAGCTAGGAACAATTGATTGTTCATTTTATCGTACATATTCTAATGATACTTCTACAAGAATTTGTAATCAACCTAGCAAATCAACAACTAGACTAGTTTAGCTAGGTTATGGCTAGTTTCTTTCTAAAATGATCTTCTATGATATTTTTTTTGTAAAAAAAATTGCAAACTCTGCTCATTTTTCCTAGTCTAATTTATTTTCCTTGTTGTGAACTCTACTTCATGCTTGGCATGCATGTGATACATCTGTATATGCAATTTTATCACCTTGGAAAACTATATTTGATCCTGCTAGCTAGGAATAGTTGATTGTTCATTTTATGGTACCTAATCTAATGATAGTTCTATAGGAATTTGTAATCAACCCAATAAATCAACAACTAGACCAAGTGTTATGGCTAGTTTCTTTCTACAAAGATCTTCTATGATATGTTTTTCTAAAATTTCTTGTGAAATCTTCCCATTTTTCCTAGTCTACATTATTTTTGTGTAGATATCACATGTAGGCACATTAATCTTGGATTGAGTCAGGGTAGAAAGTTGTTTTTGCAAGGAAGAAGCAACTTGAGAAACACTTATGATAGTAGAATCAATAGAGGAAATAGGTGGCAATGACACATTTGAAACACTAGGAAGAGTGTAAAAATGGTGTAGGAGCACACCTAGGAAACCTCCATTTGGCTTGTACTTGACTCTATCCAATTCAAGAGCTTAAGTTAGGTTTTTTTAGACCTTACAAGGTCTCTTGCAATTTTGGCTAGGTGAGTTAGTCATTAGGAGTAAGGTTAAATTAATAGCCTTTGTTAGTTGTTTTTAAGGTGTCTTAGTTTTTGAGTTGTAAATGGCCAAGGAAATGCTACTATGGCCTTAAAAGCCTTTGAATCCTATTAAGGACTCAAACATAAGGAAGGTGAGAAGACATTTTGTATGTTTTGAAGTGTGAAATAGAAGACTATGATTGTGATTAATAGTGCAAATCGAGCATTTTATCTTTGTGTGAAGCTGTATTGATTGAAAGAGTAAAACTTGAATAGGATTTGTCTAATAGGATTAGTTTTAAGTATTTTTCATTATTTGAGTTTAGAATGTAAGGGTAGTTTGGTTTCTCTAGGAAATTATTTTGTAGATAGCTTGTCTATTGGTTATGTGATGACCAATCTATGAAGAAATGGTTCCCCCATGAAATCTAACCATGGGAAACTCCTGAGGGTAGATGGAAAGGTTAGGGGATTCATTAATGTACATATGTGTAGGATTAGGATTCATGGAAAGATGGGAAACTATTTTTAATGTCAAGCCCTAGGCAAGCTAGGAAGGTCCAACTAAGGGATTGATAGTGTTAAAACCATGATATCATGTAGGAGATAGAGGTAATTTATAGAAAAAGTACAATTCCAGAAGGGGGATAGTCATACCTTGACATATCCAAGAGGTTAAGGCCTTATCAATCTATCTAGGCAAGTTCTTAAACAAGTTTGTGGTCTAGTCCTATTTGCCCTATATAATAGGAAGTACCTATATGGATGGCTTAGGGTTTTGAAACCAAAAAAATCTCTTAGAGAATCCAAAAGGGTATACTAATCTGGAGTTTATTTGACAAGGTATGTGGGAATTTTTTGCAAGAAGGAGAAATTAGTGGATTTCAATGGCTAATTGAATTAGGCCTAATTAGGCATCTTGAAGGCAAAATCTTGAAATTGGTAAGGAAGAGATCTAAAGATTTATCCAAATGGATACAATTGGGAATAAAGGGAGTTATCTCAGCATTATAGATGACCCTAAGTTGATGGATGAAGTTTGAGAGCATTTTACACTTAGATCATTCTAGGCTAGTGTGGGAAAGAGTACTTAAACAAGGTGTTAGTCTTCTGAGGGTAAGCACAAAGGATCAAAATCTTGGAGAGGAGTTTGGTTTGGTTTAGTTAATAATCTAATATAAATCAAGGACCTAGTCTGATAGGTTCCTAGAAGAGAAAAGCTAAGTCTCTTGAGGAGCAATGCAAGAAACCCTTGCAACACATACATCATATTGGTATCAAAGCCCACTTTGATTAGGCTTGTGGTTCATGTTTCAACCTATAGAATCAATGGGAGATAATACATCAAGTGGAATAGTAGAATACACAACCATGGGGAGTAACATGAGTTAGCCAAGAAGGTTGAAGAACAAGAAGAGGACAATAAGTTGCTAAGGGAGAGAATAGCTCAAATGGAGCAACTCTTGGGTGAAGCCCAAGACAAAGCTGATAATGTCAAATAGAAAATTGACCTAAAGGAAGACAAAGAAGTAAGGGAAAAGGAATTAGAGTTAGAATAATAAGAACCAACTCCTAACCTTGTTCTTCCTGAAGAGCCATTCTTGAAGGCATTAAAAGCATTGAGTGGCAAAGCTCTAGAAGGATTACCACTATTTAGTAGACAAATGGATCTAGACTTAGTTGTGGTATGGATTGACAACATTAAGAACCATTTTGAATATGATGGTATCTTTGAGGCACAAAAAGGTGTGGTGGCCAAGTCTAGATTAAGAGGTTCAACTCTTACTTGGTGCAAGTTTGTGCAAACTAAGTCCTATTGTTACATGGAAGGGTATGGTAAATAAAGTGAAACAGACCTACCTTCCTGATGACTATGAAGTTCAACTTCATAAGAGAAGAAAAAATCTTAGATGAAAATATTTGGATTCCAAGCATACACTAAGGAATTTCAAAAGCTATATTTGATATCCAAGGTGATTTAAGAGGAAAAGTATTAAGCTTGCAAGGTACTTGAATGGCCTTAAATGGTCAATTCAGGAAGAGATGAGTCTAGCGAAATTCAAAACCATTAGGAAATGTTATCAAATGGCATTAAATATAGAAGATAAAAGTAAGAGGAAGAAAGAAACCTCTAAAGGAAAAGCTAAGAGCAAGGGTGATAGAGGCCAAAGAGGTGGCTATGGTAGGAAAAGTTTAGATACAAGGACTCAACATGAGCTAAAATTTAGTGAATAGCAAGAAGGAAGTTCAAGTAGAGGTGGTAGAGGAAGAAACTCTAATTTTAGAGGAAGGAGTGGTGGATAATGAGGAAGAGGAAATTACTTTGCCAATGAAATGCTACTATTGCAATCAAATGAGGCATCCAGCTTATAGGTGTCTAGAGAAAAGTGGTTCATCACAAGGAGGTGACAAGAGGGAAAAATTAGTTCAAGAAGAGTCTGATATAGCAAAAAAGCATGCTAAAGTACTACTAAATTTATAAGAATGAGAGAACCTCATGATGAGAATAACTTTGATCAAAGAACTAGTGAAGGAGGAGCCAAGCCAAAGAAGATCTTTATTTAGGATAAAGTGAAAAATGATCGCAAAAGTGTGTAGAGTCATTATTGGCGTAGGGTCTACTAACAACATTTTTTTAGGGGAAGTAATTAGCAAGCTAAAACTGATAAGGATACCTCACACTAATCCTTAAAGTTCATATAGCTAAATAAGGGCCAACATGTGTTAGTGAATGATAGGCATGGGTGGAGTTCTCAATTGGAAGGTACAAAGACAAATTTTTATGTGATATGTTGCCTATGGATGCATGTCATTTTCTCCTAGGTAGACCATGGAAATTTGATCACCAAGCCATACATGATGGGAGAAATAACTCCTATTCTTTCAAGAAAGATAATGTAACCTTAAAAATTGATTCATTGTTGGAGGATGCTAAAACAAAGACAACTAGTCCAAATGTACCCATGGTGAGTGAAAAAGATTTCTTACAAACCATGGAAGAAAGTGAAGGCTTATTTTTTTCATTGGTGTTGAGGCCAAAGGAGGGAAATGAAGTTAAGGAGTCTAGGAAAGCATATTTACTGAAGGAAATTCAAGGGATGTTGCAATCTTACCAAGGTATTGTAAGTGATGGAAAACCATGAACACCTTACACCCTAAAAGAGCTATAAGCCATAGGATAGACCTAATTCCAAGAGCTACCCCACCTAACAAGGCAACCTACAAGATGACCCCTCAACAAAATGAGGAAACATTAAGACAAATACAAGAACTCTTAGACCAAGGTCTAATTAGGAAGAGTATTAGTCCATGTGAAATACCTATTGTACTTGCCCCAAAGAAAGGAGGAACTTGGAGGCTTTGTACTAATTCAAGAGCCATAAATAGGATAACCATTAGGTATTGGTTCCCTATTCCTAGAATTGAAGACCTACTATACTATCTAAGTGAAGCCAAGTACTATAGAAAGACACACTTGAAGAGTGGATATCATAAAATAAGGATACATGAAGGAGATGAATGGAAAACAACCTTCAAAACCAATGAAGGGTTGTATTAATGGCTTGTCATGCCATTTGGATTGTCAAATTCCCCCTCCACATTCATGAGACTCATGAATGAAGTTCTCAAGGACTACATAGGCAAGTTTGTAGTAGTGTATCTAGATGATAAACTAATCTATAGAAAAACAAGCAGTGGGCACCTTGAACAACTTGACACTATTTTCAAGAAGATGCATGAGGAGAAGTTGATGATAAACTTAGAGAAGTGTGAGTTCATCAAAATAGATCTAGTGTACCTTGGGTTTTTGCTAGCACATGGTCAACTAAAAATGGATACAAGAAAGGTTGAAACTATCATGAATTGTCCTACTCCAAAGTCAACAATAGAGGTAAGAAGTTTTTATAGTCTTACACAATACTATAGAATGTTTATAAGACAATTTAGTACAATTTGTGATCCTGTGTTAGATACTATCAAAGGGAGAATGAAAACCAAATTTGTGTGGAATGATGATGCTAACAAGAGTTTTGAGTTACTCAAGGAAAATATAGCTACTCAGCCTATTTTAGTGTTGCTAATTTTTGAAAGGTTGTTCACTATTGAATGTGATGCTAGCAATATAGCAATTGGGGCTGTTCTAAGCCAATATGGAAAAATAGTAGCTTTTCATTCTAAAAAGTTAAGTGAGGAAAAAAGGAAGCACTCCTCATATGATTTAGAAATGTATGCATTGGTCCAAGCACTAAGTAGAGGCATTATTTACTTCCTAAGGAGTTCATTGTGTATTCAAACAAACAAGCACTTAGCTTCCTAAATTCACAAGAGAAGTTAAGTCACAAGCACATGAAGTGGGTTGAATACCTACAAGCATATAACTTCAATATCAAGCACAAGAAGGTTACATTAGGACCAAGGTTACATTAGTAGCCTTTGTTAATTTTTTTTACATTCCTTAATGTTAAGAGTTAGGGAGTTTGAGTTTTTGAAGTGTCTTAGTTATAGAGTTGTAAATGGATAAGGAAATGCTACTATGGAATTAAAAAGGCTTTGGATCCTAAATACATGGAGGTTAGAGATCCTAGAAACAAAGGTAGAGGCATAAATGTAAAGATACCAAATGTTGGTGAAAAGTTGTCATAACAACATTTGCAATTATTGCAAATGTTGCATGAAACATAGCAACTTTGGATTCCCTAAGTTATGGGAGGCTATGCTCAGCTAGAAATCCCTATAATGGTGTATATAACACTTATGTAAGCAAGAATTGAACCTAAGGTAGGTGAGAAGACATTTTGTAAGTTTTGAAGTGTAAAATAGAAGACTATGACTATGATTAATAGTGCAAACCAAGCATTTTCTCTTGGTGTGAAGTTGTATTGGTTGAAAGATTAAAAATTGAATAGGATTCATGTAATAGGATTAGTTTTAATATTTTTTCATTATTTGAATTTAAAGTGTAAGGGTAACTTGGTTTCTCTAGGAAATTGTTTTGTAGATAGCTTGTTTGTTGGTTATATGCTAACTTGTCTATGAAGAAATGGCTCCCCCATGAAATCTAACCATGGGAAAATCCTAAGGGTAGATGGAAAGGTTATGGGAGTTATTAGTGTACATATTTTTAGGATTAGGAGTTGTGGAAATATGGGAAACTATTTTTAATGTCAAGCCCTAGGCGAGCTAGGAAGGTCCATCTAAGGGATTAATAGTATTGAAACAATGATATCATGTAGGGAATATAAGTACTATATGGAAAAAGTACAATTCCAAAATGGGGGTAGTCATACCTTGACATATCCAAGAGATTTAGGCCTTATCAATCCATCTAGTCAAGTTCTTAAACAAGTTTGTGGTCTAGTCCTAGGAAATAGGTCTTTTAGTCCTATTTGCCCTATATAATAGGAAGTACCTGTACAGATGGCTTAGGGTTTTGAAACCAAAAATATATATTAGAGAATCCAAAAGGGTATCCTAGTGTGGATTTTATTTTACAAGGTATGTGGGAATTTTTTGCAGGGATAAATTAGTGGATTTCAAGGGATAATTGAATTAAGCATAATTAGGCATCTTGAAGAAAAAATCTTGAAGTCAGTAAGGAAGATATCTAAAGATTCATCCAAATGGCCACAATTGGAAACAAAGGGATTTATCTCAGCATGATGGATGACCCTACATTGATGGAAGACATTTGAGAACATTTTACACTTAGATCATTCTAGGTTAGTGTGGGAAAGAGTACTTAAACAAGGTGTTAGTCTTCTAAGGGTAAGCACAAAGGATCAAACTCTTGGAGAGGAGTTTGGATTTCTTTAGTTAATCATCTAAAATTAATCAATGACCTAGGTTGATAGGTTCCTAGAAGAGACAAACTAAGTCTCTTAACAAGCAATGCAACTGACCCTTGGAACACATACATCATAAAATTAGCTACAATGGAAGGTGTTACACATGGGACATTAGCAAACATAGTAGAAGGATTAGGATAAGTGTAAGGAACATTATTGTATGGAGGTTGTGAAATAGGAAAGGAACTAGGTGGAAAACTCATAGGGGGAGAAGAAATAGTAAGAATACTAATAAGAGGATTAAATGGTTGAATATAAGTAGTCACAATAGGACCAACATAAGAAGGAATACGAGAAATGGGTTTGGAAAGAGATAAGATAGGTTCAACACTAGCGATACATGAATCTATTCCTATTTTAGATGTGACTTGAGCTAAAGGCTTAACATGTGTGTGAACAAGGTGAGTAATACCATGAAAAAGATTTGTGTCCATCATTATAGATCCTTTTCTTAAGAGCATCAAAAGTAGCCATAGTATCAGTATTGTGATTCTCTTCAAGAAGTCAATCATGCATTTTATCAATCTTAGTAGCAATCTTATAAACCTATGTAGGAGGAACCTTTAAAGCCTCATCCTCATCATAAGATGAATGAGAATAGTCATACTTCATAGAAGGATTATTATGTATGACCATCCTACATGTAAGAGCAATCTTGCATCACCCAAAAATATTTTCTTTTTAGACTTTCTATTTTAATAAGAAGTAGTAGACAGGGTGGCTACTATTTATGGGAACTTGCTATTTTTAGTAATTTTTCCATATGAGCTTGTTTTGTTATCATTTTTTACATGAAGTTTCATTTTAGATTAATTAGCCTACCATAAAAATCTCATTGCTCTAGCTTAAGAATCAGAGAAGTTATGTAGTGTCTCTCATGTTTGCAGTCTGTATCTTATCTATTTTGATTTGAGAGATACTTGATACTCTTATTTTATGTATTTTGAGATGATATGAGGGTTGAATGTTATAGTTTGATTCAATACCAGATATGCTTTACTGCTATGCTATTAATTTTAATATATTGGCATCTTGATGTCATTTTGAGATGACAATAGATCTTTGATGATACCTAATTATTTAGTATTTGGACATACTTTCTAATTATGTTATGTGATGTATTTTATGCTATGGTGATTTACATCATTCTTGTCTCTTTATGCTTTATGTGAATGTAAGTGATGTAAATGGATTAATTACTTATTTAATGCATTATTGCTTCAGCTATGATATTATTATGCAATTGCACTTGATCATGTATTTTAGTGTGTAGGAATTATATCCCTAGTAGTGGCACATGGAGTTAGTGATTCAGCTATTTATATTTTTCCAATATCATCCCTGTATGGTCGATGTATCCTTACTTTAATTGTTTAAATTAAAACCTTTCAATGATTATTAAATTTGAACTCATCTCCATTATGTGATTAGACTAGTGAGTGTGTCTGTGCATTTAGAGGTTTGTAATATCACAAAATGTGATTAGATTTTTTTTGTGATTTTGGATTTTTAGGCTTTAAATCTTCTCAAATTTAATTTTTGGCAGCTTTGCCTTAGGTAAATTCTTGTTACAAGAAATAACCCATTTTCATTTGGGTTTATTTGGAGTCTACCTAGTCTAACTGGTTATTTTCCCTAATTGACTATGCACTCAAAAAGTGAATAAATATTGAAAAAGCAGGTTTTATTATTCACTTCTCACTTTTTGAAAATACAAATTTGAGAGCTTTTCTAAAATCATGTTCTTGAAGGATTGGATTTTTTTTTATTCTAGGAGCTATGAGTGTGGGATCTTCACAAGGTCAAGCTTGTTGGATCTAGCTTGGGTAGACCTTGCTTTGTTGTGATTTCTGATTGCTTCAATGGGAATTTTATTTTATTGTGTAGGTTTTAGTTTCTACCCCTTTTATTTTCAGGTAGGGCTTTCCCTTTTTATTATATCTACCTAATTTTAGGTTCTTTTTTTATATCTTTTTGTCTAGAGCTAAGAACTAGTGTTCCCCTCCATTTCTGTTTGTTGGTTCTACCTAGTTAGTCGAGTATGAACATTTTTCTAACTTTTGGGATGGGGGTTTAGGGTTTCACACCATTATGTTGGTCATTTTTTCATATAGTTTCCAAACTAAATATTATTGAATTTTTGGGGTTTTACACCCAAAGACCAAATAGGTTTTAATTTTGAATTTTTTGAATTTTTGTGATTTTTACCTCATTTTGCATGCCACCCTATTTTCTCAAGTTTTCTTTCTATGAGTTTGGTTGTGGACATGGATCATCCATTTAGATGTCAATTAGACCATTGTTTCACTTTTATTGTTGGATTGGCATCTATGTTGCATCTATACTCCCAAGTTGTTTTTCCTTGAGTATTATTTATGCTTGTGTTATCATCCAGTCCTTGTGTTATGATCTTTGTGATGGTGGTGTGCCACACATGAGTATGTGTGCATACATTGGTTAAGTGACTTACAAATCCTAACTTTTCATGGTATTTCTAGAAGTTATGATCATTGGGGTTGGGTTGGGAATATGCATGCCTATAGGAACTTGGCATAGGATGATCATGGGTAGGACAAGGTAGCATATAAAGGGGGCTTCTATCTCATAGTCTACTGTCATGATGCCATAGAGTTGGTAGCAGAAGTTCTAAGTAAGTGATAACTAAATAAACACTAGGTGGTAATAAATTTTAAGATAATGAAATAATTCTTTAGTGTGAGAGCCTTCTATTGGGAAGTTGAGTCCACATAGATTTGAGCTTAAGATTTTTGATGCCAAGAAACTCTCCATGATGTCTACCCCTACTTAGTAGCCTATTGAGTATCTAACCAAGACCTATAGTTATGCATTGTCTATGTCTTGGTTCTAGTCATCATACTATCTAGTGTGTGTGTTAGCTATTGACATTGCTTTGTATGTGTTTGTGGTTGGATCATTATCTCCATTAGCACAATGGGTGTGTGTTAGCTTGTGGTGACTAATTACGGAAGTATTATACATACTTCATAAATTCTTTGCATTTTGAGGCATTTCCCAAAAAATAATTGATATTATTTGTCAATTCACCACTAAGGTTTGGGCTAATATTCACCAATTTATGGCTGATATGTTGTAACCCTAAAGTGGAAAAAATACATGTATAATAAGGCTTAGGGTTAGTGATTGTTTTAGCGTGAGTGATGCAAAAATTGGTTCCTATGGTGGTATTAAGCTATAAGGGATTACAGATTGTAATTAGGTTATAATCACTAGATTGTAATAATACTAGACTTGTTGTTTGGTGGATGTAGCCTAGGGATTGGGTGAGTCTTGTGTTCTTTTCTGTGATATATTATTTTCTAATATTGTTTATATTTTCATGTAATTTTTATTTTTGTCTAAGGTTCAATCCTAACAAGTGGTATCAAAGTGAGGTTTTTTTCCAATTATCCTCTACAAGAAATTCTCACGACTGAGTGGGAGTCTCACGGTTGAGTGGGAGCAATGGTAGATAAGGGTAAGCTAAGAGTTGATGGGTTTAATGGGAAAAATTTTCAGTTATGGAAGATGCAAATGGAAGACTATCTTTATCAAAAGGATTTATGGAAGTTGTTGGAAGGTAAAACCAAGAATCAGGGATCTATGTCAAATGATGACCATGATCTTTTGGATAGAAAGGCACTTGGAAGCATTCAATTATGCCTGGCACCATCGGTGGCATTTAATATTACAAAAGTGAAGCTAGAAAAGTTGATGCAAACCCTAGCAAAACTGTATGAAAAGCCCTCCACTTCAAACAAGGTATTTCTCATGAAGTGTTTATTTAATATGAAAGTGGTAGAAGGTGGATCTATTGTAGATCATTTAAATGAGTTTAATACTATTACTAGTCAGTAATCTTCTATGGGTATCAATTTTGATAAAGAAATTAGGGCTCTCTTGATTTGGTGGTCTTTGCCTAAAAGTTTGAATGGCTTGGTAATGGCTGTGAGTAATTCTATTCTTAGATTTAGTACCCTAAAATATGATGATGTGATTGGTGTTATAATGAGTGAGAAAACTCATAAGAAATCCTCAGTTGGATCTACATTAAGAATTATTTTGAATGCACAAAGTTGAGGTAGAACAACAAAGAGAGGAAGTAATTTCGGAAAATGTGGAAAATCAAGAGGAGAGTCAAAGAGGAGGAGGTCTCAATTGAGAGGACTGAATGACTACTAGTATTGTGGGAAACCAAGGCATAAAAGGAAATATTGTTGAACTCAAAACAAAAATGAAGGAGATAAACCAAATGGACACAAGAAGGAAAATGTGGTAAGTAATAAATTCAAAGGTGATGATTTACTTCTATCTTTAGAAAGTGTTCATGATTCATGGTTTTTAGACTATGGTGCTTCATTTCATGCTACACCTCATAGAGGTTATTTCATTGACTATGTCCAAGGGGATTTTGGGCTTGTTTATTTGGGAGATAATAAAACCTGTCAGCTTGTTGGGAAGGGAAAAGTTAAGATTAAGTTGTAGAATGGGAATCATTGGCTACTACATGAGGTAAGACATGTTCCAAGCCTGAGGAGGAATTTAATTTTAGTAGAGCAATTCGGTGATGAGGATTGTGTAGTTACTTTTAATGATAAAAATTGGAAGATTTTAAAAGGTTCCCTTGTAGTAGGAAAAGGTGTGAAAGTAGGAACCTTATATCTTTGTACAGGTCATATTGTTCCTTCTACTGTAATTGTTTCAGAGAAGAATGTTTAGGAATAGTTGTTGTAGTTGAGCAGGGAGAACAAATAGATGTTATAAATTCTAATACAACACTATGGCACAATAGACTTAGGCATATGAGTGAGAAAGGTATGAAAGTACTTCATTCAAAGAATGTTTTACCAAGTCTAAAATGTGTTAATATGGATTTCTATGGAAGTTGTGTGTATGGAAAATAAAAGAGAGTGAGTTTTGTGAAGACTGGGAAGGAAAACAAAAAAGAGAAATTAGAACTTGTCCATACTAATGCATGGATACTGGCTCAAGTATCTTCCCTTGGTGGCTTTCATTATTATGTTGCATTCATTGATGATGCAACTAGAAGAGTATGGGTTTATTTCCTTGGACAAAAATATTATGTATTTCAAAATTTTAAGAAATAGAAATGCTTGGTTGAAAAGGAGACTGGAAAGAAATTAAAATGTCTCAGATCTGATAATGGTGCTGAGTATTGCAATCATGAATTTGAAGATTATTGCTCCACTAATGGCATTCATAGACAAAAAAATTGCTCCAAGGACTCCACAAGAAAATGGAATGGCTGAATGCATGAACAGGACTATAATGGAGTGTGCAAGGAGCATGAGGTTTTATGTTGGGTCACCCTCATAGATGTGGGTGGAGGATGTCAAAAATACTATATATTTGATTGATAGAGGTCTCTCTACTCCTTTGATTTTTGGTATTCCAGAGGAAGCATAGACTAGTAAGAAGGTGACTTATTCTTTTCTCAAAACCTTCAATTGTGAAGATTTTGCTCATATAGATTCTGAAAATAGAACCAAGTAGGAAGATAACTCAAAAAAATGTATATTTTTTGGATGTGGCATTAATAAATTTGGTTATAGGCTTTGGGATTTTGAGAATCATAAAGTTGTAAGAATAAGGGATGTCATATTCAATGGGAAAGTGTTGTTCAAGGATTTTTTGCAGCAACATGAGAAGAAAGAAGATGATTATGTAGTGTTGGATGATACTCCAAAAGATGATGTTCCAACCATTCCTCATGGTGTGCAACAACCACAAAAACAAATACGACACACACAAGTGAATGTTAGATGGTCAACAAGGTAAATTAGACCTCCAAAAAGATTTTCTCCCTCTTTGTATTCTATTTTATTAATAGATGCTAGTGAACCTAAATGTTATGATGAAGCTATGTAGGTGGATACTAACATTCAGTGGGAGTGTAGTGAAAGATGAAATGGACTCTTTGCTAAAGAATAAGACATGGGATTAATGTAAGTTGCCTATAGGTAAAAGAGCTTTACAAAATAAGTAGATTTATAAGTTAAAAGAAGAGGATGGAGGTGAGAAAAGATTTAAAAGCTAGGTTAGTTGTAAATGGATTTGCAGAGAAAAAGGGCATTGATTTTGATGAGATGTTTTCTCTTGTTTTTAAAATGACTTCTATCCATACTATTTTAATTTTTGTGGCTACTAAAGATTTGCATTTAGAGTAGCTTGATGTTAAAATAGCCTTTGTTCATGGTGATTTGGATGAAGAGATATATATGGCTTAGCCATGGGGATTTGAGGTCAAAGGTAAGGAGAACTTAGTGCATATATTGAAGAAGAGTTTATATGGCTTGAAGTAAGCACCTCGGCAATGGTATCTAAAATTTGATAGTTTTATGCATGAGCATGGATATAGTAGGTGTCAATTAGATTATTGTATTTATTTTAAGAGGTTGGATGATGACAGCTATATTATTTTATGTTTATATGTTGATGATATGCTTGTAGCTAGGTCTAACATGGGTGACATTAAGGGGTTAAAATGCTAGTTAGCAAATGCATTTACTATGAAAGATTTGGGGGCAGGAAAAAAAATCATTGGTATGAAGATTTGTAGAGATAGGAAGAATAGGAAATTGACACTATCACAGGCTAATTATGTTAATAAGGTGTTATAACATTTCTCTATGTAGAATGCTAAAGCTGTTAATGCACTTTTACCTAGTCATTTGAAGTTGACTAAGGAGATGTGTCCTAAAACACAAGAAGAGGAGGATAAGATGTCTAAGGTACCCTATGCTTCAGCTATAGGAAGCTTTATATATGCTATGTATGTACAAAACCAAATATTACACATGTAGTGGGAGTCATTAGCAAATATATGAGTCATCTAGGAATTGAGCACTGAAATGCAGTAAAATGGATTCTCAGATATTTGAGAAGAACATCCAATAAATTTTTACACTTTGTGGGCTATACTACCAACTTACAAGGCTATGTTGACTCAGATTGGGTAGGAGATATTGATACCAGGTGGAGTTAGGTTATGTATTTACTATTGGTGGGGTGGCAGTGAGCTAAGTTTCTAGGTTATAGAAGGTTAATGCTTTATCCACCACAAAAGCAAAGTATGTTGCTACTATAGAGGTAGCCAAGGAGATGATATGGCTTCAGTTCTTCTTAGAATAATTAAGACACCCTTAGAGGGATGATTATTTTTTTATAGATAGTCAGAGTGCCATTCATCTTACAAAGAATTCAGCTCTACATTCAAAGACTAAACACATTTAGTTGTGGTACCATTTCATTCGATCAGTTTTAGATGATGGACAATTAAATCTAGATAAGATACATACAAATGACAATCCAATAGATATGTTTACAAAGGTAGTGACAAGGGAGAAGCTGAATTCCTCTTCTACTTTGATTAGTCTTTTTGATTGAATAGGAACACAAGAACAACAGAGTCCAGGGGAGTTTGATCCAATGCAAACCTCATGGGGTAGTGGCATAGCTACAGTATCAGTCTCTAAGTGGGAGATTGTTGTGTAATGTAGAGTCTGATCAGTCCCCAAGTGGGAGACTGTTAGCTTGTGGTAACTGATCAGGAAAGTATTGTACATACTTTATAAATTCTACTATTCACTGATTCACCACTAAATTTTGGGCTAATATCTAACAATTTATGGATGATACGTTGTAACCCTAAAGTGGCAAAAATACTTGTATAAAAGGGCTTAGGGTTAGGTATTTTTTTAGTGTGAGTGATGTGAAAATTGGTTCTTGCAATGATATTGAGCTATAAGGGATTACAAATTGTAATCAAGTTGTAATCATTGGATTGTAATAATATTGGACTTTTTGTTTGGTGGACATAGCCCAGGGATTGGGTGAACCATGTTAAATCTTGGTGTCTTATGTTCTTTTTTGTGATCTATTATTTTCAGATATTGTTTATATTTGTATGTAATTTTTATTTGTGTTTGAGATTTAATCCTAATAGTGTGGGCCTATGGGTTTCATGTGGTTGGGAGGCGTAGCTACTTATGCCATTGTTGGGGACTAGTGTAAAGAGATGATCTATTATCCTAGTGCAACCATTGCTAGATGTTTTCACTTGGTACTTCACGTTCTAGAGTATGCTTACTTATGAATTATGCTTTCATTGGGATGCTTTTATATCATGTTTAGATGATGTTAATTATTGACACATTTTCTTATTATGATGATTAGCATATGATAGATGATATTATCTAGTTTTGTAGGATTATCTTATGCTTTACTTCTAGTATGTTAGATTTTCTTATGCTTAAGTAGTAGCATGTTTTAGTAGTGACATTCTTATATGATAGTACTAATGATTTGATCAGTAGCTTGGGATGTTATGCATGAGGGATGGCTAGGGTCCATGATGGTCTTATGATGCTATTATGGTTGGGAGGAACTGAATACTTAGTTTGGTTGTATTAGTTATTGTGATGTTGTTTTAGTACACTATGATGCTTCCTTTTATACTTTGCCTTTACTACTTGTTAGATGGTTGGATGTTGATTTCATCTTTTAGTATTGTGTTTGAGTGTTTATGCCTCAAATTATGGATCTGGTATTCCTTGGTGTGGAGGTTTTGAAGTCTATTTTACCCTTTTGTTTTTCCTTAAGAGTTTTTCCTTGTGTTCTTGGGTGACCATGTGTCAGCATGGGGCAATACAATAATGTTTTACATGCCCAATATAGTTTTGTCATGTGTTCCCTGATTGTGTCACATGCCTCTTAGAGAAATATCATGTTATACTTTCTAGTATCACACCCCATTGAAGAAGTATCATACAATACTTGTAAATTATTGCATGCCCTTAAGAGAAGTGTCATCAAAACCCTAAAAGTGTTGTCCTCCTTATTGAGAAATATCATGCTTTACTAGAAAGTATCACCTAGTGTTGATTTAAAGTATTGCTTGGTTTTTGTAAAAATCTGTCTAGGTGGACAGTGGGCACTTTTGGGTAAGACCCAAAAATTTAGGCATAGTTTTGGCTACCCTCTTAGGTTATTTTCAATCCTTTGGTGTCATATTTTAAATTCAAAATGTTTTGATTCGAATTCAGCTTTGCATCTTCTGTTGTTAGTCATTTTGGTTAGTATTGGCATTTGGAGATCCACTGGTGTTAGGATGTTTGGTTAGTCTTCCATTATGATCTTTGTGATCCTCGTATTTCATATGTTCTATGCATCCATACTTGTTTTTTAAAAAAAATTATCTTGGCTTGTATTTATCCTTATTCCCAAGGATCTCTGGGTGGGGCATTACAAGTTATTGTACATTTTTTATGGAAAAATTTGTGAAAAAATCTTTAGGCTCACAATTGGAGGCCTTAGATTGCCTCTATGAGGTATGAAAACTTAGTGGAAGGGCACTTTCACTATTCCAAGCCTATAGATCAGGAGCTAGCATTTTTCAAAAGTGGTTATAATAGCCAATCAGAGCAATAGTTCACAACTTATGGCCTTTCAAAGTTGGGCTGCCCAAAATATTTAAAATAATTGTCAAAGATGTATTTGGTTGACTCTATATGTATTGTTAGGGTCGATCGGCCCTAGGCATTAAGTTTCAATGTCTAGAACCTTCTTAGGCAACATAAAATTGCCTATTTAAGAAAGGCCTGAACATTGTCCAGTATAGCTCTGGGTGGTAGTTCGTAGCTTAGTCTTGTAGATTACAGTAATGAAGGTGCCCATGTGAGTTAGCATATTGTACTTGTGAATTCTTAATCCATATTTTTGGCATAAATAAGAAGTCCATATTTTGTTCTCGCATTTGATGTTGTTTCTTTGTTTCTATTATGGTTAATGGAATTAAGGGGAGTAACCTTCATCAAGTGGTATCAGAGCTAGAGTTTTAAGTGTGTGGCTAGATTGCTAACAGTGAGGCAATATAGACCAAGATCATGGTTTGGGCTGAGTGTGTAGATAGATTACTGATTGTGAGGCAATTTGCACTAGGGTTTCAATGGAAGCACAAAAATTCCACCATGAAGAGAATATGGTAGAAGAGTTGTAGGTGTTACACCTGAGGGTTTTAGAGCCCTCTAAAGACAAATGCAAGAATTGGAAGAACCAATGCATAGAGGAATAAATCTTCCCATAAGAGATGAAAGCAAAGATGAGGACAAAGTAGAAGAAAATGTTGAAGCAGATGCAGTTCTAAACCTAGAGGAAGAGAATCTTTTTAGGGTCATCTCCAAGATTGGAAAAAGACCTAAGTTTAAAGTTCTCATATTTTGAGGAAATCTTAAGCTAGAGGAAGAGATCGATTGGATTAATGAACTAGAGGAGTACTTTGAGTATGAGGATATTGAGGATCCTAATAGGGTCAAGTTTGTGAAGGTGAAACTAAAGGGGCGTGCAAAGATCTAGGGGTAGGAGGATTATTTAGAAGTAAATAGAAAGGGAAAGGACAAAATCACTAGATGGGATCAAATGATAGCTAAACTAAAGAGACAATTCATTCCTATGAATTATGAGCTTCATCTATTAAAGAAAATGCAATGATTGAAGCAAACAAGAAAATCTATTCAAGAGTATACTAAAGAGTTCTATCAAGTTCTCATTAGAATCAGCCATGCAGAAGCTAATAAGGGGAAATTGGCCCACTATCTTAATGGGTTAAGGCCAAGTATTTAGGATGAGCTAAGTCTAGTTTAAATGAACAATATTGAGGAGACATACCAATTTTCCCTAAGAGTTAAGGAAAATCTAAGAAAGAAGTTTGACAACAAGAATAGTGGAAGAGGTCATGGTGGAAGATCTGGCAGATGACTTTATGGAGGCTATAATGATTATCAAAAGAACAAGGATATGGCTGGAAGTAGCAATTAGAAATAGAGGGGAAACATTTCCAATTGTTTCCATGATCAAAATAATAGATATCAAAGAGGAAGAGGAAGAGGAAAAGGATCTAGAAGAGGAGGCTTCTATGGGAAATGTTTTTACTATAGAGAAGAAGGGCATAGAGTATTTTAATGTTCCTAGTGCCAAGGAAGGATAGACTAAAGAGAAGAAGGCTTGGCCAAAGTTGCACATGTTGATGAAGATGTTAGATCATCACATTCTGAAGATGTTGAAAGAAGAGAAGTCCTATTTAATGGAAGAGTCCTACTAAGTGGTAAGAATGAACTTGATCAAAGAATGAGCTTGTTTCACACAAGGTATAGATGTGAAGATAAGTGTTGTGATGTGATCATTGATGGTAGAAGTACTAACAATATGGTGCCAAAAATGATGATCATCAAGTTCAAGCTAAAGAGAAAAAACACCTATGTCCATATCGTATCGCTTGGGTACAAGATGACCACAAGGTCATGGTCAATTAGAAATGCTCCATGAAGTTCAAGATTGGAAGCTACTAGGATGAGGTATTATGCGATATCATACCTATAGACATATGTCATATGTTGTTAGGTAGGCTGTGGTAGTTTGATAGGCATGTTGTACACAATGGGTGAGCAAATACCTACACTCTAACCAAGGATGAAGTGAAGCATAAGTTGAAGTCATTTAAGGAGAAGAAGAAAAGGTATGTAGTGCTACTAGAATTTTTTTTTTTGATGTAAAAGATTTTCTCAAAGCTATGAAGTGTGAGCATATGTGTTTTTCTATAACTCCAAAAGATAGTAAAGAAGAAGTAGAGGAAGTTCCTATAGAAATTGTAAATATGTTGTGAGAGTTTTCTAATATTGTATCAGATAATGTACTTAATGGATTGCCCCCAATGAGGAAGATTAGTCACTAGATGGATTTGGTTCTAGGAGCTAGTTTTCCAAACAAAGCAGTGCACAGAATGATACCAATAGAAAGTGAAGAGTTGAAGAGACAAGTTCATGAGTTGTTGCAAAATAGGTTGATTTGAGAGAGTATGAGTCCATGTATTGTACCAACCATATTAACACAAAAGAAAAATGGAGAATAGAGGATGTGCATAGATTTTTGTGCTATCAACAAGATCACAATCAAGTATAGATTTCCATTACCAAGGATGGATGATATCATGGACTATTTGAGTGGAGTTGAGTATTTCATAAAGATAGATCAAAAGAGTGGATACCATCAAATTTGTATCAGAGAAGGTGATGAGTGGAAGACTACTTTCAAGGAAAAAAAAGGACTGTATGAGTGGTTAGTCATACATTTTGGGCTAACCAATGGATCAATCACTTTCATGTGTCTCATAAATGAGTTACTGAAGGAGTTTCTGGGTAAGTTTTTCATTATTTACCTAGATGATATTTTGATCTTTAGTAAGACATTGGAGGAGCATTTGACCCATATTCACAAGGTTGAGGGATGAATGTTGCTAATAAACCTAAAGAAGTGCATTTTTGTAAAGGAGTTGGTGTACCTGGGATTTCTAATTTGAGCAGAAGGTCTGAAAATGGACCCAAAGAAAGTGAAGGCTATCCTTGAATGGCCTACTCCAAGGAGTTTGATAGAGGTAAGATCTTTTCATGGACTAGCTAGTTTTTATAGAAATTTCATAAGAGGTTTTAGTAGTATTTTTGGACCCCTAATTGAAACAATGAGAGGGGATAGGAAAGAATTTAAGTGGACTATAGGACTAGATAAGAGTTTTAATTTGTTGAAATAGAAAGTTACTAAGCAGCTTATTTTAGCACTTCCTAATTTTAACAAGGTGTTTCAAGTAGACTGTGATGTTAGTGGTACTGCAATAGGAGTTGTTATAAGCCAAGAAGATAGACCTATCACTTATTTTAGTGAGAATTTGAATGATGCAAAAAGAAAATATTATGTTTATGATCAAGAATTTTATGCTATAGTTCAAGCATTGAAGAAGTGGAGACACTATCTTCTTCCTAAGGAGTTTATTTTGTATACTGATCATCAAGTTGTTGAGATAATGGGTCTTGCACACATTTCATATTATTGTTATATTGTATTATTTTATTTTATTATGTAATGTTGCACCTAGATGGTTTTGTGATTTTCACATTTTGTTAGGTCTTAAGAGGCTAAAAGTCAGATATTGTTTATTTCAAGCATAGCTTAGGGCATAGCTTGGGCATACAAAGTCAAATTTTGGACTTTGAGTTGTCAACAAAAATCTCTTGGAGAAATATACACATTGGTTCAGATTTGGTGCATGTTTGGCATGGTTTATTTGGTGATATATTGATCTAAATAGTTTATGGTATATATTGACTATAGTAACATTGTGATTTTATGACATTGTATGTTTGGAGATTTAAGATTTGATGTCATTGTATACTCACTACATATTTTAGATTGGTCTCATGATTATATGATTATCATTGTTTGGTTTGGATATATATGATGAATTGTTGGGTCTACAAGTTATGTAATGTTGTAAGCGGTCTATACTTATAGGTTGCATTTATAGCTTGGATATGGGTTGTCTTTTCCCATTGATATTTCATTATTGATACATATTGAAATTGGTGGCTTAAATTTCGGTTGTCTATGCCCTAAGTCACATGATATGATTTTTTTTTCTTCATATAGTAGGAATGAGATGTTGTTACTAGGTATAGTAATGGTGGAGGATTGTGGATGACTATTTTATGCTAATAGGTTGGACTTGTTGAGAGTTAGATAATCAGCTCATAGATGTGATCATGGTGCCATGGGTTTTGGCATGACATGATTGGATATATAGGTACATCCTTGATGTTCATTGGTTTGAATTCTTGATTTGGTTATGGTGGTATGTCTTCTTGGTTGAGGATCATGGTTATTTGATTTCTTTTGAGGAGCTCATGATATGCACTTTGAGTTCTTGGATAGTTTGATGCCTTGGTTGATTCTCATGGTTAGAGGATGGTTTTTCATCATGATGGCATAGATACCTTGGATACATGGTTTAGTAGGAAATTGTGATAGTGATGAGGTGATAGTGTAGGATTAGTTCCTAGTTTGGTTTGTATCTTATTGGTTTTGAGATCTTGGTTTCACTTGGTATTGACACTTTGGTTGTGTAAGTGTAGACCTAGAGGATATTCATGTAGGAGATGAGTTTTATGATGCCATAGGTGACTTGGTACCACAGTTGCATGGGAGTTTCTAGCATTGATATATGTATTGAGTGTTTTCAGATGTTGAAGGTTTGTCTTAGATCATGTAGTTGTAGAAGTGTCTTTGACATTTGCACGGTGCACTTGTTATCTTCATGGTGTTTGGAGATGATCCTTGATGGTATGTGGAGATGGTTTTTCTTCATTATGTGTGAAGATGGTTGCATCTTGAGAACTCATAGGGTTCTTGGTAAAGGTATGATTTATGCTTTTATTTGGCATGTTATTCTTGGAGCTAGGATGGTTTCATTATTATGTCATGATATACTCTTGATACATGTTTAGATTTTTGACAAGTTATTGTATGTTCATATGGAGCATGTTATCTCTTTGGTTGAGATATTTAGATCATGTTGTCATGTTTATGTTCCTAAGGCCATAATTGGAACTTTGACATTGATCTTCGTTTAGTTTATTGGTATTGAGTACATTGATCATAAGTTGGATACTTCATGATATTGCTATGTTTCATTTGGAGTTTGTTAGAAATAGGGACTATTGAGAGAGGGTGAGAGGGTGAATCAATAATCCATTAATTTTAGTCACCAACTAGATATTATTACTTACTTTAGATCATATATAAAAAATCAATAAAGTAATGTTGAATAGTAATAGTAACAATGCACAAAGATAACTCAGAACACCATATTTTGTTAACTAGGGAAACCCTGGCCAAGGGAAAATCTCAATGGGGATGATACCCACAAGATAATATATTGATATATAAGTTCCTTGTTAGAGTATGGACCCTATTATGAGTCAATGAGAAAATTTAGTATAAGGAGGCCCTGTTAGGACACTTTAAATCCTTGTTAGGAGATTCCAACCCTGTTAGGAGTTGTGGTACAATGTATGCAAGAAAAGGCCACTACCCAAACATAAAATTTTAATTACAAGAAGATCTCACTACTCAAACATGTAATTTAATATTATCTCTCTTCCTTGACTAATCTCTAATCTTCAACTTGATCTTGGATCACCAGATAGCTCATATAAAACTTCACATATATTACTTTCACAAGAGTTCATTCTTTAAAATTCACAATTCACATTTTTCACAATAGCTCTACATCTTAACGAAAAATATTCTTTGCATAAATACCATGCCTTTACACAAATTTTTGCTGGGTCAACTAACACCACAATTCACTTTTCCAAGTTAGAGTAAATATCTAGGATGTTAGCCCTAATTGGACAAGTAATTTTTTTGTAAAGAAAATAGTTCTTTCCTTCAATTCCATTGTCCTACTTCATCAAAACATGATTATCTTTGTTTTATATAGTCTATACTAACTTTCAAGTTATACATGTCATCAATAACATATATACTACCTCCATCTAACTTCACTAGTCATAATATAACATTAGCAACATGTTATAAACAAAACAATACACTATTATAAACCAAATTCTATGCTTAGAGAATTTTTTGATTACCAAACACTAAGTATCTTTATTTTTGAGGTTTCTTGTTAGCATGTACATCATGTGTTGCCATAAATGACAACAATTACATATCACTATTATAAAATTTTCAACAATCTCCCCCTTTGGCATTGATGGCAACAAAATAGGGAAAATTGGCTAAGTGACAAAAACTTAACATAAACAACATATAATCATTACATCTATTACAACTTGTTCAACTTTACATATGCTCCCACTTACAATATACTTTACTACTTTTATTCATATTTTATCTCTCCCCTTTTTGACATGTATACAATTTTCACATGTATCTCTCCCCCTTTGACATAAATGACAAAGGTTAAAATGTCAATATTCTATCCAAAAAGTGTCAAAACTATTGTCCTTCCTTATGCTGGTATGATCTTCATACATTCATTAAAAATAGCCTTCAGACTATAGATACCTTTGGTCCATGTTTCCTTGGTAGACTCGGTTGAGGTGAGAATTGCACATAAGTCATATGATGCAATGTCAATTGCATTAATATCTGAATGCAAAAAATTTGAATATGTTTTCTTGGCCTTGACACATTCCTCTAATTGTTTCTCAAAAAAACATAATTTTAGAGCAATAGATTCTCTAAAATCAGATGTCTTCTTCAAAATATGCTCTTTCTAAAGTTCTAGTTTCTTGATATCACTATGAATACTAGCAACTTGACCTTCAAAATTAATTACTTTACAAGATGAATGTTGGATCTGGCTAGATAAAGTCTCTAGCTCACTCTTCTTTAACTCTATCTAACTATCAATGTCTTTAGTTAGCTTGTATGATAGCGTACACTTTATATACAAGGTTTTCCCTTCTTGTTGACATTTCCAAAGTTCTTTTATACAAGTATCAAGATTAATTAAGTCATTCTTTATATTCTAACAGGTGGTGCTAAACAAGTTAACATCATGGGAAATGTGTGCCTTGCCTCTGCAACATTCAACAAATTTGTAAACTTTTCATATAAAAATTTAGCATAGCTAGTGCTCTTTGTTTGAGATCTATTTTAGTGTGTTGAACTACCAATTTACTATGCAATCTATCTATTACTTCCATTAATATTTTCTACAAACTTTTCACTATTTTATTCTTCTATATAAGTTTGGATAGTAATGAGATCAGATCTATTTGATCATCATCATCAGTAGCCAAATTGGAAATTGAGAACAGAGTGCATAAACTAGATGGTTTAGTCTCATCCTCCCTCTATTTTTTTGTTGCTTCTTTTATTCTTTTCTCTTCTTCTTCTTTCTTTTCCTTTTCCTCTCTTTCTCTCTTCTCTTCCAATCTTTTCTTTTCATCTTCCTTGATTTTCATTTTCGTCTCTTCATCTATAATCCTTCTCTTTTCTTCATCTTCCTTTGTTTTCTTATCTTCCTGAAGAAATTTTTTCTTGGATTCCTTTATTTCTTCTTCTAGTAGCCTCTTTTCTTTGTCAATCTATCTCAACTTATCCTTAATATCCTCAGTGTCTAGTTCATTTGGTTCAAAACTACCAAATGGATTAGTATCATCAATGTTAATGGTAATATTGGTTTGATCAATCTTCATAGTGTCACCATTTACTAACACTTTCAAGGTTCTAGGAGTTGGAGGAGATGTTACCTCTATCAAAATTTGACTGATTGTTATTGCAGTCTCATTTCTTAACTTATCCTTTTCACCAATCATAAATAGAAATTGTCTGAATTTATTCCTCAAATACGGTGTGAGATTATTCAATAGTCTTTTAATTTCATCTCCATCATCAGTCTTGCAAATGTCTCTAAGCATAGACTTCTGAAGTTCAAGGTCTTCTTCCCTTGTAGGAGCCTTCTTCTTAATGAGTCTCTCATAGACTTTATGGTTTATAATGCTCTCAAGGTCCTTCAATTTTAGATTATTTGATACAATATATCTCATTGTAGATATATCTATCTAATCTTTCTCAAAATTGTTGTACAAATCATAAAACTTATTTATCTAAACAAAATTACCTTCACTTGCAATAGCTATATTAATCTTTTTTATCTTCAGCTTCCAAGGTTGTCAAGCTTTACCTACTACTTGCTTAGGTGGAGTCACCATTTTTGCTTATTTAGTTTCTTGTTCCTCATCTTCTTCATCGCTAGAGTCAATTCTCAACAATGTTTTCTATCTCTTTCTTAGTCCTATTGCCAACTATTTGACTCTCTTTGTCTTTGTGGACACTGCTTTCACTAATCTTTTAGACTTTCTCTTTGGTTCACTGGGTTGAATATCAGACACTACTACATATGAAATGCTTTATTATGAAGATGTCTTAGCAACTGGTACTAAAAAAATTTGTATGTTTAGTATACCTTGCTTCATTATCTACCTTGCAGCATCAGATTCACTCTCTATCATTCCAACCTCTAATAGTGCCTTTCTCATTATAGATTCAACCTTCTTGTGTGATGCCTTTTCTAAGGTTTCTTGATGAGCTTGCTATGTAATCTCATCATATGTGCCAAATCTATGTTTAGCTTTGTCTTTTTCTGAATTCAATAAAAAATCAATATAACCAACTATAACATCATCATTCAATTCATAGCTCAAGGGATCTAGAAATGTCTCTAGAAGTTCCATTGCTTGAATATATGTATGATCTATATCAATTAGAATACAAATGTCTTCTTTGAATCTATCCACAATTTTTGGTGCAATTCTAAATCTTTATTTCATTTCATTCTAGAATGTTCTCATTATTAGGTTTTCACTATCCAATATTTTGTCTACAAGATGCCTTTTACATATCTTTATAATTTTCTCCATTGTGCATCTATCACTACTCATTATATCTGTGGCTAATAAGTAAGGAAATCTCTTAAGTACATGAAAAAATATGTGATTTATTAATGATTGGAATCTAAGCACACCATTCTTTGTTCTCTTAATCTTTTCTAGGTTCTCTAGGAGTTGCATTCTTATTATTTCACTAGATTCACTTGCTCTTTCTCCACACATATCTTGTATGTTGCATATATGAATCCTACTAAGAGTTCATCAATCTTTGAACTTGCACAAACTAAATAAGAAATAATTCTATGTAGAAATCTCACATCATCTTGCTTGATGGTGCTGATCACCATAGCCTTACCATTATACACTACCTTAGTATAGCTTTTAACTTTCTTTTTGAACATCTTCTCACCTATAGGTACACTACCTTGTTTGCTAAGACCAATTACCTCATGAATAAGGTTGGCAAAAATGTATACTACATTGTCTTGCATCCATAGATTTCCATCATGTATCTTACTTAATATAATTTGTGTCCATTCATCTATGTCTAATTCATGGTAGAAATGATACTTAAACAAGTCTAATTCCCTTAGATGTTCAAATTCAGGTGTCATAGTCATGTCATGGTTGAAAACCAATTCCATATCTTTGTTCATGAATTCACTACCAATCAACTCAAACTTGCTATTTAAATAACTTCCAATGTCTTCAAGAAAAACTACATTGTTCGGAGTGATAGACAACACTGAGTTAGGGTTTTCTTTAGTAGATTTTATGGAAACAATCTTTAACCTAGGTCTATCTTTGTTCTTAACACTGTGTGCTACTAACATATCCATGATTCTATCAATTATTAACTTTTACTAAACAATTTTATGAAAAAAATGATAAAATACCTCTTTCCAAAAAATAGGTTTTGCTTCAAAATCACTCTAACAAGTTGCTTTAGAATGTTCTTCACTTCGGATGTGTTTGTAATGAAGTGAAAATCAATTGTGTACTCCATTTATCCCATCAACTTGAACTTGCATTAATTGCATACTTAGCAAATATGAAAAAGTTTTCAATTACCACTATGTATTCAAATTACTATTTAGAATCATCTATCTAATCTTTAGATGTTACTCGAGGTTTACTATAGCCTCCTTTCATGATGAAAAACATTCTCAAAACTTTGCATCATGAAATTCTTTGCAAAAACATACTTTTCATATTTTGTTATAGAAGCAACCTTTACCATAATATTAGTAACTTGAAATTCCTTCATAACTTATTTAAATGAGCTCCAAATTACAAGTGAGCTTAGGTATCATCTAAACATAACTAGATACACCTTTTTCCAACATCTCTACCTCTAATTCGACTTCTGAATGAAGTTCTTAAATTTTGATATTGTAAACAAGCTTTATTCAACTTACTTGAATCAAACTCAACAACTAACTTCAATATTCTTGTCTCATCATCATCTAATGAGATATCTACTCCTTTTATAAATGATTCATTAAGTTCTTCTCAAAGTTCATTAATAATGTTTCTATGTTCCTCATTTTTTTGTTAGTTCCAAAGTTCCTTTCATGGTTCTCTCTATCATTCCTGATGTTCCTTCTATTCCCAAAGTTTCTTCCATTATTTATTCTAAGTCTGAAGTTTCTATCCATTCTACAGTACTTTTCTATGTGTCTAAAGTTGTTGCATAACTGACATACTGGTACTTTGCTTCTAGGATTCTACTAATCATCAGGTGTCTAAAGTTGTTACACTTATAACACATGATCTGTCTTCTATCTTCATAAGATCTTCCTTCTCTTGATGTCATTTCATTAGATTTGCTTCTATTTGCATGGTTAGTTTTTCTAGATATTCTACAATTTCTTCTATCACTATCATACTTAGGTTTCCTACAATAAATTGCATTATGACCCATACCATGAAAAATATGACAATAAAAGTCCTTAATATGATTGAATAATTTATTAGTACAATCTCTTTTCATATGACCTATTTCATTACATAAAAAGCACTTGCCTCTAAATTCATGCCTAGTTTCCATAGGAGTCTCCACTTGCTTTAGTTAATCCAAGATTTCAACTTCCCTATTTTTCTCAACTTCTTTAGGTTTCTCAGAAGATTGACTTGGTTCAATCTTATCATCATATTTGTCTTTTTCTTTCTAATCCAATCTAATCTCAAGTTTCTTTGCAAACATGTTAATTAGATAACCAAGACTAGTCTTATCATAAGTAGGCCTCTATATTTTCATTGAATCATCAAGATTTTCTTTGCTAGAATAAAGCTTCTCAAGATGTTGTTTGCACTATGTCAATTCACCTTTCACAATAGTATTGTACTTATGGAGTTTTTTGTGATCTTATTTCAATGTTTCAAACTCAACTGTTTTCTTTGCCAAACTTTCTCTTAAATCTACATTTTTAGTCTTCAAATCAAATTCAGCTTTGCTAGGATCATTTCTCAAAGTCAATTTTATATTTGTAATCTTCAACTCATGCTTCAAGATCTTGTACTATATCTTCAACTTTGAATAGTCATCATCACTAGTTCCAAATTTAGTAGACTCTTGCTTGGATTTGAGATGTTTAATCTTTTCCTTCAATTGACCAATGTATACTTTGGAGTCTTCATATTTTTCCTTCAGCTTATCTCTTTCTTTGATAAGGAGATCAATTTGTTCAAGAGCTTCTTCATCAACTATTTTATATCCATAGGGATCTTACTTGAGTTGTTAAGCCTCTTCAAAGTAACTACACTTTGATACCAATTATTAGAAATAAGGATTACTAAGAGGGGGGTTGAATTAGTAATCCACAAAATTTAATCACCAACTAGATATTGTTACTTACTTTAAACCAAACATAACAAAATAAAAAAGTAATGTTGAATAGTAATAGCAACAATGCACAAAGACAATAACTAAGAAAACCTTGGCCAAGGGAAAACCCAAGTGGGGATGATACCCACAAGATAATATATTGATATATAAGTTCCTTATTAAAGGATGGACCCTCTTAGGAGTCAATGATAAAATTTAGTATAAGGAGTCCATATTCAAAGACTTTTAATCCTTGTTAGGAGACTCCAACCCTATTAGGAGTTGTGGTACAATGTATGCAAGAAAAGCCCAATGCCCAAACATGAAATTTTAATTACAAGAAGAGCCCACTACTCAAACAAGTAATTTACTATTATCTCTCTTCCTTAACTAATCTCTAATCTTCAACTTTATCTTATATCACTAGATAGCTCATATAAAACTTTGCATATATTGCTTTCACAAGAGTTCACTCTTTACAATTTGCAATTTACATTTTTCACATTAGCTCTACATCTTATCACAAAATGTCCTTTGCATAAATACCATGCCTTTAAAAAAAATTCTATTGGGTTGGCTAAGGCCACAATTCACTTTTCCAAGTTAGAGTAAACATCTAAGATGTTGGCCCTAATTGGACAAGTAATTGTTTTGTAAACAAAATAATTATTTCCTTCAATTATGTTGTCTTGCTTCATCAAAACATGATTATCTCTATTCTATATAGTTTTTACTGACTTTTGAGGTTATACATGTCATCACCAACATGTATACTATCTCCATGTAACTTTTCTAGTGATTTTAGCAACATATTATAAACAAAATAATACACTACTATTAACCAAATTCTATACTTGGAGAATTTTCTGATTACCAAACACTAAGTATCCTTATTTCCAAGGTTTCTTGTTAGCATGTACATCATGTGTTGTAATAAATGGAAATAATTACATATCACTATTAGCCAAATGTAAATAGAGTTGGCATTGATCGATTGGTTACAAGTGCTCATGTATACTTAGGGATAGTGGTGATGTTGATCTCTCTTGGATTAGAGAATTATTTGTTGGAACGGTTGATGGTTTCAGCAGGAAGTCTAAGGGGCATTCACATGATATGAACTTGAGAGGAGATTATTCTTAGATGAGTCTTGGTTGGAGACTTAGATATCTTGATGAGAATTCTCATTCCCCACCCTTGGTTTACTCAGCAATTTGCTACTTGAGAGGTATAGCCCATTGTTTCTCTCAAGTGCATTATGTTAATGCTTATCTTTCATGGATATGGATCTTGAGCTATGATACATGAGTTAGTTCTAGAGGGTTCATTTGAGAGATGGATTAGCATTGGTTATCTCCATTTACATAGGTTATTATGTTGGTTGAGTTTGGGAGATGGTTTTATATTGGGCATATTCCTTGGATTAGGAATAGTTTGTGAGTTTGATCTTCTTGTGAGAGGCGTACATCCATGATTATTTATATGGTATGGTTTGGGTGTTGTTTTGGCTTCTTCCTAAGGTTTAATGGAGGAGATCATACTTGCACAATTTACATCTAGAGGTGTGTGTAGAAGGACATAAAACAAGTTATGATTTGCATGGTTTCTCTTTGGTCTTGGTTATCTTCCTAGCTATTTAGTTTTTCTTACATTGGATTTGAGATTGGTTAGAGATTGTGATCATTAGTTTGTGCTAATGCATGTCATGTGAGAGATGACATGGTTATTTTTTTATCTCTTTCTTTTGTTGGTTGTGGAGAGCTTGGGAGATTGTTGAAGATATTTTGAGAGTTGTTCTTGCAGGCTATTGGTTCATGTGTTGTGGATATCCTTGAGACTACATGGATTCACTTCTTTGAGATGTTGTGAGTTGATTGGTTATAGATTTGACATTATTTTTTTCAATGGGAGCTTCTTTGTATATATGTGGTAGGTATTGCTCTTGAGGCTTGTGATTGCAGGTTATAGATTAAATATGTTGATGATGTAAGATTCACTTGGTATACCTTTGGAGGTATTGATAGTTGGATGGGTTTCACACTTGTTGTGGGTGTTATTTCAGCTATGGATATTTTGACAACTACAGATACATGTGATTACCTTTGGATCAGGTTTTTTATGCTTGGCATTTCAGTTGGTACATGATTTTATGATCTTCTAATGTGACAAGTTGGGTGGCTTTCTCTTTGGATGGATTCTATGTATATTTGGTGGCAATGGCATAATAAGAGGTGAGATCATTTGTATTTGAGATGTTGGATACTTTGATTTTGTTGCGAGCACTAAGATGGAGCACTTTGTTTACTTTGATCCATAATGGTGGATGTGCTGGGAAGATTTTTCCCTTATTCATCTATGTGGCTACAGATTGATCCTATGCAATGTATACAACAAGTGGGAGATTTTTGAAATATTGGGTGTTGTACACATTGCATAATATTGTTATATTATATTATTTTATTTTATTATGTACTATTGCACCTAGATGGATGTGCAACATGTAAAGATTCCCATGGGATATACTTGATGAGTTGTATTGTAACATTGTGATAATATTTCATGTAATTATTTAATATTGGAGAAAAGAATTAAATTTTTAATATTAAATGTGGGGCCAATGGGATAGGTAGTATATGGTTTTAGCACATGGTTTATGTAATACTACTTGGTGGTTTTGTGGGACTTGCTGCTATATAAGTAGTCACAAGGGTAGTTGTTGTGTGAGAAGATAGAAGGAAAAAAAGAAAAGAGTCCAACAAGACAAGGCTTGACAGGTTAGCTAGAGAAGCATTTGTAAAGGTTAGAAGCATGGCATGGGATGTGCGGATTCATGCTTGTTCACATGGATTGCTCAATTGTGGCTATGGCTTTGAAGGCTTCCATGGTTGTATTGCAATGATATTTTTGGCTGAATAATACATGGTGAGGAATGCTTTTGGAGATTGGGTTTTTTCCCTCAATGAGGGTTTCCCAAGGTATATCTTATATTAAATTTTTGTGGGTATGTTTCCTATTCTCTTGCATGTGGATTTCAATTGCATATTTGTTTCAGATCTATTATGGGCTATGTGGAAATAGTTATATTCTTTATTGCAAGTTTCCTTACACAAGCTTAGCAATATTTGAATAGTCAAGAAAAATTGAACCAAAGGCATTTGAAGTGGGCTGAGTTTTTGTAGCCTTATACATTTGTTTTGAAACACAAGAGTGGGAAGTCTAATAGGGTTGTAGATGCTCTTAGTAGAAGACAACTTTTTCTAAAAGAAATGCAAATAGAGGTGGTTGGGTTCAAGGAACTCAGTACTTTGTATCTACAATATATTGATTTTGATGAGCATGGAAGGCTTGTAAAGAATTGGTTGCACTTGATAGGACAAAGTGGTTGGATTTCATGATCTAGGATAGTATTTGTTCAAAGAAAGCCAGTTGTGTATTCCCAAAAGTTCAATGAGAGAGAATATTATCAAGGAGAAGCATAGTAGAGGATTAGCTGGACATTTTGGTAGAGATAAAACCATAGCTTTGGTTGCTAAGAATTATTACTAGCCACAATTGCAGAAAAATGTGAAGAAGTTTGTATAAAGTTACAAACTATGTCAAATGGGTAAAGGAGTGAAGTAGAATACAGGGTTGTATCAATCATTACTTGTACCAAAGAAGTCATGGGAGGATGTCAGCATGGATTTTTTTTTCTTGGATTGCCAAGGATGTAGTGAGGGCATGATTCTATTTTTGTGGTGGTTAAGTTTTCAAAGGTGGCACATTGTATTCCTTGCAAGAAGACTAGTGATGTTGTTCATGTAGCAGAGTTATTTTTCAAATAAGTAGTGAGACTACATAGTCTACAAAAGCGTATAGTTTCATATTGAGGTACCAAGTTTGTTGAGTATTTTTGGTGTACATTGTGGAAAAAATTAAAGATAGAGTTGAAGTTTAGTTCATTACATCATCCACAAACTGGTGGATAGACAAAAGTTATGAATTGTAGCTTGGAAAACTTGTTGAGATGTTTGGTTGGAGGCAAGCCAAAAGGATGGGATATGATTTTACCATATGCATAATTTTCATATAATAATTCTATTAGTTGTAGTATTGGTAAGTCACCATTCCAGATAGTATATGGGATTAGTCCCAGAAATACTTATGAATTGAGGTAGTTGGATAAGGGAGAGATAAGTACTGATGACATAGAAGAATTTACTAAAAATTTGAAGAACATCTATGAGGTAAGGAAACACATCATAATGATGAATACATAGTATAAGGCTCAGGCAGATCTGAAAAGGAGGTATAAAAAAATTTAGATTGGAGATGATGTCATGGTTCATTTGAGAAAGGAATATTTTTCCAGTGGGTACATATAATAAGCTAAAGATGAAGAAGTTTGGACCATGAAAGATAGTAAAAAAGCATGATTCTAGAAATGCTTATGAAGTGGAGTTTCCTATTGAATTAAATATTTCACCAGTATTTAACATTTCAGATTTGACAGAGTATTATGAAGGAGGTGATGCAGATGAAGTTGCAGAAGCATAGTAAAGTATTCTAGCAGCTAGTTCGGCTACAAAGGAGATTGAGGAGATACTAGAAAATCATATCAGAAAAAGTACAAGGAATAGAACTTATGAAGAATAACCAGGCAAATGGAAAAGGAGGCTAGCAAAGGATTCATCATGGTTAGCAAGGGAGGAGGTTAACTATCTTGGTTTTCCTCTAAACACCTAAGATGTGACGAAGTCACTTCTTGTAATGCCCCGCCCGGAGATCCTTGGAAAAAAGGATTCAAATCAAGCCAACATATTTTTTTTTTACAAGTATGAATGCACAAGACAACATCATACAGGGATCACAAAGATCACAACGGAAGACTTCAACACAATCCCGACAACCAACGAATCTCCAAATGCCACTACCAAACTGAAACACCCAAAAAAAATCAACAACCACCACAACAAGATGAGGGCACAAGAAAAGTCCACTCATCAACAAAACACCAAGCTAGGGTAAAATGCAAAATCCCAAAATTTGGCTAAGCCTGAAATCCTAAAGCCCTAAAAATTGGCTAAGTCTGGATTTCTGAAGCCCTGAAATTTCCTAGAATCCATAACTTATCTCTGAGAGGTCTGAAACCTATCTCAAACGATTTGTCACATATATTAAAATATTTTAAACCCCACGACACTAAAATGAAAACATAAAAACTCAATTTCAAGAGAAACCAACAGAATTCAAAATGCAACAGCACAGGGTCGAAGAACGCCCAAAAGGGTATCCAAAACCACTCTCACAAAAATTGGATCACGAAGAAAAGTGCCCGTTGATGGCATGCGCAAGTTTTTCACAAAAACCATGCGACACTTTTTACTAAGGGAGGGCGACACTTCTCACTTACTGTGTGCGACACTTCTCAAGAAGGCATGCGATACTGGAAAAGTATCGCACGACATTTCTCATAAAGCTATGCGACACTCTTCCAGTGTCGTACGAAACTTCTCCAATAATGTGTGTGACACTTTATAGTATCGTACAACATTCTTTCTATGGGCATGCGATACTTTCTCAATGTCGCACAATGCTGAACAAATGTCGCCCATAGAAAGTAAAAACACTTCCAAAACTAAAAAATGGGGAAAAATCAACAAAAGAACCTCCACACCAGGGAGTACCGGATCCACGAAGGCTCAAGGAATGAACACTCGAGCGCAAGAACAACACAAAATGAACAACATCAATCCAACAAAACTACAGCAGCAAAGAACATACTGAAATAAACCTCGTAGATAACTGAACCAAAGCAACATTGCAATGTACAGAAATACATCTCAGGAACAAAACAACCAAACTAAGTACGCGGTTCCTCCCAACCGTCAATAGCATCATAAGACCATCGTGGATCCTAGCCATCCCCCAGGCGTAACATCCCAAGCCACCAACCAAATTGTCAGTACTATCATAATAGGGATGTCACTACTAAAACATGCATAATCATAGCATAAGAAAATCTAACATGCTAGTGATAATGCATAAGATAATCCTACAGTAGATAACATCACCTATCACATGCTAAATAGCAGTAAGCAATAGATATACTACTAAAGCAAATCACATCATCTAATCATATGCTAAACCTCATAATAAGGGAATGCGCCAAATAAAATAACATCATCTAAACATGATATACAAGTATCCCAATGAAAGCATAAATCACAAGAAAGCATACTTCGAAACCTGAAGTACCAAGTGAAGACATCCAACAACAGTCACACTAGGACAAAAGATCATCTCTGTACACCGATCCCTAGCAGTGGTGAAGGTAGCTATGCCTCCCAACCACGTGGCACCCGTAGGTCCACACCTGCCGTGCTGATGGAGATAATGATCCAACCACAAACACACATAAAGCATGACATCAAAGGCTAACACTCACGCCAGACAGTATGATGGCTGCAACCAAGAACCTAAGACAATGCAAGGAGTACAGGTCCTAGTCTGACACTCAAAAGGCTGCTATGTAGGGACTAACATCATGGAGATTCGATTGGCATCAAAAATCCCAAGCTAGGACTTGTGCAAATTCAAAATCCCTCAACGGAAAGGCTCTTGCACCTCAAACCTTTTTATTATCTTAAGTTTTATTACCAATCACACATTTTATTTAATTATCACTTAGTTAAAGCTTCCTTTTCCAACCCTCTAGGCACAATGATCACCAAGCTGCAAGGTAGAAGCCCCCTCCATATGCTACCCTACCCTACCCATGTTCGTCCTATGACAAGTGCCCATGGGCATGCATACTCCCATCCCAACCCCAATGATCATAACTTTTGGAAAATCTATGGAAGATCGGGCCTCGCAAGTCACCCAACAAATGTACGCATACGTACTCGTGTGTGGCGCACCACCATCATGAAGATCATAACACAAGGACAAAAATGAGAACACAATGCAAAGAAAACACCCAACTAAAAGCAACATGGGAAGGACGGATTCTACACGAATCCCAAAGCCAATAAAACCATACATCATTAAATCACTCAATCGGCCTCAATCCGAGAGTATGGATTCTACACGAATCCCAATGATGCAACAAGACCAAACATCATGAACTCACTCAACCAGCCTCTATCCAAGAGTATGGATTCTACATGAATCCTAGCATTCACGAAATAAAAGCAAAGGTCCAACAAAAACCATGACAAGTGTAAAATCACTCAACCAAACACAACGTCGAGAGTACAGATGCAACACGCATCCTAATGCAACATAAAAGTGCAAAACTAGTCTGACTAATATCCAAACGAATCATCAAGGTCCACGACCCACATTGTGCCAAGAAAACTTGAGAAAATAGGGCGGCATGCAAAACGAGGTAAAAACCCCAAAAATTTGGAAAACTACAAAATTAAAACCCATTTGGCCTTTGGGTTCAAAAACCCCAAAAATCCAAAAATAAATAAAATTGGACACCGTATGCAAAAATGGCCAGCATAATGGCATAAAATCCCAAACCCTCATCCCAAAAAATAGGGAAATGTTCATACCTGCCCAACCGGGTAGAACTAACATACAGAAACAGAGGGGAACACTAGTTCTCAGCCTCCAAACAAACAGCTACCAAAAATAGAAGTTGAAACGGAGTAGAAACAATAAAACGGGAAAGCCCTACCTCACAGCTAAAAGGGCAAAATGGGAATCTGAACCATAAAATAAATATCTCGTAGAAGTAGCTGAAAATTGCGGCAATCCAAAGTTTCCCCGAGCTAGATCCAATGAGCTCAACCTCGCAACGATCCCACGCCCGTAGCTCCCACAATGAACAAAATAGTAAATCCTCATGAAGAGGATTTTGGGTTTTACTCTCCAACTTTCCAATTTGAAAGTGAGAAGTGAGGAATTAAATTCCTTTTTGGATACTTATTCACTTTTCGGGTGAATAATCGATTAGGGCAAATAACCAGCCAAACTAGTTAAAGCCTGAATCGACCCAAATGAAAACAGGCTATTCCTATAAATAGGAATTCATCTATGGAAAAGCTGCCAGAAATTAAAATAAATCAATTAAAAAGCTCGAAAACCCAAAAAAACATAAATCTCCTAAACAACTTTCGCGACAAAGTGAAACTCTAAATGCACAGACACGCTTATTGGTCTAATCACATAATGCAAATGAGTTCAGATTTAATAATCACCGAAAGGTTTAAATTAAATATTTAATTAAGGATATGTCGACCATACAAGGATGACATTGGTAAAATATGAAAGGCTGAATCACTAACTCCATATGCCACTACCAGGGATATAAATCCTGGACACTAAACAACACGATCAAGTGCAATTGCATATAATAACATAGCTGAAGCAATAAATGCATTAAATCACCTAATTTAACCATTTAATTAATTATACTAAAATAATCTATTTACATCAATCACGTTCACAAAAGGCATAGCAATGCAGGAATGAAGTAAATAACCATAGCATTAAATCCATCACATAACAAAATCAGAGGTATGTCCAAATACCAGATAACCAGATAACATCACAAAACACATTGTCATCTCAAAATGGCATCATCATGCAATATGATTAACTGAACAACATAGTAGTCTAATATCTATGATACTGGAATTAAAGAGTAACATCTGACCCTCGGGTCCTCTCAAATGTAAACATAACATGAGTAACAAATATCTCTCTAATTAGAAATGTAACAAGGTAAATGTCCACAACACATAACCAAATAATCTCACATGAACAATCCATTCTACTTACTTAAGCATTTAATAATGATTGATTACTCTGCATTAAAAAGGCATTAAAAACACATAAGTGAACATAGCCATAAATATGACTAACCACTGCTACAGGAACCTAGTCTAGTGTAGCATGGTAATAGTACATAGTGCAATCTCTGCACACATCTCAAGGTAATCACAAAACAACCTCATGATACCACATCGATCCTGGTAACCACTGGCACAAACCTCAGTGAACCAAAAATCACATCATAATCTCAAAGATCAGTCAAAAGCATAATTAACACAACTGATAAAGAAACATATATCCAAACACCTCAACGGTGTAGACCACTCAGGGTCACAATCATGATCCATAACAAAAAAAGATCATCAAGGTTGCATCCATCAGGACAACTTACAAAAGTCAAATGGGGGAGGAACTAAACTTCTCAAATTACCCCAAGTGTCTAGTGCATGAGCATCATGGGTGTAAGAGAAATTTTGCATCACCCAAAAATATTTTATTTTCAATCTTTTCTATTTTAATAAGGACTAGTAGATAGAGTGGTTACTGTTTATGGAAACTTGCTATTTTTAGTAAGTTTTTCATACAAGCTAAAAATATTCTCATTTTCTATATGAAGTATCATTTTAGACTTTTAAGCCTACCATAAAAATCTCATTGCTCCAACTTATGCATTGGAGAAGTTATTGTGGATTTCTCATGGACAAATTTGTAGAAAAATCTTCAGACTCACTATTGGAGGCCTTAGAGCACCTGGATGAGGTCTAAAAAATCAACAAAAGGGTTCTTACACCATTCTAATCTTGTACATCAGAGCTAGTGTTTCCAAAAAGTGGTTATAATAGCCAACTAGAGAAACGGTTTATGAGTTATGGCCTTTAAAAGTTGGGCTACTTGAAATATCTAAAATAATTGTCAAATATGTATTTGGCTGACTCTAAATGTATTGTTAGGGTCTATTGGCCCTAGGTATTAAGTTTCAATGTATAGAATTTTCTTGGGCGACATACAATTACCTTAAGAAAGGCCCAAACATTGTGTATGATAGCTTTGGGTGGTAGTTCATAGCTTAGTCTTGTAGATTACTATAATGAAGGCACCCATGTCGGTTAGCATATTGTACTTGTGAATTATGCAATTCTACATTTGTGGCACAAATAAGAAATCCATATTTTGTTCTCCCATTTGCTATTATTTCTTTTTTTCTATTATGGTTTATGGAATTAAGAGGAGCACCCCTCATCAGATTAGGGCACTATAATATTTGGGGTTAAATTATGATGGCAATTTGTGTTGACCATGTAATTTGTGGATTTTCATATTTTTTTGCAATTTTTCTTGATGTTGTCATAATACAGGTATTTGTGTTGTAGTTGTGATGCCTGTGTGAGTCTAAACAAAAAAACCATGACATAAATCATTCCCCATTTGTTTTGATTAGTTGTGGAGAGTTGCACATGAAAGAGGGTTGAGAGCTATGAATGAGGGTGGAGAGCTCTGGATGTTGGTGGAAAGCTCTAAGCTTTGAACATTGGTGGAGATTTCATTGTCTTTCCATTATGATCATTGCATTTTATTTTCATTCCCTTATGATCTATGCATCTCATTTATGTGCCCTTACTGGAGATAAGTGGAGATCTAGGATTTCATTAACATGCCCTTGTGATTGTTGCATTTCATTGTCATGCTCTTGTGATCTTTGTATTTCATTGTCATGCCCTTGCTCTATGATTTTATTTCCATTTCTTTCCCTTGTAATCTATGTTCCCTTGCTCTACAATTTTCTTCAAGGAGAGAAGAGGTACCTAAGTAAATATTCTTTTCTTTTCCTTCTAAACATGTATCTCTTTATGTTTCCCCTAGCAAGTGATTATGAGAAGCTTATCTTTATGTATATGTATGTGTATATATACATACATACACACATATGTGTGTGTCTATGTATGTATGTATATAGAGATCTCTCTATTTACATACATACTTACATACATACATAGAGATCACAAGGGCATGGCAATGAAATCCTAGATCTCCATTGATCTCCACAATCCACAAGATCTCTCTATATATATACATACATACATACATAGACACACACACATATGTGTGTATGTATATAGATAAAAATATATATACATATACTATTGAAAATATCTAAGATATGATAGGTTACTGAGAGGGGAGGGGTGAATTAGTAATTTTAAAACTTTAAAACAATTCAGCACTTTAACCATATATACTATTCACCATTCATTCATCTAATCTACTGCATGTATGAAAGATCAAACATTCATAACACATGTATACGTTGATTTGGTAACCTAGAAACCTTCCAAATAGAAAGTAAAATTGGGGTGGGGATGATACCCACAAAACTTCAATACTATAGTATAAAGTTGGCCTATTAAGGCTTACATTGACCACTTCTGGTGATCTTCCCTATTAGGAGAACTAAGGACTGCTAGGTCCACCTTGTTAGAGGATTTACAAACATACAATGAAGTATGCACTCAGTTAAGAGATTTACAAAAGACTATTAAGTCTACCTTGTTAAAGGATTTAGAAACTAGTTCACCTATTAGGATGAAATAGTAGATTTGACTTACAACTTGATTGTTGATTAGATCCTTGAAGTACATATCACCTCTTGTTATTGATGAATCTTTTATGTTCCTTGTTGACCTTGTTGGGTATTTTTCTCTGTTGCTGATTTGCATTCGTTCTTCTCAAAATATTACATGTCTATTCCTTAATACTCTCTTACATACCTTGTAAATGATATAATACATTACATATATATCATTCCAATAATTATAACTGCAAGGTCGGCTAAAATATATGTGAACAAAACATTACTGAGTCGTCCCAATAGTAAATAATTTAGGTTCACTAAACTGACTTGATGACCTTCTAATACTCAACATCCACTGCATTACTCAGCATCGTCATGCACTTGGTAGAAGTGAAAGCTCATTCCATACTAATCACTTGATGTAGTTATGAACTTGGTGACCACTGGTGACTTGGTAGATGTAGTGTTACTCGGTAGATACTACATGCTGAGTTTACCTTGCTTTACTCGATAAACATTGTAACTTCCATGCTCAGTTTACACTGAATTCCCATGACAAAGTTTGACTACTTAGTAGACACTGAGATGCTTGGTAGATACTGAGATGATCAATGGATACTGAGATGCTCGGTGTAAACTTGTGAAGCTTGGTGTAAACTGTGGAGCTCGGTGTAAATTGTGGAGCTTGGTGTAAACTATGGAGCTCGGTAGCTATACTGATATAGATAAGTGTTGTCACTAATGACAATAATAACTTAATGCCAACAATATACATGTCTATATTTGTATATACATACATACATGCATGCATGCATACATACATATACACATACATATATGCATACATACATATATACATACATACATAAATACATACATAAATATATATGTACATATACATATACATACATACATACATACATACATACATACATACATCTGCATATGCAATTTTATCACCTTAGAAAACCATATTTGATCTCACTAGCTAGGAACAATGGATTTTTCATTTTATTGTACCAAATCTGATGACAATGCTATAGGAATTTGTAATCAACCCAGCCAATTAGCAACTAGACCCATTTTACTAGGTTATGGCTTGTTTCTTTCTAAAAATATGTTCTATGATATATTTTTTTATAAAATTTCTTGTGACCCCTGCCCATTTTTCCTGGTCTACATTATCTGTGTGTAGGATTTTGAGGTAAGTCACTTAGCACGGGTTGAGTGAGTTTTATTATTTTATTATTTGGATTCTAGAATATGTATGCAAATGGATCAATTTTTCTATTGTGCTAAGGTGTAATAAGTGAATTAAAAAGGATCTCTCTATATATACATACATACATACATAGACACACACATATGTGTGTATGTATGTATAGATACACATACATATACATAAAGAGAAGCTTCTCTATATATACATACATATTTAGATAGACACACACATATGTGTGCATATGTATGTATATATACACATACATATACATAAAGAGAAGCTTCTCTATTCACCTACTAATGGAAATATAAAGAGATGTTGAAGGTGATTAGATTTCTTATAGATTTGACTATGACAGTCTTTTCTATTTTCATAACATAATTATTAGTAATCTCTGCTCTTTATATTTGGAGATATTGAACATCAAAGGGAAAGGAATTTATTTATTTCTATATCTCTCTTAGTTTTTCATTTAAATATAAATATTGTTTCAAAATAAACAAAGCCAAAAAGCATGTCAAAAGAGGACATCTCTCATGTCCACTTGATGTAGAGTGCACCACTAGAAAGGTGTAAATGGGCTTTCCCACTCTAGAACCAAATCAACAAGTTACCAAATCCCAAACCTTCTCACAAGGTCTTAACTAGTCAAATCATTTAAATGCTAAAGAAAATAAGACTACCAAATTCTTCAAGCACAAATGGTATAAGGATCAAATTCATCCAAATTATGACTTCAGGACCTAATCCCCACAACTAGGTCAACATGATGAAAAAACAAAAATGGTTATCTCTAATGGTTCTAAGGCATGAAATGGACTTAGGGCATCCACATAACGCAAAATACATCACTGGTCTGATCCACACACTTCCATAATGTATCAAACCCAAATTCACCTAGTAGCCCATATTAGGCCTCCTTAAAAGGTTTTTGGTGTCTAACCTCCAAAATTCCAAAAAAAACCTTAAAATAAATTAGGGTTTTTAATACCCTTTTTATATTTATATCCAATCCCAAAGCACTAGGACTCAGTTCCACTCAAACACTCACTTTCCTTCACTAAGCAACATAATCCTAATTGGCCTAATTAGGATTGGTTTACAAAGAAACTATGGGAAAGCAAGGTCATGAAAATACACCCACCCCTTAGGAATTTCTATTCACCTCCCTTCAACTTCCTTCCAAACACTCATCCCTCCAATAGGTCTCCTTCTCCTATTGTACTCCAAACAACATGCTCACAAGGTTAAATCCTCATAGCCACTTCTCTTAGGGATGGTTAGGAGAAATAGAAAAATATAGTTCCCAATATTGAAACCCTAGAATAACTAAGAGGACTCATCTAACTATCATTCCCTAAGATTCCATTAAAAACTAACAATGGGAATCATAGCTATGGGCCCATCTTTGAAGCTTGCACAAAATTGTTGTCCCATGAACCCTCCTCTACAAAAAAAAGGAATAACTTGAACAAAACTCTACAAAAAGTCATGAAACTAAAAGAAATGGAAAGGTGAGATGAAAATCCTCTTTAAAAAATCATTTGATAATGATTTCTAATGCATATAGTATGGAAAAAGTACAAGAAACTAGTAAAATTGCTTCAAAAATTAAAAATCTATTATTGTAACTTCTCCCAATCCATACAATCTACCCTTTGTGACCTCAAAAATGAGTTATATATCCTTCCTAAATCCATATCAATGGTTATAACAATTTTTTTAATAGTTACAACTTATTTTCAACTAAGTTTGATTTTTGAGCAACTTTTGCAATTTTCTGAATTAGCAATTTTGCACAAAAAGTGCAACTTTTGCAATTTTCACAATTTTTTAATTCTAAGACTTGGAAAAGGTTCCAACTTATTCAAAAAAACCCTAAACACACATAATCCTAGGCTATCTTAACCACAAACTCAAAAAAACCCAATTTTTCCCAACTACCATTTTTGGCTTATAACTTGTCCAAAGTAACCTAGGCATACATGAAGGTGTCTTTTCATTACAACCATGGATTTTTCATCCAAGAATTATTTATCCTTTCCTAATTAAGTGAAAAACCAAAATCCAAAATATTGCTTTGGTGCTCTGTACCACCACTCATGACATGACTGTTGATATAAATAATTATTAACCTTATACTAAATAGTTTAGTTAATGCTTAACCAAACATGATTTATATTAAGTCATTGATTTGTATAAACATAAATGGATCATATGCTTGATCCTATTATGAGTTAATGTGAATGCATCTGGTCATTACCTGGATGATATTATGCATGAGATCTTTACTCAATCACCAAGAGATAATATAATTTGTAAGTATAGATTTTTGCATACTTAGTTGGGTATAAATAGTTTCCAATGAATGCAAGGATAATTTCTTGTGTGAATTCAAGACATGAATCATTAATTTAATTTAGCACAAGTACAATGCAAGTTTGGATGTATGCATGTAAAGCAATTCATATAGTGAGCTGATATACATACATACATGCACATATGCATACAATCATCATAATCAGTTATCTTTGAATCTAACCAAAGCTCTTATATATCAATAAGTGATACATGTTTAGAAGGAAAAAAATGAGCATTTACATAGGTACCTCTTCTCTCATTGAATAAAATCATAGAGAAAGGGAACATAGATCACAAGGGCATGACATGACAATGAAATGCAGTGATCACAGGGGAGCACTACAAAATCCTAGATCTTCACTGATCTACACCAATGTTCAGAGCTCTCCAACCTCTTTCATGTGAAAATATCCACAATCAATCAAAAAAATGGGGAATTATTAATTCCATATTTTCTTTTTATTTTTTATAATCCATAATTCCCAATCCACAAGATCTCTCTGTACATATGCATATACACATACATAGACACACAAATATGTGTGTGCATGTATATATACACATATATATACATATACATATTTATATATATGTATCTACATAATGCATACATACATATACATACATACATACATACATATATACACATGCATATATACATACATACATATATAAATACATGAAAACAATAATGCAATTTCTAAGAGTTTACACTTGTTCAACAAAATTAATGTTTTACAAGAAAATAAACTTAAATAACTATTAGCTCAAAAGCAAGAACATGGTTTTGAAATAATACAAAAAGTGCTTGACATGAGAGGTCCACAAGTGAGGGTGTTGACTGATCTTGAAAACTTGAATGATAAAATGAAAGCTATCAATGATCAAACAACTATACTAGTATTACAACACAATGTGAAGTTCATTTTAGATATGGTAGATGAAAATATTTATAAGTTCTATAATCATGATTTAAGGCATGAAAGAGAAGGAGGAGTGGCTTTAGAAAGATAAGGAGAAGGAACATCTTTAGAAAGAGACTGCACAATAGAAACAATATCTTGTTAGAATTCTTTAGAATAACTAAGAGGGGGGGGTGAATCAGTTATTCAAGGTCCAAATGCCCTATTAATACCTTTTTACTACTTTTAATGAATCCATACTTAAATCAATCAAATAAGCAAGTTATAGTAAATCAGCATGCAAAGATAAAACACTTAAGATCAACACATAACACAATGATTTACGTGGAAACCCAATTTGGGAAAAACCACCAGTAACATGCTACTTGATTCTCACTCTTCTGAAGTGATGCCCTATTAAAAGCCTGCCATGTTAAAGGCTTACAACACACTATTAAATGTGACCTTGTTAGAGGATTTCACCAAACTGTTAGGAATGGGCCTGGTTAAAGGTCTTTAGAATATTCACTTGGAATGTCACCCTGTTAAAGGATTTTTCTAATGGCTGTTAAACCAACCTAAGTCCATAGGATTTAGACTTACAGTTACAATTGCTAGAAAGTAACAATAATGATTTTTCGATATGATTTAACTTACAACATACTTTGCAGATTTCAGATCACACTTTCAGTTCAATCCTTACGCTTGGCCTTAATCTCTTTAGCTCTGACTTCTTGTCTTCCTCTCAAGCTTCGTCTCCTTGAGTCTTCTCACTCATTCTGCCAATGCAATCATCTTTGTGGTCATCTATACAAATAGAATTTCTACGCTATCTCTCCTAGTCGCATTCTTCAGCATTTCATGCTTTTATGCTTGACCACTATCTCCTTTTCTTCTATCCCCTCTCGCTCTCTCTCTTTTATTTTATTAACTTATGTCTTCTTATATAGAAGTCTAATTTTCCTTTACCACTCAATTTTCCCTCTTCAATTTTAGGGTTTCAAAATTGATTAGGTAGGATACAATGTATCTACCCCATATCTTGTTTTCTTCTTGAAACTCCACCAGTTTTATCTTAAAAACTTTCTACATGGTGTTCTGTGCCACCAACTCATTGTTCTTATCTTTCTTTTAATTCACAGATTTCTAGATAACAACCTTGTCAGCTTAGATCTGGTGAATCTTCAATTTCCTAAATAATGCAGCAACTCGGCATTATTGAGTTACTGGTGCTCGGCACCTCTGTGTTACTCAGCACCTGTACCAGCTTAGCACTTGAACTTACTCGGCATTAACTAGAACTTGCTCGGCTCTTACTAGCTTTTTCGGCTCCTTCTCTCTAATGAACTTAGTTTGAGCTTTACAAAAGACTTAGTTAAAACCTTAAATCTTTGATATGTTTCAATGTGCCCATTCTTTGTAGTATGTCATCAAATACATTCTTTCATCAATGGCTTAGCTGATCCTTGTACTTCATTTCAACATCATAACTTCAACCTTTCTCTAAGTATTTTAGTTACATCTTATTAATTTCCTCCACCTTGACAATCAACTAATTGATAGCATTTGGATCACTAAAGAAATTGTCATCCCTACAAGTAGCAAGTTTGACATCAATGACAAAACAATGATTGAAGACATTCTTTACTAGTTCCATATTTTATTCCAACAATCTCCCTCAACTTTTCTTATGATTATTTCAATCATTTCCAAAAATTTACCTCTTTGGCATTGATGGCAAACCAAAATGATCAAGTAATCAATTCAGTTACCACCAAGATTGTATATGTTGTCTTGTTGTATTTCACTACTAATCTCATATATCTCCCTCCTTCATATATATATCTCAGTCTTTCTTTGCATTGATCAGTTTCCTTGCATATTTCTCCCTCTTTGACATAAATGCCAAAGATGTAGAATTTTTATCATGCAAAATATAAGCTTTGGCTTCTTGTTGTTTTTCTCCCTCTGTCACCATGCTTGTGACTAATTTGGAGTTTCTGTACCTGCTGTCATCTTTTGCATCAACCTATTAATATTTCAATGATTTGTTCCTGTTGATGCAAGGCAGCTTCCTTGTTACCTTAAATTTCTTGGGTTAGGGGTATGACCCCAATTTTCCTCTAAGATATTCATAGGCATCCTTGGGCAATGGTTTGGTGAAGATATCTGCAGTTTGTTTCTTTGTGTGAATGTATTCCAACTTCACTTGTTTGTCTTCTACCAATTCTCTGACATAATGATACTTGATTGCGATATGCTTGGTTTTTGCATGCATCACTAGATTTTTTGATATGTTTATAGCACTTTTATTGTCACAATACAATATCACCGATTTTGTTACTTCTTCTTTCATTCCATTCAACAGATGTGTGAGTCATACAATGTTTGTACAATTGACTGCAGCTACCACATATTCTAATTCTGTAGTGGATTGAGATATACATGTTTGTTTCTTGCTAGTCCAGGTAACTAGCTTTTTGCCTAGAAATAATGCACCTCCACTTGTGCTTTTTTTGTCATCAATGTTTCCTCCCCAGTCGGCATCTGTATATGGATTGAGTTCAAATTTTCCATTCTTTTTGTAGTATACACCAAAATCATTAGTCCCTTTGAGATATCTCATTCTTCTTTTTACTGCTATGAGATGATTTTCTTTAGGATTAGTAGAAAACCTAGCCACTATTCCAACTGCTAATGCTATGTTTGGTCTACTATGCACAACATATTGTAGTTTTCCAATCATGGATCTGTACATTGTTTGATTGACTTTAGTTGACTCATCATTTTTGGATAGCTTATTTCCTGTGGCCATTGGTGTGCTTACTAGTTTGAATTCCTTGAATCCAAACATTTTAAGAATTTCTTTGATGTACTTTGATTGTGTAACAAATATTCCATGTTTAAGTTGGTGTACTTGCAATCCAACAAAAATTTTGATTTCTCCAAACATAGACATTTCAAATTCATGTTTCATTTTGTCAGCAAAGCTTTTGCAAAGTACTTCCTTACCACCAAATACTATGTCATCCACAAAAATTTTAGATACAATAATGTCTTTACCTTCTTCATCTTTGATGTACATGTTGCTGTTATCATCAGTTCTTTCAAATCCAATTTGTACTAGATACTTGTGAAGTCTCTCATACCATGCTCTAGGTGTTTGTTTCAAACCATAGAGTGCTTTATGTAATTTACACACCATATCCCTGTTGTTCTCATCAACAAATCCTTTTGGTTTTTCAATGTAGACTTCTTCTTCTAGTATACCATTTAAGAAGGCAGATTTTACATCCACCTGATAGACTTTGAAATCTTTGTAGGAAGCATATGCAAGTAAAGTTCTTACTCCTTCCATTCTAGCAACAGGAGCAAATGTTTCTCCATAATCTATTCCTTCTTCTTGGGCATAACCTTTGCATACTAATCTGGCTTTATTTCTGGTAATCTCACCATTCTCATCTAGTTTGTTTCTAAATACCCATTTGGCACCAATTACATTTTTGTCAGTTGGTCTAGGAACCAAACTCCAGGTTTTGTTTCTCCTTATTTGATCAATTTCTTCTTCCATAGCTTTATACCAGTCATCATCCTGTAATGCACCATATACTATCTTGGGTTCAGATTTGTTGATCAGACATGATTCATGTCTTAGTCTATTCCTTGTCATTGGTCTTGCATCTTTGTCACCAATTATCTGTTCAGCAGGGTGATGTCTTTTTACATATTTGGATAATCTTGGCTCTGTCCTTGTTTCCATGTTTGATCTTTCGGATTCAGGATCACTATGCACTTCATTGTCAGGTTGTTCTTCATTATGTGTACTATCTTCCGAATCAGATTATGCATTTTCTTCATTTTGTAACTCGGCTTCTGAATGCAACTCGGCATTCACTGGTTGTGAATGGACTGAAACTGACACTTCTTGTTGATTTTCAATTTGATTGTCATCATCCTCATCAGCAGTCATTCCTTCATAAGAGTATACAAAGATTTTTTATCCTTCCATTTTCTTTGGTTCTTTAGCTTGGACTTCTATGTGCTCATCAAAATTTAAAATTACACTTTCCACAATTTTGTTAGTGTTAACATTCAAACACTTATAGGCCTTACTTCTAGTGGAGTAACCAAGAAATATACCTTCATCACTTTTTGTATCAAATTTTCCATTTCTAGTATCCTTTAGGATAAAACATTTGCAACCAAACAGTTTGAAATCTTTTACATTGGGTGAGTAACCATACCATAATTCAAAAGGTGTTGTATTTGTACCTTTCTTGACTTGTACTCGGTTCAGTGTATGAATAGCTACACTTACAGCTTCTCTCCAGTATTTTAGAGCAACATTCTTTTCCATCATTAGTGTTCTGGCATAGTCAATCATAGATCTATTTCTTCTCTTAGCAATTCCATTTTGTGGGGGAGTTCTAGGAGCTGACGTTTGTCTTTTGATCCCATTGTCATTACAGAATATCTCAAATTCTTTTGATGTAAATTCACCACCTCTATCTGATCTTACGCATTTCAAGCTTTTTCTAGTTTCCTTTTCAACTCTGGCCACATACCACTTAAACATTTGAAAAGCATCAAATTTTTGTTTTAAGAACATAACAGTCATCATCCTGGAATAGTCATCAACAAATAGCATTATGTATTTATCTCCTCTATAGCTTTGTATTTCCATTGGGCCACATAAGTCAGTGTGAACTAACTCAAGTATCTCTTTGGATGTATAGTTCTTGCTTTTGAAACTTGATTTTCTCATCTTTCCTAGCATATGTTGTTTGCACATGATATTATCAGGCTTTTTCAGTTTTGGTAGACCTCTGACTTTCTTCATTTTACTGATGTTGAGTAGATTATCAAAATTGACATGACATAATATTCTGTGCCATAACCATTCATCATCAAATTTTGCAAGTAGACAAGAAGCATCATCCATATCAAGGTAAAACAAATTACTCTTTGTTTGATCTCATTTTCCTATTAGTTTACCATCGGTATCATAGATTTTTGCAGTTTTGTTTCCAAATTCCACTTTGCAACCTATATTGCCTAACTGTGAGACACTTAGTAAATTGTAGTTTAATCCTTAAAAATAGTATGCATTATCACATGAAATCTATTCTGTGAGCTTAATGGAACCTTTTCCTTTGATTTGACATGGAGCATCATTACCGAATCTAACACTATTTCCATCATATTGAGTAAAGTTGACAAACTTACTTTTGTCTCCTGCCATGTGATGTGAGCATCCACTGTCTATGATCCATCTGTCATTCTTGTTTATACATGTCACCAGTGCTTTGGCTTCTTCTTCATCAGATTGGTCCTTCATGGCTACATAAACAACTTCATCATCATTGTCATCAGAATTTTTGTCAAAAATATAACATTTCTTACCTTTTTCTTTGTGATCTCTTTTGTCATCATCTCTTCTGTTCTTGTATTTATTTATTTCCTTGGAATCCTTTTTCTATGGACATCTTGCAGCAATATGACCTACTTCATTGCAATTGAAACAGATGATAGGCATCTTACCTTTGAATTTTCCTTTGCCCTTGTGAAATCTTCTAGCGAGCAATGCTTCCAATTGTTCCACATCTTCCTCATCAGTGCTACTGTCACTAGATACATACTTCATTTTTTTTCATTTCTTTGATTTTACCTGTTCGGCATCTTCTAGTGATAACTTTTCCTTAAAAGCAGATTCAACATTTTCAGGTTTGTAGTTGTCAAAATTAGATAACTCAAATGATGTGAGTCTACCTATTATACCTTCAAAGCTTAGATTATTTCCTGGTATACATCTTAGTTCTTGTATTGCTGATACTCTAATAGCATAGATAGGGAGCAAGGTTCTTAAGAAATTACTATTAACAGTATCCTCATCCAGTTGACCATTCAGGCATCTTATTGCACTTGCCACTTCCTTTATTCTTGCACCATACTGAGCAGCATTCTCATTTTCCTCCATTTTCATGTCGTCAAACTTTCCTCTGAGACTTTCTCTTTTTGCTCTTTATACATTCTGATCTCCTCCATAGATGTCTGATAGTGCTTTCCACATTTTGAATGCAGTGTCACATCCTTTGATATCATCAAATTCAGCATAGCTGAGTGCAAATGCAATTTCCAGCATTGTCTGATTGTGTTCTTGTTTGTTTTTCATGTCTTCTGCAGTAGGAGCACCTGTTGGATCTACATGTTCAATGACAATTGAATTTTGGGCATAATCTCCTATGGATCCAAGATGTAGCTTCATCAAAATTTTCCATGCAACAAAGTTGTCTTTGTTGAGCTTGGGAACTTCTCTTTTTGGCATTTTGATCTTTTCTTCTAGTAGTCCCTTTAAACTGAATCAGCAGTCAGGCTCTGATACCAATTGTTAGAATTATTTAGAATAACTAAGAGGGGGGGGTGAATCAATTATTCAAGGTCCAAATGCCCTATTAATACCTTTTTACTACTTTTAATGAATCCATACTTAAATCAATCATATAAGAAAGTTACAGTAAATCCGCATGCAAAGATAAAACACTCAAGATCAACACATAACACAATGATTTACGTGGAAACCCAATTTGGGGAAAACCACCAGTAACATGCTACTTGATTCTCACTCTTCTAAAGTGATGCCCTATTAAAAGCCTTCCCTATTAAAGACTTACAACACACTGTTAAATGTGAACTTGTTAGAGGATTTCACCAAACTGTTAGGAATGGGCCTGGTTAAAGGTCTTTAGAACATTCACTTGGAATGTCACCCTGTTAAAGGATTTTTCTAATGGCTGTTAAACCAACCTAAGTCCATAAGATTTAGACTTACAGTTACAATTGCTAGAAAGTAACAATAATGATTTTTCGATCTGATATAACTTACAACATACTTTGCAGATTTTAGATTACACTTTCAGTTCAATCCTTATGCTTGGCCTTAATATCTTTAGCTCTGACTGCTTGTCTTCCTCTCAAGCTTTGTCTCCTTGAGTCTTCTCATTCATTCTGCCAATGCAATCATCTTTTTGGTTGTCTATACAAATAGAATTTTTGCGCTATCTTCTCCTAGTCGCATTCTTCAGCATTTCATGCTTTTATGCTTGACCACTGTCTCCTTTTCTTCTATCCCCTCTCGCTCTCTCTCTTTTATTTTATTAACTTATGTCTTCTTATATAGAAGTCTGATTTGCCTTTACTGCTCAATTTTCCCTCTTCAATTTTAGGGTTTCAAAATTGATTAGGTAGGATACAATGTATCTACCCCATATCTTGTTTTCTTCTTGAAACATCACCAATTTTATCTTAAAAATGTTCTACATGGTGTTCTGTGCCACCAACTCATTTTTCTTATCTTTCTTTTAATTCATAGATTTCTAGATAACAACCTTGTCGGCTTAGATCTGGCAAATCTTCAATTTCCTAAATAATGTAGCAACTCGGCATTATTGAGTTACTGGTGCACGACACCTCTATGTTACTCGACACCTATACCAGCTTGGCACTTGAACTTGCTCGGCACTTGAACTTACTCGGCACTTGAACTTACTCGGCTCTTGAACTTACTCGGCACTTGAACTTACTCGGCACTTGAACTTACTCGGAACTTCAACTTACTCAGCATTAACTAGAACTTGCTCGGCTCTTACTAGCTTGTTCGGCTCCTTCTCTCTAATGAACTTAGTTTGAGCTTTAAAAAAGACTTAGTTAAAACCTTAAATCTTTGATATGTTTCAGTGTGCCCATTCTTTGTAGTATGTCATCAAATACATTCTTTCATCAATGGCTTAGATGATCCTTGTACTTCATTTCAACATCATAACATCAACCTTTCTCTAGGTATTTTAGTTACATCTTATTAATTGCCTCCACCTTGACAATCAACTAATTGATAGCATTTGGATCACTAAAGCAATTGTCATCCCTGCAAGTAGCAAGTTTGACATCAATGACAAAACAATGATTGAGGACATTCTTTACTAGTTTCATATTTTATTCCAACAATCTCCCTCAACTTTTCTTATGATTATTTCAATCATTTCCAACAATCTCCCTCTTTGGCATTGATGGCAAACCAAACTGATCAAGTAATCAATTCAATTACCACCAAGATTGTATACGTTGTCTTGCTGTATTTCACTACTAATCTCATATATCTCCCTCTTTCATATATATATCTCCCTCTTTCTTTGCATTGATCAGTTTCCCTGCATATTTCTCCCTCTTTGACATAAATGCCAAAGATGTAGCATTTTTATCATGCAAAATATAAGCTTTGGCTTCTTGTTGTTTTTCTCCCTCTGTCACCATGCTTGTGACTGATTTGGAGTTTCTGTACCTACTGTCATCCTTTGCATCAACCTATTAATATTTCAATGATTTGTTCCTATTGATGCAAGGCAGCTTCCTTGTTGCCTTAAACTGCTTGGGTTAGGGGTATGATCCCCAATTTGCCTCTAAGATATTCATAGGCATCCTTGGGCAATGGTTTGGTGAAGATATCTATAGTTTGTTTCTTTGTGTGAATGTATTCCAACTTCACTTGTTTGTCTTCTACCAATTCTCTGACATAATGATACTTGATTGCGATATGCTTGGTTTTTGCATGCATCACTGGATTTTTTGATATGTTTATAGCACTTGTATTGTCACAATACAATATCACCGATTTTTTTACTTCTTCTTTCATTCCATTCAATAGATGTGTGAGCCATACAATGTTTATACAATTGACTGCAGTTGCCACATATTCTGATTCTGCAGTAGATTGAGATATACATGTTTGTTTCTTGCTAGTCCAGGTAACCAGCCTTTTGCCTAGAAATAATGCACCTCCACTTGTGCTTTTTCTATCATCAATGTTTCCTCCCCAGTTTGCATCTGTATATGCATTGAGTTCAAATTTTCCATTCTTTTTGTAGTATAGACCAAAATCATTAGTCCCTTTGAGATATCTCATTATTCTTTTTACTGCTATGAGATGATTTTCTTTAGGATTAGCAGAAAACCTAGCAACTATTCCAACTACTAATGCTATGTTTGGCCTACTATGCACAACATATTGTAGTTTTCCAATCATGGATCTGTACATTGTTTGATTGACTTTAGCTGACTCGTCATTTTTGGATAGCTTATTTCCTATAGCCATTGGTGTGGTTACTAGTTTGGATTCCTCCAATCCAAACATTTTAAGAATTTCTTTGATGTACTTTGATTGTGTAACAAATATTCAATGTTTAATTTGGTGTACTTGCAATCCAACAAAAAATTTGATTTCTCCAAACAAAGACATTTCAAATTCATGTTTCATTTTGTCAGCAAAGCTTTTGCAAAGTACTTCCTTACCACCAAATACTATGTCATCCACAAAAATTTCAGATACAATAATGTCTTTACCTTCTTCAGCTTTGATGTACGTCTTGCTGTTATCATCAATTCTTTCAAATCCAATTTGTACTAGATACTTGTGAAGTCTCTCATACCATGCTCTAGGTGCTTGTTTCAAACCATAGAGTGCTTTATGTAATTTACACACCATATCCCTATTGTTCTCATCAACAAATCCTTCTGCTTGTTCAATGTAGACTTCTTCTTCTAGTATACCATTTAAGAAGGCAGATTTTACATCCATCTGATAGACTTTGAAATCTTTGTAGGTAGCATATGCAAGTAACCCATTTGGTACCAATTACATTTTTTTCAGTTGGTCTAGGAACCAAACTCCAGGTTTTGTTTCTCCTTATTTGATCATTTTCTTCTTCCATAGCTTTATACCAGTCATCATCCTGTAATGCACCATATACTGTCTTGGGTTCAGATTTGTTGATCAGACATGATTCATGTCTTAGTCTATTCCTTGTCATTGGTCTTGCATTTTTGTCACCAATTATCTATTCAGCAAGGTGATGTCTTTTTACATATTTGGATAATCTTGGCTCTGTCCTTGTTTCCATGTTTGATCTTTCGGATTCAGGATCACTATGCACTTCATTGCCAGGTTGTTTATCATTATGTGTACTGTCTTCTGAACTAGATTGTGCATTTTCTTCATTTTGTAACTCAGCTTCTAAATGCAACTCGGCATTCACTAGTTGTGAATCGGCTGAAACTGACACTTATTGTTGATTTTCAATTTGATTGTCATCATCCTCATCAGCAGTCATTCCTTCATAAGAGTATACAAAGGTTTTGTATCCTTCCATTTTCTTTGGTTCTTTAGCTTGGACTTCTGTGTGCTCATCAAAATTTACATTTGCACTTTCCACAATTTTGTTAGTGTTAACATTCAAACACTTATAGGCCTTACTTCTAGTGGAGTAACCAAGAAATATACCTTCATCACTTTTTGCATCAAATTTTCCAGTTCTAGTATCCTTCAGGATAAAACATTTGCAACCAAACAGTTTGAAATGTTTTACATTGGGTGAGTAACCATACCATAATTCAAAAGGTGTTGTATTTGTACCTTTCTTGACTTGTACTCGGTTCAGTGTATGAACAGCTACACTTACAACTTCTCTCCAGTATTTTAGAGAAACATTCTTTTCCATCATTAGTGTTCTGGCATAGTCAATCACAGATCTATTTCTTCTCTCAGCAATTCCATTCTATGGGGGAGTTCTAGGAGCTGACGTTTGTCTTTTGATCCCATTGTCATTACAGAATATCTCAAATTCTTTTGATGTAAATTCACCACCTCTATCTGATCTTAGGCATTTCAGGCTTTTTCCAGTTTCCTTTTCAACTCTGGCTACATACCACTTAAACATTTGAAAAGCATAAAATTTTTGTTTTAAGAACATAACAGTCATCATCCTGGAATAGTCATCAACAAATAGCATTATGTATTTATCTCCTCTATAGCTTTGTATTTCCATTGGGCCACATAAGTCAGTGTGAACTAACTCAAGTATCTCTTTGGATGTATAGTTCTTGCTTTTGAAACTTGATTTTGTCATCTTTCCTAGCTGACCTTTTTTGCACATGATATTATCAGGCTTTTTCAGTTTTGGTAGACCTTTGACTTTCTTCATTTTACTGATGTTGACTAGATTATCAAAATTGACATGACATAATCTTCTGTTCCATAACCATTCATCATCAAATTTTGCAAGTAGACAAGAAGCATCATCCATATCAAGGTAAAAAAAATTACTCTTTGTTTGATCTCCTTTTCCTATTAGTTTACCATCAGTATCATAGATTTTTGCAGTTTTGTTTCGAAATTCCACTTTGCAACCTATATTGCCTAACTGTGAGACACTCAGTAAATTGTAGTTTAATTCTTCAACATAGTATGCATTATCATATGAAATCCGTTCTGTGAGCTTAATGGAACCTTTTCCTTTGATTTGACATGGAGCATCATTACCAAATCTAACACTATTTCCATCATACTGAGTAAAGTTGACAAACTCACTTTTGTATCTTATCATGTGATGTGAGAATCCACTGTCTATGATCCATCTTTCATTCTTGTTTATACATGTCACCAGTGCTGTGGCTTCTTCTTCATCAAATTGGTCCTTCATGGCTACATAAACAACTTCATCATCATTGTCATCAGAATTTTCTTCAACAATATAACATTTCTTACCTTTTTCTTTGTAATCTCTTTTTTCATCATCTCTTTTGTTCTTGTATTTATTTCTTTCCTTGGAATCCTTTTTCTGTGGACATCTTGTAGCAATATGACCTACTTCATTGCAATTGAAACAGATGATAGGCATCTTACCTTTGAATTTTCCTTTGCCCCTGTGAAATCTTCTAGCGAGCAATGCTTCCAATTGTTCCACATCTTCCTCATCAGTGCTACTGTCACTAGATACATACTTCATTTTTCTTCCTTTCTTTGATTTTACCTGTTCGACATCTTTCAGTGATAACTTTTCCTTAAAAGCAGATTCAACATTTTCAGGTTTGTAGTTGTCAAAATTAGATAACTCAAATGATGTGAGTCTACCTATTATACCTTCACAGCTTAGATTATTTCCTGGTATACATCTTAGTTCTTGTATTGCTGATACTCTAATAGCATAGATAGGGAGCAGGGTTCTTAAGAAATTACTATTAATAGTATCCTCATCTAGTTGACCATTCAAGCATCTTATTGCACTTGCCACTTCCTTTATTCTTGCACCATACTAAGAAGAATTCTCATTTTCCTCCATTTTCATGTCGTCAAACTTTCCTCTGAGACTTTCTCTTTTTGCTCTTTATACATTCTGATCTCCTCCATAGATGTCTGATAGTGCTTTCCACATTTTGAATGTAGTGTCACATCCTTTGATATCATCAAATTCAGCATAGCTGAGTGCAGATGCAATTTCTAGCATTGTTTGATTGTGTTCTTGTTTGTTTTTCATGTCTTCTGCAGTAGGAGCACCTGTTGGATCTACATGTTCAGTGACAATTGAATTTTGGGCATAATCTCCTATGGATCCAAGATGTAGCTTCATCAAAATTTTCCATGCAACAAGGTTGTCTTTGTTGAGCTTGGGAACTTCTCTTTTTGGCATTTTGATCTTTTCTGCTAGTAGTCCCTTTAAACTAAATCAACAGTCAGGCTCTGATACCAATTGTTAGAATTCTTTAGAATAACTGAGAGGGGGGGTGAATCAATTATTCAAGGTCCAAATGCCCTATTAATACCTTTTTACTACTTTTAATGAATCCATACTTAAATCAATCATATAAGCAAGTTACAGTAAATCAGCATGCAAAGATAAAACACTCAAGATCAACACATAACACAATGATTTACGTGGAAACCCAATTTGGGAAAAACCACCAGTAACATGCTACTTGATTCTCACTCTTTTGAAGTGATGCTCTTTTAAAAGCCTGCCTTGTTAAAGGCTTACAACACACTGTTAAATGTGACCTTGTTAGAGGATTTCACCAAACTGTTAGGAATGGACCTAGTTAAAGGTCTTTAGAACATTCACTTGGAATGTCACCCTGTTAAAGGATTTTTCTAATGGTTGTTAAACCAACCTAAGTCCATAAGATTTAGACTTATAGTTACAATTGCTAGAAAGTAACAATAATGATTTTTCGATCTGATATAACTTACAACATACTTTGCAGATTTCAGATCACACTTTCAGTTCAATCCTTATGCTTGGCCTTAATCTCTTTAGCTTTGACTGCTTGTCTTCCTCTCAAGCTTCGTCTCCTAGAGTCTTCTCACTCATTCTGCCAATGCAATCATCTTTGTGGTCTTCTATACAAATAGAATTTTTGCGCTATCTTCTCCTAGTCGCATTCTTCATCATTTCATGCTTTTATGCTTGATCACTGTCTCCTTTTCTTCTATCCCCTCTCGCTCTCTCTCTTTTATTTTATTAACTTATGTCTTCTTATATAGAAGTATGATTTTCCTTTACCGCTCAATTTTCCCTCTTCAATTTTAGGGTTTCAAAATTGATTAGGTAGGATACAATGTATCTACCCCATATCTTGTTTTCTTCTTGAAACTTCACCAGTTTTATCTTAAAAATGTTCTACATGGTGTTCTATGCCACCAACTCATTGTTCTTAGGTTTCTTTTAATTCACAGATTTCTAGATAACAACCTTGTTGGCTTAGATCTGGGGAATCTTTGATTTCCTAAATAATGCAGCAACTCGGCATTATTGCGTTACTGGTGCTTGGCACCTCTATTTTACTCAGCACCTATACTAGCTCGGCACTTAATCTTGCTCAGCAATTGAACTTACTCGGCACTTGAAATTACTCGGCTCTTGAACTTACTCGGCACTTGAACTTACTCGGTACTCAAACTTACTCGGCACTTGAACTTACTCGGCATTAACTAGAACTTTCTCGGCTCTTACTAGCTTGCCCAACTCCTCTCTAATGAACTTAGTTTGAGCTTTACAAAAGACTTAGTTAAAACCTTAAATCTTTGATATGTTTCAGTGTGCCCATTCTTTGTAGTATGTCATCAAATACATTCTTTCATCAATGGCTTAGATGATCCTTGTACTTCATTTCAACATCATAACATCAACCTTTCTCTAGGTATTTTAGTTACATCTTATTAATTGCCTCCACCTTGACAATCAACTAATTGATAGCATTTGGATCACTAAAGAAATTGTCATCCCTGTAAGTAGCAAGTTTGACATCGATGACAAAACAATGATTGAGGACATTCTTTACTAGTTCCATATTTTATTCCAACAATCTCCCTCAACTTTTCTTATGATTATTTCAATCATTTCCAACAATCTCCATCTTTGGCATTGATGGCAAACCAAACTGATCAAGTAATCAATTCAGTTACCACCAAGATTGTATACGTTGTCTTGCTGTATTTCACTACTGATCTCATTTATCTCCCTCTTTCATATATATATCTCTCTCTTTCTTTGCATTGATCAGTTTCCCTGCATATTTCTCCCTCTTTGACATAAATGCCAAAGATGTAGCATTTTTATCATGCAAAATATAAGCTTTGGCTTCTTGTTGTTTTTCTCCCTCTATCACCATGCTTGTGACTGATTTGGAGTTTCTGTACCTGTTGTCATCCTTTGCATCAACCTATTAATATTTCAATGATTTGTTCCTGTTGATGCAAGGCATCTTCCTTGTTGCCTTAAACTTCTTGGGTTAGGGGTATGACCCCCAATTTGCCTCTAAGATATTCATAGGCATTTTGTGTGAATGTATTCCAACTTCACTTGTTTTTTTTCTACCAATTCTCTGACATAATGATACTTGATTGCGATATGCTTGGTTTTTGCATGCATCACTAGATTTTTTGATATGTTTATAGCACTTGTATTGTCACAATACAATATCACCGATTTTGTTACTTCTTCTTTCATTCCATTCAATAGATGTGTGAGCCATACAATGTTTGTACAATTGACTGCAGCTACCACATATTCTGATTCTACAGTGGATTGAGATATACATGTTTTTTTCTTGCTAGTCCAGGTAACCAGCCTTTTGCCTAGAAATAATGCACCTCCACTTGTGCTTTTTCTGTCATCAATGTTTCCTCCCCAGTCTGCATCTGTATATGCATGGAGTTCAAATTTTCCATTCTTTTTTTAGTATACACCAAAATCATTAGTCCCTTTGAGATATCTCATTATTCTTTTTACTACTATGAGATGATTTTCTTTAGGATTAGCAAAAACCTAGCCACTATTCCAACTGCTAATGCTATGTCTGGTCTACTATGCACAACATATTGTAGTTTTGCAATCATGGATCTGTACATTGTTTGATTGACTTCAGTTGACTCATCATTTTTGGATAGCTTATTTTGTGTGGCCATTGGTATCATCATAACTATTTTAGACAATTACTTAACCTCATCAACAAATTTTCTTGAATGCAACAAAATGTTGCCAATGACAACATTGACAATTTTTAGCAACTTTTACATCTTTTAGTGTTTTTCCCTCAAACTTGGTCCAAAGACTCTCAAACTTTACCAAGAGCCTCAAATAGAATTGAAGCATGTACAAAGGATCTTAAAACACTTATTTATCCATCCTAACCTTCAAAATACAAAAATTCCCTATTTGACCTACCCATACAACTAGGAGCAACTAAGGCTTAATAGGGCATTCTACCCCTAACCTTTCTCACCTTGACAATTTTTGAGCAACTTTGACATCTTTTAGCATTTTCCCTCAAACCTGGTGCAAAGGTTCCCAAACTTTACCATAAGCCTTAAATAGACTTAAAACATTTTAAAAGGATCTTAAAACACTTATTTAGCCATCTTACCCTTCAAAACACAAAAATGCCCTGTTTGACCTACTCATGCAACTAGGAGTAACTAAGGCTTAATAGGGCCTTCTACCCCTAACCTTTATCACCTTAGGACTAGATTAGTCCCATTTTTGTCCTAGTGGTGTGTCTAGTACCACTAAAAGCCAAAATATCCCAAGAACCCTAGGTCTTCCATGAGCCCACCTAGGTGCCCTTGCACCATACTCCCCCATAAAAGAAAACTATGTCACTTCTATGGACAAGAATTCTTGAGGGATGCCTTCTTTTTTGTAGGTTTTCTTAGCAACCCAAGTGGATTTTGAATCTGTCTTATTTTTCCACTTGATGAGGTGTTCCATGTGCACCTTGTGTCTGGTGGCTTTCTTGACTCTTGATTCAAACACTTGTTCATCTTCCAACTTGCTAGACAAAGGCACTACTATAGGTTCTAGATTAGCACTCACTCCTTGACTATTGTGAACACTCTGAGGTAGTGTAACTTTAAGCTCAACCAAATTTTGCACATTTAAAACATGAGAGATGCTCAAATCTGATGGTAGATCAATCTTATAAGCATTGGCTACATATTTGGCTAAGATTTTGCAAAGCCCTACTCTCTTCATTTGTAGCTTAGTTGGCACACCCTTCTACAACTTGTACTTGCTCAAATGCACCATGACATAATATCCAATAGCAAACTAAATTTATTTCCTCCTTTCATCTACCTTGGCTTTTAATTTTTGAGTTCTATCTTGGATGGTTTTCTTCACTTGTTCTTGGATTTATTCATGGTTTGGAAAAAATCTTTAGCATGTCCACTTCTATATTCCATTCCTCCAAGATCCCTCAACTCACATACACCCCTTGGATGCATCCCATATACAATTTCATATGGGCTTCTACATATGGGCCTATTCTTGCTATCATTATAAACATACTCTCCTTGGGGAATGATCACTTCCCATGTTTTCTTATACTCCTTAGTTAGGCACTTCAATAGCTTACCCAACACTTTGTTAACCACCTCAGTCTAGTCATTAGTTTGAGGATGTTATGCTGCACAAAATGAAGAGTTTGTACCAAGTTTGCTCCACAAATTCTTCCAAAAGTGACTCATGAACTTAACATCTCTATCTGAAACTATGCTCAAGGGAAGTCCATGAATCCTCACAATCTTGTTAAAGAATAAGTATGTAATGTGACTAGCATCATTAGTAGTCTTGCATGGAATGAAGTGCCCCATCTTACTGAATCTATCAACCACTACATAGATATTTTTATACCCCTATTTTCTCTTGGGTAGATCTACTATGAATTCTATGATCACACACTCCCATGACCTATTTGGAACTAGTAAAGGCTGATGGAGACTTGAATTACTCATTCCACCCTTGGCTTTCATACACATCATGCATTTCTCAACATACTTAGTCACATCCCTGACTAGTTTAGGTCAATAGTAGAACCTTTAGACTAGTTCTAGAGTTTTTCACACACCAAAGTGTCCACTTAGACTCCCATTATGCTTTTCCTAGATTAGTTTCTCCCTTATTGATCCCCTTGGACACACAACTAATTTTCCTTAAATAGCAATCCATTATGTGAGGTAAATTTAGAGAACTTGATATAGAAATGGTTCTCAAAGTCAAAACATACCTTATATGCCTCTGCAAAGTCTCCATCCTACTTAAAGAGACTCTTGAAGCTTTCTATCCCAATTTTATGTAACTAAACCTCTTGGATAGTTAACAATCTCCTACTCAATGCATATGCCACCTTGTTCATCTACCCTTTCCTATGATTAATTGTGAAAATGAAAGCTTGTAGGTACTCCATCCATTTCAAGTGCATGTTACTCAACTTTTCTTGAGAGTCGATATAGCTAAGAGCTTGATTGTTAGTAAATACAACAAAATCATTGGGAAATGGGTAATGTCTCCACTTTCTAAGAGACTGAACTAGGGCATAAAGTTCTAGGTCATAGGAAGGATACTTATTTTTGCCTTCATTTAGTTTTTCACTAAAGAAGGTTATTAGTCTACCTTCCTAACTCAACACTCCTACTGCTAGGCTACTTGCATCACACTCTATGATGAAAAGTTTCTCAAAACTAGGAAATTGAAAAATAGGTTGGGTAGCTAAGTGTTTCTTTGGCATCTCAAAGGACTTATCCACTTCTAGAGTCCACTTGAACTTAGACTTGACCCCACCCATAATGGTATCTAGAAAAAGTGCACATATGCCACTAAAATTCCTAATGAGTTTTCTATAAAACTAAGCTAGACCATGAAAACTTCTTATCTCAGTAGATATAGTAGGTGGTAGCCAGTTGAGGATAGTTGCAACCTTCTCTTGATCAATCTTCAAGGAGTCCTTTTACACCACAAAGCCTGCATACACAAGCTCTTGTTTGGACAAGTCACACTTTTTAAGGTTTATAGTAAGCTTCTCCTCATGAAGTCTATTCAAATACTACTTCCACATGTTTGATGTTCTCTTCCTTTTTCTTGCTGAAGATTAGTATATCATATAAATATAAAACCATAAATATTTTAGTGGTCTTTAAGAACTTCATTCATGACTCTCATGAATGTGCTAGGAGAATTTGAGAGACCAAATGGCATCACAAGCCGTTCATATAACCCATCTGTTGTCTTCCATTCATCTCCCTCCTTAATCCTAATTTGATGGTATCCACTCTTCAAGTCCAACTTGGTGAAGTACAAAGCCCCTCCAAGAAAATCCATGAGATGCTCAATCCAAGGTATGGGGACTATACCTAATTTTCATCCTATTTATAGCCCTTGATTCTATGCATAATCTCAATTTTCCTCCCTTCATGGATGCTAGTACCACAAGGACTACACATGGGCTTATTCTTTTCTTGGTCAAGCCTTGATCCAAAAGTTCCTACACTTGTCTTTCTACTTCCAAGTTTTGGTATGGTGTAAGCTTGTATACTACCTTGTTTGGTAGGGATGCACTAGGAACAAGTTTTATTTGATGGCTTATCATCCTTCTTGGAGGTAAATTGGTAGGAGTTCCATCACTCATAATGTCTTTATAATTTTCAAGTAATGTTTTTACCTCTGCAATTAATGGGTCTTTGACTATCTTTTCTTCTCCCTTGGACTTTAGCACAATTTCATAGCTTTTTCTCTCATCATCTTTGAGATCCTTGGCAAATTATTTTTTTCTATATAGAAACACATTAGGCACCTTAGACTGTGACTCATCTCCCTCCAACATAGACTGGATTTTAAAAGGTATACCTCCTTTCTTGAATGATATGGAGTTTTCCTTCCCATCATATATTTCTTCTTTGTCAAACTTCTAGGGCCTACCTAATAGTAGATGGAAAGAATCCATTGGTAAAATTCCACACAATAGCTTATTCTTGTACCTTGTTACAGAGAAATCAAACCAAGTCTATTAATTCACTAATATACTTTGACCCTTTTTGAGCCAAGTCACCTTAGTTCACATGGGGTATCTTGATAAACTTGAGCTTTTTTATTGCCTTCTTTGATATTATGTTATCAATAGATCCCAAATCCACCACTACCTTGCAGACCTTCCCAATAATCTTACATCTAATCCTAAACAAGGCCCTCCTATGCTTAGGTTCATTAGGAGCTAGATGTTTGATCAATACCCTTCTAAACATGAGGTTTTCTCCTTTTTTGATTCTATGTGATCCACTTCATTTTCCTCTCCACTAGAGTTATCATCTTAAGCATATGTCACCCTTTTGGCATGGTTTGAAGAAGAAGGATTTTCAAGGAATCTATATGTTAGATGGCCTAGTTAGCCATAGTTATAACATTTCATGCTAGCAAAGTAAGAGTTACTTCTTCCTAATCCTCTACCTCTACTAGAACCTACCTGATTGCCTCTTCTTCTACTATAACCTCATTTAGGGCTGCTTTCATTGGCTTGCTCAATGAGCTTGGTCTCACCTTGGTTCCTCTTCTCATTACCTCTACCTTGATATCCTTCTCTTTGCCCCCTATGATTTTTTCCCTTGCCTCTATCCTTAAAGTTATAATACCCCTTCTTCCTAGTCTTCTCTTCCACCTTTCGGGCTAATTAATGACACATTTAAACAATAGAAGGTGTCCACAAGCTTAGCTCCTCTTAGATATTCCACTTCAAACCACCCAAATACCTAGCCACTTTTATTGGCTCTTCTTCTTGATTCTTGGACCTAAGACATAACCTCTAAAACTCCTCTTTATAAGAGGCCACATCCATATTTCTTTTTTCTATTCATTGTCTCCTCTTGTGGAGTTGAATCTCATAGTCCTCTAGTAGGAAATTTTTCCTTAGTTTGGTTATCATGTCATTCCAATTGGCTATAGGGTTCTTTCCCATCCTAATCCTCTCATCTTGGATATATTTCCACCAAGTAAATGTTTATCCTCTGAGTCTTGACTTAGTCACTTTGATCTTTTGGGCCTCAGACACCCCTTCACATTCAAAATGGTTCTCCATCCCATCTATCCAATCCATCACTGCATCTATGTCCATCTTCCCACTAAATAGTGGCACACCTTCCAAGGCCTTCCCTCTTAAGGCTTTTATGGCTTTCAAAAAAGTTTCTTCATTCAAGATAGGCTTTGGCTTAGGGGCAACATCTTCTTCTACTATCTCCTTACCCCTAGCATTTCTTTCTTCTTCCTTTTTCTTGGTTCCATCAGCAATCGCATCCAACTTTAGTTTCACCTCTTCTAAGGACTCTTCTAAGACTCTATTCTTCTCTCTTTTCTCCTCAACTTATTTGGTTAACTCTACATTTTTCACCATGCTGGACTCACCTACTAATTCTCTAGTAGCTACAGACATACACTTCCTTCCCAAGTCCTCAACTTGCTCTGATACCACTTTGATGTAACAACTAGTCTTTCTCATATCCTTGTTTCTTCTAGGGTCTCCTTAGGTCTTCCTCTTTACCTAACAGGGTTTCTAATTACCCTATTCTCCTTATGATCTTATCTATGAGGTACTATTCCATTCAACTAGTGTACACCAATTAGGTAAGAGAACAATTCTTCCACTGCTTTCTAGGCTTGTTAGCCCTTCTTGTCTTTTTGTCAACAACTCCAAAACCATACCAAGTTTTGATCAACAATAAATATATGAATAATAATAGTTATTTTTTAGGGTCATTTTAATACCTTCTAAGATCCATAATCACTTTGGAGATTGGAACCCTAATCAAGTTCAGAAAAACACAACATTTTCTCCCAAAACTGCTAAATAGGGCTACAAGCAACTGGCCCTCCCAATGATAAAAAATGGAATAAATTTGAAGTCCTTAACAAGGGGGTAATCTAATCACTGATTAAAACACCCTTTTTAGATAACTAAAGTATTCTTGAGGTCTCAGCCTCCGAAGACATTTGTATAATATGACCTATAATAGTGCCTAAAAATTAAGGTTTTCATAGAACTTGAACCAGTTTGAAAAGAATTGAAAGTTACCCTATATATAACCTTCACCAATGCCTCACCTTGTATTTTGGGCTCAAACACACATACCCCTATCACATTCCATGCTTTTATTGAAGCATTCCTCGCATTTGATCCCTCTTAACACCTCTGCATTCAACTGTGATCCCTAGCCATGTATCTCTGGCTCACCTAGGGAATCACAACAAAAACATTTCCCTTGCTTTCCAAGGCATCTCCTTCACTATATAATATTTAAAAGGATTCAGCTTCCTACTCCCAAAGGCTTGTGCAAGTTCCATGGTGAGAAGAGGAGCTATGACTCTATTTTGCTCAGTGGCCTGATTGAGAATAGGAGGTAGACAAGAAACAAGACAATTTATTCAACTAACTAAAACCATAAAAAATCCCAAAATAATGTTATAAAAAATCTTAAAATAAACTCCTCTAGTACTTCCAAACACTATAGATCCAAATTCAATCCATGAAAATGACAAAAACCTCAAAAAGCATAAAATTGTAACAAATTTCTTACTATTTAGTTTGTACACACCAAATAACTTAAACTTCCAACACTTTCAAAAGGTTGAGGATGGCCTTAAATAATCATTTCAAGTCTCATCATAACTATTTTAGATAGTTACTAAACCTCATTAACAAAGTTGCTCCAATGCAACAAAAGGTTGTTAATGTTGCCAATGACAAAACTGACAATTTTTTAGCAATGTTTTACATCTTTTAGTGTTTTTCCCTCAAACATGGTCCAAAGACTCCCAAACTTTACCAAAAGCCTTAAATAGACTTAAAACATGTAAAAATGATCTTAAAACACTTATTTAGCCATCATACCCTTCAAAACACCAAAAATTCCCTATTTGACCTACTCGTGCAACTAGGAGCAACTAAAGCTTAATTGGGCCTTCTACCCCTAACCTTTATCACCTTAGGACTAGATTAATCCCATTATTTTCCTAGTGGAGAGGCTAGTACCACTATAAGAAAAAATATCCTAGGAGCCTTAATTCTTGCATGAGCCCACCTAGGTGCCCCTACACCACAAGGGAATGAGCCTCATGATTATGGCATTTACACATAAGTACAACTTGCTTCTTCAACTCCTTACACTCAACTCTTCACTAAAGTTATTCTTCTAGCAGTGAGAATAGCTACTACAAATTATTTGGAGCCAAGTGAACCTAAACCTATGCTACATTTTCTAGAGACATGGGATAAGTTACTATTGGCTTTAGTACTTCATAACATTCTAAATCATATAGTGATTCCCAAATTAACAGTAATAGTAGATACTTGTCATCCTTGTAAAGAGAGTGTGATAATACATGCATGGTTACATTCTTGATTTCCATTGTTGGGCTAGCATATGGATCCTTTATATATAATCATTCATTATAAATTTGGGAATGTGCTTCATGCCTGGCATACAAGTGATGCATCTGCATATGCAATTTTATCACCTTGGAAAATTGTATTTGATCCTGCTAGCTAGGAATAGCTAATTGTCCATTTTGTTGTACCTAATCTAATGAAAGTTTTAAAGGAATTTATAATCAACCCAACTAATTAGCAACTAGACCAATTTAACTAGGTTATGGTTAGTTTCTTTCTAAAAATATCTTCTATGATATGTTTTTGGTAAACTTCCATACAAACTCTGCCCATTTTTCCTGGTCCACATTATTTTTGTGAAGGATCTTGAGGTAAGTCACTTAGCATAGGTTGAGTGAGTTATATTGTTTTATTATTTTGATTCTAGAATATGTATGTAGTTGGATCAATTTTTTGTTGTTCTAAGATGTAATAATAACCTTACAAAAGATCTCTAAGATATACATGTTTAGGAGGAAATATAAAGTGATAATGTTTAGAAGGAAAAGAAAAGAACATTTACATATCCCTTGAAGAAAATTGTAGAGCAAGGGCATGAAGATCACAAGGGCATGACATGATTATGAAATAATAGAGCAAGTGCTTGGAGATGACAAGGGCATTACATGACAATAAAATTGTAGAGCAAGGGAACATAAATAAAATGTAGAGATCAGAAGGGAATGGAAACAAAATGTGGAGCAAAAACACAAAAAAAAAATGTAGAGTAAGAGCATGACATCATTCAAAGCTCTTCACCCTTGTTCAGAGCTCTCCACTCTCTTTTGTATGTAGCTCCATAATCAAACTAAATAGGGAATTATTTATGTCATTTTTTTTGTTTATACTCACACGAGTGTCACAATTATGATGCAAATGTTAGTATTGTGATAGTGTCAAGGAAAATTACCAAAAAAAAATGAAAATCACCACAAATTACACCGATGTCACAAATTGCCTTCGTAATTTGACCCCCAAATGTTGTAGTGTTTCAGTTTGATCAAGACCAAAGACTCAACTAGATAGGATAGCTATGGGATAGTGAAATAATAATGAAGGTCAATGTGTAAGCTACGATTGAATAAGAAAACACAATAGGGAAGCTAGTGGATATGACAACCAATATGCAAGAATAGATCAACATTGTCAAGAATTGTGGAAGAATTATTCATGTTCATCATGGTACTTATCCAAGGTTTCATAAGAAGTGGTTTTCACCATAGGATGGATTTATTTCTCTTTAATTTTTCTACCAAGGTGTCTATTTACCAGGTTTTCACCAAGGCACTTTTTTTTCTTTTTTTCTTTTTCTTTTTTGGAAAGAGTTGAAGCCCTTTCCAATTTGAATAGTGCTCCTATTAGAAGAATAAGTTATGATAAGCCAAGACTAAAGAAAAATATGCTAAAATTTGCTAATAGGGCAATGGAAGGTAGGTGATAGTAGAAAGAGCATATGAAGGATAAGAGTTCATGTCTTGTAAGGCTGGCATGGATAACAAGTTGAAGCTTGAAAAGATTGCATAAATGTAGGTAAGAAAGTGGGCAAGATCAACATCAATACTCACCTTGAAGGGTGATGGAGTGACAAAGGGTGCGTGGAAGAAATAGTTTGAGGTTTAGAATATGAGATGGAAGAATAATGTTGAAGGAAAATGGACTGAAATGTTTTGAAATATTTTTAGGAGCATGTTTAGAAGAAGGTGGAATGGAAGCCTTTGGAAGCTTGAATGTCAACCTTGATTTATGTTCAATATTCAAGTATTTCAAAAGAGACTTGGGAATCCATATTTCCTTTCATTTCTCTTTTAATAATTTAGTATGCATTTAGTCAATGATGGATTTAGGAACCCATATTTTCTTTGATTTAGCTCTTTGGGTAGTATACCTTTGTGGTCTCTTTTGTGCATTTTATTTCTTAGCATTCACATGTCGATTGGAGGAATAGTGTGAAATTTTGTAGATGGATTCATGTCTTTGTTCTTAAGTTGATCATCCAAATTGCTTCCAAAGGACTTGGGATTTGTGGATGGAGAAGATCGATATGACTATTTTAGAGGGAAAGATGAATGTGAAGAGTTCAAGGATGACTTTCTTTGTTGATCTTGAGGTAAAATAGGAGAAGTGGGTGCTAAGCTAGCAGTGGAAGTAGAAGATGGAGGAACATAAGGTCCCAATATGGATGGAAGACTTGAAGGATTTAACTTAGATGGATAAGGACCAAGGATAGACTTAGGAGATGTAAATGGATAATGGATAGGAATGTCAACATCTTTAGAGTGAGAAAAATTGCCAAGGCCATCAATAGACTTACAAGTAGCTTTGATAGGAGGAACATCTTTAGTAGGAGCATTTGAAGCTCAAGAATAGTTTTGAAATGGATATGGAGAACTAGAACAAGAAGGAAGACTTTCATCTTTACGAGTTTCTTTAGATAAAATAGACATAGAAATTTTCTCATAATTTCCAATAAGCTGAATAGAAGTAGTGGAAGTTGTGTCTTTATAAAACTCAAGAGGTTGGTAGGACATATGATAGAAAAGAGTGGCATCTTGAAGGAGATGAAAGGGTGCTTGATCTTGATATTTTTTACATTTATAACTTTATCCTTTTGATATTCATCTTGGCATAGAGCCACTCCTAAGGACAAGTGAGAATGGGGAGAGAATAAAGAATTAACAAAAGTGGGAATAGAAAGCACAAAATCACATGAGGGTTGAGCATCTTTAGCTTTAGTAGCACAGAAAAGGTTTGCAACCAAGTGAAGGTTAGCTTGAGTTTCTTTTAGAGGCAGCCCTTGAGGATAGGAATAGCTAGTGTGGAAAGTATTAGGTTCTTTTTTTTATCGAAGCATGTTGGAAAGATTTGAAGCTTTATAAGGTGCATGAATTTGAAAGAATTAGAGGTTTGAAGGAATTCATCATTAGACATATGTGTATCAACATGGTCTTTCTATAGAATACTATGTTCATCACATTAGTCTCTATGAGTCTCAACAATAGCTAAGACATCATCAATAAGGTCTTGGATTTTATTTTTCATCTTAATGCAATCTAAAGTACTATGCTCATTATGTTGATGATAAGAACAATAGATATCCAAAAATGGGTTTCCATATAAGTATTAGCATTAATGTTGATGCTATGGGGGAGCATTGTAGAACATTGATATGATGTATTTATAACTATGTTTGTCATTGATGACAACATAGTAATAAGTTTGTAAAGATTGACATAACAGAAGACTGTGATTTTTGTATTAAGGATAATAAATCACTTATCTACTTATGCACAATATCTAGTGCATACTATAGTATGTCTTTGTTACAAGGGTAAGTGCGTAGAACCTAAATCGATAGTGTATGGAAGATATGATTGATTTACAAAGAACCGTATGGAAATAGAGTTTTAGAAAAGTAGTTCCTATTGTATGATTGCTATATTTCATTACAATTGCAGTGAAGGGTTGCACAGTTAACTAGAGATAGTATAGTGATTTTTGATGATGTCAGAGAGTGCACATGTACAACAATCACACATGTGAAAGTTTGTGTATAACTATGAGCTGAAAACATTAATTAAAAGTGTATTTCATTTAATTAACATGTGGAAATTTGACTCAACGATTTATTATTGAGCATGCTATAAAGGAAAAAAAATTTCCATGTTTTACTAATAGGGAGCAGAGAAGAGTGGTGAATTACTAAGTAGTAAAGTGATACAAAAGTAGAGTGACCTACCTATGTGTGTAAGTGACCTTAAGGGTTATTGTTACTGAGTACCAAGTTCTAGATCTAATTGCATGATCTAAAGGTGAAGGAGTCTAGTTCATACTAGTTAGAGGAAGAAGTAAAATCTTGTTACACATATTATTCTAAAAGGAATAGTATCGAGGTCAATTGGATAGTGGGTTCATTGATCTGATCCTAAAGCTATTTGGATAGTGGATTTAGCTACCTTCCACAACTCCTAATAGGGTTAGAATCTCCTAACAAGGATTCAAAGTCTCCTAATAGGGACTCATATGTATTGAATGTGATTTATCAGACTCCTAATAGGGTATAACCTTTCACAAGGAACATTTATATTAGTACATCATCTTGTGTGTTTCATCCCCACCGGGGTTTTCCCTCTAATCAAGGATTTCCCTAGTCAACATATCTGGTGTCACTGTGTATATCTATCTTTCATGATTATTGATTACATTTCTCACATAATTAAGTTGGATTTAATTTGATATTGAGTTTGATAATTAAATAATTGATTCACCCCCCCCCCCCCCCCTCCTCTCAGTCATATTGTGAACATTAATTACTAACAATTGGTATCAGAACTTTAGGTCCTTAAAAAAAAGGTTTAAAAATCTAAGGAAATCTATGGAAAATATATTTAGAATGGAAAGTCTAAAATTTGATGGCACAAGTTTTGATAGCTAGAAGGATAAGATGAAAACTCATCTTTTATGCATGGGTCTAGGATACTATCTTGTAACCAAGGTATCTAAGGAGATTGTAGAAGAAGATGATCTTGAAAGTTGTACCAAGGAGTAGAGAGAAGTATTCATGTACAACATAAGGGAAAGAGAAGTAATATAGTTAGCTCTACCTGAAAGTGAGTACAGTTAGGTAAAACAAATAAAAACATCTCATGAAATTTGAAAAACTTTAGAAGCTAACTATGAGGGTGATACACATGCAAAAAGAATTACATTACAAAACTTGCATTATGCATTTCAAGATGCTATAATGATGGAAGATGAATCTATAAGAAGCTATATTGGTAGAATATCTAAGATTAATGTAGGAATTAGATCCTATGAAGGATCCAAAATTGATGATGAAGTAACATGGAAGATCTTGAAAATTATAACACCACCTTTAAAGATAGTAACATAGATGATTTAGCTGATGATGCCTTGTACTGAGAATTTCACTAAAAAAATGTTGCTTGGTAGATTGGAAGCTACAGAATTTGATCTGAAACAATCTAGAGAACTAGCAAAAGTTGAGACTGCATTCAATGCGTTAAGTATTAAACCTGGTCTAGCAAAGAATACAAGGCACAAGAAGACATTGCCAGCAGTAGCAAAACCATTGAGGAAAAGATCAAAGAAGGAGTAGCTCTTCTTATGGAAAGAGAAAAAGATGGTAAGAACATTTTTAAGTTTTGGACATACAATGAAGATGGTCATTATGCATCTAAGTTTCCTAAAAGAGAAAGAATTTTTAAGGGAAGATTTAGACCTAGAAGACCTAGGAATTGCTTATATGCTAATCAATAAGAAGAAGAAGAATAATCTAACCAAAGCAAAAGTGAGGATGAATTAGGATTTGTAGCTATAAAGGAAGATGATATTGATAGAGATTAGAGAAGAAAGTGCACTAATTTCACAAGTTAAAAGGAAAGATTGGATCATTGATAGTGGTTCTTCACATCACATGACTAGTGATATGACCAAATTTGTCAAATTCAAAGGCCATGATGGAGGAATTATCAGAGTATGAAAAAATGCAACCTATCACATTATAGGAATTGGATCTATCACACTTGATGGTAAAACAAATATTGATGATGTTTACTTTGTAGATGGACTAAAACATAACTTTTTAATTGTTCGATAGCTAATGGACAAGGGTTACCAACTACAATTTGATAATGACACATGCATCATCAAGGACAAGGAAGGAAAATTTCTTGGTACTAGTATAAGGTAATGTATTTCAATTAAACACCACTGAAATAACATGTTTAGTAGCTAAAGTTGACAATAGTTGGTTATGGCACAGAAGATTTTGTCACATAATCTTTGATAAAATTGTGAAAGCTAGTAATACACTTGTTGTGAGAGATTTACCTAAGATCACTAAGCCCACTAAAATTATTTGTAAGGAATATATCTTGGCTAAGTAGAAGAAAGTTTCATTTCCTATCAAGTAGTTTGAAACTACACAAAAGATGGAATTTTTCCATACACGTTTAAGTGGTCCTTCAAGAACAAGAGGATTCAATGGAGAAAGGTATCTTATGATTTTTGTTGATGATTTCACTAGAATGATGTAGGTAGCTTTCCTTAAAGAAAAATTAGAAGCATTTGAGAAATTTAAGATATTCAAGAATAGAGTAAAGAATGAATCGGGAGAAAAAATCAAAAGCTTAAGATTTGATAGAGGAGGAGAATTCACTTCTAAAGAATTCAACATCTACTATGACAAGCATGGGATCAAGAGGTAGCTATCTTCACCACATTCACCTGAGCAAAATGGGATTGTTGAAATAAGAAATAGATCAATTGTTGAAGTAGCAAGAGCTATGTTATTTGAGAATGATGTACCAAAGACATTTTGGAGAGAAGCAGTCCATATAGTAGTATATACTCTAAATAGAGTATAGATCAGGAAAGGTATGGAAAAAAACACCTTATGAATTATGGTTTGGATACTTACCATTACTCAAATATTTAAGAATATTTGGGAGCAAGTGTTATATCAAAAAGAGATGATGATATCGATAAGTTTGATCCAAGGAGTGATGAAGGTATATTTCTTGGCTATTCATTAAAAAATAAAGCCTATAGATGTTTTAATTACAAAACAAAGAATATAGTAGAGTGTGAAAATGTGAGAATAGATGAAAATTTTTGTACCAAAGAAAAGATGATGGATTATAACTCTGATGAAGATAACTCTAAGATAACAAATAGATGCAATGAATTATTTTTCAAAACTAAGAATGACCTATAGAATAATGTGCAAACTGAAGAAACAAGAGAAGAATAGAGCACAGTACCTGAAATAAGGGTTGAAGTAGCAACTCCTACCCCAAATAAGAATATGACAAGAAATCATCCTATTGATCAGATAATAGGAAGTAATGAAAAAGTAGTAATGACAAGAAACAAAATCAATGAAGAACTATGCCTAATATCTCAAGTAGAACCAAAAAGTGCAGATGAAGCAATCAAGGATGAAAGCAATGTAGGAAGAACTCAAATAGATAATAAAGAATGACACAAGGGAACTAGCCCCTAGACCTAAGGACAAGAATGTGGTTGGTACAAAGTGAGTGTTCAGAAAGAAAGTAAATGAACAAGGAGAAGTGATAAGAAACAAAGAAATACTAGTATGCAAAGGCTACTCTTAGAAAGAATGAATAGATTATGATGAAACATATGCACCTATAGCAAGAATGGAAGTATTCAAAATGTTCTTGGGTTATGCAACAAATAAAAACTTCAAAGTATATCAGATGGATGTCAAGTTAGCTTTCTTGAATGGAGAACTTGAAGAAGAAGTTTATATTGAACAAGCAGAAAGTTTTCCTTTGACAGAGGAGAAGGATATAGTTTGTAGATTAAAGAAAGCCTTATATGGATTAAAGCAAGCACCCAAAACCTAGTATGCAAGGTTAGATAAATACTTAGCAAAGCTTGGATTTGCTAAAGGGACATCAGATAGCAACTTGTACTTGAAAGAAATAGAAAATGGTTTGTTGATGATCATTGTATTTGTTGATGATATCATTTTTGGAGGAAATGATGGAGCTAGTAACAAATTCTTAGAAGATATGAAGAATGGATTTGAGATGAGTATGATAGGAGAAATGAAATTCTTCTTAGGATTACAAATTGTTCAAAAAAAAGAAGTTATCTTTATTTCTCAGACTAAGTACTTGAAAGATTTGCTAAAAAGATTTGGACTAAAAAATTGTATACCTATTGGAACCCCCATGATAACTGGTCATAAGTTATCTAGCAAGGATGAGACACCTAGTGTTGAACAAAAGAAGTATAGATCTATAATTGGAGGATTACAGTACCTAACTCATAGTAGAATAGATATAGCTAATGTGGTTAGAATTGTGGCAAGATTTCAAGCTAATCCTAAAGAATATCACTATGCAACAATTAAAAGGATACTCAGATATCTGAAAGAGATATCTAATTATGGCATTTGGTGTGATAGAAGTAATGATTTTACTCTTTGTACTTATGCTAATGTTGATTGGGCTAGAGATATGGATGATAGAAAAAGCACTAGTGGAGGAGCATTCTTTCTTGGTGGAAGACTAGTTTCTTGGCTTAGCAAAAAACAAGACTGCACTTCACAGAGTAGTGCAAAGGCAAAATATGTTGCAATTGTGAACAACTATAATCAAGTCATATGGATGAAGTAGATGATGAAGGATATTGGAATTACATTCAAGGAATCTATTATCATTTTCTGTGATAACACAATTACAGTTAACATGTCTAAAAATCCTATCTTACATTCTAAGACTAAGCACATCTCTATAAAATATCATGTGTTGAGAGAAAAAGTTGCAGAGAAAGAAATTAGACTAGAATATGTTAACATTAAGGAACAAATTGTAGATATTTTCACAAATTCCTTACCAAAGGATACATTTGAGTACCTAAGAGTATGCCTGGGGTTATGCCCCTACCTTATTCAAAATGGAAGATGTAAAAGTGCATCAATCTAGGGAACAAAGCACCATTGTTAGACTAGATTGAATGTTGATGCTTCCTTAATGGAGGAGTATCTATGATGAATAGAGTCAAAGGACTCTTGGTAATTAGTGACTAATAAGAAAAAGTGTCTCTAGACACTTGAGCTATTTATGGATTGTAAATCAATAGACCAGCATGGGGTATCTTTGAGCAATTGAACCATTTATATATTACCTTTGACATTGATGTCAATGGGGGAGAGAATGACATGAAAAACATTCAATTGGGAAGGAAGCAAAACATGATGAAGATGTATATTTGGTCTTCTTGGAACTTAGATTTCTTTCATCTATGTTATCATCAATGCCAAAGGGGGAGATTGTTAGCATGAATATTGATGCTATGGGGGAGCATTGTAGAACATTGATATGATGTATTTATAACTATGTTTTTCATTGATGAAAACATAGTAATAAGTTTGTAAAGATTAACAAAATAGAAGACTGTTATTTTTGTATTAAGGACAATATATCACTTATCTACTTATGTACAGTATCCAGTGCATACTATAGTATGTCTTTGTTACAAGGTTAAGTGTACAGAACTTGAATTGACAATGTGTGGAAGATATGATTGATTTACAGAGAATTGTATGGAAATAGGGTATTAGGAAAGTAGTTCCTATTATATGATTGCTACAGTTCATTACAATTGTAGTGAAGGGTTGTATAGTTAACTAGAGATAGTATACTAATTGTTGATGATTTCAGAGAGTGCGTATGTATAGAAGTCACACATGTGAAAGTTTGTGTATAACTGTGAGCCAACAACATTAATTAAATGTGTATTTCATTTTAATAATGTATGGAAAGCCAACTCAAGGATTTAATATTGAGCATGGCATAACAGAAAGATGTTTTCTATGTTTTACTAATAGGGAATAGAGAAGACTTGCAAATTATTGAGCAACAAAGTGATACAAAAGTAGAGTGACCTACCTATTCATGTAAGTGACCTTAAGGGTTATTGTTATTGAGTACCAAGTTCTTGATCTAAAGGTGAAGGAGTCTAACATACTAGATAAAGGAAGAATTAGAAGCTTGTTACACATCTATTATTCTAAAAGGAATAGTACTAAGATCAATTGGACAGTGGGTTCATTGATCTAATCTTGGAGCTGTTTGGACAGTGGGTTCAGCTACCTTCCACAATTCCTAATAGGGCTGGAATTTCCTAATAGGGATTCAAAGTCTCCTAACAAGGACTCCTATGTAAAAAATGTGATTTATCATACTCCTAATAGGGTCTAGCCTTTCAGAAGAAACATTTATATTAGTACATCATCTTGCAGGTTTCATCCCCACCAGGATTTTTCCTCTGATCAAGGGTTTCCCTAGTCAACATATCTAGTGTCACTATGTATATATATCTTTCATTATTGTTGATTACATTTCCCACATAATTAAGTTGTATTTAATTTGATATTGAGTTTGATAATTACATAACTAATTCACACCCCCCCCCCCCTCTCAGTTATATTGTGAACATTAATTACTAACAATAAGCTAGATTTAGGCAATGTGATGAGCTCATTAGCAAGAAGTGTTTGCAAGATGAAATCACAAGAATCTTCCAAGGGAATAAAATTTCTCCCAAGAGTATTTCTAGGATCAACAATCACATAGCAAGTATTCACATCTTCATCAAAGATAGGTTTTACATGAAAGCAAGGGAAATCAAAAGATGAAGACAAGATAGACCTAGGTGAAGAAGATTGTGTGGGAGAAGAAGGTGTATGAGCATGCAAAGGCCTTAAGAAGGATTCATAAGAGAATTCCATTATCTCCTCTATCATTTTATCATACTGATACTATGTGTTCATTAGGTCCCTAGAGATACTAGAGCAAGCAAGGTTATTGGTCCCTTCTAACTTTCTATGTTGAGTGTATAGCTATTGAAACCTCTTAGCAACAACAAGCAACTCAATATTGTTAAGAGGTAGCTATTTTTTGGTATCAAAATATTAAAACCCCATAGTGGTAGATAAAATATCAATCATGACAAGGGCTAAAAGGAGCTAATAGGGTGACACAAGATATCTTGATGTCCAAACTAGAAAGGTAGAGTGTTCACTTGTCAAATAGAGGTAGCAATGAGTGGTGACTTGTCAAGAAAGGTGTCCAAGAAATTTACAACACCAATGACTCAAGCCAAAGTTATAAGAAATTGACAAGATAGTAAGTAGCCAAATAGGAAAGCAAGATGACAAGTGAACAACCTAACAAATCAAGCATGTAATGAAAGATTCAATAAACACAAGAACCATGAAAATGGTGGCTTTTCAATCACAAGCCTAAAAAAATGAGGTTCCTATCAATGGCTCTAAATAGGTAGGTGACTACAAGGATTTAGTGGTGATTCATCCAATAGTGTTCAAACTTACTTCTATGAAGAGAGCTTTCCACCAACACTAGAGAGGTTTTGTGAAATCTATTACAAGACTAATTAAGGAAGGCTATCTTTTGAACATTATTGTCTTGTATCACATTATGAATGTGAGCTTTAGGATTTCCCTCTCATTGGCCTTGTTAAGGCAAGTCTCAGGAGGTATGTCCATCTATGGATAAGTAAGCTACCACATGAAAAATCAAGGGAAATAGAAATTAAAAGAAGGTTGGGGATTTTAATCACCCTAAAAGGGTGAGAGCATAACCCTACTATTCCAACTTCTCAAGCACAACAAGTAAGATGTTCAATTGTGAGCCTTTAAACTAAGAGAACAAGAGGCTCCTATTTAGTCTATGTGTTTGTTCATCCTTAAATTGGTTTCAATTGACCCTTTTCAAATGTTTAGGCTTACCTTGTCTAAAGCTACCAAAGGCTAGGCATATTTTTAAGTTTTCACTTTGTTTCCATGCTTTGATGGCCTTTTTTGCCTTCCTTTTTGTTTTTTAGATACCTAGAATAAAATTTTTAGATCTAAAATTGATGATTTGTGTCATACATTAAATTTTTTATGAAAAATCATTAAAAATTTATTAAAAATCAAAATCTAATCTGAAAAATTTGAAATGTTTACTATAATCTTTCGATATTATGCAAAATATGCAATAAATGTTTTAGATTAAAATTTGATGATTTCTGTTAGAAATTATTTTTTATGAAAAATCATAATTTTTTAAATTAAAAATAGCATTTTGATCAGAAAAATCTGAAATTAGGTAAGAGTGCAATTAGGTCAAAATAAGGTTATTGAAGTAGGATAGAAAGATGACAATATCAAGAGAGTATGAAGACATGATTGAGAAGAAGCAAGAGAAGAGAACACTATTGACTGAGACATCCCATAAAATTAAATTAAATAAATTTAATCACCCTAAAATGGTCCTACAAACTAGAGACCCTATTCACTCCTAATCAAGTGTATGCCCCTAGTTATGTTGATATTCTTACTAGCATAATTCACCAAATTTATTCATCAATTCTTGAATCAAATGATCCAATCAAGCAATCTCCATATCAAGTATTAATTACCTAGCCTATTTCAATTAGTAAAAATGAGGAATTGAAGATAAATAATAACTTAACCTATTGAATGTGAATATTTGAATTTATTCAAATGTTAAGCATTCATGATCAAGAAATAAAATCAATCAAGAAGGTTTACTATTGGAAACTATTTGAGGAAATACACAGGAATATTAATTTCAAAAAAAATCAAATTAGCATTTATCTTCAATAATCAATTTTATATTTGAAATATCCCTATTTCATTTTTTTATTCAAAGTGGGCTCAAGGATATTCATTTTTTATTCAAAGTGGATTCAAGGATATTTATTTTGTATTAAAAGTGGATCCATAAAGTATTTTTTAATCAAATTGCTCATTTCAATATTCAAAATGATGACTTTAATATTTTAATATTCAAAGTGCTCAATTTAATATTATAATATTCAAAATGGACATTTTAATACTCAAAGTGCTCAGTTTAATATTCAAAATAAATCCTCCATTTTGAATAAAATAATCATAAATGGACCCATCCACTCATCTTTGAATTAATCTCCACCCTTGATTATGTTTGCATCTCAACCATCCACTTTCCTTTAAAAAGGAGGCTCTTCCTCTCTTAATGGCATCTTAACTTTTCTATTGTTATGCTACATGATTTGGAGAAATTCTTACTTCTGGAGAATCTCTTTCTTGTGGAGGACTTCTTGCTTCTTGTCTCATTCTTTTAGCTTAGCTTTATTTTAGTTTTCTTTCATTGCATAGTAGCTTAATGAAATTCTAATTTAGCTTTATTTTCATACTCTTAGCTTAAAGAATCTAGTCTAAATAGGGATTTTCTAATCTCTTTCTAGCTTAGATTTGCTTTCATTTTTGTAATTTAGCTTGCATTCCACATTCCTAGTTTAGCTTTGCATTTTAATTTGTAGTCACATACTTGCATTGAATCCTTTGGAAATCCTCAACATTTGGACTCTTGCTCTTTTTCTTGAATCTTTCATTTCATGGTGTACCTTGTGATGTCTTTTCATGTTTGGTTTATTTGAGAGCCATATTTGCATATCCCACACATTATGGATAGGAAGCTGTAGGCCACCATTCAATTTCTCTAATTTAGAGAGTACCTTGGATATAAGGGTCTATAGAAGTGTGACTCACTTTTTTACACATAGGGATCTTTAGGAAAACATCATGTAGATTCAAGTTGATATGAAGAAAACAAGCTACACTATTTTATAGTTAGTTGAATCTAGCCCCCAACACTGTGATAAGTTATTGAATGCTTGAGCTGAATTGGCTAAGCTTTATGTAGCTAATAGTAGCATGAGATCAAAGTTGATCTCCATAGAATAAATGATGATACCTCATTTGGAGGTTATGTAGAGAGAAATCAAATCAGCACAAGATCTTATCAATGAAGATCATAATCTTTTTATTGTTGAAAGTTTGGTTGATTTGGCAGCTAGGTTATAGTTGCAAAATCAAATTTTGGAATTAGCAAGAGTGGCTTGGGATCATGCACTTTCTATGATCAACTGAGTTCAAAAACCTTTTATTGAAAAATATGGTTTGATTCCACCCATTCAACCCCAGCAAAAGATATAAGTGACAAAAATAAGGGGGAATTGTTTTGATGATTACATAGTTTGAATGGAGGTAGTAACAAAGGAAAGAAGGAAAGAAAGGAAGAGTCAAAATGAATCAACATTCAAGAGATCAAAATTCAACAGGCAGAAGGCATACATGATATGACACTAAAATAATTAGACTACTTAGATTCATATGCATATATGTATTGATATATTGTTTACTATTCATTAATTATTAGGCATAATTCAAACTTTTTTATTTTTGTTAGAACTAAGTCATAGACTTAGGCGGAGTACTCATATTGTCATTGTAACTATGTAATCATGACAAAGTGGTTTTTCTACTAATGTCAAAGGGGTAGATTATTGGTATATCTAACTATTGTTGTCTATTAGTTTCAAATATTTAGCCATATACTAGGCAGAGTCATACGGTCATCACTGCAACTGAGGTACTTTATATAAGCTAAGTCATGAGATAGACTTCTATATAAACATGTATATACCAAGCTCTATAGGAGTCAAGAATGTATTTAGTCACTGAGTATTTTCAATGTAGAATGAGTCTAATTTTTATTGATTAGTTTGAGCACATTGAAGTAAAGTTACATAGAAGGTATCGAGCAAAGTAAAGATCGAGTGTTAGAAGCATATACAATGAGTGTCGAGTATCAAAGATAGTAAGTTCCAAGTAACATAGAATTAACATTCAAGTTAGGAATAATACAAAATTTGAGGTAAACCATTTTAGGCCAACATGGGAAAGATATTTAATAGTTGTAGAGGTTATTACAAAGAGTTTTATGCATTTTATGATGTGGATTATAGATCCCTATGTTTAGTGAGGAACGAGTCAGATGAAGAGGAAAAATCAAGGAAGCATCTAGAAATATCTTTTATGGAATCTTTGAATAGATCATATCTAGACCTATTTTGATGTAGAGAGATTAGAATTGTATGGTGATTTGAAGAAGCAAATAGGCTATTCATGTGATCACAAAGTAGGTCAAGTGTGATAGTGTAAGAATTATAGATGAGCCAAAGAGGTTAGAGAAGTGATATTGTCAAAGAAGTGAAGGACAAAAAAGATATATTAGATCATAGATCAAATTTGACTGAAGGGAGGAGATCTAAAAATAACTTATTAGGGTAAACTAAGGATTAGGTACTAAATTAGTTTTAACATATTGAGTCAGGTTAAATCTCTTAACAAAGTGATCTTAACTAATCTTTTTAAATCTCCTAATAGAGTTGTCACTTTTTTTTAGGTGTAAAATCCTCTAATAGGATGAGAGCTAACATTCTCAAAATCTTTTAATAGGGTAGATCTCTCATAGTGTAGATTATTGGATATGGTCAAATATTGTAACCCTAACATGTTAACTTTATTACTACAATAGTGAAGATTTATGTGTGTCATCCCCACCCCATTTTTACCTTCACCTTGGAGGGTTTCTAGGTAACCAAATTTTTGTTTCATGTGATTACTTTTCATGCATGTAATTGATAGATAAGATCTATATGTTATTATAGTTTGATTATAAATTATGCATACAATTTTATATGAGATGGTAAATGTGGGAACCATGGTATTGTGAAAAGGTTAAAAGTGTTATAGATTATGATTCACCCCTCCCCCCTCTTAGTATCTTGGTTTCCAATTAATACTTCCAACATGAAGATGTAAAAGACTACATTGATAAATTGAAAGACAAGATTGATCATCTTAAAACTAGAAAGGAACCTAGTATGTAGACAAAAGATAATGATGAGGTAGCAACCTTAAAGAAAGAAAATTAGATTCTCAAACATGAGTTGAAGATAGCTGAACTCAAGATAAGTCTAAAGAAAGATGATAGCAAGGTTAAATCAGATCTAAAATCTGAAAATACATATCTAAGATCCCATCTTACAAGAGTGACATCTAAACTTGATTCCATAAAAATACAGCATGCAGAACTTAAAAAATACAATACTATTCTGAAATGAGAATTAACCCAGGCTAAGAAATGGTTAGAGAATTTATATTCTAGTAGTGGGAAAAATGAAGAGAAACTATAATATTAGAGACCTTCTTATGTAAGACTAGTCTTGGATATTTCATTAGAGAAAAATCATCAAAGAAATCTAAAGCAAGAAAGAACCAGATCCATTTATTGAAACACCTGAACCTAAGAAGAATAATCAAAATGAGATTGAACCAAGTAAATCTAAAGAGGTACATAAAGAAGTTAAGCAAGCAAGTCAACGTGAAAAATGTGATGAGCTTGATAAAACAAAGAAAATTGAGCCACCTAAAGAGGCAAGGTGTGAATTTAAAGGTAGATTCTTCCTATGTAATGAAGTTGGTCATATGCAAAGAGATTATAGAAGTAATCATTCAAACATATTATGATTTTTTATTTTTATAATTATCATCACTTTGGTCATAAATTTTTTGATCTAAGTTTGATAGTAATAATAGCAATAGTAGAATTTTTAGTGATACTAATCCTGGAGGTAATGAAAGAAGGAGATTCTCAAGCATATCAAAAGGTCTAATGAAAAAAAAAGTAACATTGTGTATTACAAGTGTAACAATTTTGGACACATTGCCAAAAATTGTAGAGCACCAGTTAATTAAAATAGAACTAATTAGAGAAGAAGTAAACCAATATGTTAGCTATGCAACAATATTGGTCATATAGAAAGATTTTGCAAAATGGATATGAGGAACATCAACATGAATCCAAATTTTAGAAGGGACAATAATAGAAATATCAAAAGGAATGGTAGCAACAACAACAATTAGAAAGATGAACTGAGAGAACATATGGAATAACTCAAAGAAGTATTTGTGAAGGAAAAATATCTATCAAGTTCACAAACAGTATTGGATGAACAATATTTTGATGCACTTGATGAAATATTGAAGTCAAAAACCATAAGTGATTCATCTTATTTGAATTAAGCATCTATTTATTAAGGATTGAGTATCAGAAAGATAAAACTAAATTTAGAGATTGAGTTAAGAGTTACATAGTTAATATAAGGTAGAAGATGATATCAGAAAGTTCTAGTTAAGAGTGCAAGTCATTGGAGATCACATGCAGATGTACAAAAGAAAACAAGTTTAATGGTTAATACAGACAACTTTTTGTGGATTGAGTAGTTGCACAATTAATTTGGAGATCATTTTGAAAAGATATAATTCATGTGAAAAATATAGTGAATATCATTCAATAAAAGAATTAAAGGAGATTTGAAGAGTTTTCAAGTACGAAGAATAGGTAGCCCTAGTTACGTGTTAAAATGAGGTTTCTTACTCTTAATAAAGGATTTGATATGTTAATTGTGTCAAAAATTAAAGGATAAAGATGGATAAATCTTTAGTTCATAATGTGGAAGATGAAGCTAGACTTAAAATGAAGATAAACCATGTTAAGTATGTGATTGAAAACCCTAGCACCATGTTGTCAAAAATGCCCGAGGATGAGGATGTGGGTAGTTACCTAAGAAATAAATTTGAGAAACTAGGAGAAGAGCACATGTTTGAGGAACTTGATCATATTTACAATCAAGAGATGAGTTATCAGCAAGGATAAGAGTACTTGAAGGATAATGACCTATTTAATTTTATGTTTTATTATGAGTTTGATAATGAAGAATGGACCAAGGTAATATTAAGAAGAATTCATGATGGAAAGATTTGGTTAGGAGATAATGTGGTTTTAATATCTACTAACTTTATTCATGATGTGACTAGATTATGCAATCAAGGTAGTGTACTAGTGAATGAAAAGAATGTCAAGAAATTAGTACTTGACAACACTAAGTCTATTTACAATGGTAGAGTCATTATGATAAGAAAAATCAAGAAGGATGATGCCACATTCTCGAGCAGATTCATAGCATAAAGGATGTTCTATATCTCTAGAGAAGATTATATGGCAATCATCTTTATATAAGTAGCTTTTAAGATCTATGTGTTGGATACAATTGTTCAATTGTGTGTTGTCTTTGATGTTACACAAATGTCATATCAATCATCAAACAGGGTCTACCAAGCTCAGTTGGTCAAAAAAGAAAAAGACAGAGTCTATCGAGCTTAGATGGTTAGAAAAGAGAATTATAGAGTCTACCAAGTGTTTCTACAAGTTAAACTGTGAAGATAGTTTCTACCAAGCTCACTCGGGCACTGAAGACTTCTATGCCAAAAATTAGTTTCTACCAAGCTCACATGGTTAGTAAAGGAAAGTTAGTTCTTATTGAGTTCACTCGGTCTCCAAAGTTTTTTTCCAAAGCTCATAGTGTTTACTGAGCTTCACTTGGTTAACACTAGAAAATCATTTTTGGAGTAGTGTTTACCGAGCAGGGTTGGCCAATGAAGGATTTCATTGTTTTGGGAAATAAAGTTTATTTGTTTCATGTAATAGCCAACTAATGTATTGTTTAATTATAAATTTAACTTGTAAATGAGCCAACTTGACAATTTGTAATGTATAAATAAAAGGTCAAGTTGTGGTTTCTAATTGTAATGAGCAAGTATAAAAGTGAGTTAATTATGTGAAGAGGAAGTGTGAGTGAATTTTGAAGAAGGATCAAATATCCTTGAGGAGAAGAAAAGTTGTATTCAATTAGAGAGGATCTAGTGAAGCAGAGTAGAGATTTGTATCAGAAAAGTCCAATTGCATCTCATTCAGGTCACTTCATTGTTACTTTTTCATCATTGTAGCAGTGATTTGTAAATCTCTTAATAGAGTTGGTCTAATAGCCATTTTGTAAATCCTCTAACAAGGTGGATAGTTCTACTTAATTATTCTAAAGTCCTCTAGAAAGGCCACTCCTAGCAAGGTGATTAAATCTTCTAATAGGGTCACACCTAACAGTGTGTTTTGTAACCTTTAATAGGGTTGGCTCCTAACACGTCTCACTTTAGAAGAGTGAAAATTGATAACTAGTTACTTGGTGGTTTCTCCCATATTTGGTTTCCACATTAAATCTAGTGTCTCTTATGTTTATGTTATTTTATTTTGCATGTTTATAATTGTGAATGCTTAAAGATCAGTAATAAGTTAATACACAGTTCATCTACCAAGTTACAACATTCTTTTGTGCGGCTACTAAGTGATATCAATAACTAGTTATTTAAGACATCTAAGGGATCTATGGATTTGTTTTGTGGTAACTAATTCAGCCCCCCTCTCAATTACTCCATCTATATTTCCAACAATTGGTATCAAAGCTTTTTGTGCTTGTAGGAAAGATTTCAAGGATCTAAGCTAAAGATCAGGATGTCTTACAAGAGGGAAATTCTAAGGCTTAATAGGGATAACTTTTCAGCATGGCAAGGTCTCACGAGACTCCATCTAGCTTCCATTCGAGACATAGGATTGAAATATCTTGATGAAGCATACATAACTCCTTCTGATACATTATCTTCTAATGACATTGCTGAGAAGAAGACTCATAACACCATGATGATAGACATTACATCTGCCCTAAGCTATGAAAATTTTGATGATGTCAAAGACTGTAAAACTACCTTTGAAATGTGGAACAAGATGAAAGACATCTATAGGGGTCATGATAATGTAAGAAGAGCTAAAGAAGAAATTTTAAGAGGACAATTTGATCATATGAGGATGAGAGAGGATGAAAACATTGCAAAATATGTTGAAAGAGTCAAAGCAAGTGTTAGTGCAATCAAAGCTTCTGGAGGAGATATCAAGGAGAAAATAGTTATAAGTAAAGCCCTTAGAATATTACTTCCCATTTATGAAATTAGAGTTTTTGCAATTCAAGAAAGAAGATGTGAAGCAAATCATAAGATAAATTTAGAGGCCATAGTTGGAAGATTGATTCCATTTGAGCTAGATAACTATGATAACTGTGTTCCAGCTACCAAGAATATTGAATCAGCATTTGAAGCCAAGCTTTCACTCAAGGAGAAAGGCAAGAAGATAAAGGATTCTTAGTCAAAAAGTGAAGAAGAATTAGAAAAAAGTTTTGACAGTGATCTTGAGGTGGTTCAAGCTGTACTAGCAAGGAAATATTCTAGAGGCAAAGGGAAATACAAAGGTAAGGTTCCTCTAATCTATTTTTCTTGTGAGGAAATTGGTCATATTGCTACTAGGTGCCCAAATAAGAAAAACAGGGATGAGAAGAAAGGTCACAAGTGTAATGGAAAGAAAGACTTCAAATCATTCAAGGACAAAGGTAAGAAAACATATTTCATGGCTAAGGATTCTAATGATTCTGATGAAGAAGAAGATGAAATTGTTTACATTGTTGTGGAAGATGAATCTAATATTGATGAAGAAATGGCACGTATCTCTCATGTGAGAAAAAATGACACATGGATCATAAATAGTGGTTTCTCTCATCATATGACTGGTGATAAAGCTAAGTTTGAACATTTTGAAGACTATGATGGTGGTAGTGTGAGGTTTGGTAATAATGAACCTTGTTGTATGTGATAATGCATATTGGCTAGAAGGACTAAAACACAATTTTTTGAGTGTAGCACAGCTACCAAATAATGGATTCAAACTAGAATTCATGCATGGAAAAGAAAAATTGTTGGATGACAAAGGAAAGCTAATTGGCTCAGGCACACAGACAAAAGGTAACTTGCTCTATCTTGAACTTGGTGAATATTCATGCTTTATTCCTCAAATTGAAGCAAGTTGGTTATGGCATAGAAGGTTTTGTCATGTGAACTTTGATAACATTGTGAAAATAAGAAAATTCAAAAAAGTAAGAGGCATTCCTAGTATAAAGAAACTTGAGGTTGGTATGTGCAAAAACTATTAGATTGGTAAGATGAGAAAGACTAGCTTTAAAAGTAAGAACTACTAGTCTGAAGAAGTTTTAGAAATTGTGCATACTGATTTGTGTGGACCTATTGGAATTGAAAGCTATACTAGAGAAAAGTTCTTCATTCTCTTTGTTGATGATTACTCAAGAATGATGATTGTCACGTACCTAAGAGAGAAATCATAAGCATTTGAGAAGTTCAAATGGTATTTGGCCAAAGTAGAAAAGGAAATAGGAAAAAGACTAAAATGTTTGAAGTTAGACAGAGGTAGTGAATTCATCTCCCATGAGTTCACTAATTTTTGCATTGAAAGAGGGATCAAAAGATAGGTATCAGCCCCTACAACTCCCAAGCAAAATGGAATAGCTAAAAGGAGGAACAAATCTATCATGGACTGCGCAAGAACCTTAATGATTGAAAAGAGCATTGCTATCAAATACTAGAAGGAAGCTATTAGCACTATAGTTCATACCTTGAACTAAGTACAGCTAAAGAAGGATTCATTCAAAACCCCATATAAGTTATGGTATGGCTATAAACCTAATGTAAGTTACCTAAAAGTATTTGGAAGAAAATGTTACATTTTGAAAGAATCTAGAAAAGGTAAATTTTATGTGAATGGTGATGAAGGAATATTTCTAAGATATTCTTGCAAGAGTAAAGCATATAGATGTTTGAATTTGTCTACTCACAAAGTCATAGAAAGTGCACATGTGAAAGTTGATGAGTTTGTAGAAAGAATTGAAGAAGAAAGCAAAAGGGAACCAGAAGACTACATGAGATTTGTTTTCATTGAACCTAATATAGTGCCAGATACACCTGTCAATCAAGAATCTTCTACTCCCAAGTCTTTAGTAATCGAGTTGCAGGAAGTTCAAACTAAGCTAAAGGAAATTGAGTCATATTCTAATGCTACCGAGCCAATGCCTATCAAGTTTAAAGGACCCAAGTAGTAGACAAAATAGCCAGAACCTAAAGTTGAAGTGCAAGAGGATGAGAATGCAAAGTGTTCAAAAGGAAAGGAACCTATATTAGCCAAATATGTCAGGAGACATCATGCACCAGATTAGATCATTAGAGACAAATCTAAAGGTACTATGAAAAGAAGTTGAAAGGTACTTGTTTACTTGTTGATTTTGAACCTAGAAGTGTCAAAGATGCATTAGAAAATGAAAGTTGGATTGAGGCTATGAATGAAGAGATAGAGTAGATAGAAAAAAATAAAACATGGACTCTTGTACCCAGGCCAAAAGATAAAAATGTGATTAGAACTAAGTGGGTATTCAGAAACAAGTTGAATGAAGATGGTAAGGTGCCGAGGAACAAAGCTAGATTGGTATGCAAAGGATACTCTCAAGAAGAAGGAATAAACTATGGAGAGACTTTTGCTCCTATTGCAAGATTGGAAGGTGTCAGGACCCTACTTGCATATGCTACATATAAAGGATTTAAGGTTTATTAGATGGATGTCAAGTCAACATTTCTCAATGGTATACTAGATGAAAAAGTTTACATTGAGTAGCCTTAAGGTTTTGTTCATCCAGACAAGAAAGACATGGTCTACAATTACATAAAGCATTGTATTGTCTAAAACAAGCCCCTAGAGCATGGTATGAAAGATTGCATAACTATCTTATTCAGATTGGTTTTCAAAGAACTAATGATAACAATAGTTTATATATCAAGGAAGGACTAAATAATAAGATTGTTTTGGTAGAAATATTTGTGGATGATACTTTGTTCACAGGAAATGATGATCTTTGCAAAGAATTATTAGAGGAAATGAACAAGGAATTTGAGATGTTAATGTTTGGAGAGATCAAATTCTTTGTTGGTCTTCAAATTCAGCAGAGTAAGAATGGCATTTACATCACTCAATCTAAATACATCAAGGAGATACTAAAAAAGTTTTCCATGGAAAATTGCAAACTAGTTAGGACTCCTATGTGTACAGGACTGAAACTTACCAAGGATGATGAATCAAAGGAGGTAGATTAGACATTGTATAGATCTATGATTGGAAAGTTACAGTATGTGGTTCATACAAGGCCAAATATTTCCCTTGAAGTTGGTATTGGTGCAAGATTTCTAGCAAAACCAAGAGAAAATCACATGATGGCAATCAAAAGGATCATGAGATACTTGAAAGGCACTGAGGATTATGGATTATGGTACTAATTTTGAGGTAATTTGGATTTGAAAGTGTTTATTGAAGTAGATTGGGCAAGAAATGTTGATGATAGAAAAAGTACAAGTGGAGGAGCTTTTTTTCTTGGAAAGAGGTTGGTTTCTTGGACAAGTGAAAAGAAAAATTGCACATCCCAATCCACAGTAGAAGCAAAGTATGTTGCAGTAGCAATAAACTATTTTAATATTGTTTGGTTCAAAAAATTATTGGAAGGTATGAAGGAGGAAATCAAAGAACCTATTGTTATGTTTTGTGACAATACAAGTGTAATCAACATATCCAAAAATCCAGTGATGCATTCAAAAACCAAGCACATTGCAATAAAATATCACTTTGTCAGAGAGTTGGTGTAGGATAAGGAGATTAGATTGGAATATGTCCATACAAAAGAACAAATTGCTGACATATTCACCAAGCCTTTACCTAAGGATGAATTCTTGTATCTAAGAGGTAACTTAGGGGTCATTCCCCTATTTGAAGCTCACTAAAATGAAGTTTTAGTGATGCATCAACAAGTACCAAGTTGAAAATTTTTTATTTGATGTAGAATAATCATGGAAAGAATCAATACATAAGGTACATTGTTCTTCATTTAATTTGTGTTGTCTTCGGCATGTGTTGTCAAAGAGGGAGAGTATATTGTCATATCTTTTTGAAATTTGAATCTTTATGAAGAAGTTTGATGTTTGGAAAGAAGCTATGTAATCCCTTCATAAAGGGAGATTACTATATTTGAGAAGTTTATGGAATAAAATCTAAGAGGGAGAAACATTCTATTAGAAAAAGACTTGTTCTCAAATTTCATTCTGCGATGACATGTTGTCTTGCCATCAATGCCAAAGAGGGAGTTTGTTGGATACAATTATTCAATTGTGTGTTGTCTTTGATGTTACACAGATATCATATCAGTCATCAAACAGAGTTTACCAAGCTCAGTTGGTCATCAAAGAAAAAGACAGAGTCTACCAAGCTCAGATGGTTAGCAAAGAGAATTACAAAGTCTACCGAGCATTTATGGAGGTTACACGATGAAGACAGTTTCTACCGAGCTCACTCAAGTGCTGAAGGCTTTTGTGGTAGAAATTAGTTTCTATCAAGCTAGCAAGGTCAGCGAAGGAAATTAGTTTCTATTGAGCTCACATGGTCAATGAAAAAAATTTAGTTCTTATCGAGTTCACTCAGTCTCCAAAGGTTTTTTGCAAAGCTCGCAGTGTTTACCGAGCTTCACTTGGTTAACATTGGAAAATCATTTTTGGAGTAGTGTTTACCAAGCAAGGTCAACCAATGAAGGATCTCATTATTTTGGGAAATAAAGTTTATTTGTTTCATGTAATAGCCGACTGATGTATTGTTTATTGGTAAATGTAACTTGTAAATGAGCCAACTTGACAATTTGTAATGTATAAATAAAAGGTTAAGTTGTGGTTTCTAATTTTAATGAGCAAGTATGAAAGTGAGTTAATTGTGTGAAGAGGAAGTGTGAGTGAATTTTGAAGAAGGATTAGATATCCTTGAGGAGTAGAAAATTTGTATTTGATCAGAGAGGATCTAGTGAAGTAGAGTAGAGATCTATATCAGCAAATTTTAGTTGCATCTCATTCAAGTCACTTCATTGTTACTTTTTCATCATTGTAGCAATGATTTCTAAATCCTCTAATAGCCATTTTGTAAATCCTCTAACAAGATGGATAGTTCTACTGAATTGTTCTAAAGTCCTCTACCAAGGCTACTCCTAGCAAGGTGATTAAATCCTCTAACAGGGTCACACCTAATAGCGTGTTTTGTAACTTTTATCAGGGTTGGCTCCTAATAGGGTGCACTTTAGAAGAGTGAAAATTGGTAGCTAGTTACTTGGTGGTTTTTCCCATATTGGGTTTCCACATTAAATCCGGTGTCTCTTTTGTTCATGTTATTTTCTTTTGCATGTTTATAATTGTAAATGCTTAAAGATTAGTAATAAGTTAATACATAGTTCATCTACTGAGTTATAGCATTCTTCTATGTGGCTATCAAGTGACAATAGTAACTAGTTATTTAAGACATCTAAGGGATTTGTGGATTTTTTTTTGTGGTAACTTATTCACCCCCCCTCTCAATTACTCCATTTATATTTCCAACACTATGTTGATAGAGAAAAAATCAACTTCTGTGAGATCCTAAGAGCGTAGTTGACAGAGAACATGGAGAAAATAAAGAAGGTTAAAAATAGTCAATTTAGATTTCAATTCTTAATCACTCACATTTTTTTCCACCTAATCAAGATATTTCCTTTCATGTAAGCATCAACCATAGTGAGAAGTGATAGGAGCATAATGGAAAAGATTTCTAAAGTTTGTAATAAACACCTTATTGAGAAGGTTAATGATAGTGCTAATCTTATTGTAAAGACATATCAACTAGAGATGAGGGAAAGATTCATAAATCCACCCTCCATGACAAATTAATACAAGGAATAGGTTTGTTTTATGGTGGACACTAATTATATATCTATTGACACTGTAGATCCTACAATGTTATATGTTGAGCCCTTGGGATATGATATTAGTGAAGAGGAAATAGAAGGATATGCCCAAGCTATCCTTGAAGTAGATAAAGATGAGGAATTTGATAGATTAGGAGCATATGATGAGCTAATGTAATCATCTAGCCAATCCCAATTGAAAAAGTCAGCTAAGAAGAAAATAGAGGTAGTTACTAAGAAGACTATGGAGCAAGATGGAATGTCATCTGAGAAAGAAAGTGCAGTGAGGAAAAAAATCACTGGGATAAATAAAATCAATCAACAAGGGAGGATGTACATTCCACCCTTGGTATCTTCAAGACCATCATATGGAGTGATAGTGGTCAAACCTCCTACTACAATAGTCTCACAATAGTAGTCACCCATCACACCTACTATTTTACTAACCAAGGAATCAAAAGAAAAGGAAGTTGAAGTGGTAGAGGTGAAATAAAATTAGTTATACTTGTAGAGGTGAAGAAAGAATCACCTGATTCCCCTAGGAAGAAGAGAATGAAGGAAATGGAAATAGGACCTAGAAAGAGACATAAGGAAATCATGACTAGTCTACCTAGTAAGAGGATGCAAGGTCAGATTGAGCCTCAAAAGAAAATAGAGAAGAAAGTAGAAGTCACAGAATCAAGGAGAAAGACCTATAAGCCTAAGATTGAGAAGGTAAGAAACATCATCATTAATGAAGGAAAATTTTTCCAATTAAACAAGTTTTTATCATTTGTATACAAGGATAAACAAATTAGAACTAGAAATTGTTTTTATTAGACATATTATTCTGTCTAATAAGAAATTTGAGGATGTTAAGGATGAAATTCCAAAAGACCTCTATGAGAGGCTATCAAATAGAAGAAAGAAAGTTTTTGATGAGGACAAAAATATTGGAATAATTTAGAATAATTAAGAGGGGGGTGAATTAGTTATCCAAGGTCCAAATTTATAAATAAAACTTTTCAGTACTCAAAAAATATATGTGCATACATTGATTAGATCATCCATTTTCTCAAACCTTTGTATATTACTATCCTAGGTCAAATGAACTTTGCAGAAATGTAAACATAAGTTATCACAAATCCAATCACACAACTTTGACACAAGGATTTAATGTAGAAAACCAATTTGGGAAAACCACTGATAACATGCTACCAATTTTCACTCTTCTAAAGTGACCTCTATGAGAAGCCAACCCTATTAAAGGTTACAATACACACAATTAAATGTTCCCTTGATCAAAGGATTTTAATCACCCTATTAGAGGTGAGCCTTGTTAGAGGAATTTAGAATATTCCATCAAAATGTCACTCAACTAAAATATTTACTCATGACTATAAGGTCAACCTTAATCCAAAGGATTTATCCAAACTGATACAATTGCTAGAAAGTAATAGCAGGACTTGATCTAATAACAAAACAACTTACTTGCAAATTTTAGATCTCTCATTCAGCTTGGCATGCATTCCCCTTCATCTCTACTTTCTTGTTCACCCTTCAAGCCTTCACCTCCTTAATCCTTCTTTCTTCTTATTCCAACTATAGGTTCATTCCTTTGACCACCATATGAGGCAACACCTCCAGATTCCATACTTGGACTTCAACCTCATTTTTCTTCTATCCTTATATCTCCTTAAATAGAGAACTTTGATCTTTTTCTGCTTAATCACAATCATGCATCTTAGGGTTAGGTTAGAGTCATTGAATCTTCCCTTCTTTCCATTATGTTCCCTCTAAAAAATTCTCTTATAATCCTCATTAAATTCATCTTGAAATAGTTTATCTTGAATTTTGTGCCACCAACTCATCATGCTTATCATCAACACAACTCACATAATTTAAGAAATCAACTTATGTCATCTCATATTTTTCAAATATTCATTCAAACTCTTTATGTTGTTACTCAACAATAACTAACTTCTGATTCTTAGTCAACATTGGGTTGCTTGGCATAAACTATATCTTGCACGGTCAATACTGTCATTTTCTAACACTCGACACATACTAAATTTTACTTTTCTCTATTGGAATTACAATAAGAAAGGAAAACTTCTAGGGGGGGGGAGGAGGAGGTGGGTGAATCAGCTCTTCAAACTTAGACCCATTAAATATTCACCACACATTCATCTCAAATAAGTAAATTGAAGTACTATGTAAAGCATGTACATCTAAAGCATGTAAACAAGTAAGCATTCACACATATGACACAAGATATGATTACCTAGAAACTCTCCAATAAAAAGGTAAAACTGGGGTGGGGATAAAATCCACAAATCTTCTTTATTACAGTAATAAAGTGTATCCACTGATGATTACAATGTTTGATCATGAACCATGATCTACCCTATGAAAGGTCTACCCTATTGAAGGATTACAAAGACTATTAGGTCTCGCCCTATTAAATGATTTCAACACAATGTTAGAAGTGTGCCTTGTTAAAGGACTTCAACTCACAATTAAGTAAGAAACTTGTTAGAGGATTTCAATATAGCCTGTTAGGACTACTTTGTTAAGATATTTAACTGATTCACTTGTTAGAATATCTCAGTAATGATTCTATAGTTAGAACTCTAATGCTTGATGGTAGGTCACCACTAAACTGATGTATAGTTGATCCTTTTTTATCATATGTCTCTTTGTTGTTCACTATTTCCTTCCTCTATTCTCCTTTAACTAATTTTTTAATGCAATTTCGATCACAATACCTTGGTCACCATGAATATCCTAGTTTTCACATGCAAAACTCTCCTCGACCATTCATTCATTTTCTTTTTTTCTCACTTAAATTTTAGGGTTTTCCTTCCTTAAGAAGACCTAGGTGACTTAGGGTTAGGTATGAATTAATGACTATGATTCACCCATATTGTCTCTTAAACCTTCCCTTTACCTAATTGGGTGCATGTAATGCATAAGAATTCCAACTTAAGATTCATCCTTATCACCAAAATATCATAATTCAATCTGTAAGTTGGCTCAAAAATATTTTACATAGTAGTTTGTGCCAATACAAACAACTATGACAAAATTGTGTTTCTTAGCATTTGAAATCCCTGGTGCTTGGTACATACTAACTTCAATATTGTGACTTACCATTTGAATGACTAGGCATGCATTGTTTACTTAGCTCTTGAATCACTCAGCATATATTGCTTGCTTAGCACTTGAGTGACTATTTACTTGGCATGCTTTACCTTGTATGTTGTGCTCAGTATATGTTACTTGTTCAGCATGAACTAAGTAAATGACTTAAGTGTATAGAAACTCACTTGTCAAAACCAATATGAGATCAACAATCTCCCCCTTTCACATGAGTGTCAAAAAAACTTGGTCATACATTAATACTTTTATTCTTACGAGCATAGCATAACATAGCTAGTCAACTTCTATACAAAATTTCAAAATATCAAAATTTTACAACAACTTACACCAAAAATCTTATAACTCTTCCTGAGTTGTTTGATATATCTATTTTGTACTCAAAATCTTACTGCTACTGAGTAGATTTGTCTCAACTAATACTCCTTCACTTCCTTGCTACTCTTACTCCACTAATACTCTTGCCCTCTTACTCCCCCTTAGCTGTGTCTCCCCCTTTTTGACACTGATGTCAATGGGTTATACACTAATCATTTATTTATCCAAAAAAGATTTATGGATTTCAAGAATAATCTTAAGAGCAACATCCCAATTGTCACAAGCTACCTCCAAAGACTTGATTTGGATGGCTAGATTGGTAGCAAGGTGTAGTAGGCCATCTAATTTAGAAAGATTGGGGTCTTTCTTCATAAGATTTTTTGCATAGCCTAACTCCTTGTGTAGAATCTCCATAGCAGGAGTTAATGTAGTATAGATGCTTATCATTTTAGCCCTTATGTTGGCTTCATCTATAGATAGTGTTGCTAATTGACTCTGAGTTTGCAATAGATTCCTGAAGTGTTTCTCACTTTGAGCTAAAGTCATGGGAAATTTAGCTTTGGATGACTACATTTGACTTTCCAATCTTAGGATGTGATTCCTTATTTTTTTTGTGGAGAGTGTAGGATTACAAAGCTTGGTGTGTAGAGAGAAAATGTTCTCTAGTACCTTCTTGACATTGTCTATCTTATTTTCCAATGAAACTTGTGTAAGTGCTATGTCACTAGATATCTTCTCATTTACTTTACTTTGAAACTTCTTCTCAGATCATTCTAATAATTTTTCATTAGTGTCAACGTCTGTATCACTTACTTTTTCCACTATGTTAGTCAATTTTTTAATAAGTGGCTTTGTTTCATCTAGAGTAGGTAGACTGAATGCATCCAAGAAGATGTCTTTGATATAAAGAAAAAATTTCTTCCACCTATGCTCCCTTCTAAGCAGTTCTTGATTTTTTTTCTTGCTAGGGCTTCTTAAAGTATACCCATCTACTCAATTGTTATTGATGCACAATCATACTTAGGCAAAATAATTTCTTCACATAGGCTAATGTCTCCATAGGTTATTACCTCTTCTACCTTAGGTGAACTTGGACTTACTACTAAGAATTGCAAAGGTGTTGCATCTGTGCTTGGCCTCTAAAGAGTGTGACTAGAAGGAGTGCTAGATTCTAGTAAAGTTACTAGTGCCTGAATTGCTGCTAGCTCCTTCATCTTGGGTGTCAAAACAATCTCTTCAGCCTTGTCCTTTTCTGCCTTATGGATTTGAGTTTCACCTTATTGTTGTGCTAGAGGTGTAGGTGATTCTACCTAACCTATTTGACTTTGTGTCTAATTAGTGACTTGTGTTTCCAATATATCTTCTACAATTGCCTCAACCTTTTCTATTGCAACTACTATTATATTGTCTAAGAGTAAGTGCCAATTGTATGTATACTGATAGTGCATTCTATTGTCTCCTTCTTTTGATGTTCAACCAATGGTTGTGAAGGTTTTACACTAGTGACTTGAGGAGTGATTGAAGGTAGTTCTTATGTTTTCACCTCCTCCCTTTAGTTATAGTTACTAATTTCTAAATTTCATGTACACTCACCAATACAGGGTTATCACATAATTTTGCCTATAGTGTAGATTGGTCAAGTATCTTTTTCAAATCTTCCTCTGTTAGGGGATTGATGTTCTGAGTAGTAGAATTAGAAACATCATTTACTATAATAGTTTTAGTATTTACACTTGTTACCTCTGAAGGGGTTAAACTCAACATTTTTGTAACTTGTACACTTTGTTCTTGTTGCTACTCTATCTTAGTTGTTTCCTAATCATTTATGTGCATATCAGTGCCTCCCTCAACTGTGCCTTCTTTATTGTCATCATCTTTGACCTCAATAGGTTCTTGTTCACATTCTTTCACTATAGCTAGTCCATATGTGATCTTCCACATCTATTTAGACTTCTTTACAACATCTTCTACATTATTATGTAGTATGCCAAATGCCCTATACTTAGGAACAAATCTAACAACATATTTCTTTATGGCTTTGGATATGTGTGCCTTGCTATGTTCTGGCATAACTTGGGTGAAAGATGTCTCTTTAATTTGTCTTTCTAAGTTCAAACAATAATGCCATTTTTTCTCAACTCTTTGATATGAACTTTTAGGAATGGAGTTGGCAATTTCTAGAGGAGTCTTCTTAAAAGTAGCCATCATGGCATATATTGCCTCCTCCACTTGATTCTTTTCAACTTTTCCAATATTTTCAAAATCAATGTGAGTGAAACTTGATAAGTCAGCATTGTTTCTAACATTCTCACGTAAGTTATCCAGACCTAAAGATGGATTATGACTCACCACTTGGAATTGGTCGATGTCATTAGATTTAGTTCTTTCTTTATTAGATTTGACCTGAGAAACATATTTTCTTCTAGGTCTTTTCTATGCTCCACCTTCTTGCTATGTAGGCATGGCTTTTTCTTTAGCCTTTTGTGCAATGACACATGTGCTGGCCCTTGTGGTAGGTGTTGTAGGTTTGGGCTAGCTTGGTTTAGAAACCTTCTTAGGTCTTGTCACTTCATGTACCTTGGCCTTTCTCTTCTTCTAATCAGTGGGAATAGGTGCTTCATCAACCTCTTCTTCCTCTTCATCCTCTTCCTCTTCATCTTCCTTCTTGGCACCTTCATCAAGTTTTTCTTTTAGTTTCTTTATTAGTTTATCCTTCTTTCTGATAGAAATCTTCAAATCCATAGTAATCTTTTATTTGGCCCAGTCATAGTTGCCAAAAGCTTTGGAATTTTTGTCTACTTCTTCTATAAGTAATGCGGTCATTGTTGCAAAGGCCTCATCAACATTAATCTCATAACCCAATGGCCTTAGCCATCTCACTCTAGGAATTTTTGCTTGTACAAATGTGTGATCAACATCAACTCGGAAACAAACATCATCATAATATTTTTCAACTAATGACACTAGAATCCTTAATCTCGTATTTATGGATTGTTTGAAATCCTCAAAATAACTAGTCATTATTGACTCAAAATTATCTCCTAAATGTTTAACGAATTCTCCTATTTGAGTTGCAATAGTACCAAACTTAGGAAATGTGTTTTGTACATAAAATAAGATATATACCAAAATAGATCCAAATTTACATTGAGCACTCTTTGTTTTCCTTATTGCTCCTAGGTTTTCAATTAATTATTGTAGCTCTAGCTCGGAAAGACATATGTATGATCCTTCTTCACAATCTTGTATTCCATATCCACTACAATGTAGGGCACACTATTCAATCTACTTGATTGATAAAACTTATGTGCAATTACCCTTACTAAAAAAGATATTAGAGGATCTATGATTGTGTCTATGGTCATTCCTCTCTTGTTCCACATGGCCCCTATGTTCTTTTCAATAACTTCTTTGGACTCACTTCTCATAGTATTTGGCTGATCTAGGGTTGAATACCCTATTACCCTATTAACTATCCTCTTTGTGATTTTGATTGGTCCATTATCTAACCATTATAAGTTATTATGAATTCTACTCAAAATAATCCTAATCCACTCAGTTTTGAAAATGTTGGGGAAATCTAGAGCATGAGTTAACTCTTTATTTTTCACTATCTTGAATTCTCCCCTCAACACTCCATTTTCATAGAATTTTCCATATGTTTCTCTAATTTCCATATCACCAATACTACCAATCTTACAATTATAACACTTTCTGACATCTTGAATCATTAAAAATTTTAGTGGTATCATAGATAATGCACCAAAGGGGTCTTTTTTATATGCTATGTCTAGAATGGCTTAGAAAATAGGTTATTTTATCTTTTTGCTAACCAACTAAACATTTAAAACCTATTTTCCCTCTACTCCTTTTACTTTTAAAGAATTAGATGCCATCACATAAATCTAGGGTTTACAAAATATGAAATAGTATAACTTGGCACATAATGAATACCTTGTAAATCGTGATGAAATTGTGTTGATCACATGTTCAAATCTTCTACAAACACTTTTGATGAAATTTTCAAATTGCCTTTAGCTCTTCTTTATCTCTCTAAAATTTGAATGATGTTAAATGAGTAGAAATTGATCAAACACCCCTTCAAAATACTAAAATTAATGCTAAGTGCTTATACAACTATAAGCTCAACATAAACTAATTTCTAGCTCACTCAAAATACACTTGTCTTTCCATTCACTCAGCAACCATTATGAGCTTGGCATCAACTAACCAATCTATTAGCTCAGCATTCAGTAGAGTTTCACTAGGAAACCATAAGAAACTTTTTCATGTTCGACAGTAAAACTTAAAGATTTTTTCTTTGATTCCTAATAACACCTTCCATCTTCATTCATGCTTATGTAATATTGTTAGAACTAAGTCCTTTGGAATTGATGTATGATATAACTTTTAAATATCAGTCCCACATACCTCTTGATTTCTTAGTTTAATGAGGTGTGATCATCTAACCCTTTGGGTAAATTGATCCCTTCTTCACTTGATGTGTTATAATCCTCCTTTCTCTTCCATGTCTTGTTCATTTGATTTCTAACATTTTCAATTTCTACCTTGCCTTTTCCTTTATTGAACTCACAACTTGGTGCCTTTGACCTTGTTTGACAATATCAACTGATGTGACTAGTCTTCAAACAACTAAAACATGTGGTTTGACTCAACCACCTTTTATATTCACTTCTAAAGTGTTTTCTAATATAGTTCTCAGGAATATGTGCATACTCTTGATAGTAGTGACAATTGTACCTTGTGTTATAGTCCCAATTATAAAAGTTGCCATTGATCTTTACCTTTTCTTTCTTGTTTGATGACCATATTGGGTTGGATCTATACTCAAAAGCTCTATGTCCATACTTCTAATAGTTATAACAATATCCTTCAAATCTTTGAGTGTGCATGGTCTTGGTTCTACATTCATGTGCTTGGTGGCCTTTTTTATTGCACTTATGGTAGTGACCCATGCTCTTCTACTTAATATTTGAATTTATAGTCTTTCTCATGCATACATCGACGCTATGTCCTTTCTTACTACAATTATGACAAGTGGTTTGGAATTATTAGCTTTTTTACTCATTTCTTTAGCACTTTTAGATGATTCTCCTTCTTCAGTGCTTGTGTATCCTAATCCAAACATATCATTGTTAGATCTAGGGGATCTCAACAATTGTTCTAAGTACTTGATGGCTTCACTAGGTTTATTGAAACTTTCTACAAACTTCTTTTCCCTTTTTAGGTCATGTCTCAACTATTCATTCTACAACTTCAATGTTGTTATCTCAATGTCCTTGGCATTCAGTTCATGGTTGGCATTCATTAGTTGACCCAAAGTCTGTAATTGCATGTTAGCAATCTTGGCTACCTCTAATGATTTCTCTTCAAGTCTACTAGTTAAAACTCCCTTGTCATCTTCAATCATGGCTTTGTCTTACACTACTTTCCTCTTCTATTTTCTCACCTCACATAGCAATATGGCTTGTGATTCTTGTTCTATCTTAAGATTTTTGATCTCTTTAGCTAGGGGTTTGTTCTTTTTCATTAGATCTACAACTGTTGCATCAAATTCATTGGAGTCTCCATTTGCAAATAGCTTAGTAGTGTCCATCTCTTTTTATGTTGTGTCATTCTCCTCAATACCAATTTCCTTCCTTCTCTTTAATGATTTCTTTAGATCATCTCCTTCTTTATCTAACTAATGTAGAATAATTTGTATTTCAATTCCCTGATTCTCAATGATCTTTCCCAACTTGAAGACTTCCATTTCCAAGATCATTTCTCAAATCCACAAAGCTTCTCTTTCAAATAACCAATGCTCTAATACGAATTGTTAGAATTATAATAGGAAAGGAAAACTTCTATGCTGGGGGGGGGGGGGGGGGTTAAGTAAACTGAAATACTATGAATCAATGCTGCAAACTTTGACCCATAAAATATTTGCCACACATCCATCTCAAATAAGTAAACTGAAATACTATGTAAATCATGTATATCTAAAACATGTAAACAAGTAAGCATTCACACATATGACATAAGATATTATTACCTAGAAACCCTCCAATGAGAAGGTAAAATTGGGGTGGGGATGAAACCCACAAATCTTCACTACTGCAATAATAAAGTGTATCCAATGAAGGTTACAATGTTTGATCATGAACCATGATCTACCCTATGAAAGATCTACCTGTTAAAGGCTTACAAAGACTATTACATCTCACCCTATTAAAGGATTTCAACACCCTATTAGAAGTGTTCCTTGTTAAAGGACTTCAACTCACAATTAGGTAAGTACCTTTTTAGAGGATTTCAATACAACCTGTTAGGACTACTCTATTAAGAGATTTAACTAATTCACCTTTTAGAATGTCTCAACAATGATCCTATAGTTGGCACTCTAATGGTTGATGATAGATCACCTCTAAATTGATGTATACTTGATCTTTTTTTATTAGATGTCTCTTTTTTGTTCACTATTTCCTTCCTCTATTGTCTTTTAAATGACTCTGCAATGCAATTTAGATCACAATACCTTGGTCACCATGAATGTCCTAGTTTTCATATGCAAAACTATCCTTGATCATTCATTCATTCCCTTTTTTCCTCACTTAAATTTTAGGGTTTTTCCTCCTTAAGATGACCTAGGTGACTTAGGGTTAGGTATGAATCAACAGCTATGATTCACCCATATTTCTAATTCAACCTTCCCTTTACCTGATTGGGTGCATGTAATGCATAGGAATCCCAACTTAAGTTTCATCCTTATCACCAAAATATCTGATGTAACCACAAGGTTTGCTCTTGATACCTAGTCCTTTCCTAGGGCTTATAGGTCATTCCTTTGACCTTGATGGTGATTGCCCACTCACCAACCTTGGATCAATCCAAGATCCACTCCAGTCACCTTGTGACAACAATTGAAACAAAGTACAACTTCATAGGTGACTGAAATTTTCATTCACCACATGGCTTGCCAGGTGCTTCCTAGGTAACTGGCCACAATATGCTCTCCAGCCTTTCTTTAGGTTCTTGGTGGTCTTCCCATGCTTCATCAAGCTTTTTTTTAAATCATGTTCAAACCAAAATAAAAAACTTTAGAAAGATTTTCCAACTTTACAAACAAGTTGGCAAAGTGCTGCTATAATGTTGCCAAAACAAGGCTAGAACATAGACCTTGTGTTTTTCCAACTTCCTTCATCCTTGAAGACCTTTCTACTACCTTAACATTTTCATATTGAAATTATCAAGCCAAGAAACAACTTTCAATAGAAGATCTTACAAGTTCACACAAAGACTTTTACAAATGCTACTGTCATACAACTAAGAAAAGAGGTTTCAACACTTAAAATTGTGTGTTGCTCACAAAACCTACATAAAAATCCTAAAAAAAATTAGGGATATGAATACCCTTTTCAAAAACAGAGATTATTCCACCACGTTTAGGCCTCCACCATATGCCAAACACCCAAAACACAAAAATGCTAAAAACTAAAGCTAGAAGTAGTTTTTGAACCCGATTTTGCAAAATCTTGCATAACTTTCTTTCTAGAGCACACCATCACCTCCAATTGCACCAAGAGTAGTATAGGAACATTACCTACCACTTTACATACTTGGTTTCACATTTTCAATCACCCAACATGTGATATGTTGCTGCTTCATTAATGCTCACTAAGCTTTTTACAATGTTGGGCTCTCTGGCTGCCGCCAAAGAGCCCTTGAAAATTTTCTTTCAAGACTCTCAAAACTTTTTAAAATTACTTGCCTCTTGATTTCCTTCTTTTCCTCTCTTAACTTCAACTATTTCATTTGGTTCCCACTCTTTCTTTTAAAAGAGTTGCCGGTGGTTATACAAGATTGGTTATTAAAACCATATTTCCTATTTTAATGCATTATTGTCTTCTCATGGAGATCCATTTCCTATTACAAAGGAAGTGCATTTATAATACATTTTAATACTATATTTAACCACTAAAACATAATATTGCTACTTTCCAAACCATGTCTACTCCATGGTTCCCAGATTTGACATTTCTCCAATATTGTGAATTCTTGCCATGATCGGCCATGTTCGAGGGGTCTCCCATCAAACTCCCAGACTGACAAATTTCCTTGTCCCAAGGAAATGTGCTTGCTTCTTCTTCATGGTCTGTCGCTCCTTAGCTTTCACTGTGTCACTCTGATGACATTTTTGGATTGTCGTTGCTGTCCATCATTCTTCCTGCTGCTGCTATACGGTCATCGTACCCATCAAAGATTCTGGAAGATGCTTCCCACTCTCACTCGGTGGTTGCTTCTTGCACCTTCTACCCAGCTTCATCTTGATGGAGACAACATGAAGATCTTCACCTGAGATCTTCCCAAGAAATCTCTTCATTCTTTCTGGAGCTTGATGGATTAATGCAACCATTTATGCTTCTTCCTACTGCAATATCACCAGACCATTCACTGGCTCTGATACTACTTTGATGTAACAAGCTCACTGATGCTCTCTAATTCCTCATTCATGGCTCGAACACTTACAATCCACAACCTGCACTTCCACAATACTACTCCTAACATAGATTGGAGAATAATAATGAACACCCTTACATTGTAATATTGACTATTATCTAGCACAATTTAATCTTGATTCATCTCAATACCATCAAAAACAAATGTTCACCACTTGCCTATAATTCTGAAAACATACTTGTCGCCTGATAATAACAATACCCACTTTGATATCACCTATGCCAACCCATGGCTTGTGATCATTAAACATTTCCATATCTCATTTTAAGTGTTGACCACATTTTCTTTATCGTATAAATGTAATCACCAACAATGATTTACATTCATTGAGTTTCCCTACCCTTTGGGCCTTTATTGGGCTAAGATCATATAGCATCACTCCAACTATGAATAATCTGTAGAATTTCAACTTTCTTAACTGTCCAAAGAACCGATCCCCATCACTATTTGATTCCTTTTTGTTATCAGATGATAAATTAGAGCTGCCACCTTTTATGAAAAAAAATCGGGTTCACCACCGAATAGTTGAGAAACTCCATTTTCTTCACCAATCTTTAACATCACACTCGACTCCTCCTTCGATTAACCAATTTCACCATCATCGTGCAATTATAGAAATTGTACTTCCTCCTCTCACAATCTTTAATATTGAATTGAATACTCACACAGAGAAATAACAGAAATAACGAAGGCAATACTAACAAAAAAAAAATTGTACATACTAAATGCCACTACTTCATTAATGCTCACCAAGCTTTTTACAATGTCGAGCTCTCTGGATGCTGCCAAAGAGCCCTTGAAAATTTTCTTTGAAGACTCTCAAAAAATTTTAAAATTCCTTGCCTCTCGATTTCCTTCTTTTCCTCTCTTAACTTCAACTATTTCATTTGGTTCCCACTCTTTCTTTTTAAAGAGTTGTCGGTGGTTATACAAGATTGGTTATTAAAACCATATTTCCTATTTTAATGCATTATTGTCTCCTCATGGAGATCTCTTTCCTATTACAAAGGAAGTGTGTTTATAATACATTTTAATGCTATATTTAAATACTAAAACATAATATTGCTACTTTCTAAACCATGTCTACCCCATGGTTCCCAGATTTGACATTTCTCCAATATTGTGAATTCTTGCCATGATTGGCCATGTTCGAGGGGTCTCCCATCAATATCATAATTCAATCTATAAGTTAGCTCAAAAATAGTTTGCATAGTAGTTTGTACCAATACAAACAACTATGACAAAACTATGTTACTTGACATCTGAAACCCCTAGTGCTCGACACATACTAACTTCAATACAATGACTCAGCATGTACTATTTACTTAGCTTCTAAATCACTCAGCATATATTGTCTACTCGACACTTGATTGACTCAGTTGGCATGCTCCTTCTTGTATGTTGTGCTCAACATATGCTACTTGTTCCACATGAACTAAGTAAATGACCTAAGTGTATAGACACTCACTTGTCAAAACCAATCTGAGGTCAACATGCTTGGCACATGTTATTTTTTTGGTCATAACCATATTTTTTCTTAGCCTAAACTAAATACTCAGCTTACACTATTTGTTTAGTCAGGCTTGGAAAACACATTCTTACTGTATAGTCTCCTTCTTGTCTTTGCTTTAGTATCCTTTCATTATAGTCTTTAATAGATAAACAATACACTATATCATCAAAGTCTTATTTGGTCTTAGTGCTCCTTTTATACACAATATAACTCAATCATTCTCTAGGTACTTTCATTATCCTTTCTTTTCAAATCCTATTCATCAATCAATCAAATGATAGAGTTCTAACCAAAGCTAGCAATTGTCTTACTAGAAAGTAGAAGGTTTGACATCAGTGACAAAAAAATGATTGTTCTTTTGATAGGTTAATATACTTAAACAATCTTTTTTTTTCAACAAGAAACATTAGGAAAAATAAAATAAGGAAATTATGTCAAGTTTATAATAAGGAGAATATGGAAAATTTGATGAAGAGTTTAGAACCTTATCTTAGAAATAAGAAAAGGGATATACTAATAATGGTAGGAAACTATCAGGAGGTTAATGAAGAAATTGAAAAAGCAATTGAGTAGATGATAACATACCTAAATAAAGCAATGTAACAACCACACCCTAGATCACAATTGGAAAAAATACAATGCAGATTGGTGGATCCAAGATCCAAGTTAATACAGTAGAAGATCCTTTTAAGGATCATGGCATAAACATTGTTGTAAATATCACCAGTAATTCCAATTATGTGGAAGAGGTAGATGAAGAAGAAGAGAAAAGGAGGAAGGATGAGGAGAAAAGGAAGAAGGATAAAAAAAGGGAAGAAGAAAATGGATGATAAAAAGAAGAAGAAAGAAGAAGAGGATTGGAAAAAGGAGGAAAAATAGAATAAAATGGAGGAATAAGAGAAGAAAATGGAGGAAGAAAAGGAGAAAGAGAAGGAGAAGGAGAAGGAGAAGAAGAAGAAGAAGAAGAAGAAGAAGAAGAGGAGGAGGAGGAGGAGGAAGAAGGAGGAGGAGGAGGAAGAGGAAGAGGAAGAGGAAGAGGAAGAAGAAGAGGAAGAGGAAGAGGAAGAGGAAGAAGAAGAGGAAGAGGAAGAGTAAGAAGAGGAGGAGGAGGAGGAGGAAGAGGAGAAAGAGGAGGAAGAGGAAGAAGAAGATGAGGAGGAAGAGGAAGAGGAGGAGGAGGAAGAGCAAGAGGAGGAGGAGGAGGAGGAGGAGGAAGAGGAAGTAGAAGAAGAGGAAGAAGGAGGAGGAGGAGGAGGAAGAAGATGAGAAAATATGAAAGAGGCAAAGGAACAAAATAAGAAAGAAGATGAAGAGAAGAAAATAAGAGGAAGAAAATAAGAAGAAAGAGAAAGAGAATAAGAAGACAAGTTTAGCAAGCACATCTCTTACCCTTGCAGCACTAACAAGTTCAAATGATGACGATCAGATAGAGCTGATATCATCTTTGAATAAGATAATCAACAAGAATAAATAGGTGAAGATTTTACAAAAACCTCGTATTGATGTACCCAAAATGTTATAGGATACACTTGCAGTGAGATTATCGGATCCCAATCTAGTGGATAGAGCTAAGATAGTTATTCAAGAAGTTGATGTTGAATTCACCAGCTTGTTAGACATGGTAACAATCAATTCCAAGATAAGCATGATGCACAAATGTTTCACATAGTGTGTCAGAATATTAAGAATCATCTAAGAGCTCTTGATGCTTGTATCAAGAAACTAAGAATATGTGAGCTTGAAGGAAAAGAATTGTATGGAAAATGTGTTATGTCTTTTAATTTCACTAAGGATAGTGAAAATGATCTAAGAAGAAAGCATTATGAACTCAAGGCATTAGCAAATCATCTTATTCAATCAAGCAGCAGAATTGAAGATATTGAAGGACAAATAAGAAAGACTTGTGATGAGATAAGTCTAATACAAGTAAATAGAGAAAGGATTGCAAAGAGGTTCCCACTTCTAATAGAACACCTATCATTGAAGATCACCATACTTGAACAACAAGTGGAGGAGTGTTTGAGAGAAAATAAATCATTTGATAAGTTTGTATACTCAAACTTGAATGTAGTAGATATTGAATCTTATGTGTTGTACACTCTCCTCAACATATCAGAAGGGGTGAAAGACACATGGGAGAGGAACCTCAAGAGTATAAAGGTAAGCTTTATATACTACATTTCTTGACTATCAACCTAAGTGCAGAGGTAAAGAACTCAAATTTTGACATGTATATAGATTTTGACACTTTTGTAATTGATTTCAAAGGGGGAGAAGTATAAGGAAATTTGTATAGAATATAAGAGAGAAATATAAGGAAAATTGTGCTAAAAAGATATTGTTTTGAAGTATGGAACCTATCATGGAACAATCATTATTTTGGAAATGATGTCAAACATGATTCTTGCTAGTGAGACAACTACTTTTTGGTGGAAATCTTGTCATTTATTTGATTGATGAAGAGGATTTGAAAAGATAAGATAACAAGAGCACCTAGAGAAAGGTTGAGTTATATGGTATATAAAAGGAGAACTACAACCAAGTAAGACATGGATGATATGATGTATTATTTATCTACTTAAGGCTGAGGTGAATGGTTACTATTGAGCTATTGTTTTGCATGATGTTTAATGGTAGGAATCCTTTAAAACTCCTCTATTGAAAAGTTGATTTGGGATCAACTCCAAGGTTCTGGGCAATGTTACGACCTACTAGAATCTGCTCAATTAAAGATAAATGTGAGTGTTCATGAGGAGGCCTTTGCTAGTTATGATAACTTCAAATAAGATGTAGCATCTATTTGCTACTTCAAAAGAGTAAACACACAAAAAGAAATGTATTTTTGTATTTTTATTTTTTATGATGAATGCAATCTAGCAATGCAACTATATGAATTCCTAATTTAACCAAGGGGTTAGTAAAGAAAATAATGAAGATAGGGTAACAAGAAATTTAAGAAAATAACATGAAAGTAAAATCCTAACAAACATAAGCCATAGAAACAATGCATCTATGAGTTAAGCCTTTGAAATGATTGGTGGGTAAATAATAAAAATAGTAGCAGTACTTCCTTAGCTCCATTGATGCAATCATCAAATGAAATTTAGTAACTATAAGATGTTTCACTTTTCATTAGATTGCAAGGCCTTAGAAAGTGTACTCATATGAGATGAAAAGCTATGTAGGAACAATATGGTGATCACTTCTTGAAATAAGTACATTACTGCAATTTGTAGAACCATAGAAAACACCAAAATTAAAAGATCACACAACTAGAACAATGCAAAAAAATAATTGGCTCAATTACACTTTACGAACATAAATTCACAAAATATAACAAACTTAGGCAAGAATCACTACACTCCAAATACAAGCACCAAAACAATATATTATTGCATCAAAATAATGGTGGCTTGGAATACATATGACATTCCTAAATTTATAACAAATCATCTCTTCAATTTGTGTTGAGAGTAAGAGATATCTCTATGTAATCATATTCTTCTAAATTAATAAAACAAATCTATTTATGTACAAACTGACTCTCTAACTAGTGCTAAGTAGGACTCCATCCATGTTTATATCATTAATTGGATGCATGAACCTTTACATGTCTTTAAAACAAATAAAATATGAGAAAATAAGAAAGAGAGAGCCTTCAGTTGATGTAGGAGTGTCTCGAAGTGCTTCTCTATCGAAGTTAAACTACTTTTAGAATGTATTTTTTATGCATGGAAAGCTCTAAATTTAGAACTAGCAATTAACTATCACCACACCTTGAACTTCTTAAAAATATCTTAGAACACTATTGCAAAAGGTGCACTTGTGCAGTAGCACACTAGTGCAAAATTTTGCCAAGTGCAAAATTGAAATTTCGGCTTTTGGGTTTTGTTCCCCTTTATACTAGAGTGTCTGGGTATTTTCCCTTGAATTTCTCAATGATCTTGGTGACTTGGGTTGTATCTAGAAAATCTAAGGCCTCATATTTTTCTTTCACCTTCTACTTGTAGTTGCCAACCTTGATACGAGTCTCTACAAAATCTTTGAGTTTTACATCTAACTCTAACAAAGCTTCTTACGTCCTAAAAGCCTACCTAATATCATCACCATTAGTAGCCTCCTCAAAAAAATTCTAGAATTTATCCACTACTACCTCTATTGGTATTAACTTCTCCCTAGAATCATCCTCAAAAATTTCTAGGCACACATCACTATAATGACTCTCGACTTCCAAAATTTTCTCTTGAGTTTGATGCTTGAGCTTAAGAATCTTCACATGTAATGTTTCCATTACTTTATTACTATCTGTAATCTTTTCAATCCAATCATTTATTTTATCTAACTCCTCAGCCATATATACATCCATTAGCATCCAATACCTTTGGCCTTTAATTGCATGTAATGCCTTTAAATCCTTCCCCCAAGTATGTATTTCATCCATCAATCCAAAATCCTTATTCAAAATTTTCATTAGCCTATCTATATTATCCTACATAATATGTAATAGCTTCAGATTTCCTCAAATGATTTGTACACCCTTTTCCTCAAAATTTTCTTGTCATTGCTAAAAAGCTCTCAAAAATGTGTCCAATTGGCCTGTACCCCTATCTCTTCTCTTGATTGTTGCATTCAAAGTATCTTTGAGGTTTGTGGAATCTAGGGGACTAACAAATTTTCTTAGATATCCCTTTAGGATTTCATTTTTTGTTAAAGTGCTATTAATTCCACCCCATCTTGTTCCAAGCTCATGAATACCTCCTTTATTCCTATTGTAACCATTATTTTTGTAGTATCCAAAGTTGGCTTCCCAAGCATAACTTCTTGGATTTGATAATCCTATGGAGTCAATTATTCAACATTGGAATATGGATGAGGGATAGCTATGTGAGAAAAAAGGTCCTAGTTCTAATCACTCATAACAAAGGCTAATGCTCATGCATCCTTTGGAGGCAAATCAGGCTTCCTTAGGACTCCAATTAATTCCATTCTATCTTCCTCCTCTATAGTCAATTGTTTTTTCTTATTTCTTATTACTTCTTTTCTTAGCCACCTTGGGATATGCTCCAAGAAATATTTTCCTTTTGAGGATGGAGTCTGTTCTACTATGCCTTTTCCCTTATCTCCCCTTTCTAGAGTCCTCTCCTTTTGTACAATATCTGTACCAGGAATCTCTATGTCTATAGAGTCTACAGTCCTTACCTCAGTGTCTTGGGAAGTTTTTTGAGGCTATTCACTTATCTTCCCTTCTTCTGACACTTCCTTGGTAGGTGTTTATTGTGACTCTTCTTTTTGCCTTGTTTGGACCTATTCTACTTCTATACCTAGAGGAAGAGGGGTAGTTGATCCCTTGTCTACACAAGATGTGATTTGTACTGGGGATGATGGTGTTAACTTAGGTCCTTGTGGTTCAGGTGATTACTGACTCCAATCCTCTTGTTGAGGTTGATTTGTTGGAATAACTCTTATCTTATCCCTAAAAAATTTGGTACCCATAGGCATGAAATCAAAATTTGACATCTGAAAGACATTAGTGCCCTCCACAACCTACTCATCTATCCATTACTACATTTTATCTTCTAATGTAGTAGTTTGAATGGATTGCTCAATGATATATGGTGGTGTGATTGTGGCCACTAATAGGTACACCAAGTATGATGTCATGTAAAATTGTATATTATTCTTCACTGCCACCAACTACTCACCCAAGTTCTCACTAAGAATGGAGGCCAAGTCAAGTGGCATCTTCACCATCTTGATGGTGTCAATAAAATGCATCATCCAAATGTTCAAATGCCCTGATGCTAGAAAACCCATGACTCTACTCAATAATATGATCAAATATCCAATGTCTTCCTTTATGTACCTTCATGTCATATCCACTTTTCATGCCTTCTACCCTAGAGGAGTCTATTGGAGTTGATGAAATCCAACTCTGAAGATGCCCAAGATTACCTGCATGCAATAACCTGTCAAAAGGAAGCCAAGGAGAGAAGAGTGTGGAGCTTAGGAAAAACCCTAAATGGACATGAGAGAGAACAAGATATACAAACATAAGAAATTATGTATTTACAATAGAATGAGATGTTGAAAATACAATGAGGGAGCTCGAATATAAAGAGCTCAAGGAATCTCCTAGAACAAGCTAGAAGATGCTAGGAGATAAGTGTGATAACTAAGCATACATCCACATGAGGTGGAAAGTCCTCAAACAAGGTGAGAGGATAAGTATGACTTAGAGAGAACAAACTCCCATATTGTCAACAACTTATAACAAACTCATAGACTACAACTAATAAATGAAATGCATTTACCTAAATAAGCTTAAGTAAATAGAATAAATAATTAATTATTAATTATTTAGTCTAAGACCCCCCCTTAAGTGCAACTTAGGGAAATGCCTTAAGCTCACAAAATTAAGAAATGCAAAAATGGGTCTTGGCAACAAGGCCATGTTAGGTACCCATGTACAATGCAAAGAGATGCAACCTCTAAAAATGGGGAAAGAGAGAAAATCACGTGGGAAAAACCCTCCCCCAAAAAGAGGTAACCTAGTGAAGAACTGAAGAAGCCTCCAACTAGGGGAATGTCCCCTAAAATAGGAACAAGGAGTGATCATGAAGATCATCACTAAAGCATGAAGAAGCTGCAAAATTTGCCATCAGAAAGAAACTACAACTACTGATCTGAAGTACCACCAAGGAAGAAGATGGCATGAACCAAGCATGTCTACATGGTAGATGATCCATCTCACCAAAATAAATAGGTAGCCAACCACTACAATTTCCTTGTATATAGGATCAACTACTAAATACATAGTTCACACTATTGAACCATCAAACCACAAATGCATTAGAACAATATCATAACCCCCCCTTAATGTAGACAGGGTGAGATGACAGGCAACTAAGAAGGTGGGCCAAAGTCTTCTGCAAACAAACCAAGAATGATGAGAGAGGAAGATGTACAAACACCTATAAAGACACGATCACACTGATGCTACATGGGGCTAATTTCATGGAATGGACACTCACTTGACAAAGGGAGAATGCCTAAAACAACAAACAACTATCCCCCCCATGGTGCTTTATAAAAATAGTGCAAGTACAACTGACTCAAAATAACATTCATGAACTCGAAATGAAAAAGTGACACCTTATCTCAATGTGATATATAAAAGTTCTTCAAAATGATAGCTATAATCATCAAAACTGAAAACAAGCTGCAACAAAACATAATACAGCCCAAAATAAAGGAAACCATGCCAGGAAAATGATCCTCTAACCTAAAACACCCAAGATATCTACCATGGATTGAAAAATTCCAAAATAATGATAGAAAGAGCATGGGGTAGAATCTGAAGGAAATGACATCATTTCTAAAAAGTAGAAAGAACCAACTTTCTAGAAATATAACATTTTCAAAAAACTAACATGGGATGCAAAAGATATGCATGCCGGAGTCAAAAATACAACTTTGGACTTCAACTAAAAAAGAGGTAACAAAAATGAATCAAAACTTAAAAATATCTACACCAATATCTTTTCAGAACTATCTTTTTGGTGCTTCTTTCGGATCAAAAAATACCTTCGTATGCTCAAGTTATGGCAAAAAAATTGAAGGTAGGTTAAAAAGGACCTAGGAGATGTGCAAGAGGTGATGTAACATTGATGTCATGCTAACATCAGCAAAATGCTTGTTAAAATTTGATAGCCTACAGCTCATCAAAGTATAAAAGAAGCCATGTGGTAGGTCCATGTGGCAACCACATGGAAAAATTGACATGGTAAGTGATGTGGCAATGGCTACTTGGCAAGGTGCCATGTAGCACATGTGCCATGTGTCATCCCATGTGGTGCTAACTATGCACAAACTGTAGCTGACTATGCAAAATATCCTTCCTAGTGCTAACTAGGAATAGAGGATGCATGTCAGAGATGTGTGGCTCCACGTAGGTAGGTGGAGGACAAGTCTTGCACAAGCAGAGCTGGGGCAATGATCAAAGGTCAAAGTAGCAGAACTGGTTGTAAGTGTCACTGATGTGGGTAGAGCCGAAGTGGCTTGCCAGTGGTGGAGGCTAGTGGGTGGCTTCAAGGTAGTTCTTTGGTGTTGTCACCAGTTGCGAAGGTGCACAGGTTGCGTGGTGGTGGCTAGGCAGTGGCTACTGGGCAACGCACCTATAAATGATTTTTTTTTTTAAATTTTAAACCCTATGACTGTACAATCCGTACGAAAGGTCCTTCAAGCTAAAAAATTTTGCCTCCCAAAGCTTTGTCTCTAAAATCAACAAGTTTTATATAAATCTTGACTACAAATGACCTTTCAAATCCAATGGCAATGTCCGTTTAGGCCCAATGTGCTCCAAAAATTCATTGTTTCCCTAATTTGAAGAAAAATGCACAAACAAACTAGGGTTTGTGACTCCAAATCATGGCTTCAAAAATTATTCAACCAAGCAGTAGCAAGGAGGCTTTGATGCCATGTTGGAGTTGATAAAATCCAACTCTGAAGATGCCCAAGATCACCTGCATGCAATAACCTGTCAAAAGGAAGCCAAGGAGAGAAGAGTGTGGAGCTTAGGAAAAACCATAAATGGACATGAGAGAGAACAAGATATGCAAACACAATAAATTATGTATTTACAATAGAATGAGATTTTGAAAATATAATGAGGGAGCTCGAATATAAAGAACTCAAGGAATCTCCTAGAATAAGGTAGAAGACACTAGGAGATAAGTGTGACAACTAAGCATACATCCACATGAGGTGGAAAGTCCTCAAACAAGGTGAGAGGATAAGTATGACTTAGAGAGAACAAAATCCCATATTGTCAACAACTTATAACAAACTCCTAGACTATAACTAATAAATGAAATGCATTTATCAAGTAAGCTTAAGTAAATAGAATAAATTATTAATTATTAATTATTTACTCTAAGAGAGTCTTCTCAATGAGGTATGACAATTGTATGATTTCAAAGACTTCCTCCACATGTTCCTTATACAACCACTTGACTTGGTGATAGGTCAATCTAATGAATTAATCTTCCCTTGGAAGGTGGAATACCTTCTCTATATTGTTGGGTAAGAGATCTAGGATGATCTCTCTAGTTATGCTTTTAACAACCCTTTCTTCGAGAACGTATTTCTCCAATATCATCATGATCAATTTTGAGGATTGTACTGAAGCTAGATGTGACACTGCATTAACTTGTTCTAATCAGATCAACATGGAGATCATCAGAGACCTTTCTGTTGGTTTATTGCATAGTGGCAGGAATATACCCAAATCTATGTGGCCTAGTTTGGTATCTTTGATATCTAAATGATCATCCTGAAATCATGATTTGGTTGGAACACCCTCAAACTTGAACACTACAAGCTTTGGAACTATCTTCTCGATGAGGAAGGATGATGAGGAAGCCATTGAATCTGAATAAATATCATGTCTATTATTCCAAATTTGAAGAAAAAATCAAGAACTCAAGCCCTAACACTGACATAAAATAGACGCAAAAAATCTAGTTTCCCTTAAAACACCAAAAAAACCTAACTTTACCCCTTTCCACAAAATAAAATAATAAAAAAGGAGGGGGCATGCCTAGAAGGTGCACCTAGTGTACCCTCTTCCAATTCAAAATGTAGGGTGCATAGTAGTGCACCTCATAAGGTGCACTACTACGTACCCTAATTAGGGTTTTTCTTTTTAAAATGTTTCAATTTTTTGCTTCATGATTGAAAGTTTAATGTTTTTGAGAGGAAAAGTAAGGTGTACAATAGCACACCTAATTAGGTCTAACATTATTTTTTCTTGTTTTTGCAAATATGGAGTAGAGGAGGCACACCTAATTAGTGTAGAGCTATGGTGAGCAGAGTCTAAAAAAGAAATGAAAGAGTTTGAGGGGGTCCCTAGGTTATATAGCCTGGGGTCCCTAGTGCAGCTATGGGAGTGTGCATCTGCTCTAGTGTAGTGATGTGCACTTACCATTTGTAAGTGCTTTCATGTTTTGGCACACTAGCACACCTTTGGAGGTGTGCTAGTGTGCCTTTTTCTCTTGCAAAATGACTTCTTCCCTCACAAACTTGACTTTTGGAGACTAGGCTTTCAAACTAGGAGCCAGATTAGGTCAAAAAACACTAGAAAAAGACTCAAACCCTAGATCAGGGATCTGAAAAGCCAAAAATAAAGTAGGGGGCCCCCATTTCTAATTGAAATGGAGTGTACATTATGAAACCACAACAAATAGACTCAAAAAATTAAAGGAAGAAATGACAAAAGCATTTCTTCATCAGCAAACATTCCTCTGATATGTATGAAACACCAACTAAATCCTAAGCATTAGAAGTGCATTTTGAGTCACTTTGTAGTCAAAACCTCAAAATCTCAAACTCCAAGTTTAGTGTGTGTTTAGTGTATTCATTTCCTTTGACATCTTAGAATGCAGTCTATCAAAATTTTCCAACAACTTGGAAACAATCTTCCACCCCATCCAACACATTCATTGGGAATCTTCATGAAAGTTGTTTATCAATCCTTTGTCTGACTAGATGAGAGAATCAATTTTGAGGGCTCTTAGCGAGTTGTCATTTTTTTATTTGAAATCCTTGGATATCCTTTGAATACTTCTCCATGCATCTCATAATGTCACCATTTTATTCTTTGATGAAGCAATGTTTTGGTATCGGATAGCTTATTTAGAGTGCATATCTTTTTTATCAAACTACCCTTTCTTAGACTTTGTAGAATACTTCATTCTTTACACCTTTCATTCCCTTTTAATTTTATTTCTATATCCTAACCATGCTTAGACTATGTGGTCAAGACATTGGTGTCATTTCTTAGATTTGATCTTTTGTGAACATCTCTTGCGTTCCTCTTTTAAGAACTTTTAGAAACTCTCACACCAAACAATGGTCTTGGCAATTCCTTCGAGAAAATCCTTCTATTTGACAGAGTAGGGTTTGGACTATCCCTTGTTGACATCAACTTTGTTTTGAAAACACCTAAAATAATCGATCTTCAAAGTTACAAAAGTGTTGAGAACTTGTTGATCTACAATCCTAAATTCAAGACTGAAAGTCCCCTATTAATGCAAGTAACATCCATTCCTCAGTTGGTATAAGACACAAAATCATCAAAATATTTTGACAAATAAATACCTCTTCTAGATATCATAACCAAAAGAATGGTTAGTAAGATATGTCAAGATAAAATCTTGAGTGCACCTACCCCCTAGAGTGATGTAACTTTGAAAGAAAACACACAATTGAGAGCAAACATGCAACTGAAAAGAAACGTACTTACAAAAATAAACACACTTGCAGAAAAGTTTTTTTTTTTTTTTTGTGTGTCTTTTAGGCTTCAAAGTAATGCTTCAAGAATTTCCCATTAATTGGAAATGGAACCAATTCCCCCTATAAGGAACTTATCCTAAAACTGTTTTCTCCCAAAATTTCTATGATTTGATAAGGACCAATCCACAAGCGTTAAAACTTAGTGTGGTTGCCTGGCTTTTCTTTTGCCTTGTCCCAAAGTAGAACAATGTTAGATGTTCTAAAAGACTTTATTATAGTCCTCTTGTTGAAGCATCTTTTGATGACAGCTTAATGTTTAGTCATGTGCTCCAAAGTAGTTGTCCATTTTTCATCCATCTCTAAAAGATTCATCAATTTGATTTGTACTTTTTCAACATCTTTAGCATATCCACTCATGAATTTCAAAATAGGAATCCTAAGCTTAAGTGAAAATATTTGTTCTTATCCATAGACAAGTAGATATGGATATATCCCCAAAGCATTCTTAACCCTTACTCAATCTATCCATAGAGCATATTTGAGTTGGGTATGCCAATCTTTAGGATTCTCCTTCCATAGATGTCTTATTACTTGTGATCAAGTTCTTGTTCATAGATTCAGCTACACCATTTCCTTGTGGATAATAATTTGAAGAAAACTTGATAATAACCTAATTTTCCAATGCCCATTAAGTTAGGAATACTTATGCAAAAGCTAATCCATTATCACATACTAGGGAGAAAAACATCCTAAATCTAGTAATGATATGTTCTTCTAAGAAGCTTGTAACCACCAAAGTAATGCAATTTATGAATGTCTCTACTTTTGTCTAGTGCATATAGTAATTAGTAGCTATGAGATAAAAGTGTGTCCAATTGATGATAGTGGATTGAGTGGACCAATAAAATCTATCCCCCACTTTGCAAAGGGGCATATCTCAAATATTTGTTGTAATGGCATTGTAGGATGTCTTTTTTTGTTAGCATTAGTCTGACAAACATGACAACTATGTACATGCTCAAAAGTATCTTTGAATATAGTGGGCTAGAAATAACTTGATCTTAAAATCATATGAGTAGTTGTTTCTATCGAACCATGCCTTGTACCATACTTATCGTGAAATTGTTCCAAAACTTGTTTTACTTCCTTGTGTCCCAAGCATTTCAAGTAAATCCCTTCATAGTTCCTTTTGTATAATTTTCTATCATACAACATGTAGGATTCGCACTTCATTTTGAGTCCCCTATGTTGTGAACTAGTCATCAACTAAGGTACTAATTTTGTAAAATATACTAAAAAATAACCTAGTACCAAACATCTATTATTACACCTTGGTCAATATCAACTTGATATATTACAATCTTCTTTTGATCTCCCATATCTATTCCATTGTCAAACCTTAATTTATTTTCATCCTTGATCTAGTTATTTGCTATCATCTTTGATAATCCTTGACCTCTAACCAACTCCATGGGTTGAATTTCTAAATCAAATTCTTGTAGTATTTCCATCAATTTCCCTCGTCCTTCACCAAGTTCATTTTGCATCAATAATGTCTTAACTGTTGGATCAGGCCCAATTGCATACACCTTACTTCTCAGTGTATAATGGCAAAATTTCTTTACCACTTTGATTAAAGAAAAAGACTATTTATTGTGGTTGGAATAATTTAACTTAGTATTTTTCAAAGGGAAACTCATAAAGGCAATAGGTCTTTCATCTTCCTTTTCCTTCTTCTATGTTAGAATCCCATCACATGAGTGTTTTGAAGCAAAAGAGTATATTTTAAAAGGTATTCCATAATTAGGACTCACAAATACTGGGGCTGTGGAAATGGCCACTTTGATATCCTCAAATGATTTTGTAATTTCTAGAACCCACTATGTTCTAATGCCCTTTTTGAGTAAATCATTAAGGGTAAAAACTATCTCTATGACTCCACTTATGAATTTTCACACAAAATTTTATCTTCCCAAAGAAAGACTTAAGTTCTTTTCAATTTTGAGGAGGTGATATCTTCATAATAGATTTGATTCTATCAGGATCAATGGAGATTCTAGCTTCAAAGATAATATGACCTAGGAGCTTTCCTTTAGTAACCCAAAATGAACATTCCTTAAGATTGAGGGATATGTCATATTTATGACATCTATTGAATACTTGTCTTAAATTAGTGATCTGAGTGCTTTGATCCTTTGAAAAGATAGTTAAGTCATCCATGTAAATGACTATACACTTGTTTATTAATCCTTTAACAGCTCTGTCCATGGCTCATTGAAATGTAGCCCCTGTATTAGTCAACCCAAAAGGCATTCTTCTATAATAAAAAGTTCCTCATTTAGTTGTGAAGGTTGTCTTTAGCCTATCATCTTCATCAACCATTACCTAATCATATCCTAAATATACATCAAAGAAAGACATCATCTATGAACTGTTTACAATTTTCAAAACCTCATCTAGTGAAGGCAAGGGGTAATTGTCCTTTTGAGATGCGAGGTTCAAGTTACAAAAATCTATGCAAAGACAAATCTCTCTGGTCTTTTTCCATATAGGAACAAAATTAGCCACCCACATAGAATGGAAAATAGGAAAAATGATCTTGGCATCAAGTAACTTTTTAACTTCTTTCATTATCAGTGGTTCAATGATAGGATTAACAGGTCTTTTTCTTTGCAAAAAAGGTTTGGCATCTAGTTCCAATGGAATGTCATGTGTAATAATCTCAAGATCATATGTCTTCATCTCTTTGTAGCTTCAAGCAATAACATCCTTATACTCTGTAAGTAATTTAAGCATGTCTTCCCTTTCTTGTGCATTGCAAGCCTTTCTAATTCCTACCATGCTAGGATCTTCATCAGTACCTCAGTTGTATGAGTCACATTCTTTGATCCCCTTTTCTTGCACCATTCTTCTATTAAGTGTTGATTCATGATGATCAAAAATGCATTCCAACTCAATCATTCCCTTAGGAATAGTGTTGGTTTTTAAATTCAGAATCCCATCTTCATCTTCAAGCTCATTGTTCTCAAGTTTGTCATCCGAAGTGTCATCAATCTCTTTCCCTCTAAAGTGGCCACTACACATGATAAATTCAAGTATCTTTTGATCATCTTTAAAAACTTGGAAGTTTGTAATATTGTCTAGGATAGATGAGGCAGCAACCAATTCAACTAAAAATCTTTTCAATTTTGTTCTTTCAATGAGTTGTAATATGCTTGTTGAAATAGCAAGAGCATCTGCTATTATATTTTTCCTTCTTGGAATGGAATTTATGTTTAAAGCTTCAAAATCATCCATTAGATCCCATACTCTTTTCCTGTAAGAAAACAACCTCTTATCATTGCAAGAGTATAATGATTTCACTTGTTGTATGACCAACTAAGAATCTCCCTCAATTATAAGAGTTGTGATTCCTTTCTCCAATGTGAAAAGAAGTCCTTGGATCAATTTTTTGTACTCTACAACATTATTAGTACATCTGAATTGTAATCGATATGTTGTGTAGAAAGACTTACCTTTTTAGGTTGATCAACTCAATACCTGCACCAGCTCCTTATTTGCATTTGGAACTATTGAAGTGAAGAGTCCAAATTGGATCTTCTTTGGGCTTTCTAACCTTATGATTATTCATCCTTAGATTTTATTTTACTTGGGCCTACAAGGATTGTTTCTTGGGAACCCACTATAGTCTTTCACAGGGTGAACTTGATGATTTTCTATTGTTAGTTCTTAACACTAGAATTGTACATTTTTCTTTTTTTCCTAAATTTCCTCTATCAATTCTATAATTTCATCCACTTTGGGTTTAGGATGGATGACTACTAAAGTCCATCCTTGACCTTTCATGTACCATCTTCTTCTTTGAACTTTGATCATTCCTAGTGGAGGAGAAGACAAAGCTCCACCATCTAAAGAAGTATCACTGTATGATGGTTTAGATCTTTAATTTCTTCTTCAACTTTTTCCAAAAATTTAGATATGTTCATGGGACTTAGATTTTCTAGGGGTTCATCTTTTGGAATATCATCAATGTTAGGATAAACCACGGACAGAAATAAAAACTACATGCAAATATAACCAATAAAAAAAATGAACACAAGACACCAAGATTTAACGTGGTTCACCCAATCCCTAGGCTACGTCCACCAAACAGTAGGTCCAATCTTATTACAATCTAGTGATTACAACCTGATTATAGTTTGCAATCCCTTATAGCTCAATACTACCGCAAGAATCAATTTCACATCACAACATAATGAAACAATCCCTAACCCTAAGCCCTTTTATACAAGTATTAAACCACTTTAGGGTTATAACATGTCGGCCATAAATTAGCCATAACTTTAGTGGAAAATCTACGAATGGAAAATCTATGAATAGTACCAAAAAAAATTATGACCCTACTAATTATGAAGTATGTACAGTACTTTCTTGATCAGTCACCACAATCTAACAATCAAATTTTACTTTCATCATCTATGTTAATACCTTAGCAACTTCTTCTTAGCATAATGAACATTCAAACTTTGAATGGCTAACTTTATGCAATTGACAAAATCTTGGGGAAGTAGGATACTGGGGTTAGCTTCTTCTCCTAAACATTGTAAGCTAGCTATCATGTTATCTATGAACTATGTCACGATCTCCTCCTTTGGGATTGGAAACTTGTATTTTTCATCTCGATCATCTAATTTTTGTTGGAAGTTTTATCAAATGCCATCACTTTGTAAGATCCTAAATATAAATGTAAGAATGCCACTTCACTTAGGGTTGTGGTAAGTTTTATGTATGATTGTTCATTCAACCAATCATCAACATCTTGCAATAATATTATCTCACAAAACTTACCATAGTCCCTAATGATGAAGCCAACTTAGTCCATTATTTCTATCTTGATTTGATTGTTCAACCCTTTCCATGGTAACCATAACTAAGTGAAATCCATAGAAAACCATCCTCTTAGGAATTTTTTATATTCTCTACTTAGAAGTAATCCATATGTTTCTGGAATAACAACTACATGTATATGGATGGCATCTTGAATTCGGGGGTCAAGTGTTAACTGTATCTGAGCATCTTTCAACACACAAACAACTTTTACCTCTATTTTATTCAACTATATTACTATATGATTAGAAGGCTGAGGAGTGACTCCTAGCCTTTGTGTTATTGATAGTGGCATAACATTACAAGAGGCCCCTGAATCAATTAGACAATTATGAAGATTATTCCCATATATCCTTATGCTAACTAGAAATAGGCGCACCTCAACCTTGTCTTTAAACATAATTGGTATTGCTCTCAAAGCATTGACTTGCTGACATACTATCTTTTGAGAGATAGTATTTGTATTATGGGTACCTTTGTATGATCCAAATTTTTTATGAGTGCCTTGTGCGGATGTGGATAGTTTTTCAACATGTCAAACATGGGCATGTTGGCCTTTGTTCATTTCAAATCTTCTACCGCACTATACTTTTTAGTAGTTTTCAATATTGTTGGCACATTTCCTTGATTCTGATTCTATTGTCTCCCATACATTGGCCAAATAGGTACTGGATTGTTACTCACTCTCAGATTGGGAGGAGTTGGTTGTAGTGCTAGAGGAATTTCATCTGTCATAGGTTCTTTTCTACTCCACAAATTGTAAGTATTTTGATTGTCATTGGAAAAAGTAAACATCTCTTTAGGTTGAATGTCTAGTTCCTAACTAAATGGAAAAGATAACTCTTCCTTGATTGGTCATTCCACCTATATGTTCTATGTAGAATCATAAGATTCTAGTAACATAGTATTGAATTTCATAGGAGGGGCATTGTCATTCACTTTTGAATTCTGATTCATCTCTTAATTTCCATTGTAGTATGAACCATCATTACTAGATATGTTTTGACCATCATTATATAGATTGATATCAGCATATTGAACATTCTTGTTATTTTTATCTATAGGAATTCTTCCATTTTTTGGATGAGTCTTCCATTTTTGATTCTATCCTTGGAAGCCATTATTACAATCAGAAGGATTGAAGTTGTTTCCTCCAGCATTGTTTCCCACATTGTTGTTTCTTGCATTGAAATTACTATTGTAATTTTGATTGTAATTGTTGTTGTTGTAAGGACCAGCATTGTTTCTTTGAAATTTTTTATTCTATCCTTGTGACAACCTTAGACAATTTATCTCGTTGTTCATTTGTGACCTGGTTTTTTCATTTGACCAAACTCAGAGGCAAAATTATTGTATGCCTCAATGGAAAATACTACCTTTTGCTCAAAGAAAGTAGCTTTTGGAGGTTCATACCCTAGATATGTTAAAGTGGGGTTCTACAAAGAATGTGCCTAGTGTAATGGAATTGGATTCATAAGTATAAATTGGTTAGGCATCGCAGGTGCTCCGATAGGATATGTTGGCATTGTTGTAATAGCTTGAGCTAGAAGCATCAATCCTCCTCCATTAGGATTGGCTTACTTAGTGAAGGTAATTTCTTTTGCAAAGACCTTATCCAATGTGTCAATATTTTTTATAGGAAATTTTCTTAGAAAAATATTAGTGAGATGGTCCATAGCATTCAAATAAATTCAAATAGTAGCTTCAACTGGTATGGTGTATGGCATTTCTAACTTGCAATATGTCATATGGAAGCGATGACTGAAGCATGAAACCATCTTAGCTGGGTCTCTTTTGATTGATATGAATTGTTGATGTATCATAGCCAGGTTGATAAAGGTTTTGAATTGTTCCAAGAATAATTTTTTGAAAGTATCCCAGTCTCCAATACATAAAAGTGGCAAATTAACATACCAATTAAAGGCAACCTCCCCCAAAGAGTAGGGGAATAAACAAAGAACCACATTCTTGTTAGAAATTTACTTTTGGTTGCAAATTTCTTTGAATACTTTTGATGTGATCATCATTAGTTCATGTCTCACCATAAATGAACCTTGGGAAAAACTTCTCAGGATTCTTAAGAAGGTCATTGAGTACACCTATCAAGTTGATTGGTGAATCTACAACATTTGTAACAAAGGCCATTGAAGGTTTTGGTAGAATAATAGGTGGTTGTGGTGGAGGTGGAACTAAAGAAGATGATGAAATGTTTAATGGAAGTGGTGGAATCTAAGGTATTCCTTTGTAACTATGGGGCTTGTAAAAATGGCTAAGCTCGAAGAACTTGTGTGCACTTGGTGAAGATCTTAAAGCTCGCTGAAATGGGGATTTTGGATCAAGATCCTCCAGTTTGCATCAAATCTAGAAAAAAAACACCTCTATAGAAGTACACTTTCTCAAAACATAAGGTGTACCTCAAAATTTAGTGCACCAATGCACCTGGTACATTTGTTCACCTAAGGCACCAGTGTAGCAACGCACCTCAAAAATCTCAGAAACTTATAAAATTTTCTGAACTTGTAAAAAAATGTAGAATTTTGAAGTTTGCAATTTTTTTCTTGTATTCATAAAGTCAAGAGTCTCTCCTTCTTAGTTCTACTTCTATTGAGCTATCATTTTTCATAATGCTTAACAGTTGGAATCCTTTCAAACTCCTCTCTTAAAAAGATGATCTAGGATCAATTCCAAGGTTCCAATGATCATGCAACCTACTGGAATCTGCTCAGTTGAAGATAAATGTGAGTGTTTATGAGGAGGCCTTTACTGGTTCTCATAACTTTGGATAAGATGTAGAATCTATTTTCTCCTTCAAAAGAGTAAACACACAAAAATAAATGTGTTTTTGTATTTTCCTATTTTATGATAAATTCAATCTAACAATGCAACTATATGAATTCCTAATTTAACCAAGGGGTTAGTAAAGCAAATAACGAAGATAGGGTAACAAGGAATTTGATCAAATAACATGAAAGTAAAATCCTAATGGACATAAGCCATGAAAACAACATGTCTGCTAGTTAAGCATTTGAAAAGATCAGTGGGTAATCAATGAAAATAGGAACAACACTTCCTTAATTCCACTGATGCAATGGTTGATGGGAATTCAGTAATCATAAGATGTTTCAATTTTCATTAGATCACAAGGCATGAAAAGTGCACTGATGCAAGATGAAAATCTATGTAGGAACAATATGGTGATCTCTTCTCAAACTAAGTATATCAGTGGAATTTGTAGAATCATAGCAAACACTAGAATTAAAAGATTGCACAACCAAAACAACACAATAAAAAAATTGGCTCAATTACACTTTATGAACATAAATTTAGAAAATATAACACACTTAGGCAAGAATCACTACACTCCAAATGTGAGCACGGACAACATATATTATTACATCAAAATAATGGCAAACTAGAATATATATTACATTCCTAAATTTATAAGAAATCGTCTCCTCAATTTGTGTTGAGAGTGAGATATATCTTTATGCAATCATATGCTTCTAAAATAATAAAACAAATCTATTTATGTACAACTAACTCTCTAATTGGTGCTAAGTAGGAATCCATCCATATTTATATCATTAATTGGATGCATGAGCCTTTACATGTTTTTTTTTTTTTAAATGTGAGAAAATAAGAAAGAGAGAGCCTTTAGTTGATGTAGGAGTGTCTGGAAGTGCGAAAAATAGAAGCTCCATCTTCACTAGGTGTGTGTCAAAGTTAAACTACTGTCAGAATGTAGTTTTGATGCATGGAAAGCTCTAAATTTAGAATTAGTAGTTAATTGTTAGTGCACCTCAAACTTCTTCAAAATCTTTTAGAACACTATTGCAAAAGGTGCACCTGCGCACCTATGCACTTGGCATAGTAGCATAACAATGCACCTCAGAGGCAAAAAATGCAAAATTTCACCAAGTGTCAAAATTGAAATTCTAGCTTCTGGGTTTTATTCCCCTTTATACCAAAGAAATGTCTGGGAATTTTCCCTTGAGTTTCTCAATGATCTCAGTGACTTGAGCTACATCTGGAAAATATAATGCCTCATATTTGTCTTTCACCTTCTGGCTATAGTTGCCAACCTCCATACAAGTCTCTGCAAAATCTCTAAGTTTTACATTTAACTCTAATGTCAAACCCTCTTCTATCTTGAAAGCCTACCTGATATCATCATCATTAGTAGCCTCCTTAAAAAATTTCTAGAATTGCTCCACTACTACCTCTATTGCTATTAATGTCTCCCTAGAATCATCCTCAAAAATGTCTAGGCATGCATCACTACAATGTGTCTCTGCTTCCAAAATTTGCTCTTGGTTTTGATCATTGAGCTTAAGAAACTTTGCATGTAATGTTTCCATTACTTTATCACTATCTACAATATTTTCAATCCAATCATCTATTTTGTCTGACTCCTTAGCCATATATACATCCATCAACATCTAAAACCTTTGGCCTTTAATTTCTTGTAATGCCTTTAAATCCTTCCCCTAGGTATGTACTTCATCCATCAATCTCAAATCCTAATTAGACTATCCATATTGTCCTGCATAATGTTTAACAACTTCAGATTTCCCTAAATGATCTTTACACCCTTTTCCTCAAAACTTTCTCTCAATTGCTGAAAGCTCTCAAAAATGCGTCCAATTGGCCTGTACCCCTATCTCTTCTCTTGATTTTTGTGTTCAAAGTATCTTTAGGGTTTGTGGGATCTAGGGGACCAACAACTTTGCATATATATTCCTTTAGGATTTCATTTTTTCATCAAAGTGTTATTAATTCCACTCCATCCTATTCCAAGCTCCTAAATACCTCCTTTATTCCTATTGTAACCATTAGTTTAGCAGTATCCAAAGTTGGCTTCCCAAGCATAACTTCCTAGATTTGATAATCCCATTGAGTCAATTCTTCAATGTTGGAATGTAGAGGAGGGATAGCTATGTGAGAAAAAAGGCCCTAGTTCTGATCACTCATAACAAAGGCTAATGTTTGTGCATCCTTTGGAGGTGAATCATATTTCCTTACAACTTTAATCACTTCCATTCTATCTTCCTCCTCTATAGTGAATTTTCGTTTCTTATTTCTTATTACTTCTTTTTTTAGCCACCTTGGGATATGATCCAATGGATATTTTCCTTTTAAGAATGAAGCAGTTTATTCTACTATGCCTTTTCACTTATCTCCCCTTTTCAAAGTCCTCTCCTTTCACACAAGATCCATACCGAGAGTCTTTATCTCCATAGAGTCTATAGTCCTTGCCATAATGTCTTGGGAAGTTTGTTGAGGTTGTTTACTTATATACCCTTCTTCTGACACTACCTTGGTAGGTGTTTTTTATGGATCTTCTTCTTGCCTTGTTTGGACCTATTCTACTTCCTTACCTAGAGGAAGAGGGGTAGCTAATCCCTTGTCTACACAAGACATGATTTGTACTCGGGATGATGGTGTTACCTTGGGTCCTTGTGGTTCAAGTGGTTGTAACTCCATTCCTCCTATTGAGGTTGATTTTTTGGAGTATCTCTTATCTTATCCTTGACCAACTTGGTACCCACAAGAATGAAATCAAAATCTACCATCTAAAAGAAATTAGTGCCCTCCACATCCTAATCATCTATCCACTATTGCATTTTATCTTTCGATGTAGTAGTTTGAATGGGTTGCTTAGGGATAGATGGCAACATCATTGTGGAGCTTCTTCTCCTTTCTGATTCTGTGGCACTTGTGAGATGATTCCTCTAGTTCAAGGGTAATTTTTTCTCTTCCTCCTCATCACCCTCTACTTCTACTTCTTTCCAAATTGGTTCAAGAATTGAGGGAAAAGGAATCACTTTCCTAGTGAGATTTTGCCTCTTCTTTACTAGATTCCTAATCTTTTTTTTCTTAGGTGCGAAGGGGGAGGCTTGTTCTAATTGTTGAGGTTGGGATACCTCTTGTATCTCACTTTCTTCTTGTCCTTGGCCTTGTATAGCTAGTGGTACTTTGAGATGCTCTAGGCTTGTGCAACTTCAATGTTCTTTGGCCCTTGTAATTTTTCCTCTCCCTATTGTGGAGGTTCTTGAGTCACTTCTTCCTCTTGTTCAGTCTATTGAGGATAATATATCTTCCTCTTTCCTTTACCCTTTTGTGCTCTATAATATCCAATGGGTCTATCGAGTTGGTGTACCATCCCAGGTCTTACTAGTGACTAGGTGGTGAATGTAGGCATTGTGACCTTCACTCCTCGACCTTTGGTTGGGTGTGCATGTGCATGAAATACCACTATTTGAGGAATTAGATCAAGTTTGAATGTTTTCTTGATCCAATCCTTTGTTAGTTTGATGACATGCCTCACCCTATGGTTAATGTTCAAGTTCTCTTCTTTGTCTATCTCAACCTTCATAATAGGTCGGTCACCAATCTTGTCCCTATTAAACAATGGATCAAGAATATCCTCCCTATCTTATTATAAAATCTTCAATGGAACCTTTACCTTCAAATCACTCTTTGCTAGAGATAAAGTCATCCTACAATAATCCCTTATGCAGATATTGTAGTCATTTGTTGCGTTCATCCAATGATCTTCAACTACATCCTCATGCTGAAATGTCTTGCCTACTAGATGTTTCACTCTTATGATGTTATGAAAATAAGGTCGTAGAGAATTATATTCTTCCAAGGGTTACTAATCACATTCACACTCAAAATATGGAATTTCCTATCTTAGCACCACACTAAAAGGTCCTATGGTAATAGACCATATCCAACTTTTTTTGCACTACTTCCTAACTCTATCATATGTAGACAAGAGTTACCAAGAAATCTCTAGTAGAATGAGTCTATCACTAGGATACCTAGGGAGCTTCTTTGGTTTGATTATTGTACCTACTACCCTTAAATATGTGAATGTGCAAAATTGGATGTAATAGGCCCCAACTTCTAATACCTTGGCAGTTGCCTCTTTTGACATCATCTTCACATAATAGCCTTCGATGAACCAAATTATTGTGAATATGAAAGTATTTTTTACTATCCTATACTCCTTGCTATGCTCTTGAAGCTTCTTTTTTACTGCATGAGGATATAATATGTATGGCCATGCATTGGCATCCTACATACTACCCCTTCTTATAGAGCCCTGAATAATCCATTGTCCTTATAGCTAATAGGTACACCAAGTATGACATCATGTAAAAAAGAAAATTATTCACTACCACTAGTTGCTCACCTAAGTTCTCACTAAGAGTGGAGGCTCAATAAAGTGGCATCTTTGCCATCTTGATGGTCTCGATAAAATGCACCATCCAAATGTTCAAATGCGATGCTAGCAAACCCATGACTCTACTCAATAATATGATCAAATATCCAATGTCTTCCTTCATGTACCCTCGTGTCATATCCACTTTTCCTGCCTTCCACCCTAGAAGAGTCTTCTCAATGAGTTATGATGACTATATGACTTCACAGGTTTCCTTCACATATTCCCTATACCATCTCTCAGCTTGGTGATAAGTCAATCTAATGAATTGATCTACCCTTGGAAGGTGGAATACCTTCTCTATATTTTTTGGTTATAGATCTAGGATTATCTCTCCAGTTATGCTTTTCACGACCCTTTCTTTGAGAACATATTTCTTCACTAGTGTCATGATCAATTCTGAGGATTGTACTAAAACTAGATGTGATGTTGCATTAACTAGTCTTGATCACATCAATGTAGAGATCATTAAAGACCTTTTTGTTGGTTTTTTGCACAGTGTTAGGAATACACCCAAATTTGTGTGGCCTAGTTTGGTATCTTAGATCTCTGAATGATCATCCTAAAATCATGATTTGGTTGGAATGCCCTAAAAATTGAACACTATAGGCTTTGGAACCATCTTCTCAATGAGGGAGGATGATGAGGAATCCATTGAATCTACAAAAAGATCATGTCTATTAGGCCAAAGTTGAAGAAAAAAAATCAAGAACTCAAGCCCTAACACTGATGTAAAATAGACCCAAAAAACCTAGTTTTCCTGAAAACACCGAAAAAACCTAACTTTAACCCTTTTTGAAAAATAAAATAATAAAAAAGAAGGGTTCACCTAGCACACCTGATAGGTTTTCCTAGTGTGCCCTCTTCCAATTCAAAATTTAGGGTGAGCAGCAACGCATCTCACAGGGTGTGTTGATGCACACCCTTTTAGACTTAACACAAAAGAATTTTTTTTCCAGTTTCAAATGTTTCAAATTTTTTCTTCATGATAAAAAATTTTATGTTTTTGAGAGGAAAAGTAAGGTGCATAATAGCACACCTAATTAGGTGATCTACTATGCACCTTAATTAGGTCTAACATTTATTTATTTTTGGTTTTGCAGATATGGAGCAAAGGAGGCACACCTAATTAGTGCAGAGGTATGGTTAATGGAGTCTAAAAAATCAATTGAAGAGTTTGAGGAGGGTCTCTAGGTTATATAGCCTAGGGTCCCTAACACAGTTGTGGGAGTGCATAAGAACATGCTACTGTGCACTTACCTTTTGTAAGTACTTTCATGTTTTGGCACACTAGAACACCTGGGGAGGTGCATTGGTGTGCCTTTTTCTTTGCAAAATGACTTCTTCCCTCAGAAACTTGACTTTGGAAGATTGGGCTTTCAAACTAGGACCTCAATTAGGTGAAAAAATACTTAAAAAAGACTCAAACCCTAGACTAGGGATCTAAAAAGCCAAAAATAAAGTAGGGGGTCCCCATTTCTAAGAGAAATAGGACATGCATTGTGACACCACAATAGTTACTTAAGCTAAGGAAAGAAGAATTGTTTTCATAAAAAGTGTCTACTAAGCCTAGCTGAGAAAATAGTGTAAGTTGAGAAAATTTAGTGCAAACCAAGTAGAAATCAGTAGGTGTTGAGCATCACAAAATTCTATAGGTGTCGAGTCTTAGTAAAATACTATAATTTTTGATCATTAGGTAAATAAGAGTGGTGACCAAGCTTAGAAGACATAGTTGATGTCGACCAACCCAATATTGGTCAAGCATTAGAAGATTGTTATTATCGATTGAATTGTGTGGATGCCAAGTGATAGTAAAAAGAGTTAAATCAAAGATTTGATGAATCTAAGTAGAAAAAGTTGATTTCTTGAATTTTGTGAAGTGTGTTGAAGAATTCTATGATGAGCCAATGGCATAGAATTCAAGATAAAACATTTAGAGAAAAATTCAAAAAGGGTTGGAGAGGAAGTTTCTAGAAGGGAATAAAATGGAGAAGTGGGTAGGTTCATTGAATCATACCTAACTCTAAAATGGATGTTTGTGGTTAAATGGAAAATGACCTAAATTATTTTTATAAGGGGATACTAGGCTAGAATTAAAGAGTGTTGTCAAGGAGCTAAAGGTGTTTCTTCATATGGTGGCTAAATAGAAGAGTCTGCAATTGGCATGCAAAGCAAGAAGGCTTAAGAGGTTGAATGCTTGAAGAGTGAACAAGTTTTCACAGATGAAGAGTATGAATGCCAAGAAAATGGACTACACCAAAGATCTATAATCTACAAGTGATTTTTATATTACTATTAGATCAAGTCATACTGTTATTTTCTATCAACTATATCAATCTAGATAAATCCTTTAAGCGGGTGACATTCTAATTGAATGTTCTAAATTCCTCTAACAAGACTCCCTCCTAAAGGGTGATTGAAATCCTTTAACCAAGTCAATTTCAATAGTGTACATTGTAATATTTAATAGGGTTGACCTTTAAAAGGGCATCACATCAAAAGAGTGAAAATTGATAGCATGTTACTGGTGGTTTTCCCCAAGTTGGGTTTCCACGTAAAATCATTAGGTCAAAATGTGTGAATGAGTTTAGGGTATTTTACACTTTTGCAAAATTATTTTGACCTAGGACAACAATATGCAAATGTTTAAGGTATTGGATGATCTAATGGATACATGCATGATATGGTTATATGGATATGAATTTGTTAAGCACTGAAAAGTCTTATTTTTACATTTGGACTTTGGATAATTGATTCACAACCCACTCCCCCCCCACCTCTGAATCAATTATTCTAAAGTATTCCAACAATTGGTATAAGAGCTAAGTACTTGTGAGTGGATAGTTTGAAGGTACTAGAAGCTAAAGATCATGATGTACAAAAAGGAGGTGCCCAAGCTCAATGGAGACAACTTTCCTGCATGGAAAATTTTGATGAAGTTGCATCTAGGAGGATGTGGAGATTATGCACAATCTACCATCACTATTGAACATTTTGATCCTATTGCATCCCCTACTATTGATTATCTAAAAAAGAAGAAAGAACACAATCAAGCAATGTTAGAGATTGCATCTTCCCCAAGCTATTCAGAGTTTGATGACATCAAGGGATGTGATACTGCAAAGAAGATTTGGGATGTTATAAAAAAATTTTGTGGAGAAGATACAAATGTTTTGAGAGCCAAAGATGAAATTTTAAGAGGAAAGTTTGATGAAATGAGAATGCAAGTATGTGAGACCATAGTCTATTATTTTACAAGAGGCAAGGATATTGTTAATGCAATCAAAGGAGAAAATGGAATCATTAATGATGAGACTATGATAAGCAAACTGTTGAGAACCTTGATGCCTATCTATGCTATTAGAGTCTCTACAATTCAAGAACTAAGGTGTGACCCTAGTAGTAATATAACACTAGAAGGTTTGGTTGGTAGACTCACCACTTTTGAACTTTCTAATTTTGATAATTTCAAATCTAATAATATTGATTCATCTTTCAAAGCTACCCTAACACTAAAAGAACCTAAAGATAAAAAGAAGAAAAAGGTTAAGCATGTTTCTAGTGACAGTGATACAAATGAAGATGATGTAGAAGAGTTTGAAGCATTGCTAGCTAGGAGATTTCATAGAGGTAAAGGAAAATATAAAGGTAAGTTACCTATCATGTGTTTCAATTATAATGAGGCTGGTCATATTGTTGCAAGGTGTCTAGAGAAGAACAACAATAGAAGTGGAGATTAATACAAAGGTAAAAGAGATGAGAAAAAAAAAGACTATATAGAAACAGAAAAGAAGGCCTACTACATTGTTGAAGAGATATCAAATGAAGGATCTGATAACCATGATGATGAATGTAATTTTCTATGAAGGATGATTCTAATGAAGATGAGGCAACTACATTGTTTTCTTATGTGAACAAGAGTGACAGATGGATTACTAACAATGGATGTTCACAACATGTAACTGGAGACAAAAGTAAGTTCATTACCCTTGAGTACTACAATGTAAATAGTGTTAGAATTAGAAATGATGCATGATGTCTAATAAAAGGAAGAGGATCAATAAGATTGACAAAAAAGATCATGTGTGACATTGCTTACTATGTAGAAGGATTTAATTATAATTTGTTGAGTGTGTCACAATTGAATAGTTTAGGTTGTAAAGTTGAATTTGATAACAAGAAAGCTAAGATCTATGATAATGATGGAAAACTAATTGGTAATGGAGATCATACTAGAGATAATCTATTTTATCCTGACATGAATGATGCTACTTTTTTTGTTGTGGAATTTGATGTTGTGTAGCTATGGAACAAGAGGTTATGTCATGTTAATTTTGATAACTTAGTTAGTATCAGTAACATGAAAAGTGTCAGAGGTTTGCCAAAACTGAAGAAACTTGATAATGTGATTTGCAAACAATGAAAGTTAGGCAAGATGACAAAATATAATTTTAAAAGTAAGACTCATACCTCAAAAGAAATTCTAGAATTAGTTCATACTGATTTATGTGGACCAATTGATGTGCAAAGCTACCAAGGTGACAAGTATAGTATCCTTTTTGTTGATGATTATTCTAGGATGATGACAATTATGTTTTTTAAACAAGAAATATAATGCTTTTCAAATGTTTAAGTGGTACTTGGCTAGATTTGAAAAGGAGATAGGAAGAAGCTTGAAATGTCTGAGATCTGACAGATGTGGAGAATTTACATCAAATGAGTTTGAAAATTTCTATAATGCTAGAGGAATCAAGAGATAGACTTCTACACTGATGACCCCTCCACAAAATTGGATTGTTGAAAGGAGGAAAAGATTAGTAATGGACTATGCTAGAACATTAATAATGGAGAAGAATGTTACTTTGAAATACTAGAGAGAAGCTATAAGTATAGTTGTCTATACCTTGAACCAAGTACAAGTCAAGAAAGTTATAAATTCCACATCTTTTGAGTTGTGGTATGGATACTCACCCAATGTAAAATATTTCAAAGTATTTGGAAGCAAGTGTTATATTCTTAAGGATAAAAAAATGATAAACTTGATGCTAAAAGTGAAGAAGGTACATTACTAAGCTATTATAAAAGATGCAAATATTATAAGTGTTTAAATACTAACACTAACAAAGTTATGGAAAGTGAAAATGTAAAATTTGATGAATATATAGAGGTACATGAAGTTGATCCAAAGAAGGAACCTAAAGAGTACAAAACCTTTGTATACTACTATGAAGACATGAATTTTGATGAACCTTAGAACCAAGTTGTAAATCAACAAGTATTAGTGACTATTGAGTCATATACAATGGAAATCATGTTACATTTAGGAACAAAGTTTCATTCAAGAGTCAAGTTACATTTTGATACTAAGATTAGTGTACATGAAAGAAATTCCAAGTTACCTTATAGAGAAGGGCACAATGATTATGAGATTAAATTAAATGAAAGATATATTGCTGAAGAAAGAAGAATAGAGCCAAGACTATCAAAGTATGTCAGATGACATCACCCTACTAGATAAATTATTGGAGATAAAAAAGCTAGACCAATGATAAGGAATAGGTTGAGAAATGATACATGTTTGTTGAGCATGCATGAACCTAAATTAGTGAAGGATGCATTAGAGAATGAAGACTAGAGTAAAGCCATGAAAGAAGAGATTGACCAAATTAAGAAGTACAAAATATGGACATTAGTACTCAGACCAGAGAACAAGGATGTGATTGGAACCAAGTAGGTGTATAGAAATAAACCAGATGAGAATGGTGAAGTCACAAGAAATAAGAAAATATTAATTTGCAAGGGATATGCACAAGAAGAGAGAATTGACTATGGAGAGACATTTTCTCCTATTGCAAGACTATAAGGAGTGAGAACTCTACTTTCTTAATCTGCATACAAAGGTTTAAAAGTTTATCAAATAGATGTGAAGTCAACATTTCTAAATGGTATGCTAGAAGAGGAAGTTTACACTAAACAACTAGAAGGATTTGTTTATCCAAATAAAAAGAACATGGTATATAGATTGAAAAAATATTTATATGGTTTGAAGCAAGCTCCAAGAGCATGGTATGAGAGGCTTCACAACTGTCTTATGAAGATTAGTTTTAAGAAGACTGATGACAACAAAAATTTGTACTGGAAGATAGAAGGAGGTAAAGAAATTTTACTAGCTAAAATATTTGTTGATGACATCATATATGGAGGACCAAATGCATTGTGTAAGACATTTGCAAATGAAATGAACAAAGAGTTTGAGATGTCTATGTTTGGTGAGATTAATTTCTTTGTTGGATTACAAGTATATCAAATAAAGTATGGTATTTACATTACTCAATTAGAGTATGTGAAGGAAATATTGAAAAATTTTGGCTTGGAGGATTCAAAACCTATTAGTACTCCCATGCTGATAGGACATAAACTTTCCAAGACTAATGACTCTACTAAAGTAAATCAAACATTGTATAGGTCTATGATTGGAAAGTTATAATATGTAGTTCATAGAAGACCCGATATTGCACTAGCTATTGGGATTGTTGCAAACATTTTTGAAAATCCTAAGGAGAATCATTTGATGGTTGTTAAGAGGATGATGAGATACCTTAGAGGAACAAAAGATTATGGTCTAGACTACAAGAAGAATTATAAGTTTGAACTAAGAGCCAATACAGATGTTGATTGGGCTAGAAATATTGATGACAAAAAAGGTACAAGTGGTGGAGCATTTTTCTTAGGAAAATATTAGTCTCATGGACTAGTAAGAAAAAAAAAGTATATCACAATCTACTATTGAAGCTAAATATGTGATTGTTGTAGTAAATTGTACAAAAGTGGTATGGATCAAACAACTACTCAAAGGAATGAAGGAAGAAATTATTTAACCTGTGGTACTTTACTATGACAATACAAGTGCTATAAACATATCTAAGAACCCCATGATATAGAAAAAGACAAAGCACATTGAAATCAAGTATCATTACTTGAGAGAGTTGGTTCAAGATAAAAAAGTGAGAATGGAATATGTGAACACAAAAGAACAAATAGTTGATATATTCATAAAAGCTTTACCTAAGGATGCACATGAATATCTTAGAGGTAAAATAAGGGTGATTGTTAGAGTAATTAGACATTTTCTAATTAACTCTACTTTGCTTAAGCTAAACTTTAGGCATATAAAAATTAATTCTTTTATTAATTATTATTATGTAACTTAGGTTAGACCTTTTTAGGGTTTCAATCTCCTTTATAAGGAAGATCTCTCTTTGTAATTAACAAATATGTCAGCATTGCATCAACACTTATGTTACCTCTTCAGGCTCTATTTGGATCTACCATCGCATTTTTGCTCATATCTTAGGCATATAGATTCAGTTTTTTTAACATGAGATATAGTTGGAAAGTTGGTTTTGAGTCCATCATAGCGGTATAAGTGTTTTCAATGTTCATGCTTTTTATGGTGTTTTCTACCGTCAAAGTTAGGGATACAATTTCACACTCTAAGAAACATATCTTGAGCATCTAATCTTTAATTTGAGAATTCTTTATATCATTGGAAAGGTATTTCCTATATCTTTTTAATGATGTTGGTTGTTGTTCTAGATTTTTCTCCAAACACATTATATTTAGTCTTTTGCATTTTTGTATTCTAGTAGATATCTTAGTTGTTTCAAGTCTGACGATTGATTTTGTTGCTTTAGATGATTCGTCATAGCTTGTACTATCTATCGTATTAGTCTTCTGTCTCTTCTAGTCTATTTAGACATCATTTGTATGTATTCTTGCAAATGCATTGAGATCAAGTGCCATATTCCATCTATATTTTTGTTTAATTTATTTTGTCTTATTTTTTCTTCTAATTTGAGCAATGTCACCTGAGGACACTCATGTAGATTATTATATTATTGGGATTCACCATATCTTGTGCCTTATTGTACATGCACTACTGATGATTAAAGTGCCATGGGGGGTTGATTTTTTGCCTTTGTTTGCCATTTCCTTTGTCCAGTGAGTGTCCCTTTTGTGACATTAGCCTCATGATGTGTCTGAGATTGATCACCTCAGTACACACATATGTACTCTTTTGTGCATCTTGATCATGGTTCCTTGACATGCACTTCTTTTGGCCCACTTTTCCAATTGCCTATCACCTCACCCTTGTCTTCATTATGGGGGTTCTTTTGTTGTTTATCATGCTTCCTTGGTTTGATTGATAAACTCTTTAGGATTTGGTGTTTCATGCCATTTGTATCTTCAATTTTTATTATTTTTCTTTGTGTGCCTCTTGATTCAATGTAGATTACATTCTTCTCTACCTAGTCAAATTCTATTTTAGTGGAGGTTCTTCATATTAGTAGTTACTTTTGATAGAGATTTGTAGCTTCTACATGCTTTAGTGATTCTCTTTATGATCATCTTTTGTTCCTATCTTCTAAGACATTCCCTAGTTTGGGGGCTTCTTCATCCCTTCACTAGTTTCTTTTCAGCATGTTTTCCATCTATTTTTAGAGTAGGGTTTTTTTCATGTGGCTTTCTCTGTTTCTTCTCTTTTTAGAAATTTGGTTGTGCTTGGGTACCTCATTAGGCTTTGTTGTCAGGACCCAAATTCTACTTTCAATAGTAGTTTTCTAAGTTTTCAGCTACTCCCTAAGTTTATCTTAAGGAGGGATGTTAAAGTAATTAGATATTTTCTAATTAACTCTAATTTTCTTAAGCTAAAATTTAGGCATCTAATAGTAAATTCTTTTATTAATTATTATTATGCAACCTAAGTTAGACCTTTTTAGGGTTTCAATCTCCGTTATAAGGATGATCTCTCCTTGCAATTAACAAATTTATTTTTTATTATAGCAATCTATTTTTTTGCTCATCAAGAATGTCTCGTCTATGGATTTTGAAATTTCTACCTCCATAGCTTTTTGCTTCTCTCTTCTGTAATAGGTGTTTACATGTAGGTGATTCTTGGGATCTGTGGGATTGATCTTTCATCAACTTCAATAGTGATACCCCTATCTAAAGTTACTTAAGAAGTAAGAGTAGTGCCCTGCATCAACTGAGTTGAATGTCATATTTTACAATTTGGTGTGGTGGATATTACTTTAGGAACTGCCTAAAGCAATGAACAAGCTAAATCAAAAGATTTGTAGTCACGTGCAAGGTGACAGAGGGAGAACTTAAATTGATTATATCTGCATGAATAGATGACAAGTTTTTGGCATTGTTGTCAAAGAAGGAGATAGTAGAGAGATTTCAAAGAATATAAGATTAAATTAATTAAATTTTATGCATTTATGAGGTCATATCTTATTTTATTAAATTAAATATATTCTCCAAAATTTTATCTTCAGTTTAGAAATGGAAACTCTTAGTTGATTGAAATTAGAAAAGGAATTAAATCAGTTAACTCCTTATTCCACTCAAAAGAAAGCAGTTAACTTACTTTTCATAAGGAAAGTTTCCCTTCTAACTGAAACTCATGTATAATCTCCACTATCTATCCAAATTGATCTTGGTCATTGATCAATTCTTGGATTCTATTTAAGGAGTCTTGAATCCCTCATTACAAAAAGGTTGAATATTTTGCGCATCGAATTTATGCTAGAATATTTGCTCATTTTTCTCATAATTTCATAGTTTTCATATTTTCTAGTACCTTAATATCATTTGGATTCTAATATGCATATAGATAGTGTAATTTTCTTTCCTTTGTTCTTATATTAAAATGCATATCATATAGATTAATTGCATTCTCATATAGCTTTGTAAATCCTTCGTACTAGAGGTCTAGTTGCCCACTACTCATTCTGAGAGAAAAGCCAAAATCCTTCTAGTTAGAAGGCAATGGGTTAAACTATTGGATTGCTCTGATGAATAATATCATATTTATTCTAGGATGATCTCTTAGGTAATGATTATGTTGAAGTGTGTGTGAGTATATGAGGCCTGCATTTCAAATATGCACCTAAAACTTGAAGAATGTATTGAGGAAGATATTAGAGAGATCAGATCAGAGAATGAAAAACAAAGAGGCACATATATTGATAGAGGGAGAGATTTCAAATACAAGGTATTAATTTTATTTTTCATATTGTTGTTGGTATTGGTTTGCCATCAATGCCAATAAAGGAGATTGTTGAAAAGAGATTTTTTTGAAGTATGGAACCTATCATGGAACAATCATTAGTTTGTCAATGATGTCAAACCTGCTACATGCTAGTGAGACAACTTTTTTTTGGTCTGAATGCTATCATTTGTTTGATTGATGAAGAGGATTTGAAAAGATAAGATAACGCACCTAGAGAAAGTTTGAGTTATATGGTATATAAAAGGAGAACTAAGACCAAGTAATACATGGATGATATGATGTATTTTTTATCTACTTAAGGCTAAGGTGAATGGTTACTTAAGCTAAGAAAAGAAGAAGTGTTTTAATAAAAAGTGTCTGCTAAGCCTAGCCAAGTAAATAATGTACACCTAGAAAATTCAGTGCAGGCTGAGCAGAAATCAGTTAGTGTCAAGCATTAGAAAAATTGGCAGGTGTTGAGTGTTAGTAAAATACTATGAGTGTTGAGCATTAGGTAAATAACAATGGTGACTAAGCTGAGAAGATGTAGTTGATGTCAAGCAACCCAGTGTTGGCCGAGCATCAAAAGATTGTTATTTCTAAGTGAACTATGTGGATGTTATGTGATAGTAAAAAGAGTTAAATCAAAGATTTGATTAATTTGAACTGACAAATTTAATTTCTTGAATTTTGTGAAGTGTGTGGAAGATTTCTATGATGAGTTGGTGGCACAAAATCCAAGATAAATTATTTAGAGGCAAATTCAAAGAGGATTAAAGAGGAAGTTTCTAGAAGGGAATAAAATGAAATAGTGGGTAGATTCATTGAATCTTACGTAACCCTAAAATGGATGATTGTGATTAAATAGAAAAAGACCTAAATTATCTTTATAAACTAGGTTAGAAATAAAGAGTGTTGTCAAGGAGCTAAAGGTGTTGCTTCACATGGTGGCCAAATAGAAGAGTTTGAAATTGGCATGTAAAGCAAGAAGGCTTAAGAGGTTGAATGCTTGAAGGGTGAACAAGATGTCAAAGATGAAGAGTATGAATGCCAAGCATAATGGAGGACTAAACAAGAGTTTTGTAATTTGCAAGTGAGTTGTATTTTATTATTAGATCAAGTCATGTTGTTACTTTCTAACAACTATATCTATTTGGATAAATCCTTTTAAGGTTGACCTAACAGTCATTTGTAGATCCTTTAATTGGGTGACAATCTAATGGAATGCTCTAAAGTCCTCTAACAAGGCTCACTCTTAATAGGGTGATTAAAATCCTTTAACTAGGTCACATTTAACAGTGTGCATTGTAATGTTTAACAGGGTTGACCTTTAATAGGGCATCACTTTAGAAGAGTGAAAATTGGTAGCATGTTACTAGTGGTTTTTCCCAAATTGGGTTTCCACGTAAAATCCTTGTGTCAAAATGTGTGAATGAGTTTTTTGTATTTCATGTTTACATTTTTGCAAATTTATTTTGACTTGGGATAGAAATATGCAAATTTTTAAGGTATTGGATAATCTAATGGATGCATGCATGATATGGTTATATGGATATAGATCTGTTAAGCACTAAAAAGTTCTTTTTGTACATTTGGACCTTGGGTAGCTAATTCACCCCCCTCTCAGTTATTCTAAAGTATTCCAACAAATTTTATATATTATATGATGTATGTACTAAGGGGGGGTAACATCTATGTGAAGTATATTGTAATAGGATTAATAAGGAAGGATGGTTATACATTTTATGATCCGGAGTTTTGTATTTTGAAGTTTTGAAAAAAACTTAAAGGCCAATTTTGAAATTTTTTATTAACATTTTGGGACTTAGCCAATTTTCCCATATGTTGCCATCAATTTCAAAGGGGGAGATTGTTGGAAATATGGCTAAGTAGGAAAAGTTAGAGTTATCACTTATGGAAATATATATCTTACGGTAAGAAGGAACATTTTATAGGGGGGCCTAGAAAGAACTATGGTAAGGTTGGCTTGCCCCTACTATTTTAAGGGGGGAAGAGTTGCAAGGTTAGAAATGGAAAATTGTCTAAGTGTCAGATAGTTATCCACCAGAGAAGGAATAGTTTGATGTGTACAAATGATGGAGTAATATATGGAACATGCATGGTTAAGGACATGTAGTACAGTATGTCAAGATGACATGACTAAGTACACAAGTTTGTATGAGCAATACATAAGAAGTTATGCAATAAATACTAGTAAAGGTAGTGAACAAAGAAGAACATAGCATACCAGAAAATAATTATTTAACTAATTAGGGATGAAATGCTACATGTTAACCCTAAGAGGGAAAGAGTTATTTTTGTATTTTTCCAAGCGTGTGAATTCTTGAAGGTCAACTAGGAAAGTTTTGTAAAATATAAAGGTATAAAGGAAATATTATATTATGTGAAGTATTGTGCAAGTGATATGTGATATGTGAAGTAATATGAAAACTATATGATGGAAATTTTGATGTATGATCAAAGGTATGCAAAGTGTAGCGATAGTAAGATCAGATATTGAAGACATCAACAATAAGAAGTTTTTATATCTATCTCTTTTGTATAAAAGAACTATATTGTATAATTGTATATTTAGGTAGTGGGTTCTTCTTGCATACATTCTATAATTGTATATGCCAACTCCTAATAGGGTTAAGACTTTTAACAAGGCCTAGTCTATTAACAAGGACCAAGACACTATATATACTTAATAGACTCTTAGTAGGTTCAAAATTTAACATGATACTTTTGTTTAGTGGATCATTTTGTGGGTATCATCCCCATCAGGGTTTTCCCTTGGTTAAGGTTTCCCTAGTTAATAAAATATGGTGTTATGAATTATCTTTGTGTATAATTATTAGTATTGTTTAGCATTGTTAGTTTACTTTCATATGCATGTGATAAAGTAATTAAAAATATTTAGTTTTGGGAAAAAGTTTGTAGAATATTGATCCCCCCCAGTATTGCCTATTTCTAACATATTTGTGGCTATATAAGAAGAAAATCTATAAAAAAAAATATAGAATAAAAATCTCTAGTTTTATAGGTTGAAAAGAAACATGATTAGATTATAGAAAGTGGGCGTTCACACCATATGACTGGAGATATGAATAAGTTTGTTAAGTTTAAAAATCATGATGGAGGAATTATTAGAGTTGGTAATGGTGCAACTTGTCATATCATGAGAATAGATCTATTACTCTTGATGGAAAGACTATCACTGATGATGTTTATTTTTTGATAGATTAAAATATAACCTATTGATTGTTGGATAGTTGGTTGATAAATGTTATTAGTTGCAATTCATACAGAAGATATGCATTATCAAAGATAAGGATGGTAAGTTTATTGGAACTCATACAAGATCTAAAGGTAATGTATTTCAATTGAACCCTATAGAGATTACTTGTTTGGTTGCAAATGTGGATAATAGTTGGCTATGGCATAGAAGATTCTGTCATATAAAATATAGCAATATTGTGAAGGCTAGCAGTACATTTGTTGTTAGAGATCTACCTAGAATCATTAAACCTACTAGTGTTGTTTGCAAGAATGTGTTATCACTAAATAGAAGAAATTTTATCAGCAAGAAATTCACCACCATATTGAAATTGTAGATTTTTCATATAGATTTGAGTTGTCCTACCAAAACAAGAGGATTTTAGGGTGAAAGGTACTTTATGATCTTTGTTGATGATTTTAGTAGAGTGATGGTATCATTTCTTAAAGAAAAGTTTGAGGCATTTGGAAAGTTAAATTTGACCAAGAATAGAGTTAAGAATGAATCTAGTGTAAAGATAAAATGCATGAGATCAAATAGAGGTGGAGAGTTTACTTCTAGAGAGTTAACATATTTTGTGAAGAAAATGGTATTAAGAAACAACTATCAGCACCTAGGACACCTAAGCAAAGTGAGATTGCTGAAATAAGAAATAGGTCTATAACAAAAGTACCAAGATCAATTATGTGATGAAGGAGCATCCTGGGTGTAAGAGAAATCTTGCATCACCCAAAAAATATTTCATTTTTATTTCTTGAATAAGGATTTTCTCAATTAAGATTTTATGTTTCTCAAGGCTTGCTACTTAGGAAGTCAATCATACAAACTCAGAATGTCCTAATTTCAAAGGTGGGTATTCATCTTGAATATATCAACCTACCAGTTGAGGCTTAGTGCCATATCATGAGTATTCATGGATTTATTGTATATTTTTGGTTTGCAATTTTGGTATAAAACTTTAGCCTCACCATTGGAGTCCTAAATGTGCCTAGATGAGGCCTAAAGACTAGACAAATGGGCGCTTGCATAGATCCAAGCCTATAGATGAAGAGATGAGGATTCCAAAAGGTGGCTATAATAACTAATCAGAGCAATAGTTCAAAATTCATGGTGTTCTAAAGTTAGGCCAACCAAAAATTCAAAAATAAATATCAAAAATATATATATAGCCGACTCTATATGTATTGTTAGGATATTTTGGCCCTAGGTAATATGTTTGAGTGTGTAGAACCTTCCCAAGTGGCATACAATTTCGTATTTAAGAAATGCATGTACATTGTCTAGGATAACTCTGGGTGATAGTTTGAGGCTTTATCTTGTAGATTATTATAATGAAGGCATCCATGTCGGTTACCATATTGTAATTCAAAAACTCTATTTTTTCAAAAATAATAAGAAGCCCGTAGTTTGTTCCAACAAATTGTTGTTATTTCTTTGTTTATGTAATGTGTTTAAGGTATTAAGGGGACTACCCTTTATCAAGTGGTATCAGAGCTATAGTTCCTAAATGTGTGGATAGATTGTTCACTACAAGTCAATTTACATCAAGACCATGGTTTGGACTAAGCATGTAGTTAGATCGTTGATTGTGATGCAATTTACAATAGGGTTTCAGTAGATGCACGAACATGCCTCCAAGAAGAGAGCATGGTGAGAAAATTGAAGTTGTTACACCTAAGGATTTTAGAGCCCTCTAGAGAAAAATGAAAGCATTGCAATAAGAAATGTATAATGGAATGAATCTTGTCATAGTAAGTAATGAAAGTGAGGATGAAAGGGAAGAAGAAGGAAACATTGATCAAGCTATAGAAGATGAAGTTTTGAACCCAAAGGAGGCAAACATTTTCAAGGCCATTTCTAAGATTGGAAAAAGACCTAAGTTTGACGTTCCCACATTTTTGGGAAATCTTAACATAGAGGAATTGATCAATCATATCAATGAATTGGAAGTGTACTATGTATATGAAGATATTGAAGATCTAGATATGAATTGATCAATCATATCAATAAATTGAAGTGTCATGCAAATATTTGGTGGTAGGAGATCCAAGTGAAATGAAATAGAAGAGGGAAAGACAAGATCACTAGATGTTATTGAATGTTAGCTAAAATGAAGTGATAGTTCATTTATGTCAATTATGAGCTTGATTTTCTAAAGAAGATGGAAGGATTGAAGCAAAAAAAATGATCTATTCAAGAGTATACTAAGGAATTCTATTGAGTTCTCATAAGAACTGACCATGTGAAAGCTAATAAGGAGAAAGTTACCTATTATCTTAACAAGTTAAAGAAAAGCATTCAAAAGGAGTTGAGCCTAGTTCAAAGGACTAGTATTAAGGAGGCCTACCAGTTTTCCCTATGAGTAGAGGAGAAGATGAGAAAAGAGTTTGATAACAAAAATAGTGGTAGAGGTCACAATAGAAGATCTGGCAGACAATCTTATGGAGGTAGAAATGATGATTAGAAGAACAAGGATGAACCTAGAATTAGTAGTAAGAGTTAGAGAGGAAAATTTTATAATCATTTTCAAGATCAAAAAAATTGATATTAGTGAGGAAGAGAAAGAGGGAAAGGATCTAGAAGAGGGGGTGATGGAGGAGCATCTTAGGCTTGCCTGCAATCCTGCATGTTTGGAGGGATTTTGGTTAAGTATTGAGGAGAACTGAGCTTGTATTTTGGTAGATTTATGCTTTCATGGCTAGGGTTGTGTTGGAGACACATTGGGGAACCTTTCCTTATTATTGTATAGAGATCGGATGGATTGAGTTGAAGTTTGAACTATTTTAACCTTGCTACTAGAACTATGTTTTTTTGGTTTCTGGGTGCTTGTTGCAGACTGTATAACTAATTTTGTGCAATGAATGAGAGGCTATGCACTTTAGGTATTTAAGAGGCCTAGATTACTATCTATGATCCAAGTTGTAAGTTCTAATTCCTCGTAAGTTGGGAGATATGGAAATTCTTCTAAAGTATCAATTTATGGCAGTTTTGCATGATAGTTTTTTGTGCTTGACTTTTGGGATGGATGTGTATTTATCCTTGGTGAATCAGACTTTGTAAATTTAAGAGGTTTTATAGGACCTAAACTTCTACCTATGGTATGAAGCATGAGTTCTAATTCAATTGGAGCTAGGAGATATCATGATTTTTCTCAGATATCAATTTTTGGATATCTAATTGTTGTTGTAGGCCAACTTGTGCCATTTAATTTTTGTATGGGTATTTAATTTATGTTCTAGGAAAAATTTTGGCTTAGATTATTATAATTAGTGGTCTTGTGGAGTCTTTTAGTCATTTATTTTGGGATGGAATGAAGGATAGATGCAAATTTGAAGAGCTAGAGTTGCGGCTTAAGAACTAGAGGATCTCTTGGTGGACCTAAGGGTACAAGTGTGGATTCTTCTTGGTGTTCGTATTCAATTGTGTATCTAGACTAGCTAAGATTAGTTTATAAGTTGGATCTTCTATAATTAATTTTGTGTTTTCTATTTGTATTTGGCCCTAACCCAGAATGCCTTATAGCCAGGCATATTACATGTAATCAATTATATTTTATGAACAAATTATTGTAATTTGGTATTAGATCCTGCATTGTTGTTTCTTACTATTGTGTTTTTTTTGTGTGGTTATATTGATGGGGGCTAGGACATCTACTTTGGGGATACTCCTACCTTGCACTACATTAGGGGGTTTCTGAGGAAAATGTTTTCACTACGGAGAAGAAGGGCATAGAGCATTTGAATGTTCCCAACACAAAGGAAGGATAGATCAAAGAACAAAAGGCTAGGCTAGAGTTGCACATGTTGATGAAGATGAAAAATCATCCCATTTTGAAGATGCTAAAAGGGGAGAAGTCCTATTTAATAGGAGAGTCTTGTTGATTGGAGGGAATCAACCTAATCAAAGGAGGAGTTTGTTTTTCAGTAAGGAAAATGTGAAGATAAGTATTGTGATGTGATCATTGATGGTAGAAGAACTCACAACCTAGTGTGAGAATATATGGTCACAACTTTGGAGATGAATATGTAGAAGAACCCATGTCTATACTATATTTCTTGGGTGCAAGATGACCACAAGGTCATAGACAATGAGAAATGCTCAATAAAATTTAAGATTGGAAGCTACCTGGATGAGGTGTTGTGTGATATCATACCTATGGACATATGTCATATGTTGTTGGGTAGGTCATGTTATTTTGACAGATATGTCATACATGTTGAGCATACAAATACCTACAGTTTGACAAAGGATGGAGAGAAACATAAGTTGAAATTGTTAAAGGAGAAAGAAAAAAAGGTATGTAGTATTGTCAAAATATGTTTTGTTGATGGAAAGGAGTTTATTCAAGGTATGAAGCATGAGAATATGTATTTTTATTTATCCCCATAGGATGGTAAAGAAGAAGTAGAGGAGGTACCAAAAGAAGTAACAGATTATTTAGGAGAGTTTCCTAGTTAGATAATGTACTTAATGGATTACCCATAATGAGGAGCTAGTTTTCCAAATAAGGTAGCACACATAATGATACTAGCAAAAAGTGAAGACTTGAATAGACAAGTGCATGAGTTATTACAAAAGGGGTTGATTCAAGAGATTTTGAGTCCATGTGATGTACCAATAGTATTAGCACCAAAGAAGAATGGAGGATGGAGGATGTGCATAGATTCTCACACTATCAACAAGATCACAATCAAGTATAGATTTCCAATGCCAAGGATGGATGATATTATGGACTATTTGAGTGGAGTTTTGTATTTGACAAAGGTAGATCCAAAGAGTGGCTACCATCAAATTCACATTATGGCAGGTGAGGAGTGGAAGACTCCTTTCAAGACAAGGGAAGGATTGTACAAGTGGTTAGTCATCCAATTTGAGCTAAACAATGCACCAAGTACTTTTATGTGGCTCATGAATGAAGTAGTGAAGGAGTTTTTGGGTAAGTTTTTCACTGTTTACCTAGATGATATTTTGATGTTTAGTAAGACATTAGATGAGAATTTGATGCATATTTGATAAGTTAAGGGAAGAAAAGTTGTTGATAAACCTAAGGAAGGAGCTAGTGTACCTGGGATTAGTAGTCTTGGTAGAAGGTCTAAAAATGGACCTAGAGAAAGTGAAGGTTGTTCTTGAATGGCATGTTCCAAAAAGTGCTACAAAGGTAAGATCTATTCATGGACTAGCTAGTTTTTACAAAAAGTTCATAAGATATTTTAGCAATATTTGAGGACCATTGACTAAAATAATGAGGGGGGTAGGAAATAATTTAAGTGGACTATAAAAGAAGATAAAAGTTTTAATCTACAAAAAGTTATAAAGTATCTTTTTTTAGCATTTCTAGATTTTAACAAGGTGTTTTGAGTAGATTTTGATGCTAGTGGTACTGCAATAGAAGAGGAGATGTTATCTTCTTCCTTAGGAATTTTTTTTTTATACTAATCATCAAGCTTTACAATATTTGAATAGTCAAGGAATATTAAACCAAAGGCATTTGAAGTGGGTTGATCTTTTGCAAAAATATATTTTTTATAAAAAAAAAAAAGGAGTGGAAAGTCTAACCAAGTTTTAGATGCTCTTAGTAGAAGATCAATGTTTCTAGCAAAGTTATAGATTGAGGAGGTTACCTTCAAGGAAGTTAGTAAATTTTATCTAGAGGATCCTGATTTTGGTGAACCACAAAAGGCTTGTATAGAACCTGTTACTCTTTATAGGATGAAGTCGTTAGATTTCATAATCCAAGATGGTATGTTGTTCAAAGGGAGCCAATTGTGCATTCTAAGAAGTTCAATGAGAGAGATTCTCATGAAGGAGAACCATAGTGTCAGATTGGTTGGACACTTTGATAGAGATAAAACCATTGCTTTGGTTGCTAAGAATTATTATTGGCCATAGTTGTGGAAAGATGTCAAGAAGTTTGTATAGAGTTGTAAAGTATGTCAAATGGAAAAAGGAGTGAAGAAAAATATGAGGTTGTATCAACCATTACATATACCATAGAATTAGTGGGAGGATGTCACCATGGATTTTGTTCTTGGATTACCAAGGACTCAGTGAGGGTATGATTCTATTGTTGTGGTAGTTGACATATTTTCTAATATGGCACATTTCATTCCCTATAAGAAGACTAGTGATGATGTTCATGTGGCAGAGTTGTTTTTTAGAGAAGTGGTGAGACTAAATGGTCTGCCAAAGAGTATAGTTTTAGATCAAGATACCAAATTTGTTGGGTATTTCTAGTGTACATTATGGAAGAAATTGAAGACAGATTTGAATTTAAGTCCATCACATCATCCACAAACTAATGGACAAATAGAGGTTTTGAATAGGAGTTTAGGAAATTCGCTGAGATGTTTGGTTGATGATAAGCCAAAAAGATAGGATCTAATTTTACCTTAGGAACAATTTTCATATAATAATTTTGTCAATAAGAGTACTAGTAAATCACCATTCCAGATTGTATATGGGAGTAGTCCCATAAATGCTTCTAAATTGAGGTGATTGGATAAAAGAGAAATAAGTAATGCTTAAGTAGAAGAATTTTTTGAACAATTGAAGAATGTCCATGAGGAGGTGAGGAAGTACATTATTAAGATGAATACATGGTATAAAACTAAGGCTGATGTTAGAAGGAGGTATAAGGAATTCCATATTGGAGATGAATTCATGATTCATTTGAAAAAGGAGAATTTTTCAGTGGCTACATATAATAAGTTGAAAATGAAGAATTTTGGACCATGCAAGATAGTGAAAAGGCATGATTTCTAAAATGCCTATGAAGTGGAGTTGCTTGCTAGAAAAAATATTTCACCAATATTTAACATTTTAGATTTGATAGAGTATTATGAAGGAGGTGATAGAGATAAATTTGTAGAAGCATTCAGTGGAGTATTCGAGAAACTAGTTTGGCTACAAAGGAGATTGAGGAGATATTGGATAGTCATGTTGGAAAAATTACAAGGAACAAAACTTATGAAGAATGCTTGGTTAAATGGAATGGGAGGTATTAGGTAATTCATCATGGTTAGAAAAGGAGGAGGTTAACAGTCTTGATTTTCCTCTGAATACCTGAGATGTGATAGAGTCACTTCTCAGATTACCCTTGGTGTCTGATGCAAGAGCATCCTAGGTGTAAGAGCAATCTTGCATCACTAAAAAAAAAATTCCTTTTTCTTCTTGAATAAGGGTTGTCTCAATTAAGAGTTATTGTTTCTAGAGGCTTTCTACTTAGTAAGTCAATCATATGAGCTTGGAATGTCTTAATTTTAGAGGTCGATATTGATCTTGGATATATAAGCCTACTTTTTGAGGCTTAGTGCCATATCATGAGTATTTATGGATTTATTTTAGATTTTTTGTGTGCAATTTTGGTATTAAAACTTCATGCTCACCATTGGATCATAAACATGCCTGGATAAGGCCCAAAAACTTGATAGATGGGTGCTTGCACAGACCTAAGGTTGTAGATTAGGAGTTGAGGGTTCCAAAAAGTGGTTATAATAGCTAATCAGAGAAATACTTGAAAGTTATGGCTTTTTGAAGTTGGGCCGACCAAAACTTCCAAAATAAATGTCAAAAAATATATTTGGCTGACTCTATATGTATTGTTAGGGATTTTTTTAGTATGTAAAATGCTACAAAGAAGAAGCATAAGCAACTATACTACTTCCTACATCATTACATACACCTCAAATTATGGAAGTAAACATGTAAATAAGGATGACATGAAATAACAAGAGCTTAATCTACTAATGCAAACTTCAAGAAATCACCAAGTGGATGATTATTTCATTATTATTGGGATGTGGTTGCTCACAATTCTTGCAGCATAACAATGGGCTAGATAGTAGATGTTGAAGATGAGGAGAGGGCTCTCCTTTTATAGGAAAAGAGATGCAACAAACAGTTGAGATTCAATGCAAGATGAAGGGCTAGGATCTCTCAAGATCAATGAGGTGTCTATGAGGTGGAGGCCAAGTAGACTCCATGTAGATTAGGGTTTTTGACCATTCAAAGGGGGAAATATGCTCATACATGTGTGAGCAACCTTTGATGTGATAGGTCAATGACAGGTGTAAGAGGTGTGAGAAGCATGGTCTCTCGCACACATGTGAGACAACTTGACTCTCATGTGAAGGGGGACACATATGCAAGAGGTGTGGAAGGCATGAAGGTGTGGAAAGTGTGAATGTTCCTCACACGTGTGTGAGTACACACTTAGGATTAAAAGGTGATTAGCAAGGTAATTAGAAAAAGTAAGCTGGATTAAGGAATTGTGTAGGTTTAGAAGGATGGGTTAGGTTAGGAAAGTGAGGTTGGGTGAGGGTTAAAGTTAGAAGCCATGTGCTTAAATATGATTAAATTTAATATTTAATTCCAAGTGGGCTTGAAAGGGATTAATTAAGTAAACAAAGTAATCTACTTTATTAAAGTGAATGGGTTAGGATGTAAGTGTGATGAGGGGAAGGCTAGGATTTAAATAAACCTTAGTTTATTTAAATCAAGGAAAGGTGAATATAATTAAACAAATGCAAATTTATTTAATTAAAGGTAGGGATAAGACTATAATTAACTAAATAATAAATATCTATTTGATTAGTCAAGAAATAGTTATTTGGACAATTTAAGGTGTCTACATTTTGCCCCTCTTTGATATAGCATTAGTAATGTTATATCAAAGAAAAATAAAATATAGTGGATGGAAGGATAAGACTAGTAGCATGATTCCCTAGTCATGGAGGGATGAGGAAGGATGATGAGGGAGGAATGGTATGCCCCCTCAAGAGGACATGTGGGTTAAGAGAACACAGATGTTCTCTCAAAATGCATGGGAATATGAAAGGGAGTGGAAAATGACAAGAGTGATAAATTTATGCTGCAATAGCATGAACAACCTAAGTTTGATATTGTATTCAACACTATGCACCAAGGTATGAGGAACCAAGATGACAATGTGTCAAGTACATGATAAAAGGGGTCTAGTACAACCATATGCCTTATGAAACTATGATATGGAAGACCATGATTCCGGGGCACAATAGGATGTAAAGACCATGATAAATGCAAAAAATACTAATGCATACAAGTAACAAGCAATCATGCACAACAAACCCAAAAGCAAACTAAAATTTGCCCCTAGTCAAGTTGAAAACCAATTAATGGATTGATTGATGATGATTGATTAAGGATGGAAAAGCTAACGATAAGTGTAATGCACATCCAAGGATTGGGAAGGATTCATCCCATGATAATGTTTGAATATTGTTAATGGATTATTAGCTGATTGGGTCAAATTGATGAATTGATTATGGATTGATGTACAATATTGCAAGATTATATTGATTGGATTAGTATTGATTGCACATTGATTGAGATTTTTTTGATGTTTTTGATTTTTTGGAGATTTGGATGAATAGATTGAATTGAAATGCAAGTATAAGAATGAACATGGATGATATTGGAAGAATGATGTGGATAGGATGAAGAATGATTTGATGTGAAAGGATTAGAAGAAGGGAAAACTGATTAAAATAGAGAATAAATGAATTTCAGTGAAGTTAGTGGAAGAATTAGATATGAATGAATGTGATAGATTGGATTGGGACCAATGAAAAGGGAGAGCCAAGGCATGGTAAATGGAGGAAAAGCAATGTGAATCAATGGATGAAAGGAATGGTGAAAGGATATGTGGGACCAAAGGATATGGTATCAGAAAATGTGGAACCAAGGACCATGTTTCAAAGGAGTTCAAATGCCCCTTACCAAGGATAGAAAAATGGAAGGAAATATGGTGGGAAACGATGCATGAAAATGGAAAGATGGTATGAAGGCTAGCATATGGAGGAAAAGAAGGCATGTGCTCTTCAAAAGTATGCATGAACATTTTGGTATCATACCTCTAATAGTGATCATGAGCATGGGTATGAAAGTGGAATGAAAAAGGGATATGGGAGGGAGGTTATGGAAAAGGGGAAATGATATGAAGGGTATGGATGAAATTTGGGATATGAAGTGGATGGGATAACCAAGGCCAACGATATATGAAAGAAGGATGGAAGTACATAGGAGTGTGGATGGAAAATGGATGAAATGAACATGACAAGGACTATGGGATGCAAGATATGGATAGCATGTCAAGATCAAATATATGAAAGGATTATGGGATTATGTAGGATAATGTGTGGATAATGCACAAGGAATATGGAAAGTGCATATCGATGAATGAAAGGAAAGTGAATAGCAAGATCAAAGATGGAAAAGGATGATGAATAGTAGCTAGAAGTTTGGAAGATATGTAAGGAAGTTTGGCCCCCAGTGTAGAGTAAAAGTGGAAGAGGATAAGTGAATGGATGGATACGTGGAATTTGAAGATGGTGGATACATGATAGGAAAATGAAGGGAGGAATCAAACATCTATTTTCATGGATGGTATCCCTTGAGATTTATGTTTCTTTCTTTGTTATTTTCAAGGAATTTGTATCGGTTTCTCATAGATGTTGGTAGGATAGTGAAAAGAAGGATGAAGTGAATTGGGGAATGGAGGACAATGGCCTATGAAAAAGGTTGGATTAAGGGTGTGGAGTGGGTGGGAGGAAGACATGGTTGATGGATGGTAGGTTGGAAGACTTGTGAATGAATGGATGAAGGAAGCAAAAAAATCATCATTGGCACACACCTTGAAGGGTGATGGAAAGAAGGGAATTGGGGAGGATGTGTAGGTTTGGATTTTGGGATATAGGGACCCAAAATGGATGAAGGAGACGATGGATTTGGGTATAAAAGGAACCAAAATGGATTTGGAAAATGGAAGCTTGGATGGATTATAAATTTGGGAAGCCGTTGGATTAGCAAAATTGGATGTCATTTGGAATCTTTCTTTGAGATTCATTTCTACATTAAGTAGCTTTAGGATCCACAAAATTTTTGAATTTTTTTATTTTTAGCCTTTGTGGCCTTTGAATTCTATTTTGGATCATATTTTTCTTTTTGTGTACATGTCTTTTAGAGGGGACATGTTGATCCTTGGATTTTTGTGGATTTTTTATTTTATTCTCTTTTGCTTTGGCATCCAATTTTCTTCCATTGGCCATGGTATGGGTGCATGAAGATAAATGGTATGGAGAGCTTAGGGATGGTGAGTATTGGAAGGAATTCAAGGATATGTGCCTTGGTTGATCTGTACTAGGAGCATGAGAGGATGAAGTGGCAAACATGGATATGGCTGATGGATGTATGTTAGGACCTAAAATGAAAGGAAAGGATGAAGGGTTTGGTGGGGGAACATAAGAACCTAGAATGGATGGAAGTAAGGAAGGAATGGGGTTATGGATATAAGGGCCCAAAATGGACTTCAAATATGGATGATGGGAATCTTTAGGTTTGGAAGGAGAAATTTTGGATTTGGAAGAAGTGGAAGGTATAAAACATCTTGAGACATTATTTCTTCAATGGGATACTTATTATTTTCAACACAAGATGCAATTCCATGTTTATGGGGGTTTGTGAGTGGATTGGATAGGTGTGATAGGATCATGTGGAGGATTAGTCTCACAAGGGGGAAAATAAAGGGAGGACAAGGAAATGATTTGGATGAATAGAGAGGATTAAGACTTCAAGGGATGGTTTGAATGATGAAGACAAGAGAGGCATGAGGGTGATGAATTTGATGGAAAGAAGAAGTGATGTGGACAACTTGACAAAGAGGACTTGAACCAAGACTTGTTTTTGTTGTTTTTGAGATTTTTTTTTTTTTGGATTTTTATGTTTTATGATGTTTTTAGGTTTTTCAAATTTGAGATGCAAAATAAAAAAATGAAATATATACAAGGAAAGTGTAGTCGGTGTGTCCCCTTCAAAGGGGGGGAGGGAGATTTCAAACACTCAAGAACATCAAACACACCAAAAATACTATGAGGTTTCAACTAGGATGTACAAGGATCAACTAGAAGGTATCCTTGATATACACAAGGTACATGAGGCCCAAATCTATACATGAAAAAAAATAATGCCACATAGCTAGGGGGAGATGGTAACCCAAATCTCCTCCCTCACTTCCCAAAGGTATAAAGTTATTTGGGGCTTAGCCAAGAGTGACAAGATTTTACTTCCAAGAGAGGTGTCTTTTGATTCACCTCCCAATTTTTATACTCCACCAAAACACTAGAGATGAGATCATCCCAAGGGGTGATTAAATACCCAAGTAGGCCTTCTAAAAAGATAAAAACAAGACCACTTATTTCTTGTGCACCCAAGATCACCCGAAGGGCCGAGGGGAGAGAATATGTAAGTGGCCTTGGGGTTTAAAAGACACTTGTTCTTTCCCAATGAAGCTTTAGGTTTTGTAATCTACTTTGAAGACACACATGTTTATAGCATACAATATTCTTTCCAACTTGAAATCATTGTCAACATAAATAAAAAGTGTGGATTTTTCAAGAAGAAGTAAATCGAGCGTATGCATAAGCAAATTGTTGAAAATGAAATCAATTCCCTTAAGTCATTAAAGATTATGTGAGTTCATTTTAAGCACCAAATCCAAAGATTTTATAGCCTAAGAATTCATCTCAATTTCCTTAAGGCATTCAACAGTGTGTGAATTCATTTTAATGTTTGCTATCCTAGACATTCACATCAATTTACTTAAGGCATTCAAGATTGAATTCAATTATTTTAGCGTTTAAGCATGCATTCAAAGATGAGTGTTTAAGCATACAAGTTCATTCCACAAAAAAAACTTAAAGCAAAACCTACAAGCAATATAGTTAGTGATTTCTAGAATTCTCTAACCTACAATGCACAAGTGAGAAAATATCTCTGCAAAAACACAAGTTAGGGTAACGAAAATGTATGAAAAATGTGAAAAAACCCTACAATGAAAGTGTTAAAAAAAAGTTTGGTCTTTGATAGAAAAAATAGTGATCTAAGTAGCATCAAAATCTCATGAAGCTAGCATCATGATGACGCGCTTGAAATCAGCTTTCCAGCGATATTTTATTTTTCAAAAACAGAGTCTGTATGCTCAAGTTATGAGCAAATAATGGAAAGTTGCTCCTTATGGCCTAGAAGGGCATGTGGAATGCTAATGTACTGATGATGTCAACAACATGTGAGATTAAAATTGATGGTTAGAGGCACATCAGGAAAAAAAAAAAAAACTACATTTTTCCTATAAAAAAAAAAGTCATGAGATGATTTATTAAAAAAAAAACATATTTTATTTTTAAAAATAAAGGTGAGATTTTTTTTTTAAAAATGCTTGTAACTTTAATCTAAATATCCAAAAAAAATAATTGGCAGGGGGAGGGTTTGAGCAGGGAGCGGTGGTGGGGGAGGAGTTACAGGTGGTGGAGGGGAGCAAGGCAGTAGAGGACCACGCTAGAGGTGGAGTAGTGTTTGGAAGCGGAGCGAAAACAAACACAAGGATTTGCAGGTGGAAGCAAACGTAGGGATTTGGGGGAGGAGTTACAGGTGGTGGAGAGGAGCAAGGCAGTAGAGGACCATGCCAGAGGTGGAGTGGCATTTGGAAGTGTAGCAAAAGTAGATGCAAGGATTTGCGAGTGGAAGTAGACATAGGGATTTGTGCATAGACATTTGGATTTGTGGTCACAGAGCGCAAAGGGGCCATGGCAAGGCTATTGAAAGTGACAAGCCACAAGAGGTGAAATGTGATGAAGGTTGTGGCATCGATGGGGGGAGTTGGATTAGCAGCAAAGGTGAGGTTGTGGAGTTTGCGTGAAGCGGCTGAGGGGTAGTGGAGCCATGACTAGTGGGCAGTTGTAGAATGGGAGCCAAGCAAGCAGCATCAGCCATAGATTAGGATTTAGTAGGGTTCACAGGTAGCAAATGTGATGGCCATGGGAGGAGGTGGAGTATTGCAAGGTGAGCAAGAGTAGAGAGTGTCAAGCGTAGTAGGAAGAGTTTACAAGAGAGGAGGTGGTGAGGATGAGTGGTGGAGCAACCGCAAGTGGGGGGGGAAGGATCGCAAGGGAGGCTAGGGACTGGGAGCTGCCAAGGGAAGTGAGTTGTAGGTGCTCTGGCAGGGGGATGGAGTTGAGTCGATGGCGGTGGGAATGGGTTGCAGGGTCAAGAAGGGTTATAGGCCATGGGCCGTAGAGGAGGTGGTGCAAGGGCGGTGCTCATGGGTGCCACCAATGGTGGCACCTACAGGTGTCCAACCTGCACACTCCAAACAGTTTATTTTTATTTTTATTTTTTATTTTATTTTTTTGCTTTTTTTTTGAATTTTTAAACAAATTCCATATATATGCTATATAAATATATATGCTAGAATATATATTTATATTATTAGTGTATATATATATATATATATATATATATATATATATATATATATAATTTAAAAATAAAAATAAAACACAAACAAGATTAAGTAAAATAAAATAAACTCCCCCTTCTTTTTTAGCTTGTTATCTATCAATAAAGAGGGAGATTTTTTTTTTAGTTTTCCTATTTTCCTAATTAATGAAGAAGTATACGTAATGTATATACACTCCTACAACTTACAAATAGAGAAATAAAAAATAGTGTTATATGTCAAAAAACTTCCATTATGTGCTCCAAAGACGATGATGGACTTTATGGCTCGATTAGAGGCTCTTTGTAAGATTTGATCTCCAAGTGTTTCTCCTACAAGCTTGAACACTCATAAATAAACTAAAAATACATTAGATGGTTAGTTCGAACTCGTGAAGTGGGTCCCACCGGCTGTGCCAAAATGTAGTATGTAAAATGCTACAAAGAAGAAGCATAAACAACTATACTACTTCCTACATCATTAAATACACCTCAAAATATGGAAGTAAACATGAAAATAAGGATGACATGAAATAACAAGAGCTTAATCTACTAATGTAAACCTCATGAAATCACCAAGTGGATGATGATTTAATTGTTATTGGAATGTGGTGCCTCACAATTCCTACAACATAACAATAGGCTAGATAGTAGATGTTGAAGATGAGGAGAGGGCTCTCCTTTTATAGGAAAAGAGATGCAATGGATGGTTGAGATTCAATGCAAGATGAAGAGCTAGGATCTCTTAGGATCAATGACGTGTCTATGAGGTGGAGGCCAAGTAGACTCCATGTAGATTAGGGTTTTTGACCATTCAAAGGGGTAAATATGCTCACACATGTGTGAGCAACCTATGATGTCATAGTTCAATGACAAGTGTAAGAGTTGTGAGAAGCATGGTCTCTCACACATGTGTGAGACAACTTGACTCTCATGTGAAGGGGGACAGATATGCAAGAGGTGTGGAAGCCATGAGGGGTGTGAAAACTGTGAATGTTCCTCACACATGTGTGAGGACACACTTAAGATTAAAAGGTGATTAGCAAGGTGATTAGAAAAAAAAGTAGGATTAAGGAAGTGGGTAGGTTTAGAAGGATGGGTTAGGTTATGAAATTGAGGTTGGGTGAGGGTTAAAGTTAGGATCCATGTGCTTAAATAAGATTATATTTAATATTTAATTTCAAGTGGGCTTGAAAGGGATTAATTAAGTAAATGAAGTAATTTACTTAATTAAAGTGAATGGGTTAGGATGTAAATGTGATGAGGGGAAGGCTAGGATTTAGATAAACCTTAGTTTATTTAAATCAAGGAAAGGCGAATATAATTAAACAAATGCAAATTTATTTAATTAAAGGTAGGGATAAGACTATAATTAAATACATAATAAATATCTATTTAATTAGTCAAGAAAGGGGTATTTGGACAATTTTAGGTGTCTACATTGTTAGCCCTAGGTATTAAGTTTGAGTGTCTAGAACCTTTCTAGGTGGCATAAAATTTCCTATTTAAGAAATGCTTTGACATTGTCTAGCATAGCTATGGGTGATAGTTTGCAGCTTTGTCTTACAGATTAATGTAATGAAGGCACCCATGTGGGTTATCATATTATAATTCTAAATTTTGTAATTCCTCATTTGTGGCAATAATAGGAAGCCCATATTTTATTCTCTCAAAATGTTTTTATTTCTTTGTTTATATTATATGTTTAAGGTATTAAAGGGAGTACACATCATCATGATGTTTGAGAATGATGTATCCAAGACATTTTTGAGAGAAGCAATCAACAAAGAAGTACACACCATGAACAAAGTGTAGATTAAAAAAGGAACAAAAAAGACTCCCTATGAATTATATTTTTGATATGCGCCATTAGTAAAATATTTCATAGTTTTGGGAAGTAAGTGTTAAATTTAGAGAGATGATGATATTGGTAAACTTGATGCTAGAAGTGATGAAGATATGTTCCTTGGTTATTCATTGAAAATAAAATCTTACAGATTTTATAATCAAAGATCTAAGAATTGTAGGAGTTGATAAAATCCAACTCCACAGATTGCCAAGATCACCTGCATGCAAATAACCTATTGAAGGGAAACCAAGAAGGAAGAGCTGGAGCTTGTAAAACCCCTAAATGGATATGAGAGAGAACATATTGCAAAATAATGAAAATAGAATGTGAGTTACAATGAGAGAGCCCAAATATAAAGGCCTCATGGAAGCTTATAGAACAAGTTGGAAATTGGTAGAAGATAACGTTGACAACTAAGCACACTTCCACAAAAAGGTGGAACATGCTAGAAAGGAACAAACTCATGTGTTGTCTACAACTCATCACTACAACTATTAAATGAATGCATTAACCTAAGTAAACTTAAGTAAATAGAATAAATAATTAATTATTTACTCTAACACCCCCCCTTAAGTGCAACTTAGGGGAATGCTTAAGCTAACAAAACTAAGATGAAAATGTAGAATGGGTCTCGACAATGAGGCCATGTTAGGTACCCATGTACAATGCAAAAAAATGCAACCTCTGCAAATGAGGAAAGAGAGAAAACTACATGGGAAAAACCCTCCCCCAAAAAGAGGTAACCTAGTGAAGAGCTAAAGAAGCCTCCAACTAGAGGAATGTCCCCTAAAATATGAACAAAGAGTGATCATGAAGAGCATCATTAAAGCATGAAGAAGCTGGAAAATTTTCCATTAGAAAGAATTGCTAATCTGAAGAACCTCCATGGAAGAAGAAGGCATGAACCAAGCGTGTCTATATGGCAGATGATCCATCTCATCGAAATGCATAGGTAGCTAACCACTGCAATTGCCTCATATATAGGATCAACCATTGAATACATAGCTCACACTATCAAACCATCGAACCAAGGATGCATTAGAACAATAGCATAACCCCCCCTTAATGCAAATAGGGTTACATGATAGGCAACTGAGAAGGTGGGCAAATATCCTCTACAAACAGAACCAAGAATGACAAGAGAGGGGAAGAGGTACAAACACCTATAAAGACACAGTCACATTGATACTACATGGGAAAACAAAAGGAAGAAGGCCAAAAATAGCAAACAACTATCCCCCAATGGTGCTTTATAAGAATAGTGCAAGTAAAACTATCTCAAAACAACATTAATGAACCCGAAATGCAAGAGTGGCACTTTATCTCAGTGTGTATACTTAAAAATTCTTACAAATGATGTCTACAATGATTAGAAAAGGAAAAAAACTGATGCAAAAGATAGTATAGCCCAAAATAAATGATCCCATGCTATGAAAATGATCCTTAAACTTGAAACACTCAAGATACCCACCATAGAGAAAAAATGCCAAAAACATGATAGAAAGAGCATGGGCTAGAATTTAAAGGAAATGACAGCATTTTTGAAAAGATGACAAAACCAGCATTCCAAAAATATAATGTTTTCAAAAAATGAACATGGAATGCAAAAGATATGTATGTTAGAGTTAAAAAAAAAACTTCAAACTTCAACTATAAAAATGAGCAACAAAACTACATCAAAACTTGAAAATACCTACACCAATGTCTTCACCTCAGAACCAACTTTTTGAGACTTCTTTCAGATTGAAAAAATACCTCCTTATGCTTAGGTTATCTCCAAAAAACTGACAGTAGGTCAAGAAAGACCCTAGAGAGGTGCAAGAGGCTAACGATGTAGTGCCATCATGCTGATGTTGGCAAAAGACTAGAAAAAATTTGACCATTTTTGGACCATCACAACAAAAAAAGGCCATGTGGTAGGTGGTGACATGGCAACTAACATGGTAGGGTCCACGTGGAAAAGTACCACTGTGGCACCCATGACACATGTCACTCGTGTAACTCACCAAGTGTCATAAAAAAATGGTCCACCCGACTATTGACTATGAAAAATGGTGCATTCATGGATGCAATTCACTATCAAGTGCAGTTGAAGTGGTGATCAAGGGTAGTGGAGCCACTGAGGTGGTAAAATAGGAGTTGTCATCGATAGGAGCTAAAGACTGGGGAGGCATCGCCAAAAAAGGTGGCGCATGGGTGGAGTGCAGGCTGAGGCCAATGTTGAGTGGATCAAGGGAGGTGCCACCAGCATTGGTGAGGCACCAATGGTGCATGAGTGACCCCATGGTGGCTACTAGGTGGTGTCATGGTGGCATGGCCTGCAATATTTTTTTTATTTTGTTCGCACTATTTGTCCGCACGACCATACGGCAGGGCCTGCAAGCAAAAGAATCTTGCCTCCTAGAACTCTGTCTCCAAAATCAAAAAAATTATATGAATCCTGACTATAAATGGCCTTTTGGATCCAATGGAAAAAAATTTGTGGGCCCAAAGTGTTCCAAAAAAATGCTCTTCTCCGGGATTGAAGAAAAATGCACAAACAAACTAGGGTTTGTATCTCTGAATCATGACTTCAAAAAACTTTTACCCAAGAAGTAGTAGGGAGGCTCTAATACCATGTAGGAGTTGATAAAATCCAACTCCATAACTCACCAAGATCACCTACATGCAAATAACCTATCGAAGGGAAACCAAGAAGGAAGAGGTGGAGGTTGGAAAAACCCTAAACGGACATGAGAGAGAACATATTGCAAAACAATAAAAATGTATTTACAATGAAAATGGAATGTGAGATACAATGAGAGAGACCAAATATAAAGGCCTCATGGAAGCTTTTAGAACAAGTAGGAAAGTCGTAGAAGACAAGGTTGACAACTAAGCACACTTCCACTAAAAGGTGGAACATGCTAGAAGGGAACAAACTCCCATGTTGTCAACAACTCATCACTACAACTATTAAATGAATGCATTAACCTAAGTAAACTTAAGTAAATAGAATAAATAATTAATTATTTACTCTAACAAGAATATTATTAAGTATGCAAGTGTGAAAGTGGATGAAAAGTTTGGAGTTAAAGAAATAAGGTTGGATCATATTTCTAATGAAGAATAAGATAATCCTAAACCTGTTAGAGAGAATATTGTAGTTTTCTTAATTGAGACTAGAAATTATTTGCATAATGATATTTAGATTGTTGAACAAAGAGAATAATAGAGGTCTAAATTGAGAGAATAAATAAGAATTGAAGCAACAACTCCTACGCCGAACTAGAATTTGACAAAGAATTATATTGTTGGAAGCAAAGATAAAGGAGTGATGACAAGAAACAAAGTACATGAGGAATTATGTTTGATTTCTAAAGTTGAGCCAAAGTGTACATATGAGGCATGAAAGGATGATCATTGGATTCAAGCAATGAAGGAATAATTAGATCAGATTATGAAGAATGAGACATGGGAATTGGTTCCTAGTTCTAAAGACAAGAATGTTATAGGAACTAAATGGGTCTTTAGAAATAAGATGAATGAACAAGGTGAAGTTGTGAGGACTAAAGAAAGATTGGTGTATAAAGGATATTCACAACAAGGAGGCATAGATTATAAAGAGACATTTTCTCCTTTTTTCAAGAATGTTCTTGGCTTATGCAACAAGTAAGAAGTTCAAAGTGTATAAAATGGATGTAAAGTCAACTTTTTTGAATGGAGAACTTGAAAAAGAAGTCTATATTGAGTAGCCTGAAGGATTCCCTTTGAAAAAAGAAAAAGACATGGTGTGTAGATTTAAGAAATCACTATATGGTCTAAAGAAAGCACCTAGAGCCTTGTATGCAAGATTGGACAAATATTTGGCAAAACTGAGATTTGCTAAAGGTATGGAAGATAGTCAATTATATTTAAAATAAATTAAGAATGGATTGTTGATCAAAGTAATATTTTTTCATGACATAATCTTTGGAGGCAATGATGAAGGAAGTGAAAAATTTGTTGATGAAATGAAGAATGAGTTTGAAATGAGTATGATTAGTGAGATGAATTTTTTCTTGAGTTTACAAATTGTATAGAATAGTGATGGTATTTTGTTATCACAAAAAAAGTATTTGAAAGACTTATTGAAAATATTTGTCTTAGAAAGTTGTAAACCCATTGGTACACCTATGATAACTAGTCACAAGTTATCTAGCAAAGATGAGACACCTACATTTGAGCAAAAGAAGTATAGATCTATGATTGGAGGCTTGCGATATCTAACTTGCACTAGACCAGATATAGAAAATGAAGTTAGGATAGTGGCAAGATTTCAAGTTGATCCTAATGAATCACACTATGTAGTAGTAAAAGGAATATTCATATATTTAAAGGGTACACCTAATTTTGGACTATGATATGACATATCAAGTGATTTTACTTTATGTAATTATATTGATGCAGATTGGGAAGACACTATGGATGATAGAAAGAGCACTAGTGGTGGAGCATTTTTCTTTGGAGGAAGATTGGTTTCTTGGCTAAGAAAGAAACATAATTGTATTCCACATAGCATAGCAAAAGGAGAATATGTAATAGCAGCAAACAATTATAATCAGATCATGTGGATGGAACAAATGTTAAAGGACATTGGGATAGAATTTTTAGAGTATGTTATCATACATTGTGATAAAACAAGTATAGTAAGTATGTCTAATAATCTTGTGTTATATTCTAAGGCTAAGCTTATATCTATTAAGTATCATCTTTTGAGAGAGAAAGTTTCAAAGAAAGAGATCATATTATAGTATGTAAGTACAAAAGAGAAGATTGCAGATATCTTTATGAAACCCTTGCCTAAAGATACATTTGAGTATTTGTGAGGTATGCTTAGGGTTATGCCCCTGCCTACTTCTAAGTAGATGATGTAGAGAGTGCATTATTCCAATGGTACAAAGAACTATTGTTTATTTATATTTAATGTTGATGCTTCCTATATGGGGGAGTATCTTAGATGAGTAAGGTTATCAAAGACTCTTGGTAGTTGATATTGAACAATGTCTTTGGATATTTGAGCTGATTGAAGACTTTAAGCAGATGATTAACATAATGAAACATTTTTCATTGATGTCAATGGGGGAGAAGTATACATTAGAAACATCTCCTTTGTATGGGGAGATGTGTTATAATGGGGGAGAAAGATTGTAATGATGGGGGAGATATAGCAATGAGAGTGATTGATGTCAATGGGAAGAAATATTGAGTTACATCAAAGGGGAAGAAGTTGTGAAATTTTGATTTTCATCCATGAAAGCATGAGGAAACTCACAAGATATGGATTTTAAATTTGATTGATGAAGAGGATTTGAAAATAAGAGAATAATAGCAACAATACAGCTTTATTTGGTTTTCTTGGAACTTAAATGTTTCTCATCTATGTTGACATCAATGAAAAAGGGGGATATTTTTAGCATGAGTCTTGATTTTATTCCTTTGGGGGAGTTTCCTAAGCATTGGAAATATTGTTTATGATTGACATATTTCATTGGTGACTATGTTTGTCATTGATGTCGACAATACATTATTTTGTGATGATTAGTAGAGTAACAAATAGAGAATGAGGTTGTACGGACTATTTATTGATGATAAGGTCAAGTGCAGTTAAGGATGTATTCTACACTATATCTTGATGATTTAGATAAGTCCTCATAAAGAGATTCAAAGAAATTATAAAAGACAGCAAGCATATAGAGTATTTTATAAGTGGTTTCTGATGATTGATTTCTATCTCTTAACTAAGATAGAATCATGATGAGAAAAATTAGAGAGTGACCGTAGATATTGTGATGATGATTTCAACAAGTGTGCAAGGTCTAAGGTCACACATGTGAGAATTTATAAAGACTGTGAGCCCACAGTGACTTGTAATTGCGAAAAGATGTAAAGTTTCATAAATCTTAATGAGGTCCTATTATAATTAATTATGAAAGGCTCAAGGTTGAATCAAGGAATTATTTTGAGGATATAATATAAAGGAAGGTTATTTTCCTTATGCTAAAGTGTGTGATATGTGAAGTATTTGGTAAATGAAAGTAAGCAATCCAAGGGATTACTGGATGTGAAGTTGGTGATCTGGTATCAAGATCTAAATAGGTTTGGTCTAGCCAAGAGGATAGAGAAGAAGATGAATTTGTTCCATTTCCATTATTCTACAAGGAATAATATAGAGAAAAGTTAGGCATTGAGTTCAGTATTCTTGCCCCTAAAGCTATTTGGATAGTGAGTCATTCTACCTTCTACAACTCCTAATAGGTTGGAATTTCCTAATAGGGATTAATATATATTGAACGTATTTCATTGGCTCCTAACAAATTTTTTCCTCTTACAAGGAAAATTTGTGTTAGTACATCATTTTTTTTCTACCATCCCTATCAGGGTTTTCCCTCTAATAAAGGGCTTCCCTAGTTAACGTATCTAGTATTATTGTGTATGTATATTTTCTTATGGTAATTGATTATACTATTCACATTCATAAGGATTAATAAGGTTGATAAGATTTTTAATAGCTTGATAATTGATTCACCCCCCCTCCTAGTTATCTTGGCAGAATTTACTTTATAAAAAATTTATTGTGCAAATCATTTTTGAATGAGATGAAGAAAGCATTTGAGATGTCATAAAGAGATTGAATTGTTTGTTGGTCTGAAAGTGTATCAAATGAAAGGAGGTATATGCTTTACTCAATCCAAGTATATCAAGGAAATATTTTAAAAACTTTGGGATGAAAGATTCAAAACTAGTTGGAACACCTATGGATATTGGACATAAACTTTCAAAGAATGATGATTCTACTGATGTAAATAAGACATTATAGAGGTCAATGATTGGAAAATTATGATATGTTTCTCATAGTAGACCTGAAATTTCATTAGTTTTTTGTATTGTTGCTATATTTTATGCTAATCTTAAGGAGAATCACATGATTTTTTTGAAAAGGATATTGAGATATCTGAAAGGTCGATAAGACTATGAATTATGGTATAAGAAGAATACCAACTTTGAGCTGAAAGTTTACATAGATGTTGATTGGACTAGAAACATTGATAACTAAAAGAGTACAAGTGGAGACACTTTCTTTCTAGGAAAGAAGTTGATTTCATGGACAAGTAAGAAGAAAAAGTGTATTTCCCAATCCACAATAGAGGCTATGTTTTTGTAGCATTAAATTGATCAAATATTTTGTGGATCAAGCAATTGTTAGAAGGTATGAAGGAAACAATTAACAAAATTTTTCTGATATATTATGATAGCACAAGTTCTATAAACATATCTAAGAATCCTATTATGCACAAAAAGACCCAATACATTTATATTATGTATCATTACTTAAGGGAATTGGTGCAAGACAATGAAGTAAGACTGGAATATATGACAAAGGAGTGAATAGTTGACATATTCACTCAGGCATTACCTAAAGATTCATTTGTGTATCTAAGAGGTAAGTGAGGGGTCATTCACCTATCTAAAGAAAAATAAGAAGAGATGGAGCATTGCATCAATTATTATGATTAGAATATATTATAGATTGATGAAAGAGGTCACACTTTAGGAGTTTCCTAAAGCGATGAAAATAAAGTCAATAGTATTAAAGATGGAGCTACAATTTGATACAAGATGATACACTTAAGTATAAGATGAAAGAGGGAGTGATATTTTAGAGATCAATCAGAATATGAAGTGATTAGTAGGAGGATGTGTATAAGTGGATGATGTATTTGGATTTGTTGTCAAAGAGGGAGAAGTATGACAGTTACCATCGAATTATAAGTTGAGAGGGAGAAGATGAATATCTAAAGATGTGTAAGAGATTAGAAGTATGTTATATTACCATCATGGAGATATGTCAAAGAGGGAGCTAATACAATTGGTATTACATTGAAGAATTAGAATTGGTATCATAGAGAAAGCATATAAGAGAGTGCATGGATGAGAATTAGAATGAAAGTAATGATATTAATAAAGATCTAATATAGAACACATAGGGAGTTGCAATTGATAAATCAAGTGAACATTTTTTCCATTGTATGTTAACTAAAGGTGTTTTCATCAATGCCAAAGAGGGAGATTGTTGGAAACTACATTTGGAACAATTTTATATTACCATTGATGTAAAACCTTATTGGTAAGACATTTGCTAATAGTAAAGGGTAACATATCAGTTGATTGATGAAGAGTATTTGAAAAGAAGAGATAATAAGGTGAACTAGTAAATTTTTTGAGTAAAGAGGACTGAGTATGATGGAATTATAATGGGCACTTGATTGGTTAGTCTTTGAAGAAATAATTTGTTTGATCATTATGTAAAGTGAACAAGATAAGAAGTTTAGTAAAACACTAAACTTGACCAAGTGATAGTTTACAAGGTTGATGAAGAAGTTTAAGGAGAAGATTAATAAACTTAAGAGATATCCAAGAAAATGGTATTAGTCAAGTGATAGTAACGGATAAGCAAGATGGATAAGTAAACTAAAGAAGTGACCAATCCTTGAGAAGGTCAAGTGAGCTAGTGTAAATCAAGAAAAACATAATTAGTAGAGATCAAGATAAATAGTGATGACTGAGATGAAGAGCATAGTGATGACTAAGTGTCAAGAAAATCATAATTAATGAAGGAATCAATTTTTTAGGTTGACAAAGTTGAATTTACAATTGGTCAAAATGTGTAAGTGATAAAAATTGATGTACTAGTGTATTTAATGGATGAATTGATTTTTTGAAGTGATATAAGGAAAGGATTAATGAGATGTTTCTAGTAGTTTCAAGAAAGGAGAAGAGGGACAAAATGATGGATATATTCAATGAATATAATCAAACCCTAGGATCTACAATTGTGTTCAAGCAACAAAAGATCAAAGCTACCTATTGAATGAGGTACAAGAGATGTTCTATGGTTGTTGATTGGAAAATCTATGAAGAACCTATGATGAATAGATTTGAAGAGGAAAAGTGAAAATTTTGGTAAAGATTGATTTTTTGAACAGTTACCAAGAAGATCAAATATGGAGAATATAATGAAGTCCAATAAATAAACCATGAATAAGAAAAATAGAGATCTAAATTTGTAAAGTGAGTTAGATTTTACCAGATCAAACCTAGCTACTGATTTCTAACCATTGTGGCAGTCAAATCTTTAATCAAGGTTGACCTAAAAGTCATATTGTAAATCCTTTAATCAAGGCGGCATTCTGATGGAATGATCTTATGACCTCTAATAAGGTCACTCCTAATAGGGTGATTAAATCCTTTAATGAGGTCATGTCTAATAGTATTTTTTGTAACATTTAACAAGGTTGGTTGTTAATTGAGCTCACTTTAGAAGAGTGAATTGCGGTCTAGCATGTTACTTGGTGGTTTTTCTCAAATCACTTTTCCATATTAAATCCCAATGTCATACATGTATGAATGTTGTTTTCATGATGCATGTTATTTACTATCATTTATTTCTATTATTCAACATCTACTAAACAAAGAGCTAGTGATGAGATTGATAAGTTAGTTTACTAATAAGGTTTATATTACATGAGTAAATTTATGATTGTGAATAAGTTGTTTTAAGTTGTTAAAAGTTGAATTGGTATATCCGGTCCTGAAGATAACCTATTCACCACCACCCTCCCCCCAAATTATTCTAATCATTCTAACAGTATTAATAGAAACCTAATGGATAAGGAATGAATAAGTTATATTTATTTCCCTCTCACCTCTACCTTAAGAGGGATTAAGAAAAAGAAGATATGTAATATAGAGCTGATATATAACAATGCAAAAAAATGATGAAGTATTGTTAGTACCCAATATGGACATGGTTTTAAAACTTGTAATTTGTGTTTTTGAACCACTTTGAACCTTAGTTCAAAGTATTTCAAAATGGTTCAATGGTTCAGATGATCCATCCTGTAGGTTCAATATAAGAAAAGTTTAGACTCATGGTTCAAAGTGTAGAATGGTCGACTCAAAAAAGTTCACAATTCATGATCAGTTTTCATTAGTTCAGTAGTTTCAAAGGTTCAATAGTTCAAACTTCAAGTGAAAAGTCTTGAAGTTTGAAGTAGTTCAAACTAGTTTAAAATAGTTCAATTTGTTCATGCAGGTTTAATGATTTTTTTTAAGAGGTTTGCATGTACGATTCAATAGCTTGGTTTCAATGATTCATTTCCCAGGTTAGAATTGCAGTTTGTTATCCCACAAAATTGGAGGCTCCATTATACAAAGTTCATATTAAGGTTGCTCCATGATAAAAATTTCATATTAAGGTTTTTTCTAGAGGTTCAACATTCATTTCAGTGGTTCAGTATGTTCAAAGCATAGGTTCAACCAAAGAGCGCTAGAGACAACTATTGGCATCATACATTTAAAATGTATATTGATATTCCATCGAATATACTCGATCGATGAAGGTTTTGAATGCTTTTCTATTGCATGTTAAAAAATGAGAACATAGCATTAATGAGGTAATAATCAATCATATGCCAATGGGAAAACATGCATGCAAATGAAAAGATTGTACCACTCAGAGCTCATGGTTGTAGAAGATGAATGCATTTATTTGGAGCCAAGGAAATATATATTTAACATAAATGGTCTAGCATTTCTATATGTTATCAAATGGGTTGTGTTTTGAATAAAAAATAGATCAAAATTTGTTGAAATTGGATGCTTGTTGTTACAAAAAAATAGTCTCAATGCAGGGGGCATAACTTCCAATTGCACCATTAGATTTAACTCAGCTTTGGATATGTTGTTTAGAGGCAAGTTATGCATGATCTAACTAGAGTGATATTCAAAATTATTCCCATTTTATGAGTTATAGCTGACAAAGGTCAAAACTGTCAATGACAGTCACAAAATTATGACAGAGCCTCATCACCAGCAAATGCCACTTGTCAAGTTAGGGCCACATGTCACTTTAAAAGATTTTTTATGTTAATATTCTTGGAAATAAAATTTATCCCAAGAAAGAGATCGGAAGCATAAGAGTGATGCTTTATTTTATTAACCAAGAATGATGCAAAAAATTGGAGAGTTTTTTAAACTTTGAAAGATTTTCAAGAGTCAGTTATGAAACTAAAAAATTACGAGAAAGAACATGTTAAGAAGGCTAGCAAAAGACAATGAAAGGGGGGGGGGTTCCAATTTCTTTTCTTTCTTCTAGACTACAGACTATGTGCTATAGTATGGAGGGAAAAAATTCCAGATTATTCCATTTTCTTAAGAGATTGTGAGAGGCAAAGCATGGGCTGATTTTCTTCTTCTGAACTATGTGTTAGAGATAGGAATAAGATTTTTATTGTTAATGTAATTTTGAAAAGAGTTTCAGTTTTTTTTTTAGAAAGTGGTTTTGGTTATAAATGTGTAAAATAGTCTTTGTGGTCTTTTACATTCAGGGAAAGGAGACTGGAGGTTAATCACATCAGAACTTTGATTATGATATATTTTCCTTCCACTAATCATGATCTCTATGTCATTTTTAGTTTTCTCTAAAATACATTCTAATGTCACTGTTTTCTTGTTACACTATCATTTCAAAATATCTTTTAAAGTTCTAATTTTTAATTCTCTGAAGAAGACGAAAGATATATTTTCATTTTCATTATGTAATGCAGCATACAACAAATGAACCTTGTGTCATCTACTACTATTTTCTTTTCTTTCCTTTCAGCTATAAGGTTTTTGCATCTACTCTGTGTTTACGGATAGATGCTTGTAATCCTTTTGTGCTTTCTAGTTAAAAGCATCCATAATTAATTCATTATATATCTTACACGGGGAGCTATACCTGATAAAATCCAGAGGAAGGTTATCAATCCAATGATAACCTGTCCAACTGTTGGTGCTAATTAGTCTTCTCACTTGGGCATTCAAGGTTATATTTGCACATATTTTCTACGAGGACAATCTGTTCACTAACAAGTATATAAAAATGAAAGAGAGGAAGATTAGATATCTTGTGAGATATAAACCTCAAAATTATTTGTCCAATGAAATTCAAAGTAGGTAATTCCCATAAACTGGGTTGAAAACTATACTAGGGATAAAACCCAAAAAAAATGGGCAATTTTTTAGGGGTGAACTAAATCTTCAAGGGCCAAATGAAGCATTGAGTGTCCCTAATTAAATGTGTGACATTTATTCTAATTTTATATTTCTAATAAATAATAAAAATGGTATCTAGATCTACAACTTATTCTTTGATCTAAGATCCAAAACTTGCAAAACAAAGTGTTTGTTTGTTTTTTTTTTTTTTTTTTTTTTTTTTTTTTTTGTGGGGGGGGGGGTGTGGAGTTTACCTCAGTCAAACCCCAATTTAGGAATTAACCTTGAATGTAAATAATTGAATCACACCAAAAAAATAGAAAATCGATTAGTTATTGAGAACAAGTCCCCAAGACCAAGGGTACTAACTCCACATTCATGTATGAGGATGTGACAAAAGAAAAAATGATATAACAAGGGGTTAGTACTAAAACAATCCAAATCAACCAGTGAGTGAGACCTCAAGTGAATACATATCTTACCCACTAATATCATATTTGGAAAGATATTAAAAGAGAATAAATAATGACATGAGAGCTAAAAGAAAAATATCATTAATGAAGTGATCTATCTCTACTAGAATGAAAGAAAAAGAGAAAAAAAGAGAGTGATTATCTCACCTAGTAGAATGTGCACCCCATTATGAATCACTATTAATCAAAAATCACATCCCACCAAGAAAATCAAATTTAAACTAGATCAACTTCAATGGTCACCCAGATTGCATGAAATGATGAAACCTTAAGTCATGTTTTGCCTTAAATATCTTAAGTTGTGACCGTGTAATTTGCATGGTGGCGGGCAGTCAAGCATTGACTAATGTTAAGGTTGTGAGAGTGTGCTTACTTTGATTTTTCCCAATCACATGGTCATATTAGCATGCTATAGTTTAAGTTTCTATGGTGTGGCAAAGCAAGAGTCCCTTTCTTATCTCCTATGTCATGTAATCTTTCTAATCGAATAGCCTAGCACATGATCACCATAGATCAGGAGGTGGTCCAGCTTTAGGTTGCAATTGAGTGATTCCCATTTTGTTGTACTCGATGACAAGGGTTAGATGACAATATTGGCTCAAGGTGGCAAGGTAGTGATAATAGGCAAGTCACAATTTTGGAAATGGAGATAGTTATTTAGGGAAGATGGTGGCAAAAATATGATCATGGATAGTTGAATGCAAGATGTGAAGATTAGATGCTAATAGATTGACATAAAAAAGGAGTACTTGGTCCACATGGAAAAATTAATGATCAAATCTCAGTTGACTCAAAGACCACAATCAAGTTGGATGTTGGTAGTGGTAGAGAAAGTTCCTTGAGAAATCTTTTGATCCCCTACAACTACTTTCATTGATCCCTAGGCTTGACGTGTACAAAGAGTTATTCCACCACCATTTGTTGATCTATTCATTCAGTTAGAGAGTAAATACCATCATTTCTAACCTCTCAAGGATTTTTTTAGTAAAGAAGTGATCCTTACATGGATAGATTTATGCAAAAGTTAGATCTTTCTAGTTTTTGCAATGATTCTCCTCTAGAGAATTGATTGTGGTGGTTAACTTATGTCTTATGAGAGAAGCCATCCAGGTCATACTAGCACTATAAAGGAAAATAGTGTACTCTTTCTCAAGGTTAGATTTTCTCTATTTCTTTGTTACTACCTCAGCATGCTACTCTAAATTCCTTATTTCCTCTAAGTATATGACTTCTTACCTTATATCTTTTGACCCTCATTGTACTATGCAAATTTACTTGCCTCTTGTCGACATACTATGAATATCTGTAATCTGCACTTCTTGTATCTTTTTGACCTGTGAATGATATAAGTAGAGCAATTTTCTTGTGTTAATCATATAGTTGTCTAATCTATGTGTGGCTAATAGATTAGAGAAGAGTTGAATCCATATATCTAAGACTATCATAATAATATCACTATGCATGTATGGTCATAGATTGATTCAGACACCCTATTTTTGGTGCATCACCTCTTAGAAAAGATTAGGTAGTTGCTTTCATGTATTCCTTCTTTTTTCTTCCAAAGAAAATTTAGGTGCATCCTAATAGTAGAGGAAGTCGTCCTTCTTTGGAGATTCAACCTCATAGTTCAAGTCCCAAAGCTTGGAGGTTATTTCCATGTTTCACATGGTTATCCTTGGGTAAGACTTTGGGCAAGGGTACAAGCTTTCATGACAGCAATTTTTGGCATAGCCGGTGGGACCTCATGAGAAGAAGATTTTGTGATCATACTAAAGAGATAGTACTAACTTCAGTATAAAGTCTTATAGAGGCTCATTATTTAAGTGCTTGGAAACTCTAATCTTTGAATCATATCTAGTTTCTTGACCAAAGTTGTTGTGATTCATGCCTAAGAGACACACAAGGGCATCTTCCAGAGGTAAGTTTCAATATTAAGAGCTTTCCCTTTCTAACACAAGAAGAAAATTTAAAGTATCTTTGTCTTCAATTAGGAGTGAGGTAGTAGTGCACACTTCTACAAGATCCATTTCCACTCCTCCAGTTGTCAACTCTCAGCCTAGGATACCATCCACTCATATCAATAGAACACTTGCTTATATGGCTAGAGCTCATTCTTTTGCCACCTTCAATGGTGGGAGCCCCTTTCCTTTAGTCCAGAGGCATGATATACCAGTACCAGTCCTTAAGAGTGTACCTAAATTTACTATTGAGGCCTCCATATCCCCTATTGAACATATTCAAGAGGTGTCTAATGTTTTTAATATCCATGGTGTCTCTGAGGATGATGTAGTGGTCAAACTCCTAGCTTGATCCCTAAAAGGAAAGGTGCTACAATGGTATAGAGGTTTACCTCACAACTCTATTACTAATTGGGATGGATTAGGGGTAGTCTTATGTAAGCATTTTGAGGATAAAAGTGACCACCTATCACTTTTGGAGAAACTAACCACTATAAAAAGTGTCCCCCATGAATGCATGACTAAATTTAATTATAGATTTCAGAAACATGGGATAGATTACCTAGTCCAGTGAAGCCCTCCCCCAGTAATGCATTCTTATACTACCTCAAAGCCTTCAACAGTGATATTTCTACCACCTTATAGTCCATGGTGGGGATACTTTATCGAATGCTTATGAGGTTACCATAAGAGTTGAAAACACTTTGATATAGGGAGGGAAGTTAGCTCCAAGGCCCCCAATGCCAATTTTCCCTGACATACCTAATCATCAACCTATGGTAACCCCTATTCATGTCTCCTCTATAAGTTAGTCTCTTGTTGTGCTTCCAATAGCCTCTACGTCCTCTAGCAGGGTTGATAGGATAGAGGCTATGATGTAGACATTAATGTAGAATGTAGATAAAAGAATTTCAGATCAAGATAGGAAGGTGGAAGAGAGTAGTGCAGTAGTACAGAAAATAGGAAATGAACTAGTGACCATGAAGAGGCAAAAAGCTCAGAATAATAAGCCTCTCCAACTCCACAATCAAGGTCCTGCACATGGTAGACCTCCAAACCAAAATCATACCCCCTACAATTAGAATAGACCTATTGACCACTCTCAAAATTAGAATAGACCTATCGACCACCTCCAATATTCAAACACCAACCTAAATAGGGTCTTAGTACCTCAAAACAACCTAGCCCAAGATTAATATTTTTGCCCTTCTTGTAACTATTCGTATGGATATTACATGTGCCAGAAGGTAGAATCTAACTTGGTTGTGACTACCATAGAGTGATCAGTTTCCCAACAAAAAAATGCAAATCAACCTATTGAGACCTATCAGTAGGATGATTTTCCTTTCATGAACCACCTAATGGAGGAACATGGTAATATAAACTTAGGATTCATGTCCTTACAATACCAGGAGCAAGAAAAGAGAAGTGGAGGAAATGGTACCTCAACCTCCTAATTTAGCCCTCTACATCAAGTATAGCACCATGTATACAAGAAGTCACCCAAAAACACAATGCTAACTAGCCTACTAATGTTTCTCTACAATATAGATGGGATAAAAATAGAAACAAGGTGAATAACCCACAGACCATTTTCTCTTAGGCTTGTATTTTCAAGACTCCTAATAGAACATCTAATGTTTTTTTTAGAATGGTAGAGAAAATGAGGAAGACCAATGCAAACATTTCTATGTGGGATGTTGTAACTACTATACAATTACAAAGAAGGCTACTATTGTAGGAGTTGGGAAGCATTGAACACAGAGATCAACTACTTGCCATAGACAATGCCATAAACCTAGTGCAACCATCAAAGGATATAAAAGTAAGTAAAAAGGTTAAACCTCCTCCATTCTATATTTCCTTTCTTATAGGAGATAAGTTGGTCCATAACTATATGATTGACTTAGAAGCCAGTAGTTCAGTGATTCCCAAGTGTGTTGTTGATACATTAGAAATGAAATATGAACCTATTGTTAAAGATGTGTTGCAACTTGATGGTAGTACCGTGAAGACCATTGGAATCATTACGAATGTTGAAATGGCCTTGCACACCTATCTAGGTTGTAATATAGTTCAAGACATATCAGTTGCTGAAGTCAAGCCATATTTTTCTATTTGTCTATCTAGAGACTTAACCACTCAAATAGGTGGCTATATATCTTTTGATTGGTCATTTATGTTTTTTAGAACTAGATATGGAACCAAGGCCTCAAATTAGGTAAAACTATTAGCTCTCCATCATATTGAGTCCTATACTCCTAACCTCAACAATATGAATTGTACCATCCTAGAAGCAGATGAGAATGATGTAGCCAGTGAGCCTACCACTTCCTTATCTAATACACCTAATTTCATCTTGCACAAATGGGCTAATTCTTCTTAGTTTGATCCCATATTGGAGACCTTGGAGACTGTGTTGGGCACATATTGTATATTAGAAAAGGATGCTCTCATCCCTAACTTGATAAAAGCCTAAGAAGTTATGGATGGGATATGGAGCATGTACTTTGATGGATTGAGAAACAAGAACAGGTTAGGGGCTGGTGTAATGTTGGTTTCTCCTACATTAGAAAAATACTATTTCTCATTTAGGTTGTAGTTCAAATGTACTAATAATGCGATTGAATATGATGCTTTGATACAGGGTCTCTTAATTTCTAAAAAAAGAGGAATCCAGGGATTAAGTGTGTATGGGGATAGTCAGTTAGTGATCAAGTAGGTGAGGAATCAAAATATCACCAAGAATAATTTTCTCAAGTCCTACAAATAGAGGGCATGGGATTTTCTTGAAGATTCCAGTGTATTCAATACTTGAAGCATTCCTAGGAAAGAAAATAAACATGTTGGTTGACTTACAGTAGTGGGTGCATCTCATGATGTCCCAAGAAGCCTAGAGGATGAAAGAGACAAAGCATTAAGATGGTAATCAGACCCATTGTCCCTGATAATAATATCAATTGGAAAGTCTTTGAATTTGATGCACAAATAGTGAGTTTCTTACAAAATGAAGCATACTTTTTGAATAGAAATCAAGTTAAATTACATGACCAATATGGAGATCAAATCATCAACCTCAGCTCCAACAAATTATCTAAGGGCCTTATTACCTTAGAGAGCATCTTCAGCACTGATGACCAAGCAAGGGAAAGAGGCATGAATCTTACTGCAAACAAAGAAGACCATGCACCAATCATAGTCATTGATGGAAAGACATTGAACTTGGGAAAGGTATGCTATAGAACTAAACAAGAAAAAAATTTATATCTGTGTCAAGAATTCAATGATATATTTTTTTGGACATACGATGATTTGAAAGGGTTTGATCCTAACTTGTTTCAACATACTATAGATCTAGTGGATAATGTTAAGCCTATTAGGAAAAAATAGAGGCTAGTAAACCCCAAGATTAAGCCCCTAATGATAAATGAGATGTCTAAATTAATTGAGGCCAATATCATTTTTCCTATCATGCATTCCTCTTAAGTGGCAAACCTTGTCCCTGTTAGAAAAAAATAATGGAGAAATCAGATTGTATGTAGATTTCAAGGATCTTCACCAAGCCTCCCTAAAGGATCATTATACCTCCCTTCTACGGAACAAATATTGTCCAAGGTTAGTGGTTTAGAAAGATTGTCCTTCTTGGATAGGTTCTCAGGTTATAACTAGGTGTTGGTCAAGGAAACTGACCAATATAAAACTACTTTCACCACTAAATGGGCTACCTATGCCTATAGTAAAATGTCATTTTCACTAACAAATTCATGTGCCACATTTCAAAAAGAGATGGAGATGGCCTTCAAAAATATGATTGAAAAATTTGTGTTGGTCTACCTTGATGATATCACAGTATACTCAAGAAATATAGCAGAGCATTTCAGTCACCTCAGGCAGGTATTTATAAAATGTAGAGAGTACGGGGTGTCTCTAAGTCTAAGAAAGTGTGTCTTCACCACTAACCAAGGAAAATTATTAGGACATATTGTATCTAAGGAGGGTCTAACTATCAATCTAGAAAGAAAAAAAGTGATACTTTCCCTTACCCTTCCTAACCACAAGAAAAGTCTACAAAGTTTCCTTTGTAGGATAAATTTTTTAAGAAGATTTATTCTTGACCTAGCTACCATGTTGAAGCCTCTTACAACTATGCTAAAAAATAGTTTCTTTCTCATGGACTAGGGAAGGGAAAGCAAGCTTTAAAGAAATCAAGGTAGCCATAGCTTTAGCTCCCATGCTCATTAATCCAAATTTTTATAAGGATTTCATCATTTATACCTTGGGAAGTGAGTCAAGTATTTATGTTGTCCTAACATAGCTAAATAAAAAAAATGAGGAGCAATCTATTTCTTTTTTTAGTGAAGGACTTAAGGAATGCGAAAGTAAATATAGCTATGTTGAAGCTTTTGCAGCCATAAGAGCCCTAAAAAATTTAGACACTTGTTGTCTCATAACAAAGTTCATTTGTAGGTTCCTCATGCTAGTGTAAAAGATTTCTTTTTGAGCAAAGATATTAATGAGAAGAGTGTTGGTTGGATCACTAAGGTAATGGAACATGATGTGGATATTCAGATTGCCAAACTAATAAGGGGAAGGGGGTTGTGTGAGAAAATGATCTAATCTCATGAGATTGCAAAGGAGGAAATCTTAGTATTAACAGAACAACAAGAGATAAGAGATGACAATCTTAAGGGTTGGATGGATGATATGAAAGCCTTCTTGGTTGGGAATGGATATCCTCAAGGGCTAGATAAAGCTAAGAGAAGACATTTTAGGTTGCAGTCTATTCCTTACACTATAATTGATGGTGTTCTTTTTAGAAAAGATTTTAATGGGACCCTACTAAGATGTGTGGATGCAAGCCAAATAGAAAGAATAGTCAAAGAACTTCATGATGGCCCAGATGGTGGCCATTTCTCAGCAAGGACTACTCCAATGAAAATTATGAGAGATGGTTATTACTATTGCTCCTTGTTCCATGACTGCCAAAAATATGTGAGGAAGTGCAAGAACGGTGCTTTATTTTTAGGTACATAGAGACTTGCAGCTCTTCCACTTCATCATATCTAGGTAGATCAACCTTTTACTCAGTGGGAACTAGATTTTATGGCCCTATCAATCCTTCTTCTAGCTTAGGTCATAAATGGATTTTAGCTACTATAGATTATTTTACATGATGGACAAAGGTAGTAGCACTAAGAGATGCCACAAAACCTTCAATCATTGAATTCCTTGATGGGATTGTAACCAGGTTTGGCACTCCTTCAACTATTATTTTAGATAATGCTAAATCATTCATATGAGCTCAAATTTGTGCAATGGCACTTGATCGTGGTGTTTACTTAAGCACATCATCTAACTATTACCCTCAAGGTAATGTCTTGGCCAAATCATCTAATAAGAATTTGATCAGAGTCATTAAGAGAATGGTGGAGGATAACCAAAGGTGTTGGCATCAGTAGTTGAGGACTACCCTTTGGGAAGATAGAATCACACCTAAAAGAGTCATAGGGAATTCTCCTTTTGTGCTAGTCTATAGAAGGGAAGCTAAGCTTCCTATCTCACTAGAGTTGTTGGCTCATCAGTTTGAATTTATTGTAAATGATGCTATATCTATAAGAATGGTAGATCTGATAGAGTTAGAAGAAAAAAGAAGTCAAGCATTCTAGTCCTTAGAGATACATCAGCAACAAATGAAGAGAGGTTTTGATAAAATGGCTAAGGTTAGGAATTTCAAGTAAGGAAACCTCGTGTTGAAATGGGATGTAGATAGAGAAAAGGTTGTAAGGCACTCAAAGTTTGATGCCTTATGGAGTGGTCCCTATGTAATCATCAGTTGTAAGCAATCTAATGCATTTCAATTAAGAAAACCTGATGGTGAAGTCTTGTGCATCCCTATTAATGGGATATACATTAAACCCTATTTCTAATACTAGTATTTTTTCCATGTATATAATCAAATTAGTTTTCTACTTCTATTCTTTCCTATTTTCAAGAAGTACACAAGCTTATGTTTTTTCTTGTAAAGAAGAAAGGTTTGGTTCTATAGTTATTTATAAAGTTTCAGAGAGAAGGATTTCTTATGGTATGAAGTGTAATAGAGGTGGTAACTAATGAGTTGTAGTTTCAAAGACTTTATAGCCCAATGGAGCTTTGGTCACTAGTCATATACTAAGAAGTCTTGCATCCCCCCATGAGTCACCAGAAATGTTAATCAAAAATTGCATCTCACCAAGAAAATCAAATTTAAACTAGATCAGCTTCAATGGTCACTCAGATTGTACAAAATGATAAAACCTTAAGTCATGTTTTTCCTTAAATATCTTAAGTCACAACCATGTGATTCGCATGGTTGCAGATGGTCAAGCACTAACTAATGTTAAGGTTGTGAGGGTGTGCTTACTTTGATTTCACTCAGTTACATGGTCATATTAGCATGCTACAATTTAAGTTGCAATTGCACGCCAAAGCAAGAGTCCCTTTCTTATCTCCTATGTCATCTGATCTTTCTGATCAAATGGCCCAGCACATGATTGCCACAGATTAGGATGTGGTCAAGCTCTAGATTATGATCGAATAGTTCCCCTTTTTTTGCACTCAGTCACAAGGGTCAGATGGTAGTATTGGCTTAAGGTGGAAAGATAGTGATAATTGGCAAGTTGTGGTTTTGCAAACGGAGGTAGTTATTCAAGGAAGATGGTGGAAAATTTTGATCATGGATAGTTGAATGCAAGAAATGAAGATCGGATGCTAACAAATTCACATAAAAAGGAGAAATGCTTGGTCCAGATAGCAAAATTGATGGTCAAAACTTGGTTGACCCAAAGATCATGATTGAGTTGGATGTCGATGTGGTAGAGAAAGTTCCTTGAGCAATCTTTTGATCCCTTGCAACTACTTTCATCAATCCCTAGACTTGATGAGTGTGAAAAGTTATTCCACTGCTATTTGTTTATCTATTCATTCAGTCAGAGAGTAAATAACCATTATTTATGACCTCTCAAGTGTTTTTTTGGTAAATAAGTGATCCTTTCATGCATAGATTTTCACTAAATTTAGATCTTTCAAATTTTTGGAGTGATTCTCCTCCGGAGATTTGATTGTAGTGGTTAAGTTCTATCTTATGAGAGAAGCCATCTTGGTCATACTAACACTATAAAGGAAAATATTATACTCTTTCTCAAGGTCATATTTTCTTAAGTTCTTTGGTACTACCTCAACATGCTATTGTAAATTCCTTGATGCCTCTGAGTTATATGACTTCTTACCTTATCTCTTTTGACTATAATTGTACTGTGCAAATTTACTTGCCTCTCGTTGATGTACTATGAATATCTGTAATCTGCACTTTCTATATATTTTTGACCTATGAATGATATAAGTAGAGCAATTTTCTTATGTTGATCATATGGTTGTCTAATTTGTGTGTAGCCTATAGATTAAAGTAGAGTTGAATCTATATATCTTAGACTATCATAATAATATCATTGTGCATGTATGGTCAAAGATTTATTTAGATACCCTATTTTTGGTGCGTCACCTCTTTAGGGTAGATTAGGTAATTGTTTTCATGTATTCCTTCTCCTTTTTTCTTTCAAATATAGTTTAGGTGTGTCCTAATAGTAGAGGAAGCCAGCCTTCTCTAGAGGTTAAACCTCATAGTTCATGTCCCATAGCTTGGAGGTTGTTTCCATGTTTCACATGGTTTTCCTTAGGTAAGACTTTGGGCAAAGGTGCAAGATTTCATGACAACAATCACCAAGAAGGCTATAGCAAAAGATGGCACTAAAATAGTATAATAGGGCAGAAACATGCTAGTAAACCCACTAGAGTTCCATCCACAAATCAAAATCCATTATATCACCATGGCATGTTCCTATGTAAAAGATGTGCTACTCGTGCTTGGGACTTAGCATGGTGTGCTTGAATGGATTACCTATTTTGGGACTTAGCAAGTTGTTATAAATTACCCAAATATAAGATCTTGCATATAAGTATCTGTATGTATTACCCATGAATGAGATTTAGCAAGTTTATCTATGTTACTCATTATGATATTTAACATGTGTGTGTGTGTGTGTGCACACACAAAAGAGGGATGAAGCAAAAATGCAAAGATTTGAGAATGGTTTAGAAAACATACATACCATCTAGGGCTAAAGTAGTCTAAACCATTCTTATAATCCATATTTGTTACCACATGAGAGAGAAAACTATGTCCAAGGAGTGTGTATATATGCCCCTCTTCTTATCATGTCTATGAATAATAGACATGATAAGGCAGAGAAATAGGATACCTACTTATGCAACAAGGAGATATCCTAATGGAAATAATGTGGACTACATTCATAGAAAGGATTCATGACTCCTACAATCTAAGAATATAGACAATTGTGAAAGCTATATATCCCTTATGGAAAGAGGGTCCTCAAAAGGGCGGGATCTTAATAACAAGATTTCCACCTAATAGGATTTCTTGATTAAGATAAAATCTCAAGAAGAAGGGAAGAACAAAAAGAATGCACCTATTCAACCCCCAATATAGAAGGAAAGGGTATTCCTAGGTAAAGGATAAAAGTATCCAAATAAGGGGGAAAGTGTGTATAATGTATAGTTTTACTTGATAAAGAAGAGGTGATGACTGAGGACATGCACCTCTTGCAAAAGAGATAATCCTAGATGGTTACTATTCCAATTTATTTCTCCCATGTCACTTCTTTAGTGATGAGATGAAAAATGCTTTTCTAAAGTAACTCATTCTACTAAATTATAGATTGTCTTATTTTGCAAAATCATAAAAATTCAGAACTTAGGAACAATTTTTTTCCTATACTTCTCCAAAAAAAATCCTTTTTCTACTTTGATAGATCAGACATAACCTTGGCTAATGTTCCTTCTCTAATATCTTCTATACTAATGATGCAAGTTCCCATATCTTATTTATTCTATTGAAAAAGTCAATAGGAATTTCTTCTCTACCTCATTAGGAGCCAATTTATTACTTTCCATCATATCTATCATGGCCTCCTCAACTTTAGTTCTAACAACATTATCTATTGTGTCATATTTTATGAATCTAGAACTAGATAATCGTGCAGAGCTTCTTAGATCAGCACATACTTTATCAATATTCTTTTTACTTCTAGGTACTATAGTCAATTCATCTAATTCTATCATCTCTACATCATCTTATTTAGCTTGTTTTACCTTTACAAGTCTTCTCCTCTTTGGTTGTCTCACATGAGCTTTTGATTTCTTCTTCTTTGTGCTTGAGCTACTTGGTTTAGTAATCTTTACTACTCCTTTCTTTTTATATGGCTTGGCACTCACTAGTGTTTCCCTAGTCCTTGGTTTGGTTGGTGGTGGAGGAGAGAGGGGTGCCACCATTGACTTCTTTGAAACTCCCTTTGATTTAGGCTTAATAGATTTAGTCTTCTTAGTGGGAAATGTAATAACAAATAGGGATTTCCCCTAATCTAGTTCTTCTTCCTCTTTCTCATCACCACTATCTTTTTCTTTACCTTCTCCAAGACCTTGTAAGAGCTGCAAAGGTTCCTTGCCTTTGCCTTGTGTGCCTATATTTTCCTCTAGGTCTTCAATCATTTTCTTTCTTTTCTTCTCCTTAAAATCTATTTTGATGTCAATAGTCATTCTTGCCTTAGCTTTTTCATACTTTCCAAAAGGTTCTCTTCATTATCAATATCTTCTTTTAGTAATGCAACAATATTTACATTTATTATTTCACCATTAACTTCATAATCAAATGCTTGTAACCATGCCCTCCTAGGCTTTACTATCTATGCAAATGTATTATCTGTGTCCACTAGAAATCATACGTCATTGTATTATTTCATTACCAATTATTATGGTATTCTCATCCTCATCTTCATTATCTATTTTAATTCCTCAAATTATGTGTCCATGATATTTTCAAAATTCTCTCCTAATTTAGTTATATATTCACTGATTTTCCTTTTCACTAGTTTACCTTGTTCCCAAACAATATTTCCAATACTAGGAATATACTTCTAAGCATAAAAGAAAATACAAATCATAAGCAATCCAACTTACACATAGAATTCTTTGCCTTCTTGATGGATATCAAGTTTTCTTCCAATTGAAGTTTTTGCAACTTGGCAAGATCATATTCATTCATGAAAATCCTCCATGCCTAGTCAACTGCCATATATGGTACACTATTCAATCTACTTGATTGATAGAATTTGTGAGAAATCATTCACTGTAGATTCAATCATAGGGTTAGAGATGTTTGAGATGTACAATCCTGATTCATTCCACTTGATTCCTATGTTTTCCTCAACTTCCTCATGACTTAGACATCACATAGTCTTCTTCTTGTCTAGAGTAGGATAACCTCTAATCTTGTTAATTGTCTTCACTATACATCTTGATCCCTTCAATCTTGTAAGAATTTTCCTTAGGGAAAAATCCACCCAAGATCAAGGAACTCAAGCACAAGCACAATAGTAGACCAAAAGAGTATGATCAGAATATCGATATATATTTGATTCAATGTGAAAGTACACTAGGAGTTCTTAGGAATTAGCAACATGATAAGTCATACAACCAGGCACATGTCCACTAGGTGTGGGTTATTCTTCATTAAGCACAATATTAAGTGTGATGATGAGAGGATAAGCCTACAAAGGTGTAGCATGCAAATTAATGTTGTGACACCATGTACCAAAATAGGAGTGCAAATAACTATATTGTCTACATGATAACTTAGTTAATTATGCAAACTACAATGTTGTAGACACCATGTGCTGAATTAGAGTTGCTTACTTTTCTGTTGTCAACATGACAACTCATAAAAGTACATAAACTCCTAAGCGTCTCACCAAATAAATAATAAAATAATGCATTAACCTAAGTAAAGTGTAAATAGTAAATACGTATTTACACAAACAAATCTAAATGAGTTTATACACTAGTTTATCATCTAAAGTACTTGATCCATATTGCAATGCTTAGTCAATGTAGACAATTTTACTGATGTTCAGCACTAACTATATAAATAATTATTTTGCACTAGTCCTTTCATAGATCTATTCCTAAGAACCTTTACTTATGCAAATATGAACTTTAGCATATTTTATGTTTGGAACAGATGTAAGATATATTATTAAATACATAGATCCTTACATATATTTCTTGATCTCAACTTCATTTGTTCCACTATTTCCATCTTCTACCTCTTTTCATTTAGGTTTGTTTCATCCCCTTTCTTGTTTGATCAATGTCTACTTTTCCTTTACGCTTGGTGTGATTATGATTTGGTGCTGGTACTTGGGTCTTGCAATTTTTTCTTGAATGTCCAAACTTGTGACATTTGGAACGTACATTGTTAGGTGCATAATTTTTCCTTTTGTTAGTCCAATAGGACCTTGTCTGTGATCTACATTCATATGCTCTATGTTCATACTTTTGACCATTGTAACAATAGCCTTCAAATCTATGTGTAGTAGATGCATTCTTCATTCTTGATCCACACTCATGTATTTGATGTCCTTGCTTCTTGAAGTAAAAAAAATAACCAATAAACTTATGTTTAGGGTTTTGCATACCAATTTTGATTATGTACATGTTTCTAGTATGATCAAGTTTTCCACAGTGATAACATGTTGGCTTGCCTTTTGAATTTTCATTTGTTAGTTCTCCACTCTTAGATGATTCACCTTTCTTAGTAGATGAATGATACTTTTCATGACTTAATCCATAAGTGTTGCAAGATGATCTCATTAGTTCCTCAAAGTATTTCATTGCTTCATTAGGCTTGTTGAATCTTTCCACAAGTTCTTTCTCACTCTTCAGTTCATTCTTCAGTAATTCCTTCTGCCATCTCAAATTTTCTAGTTTCACGTCTTTTTAGTTCAACTCCTAATTCACAAGCATCAATTGATTCATCGTGTCTAGTTGAGTGACCTTCCTTCAAGTCTAATTTCTATTTTCCTTTTTTCTTCCTCGGTGACAACCCTATCTTCCTCATATTTCTTCTTTTTCTCAGTCAATTCACATAGCCTCACTAATTAAATCTCATGTTGCCTTTTTATTCCTTTAACTTCTTCATTTAGGATTCTATTCTTTCCTAGTAGATTTGCAATAGCTACATCACTGTCACTTGAATTTCTAGTTTAAAATAGTCCTTAAATATCAACTTCTTCATAATTCAACTCTTTTATTTGAATAGCCAACTCCTTTCTCATTTTTAGAGATTTCCTCAGTTCCTATCTTACTACCTCAAGTTGTTGCAATATGAGCTAGATGTCAATCACCCGATTGTCAATAACATTTCCCAATTTATAAGCCTCTAGTTCCATGATCTGATCTCCCAAGTTACTTTTTCAAGAGAACTAGGCTCTAATACCAATTTTTGGAAGTTTTAATTAGGAAACTAAGATACTGGGGGGGTAAATCAGGATCTATAACATTTTTTACCTTTTAAAAATTATTTATTGCATTCATCATATTTTCCACCTCGTATATAATGCATGCATAACATAACTTGTAAAATCAAACTACAGTAACATGTAGATATAATCTATCAATCAAGAACATAACACAAAGATTCAGTTACCTAGAAATCCTTGAGTTACCCAAAAACCCTACAAATCTTCACTACTACAGTAATAAAGTTAGCTCGTTACAGTTACAATGTTTGACCACATCTGATGATCTACCTTGTGAGGGGTCTATCATGTTAAAGTTTGTTGAGACTATTAGGTCTTACCCTATGAGAGGATTTTACACTTAAAAAAAAGTAAGGACTCAGTTAAGATATTTACAAAGTTCTGTTAAGACCACTTTGTTGGGAGATTATCCCTAGCTCACTCTATTAAAATAGATTTAGTATCTCACCCTCAATTTTCTTCTGAAAAGATGGCTTTGGATATCCTCTCTTCAATCCAATTGAGTCTCTAATCTGATATAGATTTACTCTCATTCACTTATTTAACAAGGTCACTTGCTCTTTCATACAATAAAAGAACTATTTTGCCTCATTTGCAATATTTGCACTATTACACTTAATTTTCTCTTTGATCACATGAATAGCTTGTTTGCTCCTTCTCATTATATCACCATACTTCAAACTAGGTTTAGATCTTCTCTATTTAAATATTTCAAAAAGAATTTTTTAGATGCTTCCTTATTTTTCCTCTTCATCTAATTGGTTCATCACAACAGATAGACATTTGTGATCCATGTCATAAAATGCATAATAACCTCTATAACAACCTCTACAAGTATTCAATATCTTTTCCATGTTGATCTAAAATGATTTACCTCAAATTTTGTGTCATTCCTTACTTGAATTTAAATTCTACATTACTCATCATTTATTGTCTCTTATACTTGGCATTCATTGTACTTGTTGTTGACACTCAGTCTCTACTGTGCTCGGCACCTTTTGTGTAACTTGACATCAATATGCTCAAACTTCTTGAAAATAATTAGGCTTGGCTTATAATAAAAATACTTAGTGACCAAAGACTTTCTCAACTCCTATTGAGCTTGGCATATACATGTTTATATACATGTCTTTATATGACTTGACCTATATAGAGTAGCTCGGTTGTAGTGATGAGCTTCCAACTCTACCTAGTAGATCTATGACTAACTGTTTGACACTAATAGAAAATAGTAGTTAGAGATACCAACACCATGATCACATCCATAAAGTGTGCAACTAACTCTCAATGTGTCCAACCTATCAGCATAAAATAGTCAACTACAATCATTCACCATGATTGTACCTAGTAACAACATCGCATCCCTTCTACATGAAATCCAAATCTCCAAAATATTTAATGTTTTTGATAAGAAAAATAGGTTTTTTTAGGGATCCTAAAACCTAAAATTCAATACATATCAAAAGGTTGATAATAAGGAAAAAAAGCCCAGCCACAGTACTATGGCCAACCAAAAGGCCAGGATAGGCAAAAAGCCAAAAACCAAAAACTATAGAAACCAAATAGTCAAAAAGATAGGTAATGAAAAACCTATGTTACTCCTCTACCTTTCTTTTAAACTCCTACATCATTTATGTTGCTTCATAGGCTTTCTAGATCTCCTCAGCCATATTCTTTTGCTTCTTCTAAGCCGTCTGATCCAAGTTGCTAAAGATAATGTCAATAGTCATGTCCTCATCCATCCTATCTCTGGCTCTATCCTATTCCTCATTATCCTCCAGGAAACCCCTAGCTTTCAGCTTTTTGGAAGGAGAAAAGATGTTTTCATTTAGAGAAGTCAGAATTGAAATCATCTAGTTTACCAACATAAGGATCTGTCAAATTTCCATGTTCTAACTTCTTTCCTTGGTTTTCTAGCTGACCCATTCTTTCTTTGACCTCTTCCAATTCATGGTAAAGCCATTTAATTGACCTAAAAATGTCAATCATACTATTTCTAGCATTAGTAATCAAATTCATGCCAATTTCCCTTGCATTATCAGTAATAGCCACTAGTGTTAGATCAATGAGTTCCTACATCTAGAGTTTTCCCTCTTTACCTCCAAGGATTTGGGGGTTCATGGCTTCTCTCACAATTCCCATTTTTGAGGTTCTAACATTAAACTTTAGATCTCACAATTCTAAAAATATACAACGTTACCACTGTAGAACAAGAATTAGTATGCAAAGAACATTAAAAAATAAAGTAAACATTCACAAACCAAAAACTAAATTCACATATATGCTTAGACAAAGAAAGAAAACAAGAAGTGCAAACCTCACAAGAAAAATTACTCCATGCTTTCTTGATTCTGTAGATGTGTCCTTTTGTTGTGGATGTATGCTCAAGATGCTCAAAAGCTGCTTCAATGGAGATGGGTAATGGAAAATTGGTAGCTTTGTGAGCTCTCAATTTGGCATTATAAGGGTATGGTTGATGGATTTGGTTCTCAAAATAGCATGGTAACTTTAGCTCAAAGATTGTTGATGAAATGGCTTGGGATGGGATTCAATTTATAGGCTAAGGGGTAGAGGGATGGAGGGCTTAGATGCAAGGATGGATGAAGGCTTAAGGAGGGCTAGGATGCACTCAAATGAGAGCACATGGATTGTGCTTGTTTAGCACCAATGGGAAGGTGACACTTGTCACAAGGAGGATGAGTGTGAGAGGGTAGGGTAAAGGGTTGGTTAAAGGCATAATGAGTGGGGTTGAGTATGTAAGAGGGATGTAAGAGGAATGAGTGTGGAAGAGGGAAGAGTGTGGAAGATGGGTGTAAGAGTCATGAGTGGGCTTGTAAGAGTCTTTATGTTTTGTAAGAGCACTCATGACTTAGTGGTTGGGTTTTTTGAGAGGAGACTTTGGTTTGGATTAGGAAAGTCTTAAACTTGTTTAAGGAATGTGACAACATTAGGGGGTTGGATTAGGCTTGGGTTTAGGATTAGCTTAGGGATGTTAGAGATGTACAAGTGGATGGCATTAATGAGGGTGGGTGAGTTAGTGGCTAAGCTTTGTTAGTATGAGTGGATGGGGTGGATTAGGCTAAATGGAGGATTAGAGATAGGTTAGGGGTTTTTGAATTTTAGGATTTCATTTATCAAATAGATTTATTTAATAAATGGGGATTTTTGGAATTAGATAGAAGAATAGGATTTAATTGATAAATAATAGATTATTTGATTTATCAATTAGGACTATAGATGATTAATTAAATTAATCAACTAGGGGATAACAAAGGATTAATTAAATAGAAATTTAATTAATAATTCCTTTTTAGATAACTAAATAGGATTACTAAAATAGTGTAATCAAATTTAGGTGTCTACAACCACAGTCAATATATATCATAAATCATTCAGATCAATATATCACCATATAAATTGTGTCAAACCTATACCATATCTGAACCAATGTATAGAGCTCTCTAAGAGCTTTTTGTTGAATACTTGAAGTACAAAATCTGACTCTATAGGCCCAAGTTATGCCCAAATTTATGCTCAAAATAAATAACATCTAACTTTCAGGCTCTTAAGGCTTGACAAAATATCAAAATCACATAATCAACCTACATCAAGTTGTAGTGCTCTAAATTAGCTTCCCAACACCTATAAGAAGTACAAAATCTAATATCCAAAGAGAAAGTTATGGTCATTTTACTAAGATAGTATTTTTACCATTTTCACTAAGAGTTTGTTTTAGGTGACAAAAATTCCAATGGTATTAAATTTGACATTCGTCATGGACTGAAATTAAAAACCTTTTACATTTTCTATCGACATGGCCAAACTAGGGCATATTATATATCAAAATTTATGGAAACATCAACCTGAATCTAATGTTGAAGTCTATTTTTGTGTACGAAGTCATTTCTACAAGCTCCCCCTAAACCCCTCATTTAAATGAAACATTCAAAAACCTCTTTTGACCAACAATTTTACATGTCCAAAATTTTCCAACATCCAATCATAACAGAAAATCAAAAACCCTTAGAGGATATTCCCACAATAGTGGGTGCCACTTTTGTGGCATGAACAAAATTGAAAATGAATGAAAATTTGTGGTTTTGAATTTGCGTGAACATTAAACAAATGTTCCCATGAACACACCTTTGATAAATGTTTGTGCAAACATAATTAATTATGGTGATATTGCTATTAGGATTTAAGTGTGTAATTTTGAGTCAAACTCATTGACCCATGTTTCATGAGTAGTGATTCAACATGAATCCATCTCTCATGAGAATAAATGGAACACTTAACACTCATTGGATCTAGGTGATGCTCATATGGGTGAAGCACTAGGACTTTTCAAGAGGTCACCCATCCCAATGCTACTCCAGCCTAAGCATGCTTAACTACGGATTTTCCTCCATGGTTAAACCCAAAGCTTGCAACCCCATTTGCAAAACCTTCATTAAGTGTTATGCCTTATGAACCATTCATTAGAAAGCCCCTTAAGCTCTTCAATTGATAAGTTGGAGATAATTTCTACAGAAAGTCAAATTGTGATATTGCTATCAAGATTAAACTATGTAATTTTGAGTCAAACTCATTGACCCATGTTCATGAGTAGTGATTCAACATGAATCCATCTCTCATGAGAATAAATGGAACACTTAGAACTCATTGGATCTAGATGATGCTCACAGGGGTGAAGCACCAGGACTTCCCAGGAGGTCACCCATTCCAGTACTACTCTAGCCTGAGCGTGCTTAACTACGGAGTTTCCTCCATGGTTAAACCCAAAGCTTGTAACCCCATTTGCAAAACCTTCACCAAGTTTTGTGCCTTATGAACCATTCATTAGAAATGCCCTTAAGATCTTCATGTGATAAGTAGGAGATAATTTCCATAGCAAGTCAAATTGTGATATTGCTATCAAGATTTAACTATGTAATTTTGAGTCTAACTCATTGGCTCATGTTTCATGAGTAGTGATTCAACATGAATCTATCTCTCATGAGAATAAATGGAACACTTAGCACTCATTGGATCTAGGTGATGCTCATAGGGGTGAAGCACTGGGACTTCCTGGGAGGTCACCCATCCTAGTACTACTCTAGCCTAAGTGTGCTTAACTATGGAGTTTCCTCCATGGTTAAACCTAAAGCTTGTAAACCCATTTTTAAAACCTTCACCAAGTGTTGTGCCTTATGAACCATTCATTATAAACCCCCTTAATCTATTCAATTGATAAGTAGGAGATAATTTTCATAGCTAGTCAAATTGTGATAGTGCTATCAGAATTTAACTGTGTAATTTTGAGTCAAACCCATTGACCCATGTTTCATGAGTAGTGATTCAACATGAACCCATCTCTCATGAGAATAAATGGAACACTTAGCACTCATTAGATCTAGGTGATGCTCACAGGGGTGAAGCATCAGGACTTCCTGAGAGGTCACCCATCCCAATATTACTCCAGCCTGAGGGGCTTAACTACAGAGTTTCCTCCATGGTTAAACCCTAATCTTGCAACCCCATTTGAAAAACCTTCACTAAGTTTTGTGCCTTATGAACCATTCATTAGAAACCCCCTTAAGCTCTTCAATTGATACTGGGATGGGCGACCTCTTGGGAAGTCTCGGTGCTTCACCCCTATGAGCATCACCTAGATCCAATGAATGCTAAGTGCTCCATGTATTCTCATGAGAGATGGATTCATGTTGAATCACTACTCATGAAACATGGGTCAATGAGTTTGACTCAAAATTACACACTTAAATCCTAATAGCAATATCACAATTTGACTTGTCATGGAAATTATCTCCTACTTAATAATTAATTATGTTCATGCAAAAATTTATCAAAGGTGTGTTCGTGTGAATGTATAAAAGCTATGATTTTTACCCCTTGTTTATTGTTTTCCATTTTCATTTTCACTTTTACAGTGACAGAAAAATGTTTTAGATGTTGGAGCAAATGTTTCATGGGTGCTAAGTGAGTTATATCTTTTTCCTCAAGTTTTTGGTCATTGCACTATTTTGGGTGTGTTTATATGTGATTATTTGAATTTTTTAATGTTTTGTAAGTCTTCAATAAATATTTTAGTGTTAATTTAATATTTTTATTGCTTATTAATGATTGTTAATTATATTAATTTTTCATTTATAATTTTTTTATTGTTTAATTATATATTAGTGTTATTAGAAAAATATTAGAAAAAACATTAGAAGATATTAGAAAAAACATTAGAAAATATTAGAGAAAATATTTTAAAAAATTAGAAAATATTAAAAAAAAATTAGTCTACAATATTAGAAAAATATTAATGAACTATTAGAAAAAAATATTAGAAAATATTAGAAAATGTACACTATAAATGTGGCACGCTCTAAACCATTCTATCCAAGTGATTCCATGAGTTGGAATGCTTGAATGTCATCTTAGAGCTCCCTATCCATGGAGTGCAAAGGAATGTTTAGAGCAATGCAAATAGATCTCAGCTGAGTCTTTAAGAGACAACCCTTACTAGTAAACCATGGAATGGGAGGTTCTTTGAGACAAGAGAAAGAATGTCAATGTCCAAGAGAACTCTCAAAATGCAATTCAAATATGAACTAAGCTAGCATGCAATGCATAATGCAACTATATTAAGCAAGATGAGAGTTACAAATCCAAACTAGTTAAGCTATGTGATCTAGATTATTGCAAAAATAGAAGCTATGCTATATGAATTTTAAGCTAAAATGCTATGGTATGAGAGAATTTATACAAGAGGGTAGAATTTCTCCACAAGCTCTCAAGAAATCGATTGATAAACCTACAACATAACAATACTCAAGAAATGTGGATCCTTTGACAAGGGGAGAGCTCTTTCTTTTAAAGACATACGAATGGTGGAGATCAAGATCAAGGGTGCAAGTTGACCTTGGCATGATCCATGTGCAAGAGGAAGTCAACCAATAAGAAAAGAGTTGACTTTGCATGTGAGACAAAAAGCCGTTTCTTTTAATTTGTAAAATAGAAAAAGGGCTTCATGTGTGCGCATTGAGTGGGTTAGAAGAATGGGGTCTATTATTTAATTAAAAGGGGACATATTATTTTAATCAAATAATGAACTATAAATAGTAGAGTCAAACTATAGGTTATAATCAAATTAACTAATTTTTAGCAATTTGGTCTAGAAAATGATTAATTAATTTAGCCAAAATGTTGAGAAGGGGGCTAATAGTCTAGATGACCATTTTTAGGTGATTACATTTTCTCCTCTTTAACTAATGTGTGATCAATATGGGAACACATTATGTCAAAGAATAAAGAAACCAAGTAGGTAGCAATAGATAGAGATATCTTATTCCAAAGAATGGAATGCAGAAAGTGATAGAAAATCTTAAATTTATAGTTTATTAGCGATAGTACTGAACACTAGGAAAGAGACGATGTCAGAACTCAAGAAGAATGTTAACTCCAAGAAAAGTAGATAGATCAAGAGCACGTGAAAAGGTTAAACAAATACTCCTAAGAAATAGATAGTTGTAGCAAGCGATGATAGAGTATTTAAACCCCCTCGGGATTGAAATCGAAATGAGGTAAAGGGAATGCTAAAATGAGCCAGATATGAGAAAATGGAGATATACCAAAGTCCATAATGAAAGATATATGATTAGAAATAAAGAATGAAAATTAAGGAATGATAAAATGCCATAGTTTGACCAGAGTTGACCATGAAGGATAAAGTATGAAAATTAGGTCAAATCAAGTAAAAAGATGATTTTAGACCTGAAAATGTGAAGTGACATAGATAGGAAGTGTAGAATAGTGAAGATATGGAGAAATGAAGATGCCCCAATGAAGCTTTGAAGATTAGATCTCAAAAGGTCAACTAACTGCATAGAATAAGGTAGAATTTTGAAATGTGATTTTAACTATCAAGATGAACCCAAATTTTGATTTTGATCCCAAAAATAGATCCAAACATTGAAATTAGTTAGGGCTGCAATTTTTGCAAGATTCTGAGGAGTTTGAAAAATGAGTCAAAATGAGGTCGAAGGGCTATATAAGGGGTCCAAGTGTCATTTTCAATTCATTTTTCTTTTGTGCTTTTGAGAGATTTTGAGTGGTCTAGAGAGATAAAATGGCTTTGGCAGTCATTCTAACCCACAAACACCATTTTGAGTATAGTCGATTGTACAACCAGCCACCTAAGTATGAGGCCCCAGTAAGTCATCCATATTTAGTCATTTTTCAAAGCATTTATTATCTTTTTTGCACATTTTTATGGTTTGAAAAAGAAATATCATGCAATATTTTAAAAGTATCACATGGGTACTTTAAGAAATATCACACAATATTTTTATCACATAAAAAATGTCGCACTGCTTCCCAAATTGTGTCATCCAAGGCATGCCCAAAATTTGGACAGCATGGTGCGAATTGTCAACCGAGAAAAAGTATTACCTGAGTATTATAAAAAGTGTCACACAACATTTAATCAGCAAATAGTATCACACACATCTGGTAAAAAGTGTTGCATGGTCTATTTTTTATAGTTTTTGAGTTGAAGTTTGCATGTTTGAGCAATGCTTCAATGTTACTGATGTTCATTTTACTTCATTTTGTAGATTACATTTCCTTCACTTCTTATTAGGGCCCCAAAGTGGTGGGGTTGCACATCATTGAGTATCTCAATGATGATGAGAGGTATGCCATATTGTTCATGGGGCTAAAGTTGGTGATATGTATGCCCCATATCTGGGCAAATCATAGGCTATGAGTGCTTTAGGTTAGCAGTGGCACAGCAAGCATAACACTTTTCACTTGCCTATTAGAGAGGCCACCAGCACACTAGAGGATCTATATCATAGCCTTTGTGTTCCTTACTATTAAGAGCCAGTGAATGTTTACATTTTGTTTATCATTTGCTTTTGTGTTTTTGATATCCATGCGAGGTATACTAATGTGAGATTTTGCATGTCACAAGTATATTATGATTAGACCCTATCAGAGGGTAGAGTGACTGTATAATAGGTTTTCCATGGTGTTACCATCTTGGATCTTCATCTAAGCTAGAAGTGGATCATAGACAAGTACGAGGTTGAGAATCCACTTCCTTTCCTTATGTCTTCATTGATTTCTTAGGCTCTAGTTACTGACAAGACCCAGAAGGGATTACCACTAGGATGGGGTAGACTCCTAGTAGATTTTTTGAGATAACCTTAGAGAATGGCATGGGGACTTGTGATTCTAGCAGATATGTATCGAGATCTCCATGAGATAGTCTAGCAATCAAGATAGACCTAGGCATGTAGTATAGTGTTGGCCAATATATGGGCATGGGAGCACATTGCAATGATACTACCATGGGTATAGCCGCAAGAGCGCAATGAGCCCTACATTTTTAGGTATACAAGTTTTATCCCATAGATTCATAGTGGAGATGTGAACTACTAACAGTGGCTCTTTGATGAGCTTACTTTTTTTGTTTGGTGGTCATATCATGATTTCCATAAATGGATTCATGGGAGCTTGAGTATTTGCACTATAGCAGGCCACTCATCGAGAGGTACTTTGATATAGTAGAGTAGTTTGTTATCAGTCGAGTATGCCACTAGTTTGGCCAATGGTAGTGGATCTTAGTGTAGACCACTACATATGCTTAGTTCCATGAGGAGGAGTCTCAGGATTGGTTGCCCATGCTTGATTATCAGGCCACCCTACGAGAGATAGCAACTTTAGTGCATGAGCCTTGGGACTACCATCTAGATGTGGCAAATGTAGGAGTGGATCCAACCTACATGTATGAGATGTAGAGACATCCTTTTCCTAGGTTCACCTAACCATATGCCCCATCCATACTAGCAATATAGGGGGGAAATGGAGGAGATGGAGGTGGAGGAAAAGGTAGGGGTGGCAGACATATGGAGATTAGGAGCAATTCTCGATCTAGTGGGAGGAGGCAGATGTGGGCCAAGGGTGCGATAGAGGAGGAGGAGGATGAGGAGGAGGAGGAGGAAGAATGTTCATTAAGACACAGGAGAGCAGCACAGGTAGAGGCACAACAAGAGTAGTCTATCAGAGCAGATGGAGGGGATGGAGGGGATGGCAATTGAGATTCTAGGGCTTTGGCTCTAGAGGTAGAGTTATAGGCCCAGCACAGGTTACTATCACAATGTGGGAGCAATAGCTCATAGATGAGGGAGTGCGAGGAGAGGAACTCCATAGGGATCAAGATGTTGGTAGGAAAGATTCAACACATCATGGGGCATGAGTTATGTACTATTATGTAGCATACATGGGTGTGGTACCACTAGGACAGGGAGTTCCATATTACTTGGAGAAAGCAGATAGATCAAAGGGTGCAGTACAGCCACCAAATAGGAGACAGGCTCCACCTCCATGACCACCACCATCTATGGAGGGTGGGAGTTAGTCTTAGGTCATAGGACTCCATGTGACACAATTTGATGTGTATACGTATTTTATTTTGGTGTATCCAGATTTTGGATCTCACATTGTATATGCACTATGACACATTTTGATATATATATATGAGATACTTGATTTGAGTGATAGTCTTGAGTACTTGTCTTATTTTTTGGATTTTTCATCATTTTTATGTTTCCATGTAATGTTTCCAGTTTCTTGCTCATCTATGTGTTGTTTTATGTTGATATGCTCATGGATCTCTCTCATGTATAGTTTTTAGCTCTCATGTGTATGATATGGACTCATGTTTTGAAAATGTGATGCTTGGATAAATCATATGTGATTTTTAGGTTAACCCCTTGTGATGACGTGATAGAAAAGAGGTGAATAGAAAGACAAAGAATGTGAAAAGACATGATCAAAAAGAAAAGAAAAGAAGATATGAAAATAGTTGGCCGATATGTTTGAGAAAAGATGAAGAGAGAGATCTCCCCTTATGCAAAAAATGCAAGAATAAACTAGACAAATGAGCCTATGATGCAAAATAATATGCAAATTGGTTTACTTTCAAGTGACACAAAATATTTAGAATATAATTTCATCATTGAGAATTTATTAGGGACATCATAAGATCATACAACCATCACTAGTATAAGTATGAGGATATGAATATGATTAATATCATATAAGAATGTGGAAATCTAGTCTAAGCATCAAACAAATGTAAGTCAAGATGGTTAGGCAATTATATTCCCTAAGCTTAGTATAGAAAGATTACACTTGTATCAAGGCATAAGTGCCAAGATAACCACTGAGTGCGGTCTTGCAAAAATAGAAAAGGATGATACATTGTAGGTCTAAAGTGTCAATTAGGAAAAGAATGAATGACCTAAACACTATAGAAAAATAAAGTATACCCACAAGCAAAAACAAATTAAAAACATGCCCCGTGCCTCTGGTCCTCTAGCCCATGACATCCTTGAAAGACTATTAGGGAGGGAACACATAGCAAAGAAATCATCATAGACAACATAGAAAGAAGGTAAAGTTCATCATAGCTCAATTTTTTGAATGTTTAAGTGTGTTTGTAAGTCACATAGTCATTTCTTCAAGACTTGAATCTGATAATGTGAAATATCACAACATTTGAGACTATAGGTAGACTATCTAAAAAGAGTTGAGAAACACTTGATGTCAAGTTGGGGGTAGTGTTGAGAAATACTATTTTGTGATTTTCCAAAGAAACCCTAATGCATAAGGAGACCCCAATAGGCTACGCAGTCATGCCCCTAAGATGAGGACAATAGACAATTCCAAGCTAGGAAAAGTGTTGCAAAGTGAATGGATGAGATTGATAGACATAGGTGTGAGGGTCTCAAGTAGCACTTGTTTCCAAGTTTTCACCACTTAGCAAATTTTTTCAAGACTTTTTCCAAAGAAATTTGAATTTTTTTTTTTTTTTGGTGATACATCAAAGCACCTATTTCTAGGTTTTCACAAAGGTGATCATTTTTTTAGGACATTTTTTGCTTTTTAGGATTTTTTCAAGATCAATAGATATATACAAAGAGTTGAGTTGTGAGCCTTTAAGCATAGAAATTTTTCAAATGTAGCACATTGATAGGCTCCACATGTTGTTCCCCTTCCATAGTAGAAAGATGATAGGCACCAAATTCAAATGTTGTTGTGATAATATAAGGGTCCAATAAGTTAGGCTCGAATTTCCCTTTCTTCTCTTTATTCTATTGATCTTTTGGATTTTCTCTAAGCACAAGCTCAACCACTTGGAACTCATAGGGATGAACCTTCTTGTTGTATGTAGTAGACATTCACTTTTGATAATCCCTCATATGGTCAAAAGCATCCTTGCAACACTCATCAAGGATTTCTAGCTCTTGTACTCTCATAGCCGTATGGTCTTCATTTGTTATCAACCTATGTAGGGAGACTCGTAATGAGGGAATCTCAACTTCTAAGGGTAGGATAGTCTCAAAACCATAGACTAAAGAAAAGGGTGTGGCCCCTGGAGGAGTACATATGGTGATTCTATAGGCCCATAGTGCTGGATTGATCTATAAGTGCCAGTCTTTACCTAATTTATGAATTGTTCTATGCAATATTTTAAGAAATATATTTTCAAAAGCTTCAGCTTCTTTTTTCCCTTGGGGATAGTAGATTGAGGAACAATTTTGTTTGATTTTAAATTTCTTACACAATTCTTTTAGGTCCTTATTTTTTAATTGTCCTTCATTACCAATAATGATGAAGTATGGGATGTCATAGTGATAAATGATGTGGTTGAGTATAAATAATGCAACATGTTTTCCTATAATAGCAAATAAAGATATAGCCTTAATCCATTTGGTAAAGTATTTAGTCACTATGATAATAAACTTGTGGCCACTAGACAAACTTGGATGAATCTTTCCTACCAAGTCAAAGGTCCATTGTTGAAATGGCCAGTATGTAATAAAAGGTATAAGATCATGTCTAGGAGCATGAATCAAGTAACCATGAACTCGCATTTCTTACAAGATTTAGCATAGTGAATATAATCATCTTGCATGGTTGGCCAATAATAACCCACCCTAAGCAATTTTTGAGAAAGTGCAAGGCCCTTGGAGTGTGCCATGCAAATTCTGCCATGGACTTCACATAATGTCTTTTCAAACTCTTCTAGCTCTATACACCTAAGTAGATTTTTTTCTAGAACCTTCCTATACAAGTCACTAGAGACCAAGGTGTAGTGTGAGGCATTGCGAAGGAGTTGGCATTTTTGGTTGCGTGTAAGATTTTAAGGAATAATTTGATTATGTACGTAGGAGAAAATGCTAGCATAACAAGATGAATCATGACCAAAAATAGTGCAAATCACATGATTATCAAAGGATTCATAGGTAGGATGATGTAATTCTTCCACGTCTCAAAACATTATTCATGTTCTTGTAACTGGAGGATAGATGCTAGGGTGGTCATAGCATCTACAACCTTGTTTTTTTCTCTAGGAATTTGTTGGAATGTCACGAATGTGAAATAGTTCCTTAAAGAATCAATCAACTTCTTTTAAGGTACCAACTTGTTGTCCTTGTTTGATATTCATTATTGACTTTGTTTATGACAAGTTGGGAATCTCCATAGATGTGTAACTGTGTGATTCTCCATTCTAGAGCCATTTTAATCCCATTTGTTAAATTCTCACACTCTGCAATGTTGTTAGTGCAAGGAAATAGGAGTTTGTAAGATTTTGGGATTGTGTAACCATGAGGTGTGATAAAAAAGATGCTTTCCCTAGCCCATTCTAGGTATGAAAACCATCAAAGAATATTTTCCACATTCTTTTAGTAATGTACATGATTGAAGCATCTGGAAATTCAATCTACATAGGTGTTGTATCTTCTAATGGAAAATTAGCCAATTGGTCTACTATGGCCTACCCCTTTATAGATTTGTGTTCATCATACTGAATGTCAAATTCAAAGAGAATCATCATCCATTTAGCCAAACAATTGGTAAGCATAGCTTTACTTAATAAGTATTTTAGGGATCAATTTTAGCAATGAGATGCACTATGTGAGCCAACATATAGTGTCTATTTTTTTGAGAGGAAATTACCACTACAAGGTAAGCCTTTTCAATGTTGTTGTAGTTCATCTCATAGGCCACCAAAGTGCGATTGATATAGTATATAGCACATTCTTTTCTAGTCTCATCACTTTGTGCCAATAATGCTCTTAGGGATAAATCCATTGCTGAGCTATATAAGATTAATGGTTTTCTTGGTATGGGTGGCATTAATATAGGAGGTTTAGGCAAATATCCTTTGATTTGTCTAGTCTTTGTTGATAATCTTCATTCCAAATATAGGTAGAGCCTTTATGAATTTTTTGTTGAAAGATTGAGCCTTATCAGCCAATTGAGAAATGAACCTTCTAATTGATTGTAGATGTCCCTAAAGACTTCTGAGTTGGTTGATATTTCTAGGAGGATGCATTTCCATAATGGCTTGCACTTTTTCAAGGTCAACTTCAATGCCTTTCATTGATATGATGTAGCCTATAAATTTTCTTGATGTGACACCAAAGGTACACTTTTTTAGATTTAGCCTTAAGCTAAAATTGTTCCATACATTCCACTATCAAACTAAGGTCAGCAAGATGTGTTTCTCTTTTTTTAGATTTGGCCAATGTGTCATCAACATAATCTTCCATATTCTTATGCATCATGTCATGGAAGATAGTGGTCATTGCTCATTGATAGGTAGTGCCAACATCATTTATCTCAAAGGTCATGACATTCCAACAAAACCTACCCCATGCATAAGTAAAGGCTATTTTTTCTTGATCAATAGGAGCAATTTTGATTTGGTTATACCCAAAGAAGTCATCCATTAAGGAGTACATTTCATAGCCTATGGTCATATCCACTATCATGTCTATATTAGGTAGTGGAAAGTCATCCTTAGGGAATTATTTGTTTAAGTCTCTAAAATTAATGCTTACTCAAATGGATTTGTCATGCTTAGATACAAGTACAATATTAGAAATCCACTCTACATAATCAATAGCTCTGATGAAATTTTCACTTATGAGTCTTTCCAATTCTTCTTTGACTAAGAGGGCCACATGTGGGTGCATCTTCCTCATTTTTTTCTTAATAGGTTTGACATCGAGAGAGATAGATAGATGATGCATAATTTTATCTGTGTCAAGACCAAGCATATCTAAGTAAGTCCATGTAAAATTGATTTTCTTTTCTTGAAAGAACTTGGTGAAGTTCTCCTTTACTTTAGTTGATAGGGACTAAGCCACATGAATGATTTTAGGAGACTTTTTTGTACCCAAGTTGATAGGTTTCATAGGTTCAATGAGAACCAAAGTTTTGTCTTGGAAGTAACTTGGTAGAATACCAAGTATCTCATCTACAGGAACCTCAAGGAGGTTTTCACCATTGGATACATCTTTATTTTTACTCTTTTTGGGTTTAGACACCACCACAAAGTGGTTTTTTCCATCTAACTACTTATTTTTTCTTTTGATTTTGTGACTAAGGTATTTGATATCTTCTTCTATGTTGTTGACTGTGGGTTCACTAGTGGAAGAAGTCACAGTTTTGATGGTATTAAGGTAGCAAGTGATCTCATAGTCATTTTGGAAGATAGTTTTTAAGGGCTTTGATGTTGAGCTAACCAATCTATGAGATCAAGGTGAATTAAGGAAAGGGATGTGGAGGCTTCAAGGTTATTAATACAGAAGGATTCAATTCTAGTGACATGAGAAGTGGAGCCTATAGTGAAAGTTGCAAAGGAATCCAAATCAGGAATAGACCTAGAGGACCTAGCCTAGTTCACTAAAGTAGTTTGTGAACCAAACTCGTCTAACCCTAAACTAGATTCTTCAACTATGTTTGGTTGGGTAGCATAGGTGTGAATGACATCCACCCCTAATTCACAAGATGCATCTGAAAGACTTTCTCATTCATACTCACTAGAATCTATACTCTGGTTCTTAGAAATTAAGTGAGCAATATTATCTCTAATCCTTCCTCAATTTAATTCTTCCTTGTTAGATTCATCATGTTCATGTTATCTAGAAGTAGAAGCCTTAACATTATTGTGGGTAATTATTGATTCTTCTCCCCAAAGGAGAGAAGTGGGAGGCATGAAATCCTCATCTTTTAGAGTGGTAGCAACAAAGGGTGGATCATCATCCTTTGATTCACTAAAAATGGGAGCTCTTCTATCAAATCTAGGTATTTCATCTTCAAGGCCAAAGCCTAAGCCTATAGTATCTCTAGGTGTGTGACCCTCAGAATGATTTAAGGGTTCTACAAGAGCATTATTATGACCACTTAAGGACCCATGGCCCTGATATCCCATATTTTGTAGAAATTTGTAACCTTTTTTGTAGCACTTAGGAGAGATAGGGGTAGTGACTGTGACTTCCTCCATATCTTCATCTTCCTATATATCCAATCCTAAATGGCTTGGTCTTCTTTTTCTACTTCTAGGGGACTAAAGATTGAACAAAAGTGCCAAAGACTATCATTGCAAAAGTTGTAGGCTTCAATTTGGTACAAGATTTCCCATAAGATCTGGAAGAAACTAGTAGAGTAGCAATAGAATCCAAAGTGTATTCATGCATACCTAGGCTCATCATTTTCAACTTTTTTTCACACTTTGTCAAAGATGGTTTTAGCTCATGAGAAGAGAGATTGTGAGGAACCAACATTTCAGTAGTAAATAGCATGTTTATAGACATTGAGTTGTCTTCAAGGACAACTATCTCATTACCATTGAAAGGAAAATTTATACACTTATGGTATGTAGAAGGTATTTCTTGCATATCATGAATCCAAGGTCTTCACAGCAACAAATTATATGCAAGAGGGATGTGTAGGACTTGGAAAACCACATCTTTTTCAATTGGACCAGATCGGATTGGTAGCACAATGAGACCTTTAGAATGTCTATCAACCTCATCATAGGCTTTGATGATGATCTTTCACCTAACATCAATGGAAAATTTAGACATGCCGAGTTGTTAGATAACATTGAATGAGATAATGTTCAACCTTGCACCATTCTATATCAAGACTCAATGAATGTGAGTACTAAAGATTTGGACTTCAACATGGAGAGTGAGATTGTGGGATGACTGAGAGACTTTTCATCTTCTTCAAAAAAAGTGAGATAATGAGGTGAAGAAATGTGGTTCACCATAGCTTGGAATCACTCTATGTCAATATCTATGGGGACATTGGCAGAGCACAAGGCTTTTTTGAGAATGTCCTTATGTAAAAACTCAAAGATGGATATTTGGGCTGGAGTTTGTTGTAGTTGACTAACAAGGTCCTAACTGAAGATTCTAGAGGTAGCTTCTTGTTTGGATGATGAAGTGTTTTTAGGATCATTAGCAACTTTAAGAACAACTTTGGATTGACCCCTCGTGATAGCATTAAGCAGCTCACTCTGTGAGGAGGATGATTCTATCACTCAAAGTACTACATTGGGTTGATTTTTCCTATGTTGTTGTTGAGTATTTTGTGTCTTGAGGAAAACCTTGGGTCTTTCATCTTCAACATCATAATTGGGTTGCTTGTCAAAATTAGAACTCATCATGCAAAGATGTTTGACGGGATTGATCATGTTTATAACATTGTCTATGTCAGCATATGATAGTTAATCTTAGCATATGGTTTTTCTTGTTAACCTTGGAGGATTCACCTTTTTCATACTCTGATAATGGTTGCTTGAAATCTTTGTGATCAGAGTTTTTGACTAGGCCATCTATGAAAACTTTGCTAGTGTCTATGAGATCTTGAATGACATCTTTGAGCTTAAAGCAGTGATCAATGTTGTGGCATTTTCTTCTATGATAGTTTTAGAAATGATCCTTTCTCCACCAATCAAGCCTAACAGGTGGGTCACAGGGGCGGGAGTTTTCTGGAAGCATGACCAATTTTTTTGCAATTAATGTCTTCAAGACCATGTCATAAGGTTCATCCATTGGTGTGTAAACATGTCTTTTCTTAGCAATTTTTTTGTTTTTGTCAGATGTTTGAGGCTTCAAACCCTCTTGTTCTTTTGCAACATAAATGGCATTGGAAAGGTTGAACACAGACTCCTTGGTCTTAGGAGCATTCACTACTCCATCATTGACAACATATTTAATTTTTTTCCAAGGCTTATTCTTATCCTTGTCATTTCCATTTCTATTCTCATCTTTATTCATAGCAATGTCACCTTTCCTAATAGAAACATCCTCAATATGATATGTACTTTCAACCATGGCATTTAAAGATGTGAAAAAATATTTTCTCAGGTTAAAGTAAAGTTTTGGTACAAGTGTATTGATAAAGATCTCAATCTGCTCGATCTCGAGAAATTGTTGAGAGTATCTACATTGTAAAGATCTCCATCATTGGAGATAAGTTGCAAAGAGTTCTCCTAGTTTTTGTTAGATCCTTCACAAATCCAACATAGTGACAATATGTTGAATGTTATAGGAATATTGTTGAATGAAATGTTGTGCAAGTTCATCAAACATTTTGAGAGGAGGTGTCAATTTTGTAAACCATTCCATGGCTTCACCTCTAAAACTCCTAGGAAACAACCTCATGAGATAAGTGTCTTCATGTATAAAATACATGCTAATAGTGTAGAAGTGCCTCACATGATCATTGTTCATGTAAATAAGTATTTAATTATTACACTTTACTTAAGTTTACTTAGGTCAATGCATTATTTTATTATTTATTAGTTTAACACCTATGAGTTTGTGTACTCTTATGAGTTGTCATAATGACAAAACTAGAGTAAGCAACTTTAATTCAACACATGGTTTTTGCAACACTAGATTTTGCATAATTAACTGAGTTGTCATGTAGAAAACATAGTTAAATGCACTCTTATTTTAGCACATGGTGTCTACAACATAATTTTACATGCTACACCTTTGCAGGCTTATCCTCTCATCGTCGCACTTACTCCTATCCTTAATGGTGGATAATCCACTCCTGGTGGACATGTGCCTTGTTGTAAAACTTATCAGTATGTTGATTCCTAGGCATTCTAAAAGCATTCTAGGGGAATTTATATTTAAGCACTCCTAGTGTGTATGTACGTGACTGAACACCATAGAACATTGAATGATAATAAATCAATTTTGGATATTTTTATTCTAATCATACCTTGTTGGTCTACTGTTGTGCATGTGCTTGAGTTCCTTGATCTTGGGTGATTTTTCCCTAAGGAAAATTCTTATTTGGTATCATAGCTATACCAAATTCTTACATGGTATCAAAGCTGAGGGAGATTCTCTTCACATAGTCATTCGAGATTGATCTTGCTTAACCTCTCTAAGGACACCTCAACCCAAATTTGGAGTATCACAATCATTAGGAGCATCTAGAGACAAATCGGACCTCTCTATTGTGTCTAGAACATCAATTCGATGAAATTTGACTATAAATTTGCCTATATTGGGCCATAGTCAAATTTGAGTTAAATTTTTTTTGCAAATCGGCACCCAAAGGCCCAATTTGCAAATTCAATATGATCCTTCTTTAGACCTACAATTTATTTTAATTTAGATTGGTATTTTATTTTTTCTTTGCAAATTTTTGAAAAAAAATTGGCTAGTAGGGGCTACAAAGAAAAAAATTACAGGAATTGGGCGATCAAATCTTGGCCCCTGTAGGTGCAATATTTACTGCACATCAAAATATTCCTTCATATTTTTGGCGGTATTTTCTACAATTTTGGCTTCCACAATATTCTACTGGCCAACCCAATGCAACCAGCACTTTATCAAGCAACTGACGACCAAGGTTTGAAGACTCGGTAGCTTGCTCTCTATTTCACTCTACTAGCTTCTCATTTTTTAAACACCCCAACACTACACACATAGTACATGTGGGATATTATTCCCATTTCTAGTGGCCACCAAAATTGTTCCAGCACTGTCCATCACAAGTTTTTGGCTACTGCGCAGTCTTCTCAACTGCAGGTCTATTCCCAAGTCTGCACCTCTACAACTCTGTGTCCTCCATGGCCTTTACATCCTCCATGGCAACTAGCAGCATAATATTCTAGCACTAGCCATTATAACCCACTAGCGCATCTATTTCTAGTGTCGATTCTTGTAACCTGTCAGCACACCTATTTTCAACAGTCCACTTTCAGTGATTGCCAAAGTTAAATCGGATGCTGGCATCCTACACTTTCAGCACAAAGGAAACTCTGGTGCCATGTAAACAAAGTGTCATGTCCTCTGGACAGTGAGTAAACACGTCGACACACAGCCAGCCTAGACTGCCACCTTGAATAGCCACATTAGTGCTTTGCAAGCAACACGTCAATGCCCACATGGTCATGTGACTTGTTCTATTAGCTTGCCATGCATACTACTTCTATACAATCCCATATTGTTGAATTCAGCGTGATGTCACCTGCCACATTAGCTAGGGGGACCCATTTTTTATTGACGTCAACATTTGCCTATCTTAAATTTGATCATTGTATAACCATCATTTCTAGGCAATTTTCAATTGCTATGATGGTTGTTTGACTCTCAAATTTAAGCTCACAATTTTTTTCCCAAACCTCTCTCCAGATTCAATTTTGATTTGATAGTCTGACTTTGGGAGGTCGTAACTCAGTCATCCGGACTCCAAATCTAGTGTGATTTTTTTTATTTTGGGTAGAATTTCCTAAAATTTTTAGTGATGCTATTCTTTTCTAGTTTTGGTACATGAATTTTTTATAAATTGCACTTTTTAGCAACTATACCTATCCAATCCTACATTTTGCAACTTCAAACACTCCATACGCGCTCATCTGGACACACTTTTAGGTTTCATTTTTTTTGAAAGTGCTTTTTTTTTGTCTACTTTCTAGATCTATAATCAAATTATAGGGTTGTGTGGACAAATATACCACTTTCAAACTTAAGGCCTTTTCTACATTGTATTGCTTTGATTACTTTTCAAAATTGTTGTACATCTAAGCTACAATGCTTAATGACAAATTTAAGTCTCAGAAGGTAGTTGTAACCAGCAAAATCAGAAGTTCACTTTGTACATTTTGACAAGTGGTCTATTGTACATGCACTACATATAAAGCACCAAATCATACTTTGGGGGGGTTTGTGTGTTTGATTTTTTTGCATTTTGGGGGATACATTGATTAGTACATCATGAATGAGGAAGATTTAATTACCTTGACAACACAAAACTATAAGCAGTGGATTCAATTGGTTCTCACTTATCTTAGTCAGCATAATGCATTGTCATATGTGAAAGGACTTTCATACAATGGTGATACTAGTTCCATCATTTATCGTGCCCTCTTTCTACATATGGATATGAAGGTTATGGATTCACTTGATGACATGAAGTCAACTAATTTATATGATATTTGGATCTATCTTTGGGAGATGTATGGAGATCCACACATTCTTCCATTCCCAAAAGATCTTACACCTCCATCTATAACTGCATCCTCTCCAGTTGAGATCACACCTCCTGATGTTCCTATTGCCACTACTAATCTAGTTCTAGACATAGATGCTTCTAATTTAGTGCAGCAAGAAACACCATGTCTTCCTACTTTAGCTTCATGGGATGACTTCCTTCTAGATATTGCAGGTCTGTTCATGGAGTCTCACATTGCTAATGTGGGAGACATCATCGAAGATATTCATCTTCTCTTTATTGAGGTGAATACTTCATCCATTGCCATAGTCATAGGTCCAGAACAGTAGGGTACACCTTGTCTTCCAGCTCTAGCATCAACGGATGACTTCTTGACAGATATTTCAAGTTTTTTTATGGAGTCCCACAGAGAAAATTTGGGAGACATCATTGATGATATACATCTTCTCTTTGATGAAGCAAAATGTTCTTCAATTGTCACGAGGGCTTACTTTGTCCCTCTTGTCCATTCTCTACATGATCAATCTTTACAGGTTGATGTGATTTTGGATCCTTATGTACAGTAGTTGCAAGAGGTTTCTTTATCATTTGAGGAGACACATGGTTCTTTGGGTTAGGTTCTACATTCATCATTGCTAGATCTGCACTTCCTCTTTTTAGGAGTATTGGAAGGAGCGACCATTAGCATCGACACAAGGATAGTTGAGCAGGTTTTAGAGGTGCAATTCATCTTCAAGATTCTTTCTACACATAGGGAAAGCATCTTACGTATACCTCTGCCATTGTTTCTTCCAAAGGGGAGGAACATTATTCAGCAGTCATGGATCAGCTTCTACATTGGAGTGGCTATCACTGATCGGCACTCTACATTGGGGGGCGGGGGGGGGGAGGGGGACTACCCATGGGGGGGATTTTTTCTTCTTATGGGGTTTTGTCCTTCTCATACTTCTCTTGTGTATATACTTGATGTATGTCATAATGGGGGGGGTCTTGATCACTCCATCCATCCATGCATCTTGATTTTTCTTCTCTCTTTTTGGGGGAGGGTTTTTCCCAGGTTTTCCCTCTTTCACTGCTTTATGAGAGATTGTATTGCATTTTGTACATGGGTGACCTAGTAGCTAGGATCCATCATGCATTTTTATCCTAGCTTTCATAAGCTTAAGTGCATTCCCCTACGTTGCACTTAGGGGGGGTGTCGGTGTAAATAAGTATTTACTTATTACACTTTACTTAAGTTTACTTAGGTCAATGCATTATTTTACTATTTATTAGTTTGACACCTACGAGTTTGCGTACTCTTATAATTTTTCATGTTGACAACACTAGAGTAAGCAACTCTAATTTAGCACATGGTGTCTACAACATTGGAGTTTGCATAATTAACTGAGTTGTCATGTAGACAACATAGTTATATGCACTCTTATTTTAGCACATGGTATCTATGACATAATTTTACATGCTACACCTTTGCAGGCTTATCCTCTCATCATCATGCTTACTCCTATGCTTAATGGAGGATAATCCACTCCTGGTGGACATGTGCCTTGTTGTAAGACTTATCAGTATGCTAATTCCTAGGCACTCTAGAAGCATTCCAAAGGCCTTTATATTCAAGTACTCCTAGTGTGTATGTAAATGACTAAACACCACAGAAAATTGAATGATAATAAATCAATTTTGGATATTTTTATTCTAATCATACCTTTTTGGTCTACTATTGTGCTTGTTCTTGAGTTCCTTGATCTTGGGTGATTTTTCCCTAAGGAAAATTTTTATTTGCTATCATAGTTGTACCACATTCTTCTAATCATAAGGGTAACCATTTCCATCATATTTTTCATATGTGGGAACCTTTATATCCCTAGGAAACAAAAGCATGTAAAGACACCTATTGAAAGGAAGAGAACATATTGATTTGACAAAGGAAGTTTTTAGTTGTTCTTTGGAGACTTGTAGTTGTGCAATTTTTTTCTAATTTATTACATCTCTTCTCTCAAAAATTTAGCCTTGGTGGGATCTCATTTTTTTATTATCCTTTGCACATCAAAATCTTGAGGGAGTTTCCATCCCTTTCTTGTCATATATTGAAAGTATTGGTCCCCATTCTATTCTAAGGCTTTGAGCATCAATTTTTGGGTGACCTCGTCTTGTTGGAATCTCATCACATCTTCACTAGTGATGTCATCATCACTTTCATAATGTGATTGTGACTGTCTAGGTGGTGATGGGCATGCTCCTATGTTTACTCTAGGAGTCCTAGGAGGTGTGTTGTTGCCATCATTCCCACCGAGGGGGATGTTATCGAATGGGTTGTTGTAGTAACCTCTTCTATTTTCCTCATTGTGTGCATGAGTATCAGGCTTAGGTTGTTGATAAGATTTTTCTTTAGCGTGTATGGTCTCCTTGAATCTTTCAATTTCTTGCACTTGTTCTTCTAAATAGTGTTTGATCTCCTTAGGCTGCATGATGATCAAGACATTTTCTTCACCTGTAGATATATCAAAGGGTGTACCAAATAGGTTTTCAAAGCTATAGAGTAGATTATGTCAGATGTTGGCTTCTTGTGTTTGATTAGAGTCAAGATCTTCCACACAAGGTTGTCCATGAGGGTGCCTAGGTGGAATTTCTAATTGTGCAAAGGTGAAAGAGGGATGACTATGTTTACCAACTTGGAACCTAGTTGTGACCAGCATGTAAGGGTATGTCTTTATTTTGTAGGATGAGAATAGTGTTTTAGATTTGAAGCTTGTACAATCAAGAATAATCACTTGTCTAAGTAAAATAGATGGCTTGTCAAGAGTGCTCAAGAATTTAGAGCACTAATGACTCAAGCTAAGAGACTGAGAAAGAAGCTCAATAGAAAAGACCTAGCATAGAATGGTAAATGAGCTTTGACAGTTGATCATTAGTGATGTTTTGCGACTTACATTTGGCAGACTAGACCCATCTTTTTTACTTAGGACAATACCTAACATGGAGATTTGTGACCAGATTCAAGAAGGATGAATCAAAAAATACCCCTAGATTAGCTAAGATGTGTTTTAGACCCTATTTTGAAGGCAAAAGAACCCAAGCGATACTTTTCAAAGAGCCAGGTGAAAGTAGGACAATAAATAATATCGTGCAATAGAGTTTAAAGTAACCATGCGACACTTTTGTACATTAGAAAATATTAGGAAAAACATTAGAAAAAATATTAGTCTAGAATATTAGAAAATATTAGAAAAACATTAGAAAATATTTTAAAAATTAGTCTAGAATATTAGAAAAATATTAGTGTAACATTAGGAAGCAAATTTAGAAAAATATTAGTATAACATTAGAAAACACAAAATAATAATAAAAATTTATTACAGAACATTAGGAAAACGTTGGTAAAATGTATAGCAAAAATATTAGTGTAACATTAGAAATTTTTTATTTTCTTTGAGCACTAAAGGTCATAATTATTTTTTATTGGTTAATTACATGTTAAGGTTATTAGAGAAACACTAGAAAATATTAGAAATAACATTACAGAACATTAGAAAAATATTTTAAAATATTATTCTAGAATATTAGAAAATATTAGTATATAACATTAGAAAGAAAAAATTAGAAAAATATTAACTTATAACATTAGAAAAATAAAATAATATAAAAAAATCATTACCAAAAATTAGGAGAACATTGGTAAAATGTATAAGAAAAATATTATTATAACATTAGAGAAGAAAAAAAATAGATTTTCTTTGAGTGCTAAAGGTCATAATTATTTTTTATTGGTTAATTACATGTTAGTGTTATTAGAAAAATATTAGAAAATATTTTTTAAAAAATTTAAAAATTAGTCTAGAATATTAACCCACATAAAAAATTGACCTAACAATTACCATAGCACTAACTTAAAGTGTAATAATAGCACTAATGTCAACTCTTATAGGAGTAGTAACCCCAAAAGTAACCTTAACCATAATAATAAGACAAACCCTAACTCTAACTCTAATCCTAACCCTAACACTTAATCTATCTCTAATTTTGCCCCTAACCCTACCCTATATAACCCTAATTATAATCTTAACACTAACCCTAAGCCAAATCCTAACTCTAATCCTAACTCTAATCCTAACTCTAACTCTAACTCTAACTTGAACCAAACCCTAACTCTAACTCTAAGTCAAATTCTAACCCTAATCCTAACACTAATTCTAAAACCAACTCTAACCCTAACCCTAACCCTAACACTAACCCTAATCCTCACCCTAACCTTAATCTTAACACTAATTCTAAACCTAACTCTAACCCTAATCCTAACACTAATTCTAAAGATAACCCTAACCCTAACCTTAACCCTAACCCTAATCCTAACACTAATTCTAAACCTAATTCAAACCCTAATTCTAACACTAATTATAAACCTAACCCTAACCCTAACTCTAACCCTAACTTTAACTCCAACTATAACTCTAACTATAACCCTAACTCTAACTCTAACTCTAACTTGAACTAGAACCCTTACTCTAAGTCAAATTCTAACCCTAATCCTAATACTAATTCTAAGCCTAACTCTAACTCTATCCCTAACACTAACACTAACCCTAATCTGAACACTAACCTTGATTCTATCACTATTTCTATACCTAACTCTAACCCTAATCCTAATGCTAATTCTAAACCTAACCCTAACCCTAACCCCAACCCTAATCCTAACCCTAACCCTAATCCTAACACTAATTCTAAACCTAATTATAACCCTAATCCTAATACTAATTCTACACCTAACCCTAACCTTAACCCTAACCCTAATCCTAACACTAATTGTAACCCTAATTCTAACCCTAAATCTAATCCTAACTTTAACAACAACTATAACTCTAACTCTAACTTGAACTAGAACCCTAACTCTAACTCTAAGTCAAATTCTAACCCTAATCCTAACACTAATTCTAAACCTAACTCTAACCCTAACCCTAACTATAATACTAACCCTAATCCTAACCCTAACCCTAATCCTAACACTAATTCTAAACCTAACTATAACCCTAATCCTAATACTAATTCTAAACCTAACCGTAACCCTAACCCTAACCCTAACCCTAATCCTAACTCTATCTCTAATTCTAACCCTAACCCTAACTCTAACCCTAACCCTAATCCTAACTCTAAATCTAATTCTAACCATAACCCTCACCCCAACTCTAACTTTGACCCTAATCCTGTCTCAGATCATATTCATAATTTCTCTTGAGCCTCATAATCTCATTCCTCACAAAATGGGTGCTCTTTCTCATGTATGATATAGATGTGTAGATTAGATGATGTATGATTTGTATCTTTTAAATATAAATTTGTGTACTACACAACTGTAAATTTAAATATTTCTCTAGCTTGATCATAGTAGATTTCTGCACATGTATGTATGTATGTATATACAATATATATTAGCTTGATCATTGTAGATATGAATTCACATGATCAGCCTAGTCATCAGCCTAAGGGTAATGAGGCTCCTACTGTGACTCCTACTAGTGTGGCACATGGTGCAGTTCATGGTGCAATTCATGGTGTAGTTCATGGTGCAGCTTATAGTAGGACCTGTGGTGGGGCTCGTAGTGTGGCCGTGATGGGGTTCGTGTTGCAACTCATGGTGTTGGTCCTATTACGGCTCTCGGTGCAGGTCCTAGTGTGGCTCCTGGTGCAGGTCTTATTGTGGCTTCTGTTGTGGCACCTACAAGCATTGATATTGATGCACTATTTTCATTTGCAGAGCTAGATGATGGTGTATATAGAGAAATTTGTGCAACCATATGTAGGAGCTTACAAGATCTAACTGATATATTTAAAGAACATTGTTATTTTACCCCTGATGTATTAGTTGTCATATCTACAGAGCTTAGACCTAATATTTTGAGAGATGCATCTTTTGACGATGTCAAGAGGGTGGTCCCAAAAGATGTCATTGAACGAGATTTATTTCCATCATATGAGGGTACCCATGGTAGGGTGAGGGGCTATTGAGTGACACATTGCATAGATCCTATTGTCGCTAGTATGATATATCCTCATTTCTTAGTTGTGCATAGTTGTTATCCTAACAATGATCACATTCCTCTTTATTTTGTAGAATAGTAGTATGATGAGTTTCACGTGGGACTTAACATCAACTACTTAGATATTCCATATTATTGTGGATAGGGGCATGGTTAGATCATAGATGTCAGATAGTTTGTTGGGCAGAGACTTCCTTCAGTGATTCCAGCTCTGGCTCCTATTTCTAATAGTGTTGTGATTACTTCCCAAAGGGAAGCAATTGACAGTATTGGACACATCACATCTGTGGCTGCCAATATCACATCTAACTCTCTTGGTCAATATATTCACACTCAATGGAGTCATCTAGGTCAATCATCTTTACAAGCATCAAGTAGCACTTTAGGCACCTCTCCTAATGAGGCATATAGAGTTGTTGGATTACCATTACTAGGTGATGTTCATTCTCTTTTTGGACAGCACACACATGGGTCTTGCATTATGTTTTATGGAGGACTTGTTGTAGAGTATCAGGTATATTTTTGATATATAGGGGATACCAATTCACTCAGTGATGGACACCATTAGACTACATTAGGGCCCCATAGTTTCATAGGCATAGACCACACCATCGACAGTTGCCACACAACATAGCTCACAGCATTCTGCACTAGGCTCGTGACAGTCGACAAATGTCTCAGGCATACAAGTTGCAAATGTTAGGATCACAGCTGAGAGCCTTGATGATTTTAATGAGTAGTTATGAGGGCTATCTCAAATTGATAGTATTCACAGCATGGGATTATCATCATTCATGGACATGTTATTCCAGGGCATTGATTCTACACCATTACCCAACCAGTTACACATGCCACTTCACTCGTCATTATTAGTAGCTGGATTTATAGACTTTGGGGTTGGGTTGGGTACTTTAGGAGATTGTGGCAATGAGGGTTCTTTAGTAGGTGTTGGAGCTTCAAGAGATGTTGCTAGTGTATTAGGATGGGATGTTGACAATAGTAGTAGAGGTGCATCGATATATGATACGACGGAGTGTGATGATCATCCTCCAGCTCTTGAGACCTAGGTACATATATAATATTTTAAAATATAAATAAAAATTTAAAAGTAGTTTAGATAGATATTAAAAATTATAATAAATAATATAAATTAAATAAATTTTGTAGGCACAAGTCATCGAGCACATTATTACATCTAGTGTTGGGTTAGGGCATGTACACCAAAGAGAGGATTCTATTGAGACACCCAGTAGTGTTTAGGTACAAGTTTTAAATATTTTGAAAATTTATTTATGTTTCAAACTATATGCACTCATATTCATCTACACATGTATATATGTTTAGATAGATCTAATGTACATATATTTGTAGGGCTTAGTTGTTGCGCCTTGGCTGCAGGATGTATAGGAGACTCAATCAAAAGGTTGTTATGTTCATATGCATCTTGAGGGGTCCATCTAGTAGTACTAGATATATGTATATTTTGATGCATTTATATATTCAAGACTTTGTATACATGTTTACCTATTCTATAGAATTACATACATGTATTTCAGTACTTAGATGACATGTATTTCATTATTAATTTTACTATTTAGTACTTCAGTACCTGGACTACATATATTTCACTATGTATATTTTATGTATACATGTTTAATCAAGACTTACATGCATTTGTTACTCACACAGTTTGTATACACACATTTAAGTATATATTATAGATCTAGATGTTCATTCTTGAGACGTACATCTTTATTTTTGTATTTTAGTAGGTTACAAAGATTTGTGTGAGCTTACATTTTAATCTTTATAATATGTATGTTAATTTTGTAAATTATGCATGTTTAAAAGAAATATATATAATAATTAAATTAATTAATTTAATTTTTGTATGAACTAAATTATGAAAGAGAGAGGGGGGGAGAGGGGAAGAGAAAAGAGGAGGGGAAGGGGAAGACAGGGAAGGGGAAGAGAGAGAAAGGGGAGAGAGGGAGAAAGAAAAGAGAAATAAATATTTTTAGTAGATTACAAAGATTTATCTAAGCTTACAATTTAATCTTTCTAACATGTATGTTAATTTTGTAAATGCATGTTTAAAAGAAAAATATATAATAATTAATTAAATTTATGTAATTATTTCTAACAAATTATTGCACGTAATAAATAAATTTGTATACTTGATGAACATATAAATCAATTTGTACATACAATAAACATATATTTTATCAATTTGAAATTTATTTTGAATTTCAAATATAATTTTTAAAAACCTTAATACCATGGTGCTCAAGTATATCCAAAGCAATAATTAACAAAAACAAAATGCTTAAATTTAAAGGTCTTGAACTTTTATTTAAATTAAATTAGACCATCTCAAGGCCCAATTCAACCATGATGTTCACTTATAACATGTAATATCTTCTCATGATCTTCACTATCTAGTCTCCACTTGTGATGTCCATGCTTAAATTTGACTGGATGTAGACAAAGTCTGGTGCCAACAACTAGGTGTCTAGTACCCACATGAGATCTTGTAGTATAAATGGTAGGTTATTAGCATTGACTTTGTATAGGGTTTACCCATGACACGACGCAAGCATGATGTCATATTAGTCATAGTCAAAAAATTAACCAAATTTGCCCACTTCATTCCTAGTAGTCTAAAGGATGGATCTCCAGCTTTGGCAAGGAAATTTGTCCAGATATTTTGACTGCATGGTATTCTAGAGACCATGATCTATGACAGGGATACCCAAATGACTTCAAGGTTTTGGACAACCTTGTACTTCGATTTGGGTACACGCTTGAACTTCAACACAACTTACCACCTTGAGACTGATGGGAAGACTAAGAGGATGAACCAAGTGCTTCAAGATTTGTTACGCATGTACTACATGGATTACCAATACAAATGGGAAGAGTATCTTTCATTGGTGGAGTTTTCTGATAACAACTCCTATCATTCTTCCTTGGGTTTGGCTCCATTTGAGACTCTTTATGGATAGAAATGTCAGACTCCTCTTAGCTAGAATAGGGTTGAGGGCAAGGTTATTGTGGGTCCTAAGATTCTAAAAGATATGGAAGAGCAGGTGATCTTAATCTATAGTTGATTGAAAGAGGCTGCAAATCGATAGAAGAGTTATGCTAACAAGAAACATACTTTCTGACAGTTCAAGATCAACATAATAGCTCAAAGCTTGTGTCGAGATTTGTTGGCCCTTTCGAGATTTTAGAAATCATCAACCCAATTGCTTATCAGATTGCTCTGCCACCTAAATTAGCCTATATTCATAATGTCTTCCATGTTTCTCTTCTTAATCTATACCATCTTGAGATATCTCATGTGCTTGAATGGCATGCATTACAGGTACAAGATCTAGGGGTAATGGTAGTTTAGTCCACTTGACTCATTGAACAGCATACCATCAGGGTACGAGACATGGACATCCTCCAGTATAAAGTCCAATGGAACCAATTTGGTGTGGATAGCGCCACTTGGGAGGATGAAGAGGAATTACAAAAATCCTTTCCCTATCTATTTGTATAGCTTGTTTTATTTCAGTTAGATGTTAATTTTGGATGTCTATGTGCTTATTTTGTTGTGATTTGACATCAAGATAATGCCTCTACCTAGAGGGGAGGGATGTCATGTCCCATCTTGCGACTTTCTTTGTCCTTTCTTCTAGGTGACCCTATCAATTTTGACATGGTCAACCCTAGATTTGAACATGGATTAATTAATGGTTAAGTTAACTATTACATTATGATGTGTTAATTAGTGTGATTAAATGGATAATTAATGCATTGAAAAGTATGGGTACATCATTTTAATGTTAAACATGATTATGTTATAAATTTATGATGATATAATGGATTTGAAGGTGTAATGAGTTATGTTACATGATGTTGATTTAATTGTGAATATAGATTCATATGTTATTGCATTGATGTTCATGATGTCAGTCTAGTTATTAATTAATGGTTACTGACTCCTCTCTTGTTTCGAGTGTCTGAGTTGATGCAAGATCGATAGGATGAGAGTTTGGTTGAGATAGAGAGGGTTAGGCTCTCGGAAGGGGATGGTCAAATCATCCCAAGAAGCCTACATGCACACTTAGTTTAACATGATTTAATTTTATGCAACATGTTTCTTCTTCTAATTTTCCTTATGATAATTAAATAAGAAGGAAGTATGTCTAGGTTATAAATGATCGGTATAGGAAGGAATTTATTTTAATATGTTGGAGAGCATGTTGATATATGATTGAAAAGATCATTTGAGTAGAAAGATTGTTGAAAGAAGATTGTGTGTTTTCAATCATTATTTTGTCACTGATGTCAAACCTACTATATGTTGGTAAGACAATTGCTTATATGTTTCAAGCACTATCACTTAGTTGATGGATGAGGAGGATTTGATCAATAAGATGTAACAAAAGTACCTAGAGGAAAGGTTGAGTTATGATTATGTATTGAAGTGCAAGAATCAATTAAGATAGTGATAACATAATGTATTGATAATCTACTTAAGATTACAAGATGATTGGATACACTTAGAAAGTTCAAAAGAATAAGGTTGGACAAAGTTCATTTGCTAAGATTGACCAAGTTAATAGAAGGTGCCAAGCAAAAAGTCAGTTGGAGTCGAGTGAAAGCAATTTCTAGTGGATGCCGAGTAAACTAGTGGATGTCGAGCAAATTAGTAGGTGTTGAGCAAGATAGTAGATGTCGAGTGTTTTTTAATAGATGTCAAGCACTAGTAAAATCTAGTTGATGCCGAGTGATTTTACAATAGATGCTAAGTAACACGGTATGTGTTGAGCATCAGTAAAATTGATAATGTCGAGCTGTTGCATTATGAAAAAGATCAAAGATTCACCAAATAAAAGTTCACAAGTTTGTTTTCTTGGAACTTGTAAATCAGGAGGAAGATAAGACTGATGAGCTAGTGGCACAAAATCTTATTTAAACCATTTTTGGAGGTATATTCAATTAGATTCTAAGAGAAGTTTCTAGAGAAGGCAAGATTTCGGGTAGATACATTGTATCCTACCTAATCCATTGAAAACCCTAATTTCAAGATGGATAATGAGTAGGAAAAAGAGTTCTAATTTCCTAAATGTAGGGATATCTTGTCATGAAGCAAAGTTTAAGAGGTTGGAGAGTTTTCGATATGAAAATGTAACAAGGAGAAGGAAGAGGGTTTGCTTCATCAAGTGACCCAAGAGAAGAAGTCTGCAATGGCAAACAAAGCAAGAAGGCTTAATTAGGATGAATGCTTGAAGGGTGAGCAAGATGTCAGAACTGCAAAGATTGGAAGCCAAGCAGAGTTGAGGACTGAATAGTGATCTGTAAACTGCAAGTAAGGTTGTAAGTTTTATAAGATCAAACCTCTACTGTTACTTTCTAACAATTGTATTAGATTAGGGTAAATCCTTTGGAGAAAGGTTGACTTAACAGTCATTGGAAAATCTTTTAATAGGGTGGCATTCCAATTAAATGGCCTAAAGTCCTCTAAAAAGGTTCACTTTTAATAGGGTAATTGAAATCCCTTAACCAAGTCACATTTAACAGTGTGTTGTAACCTTTAAGAGGGTTGGCCTTTAAAAGGGCATCACTTCATAAGAGTGAAAAAGGAGTAGCATGTTACTAGTGGTTTTTTCCAAATTGGGTTTCCACGTTAAATTATTGTGTCAAGTGTGTTGATGGATATGTTGTGTTTTATGATTTATACTTCTACATGTTAATATTACAGTAACATATCAATTTTGGTTAACACACAAAGAATGCATCCATGGTTAAGAATGATATATGATTCACTGAATTGTGAAAAGTTTTATTTTGTACATGTGGACCTTGAATAACTAATTCACACCCCCCCCCCCCCCCCCCCAAAGTTATTCTAAAATAATTCCAACACAGCAATATAGTTTTAGTTTAATATATGGATATGCACATTTAAATGCTTGTTTTATATACTACAATTGTATTTTGTAGAGGGGGATGTGTACATTTATGTCATTGGTGGAGAGTTAAAAAAAAAACATAAAATAAAATGGAAGGGGATAATACTTGAAATTGGGTCATTTATGGGGGGAAAAAGGGTTAAAAGAGGTATTAATGTAGAGGAAGGGAATTACGGCTAGAGCAAGGAGGACAGAAGGAGGGGTTTTTAAGGAAAGTGCTAGAGCAAGAAGGATATACATAGACATTACACCAAGTTTCATTACTTGCAATGAGTTGTTCATTTTAGCTTAAAATGTCTACTTCATGTGTGTTATTGTCATTAGGCAATGTGTGTATCTTGCTAAACCATGGTGTGCCTGAATGTACATCTATTGTTTTTATTTTTCTTAAATCAATGGTAGTGTCTGTATAAATGTTATTTATGTCTTTGACTGTCGCATTCACAACATGTATAAGATCTTGAAAACTCAACAATTTAGTCAGCCTTTCCTGAGTTTGAGTGGAAGCTACTGGGGATGTAGAATGCTTGTGTAAGGGATTGTAATTACTAGTGTCCAAACCTTGTTTTTTTGGGAATTTTGGGGTGAAATCTATTATGTTTCACACTTCTTCATTTGCATGGATTGTAGTGTGGTGTCAATCATACCTCCTATGAAATGTAAAGGGATTTAATCATAGTTCATTCATTGACAATTAAAAGTCTCTATAAATTAGAGGTAAGATATAGTTTTTGAGAATAATATTTGTTTCTCGATAACCATTTGTTGCTAGATAGAAAAATTATACATTGACAATGAGAAGGTGACTTTGGATGGTTGGTAGTATGAAATCCGAGTCCCAAAAAATGCAATAGAGGGCATTTGACCATGGAGTGAAAATATTGGGGCTGACACTTGGCTATATTTGTTCCTCAACCTCAAGTTCTTTATGAGACTAACCTAGGTTCCAGATTTGTGTCCTTATATGTTGATTAGAAACCATGTTATAGAAAAGATAAGAGTATAAAGGAGTAATTGTGTGGAAATTTTCATGTGATACTTGAACAAACTCCATTCCTATTGACAACTAAACTCCGAGTTGGAAACCATAAATTCCCTAGAAGATTGCTTTATGATAATCTCATTTTTCTCTTTTGGGCTCAAATTTCTTTCTTTGGGAATTTTAAGCTCGGTATTCCAACATTAGTGAAGTGATGATTATTGTCTATGAAATTTCTTTGTATGTAATTGAGTTCAGATGGGTAGATACTAAAATGCAAATGTGTGTGTGTGTGTGTGTGTGTGTGTGTGTGTGTGTGTGTGTGTGGGTGGGTGTGTGTGTGTGTGTGTGTGTGTGTGTGAGAGAGAGAGAGAGAGAGAAATTCTATTAAAGCACTCTACTTAAATTGTAAATTGTTATTCATGATACATACGAGAATTAAAAGTGTTAGTAATGATTGTAAACATAGAACCATACTCTTGCAGTTGAACTAGTAATAGAAGGATACCCTTAAAACATAGTTTAGCCTCACACCAACATATGCTTGATAAATAAGTTTTTTGCAAATCTACCTCAAGAGCATTATAACATGAAGTTCATTTCTAATATACTTGTATGTGGAGGATGGTTACTTAAATAACTTTGTTCATTGGTTGTTGTTATATTCAAACATTTTGTATTTCCTGAATGAGGAGTCTATTACTAATATACTTCTTGATGAACACCTAAAGTCTTGAGATTGAACTAACACCAAACTTTTATAGAGTTAACCTTTGCACATTAGTGATTGTACAGACTATATATTCCTTAATAGTTCATGGATAAGGTTCTTACGTAGAGCTTACTACCTTTATGTAGATGGTTGAATGAGCATATACTTTCAATTTCATCTTAAAACTTAACTGGTTTGTTTAGAAATTCATAAAACATCTTAGGTTAAACTTGCACACTCTTTTAAGTATTGTTTTGACATTCTTTCTATATTGTTGTTACTGCTCTTAGTGAAATCTTAGTTCATAAATTACTTATGTTGTATACGAACAAGTAGACCCAGAGATAGATAGTTGTTACTTGTCGATGGACTGAGTGTTGATCTTTAAATCCTTATGGATGGGTGTAATGTGGCAATAGGAAGGGTGGGGATGGATGCCTTATGTTTTGCTTCTCTTAGCCTATCAAAATTCTGATAATATGATTCATTACATTTTGTCTCTATCTCAGTATTGTTGAAACATTTTAGCGGTTGGCCAAGCTATTTTATTTATGCATTTAAATTTTTATTTTTTTGACATGTAGGATATGTGTGTGACTATGCTTTCTTTCATTTTTTATTTTTTTTGCATGTGTAGATATGCATTAGTTTCAAAGAAATGTACATGTGGGTAGATATGTTATAGTTTTTATTTCACTGCATATGGGTATATGTGTAGTGTTCTTTTCTTTCCCTGTCACATTTTGTGATTAGGATGTTAGGCACATGGATGCATGTAGCATATTCATGGTTGCACCGGATCCATCTGATCCATCTTGTTTCGGGAAGCTAGGCTTCTCATACCAAGGTTGGGGAATTCTTCATGTCGAGAAGAATTTTGGGGGAGTAAACACTCTATGGTTGGCGAGGTAAAAGCGCCTAAGCCACATTCTCATCTTAGATAGTAGATAGATGATGTCTGATGGCTTTGGAGACCGGATACACTAAAGAATAAATGACAAGCTTCAGTAACCTTTCGCATGGCCTTGTACTTTTCATCTTAGCGATGATGCACCGTAACATTCAATTGATGTAATCTCTGATTATTGAGTAATGTAATCCTAAAATATTGAGATGCACTTTTCCTTTTGTATAATATGGGCATACATTGTAATTCAGCACCATAGATTATATGATGTAATGTTCATGCGATATAAATCAGCACGTTAGTGCTATGCTGAATTTGTTGATAAATTACTTGTATTTATCTTATTAGTTAATAGATAACGAATGAAATCTTGACTTTTCAACTCTAGTTGTGATTGGTTTCTTTTCAGCATTTTCCGTTCTTATGTGATGTGGCATTTTTTATTAAGACTTGTTTCTTACATCTATTATTTCCACAACATAGAATTCCCATCTTATATCGTAGGAATCTTCCTTCACTGAAATTTAAATTAATCTTTGGTTGAAATTGCTGACTAAAGATAATCTAATATTGGATTACTTTTCATTGTTGCATTCAATAATATCTTCAAATATAAATCGATTTACTGCAACAATGGGCCTCTCATACAAAATTAAATGAACTAGGCGTCCAATGTGTCTGAAGTCAACCGAGAATGATCTGGGAGTCCGCTTACCTCCAGATTTGGCATGATTTGGAGAGCCAAAATGGGTCTGCTAGCTTGGACTGCCTCTGTCAACTAGTCTGAAGGAGAAGTGGGGCCTCGTGGTTGAAGACTGACTTGTGATGAACAAAGCCCAAACTGGAGGTACGTGTACAGACCATGTGTTATAATCTTTTGTAGTGGTCGTGATGATTGTGATTGTAGTACGCGTGGAGATAGTTGTTGTTGTAGGGGATTGTAGCAAAGGGTCGGATGAGGAATTGTGTCGGGAAAGCCAATAATGTTGTGTCATGCTTCTGATTCAAAGAATTCAATTATCCATTCCATATTGTATTAGAATGTCTGATACAGTATCATATGTGATTGGCACGATAAACATATATTGTCGTCAACGAAAGCATGTCTCTCAAAAGATTTAATTTTTGGTTCATGCGCAAACTTCAATATATTGGGCCCAAAAGAAACTTTGTAATCTTCACTTCTAAATGTTGTAAATATTCAAAATAACCATGACACCTTTTATCACTTCAGTAGATGTCATCTCGCCAATTTCATCAAATATTGTCCCAAAAGATAAACTTAATTGCATCATACGATCATCCAGAATAAAATAACATTTATTCTCTCCCTTCCAGAATAAGATATTTCAGGTTTGTTCAAAATGGATAATGGGGGAGATGCTGAAAGAGACAATAATCACGATGAAACAGGTGACAGGTAAGACTATTTTAATAGAGCCTTAGTTTGCCAAGGTATCTCATATACGGTCTTGGTAGAGTAAGGATTTCAGATTCATTCATTACCACATATTATTTGGTCAAATAGTTTGAATGTATGCTTTCTCATCACGCTTTTGAACACATTAAATGTTGCAAAGCCTACAAAGGTTGATTCTATGAGATGGTTATGTGAAGCATTTTGTTATTGTTAACTATGTTGACGAGCCAATGATTCCAAATTCGGTCACGCAGGATCATGGACTTTCAGCTTCATTGGTGCTGGTTGAATTGCTTACAAAGCTTGATATATGAAATGATTCCTGCATGGCTAATAAGGCAATAGTTCTACAGTATGTGACTAGGTACTATATACCTGATAATTCTGTATATATTAAAATATTGTCCACTTCTTTCAATTCCCCATATTTATGATACTATTGCATGTACACTTTGTGTGTACTTAACGGTTCCAAATTTTGTACGCATGTCAAAATGAGAGTCTTTATCTGTGATCTTTAACAAGAATTTTCTTCAACCTTCTTTTATGGAGACCGATAGGGAATTCCAAACCTCTAGTATTATCATAGATTACCATTTTGAAATACAAACAAATGGCAGTCATTTACTTGTGTTACAAGCAATCTATAATTATGAATCAATTTCTTATATATCTATAAACTACATAGTCAAAAGGTTTCACTTCGTGTATGTATTTATTTCATATATTTTTCCCAGTTCCACCAATGATGTGTGGTGCCCTTCCAGCCTGTGATTCCTTTGTTATAGTATAAATGTTGAAGTTCAAAATAGTAGCTATCGTTAATTTTTATTTGCAGTCTGGTTCTACTATCAGGTTAAGTGAAAGGATCTCTTGAAATGTACTAAGCACTGTCATGTTTCAAATGCAGATTTGAAAGTTATATAAATATACAAGAAGAGACATCTCTTTAGTAATAAAATAATCAATCATTAATTAGACAATATTAATATAAAGTAGACATAAGAGGGTTTGTCTAATTGATGATTGACCAATAACCATAGAAGAATTGTCTCTACATCAATTCAATCCAACTAAAGCTACAACATTAACAGCAACATCACAAAATGATAGCTTTGTTTTGAAGATCTCAATGTCTTTTTCAAAAATGTTTACCTTCTTACCCGAATCTTCATTCTCCTTGTTGACTTTATCAAACAATTTTAAAATGTTCTTTAATTCAACATTTTTATTTTTAACCATTTCCAATTCCTCCTCGAGATTATCATTTTTGCATATTCTCTCATAAACATCCTTCCTCAATTCCATTATAGTTTCTAAAAATTTTGAAATACTCTTCTCCAATTTCATCAATTCATCTTTCAACACAACTTTTTCAGAAACCAAAATTTCATTTTCTTTCTTTACTTTTTTGCATGTCTTTGTCATTGAAATAAATAAAATTCTTACACAAATGAATTGCCTTTGTTGGTGAGCTCTATTCTTGGAATGCACAAAAAGGATCCCCTTTAATCACTCTTAACTTTATATCTTCTTTAGATAAATAAAAAACACTTATCTTCAATATTTTTGTTTTTCAATACTACCCATGATTTATGCTCTTCCACAACTTTAAAACTTTTCCCTAAATTATTTTCAACATCTTTATTTTCTCTTTTGTAATCAAAATCTCATTTTTTCATGTTCTGATATTTTTCAAAATATTCAGCCCAAAAAATCTCAGACGCTCTTTACACCCCAAGGTCTTCATTTGCACTGATACCAAATGTAGAATTTACAAAAGAATAAATTCTAAACATATTTCTTTATTGCATCTAAAGAACTAATTCTGAAAAGATTACAAAGGCTTGAATATATAAAGAACTCACACTTGGAGGAAAAAATGAGCAAAAAACTAGATACTCATGTATATAGACATGCTTTATTTGCAAGAGAATAAAGTTTAAAACAAATAAAACTCAATCTCAAATATATACATATTTCAAGGAAAAAGCCTACAACACAATAGTAACTTGTGAGCCTCTCATATGAGAGGTCTTAGGTTCAAATCTACCTTCTCTTAAAATATAATAATCATTAATTTAGGCTTTGATCGTTTATATATATATATATATATATATATATATATATATATATATATATATATATATATATATATATATATATATATATATATATAACACAATAGTAACTTGTGAGCCTCTCATGTGGGAGGTCTTAGATTCAAATCTACCTTCTCTTAAAATATAATAATAATTAATTTAGGCTTTGATCGTTTATCGATATATATATATATATATATATATATATATATATATATGTTTCAACACATTCTTTATTTACATAAAAACTGAAAAATTAACTAAAATATTTCTAAGAAAAAACTTTGTTTTTATCACCAACATCAATTATCAACAACATTGCATGTTCCAAAAGCTTTCAACACCACAACGTAGCAAGTCAATGATCTCCTATCGGTTATATAATCACTTAGTGAATTAGACTAAATTTAATGTCAAAAAGTGGAGGGGTTCACAGAAGATAAATTATTGCAAACTATTAAGGTAGCTACATATTATTCTTTAACTGCTCTCCCAAACAAATGAAAGCAACATGTCACAATGCTCTATTTTTCTTCATCTGACAGTTATTCTTTTAATATTTTAAAAAACAAAAATGTAAATTGAAGGGAATGATGATTAATTTTTTTATTAAATAATCTATTATCTCAAGAGGTTATTTAACTACTAAAAACTCATTCATAATTTATATTAGAAAATAACACAATTACAACTTCAGCAAAAACATGAAAAAAAAAATTGTCACACATTGACACTATTTTCTGACAATTTGTTCTTGGAAAACCCCTTAAAAGGAAAACTAGTTCTGCATATGAAAAATATTAGCAAATTAAGAGTTACAAGATTTCTTGCCTCTTATTGGGAGAACTTTCTTCCACTAATATGCTTCCACTTCTTTCCCTAACGCTATCATTGTACTCTTCCTAACACTACAAAATTGTTTGCTATCATTGCAAATGATCCTCAAAAAAATTATTCTCCAAATGCCCCATAGGCCCCTTTTATACTACCCTCATTGGAAAACCAATGGTCGAGATTAATTATCAATCAACGCTCGAGATAAAAACTCTCTCAAAACTAGAGTTGAACCATATGCAAGAAACTAGTAATCAAACAAATATTTAATTAACCTTGACCGAACAAGGATACTAGCAAATTTTGAAGCCATATAGCTTCGCATGTCACCATGCTAGTTGTTATGTATTTTGCTTCTACAAAACTCAGAGTCACAAACTCTTACTTCCTACTAAACCAACAAACAACTCCTAATCCTATGAAACATCACCCCAAAGTGTTACTTTTGTATATTGCACTTATTGTCCATTCTACATAAGTATAACCTATCAACTTGATTCCTTCACCTCAAAAATATATGATTCTGTACTCAAATGTACCACATGAATAGTGCAACACATGTTTAGTTGTTGTCCAATGTACTCCCTTTGGCTCAACCACCACCTGCCTAAGAGAGTTTACTACAAATGCTAATTTGGCCTGGTGTTTACCAAATATATAAGTGAACCAATCAACTATCTATATAAGGTGGGATCTACATCATTCTCCCATGATCACAGGTGTAGACATGGATTTGCAATTCATTCTAAATCTCTTCAAGTTATAATGCAATATTTCCCTTGACTAAGGAAAACCTCTCCATCTTTCTACCACACCACTCCTAGAAAGTAGTGCATAAGTCTCAAATCCTTCATCTCAAACTCTTCTACAAAGTCCCTCTTGCAATCCTCTATGAGCACTAGCAAACCTGTAAGAAACAAGTTGTCCACATATAGAACAAGAATGAGAACCTCACCCCCAACCACCAAGTACTAGAGGTTAGCATCTACCTCACTCTTCACAAAGCCCATTTCCTACAAGTATGTATCAATGCTCTCATACCACACTCTAGGAGCCTACTTGAGTTTGTACAAATCTCTCATCAATTTGTACATGTGGGCCTCTTTATAATGTGTTACAAAGCCTTCTAATTGTTCTATGTATACCTTCTCCTTGAATTCATCATTTAAGATAAGATAATATTAATGTCCAACAAGAGATCACAACATGGGTCTATGGGATAGGGAGCTTACAACCAAGAAGATAGCACCAAATGGTGCTGACAAAAGAGCAAGCACAAACCTAAAATAGAAGATGAAGAAGAGAGAAAGAGTCACCCCGAACAGGATTAGGGTTTAGGGATCCTTCCTCAAAGGGAAGAAGGACAACAATGAATGAGATGGACGGGGGCAACTGGGGGTTTTGTCTTGTTGATAAGTATTGTGGGAGGAGTGTCACTGGTGAAGAGGAACACCACGAGGTTGCATTGATCTAGACTAGTTGGTGTCAGAGAAACTATATGGTCGCTTCGTACCCCAAGTAGGAAGATGAAGGTCGTGATAAGTTGTACCTTAGTCTGGCCTGTCAAGAAAGATAGATGTAAAGTGTGGTCATGAAGTTGTATGGATTCACGAAGATAGAGCGCAAGAAAATGCTAATCTATGTACCTAAAGAAATCTAAGAGGGATCTGCCCTCTCTAAACAAACAATAGAATCTCTCTCTAATCTCATAGTATATAGGGCATCTGAAAAGGAAATGGCTCTCAGATTATGTCTCTGTTGTGCCAATCCTCTCTATCAATATGGTGGTCGATCTAAATCCAGAGTCGGTGAGAGCCCACCCTAAAGGAGCAAAGAGAGGTACGTAGGGCACAGGTCCACTGTCTATGTAAGTAGTTCAGGCACCAAATGATCTCATCTCGAATATCGAAGAAGTGCTCAGCATAGAGTGTCATCCTTAGGCGTAAACCCCTAAGAGGATCAACCTAGGTTTCAATAATATATTGTTTGTAGATGTCAAGTCTAACATATGTGTTCAACTCAAGTAAAATAAATGGAGAGAGGGAGACGGAGAGGTCAGGGGAGTGGATGGGAAGCATCTGTTCAAAATTTAAACCCGATTTCAGGTGGGAGTCCTCAAGGAGGAGGATCTTAGAAACCAGGTACAAAGGAGGGGTTTCAAGCAGAGTGTAGAGAGGCAAAAAATGGGGATGGGAACCCACGTGCTAATGGTGAAGTCCAAATCAAGCCAAAAATGCAACCCAATGTGGTCAAGCCAGGGAATCTTCCAACGAAATGGGCCTCGCTCTTCGGTGTCAAACCATCTGGTAAGTCATCTTTCCCTCCAGTTAAGATTGTATCAAGTCTGGAAAAGGGATCATGCATGATTGCTATTCTAGACGAATTAGTTGATCATAGCATAGCTTCGATGGCATCCACGCTATTTGGAAAGTTTATCGGTCAGAGAGCTAACATTGATGTGGTGTGGTCCTTCACCTTGAAGAAATGGCATCTTAAAGGTCAGGTTAGCGTTACTGTGATGGCAAAGGGGTTTCTCTCTTTTGACTTTTCCTATAATGAGGACATGGCTAATATTCTGTGTGAAGGGCCCTGGAGTATAGGACGGGAAACTTTGGTGTTGCAGAAATGGTCTTCAAAATTGGATTTAAATGAATCTTTTTTTCAGCAAGCTCCAGTATGGGTTCGACTCCTTGAGTTGCCCTTGGAATTATGGAACAAGGATGTTTTTATGGGTGTGGCCAATTCCTTTGGAGAACTATTATCAATTGATCATATTACTGCTTTTAAGAGCAGACTTACCTATGCGAGGATATGCATAGGAGTAAGGGAAGGGGATGATCTGCTGGAAGTGGTGTGCTTCGAATCTAAGCTTGGCACTCACATACAGCAGATGGACTATGAGAGTGTACCTTTTGGTCGCTATCATTGTTTTAAGACTGGACATAAGGATTTTCAATGTCCGAAAGCAAAGATGGACAAGAAGAAGAAGTCTCTCCCTTCCTCTTATCTCAATAGGGACAAGATAATTTGGAAGAGGAAGACCACCAGCATAGGCCACAAGCTTGATCCTATTATGGTTGGTCAGAAGGCTGGAGAAGTTAAGAAGGACGTTACACATAAGCCAGCACCTTCTATTGCTATAGCTTGGACCAAAGATAAGAAGGATGTTCCCCATTCTAAAGAGCATGCCCAAAAAACTTCAAATGGTGAAGTATCAGCAGATCTAAAGGAAAAGCCAGAGGCAAATGCCCCAGAAGGAAACCAAGTTGACTTTCATGAGTCAGAAGACTCTCAGATTGTGGAAAGGGCAGTAGATTTGCAATAGGTAAAGCCTATGATTAAAGATTGCAAGGGAGCTCCTCAACAGATTATGAAGGAAGCAGATCTGGAAGGGATCCCTGAGTCTGAAGGGAGAAGTGTTTTGGCCACCAAAGATGAAGAAAAGGATAGAGTTAATAAGGATATAATTATCTATCAAGGCCTAGAGGATAATTTTGTTTCCTCTAGAATAGGAGCTGAAAGTGTTGTGGAGAATGAGAAAGAATTTTTGATGAGGGTGCTCGATGATTGGGGGGATCATCCTAGAACTCCAAAGAAAGCTCAAATAGTATCTAGGTATTTGGACTCTGTTTTGGAAAGAGAAGCTTTTCTTTCCCCTAAGCCTAGGAAGAAAAATTGTAGAGAACCCTCTTTGGCCTCTCCGATGGAGACTAGAAGCAGCAGCAAACCGGATGTGGGAACAATGGCTAGAAAAGGTAGAAAAACAGAGAAGCAAACCAGAGAGGAGGAGACCAGAAGATGTTTGGAGAATGGGCACCAGAGAACTCTTTCGGAGTGTTCCAAGAATGGAAAATGAAGATCATATCATGGAATATAAGGGGCTTAAATGGAGCCCACAAATAGGAAATTATAAGGAATTTGATCAAAGATCAAAGACCTGATATTTTGATGATCCAAGAAACTAAGATGAAAAAAGAATCTCTAAGGAAAATTAAGTTTAGTAGCATGATGAGTGGGGAGGCTTCGGATGCAGAGGGTGCATCTGGTGGTCTGCTAACCCTGTTTAATACCAAGCATTTCAGAGTTGAAGCAGTGTTTAATAAGGGTAATATTCTTCTCTGTCATGTTCGTCATATTCAATCCAATGAAAATTGGTTTTTGCTGAATTTATATGCTCCTAACAATAAAAGAGATAGAAAAAATCACTGGACTAAAGTAGGAAACCTGGTGCAAAGTAGTAATTTAAAGAAACGCATCATTATTGGAGATTTCAACACTCTTCTTGTGGATGGGGAGAAGATGGGTGGTCTGATCGCGGACTGGGAAAGTAAACAAGACCTCTCTAGCTTCATCAATGGTTTGGCTTTTCTGGATCTGGATCTTATGGGAGGTGCCTTTACTTGGTCAAACAAATGCTTGGGGCAGGACTGCATCCAGGTCAAATTGGACAGAGCTTTAATCTCCCCTGATTGGTTGAAGTCTTTCTCTTGTAGGCTAGCTCTCCTGCCTAGAGTGGGATCTGATCATTCTCCTATCTCCCTCTCGGTTGCTCCTATAGAACCTAGAAGGAACCCCCCCTTCAGATTTGAAAAAATGTGGACTTCTCATCCTAATCTTTTAGATAAAGCAAAATTTTGGTGGGGTTTAGAAGTGGAAGGCACTGCTATGTTCAAAGTTGCCAGGAAACTGAGTAATGTTAAGAGAATCGTTAAAGTTTGGAATAAGACTTATTTTGGCCATATCTTTCATGAGAAAGATGTCTTGTTTGACAAACTTATTTTTGTTCAAGCCTCTATTCAATAGGACGGGTATGATGAGCTTAATAGGGAGGCTGAGTTGTCTATTCTTACTGACTTACATAATATCATCAGCAAAGAGGAGAAGTTTTGGAGGCAAAGATCTTGGGTCAACTGGCTTAAAGATGGTGATCAGAATTCAAAGTTCTTTCATCTAATCGGCCTCAAGCATAGAGCTAATAACAGAATTGTTGGCATCATGAAAGGGCAGGATCTGCTGACTAAGGAGAAGGAAATATCAGCTGAAGTTGTCTCCTTCTCTTCTCTCTTGTCTTGGGATCCTCTTCTGTCAAAGGTGGACCAAGAAGACTTGGTTGTTTCTAATCCTCAGATAATCCAACCTCATCATAACTTAATGCTTCGAGCCATTCCTTTTGATGTTGAAGTTCGTAAAGCTCTCTTTTCCTTGCCTACGGATAAATCTCCTGGCCCTAATGGGTTCCCTACCTTCTTTTTTCAGATGTATTGGTAGGTGCTGATGGATGATGTGGTGAAGGCGGTTCAGGAATTCTTTGGAGCCAGGAGCATTCTTAAGGAGATGAACTCCACTTTGCTGGTCCTCATCCCTAAGGTGCCCGGGGCTAACTTTTTGGACAAGTTCAAACCGATTAGCTTGTGCAATTCCTTTTACAAGATTATCTCGAAGGTTCTTACCTCTAGGTTGCTCAAGCTCCTCCCTTTGATTATATCGCAGCATCAAACGAGTTTTGTCTTGGGCAGACAGATTTTAGACTCTGTCATGATGGTGCACGAAGTGATCCACTCTATGGAAGCTGGCAAATGAGAAGGGATGCTACTTAAACTGGGCCTATCTAAAGCCTATGACCGAAATGATTGGACTTTTCTTGATATGGTGCTCAAGGCTTTTGGGTTTGATTTAAAAGTTTGTCAACTGATATCTCAGCTTGTCTCTACATCCTCTCTTGATGTGTTGGTTAATGGAGCTCCTTCATATTTTTTCAAAACCTCAAGAGGACTACGGCAAGGGGATCCTCTCTCACCAATACTCTTCATTATCTTGGCTGAATGTATGGGAAGGCTTATTGAGAGAAAGAAGAAAGAAGGCAGAATCAAAGGGATAAAACCTTCCTCTAAAAGTGATCATTTCTCGCATCAGCATTTCGTTGATGATACTATCATGGGGGGGAAGGCTTCTATGAAGGAGGAAAAAGCCATGAAGGATGTCCTGGATATCTACTCTAGAGGGTCGGGCCAACTAATTAACTAGGAAAAGAGCTCTTTATATTTTATTAATACCCCAGAGGACAGACAAAGGAAAATTTCTAGGATTCTGGGTTGTAATGTGGGAAAGTTTCCCTCTACCTACCTTGGGCTTCCTTTGGGTCCGATTTCTCCTAACTCCTTCTGGAACAGTATTATGGATACGTTCAGCAAAAAGCTTGTTGGCTGGAAAGGAGCTATTCTCAGTCAAGCTAGCAAATGTTAGTTGGTTAAATCCATCCTTCAAAATTTTCCACTATATGCTTTAAGCCTCTTTGTGATTCCAGTTAAATTCGCGAAGAGGATGGAGAAAATTCAGAGGGATTTCTTATGGACAAGAGTTGAAGGGGAAAAAAGATACCCACTAGTTTCCTGGGACAAAGTTTGTCTCCCTAAGAATTATGGAGGTCTTGGCATAAGGAAGCTTACTCATCTTAATAAGGCTCTTTTGGCAAAGCAATTATGGTGTATCTTCAACAGCACTAAGGAATGGAGAGACATCTTGGTCAACAAGTACATTAAGAGCCCTTCTATTCAGTTCACCCTTTTTAGCAAAGACATTCCTAGAGGATCAGCTATCTAGAATGGTTTTCTGAAAGCTAAGGACCTAGCAAAGGCAAAAATATCTTGGAAATTGGGGAATGGGGAGGATATCCAGTTCTGGTCTAATAGTTGGCTTATTCAAGGCCCCCTAATGAACAATCATGTCTATAATGTCTGGGTGAACCATTGTATTCAACTTTTTGGGCTGAAAGTCTATAACTATAGGAACAACTAGGGTTCGATAGATTTGTCTATAATCTCTGATCATCTAAATCCAATCATGTTAATGTTAAATGCAATGGCTCTCAGCAACAAGAGGGATGAAATGATTTGGGGGGACAACTCCAGTGGAAGTTACTCTATTGCTTCTGGGTATATGGCTCTTTGGAGCTTAAAAGAGAAGCCGCCTTGGTCGAAAGCTTGCATCCCAGGCCTCACTCCTAAAATCAATATATTTTATTGGTTGGCCTTACAGAACAAAATTCTCACTCAGGATAACCTTATAAAAAGAGGACAGATTTTGCCAAGCAAATGTAGTTTATGTAAGAACCAGCTAGAAACATTCAAGTGTTCCTTCTCTAGGGAGGTATGAGACTTCTTGACCCAAGACTTAGGGATTAGCTAGTGCATGCCAGATAATCTCCTGGATTTTTTCTGCCAATGGAAATCCTAGTTCAAATCCCCTATTTTGCAGGAATTAGGAACCTAGATCTTACCCCACTACTGTTGGAGCATATGGAAGGAGAGAAACAATAGAATCTTTAGAGATAGAGAGGAGCCATCCATTGTTCTCGAGAAGAAGATTCACAAAAATATAAAGGAAAACTACCTAGTAAGGAAGGGGGGAGATATCGAAGTGGGCAGTAGAAAAATGGAGAAGGAAAAAGAAAGAATGTTAAAAAGACAAGAAGCCAAGTGGCTTCTCCCCCCAAAAGGATGGCATAAAACCAATTTTGACGGGGCCTCTAAGGGAAATCTTAGCTCCTTGGGATGTGGAGGCATAATTAGGAATGAATTCAGGGACGGAGTAGCGGCCTTCTCTCTCTTGCTAGGATTCCAAACTAATCACTTTGCGGAAGCAAGTGCGGCCTGCCATGTGGTGAAACTAGCTTTTGAAGTTGGAGTTACTAATCTATGGCTTGAAGGGGACTCGAATAACATTATTAAATGTTTAAATGGCAAATCTCATTATTCATGGTGGACTGCAAATCTTATTGATGAGACACGTGAGACTTGCTAAATTTGATAGAGTCCATGTCAGTCACATTTTCCGAGAAGCAAACCAGGTAGCAGATTGGTTCGCAAATAAAGGTGTCCAGTCTAGCCAAAAAATGACATGGCAACTAGGAAAGAGTTTTTTGGTGTATGTTAAGAGCCTAATCAAGTTGGATAAGATCCAAGGGAGTACAGAGGAGATCAATCTGCAATTATGAATAGGAAAGGCTTATCGGGAAAGGGTACGAATCTTAAAGGTTGTATTGGTAAATGCAAGAAGTGGGAATTATTATAGTTTATTCGGCATGCTTTATGGGTCATTTTTTGCATTTGTAACCTGAGCAACGACAAGGCTTATTTCTTCAATCTCTCTCTAAAACACAAAGAACCCTATTAGGTGGTGAGGTTTCAGAGGGCAGTGCTTATGAGAATTATGGGAGGGCAAAGTGTCGATATGGTGGGTGAAAGGTGCAGAAAAGAACCGGTGGGAAAAATGGAGAAATGGAGAAGCAGGGAGAAAGTGTGGGAGAAGCTGGTTCAGGGTGGGATTTCAAGGTATATCATGAAGCTGCATGGTTATGACCAAAATGTGACTAACAGCATGGTCAATTCATGGAAGGATGGTAGAGTCAAGGTGAATGGGATAGCTTTTCTGAACGGAGGAGGTGATTTTGGCTATCACTGAGATTCTAATGGTGGGCTTTAAGTTCTTTAGGGACAAAAAGCTTTTGACCAGTGTAGTGAAGGACTTTGCCGACAACTCTAAGGAGTTGAATTCCCTGAAAAAGAGTGATACATTTTATGATTTGAATTCTATAATGAAGATTTGGAGGTATGTTCTACGTGTTGTCATTGAATACATTACTCTTGACCCTAGATTTGATCATATTCGCACCCACCATTTCATTCTTTTGAATCATTTTCAGCATGTTAGCAAAGTTTCTTTCCCTTTCTATTTGTTGAACTCTATGAACAAGGCGGTGTCAAGCCTCAAAAAGAAACCCTCTGCTAACCTTGCTTTACATGAGGGGCTATTACTGCTCATCTATGAGCACTTCAAGGCTCAGATGATAAGTAACATTCCTTCACAGGTTGGGAATGAGGAAATCGAAAGCTCTAGCTACTCCTCTAACTCAGATGATATACAAAGCATTAGTTCTGAGGAAGGGGAGCTTTCTTTCTCTGGTAAAAAAGCAACACCTAATGTAAAGAAGTCGCCCTCCCCCATTACCCCTAGAAGAAAAAGCCTTAGAGATCATGGTCAGAAGAAGCTTGGGAATGAGGAGCAGGACAACTGTGATGAAGAGGAGGTTATGGAGTCTAAAGATGAGGAAAAGGAGAGGCAGGAGGAAAAAAAGGAAACCTAGGGTGGGAAGAAACACAAGAGGGTGGGCACAGAGGATGAGAAGTTGCAGCAGGACCCGAACTCTTCTCTGCTCCCTCTCTCCCCTATCAATCCCCAAGCCCACCCAGAGGAGCAAATAAAGGATAGTTTTGGAGCTGGGGGGGCGGGGGGGTGCTGGTCAAAGATAGGAGGAAAGCCTGGAAAAATTTTAATGTGAGGACTTCAAAAATGGGTATTTTCAGAGAAGTGATGAACCTCCAAATCCTGGTGGACAGCCAGGAGGAACCGCGTCTTGAAGAGCTCATTAACCCTGTGATTGTGGCAATCTCTGATAATGCTAGGGAATTTGGGATGAACCTCTTGAACAGTGTCCGCAACAACATGATAGACAATTACAGGTCAATCAAGTGGCTTTTTCATGAGTTGGAGGAGGTGAAGGAGAAGGTGGGTCAAATGGAAGTAACCAGGAATCTAAAGGGCCTAGAGAAAGGGACAGATTATGATGATAGGCATAGCCTAGCAGATAGGAGGATCCACAACCTGGAAAATTACAATCACAATCTGTCGAGCTAGATGATCTCACTGCTCAACTCGATTAATAACAACATTCTATCTTTAACTGATTAGCTTAAAGATAGAGGCATGTAGGGGGATGTGGATGGAAAAGACAGGGGTAAAGCTAGATCTGATGATGATAATAGCACTAGTATCACTTTTTCTACTCTGGACCAGGAAGAACACAGGACTCACCAGCACGAGGCTGAGGAGAACCAGATGGCCCAGGAGGCTGCCCAGGTCATGCAGGAGCTGGAAAGAAAGATCGTGGATTAGTTCATGTCTTTTCCTTTTTCACTGGCTTTTTGTTCTGGCTTTTGACTATTTTGTTTGTCTTGTATTTTCTGTTTGGCCTTTCTTTGGCCTTTGTTTATTTAGTTGGCCCTAGTGCTTATTATCAGCCTTTAGACTTGTTACTTTTGTGGTTGGGCTTCTAACACTTATTTTCAGCCTATTATGTTTTAACTCTCAGGTTTCAGAATCCCTATAAAACCTATTTATCTAATCAAAAACATATGTGTTCAACTCCTGCCAAAAGGGGAGGAGGTGAGTTGGAGCATCTAATGAGAACTAGTAGGGAGGGAGATGGTTGATGTCTATCCCGACTGATCTCAGTAGGATAGTAGCCAAAGTGTACCAACATCGAGCCCTAGAGGCGAGATCGGAGTTTGTAATAGCAACTTAAGAGCAATATGCCAAGTGAGGGTATCTATGTTGGCCTTCAGCAGAGTCTACAAAGCCACGAAGGCAGTGAAGGAACCAGATCAAGTCAAAAATGGCAACAAATCTAAAAGGGTGGGCACCAAACTCAACCAAAATAACACTATGGGGGTGGATCTTTGGTATCTAATAATTCATTAGAGGAGCAAAATCTAGATATGCTCAATCGAGGCTCAATCTGAGTCTAAAAGGGAAGGCCCCCATACCACCAAACCATAGAGCATTGTGAGTCTGACTAAGGAATCCATGAGGGATAACTTAGTCAAGATGTCCTAGAAGTGATGTGTAGAGCATTATCTCTCAAGCATGGTAAGGGAACCCAATGCTTTGCAAATCTAAGGCTGAATGGTTGGTCGTAAGCTAAAACGGGGCCCAAAAAACTTAACCCCAAGGTATGTGTAAGATGAAGCAATCTCAACTTCCCGACCCAAGAAGTGGAAATGAAGGATGTTGTCTTGGCATCTATTTGATGGATTTGTCATCACATTTGTGTTGCAAATGAGATCACAACTCATATAGAAGTACAGCTCGCCACTGTAGAAAATGTCTCCTCATAGTCTATTCCCTTCTAAGAGAACCCTTTTTCCACAAACCTTGCCTTGTATTTCCTAATTGTACCATTTGCATCGTGCTTTATCTCATAGATCCAGCATGATCCAACTATTAACTTATCTGTTGGTCTAGCTACTACCTCCTACACATCATTTTGCATTATCGAGGTATATTCCTCAACCTTAGCATCTCACCTTACCTAATGGTGTGCAACATCCTAATAGTTGCAAGGCTTACTATCTACCAATAGATTGACTAATGCCGCGTAATCATTGAACTTGCTTGTCTCGTATTCTTCATAGTAGCTCCCACAAACTCCTGAGTATCCATTTGCATCTCTTGAACCTCACAATTCCCACTGCCAACTATAGAGGATGGAATATCAACCTCTGTGTCTTCTTGATGCATTTTTTGTTGCACTGGTTCCTCCATATCATGTGAATCTTCACCATCTAAAGCCTATGTTGGTAATAGTAACTATACTTGAGCTTTGTTGTCCTTGACTTGGTTATCCTTACAGCATCTGTTGGTTGCTCACTCTGATCATCTACTAGCAAATTTTTGGACCTTATAAATGCCTCGTCCTCCATGAACTTTACATCATGCTTGACTATAATTCTTCTGGCCCCTAAAAATCCTATATGCCCTTGAGGTTTTATCGTATCCAAGTACCCCCTCTCTACAATTTGATTTAACTTGGTATGTGTATCATTTGGAATATGACAATATGCCAAACTCCCAAAAATCTTAAACTGACTAACATCTAGCTTCTTACCTGTGAAAGCTTCCTCTAGTGCCATCTTTCTTAGCATTTTGTATGGAACCCTATTCTAAATGTAAATTGTTGTACTAAATGCTCATGCCCATAAGTAGTGGGGCATGTCCTAGTCATGTTGCATAGCTCTTGTTGCCTCCGATATTGAACAACTCTTCCTCTCAACAACTCAATTCCACAATGGATATCATAAGGAACAATTTGCTCTCTCTTTATTCCTTCCCTAGTAAAGAACTCCATCAAGTCATTTCCTTTGTACTTGCTTCCATTGTTTGATCGAAGAACCTTATTGAGTTCTCCTCAAGAGCCTTGAACTTTTGGAAGCGACTGAAACCTCATCCTTGGTCTTCAAGAAGTATATTCCGGTCTTCCTGGAGAAATCTTCAATAAAAGTAACATAGTACTCATCCTCTAAGAGACTTTGTCCACATTGATCCAAATACATCCAAATGTACTAGATAAAGAACTCCCTCATATTTGGTGTCACTCCTTGGAAAATATGTTTTTGCAAACTTCCCTAACACAACCTTTGCATACATCGTCAAGCTTTGTGCTCACCTTTGGGACACATGTCATTGTCTCACATAGCAATTTAAGTGCTCCATGATGAATATGGCCCATTATCCTATGCTATAGCTCTCCAAGATATCTAGGATTACTACTAGTCATGAGTGCCTTAGGAGTATCAAACTACAACCTATAAAGGTGATCACTCCTAACTCCAATAGTTATGGGTGTTTTCGAATCCGTATGCTTGATCAACTCATGTGCCCCTCTAAAGAGTACATTATACCCCTTATCCTGAAAGATAGATGTGGAAATTAGATTCACACTTAAGCCTAGCACATGATAAACATCATTAAGTGGGATTATCTTTCCATTCTCCCTCTAAAACTAAATAGTCCCTTTCCCAACTAATTTGAGTTTGGACAAATTCTCCATAGAAATCTAGATATTGTTGCCCTTATAATTGGAGAAGTACTCTCTAACTTTTGTCATGTTAAATAATGTCCCACTCTCTATATACCAAGCACACTATGAGGTTGAGCTAATCATACAAGCTATGAATGCCAACTCATCTTCCATTCTATTAGACAGCTCTTCTACACTTGCTGAAGTTGTCGCTTACTTGTTTCCCATCTTCCTTTGTGGGCAATCACTAACATAGTGGTCAAACTCGTGACAAGCACTACACTCGACCTTAGATAGGTCCTTCTTCTTCTCAGTTTGTGAGATCCTTTGCTAGACCCTTTTTTTCCTTTCTCTTTTTTGGCTAGGGCAACGTTTTCTTGTCCCAACTCACTTTTATGATTCTTGTTGGCCGCATTGACAAGACTTAGTCTAAACTCCTATGTGAAATCAATAATCCCAACTCAGTAAGGTGTCTCATCAACTAACAACTTGAACAAAGACATCTCATAGTTTAGTAAACTCATTTAGGGCTATTTGTACCAATTCATCATCACTATGGATATCTCCAACAGTTGCTAACGCATCCTGACAAGTCTAAGCCTGGCAAGGTAACTTGTGACATTTTCTCCCTTGTTCATCCAAGTATTCTTCAACTTTTCTTTGAGAATCAACTCCATATTAGTGGTAGCATTCCAGTACACATTAAGAATGGCATCCCACATTTTTTTCATTGTACCTAGCTCCGAGATATATGTAACAATATGGTCCTTGACACCATCAAGGATTATCCTCCTCGCCTTGGCATTGTCCTTCATGTATGATGCAAGCTATGTTGGATCTATAGGTATAACTACAACACTGGTAACATAATCCTTGATACCATTTTCTTCCAGCAATAAAGAAATTTTGGCCTTCCAAACACCAAAATTTGAGACACCATCCAATTTGTCATAATCTCTCAAACAAGTTGACGCTATCTCAAGGGATAAAAGCAAATTGTAATTATAAAGAAGTCAACTAGGTTTTATAAACCCTCAATTTTCTTTCCTAGGGTAAATATTTTCTACCCTAAACACAACCTAGATACCATCTTAAAAATACTAGTGCAGTCACCAACTATTAATCTCCTATCTTCAAAAGATTATTTAACTATTAAAAGTTAATCCACAACTAATATTGAAAGATAACACAACTACAACTTCGCCAATAAAAAATGTGTAAAGAAATATGTAACGCAATAAAACGATATTTTTGGAGAAATCATCCCTATGAAAATCCTAAGGGGAAATCAGTTTTGCAAGTGAAAAATAGATTGCTCACAATGCAAGATTATTTGGTGTCACTGCAAATACATTTGCTAACACTACAAATGCTTCTCAAGCTCTTGTTCTCCAAATACCCCCTAACCCCCTTTTATACTACTATCATTGGCAAACCAACAACCAAGATTAATTCTCAATCAACGGTTGAGATTCATAAGATCTTAAGAGCATTAACAAATTAGTTTCTAGGTGCTTCCAAAAAGAAGTTGATTATTTAATAAATAATTGTCCCTGCTCTAACAATTTTTTCAGTAAAAATATTATTTATTAAATTCTCCAAGCTACCAACAATATGGACAAATAATTCTTCAAGCTACCAAACTAACTCCTATTCCTCTCGTGTGGACATAGATTATCACTTCAAAGAAAGTATAAAATATATTTCTTGTGATTAATAGTTATTATACTAATAGTTGTTATTATTATATTATTTTAACGTTGCATATCTTTAAATATTTATCAACCAAAATTAGATTATATTAACCATCAAATTTATAAAAACTTAATAATTAGCATTGTCACTAGAGACAAATATTATTATATTATGCTATGCCAATAACACAACCAAAACAACACAAATATGCCTTGTTTAATCATTATCCATCCACATTCACTTGAAGAACATAAATAAGCCATCAATCACTTTTTTGTTTTAGATTAAGGTAAAAGCAAGTTTTGAAGGGCTCTGAAACCCTTTACAACAAAAAGAAAGATAAATCATGAAGCACTACCAGGTATTATAAGGACTTGAAACCAACTGAACATCTAAACCAAGTTTTACAGGGACTTGAAACCAACTGATATGACTAAAAAAAGCAACCAGAAAATACACTGGAACCTAGAAAGTAAACAAACTGGTAAACAAAGCAACCAGAAGAACCTCCCAAAACAGTAACCAACATACCAGTACCACAACCAGCACACCATCACAAAAAAAACCAATCAGAACAAGGGAACTTATGATTTTCCTTTTAATTTAAAGTCTCCCTTGCGTGACCGGAGGTTCATATCTATAGGGGGAGCAAAAGGCTTAGATTTCTTTCTTTTAACCTCAATCCAACCGTCCTCAACCTTCGTAGCCTCAACAACCCAAGCCTCTGAAGAAATAGAACAATGGAACCCAAGGGACACAGAAGCCACAACAATCTCCCTAGGAGAATTAGAAGATGATTGGCCCCCAGGAAGAGCATTTGATACAGGAGTAAAGATCGAGGAGAGGACATCGTCCTCTACCATAGGCACTGAATGATCGCCAAAAGAGACCACAGTGTGAAAAATCAACTATTGCAGTCACTGATTATTAATCTCCTATCATAAACGATTATTATACTGCTGAAAATAAATTCTCAGCTAATATCGAAAAATAACACAACTGCAACTTCACTTATAAAATACGGAAAGAAATGCGCAACACAATGAACACAATATTTTTGGACAAATTGTCCCTAGAAAAACCCCTAAGGGAAAACCAGTTCTACAAATGAAGAATTATATTAAACTTCAGCAAATCAAGAGATACAAAATTCCTTGCCTCTCGCTGGCAGAACTCCGACAACCTCCTAATTTCTCCCGTTGATATTCCCCACTGTTATCCCCACGCTAACATTGCGCCCTTGCTAACACTGCAAGACTGTTTGCTAACACTGCAAACGTTTCTCCAAAACTTCTTATCCAAATGACCCAATGACCCCTTTTTATACTACTCCTGTTGGTAAACCAACGACCGAGATTAAATCAAATCAACGGCGGAGACTAAGACAACTCGACAGCCAATAATAGAATTGGTTGCAAGGTGTCCAAAAAGGAATCTCTAAAATTAGTAAATAATTATCCTTGCAACAACCATTTACTAATTCTTGGCAAGTGGACAAACAGTTGTCCAAACTACCCATAAATAGTGCTGCTATACATAAATAAGGACGAACAGTTGTCCAAGCTACCCATAAATACAACTGCTATTTCCGGGTCAGAAATAACAGCTGTCCAACTACCAATAATTAACACAGCCACAGAATCCACAGGAGCAACCAAGGATTTTTTCACCGTATAGTGCTCAGAAGAGGCCCCTGACCACCAAGAAGGTGGCCGCCTTGATTTGGCCTTCCCAGCAACACAACGAGCAGCAATGTGACCTATCATGTGACGATTCTTGCAACGAAAAGGGATGCCTTCAAAATTCAACATTTGAGTCCAAGAACCCCTCGGAAAATCCAAGCAAATCGCCTTAGGAAGGCCCTTAGAAACATCCAACTCTACAAGAATTCGTGCACACGCCGAATGGAAAATATCTAAAGTATCAGAATCCACATATAAAAAATCACCAATAGCATTCCCAATAGTTTCAAAAATAAAATCTTGCCAAAGATGCATCGGGAGATTTGGAAGCCGAACCTAGATAAGGAACTTATTAAAGGACTCTGAAAGTGGATCAAAATCTATATGCCACAATTTGGCCATAAGTGGATATCTGCCCTGCCAGGAAAAACTATTATGACACAAAATAGTCTTCCTGTCGTTAGTACTTTCAAACTTAGCTATAAAGAAGCCTTTTGCAGATGGAAAGATGTGGACATTATTGTCTATAAATGGTTCCCAATGCTTGAAGATCCAAGCGTGTAGATCAGCAAGCTAGGGCCAAAAACCCCGAAAGCGAAAAATGGCTGCAAAAGAAGAATGATCTTCGACCGTATGGAAAACATCTTCAACTATTTCTGGGTCTAAAGAAACCCTAATAGGCTTTAAAACATTTACAGGGGAAACATGAGAAGGCCCAAATGAAACGGCGTGAGGGATAGCACCATGTAATCCAACTTCAAAGGCAGCCATCTCTGCAAAAGTCCTTCCCCCAGAACCAAGAGAACGAGGGGCAGACGGAGAAGAAAGGGTGCCAAACCCAGAACCAGGAGACCCTGAAACAGAACGAGGGGCAAACGGAGAAGGAAGGGTGCCAAATGCAACCCTACCCCCACCCGTAGCACGCCCACCACCACCAAAACATGCAGCGCCTTCACCCGAATGACAAGCGGGAACACAAGCCGACACATTTTCAAACGCAGAAGCAGCGAGAGTGGGAGACATAGTATAAGTTACGCTTTGCCTCACCAAATTACAATAAAATGTTATTACCTCAATCACTTTTTTGTTTATGTTTACAATACAGGTAAACTAAATCAATGCATACAGACAATGGAAATACAAACAGCATAACTCTTTAGATTATTCGCATATGCCAAAATATTACATTATGCGTGATAAGATAAGATGATAGAAGATGTTTTACAATGATCCCAGACGGGGTATAAATACTACCCGCCGAACCTTCCCGAAGGAGTCTGTCGGCCACAACATTATATCCACTACAAACTATTTACCGATGATGTCGGCTACAGAATACGAAAACACTGACGACAATCACCCCATTGGCTACACAATGTTTACCGATGACAGTTTATTGTTGGCATGTTTCGATTATAATCAGGAATCAAAACAAGAAAGCCTGACCCTTGTAAAACAAAGAGTCCAGAAGCTATCAGAAGACCAAACACTACTCAAGGGCAGTTGCTGTAACATGTCAAGGCCAGTGGCTGTTACTTTTGTTATTGGCATGTTGATAAGACATGATTTGTGATATATTTTTAAACTCGGTATACCACAATCTTTGAGGACAACACCAGGAACACATTAAAAAGTCACACATAATGGTGGAAATTTCTTTAACATGCCCATGCAGCATTAGCAGATTCAAGAGTTTTAATCTGTATATGTTGACAACTGCATGTTTTAATTGTCAATTAGTGTTCCTTTACAACATGTAGTGTTTAAAGCACCAAAAGGAATAAAATTGGCAGAATCCCCTTAAATTTTTAGCAGATCCTACAGTACCTGCCTAAATCGATCGTACTTGCCATAATCTCTGCATGAGGGCCCCCATCTACAAGCATGCAATGTCAAACGAAAAATATAACCTGTATATCTTCAAATTTATGTCTGTGCGCTCTAATATAGTATACACCTTAAAAGCCATGAGATTTAATGGCTAACATTAAATTATTTCAGGCTGCATTTAAGGTCTCTCATTCATTGAATCAAGTCAACTAAGCACGGTGAGTGATATGCCAAGCGGGATAATAGTTGGCATTATCCAAAACAACACAAACATGCCATGTTAAACCACTGTCCATCCACATTCACTTGAAGAATATAAATAAACCATCAATCGCTTTTTTATTTATTGTTGGTATGTTTCGATTATAATCAGGAGTCAAAACAAGAAAGCCTGACCCTTGTTGAACAAAGAGTCCAGAAGCTGTCAGAAGATCAAACGCTACTCTAACAAGGGCAGTTGCTGTAACATGTAAAGGCCAGTGGCTGTTACTTTGTTATTGGCATGTTGATAAGACATGATTTGTGATATATTGTTAAACTCGGTATACCAGTCTTTGAGGACAACAGCAGGAACACATTAAAAAGTCACACATAATGGTGGAAATTTTCTTTGCATGCCCATCCAGCATACGTTAACAGTATATTACCATAAAATTGTTAAGTTTTAATTTTGACAACTGCATGTTTTAATTGTTAATTAGTTTTCCTGTACACCGTGTAGTGTTTAAAGCACCAAAAGGATAAAAAATTGGCAGAATCCCCTTTAATTTTTAGCAGACCATACAGTACCTACCTAAATTGATCGTACTTGCCATAATCTCTGCATGAAGACCCCCATCTACAAGCATACAATGTCAAACGAAAAATATAACCTGATCTCTTCGGAAATTATGTCTGTGCACTCTAATATAGTATACACCTTAAAAGCCATGAGATTTAATGGATAACATTAAATTATTTCAAGCTGCATTTAAGGTCTCTCATTCATTGACAATCAAGTTAACTAAGCACGGTGAGTGAGATGCCAAGTGGGCTAATAGTTGAATAATATTTTTGCATTCAAGATATGCTTGAGAATAGACAACTTATTATTTGTTTATTTAATGGCACAGCTGCTACTAGTTTTAATTAAGATTTATTCATGTGTTGTTTTGTCTTTCCAGTCAGGCACGTGCTCACACATGTGCTTAACACATTATATGTCAATACTTGCCCCTTCTGTGCAACAAATTCATTAAAATACAACAAAACAGAAACCATTTCCATGAGAGATTCTTACCTTCGTAGTGGTAGACCATAGAAATTGTAAACATGGAAAATCAGACATTGGAGTTTTACTCAAAGACCATTGCATGCCCTAAATAAGAAAAATTATAAAGATGATCTGCAACTTTGGAACATAAGAAAATGAACATTTCTAGAGAGGAAAGTGAGTTAATCATGAATTTGAAATCAGATTGAGAAAGCTACACAGGGCACTGCAGTTTCTCACAGTTAAATTAGGACTAACGGAAGAACAGTCTTTCAAGACACTGGAAAGGATGCAATTTACAGAAATATAGCTATCCTCTCCCTCAAAACACCAGGGAAAGGATGAATTTTATCTCAACAGATACTGAAAACATTCTTCAATGATGCAGTCCTATACATGAGTGACCAGTCTATGATACAAATAAATTGCACTTTCCTCTTTTTCATCAATGCCCTAGGCAACGGAACAATGTAATGTACATCTCAGAGAAATACGATAGATTTCCATCGAGCAGAAAGTAATTCTGCTACACATACAAGAATAAAACTTTGCAAAAATAGTTGGAAGTGACTAATATGTTACCAAATAATACAGCAATCAATCATGTAGAACTGCTATTCTTGTGGCGTATCCGTTTTAGGATGCTCAATCTTACCCGCTGACCTAAAGCTTCCAGTTTCTCAGATTTTGCCTTTGGAACTTTCCTGGATGCACTTAACCCTTTTAGTGCAGCTACTTTATCTGCCTGCAAAATAATTGCCATATGAAGTTGTCTCAGACACCCGAACACAAATTGCTGAACAGATATTTCCAACTGACAACTACTCATTAAACTATGATCTACAAAATAACAGTTGTTTAACAAGAGTTCTTATAGCACGCAAATATTTTATATAATTCAATTTGTTCAACAAAGTTTTGAGCAAATTTATCACCTGTTCATCATTTGCATTTAAGGAAAAAGGTGCAAAGTTTTCAATGGACGACTCTTCATCACTTACTCCCAAGGAAGAACATCTTCCCCAGCTTTCACGGTTTGAGCTTGAATAAGAGGAGCAGTCATCATTTTGACCATTCCCTTTACCCTGAAAATTCAATAAACATTAGAATGGATTATAGATGATTTACACCTTTAATGACACTTTTGTATCTGTTAGAGAGTAGCCAACACTCCATATTTAGTTTTTATACCATCCAATTTAGCACACAAAATGTAGTAATAAGAATACTCAGAGAATTCATGAGTTGTGAGGCTTTATGGCCATCAAGCTACAGAAAAGAGAGGAAACTAAAAACATCTACAATTCAACCAGTCTTTCTATGTAGAATCACCATGGAGTAGCAGATGAAGCTACTCTTTGTATACCCACTTGCATGACCCAATCCTGCATCATAACCCAGCTAACGCAATATATGTCCAGAACATATCTTTCAACCACTGTGTGTGTTTTTGTGGGTAGGTGCAAACGCATTGACAGTCATTTGGATGTGATTCAATCATCCAACTAATGGCCTATGTATATCCTTGCCTCAGTGGTTTCTTGGGTTTTAATTAAGCAGTATATAGACTATATACAGCTTAATATTATTGGCTGTAAATGAGATAACTAGGCATAGTGCAAAAGATCAATGACCCTGCAACCCAGTATAAATAGAATATGTATTTCATTATTCTGCAGAATGCAAATAATATATACTATAGACAAGTACATTGGCACAGGTAGACAAAACATAAAACTAAAGACAAACCAAATGAGCGATTATTAGTATCCATTGTCCAATGATCAACAACACTGCCACTAATTACATCCAACACATTCCAAAAAAATTGAATAGCCTAAAGCTATATTAGTAGAAAGATGCAGGGCTATACGCAACAAAACATTAAAATAAAGTCAAGCCAAATGAGCGAGTATTAGTATCCAATTAACAACAACACTGCCACTAATTACATCCAACACATTCCAAATAAATCGAAAAGCCTAAAGCTGTATTAGTAGAAAGATGCAGGGCTATGTGCAAGGTATATGGATATACAAAGTGAAAGAGTTCCAACCATGTAGGGTTTGAACCTCCAAAACCTGTGTATGATATAAACTGGAACATTAAACTTGACAACTGAAACTTGAAACATATCATCATGAAAATAGACAAACTGAAATCAGGTATACATAATAAATATCTTACAATTTCTTCCTTCCCAATTTTAAGTTCTCTACAGATTATTGAATTGTTAATGGAGTGTAGATAAGGTAAAGGCTTTAATCAGAAGCACCTCAAGTGACTTTGTGTAATCTGAGCCTCAATTTTAGTACCATTTCATGAGATTGGCAATGCCAGCAATTTTAGCTGGATATGTGCAACTCAATAACCTTGGAATAGGCTATTCAAGCAACTCCCAGTGCATTGTCAATGAGATTGAAATTGAAAATCTCAAAACTCAACTATTCATTCATGGGAGTGCCAGAAATATCAAACTTTCATACTTGCACTTCCTACAGATTTGAGTGTCTCAGAGGCACCTCAATTTTAGTCAAATATTTGCACCAAACTAGGCTATTTAAGCTACCATTTGTATTGAGAGCAATGGCAACAGACATTCCAAATAAACACAAAACAAATATCAATTTAGCTGCTGCTAAAAGAGGTGCAATTTAACTAATTTATGCAAAGTTTTAATGAAATCCAACAAAATTTCAGCCGAAGTCCAGGCATTAGAGTCCTTTGGAGTGTTTCCTACTATGTTGACAAGGTTTGATGGGAATGAGCACTAACTTCTTTTCAAAATCTCAATTTCTCTACTTTATCTAATATCTGATCACCAAGTGCTCACCAAGATGTTTGGAAAAAAGTTAATAGCAAATAATTGGATACCGTATCACTATCATAAATATTTTAATCTTAATCAGATACAGAGATCTGAGTAGAAGTTCCAGTGGTTAGTGCTAGCTTCCCTAATAAATACTCCTAGCAATTTTTTTGTGACGAGCTCAAATGAGTAGAGCAGTGTAACCTTCCTTTGTACTGAGGAAGATTGGACTGAGTTGGCAATAAGATCAATATCATGACTAGAACAGAATAGAAGAGACACAAGTGCATGTGCAGTTTTAACCACTATGAAATAATAGAATATAAGAGACTCAACATATCAGATTCCAAGAGCAGTAATAATGACCCATTTTAAATATATCCAACTTTCCAATATGTTTCGATTGATGTGTTATACTTCTTATGAATCACATACATCCTAGCTACTCCACCACAAGTGAGACAGAATATCTGTATAAACTGACTTGGAATTTTTAAATTTAGTTTCACTTATCGAAGTTGATATTGACTATTGTGTCATGAGGGAGACTGATTTTGGTTTTCTTTCTTTTTCTTGAAATTGTAGCCCATTTCTGGTATATACCATGTCGTGGGAATAGTCCCCAATTTAAACTATTCCTTGACATGTGATGGGGCCCAGTTCTAGCATATTGTGTCTCTCAAGACAAGGCATCAGCATTCTTTAGTGTCCAGAGTAAGAGCCCTAGATTTATTATGGTTTCCTCATCCCAAAATGCAAATTAGGGCTGGTTGACTATTACTTGTTGAGACGGTCTAGAACTAACACCCCTTATCCAATTTGGAATAATCTCTACTGAATTTCCAAATTGCTCTTATTTGAGACTCAATCATATTAAGAAGTCTATTATTGATTAACTCCCTGTCTGATATGGAATAAGCTCTATTAAATTTCCAAATTGTTCATATTTGGAGGTGGGTTTCTGTACTTTGTTCTTGGCTCTTTTTAAAAGTAATTGATGATTCATATGATCAATGCATTGTGGTGGTGAGAATGAGAAGACTACTTTAATGTGTGATAGGTGATGGTATTCCTCCAGCCTACACACTGGATGTAACTAGCATGGTAGTGCCGGCAGACTTATCTTGCATTTGTTCTAGGATATGGAAATATGCCACAGGCCACTTTGTAGCACAACGGCTGGTTTATAGGTAGGTAGATAGATGGATCAATGGATAGATAGATGATCAAACAGAACTTATAGAGAATTAGAATCATGACATGTCACCATGTATATCATTCTCTCTCAACTTGGACTAATTGGATTTTAGGACTCCAGATGAATAGATTCTTAGATCTATTCTACTACCAGAGATCTAACTATGGTATTCCTCCACCCTACACATACTGGATTTAACAAGCATGGTAGTGCAGGAATACTTATCTTGTGTTTGTTGTTGTGTGTGCAAGTATCCTACAGGCCAATTCGTAGCACAACTGATTTACAGATACATGGATGATCAAGAAAGCTCATAACAACTATAATCATGACACGCCACCTTGCATATCATTCTCTCTCAACTTAGACTAGTTGGAATTTCAGGATAGCAGATGAATAGATTCTTGGACCCTTGCCATGGCATATCCTAAGTATTTGAGGATGGAAAAGTTACTAGAGGTAAAAATCTACTAAATTTCAACAATCAGAACATTAACATCCACTAATCAGAACATTAACATCCACTAAAAGAACATCGGATGAATGAGGAGGTGCTTGTTCCAAAGCAAAATATGCTTGACAAATGTCACATAGGTGAGCAAAGAGCCTCCTCTATAAAAAAAACATCATGAACTAGGACCAAGACCAAGAAAGCGAAACTAAGTGCAAAATATTACATATGATACATCCAGGATCCTACAAATATGTACATATGCCAAAGAAATAATATAAACATAAAAAAATTAAAATCCCATTCACCAATTTGCGTAAACCCTAAAATGGGAGATGTTCCATTAGTTCTTGCAATAAACCTTGGAGGGATATGATGGGTGGGAGCAAAACAATGGTGTAATCCGAGGCCTGTATATAATTATGCATAGTGATGTCTGTAAAATGCATAGGCTCATGCAAATTTCCTATACTCATTTGATCTCTTCCAAATAACTTTTCTAGACCTGTAATACAATATTTTATCAGCCTGAATAATACTGCAAAAAAAAATATTCCAGTTCCCGACTTCAGTCACATCAGAAGCAACTTTTCAATTGTTCAAACTCTGTCTAAAGCAATATCAACTCTTTTGTAGCAAGTAGTTGCTCTTCTTTTCAATATCACATGGTTCTTAAACTTCATAATAAAGTTGAGGATATCATGGAACCACATATCACTATGATTATCAGTTTGGTTGGAGAAATACAACAGAAATATGATAGTGAGAGAAGGTAGAGACTATGGTGTGTCTAACATACAGGCATTAATCCTCCATATTCTCTGAAGCTGGTATGAAAGGAAATGATGATAGACTGGATTATGGCCTCTACACCAGTATGCTTTCTCAACAATCTGACAATGCTTGATGTTGGTGCCATTTTCTACCATTGTCTATGCTCCAACACTGTTCAGAAAAGGTTTTGATATACCAACAGAGTTTGGAGAGATTTAACATACTACTTTGTATATCTATTCTGTATGGGAAAAAAAACCTGTAGTCTTTTCAATAGGCTGTCCACGGCATTTTATATTTTAAAATATCTCGAAGTACTGCATGTAGAAGTTGAAAATCAATCTTTACAATTTGATGTAATCTCTTCTTTAGCGGGGAGGGATCCAAGTGGAAGGAAATGTTCTAATTGCTAAGAACATCTATCTATGACCTCCTAGTTGACTATAGAGAGTAGAGAATTGTATTTTGTCACTCCATAATGAGTATGTGTCTTTTGTTTTCATAGGTTTTCTCATCAGCCTTTTTTCCAATACAAATTTTGTTCTAGCCGTATCTAATAGGCCTGCCAACCATACCCATGCTGTATCTTAAAACAAGTATGGCCCAGATGCTTATATGGCTTTCATTGAGAAGCACAAATACAAATCAGAAAGACTAAAATGATATGAATGAACAAGTGAAAGAGAATGACAACGGGAACAAATTATAAACATAAGTTCACCTTTTTTAAGAGATTATAATCAACACAATCTACGTGGTCAGGCGAAAATCCATTAGAAAGTAGGTTTGGAGAGCTGAAAAATCATTAATGGAAGCTTTGCCTTGAAATTCATCAGGAAGTATAAAAGAAAGAAATAGATAATAGCAAAATAATTACAGTAAGATTCTCAGTAGTATTGAATGCAAAATTCCAGCAGTCCATAAAAGGACCCACTAAGACATTGACTCTGAAAAATACCAGCAATATCATTTTCTGAAGAGAATGGCAAATAAATTTATTCAAATGAGAATCAACGTGCTTCTCCTTCGCATTGATCCATTTACCAAAATTTTAGACTTTCCAATAAAATTCCAGATAAGGTAGATTAAAGCTCTTTCCATTTTCTGTTCTCCTCCTCCAGTGGTATGTTTTGCAACTTCTGCACTGCATCTTGTTTAATTAGACAGGACCACAGGTAAATTAATATAAGAAAGGAGAGAATGTGTTAAATAGTATCGTCATGAACCCTAACAAAGACGGTCACTGAAAAGGGGAAAACGGTAAAACCAGTCACCGATTCACATCTAAGAAAATCATCCTAATACAAGGCTTCACAATTTTCTTTTATTTGGCCACCGTTGAATTATTAAGCTGCTTAATGATATTATAGTCATGGAAGAGATCATGGTGAAGTGTCTTAAGTGAAGTGATTAAACCATGAATATTCTTGCTAAGAAGGCAGTTGGAATTTCAACTAAACAATCACATTAATAGTGACTGTTAAGATGCAGCGATTAAGAATTGTCAATAAACATAAACTGACCAACAATGAGGGATTTGATCTATTATGAGATAAATCCCTTGGCATTCAAATATTACAACTCTTGATCTTAGGCGATATTGAGTGAAGACTAAATCTTTCCTCTCAGCATCATGGACAAAAAGAAGAAAATAGAAAGACCAGATGACAAAAACTCAGAGCTGCCATCTGAGCATGGATATTATATGGCACATACTGTACATTAATAATATAGTTGTGACTATATATATCTGAGCATGGATATTATATGGCACATACTGTACATTAATAATATAGTTGTGACTATATATACAATTCTGAATCATGATATTCCATGAATCGTTAATAATATATTTGTGACTATCTTTATTTTATTATATATACAGTTCTGAATCATGATATTATGTAATTGTTCATTTATTGATATATGCACAGTTTTGATTTAATCTATAGACCATTTCATTCTGAGAATATTTTATCACAGGTCTTGTTGTGTGAAATACTGTGTGCACTTTTTAACTCCTGTAATCAGCCATTATAGGGGAAATAAGTGGATGGCATACTGGAGGCAACTGTGATAAGATCACCTTTTAAGCACACCACCTCATCTCATGTGACTAAGGAGTCTCCAGAGCTTGCTAGCAGGTTCTTGATCAAACCAAAAAAAAAAAACTTATCTCCAGAACCATACAAGCTTTAAATTATTGCAATCAAGGGCAAATCTTGGGTACTCACAGGCATAATCGTCAAGTGTGTGCTACAAAATTATCTATATTTGTTTGCATATGGGGGAGGATCAAAATGATGCATGAAGTAAATGGCAACCTTGTAATGATTCTAGAAGATTATAAATCTAGAGTTTGTTTTTTATAGTACATTTTGCAATGTCAAAACTAAGATTAGGGCAGGCCTAAATCAAATTTTAAAAATTCTAATAGTTTCAACAGAAAAATTACTATATTTCCAATGTTTTTACTGAAAAAAAAATGTCTTGAAAAAAGCCTTCAATGAAAGCACTGACAATGACTCCACCTAACTAACATAATCCTAACTTCACAGGTCGTCCCTATCATGTCAAAGTTTCAAACCCATATTAACTATCGAAAAAAGAAACAATTGTAACAGATTAAAAGTATTGCACAATGATTATGCATATGTAAATCAACTTATTTAACATGCATTATATGAACTGGGAGGAATTGAAACCTGTAAAAAAATCTCCACAAAGCACAATAATGTTGTGGCTATAAGAGAATAAAGCATACAACCCCTATGAATATTTGGCAATTCATGGCATTTTTTAAGGACATCACATCCAAGAAACACCAGAGCATTAGCCTTAATAACACTTACCCGTCCTGAACATGATTCTACCTCATCTCCCCCTAGCTCAAAGACAACATCATGTTGTTCTATGGTTCCTTCTGGTACCTGAAGAAACAATGTCATAAGCTACATTGTCCAGAATTAAATTAAAAAGCTAACATTCATAAGCTACATTGTCATCTTCATCTTACAATCATTTTCTGGATTTCTGTAGAAGACTCTGACTCATGAAGTGCTTCATTTGGTAAAGGCATGTTAGATCCTGCAAAACATAAGCTACAAATAAGCATCCAAATCCCAGCTTTAAAGCTGCCAAGCAAGACTTCAGAGAACTAGAATACAAAGGGCCAAAATGCTAAATGAAAAGCTTATATCACCATTGGTTGTGCAAGGAGCTGAAGAAGAGCTAGCTGCCCCAGGTTCTAGCATACGTATTCCAGTGATGATCTCGTACAGTAGATTCTAAAGAGTAAAACAAAGTTTCAATAGATATATTTCACAAAACACAACCATCAAATATTGTACCTCAACTATATCCCTCTTATTCTAGAATATGGTTTTTGACTGCATTTTCAGACACTTGTTCTTACCTTCTCTTCATTTCCTGAATCTAGTATCAAAGCAAGTTAGTTTTGGTTTACCTCTAAGATACCAAAAGTAATTCTAATTCAATTTCTTGATTACTTTACTATTATTTGCTTCACCTTTTCAATAATGTAATATTATTTGCAGCTTTTATTTCTCATCTGATAATAAATGAGGTGATAAAACACAGGGAGCTTTCAACAAATTTTACCTCATCCACTGCATTGCCCAGCCGTAATGCACCAAGTTCAAAATATTTGTCAGCTGCAGAAGTCCCTGTAGCTGCCATTTGTGGAGGGCGAAGGACATTGTAGAAGAATATAGACACTGAATCATAGTAGAACTGGGGACGTGCAGAATTGTGATCACCCTCAAACTTGATTATATTCTTGTCTCCCTATAAAATCACCCAACACATACAATAGAGGAATTTGATTACTTGTTTTATGCATGCTACACTTGTCTTCATAACAGGAGCTATTCAAATTCAATAGAAATAGTAAATAATACAAAACTTAAATCCAATACCGCATATGACTTGAAAATGCTGTCAGAATGATGTGGCTGGATGAATACGTCTTCAGTTGCATGTCCAAATAGTGCGGGAATGAAGGTTTTTGGAGCTATCTGCAATGTCAACTCAATTTGTGGATTACAAACTTTAATACAAATTAAATATTAGCATAAATCCCAATTTTTGTTATATCATTGATATTTCTTTTTATTTCTGTTCACACTTCAACTACATTATATCATAATAAACAAATTACAAATAATACAGCCTAAGCGTAGAAAAAATCAACCTATGCCTTTAGTATGAGACATGAAATAATGTTAAATAATTAAAAGAACTTGAAAAGATGCACCCATGCAGCAGCAAAGGTTAGTATAATGGATAATGTTTGTTTCAAATGACAAACCTGGGCAACATTTAGATCCATTATATCAAAGCCAGCTCTCTTTTGAATAACCCGTCGCATATACTGGACAGCCACTTTCACCTGAGACAAACAAAACCCACATTAGACCATAAAGCCTTTCTGTCCAAAAACTCAATTTTCCTGAAATTACAAGAAGTCAACGAAAGTATGAAAATTGAAGTTAGCCTGAAATGATAAAAAATAACAATTATTTTGCAAATACTAAAATGTGTGTTTGGCTATAAAACATAAACTAATTTTTAAGGGTACGCATTCGGGAAAGGAATTGGAAATTTTTATTCCAATTTTTAGGGGATCATAGATCCGAAATTGAACTAAAGTGATTTAGTTGCAAAATTATATTGAGATAACCCTCAAAAAAAAATTGGTTGAAGTTCTACAAGGCAAAAAAACTTGCAAAAAAGCTTCCCATAGAATCCACCTATATAAACCAAGCAAAAAAAAAAAAAAACCTATATAAATTGATATTTTAATAAGTCCATAAATACAGAACAACATTATATTAGATTTAAAAATGTAAGAAAATATTTATATTAGCTTATCTGAAAAGTTGATAGCCACTTTAGATAAAGCTACAAGCAGGAAGATACTCATATGCAAGAAATCTGTACATGGGAAGCCTCATAGAACATTGTCAAATGAATATTATGAAAGAAATAGACTCTGGAGTTTGGCAGGATTGGTGAGAGCTCCTGAAAGGAGAACAGATCAGAACATGACCATTGAAAATGTAAGTTAAATGGGTTAGTTAAAATCTAACATTCACCTCCTCTCCATTTGGCTTTGGCCTTCTCCTTATAAAAAAAATTGTAAAAAGAGTATAATATAATAAATATTAAATTTTGAATATTTTTTATTAAAATATAAATGATAAATATATTAATGTTGTATGTACATATTATTATAAAAAGTAATAAAATAAAATTTTAAATTTTAATATAAATTTTGTTAAAATATAGATAATAAATATATTAAAATTTATATATACATATATTATTATAATAACCTAATTTGAATATTAGATTTTAATATATTTACTTTTAAAAACTTAATTAAAAATAAACCTAGAATTTTCATTTGAGAAGTCGAAAAAGACTAAACTAAAGAACCAAACAAGTTGCAAGTCTTATACAGTAAAGGCAAAAATAAAATAAAAAACTGAAACATTAATTTTACGATTTATGATTTATTGGTTTATGATTGTAATCTATGATTTATTGATTGATCATAAATATTGCTTTCTTTTAAGGTTCCACCATGTTCCTCAAGTCAATTGATGTTTCCTCACAAGTCAAAAGTGTCACATACTTATGTGAGGCTATCAAGGAAATCATAGGTAAGGTGGGTGAAGAAAACATAGTTCAAGTGGTGACAAAGAATGCAGCAGACTACGTTTCTGCGAATAAACTTTTGATAGACACTTGAGCATATTTTGGTCTCCATGTACTGTGCATTGCCTTAGCCTCGTATTAGAGTATATTGGCAAGCTTGAATGGATTAAGGTCATAAAAATTTGCCTCAAGTGGATTGACCAGATGGATAGAGAAGCTAAGACTGTAGACATAGTAGAGAAGGATAGAGCATGATTAGATACAGGCACAACTGGTGTTGGTCGGAGTGGCATCTCCATGACAGAGACAATGGTTGTTCATTCAGTCCAGACATACCCTAGATGCCTTTGTTGGAGGAATACAGGCCCCTCTCAAGCTGAACCATAGACTTGCTTTTGTTTTGATATATTTTGGAAAATTTGATGTCGTGGATTTCATATTCCATGAGTTCTATAAATATTTGATAATATTTATAATTCTATATATCTATGTATGTTGTTCCTTCAGCTACAATTTGCATTTACACTAATGCAATCAATGTATGCTTGTGTATGTCATCAAATTAGCTTCTATTTGATGACAGTGATATCGTGTCTTTAATGTTTATTCAATAAAGAGTGCATAAAATGAGTTTTGAATTCTTAAAAATCTTTGAATTTCTTGGGTTTTTCACTTTGCCAAGTTGTAGACCTAGAACTATGGTACAATGAGGTAATATAAAGTCCATTGCAAAGGATAAGTGAGCCAATTAATCCCATCATCAAACAAACAAGTAACCATGTTTATGGTAATTGTGGACATGTATCCTTATTCAGCAATTCTTATTGATCAAGAAATATACTTATTAGGAATTATGAATAGCACGGTTGTAATATTGAACATATATACCCAAGGGAATAGTTTTAACCCATTACCAGGTTCCAGTACCAATACCTGAACCAGTAACTTAGCCACACAAGGATTGGGCATGGGTGTGGCAGCTATATAGGAAAATACGGGTCACTAATTAAAGGAACTTTTATTTTGAATTTATTTCTAAGTTTTAACTGCACTCTAACATATGGTTGGATAAAATTTGGGGGATCACACAAGTATTATAAAGAAAATTAGTGCACCTTGCTTAAAAGTATAACTTTCAAATGAAGAAGGTAACTGAAAAACATGAACTAGGTAGTAATACACATAGTTATAGACATACAGTAAATTTGGGAAGGCGAATTTTATAGACATACAGTAAATTTGGGAAGGCGAATTTTATAGACATCCACCAGCTCCATCATGAGATCAAATAAATTAGAAAATGGGCTGTCCAATACCATCCCAGCAATTGATGGATCTTCTGCTCCATAAAGAAGGCTGCAATAGACCAAACACCGTGTATAGAAAGTTAGTTCAACATATGGGTTACAACTTAGCACAAGAATCAATAATACTGGACTTTGGTATTACATATCTCATTTCACCATTTCCCAAATCAATGTTATCAATGAGTTTGAAATTAATTAATTGACATAATAAACAAAGTTAAAGAATACAGATTGACCTCAAGAATCAATATTAGCATACAATTGTGATTTTTTTCACTGGCTGTTTGATTCTACAAAACAGGGCGCTGATAATATTGCTATGCACTCTATTTTGAATGATGAAGAAACTAGGTTAAAGAATGTTGGGATTTCTTTGTTGCAACTGTGTATTACTCCAGATTCTCTTCCCTCTAGGACGTTTTTGTATGACTGGATTGATTCAGTCTAGAATTGTATATATAAATACTCGTTTACATTTCAGTTTTTTGAATGTTGTGAAGGATTTGTTGATAATCTTTGTGTGTTCTAAGCATAGTCACATTATACATACAACGTAACAGCACAGCAAACCAAAAGTATAAATAGAACATATTTTTCAGGCTTATAATGGGGAAAACAAGGCTAACTAAAAGATGCTAAAATAAGCTGGGTAAAGAGAAACAAGGTCCAATCACTTTAATTAAGACCTATTCACATTCAATTTGGCTTCACAAAAGTACACTTAGATTCAAGCCTGTCACTCCCAACAAATCAATGCAATAATATTTTGTATACAAATCATACAGAACAGTTATATTGTACACTGATGGATTTGGCTTAATAGCCACCTTATTATGACTAGATGGTAATCACATTCTGAATTTTTTATTGATAGTGTTTATCTCAAGCCACATAGGCTACATGGCATACAGATTGGGTTATGACTCTATGAGCATACTCACATCAATGTCATAAATGTTTAAAATTGTAGCTGCGATAGAGATCTTCTTCTCTTGAAATCTGGACGTTATTACCGTTATTGTCATCTTCAGCTGAAAAGGACACTTAAGTTTAATTTGTAATATTAAATGTAAATGACATGTGTCATTCACATGCATTGAAGCATAAATATTTGAAGAGTTATAATTTAATATAGGAGTTATGGGAATCTCAAGAGACCTTTGATTACAATGTGAAGAGTCTCTCCAATTGTTAGATATCCGCCTCAAGCAAAGGATATTGAAGAATAAAATCCAGTGTATAACAAAACAATTAATCATTAATACAACTAATACAATAAAATCCCAGAAATACAACTAAACAATTAATCATTCAATATCTTAATGCAAATTCAATGGTATAGGTAATTTGAACTCATGTTTTCTCTATACAAAGATGAGCATGTTAAAAGAAATTGCCCTCTCCTTAGAAAAGATTTCAATTAATTTGAGTCAAATCTTAGCCCTCTCCTCACAATATATACCAATTAATTTAGTCAAATCTTACTAAGGGTTTTAACCCTTCTAGGATGAACATAGATTTGGAAGCTAATATGAATGAGTCAAAGGTCACTTTTGACTTACAAGAAATGAAATCCTCTAAACTCCTAGCATACTTGCCCAAGATAAAAATGTGTTTATTTGAGTGCCCCTTTGTTCATGGAAAGAGGTCCTTCGTGTTGGTAGTTTGGAGAGAATAGTTGCAAGTTGGGGGAGGTCAAGTTGGGTTAAATACTACTTTTAAAGTGATGGATGCCTACACTCTTGCTCTTCCCTCTTGGTTTGAAATATTATGGAAAGGTACTAATTCTTTGTAGATTTTTTTGGATTAAGATCATTGATTTGAATCGAAGTTGCCGGTTCGGATTCCGGTACGGATGCAAATTCGAAATTCGAGTTCAAAATTCGTCCAATTTTTTTACCAATTGAATTTGGATTCATTTTGGGCTTTTTCATACAAAAAAATTATGTTTTCTTTTTATGTGTGTATGCAACATCAAATAAGTCCATACACCACTCTGCTAATAGTAAACCAATATAGCATAATACATCACCATATCTATGTTTCAGTTCAATGGGATATTAATTGCATCATTTAGCCATACATACAACATGAAACACTTGCTTGGTCACATTCATGGGACATACTTCTATATCAAGGGGACAGTGTGAGAATGACAGGAATCATCAAAAGATAACTACAGTTATCTGAATATTTATTTTGTATTGGTTAGAGAATTTCTAACCAGGCTAGAACAAAAGTTCAAAATCAAATTTTAAGCCCTGGATTCAAAGATATCATTCTTTTTTTAAAGAAATTCCTCTATAATCGTCAATTTGGAATTCACCTATTGTCAATTTGGAATTCCTCTATAAGCAAGTTTTCATTTTCACTCGCAAATGCATAAATGGCGTATAAACCATCTTTTTTGGCCTTTTTAGTGCTCACATTTAGGGTTGGGAGGATCAAATAGACCAAATTGGGCAAAAGAACATATCAATAAGCTAAAAAATGTTTTCGAACCAAATTCAGCCTAGGTTCGGCCATTAGGCAGCAAATTCTTCAAATTTCACTCAATATTCTGCCCAAATTCCTCTACAAAATTTGCAATGAATATGTGGCTCTATATGCAAATTTGGGGAGGATTTGACACCGACCGGACCTTGTACAAAATTGAACCAGACTTTGAGGGTAGTGGGAGAGAATCTTGTAACTTACATTTGAATGTTAAGAGAGCTTAAAGCCCAAGATAGGAAATGTGATGCTAAATTCTTTGGTTAGATTATTTTATGCTACAAGAAACTAAGTCTGTCAATTTTGGATTAAGTTGTGCTCTCTGGGATATTTGGCTGGACTTCATCTATTTTTCAACAAAATATGATAAGGTAATAGTAGCTTATGTGTTGCTTAGTTCTTGATGGACTAATATTGTTGTTGAGATTAGGGATTTTCCTTGCAATAAGGTTCAACCCTTGGTTTCACTCTAAAGAAAAAAACTTTCGGTATATGTTCACTTTATACCCCTAATACTTTCAGAACTCTGATTTATGGAACTAGTATTCACCTAAATGATGTCTTGCAGCTCTAGGGTGGTGGAATGCAGGGAGGCCAAGCTAGGAGGGTATGAGTTTGAGAGGAAGGGAATCAGCGAATTTTCTAATCTAAGGTTGAATAAGAGAGGAATTATTGATTTCTTCTTCAAGTGCAAATAAAATATCACAAGTAATTGATGCACCTAGAGGAACTTTTGAAAATGATTCAAAAGATTATTCTCTAAGTCAAGCTCCTTCTGCCATGATAAAATCTTGTTTGGGATATTCCCTATCTCCAATAATAATGCAATTCAAGTTCTGATTGGAGGGTATGAGTTTAAGTGGAAGGGAATCAGCAAATTTTCTACTCTAAGGTTGAATAAGAGAGGAATTATTGATTTCTTCTTCGTGTGCAAATAAAATATTACAAGTTATTGATGCACCTAGAGGAACTTTTGAAAATGTTTCAAAAGATTATTCTCTAAGTCGAGCTCTTTCTGCCTTGATAAAAGCTTGTTTGGGATATTCCCGATCTCCAATAATAATGCAATTCAAGTTCTGATTCTTTTTCATTGCCATTCTATTGAATTGGTGTTTCTTAAATTTCATCCACCCTTTCTATTAGAATTTTAGGTGACTCTACAACACCCCCAAGATCAAATGAAAGACAAAGATAACTTCCACAAGAGATTGTAAAGGCAATTGCATGAAGATGCAAAGATGTTATTATTGATAATGGACTTTATTGACATCCAATGGATTGATTTTAAAATGCACATAATAGGCCTCCTTATATAGGAGAGGCGATAAGAGACAATGATAAGGAGAAGATAAGCTATCACCCACAAATGGTGGAATCACATGTCCACCAAAAGTGGATCATCCTCCATTATGCAATGAAGTATGCGTGATGATGAGGATGACAATGTGATATGTCCACTAAAGGTGGAATGAGATAACAACTATAACCACCTAGAGTGGAATTCTCCTACATCATGTGTTTAATTGAAGTGCAAACCCCTGAGTGTCTCAATCACAAACTACTATGCAATGCATTATCCTAAAAAAGCTTAAGTGTAATTAGTGAATATTTAATTACACTAACACCCCCTCTTAAGTGCAACTTAGGGGAATGCACTTAAACTCATAATGCAAGATGGGTCTCAGCTACTAGGCCATTTTAGGTACCCATGTACAATATGCAACACAATACATGAAATGTAATCTCTAATAAAATGGTGAAAGAGAGAAAACCTCATGGGAAAAACGATCCTTCAAAAAGAGAGATGAAAACAAGATGCATGGATGGATGGAGTACTTAAGACCCCCCAAAAATTGCATATATCATGTATATACAAAGAATGATGCCCCCTTAGGAAGGAAACAAGGATTCATGATATGCCCCCCATAATGAAGAAGCTCCAATATGGATAAAGAGTACCTACAAGAAAAATATAATCCAATGCCTACAAGAAACATATCTCCTCTTAGGAAGAGATAAATACATCAAATGATGAAGAAGCCACTCCATGTAAAAAGTGAGGAAGGAGGAAGAAGGTCTCCATGTATGCATCTTTGAAGACTGAATAGGTATCTCCAAGCTCAAAGATTCTATCACACCATCATGCTGACCTATGAGATGTGAAAAATTAAACGAACATAAACAGTTGGTAAATCCAATCTCGAAGAGAAACCTTCTTAGATGTATTGACCAAATTTGCATTATGAGACTCATCTAAAAAAGCATCTAGGAATTCATCCCACACTGCAAGATCTGAAGCATAAAGACCATCCTGTTGAATAGTAGAACTCATGTCTGAAGAAGCAAAAGGTGGAGTAGGAAGTTCAACACTTGTCTCAAAAACAGCATGATTCAAGTATCCAATGTTCTCCTCACATCAATTATTCACCCTTGATAAAGAGTTAGGTACATCTTGAATATCATCACCATTATCAACAAAATGTGTAAAAGAATACAAGCATAATGTATGATCAACAACTCCCATAGCAATGACATTTCTAGTCTCCATGTCCCTAATATAGACATAATCAAGAGTGAACTCAACAATTTTACCTTGTGCCCCATGAGTAATTTGGTAAATGGAAATGAGATTAGTGGTCAAAGATGGTACACAAAGAACATCATTAAATGTACCCTCTCCTATAGGAATAGAACCTTTCTAAGAAACCTACATGTATGTATTATTACCCATCAATATAGGTGGAGAAGTACAAGACTCAATATAAGGAAACATATCCATAGAAGATGCCATATGATGTGATGCACCTGAATCAAGAAGCCATTTACCTTGCTCAGGATGTGTGGAAGCAATGAGTGCTTGTCCTTTGCCTTTGGATGATGATGTAGATGTAGAAGATGCCTGATGTTGGGAAGAAGGAGAAGACACTAATGAGGGCAACTAGATATTGTTTTTTGGACGAATGTAAGTGAGCTCATCAATCTTCTTATGGAAACATTTATGCTCACCATGTCCTAGCTTTTTGTAATAAGCACATTTATCTCTCTTTCTTATAGATGATTCCTCCCTTGAAGAGGACTTGGATTCAATATTATGTTGTGAAGGAGAGTCATCACCTTTGTCATGTTGCTTAGGATCCTTGTGTTATTTGTTTCCCTTTCCTTTTGGAGCTTTTGGAGAGGAGTAATTTGCAACCAACACTTGATACTTGGAAGGCTTCAATTGACCCATTTGTGCTAACTTTGCTTGTTCCCTTGTGAGCTAGGCTGCAAATTCATCAACAGAAGGCATTTTGTATGCATATTACCAAGAGCATCCATAGTAGCATAGAATGTGGAAACAAAGATTGAATATTCAGGACTTAGCTTGGAAAGAATAGAAAATATCAATTGTTCATCTCTAGTAATGCCACAATTAGAAAACTCCAATCTAATAAAATTGAACTTAGAGAAAAAGTCTTGAATATTGTCAAAATCACACGGACTTAGACCTATAAGCTCATTCTCCGATTTGAATTTTCTTATTCTATTAGGTTTACCAAAGATTCCTTCCGATGTTGTCCACGCATCACAAGGATGTGTGCAAGATGCAATATAATATAATAAATCATGAGAGATTGTAGATCTAGAGTCAAGTGCTTTATCTCTTCAATCAAACTATTTCCTTCTTTCTACAACACCTGTAACTAGTTCTAGATCCTATCCAAGAATCATTTTAAGAAATCCAATACTCATCAACTGATTAGAAACTACTTGTTTCCATTCATGATAGTTATAGGAAGTGAACAATGGAACTTTTGAAAACTCAATAATGAAATCAAATGATGACTGAAATAATCTGATAACTACTTCAAATTACTGATTCAATTAAAAAAATTGAAATCCAAATATTCACCAAGTGCAAATATAGCCAAAAAAGACCTATTTCTGAAAGTGATATGTCCACTCCAAATCACTCAAATCAGATTAGTAGAGGAAAAATCATGCATTTTCAAAACAATTGCATATGAAAATGTTACCGAATGTGCCCAAATAGAACCTTGAAAGTTGCAAAAAATGGGATGTGCGATTTTCAGAAAAATTCAGAGATAGAGACCAAATATCACCTACACCACTGTGTAGATTGTGAAATTCTACCCCAAAACAAAAAAAAAAAAGCTCGGAAAAAGGAGTTTGTATGAGGGAGATGTTTGAAAATCACCTCTAAGATTTTTTTTTTTGAATCGCCGCCACCGCACCTTCAAAAATAAAATGACTCTAGATTTAGCCTCAAATGTCCAATTTGGATGAAAAAAAAATTGATTGAAGGGTTTTTGGACCTCCTCTATATGATGCCAACCTGTGATTTGCACCAACAAGCTCTAATTTTCACCTACAATAGAAGCTCACAAAATATGAATCCCAAAATCTTCTCTTGTGGAAGTTATCTTGGTCTTTTGGTATCAAATCTCTCAAGGTGTGAAGGCCTCTTCTCAAGAAGTGCAATCTTGGCTTGACTTATTGTTGGTGCAGCATTGGCAATTTGGACATTACAATTTGGAGGAGATTTCGGGATTCATATTTTGTCACCTTCTATTACAAGTGAAAATTGGAGTTTGTTGGTGCAAACCAAAGGTTGGCATCATATAGAAGAGGTCCAAAAACCCCTAAATTGAATTTTGTTTCATCCAAATCAGACATCTAAGGCCAAATCTAAAGCCATTTAATTTTGAAGGTACGGCGACGATAATTCAGAAAAAATAATTTCCAGATCTGTAATCAAATTTCAGTAATTTGGAGTGGACATATCACTTTCAGAAATAGATCTTTTTTTGCTACATTTGCACTTGGTGAATACTTGAGTTTCAATTTTCCTAATTGAATCAATAATTTGAAGGAGTTCTCAATTGATTTCAGTCATTCTTTGATTCATTATAGATTTTTCAAAAGTTCAATTATTCACTCCATATAACTATCACGAATGGAAACAAGCAATTTTTACTCAGTTGATGAGTATTGGATTGCTTAGAATGATTCTTGGACTAGATTTAGAACCAACTACAACTGTTGTAGAAAGAAGGAAATGGTTTTATCGAAGGGATAAAGCACTTGGCTCTCTTAGATCTACCATCTCTCATGATTTGCTATATCACACTGCATCTTGCACACATCCTCATGATGCTTGGACAACATTGGAAGGGATCTTTGGTAAACCTCATAAAATAAGAAAATTCAAATTGGAGAATGAGATTATAGGTCTAAGTCTGTGTGATTTTGACAATACTCAAGACTTTTTCTCTAAGTTCAATTTCATTAGATTGGAACTTTCTAATTGTTGCATTACTAAAGATGATGAGCAATTGATATTATCTATTCTTTCCAATCTAGATCCTGAATATTCAATATTTGTTTCCACATTCTATGCCACTATAGATGCTCTTGGCAGTCCATACAAAATACCTTCTCTTGATGAATATGCAGCTCAGCTCACAAGGGAAGAAGCAAAGTTAGCACACATGGGTCGATTGAAGCCTTCCAAGTATCAAGCGTTGGTTGCAAATGACTCCTCTCTAAAGGCTCCCAAAGGAAAGGGAAACATGATGACTCTCCTTCACAACATAATATTGAATCCAAGTCCTCTTCAAGAGAGGAATCATCTAGAAGAAAGAGAGATAAATGTGCTAATTGCAAAAAGTTAAGACATGATGAGCATAAATGTTTCCATAAGAAAATTGATGAACTCACTCACATTCTTCAAAAGAACAATATCCAACTGCCCTCATCAACGTTTACTCCTTTTACACATTGGGCAACTTCTACATCTACATCATCATCCAAAGGCAAAGGACAAGCACTCATTGCTTCCACACATCCTGAGCAAGGTAAATGGCTTCTTGATTCAGGTGCATCATATCATATGGCATCTTCTATGGATATGTTTCCTTCTATTGAGTCTTGTACTTCTCCACCTATACTGATGGGTAATAATACATATATGAAGGTTTATGAGAAAGGTTCTATTCCTATGGGAGAGGGTACATTTAATGATGTTCTTTGTGTACCATCCTTGACCACTAATCTCCTTTCCATTTATCAAATTACTCATGGGGCACAAGGTAAATTGTTGAGTTCACTCCTGATTATATCTATATTAGGGACATGGGGACTAGAGATGTTATAGCTATGGAAGTTGTTGATCATACATCATGCTCGTATTCTTTTGCACATTTTGTTGATAATGATGATGATATTAATGATGTACCTAACCCTTTATCAAGGGTGAATAATTCATGTGAGGAGAACATTGGACATTTGAATCATTTTGTTCTTGAGACCAGTGTTGAACTTCCTACTCCTCCACCTCCTGCTTCTTTAGACATGAGTTCTACTATTCAACAAGATGATCTTTATGCTTTAGATCTTGCAATGTGGGATGAATTCTTAGATGCTCTTTCAGATGAGTCTCATAATGCAAATTTGGTCAATACAACTAAAAAGGTTTCTCTTCGAGATACTTCTTCACCTTCTTTGGAGATTGGATTTCCCAACTATTCATGTTCTCTTATTTTTTCACATCTCATAGGTCGGCTTGATGGTGTGATAGAATCTTCATGCTTGGAGACACCTATTCAGTCTTCGGAGATGCATACATGGAGACCTTCTTCCTCCCCCACTTTTTACATGGAGTGGCTTCTTCATCATTTGATGTATTTTTCTCTTCATAAGGGGAGATGTTTCTTGCAGGCATTGGATTATCTCTTGTTTGCAGGTACTCTTCATCTACATTGGAGCTTCTTCATTATGGGGTAGATATCATGTCTCATTATTTCCTTCCTATGGGGGGGATCATTCTTTGTATATACATAATGTATGCAATTTTTGGGAGGTCTTGAATACTCCATCCATCTATGCATCTTGTTTTCATCTCTCCTTTTGGAGGAGGGTTTTTCCCATGAGGTTTTCTCCCTTTCTCCACTTTATGAGAGATTACATTTCATGTATTGCATTGCATATTGTACATGGGTACCTAAAATGGCCTAGTAGACAGGACCCGTCTTGCATTGTGAATATAAGTGCATTCCCCAAGTTGCACTTAGGGGGGGCTGTTAGTGCAATTAAATATTCACTAATTACATTTACTTAAGCTTACTTAGGATAATGCATTGCATAGTAGTTTGTGATTGAGAGACTTAGGAGTTTGCATCTCAATTAAATACATGGTGTACAAGAATTCCACACTAGGTGGTCATAATTGTCATCTCATTCCACCTTTAGTGCATTTATCACATTATTATCCTCATCATTGCACATACTTCATTGCATAATAGAGGATGATTCACCTTTGGTGGACATGTGATTCCACCTTGTGTAGGTGATAGCTTATCTTCTCCTTATCATTGTCTCTTATCGCCTCTCCTATATAAGGAGGCCTATTATGTACATTTTAAATCAATCCATTAGATGCCAATCAAGTCCATTATCAATAATAACATTCTTGCATCTTCATGCAATTGTCTTGACAATCTCTTGCGGAAGTTATCTTGGTCTTTCATTTCATCCTTTCAATGGTCTCTTCCAAATGAATCTTTTTCAACCAAAAGACTCTACCACAATAATAAATTAGATACAATCTACAAGTTAATCATTTGCTTATATCAAACAAGTTCCAAGATTGTTAATTGGGTTGTAATATTAAGGCTGAATAGAAAGACTTTCATTAACAACAATGGTGTCCTACCCAACACTGACCCACACACAATGAAGAGAAAACAAATCCTTTTCATTTACAAAAAAATGAACTAAGAACTTCGTATATCATTTTACTCTTTGCCTTCTATAGTACTCTTTCAAAAACTAAGTTACCACATTTGTATGTTGAACCCGAAAGTTGGTAGTTAGTTCAACATTCGATTTAATTTTGATTCGTTACACATTTGGTATTTCTCTGTCATTTATTGCCAAATCGGTCAGTAGGACCCTATGCAATTTTCTAACGAGTGTCATTGAATTTGAAAATTCCAAATAGACTCCAAAACAATTTCGCAGTAATTTCTGAGTGAATTGTCCTAATCGTCAAGTAAACTTGATTTTTTAATAAAGTTTTTTAACTTTTGCAAAGTTTTAGCGGTTATTTTTATAGATTTATAATTACATTCTTCTCTCATTTTCGAAACATGCAAGAATACAACCCTAAATATTGTTTAGGCAACGCAATAATGAAGACATCACGTTTTCGGTCCAAGTCAACATTGTTTCATTGAAGGGCAGGTCAAATACAATGTCTTTTGCAGGTCAAATATAGTGTTGTTTGGCATTTGCAGAAAACTGAACACCCAATTTTTGCATTTCTCCTACCCATCACATAGGGATCTAGGTCATCTAGCAACATATCTTTTGGTCGTCTAGCACAACAAACATTTGTGTCATCTAGCAACATTTCTCTGAGTAATCTAGCACAACAAACATTTATGCATTCTTTGTGGTCATCTAGCAGCAAGGTTGCATATTCTTATACTACACTACTAAAGGTAAAACTTTTTTACGATTGTTTAATGTGTTTATTATCATTGTTAGGAACTTAATCAATATTAAAATATGTGTGTTATAGTCCATATATCTAAACATACACTTCAGAGTTTCAGACTATAGAAGCCCCCATGTTTGGTTCTTTTTTTTTTTTTAGTGCCTCAAATGTTGATTCTTCGTAATAGTGACACATATCTACACACACTTGAGTCCCGAAGTGTAGAAGCCACTATTTTATTTTAGTTTATTCATTGGTTGTTTTAAAAAAAATTGCTTTGTGTTGTTTGAAGATTCAAACAATGGACGCAAGTGCTTCTTGACCAAAAAATCCTGCTTCAAAATAGACAAATGCTCCCCTTCGACCAATGCCAAGCGAAGGAGGTTATGTGTGGATTTGCTGCCATTGCAAAGAGGAATCTAGTAGTCTTATAGTAGAGTGAAAACACATTTGTGCTTTATTCCTGAAAGGCATTAAATTTTCTATAGGAAAGCCAAGAGTTAATGGGGTGTTACCTATCCAAACCACATGGTAAACAAATATATTCTAGAACAAACACAAGCAGATGAAGCTGTTGGGAAGGAAAATTCTCATCCTTTGTAAAATGTTAGGAAAAAAGCAAAAATGTCATTTATGGCTTCAACTACCACTTCCAATGAAACACCCTGGACGACAATCCACTCTTGTGTTCCCCTCAAGAACTAGTGCAAGTAAGAGAGAAATGGAGCCCTTTGAAACATCATTTCAAAATGAAGCTAGAGACATTGTCGAGCAAGCCATAGCAAGATGCATCTATGCAAATGGGTTGTCATTTAATATTGTTCACTCACCATATTAGCAAAAATTGGTACGAGCAATTAATTGAAGGTGTGCACCACTTTATTGGATAGAGAGGTGACTAGTGCAAAGGCTTCCACACAGCCCATCAAGGACTCATTATCAAAATAGGTGTGACAATAGTATCTGATGGATGGAAAAATGTGAGAAATTGTTCTTTGGTGAATGTTACTACAATGTCCATAAGAGGTGTGATGTCAAGGTTAAAGAGGTATTGTCTAGAATGGCAATCAGTGCCAATTGGAGCATATGGAGACAATCTGATAGTGCCAAGGCAATTGTCATAAAGGAAGTAATACTAGATGACTCTTGGTGAGATTGTTATGAGTACATTTTGGAGTTCACCTAGCCTATATTGAGCATCTAACACACTAACATGGGTAGGTCTTGCTTGGGTGAGGTATATAATGGCATTGACCTATTAATTGAAAATATTAGAAATATAACAAATGAAAGAGGGAGATCCTGATAAAAAGTTCTTCAAGGAGCTACAAGTAACCATGGTAGAGAGATGGAACAAAATGACTACCCCTTTGCATCTACTTGCCTTTGCACTGAGCCCCGGGTTCTATAGCCAATCGATCCTCAAGGGGGTAACACTAAAGTTGCCCAATACAAAGATCTTGAAGTTGTTAAGGGTACAAGGTAGCCCTTTGAAGACTCTTTCCCGAGCACCTACGACCTGCAATGAGATATGAATTTATCATTTTCGCAAGGACCAATAAATTGTGGTCTCAAAGCTCTTGAAGACGAGAACAATGCTAATGACTTAATGGTGGTATTTCCATGAACAAATGCACCAGCACCTGCAACCCATTGCCATCAATATTGTATCACGAGTAAGTTCTTTAATCTTAACATTCTAATTTCTAAATTCTTGTTGATGAATATTCAAAATTCTCAACTCTCTACTTTTAAAATTGTAAGTCTTGATAGGTTGCTAGCTCATCATCATCTGGGAGTAATTAGGGCACATACTCCATCCACTGACTAAACTCCAAGAAGGCAGATAACTTGGTATTTGTGCATTCAAAATTGAGGCTCACAACAAACAAAGAGAATACTTACAACAAAGGTGAGGCAAAAAAGTGGGATGTTGAACCAGAGTCTGCAAAGTTGGAAGCCCAATTTGATGCACTTGCTATCAATGATGGTGATTATGAGATACTTAATGATGTTGAAGTTGATCCTAAGGCTGCTAGTAATGATGCTAGTGGCACTATTAGTGCATCTAATCTGCAAAAGCATAATGATGTATGCTTTAGTTCATAACTTTTAATGATACTTGATCACAAATGACTGATTAGGAAAGTTAAGATTACTGTTTTTGAATTGAAACATTCATATGGTGGTGTGTTTTAAAATCTTGTTATGTCATTTAAACTAAATCATTAATATATGTGATGGTGTATTTTGCTAAGTTGCTTTAATATTAGCAAAGTGGTGTATGAACTTATTTGTTGCTGTACATTTTTACATATATATAAATAGATAAACTTGTATGGTTCAACCCATAACAAACCCTAACCCAACCCCAAAAAAGTTGACCAAACCATAACATATATAGTTGTTTACAATGTGGTTTGGAAGAAAGGTTTTAGGTAGCATCTCATTAACTCTTGGGTTACATGTACAAAATTCAATGTTTTTTTTTTAGGAATAAAGCACAAATGTTCTTTCACTCTACTATTGGAGCTGCTGGATTCTTCTTTGCAATGGTTGCAAATGCACACATGACCTCCTCCACCTGGCATTGGTTGATCCATTTCCACATATTTCCATGTCAACTTTGAAGCAGGCGTTATCGGTGTTAAAAGCACCTGCAGCTATTGTTTGAATCTACAAACACAAAGCAAAAATATTTAAAAATAAAATGGCTTCTTCAGTCTAAGACTTTGAAGTGTATGTGCAGATATGTGACACTATTAAAAATAAAAGCAAACATGGAGGGCTTCTACAGTCTGAGACTCTGAAGTGTATGTGCAGATATGAGGCACTATAACACAGTTTAGTATTGATAAAGTTTCTAATATGATAAGTGATAAATTAAAAATCGTTTAAAAGCCTTGCTTGTAGTGGCATAGCTAGAAGAATATGTGGCTTTATTGCTAGACGACCAAAGAAAAATACAAAGATGTTTGTTGCGCTAGACGACCCACAAAAAAAATTTGCTAGACAACATGCAAATGTTCGTTGTGCTAGTATGATGTTAGACAACCAACATGCTCATGAGAGTAGGACAAAAAAAGTTGCCTACTATTCTGCAATATATATTTGTTTACAATGTGGTTTGGAAGTAAGGTTTTAGGTAGCACCCCATTAACTATTGGGTTTCATGTACAAAATTAATGCCTTTTTGAGAAATAAACCACAAATGTGCTTCCACTCTACTATAAGAGCTGCTAGATTCCTTTTTGCAATGGCTGCAAGTTCACAAATAACCTCCTCCACCTAGCATTGGTCGAACCATTTCCACATATTTCCATAGTGGGAAGCATTTGTCTATTTTGAAGCAAGCATTATCGGTGCTAGAAGCACTTACAACCATTGTTTGAATCTACAAACGACACAAAGCAAAAAAAATTAAAAAACAAATTGATTCATGAATCAAAAAATAAAATGGTTTCTAAAACTTTGAGGTGTATGTGCAGATATGTGGCACTACTAAAAAAATAAAAAGAAAACATATAGGGCATCTATAGTCCGAGGCTTTGAAGCATATATGCAGATATGTAGCACTATAATGCACATTTATAATTGGTTAAGTTCCTAACAATAAGTGATCAATTAAAAAAAATTAAAAAGCCTTACAGGTAGCTGCATGGCTAGAAAAATATGTGGCTTTGCCACTGATGACCACAAAAAAACACACAAATGTTTGTTGTGCTAAACAACCCACAAAAAATGTTGCTAGACGATGTGAAAATGTTTATTGTGCTAGACGACCAAAGATATGATGGTAGATGACCCAGACAACTTTGTGAGTACAACAAATGCAGCAGAAAAAGTCGCCTGCTATTCTGCAAAAAATGGCTGCCTGCTATTTTTAAAAATGCCAAAAAATGTTGTATTTGACTTGTCCTTCAGTGAAACAATGTTGAAATTGCCTGAAAATGAGGCGTCTTCATTCTTGGGTGGCTCAAAAACAGGAGAAGAATGCTTTCATGGCCCCAAAATGCCACTAAAATGATAAAATCGATAGATCAGATTTGTAAAATATTTCTAATCTCTGTTTAATATAATAGTTGATAAGTCATACTGAAATTGTGTTACAATAATTTCAGAACCTCACAAATAGTTTAGATCATAGATTAAAATCTCTCCGAGAAGTGGCAGATATCTCTACTTCGAGAACTTTTGCTAAATGAGAAAACTTCTGGTTTTTTGGCAAGAATTTCAAGCTGAGAAGAACTTAAATTATCACCAATAAGTTGGCCACTTCTCTCAGATAAACAGCAATCTTCTTGCAATAGCTTAACTACTTCTCTTGGGTGCGCCAGTAAAATTGGGACACCCAATAACTTGCCCATTCATTGTTTATTTAGCAATTTTGAGTGTTTGGAGGAGAGAAGGGTTTTGGCGGAGAGAAATAGTTTTTGGCAACCTTATAGATCGATCACAAGTGGATTTGAAGTGGATTCAAAGTAGATTAAAAAAGATTTTTCACACAAATTTAGATTCACAAGTAAGTTTTCTAAATACTTTTTTCTTTTTAATAGGAAGGGGAAGAGAAAGATGTAGATTAGTTTCATATTTTACCTGACATTTGTATTTGTGTATCTTTTTACAAAGACAATTTTCTATTTCTAGTTTTTTTTAGAGTTCAAAGAATTTGAATATGGCTGCCAACTATCGACATTCCACATGAGGATGCAAGTTTGTTACATATTACATTTATATATATCTAGTTCAGCTTGTTTGGCTTGTTTACTCATCATATCCTTATGGTATTTTGCAAAAAAAATGAATTTGTAATTAAATTTAAGTCACTTTTAAAATTCCCAATATTTTCCCAAGATGTTGCCAATTTATCTCTGATATTTGCTGAGAACTTTATCTTTTGCCTCGCTGATAAGTGGTAGAGAACAAGACTTTGAACTATGGTTTAGATTATTCTTGTGTATTAAACTTCACAATTTTGTATAATCCTTATTTGCAGATTAGACTGTTTTGATAGGTATTGTCGAGCAGAAAGTTAATCACGTACAAGACTTTTTGATATTTATGTTTTCGTCGGTGTTCATATGTCTAGAGCGACTATGTATAAATAAGGAGGTTCATGATATGGGAAGGCACACCCATGAATGGACGTGCTTCCCACGTGGCAGAAACATGCATTCATGAGTGTCTTTCCATATCAGACCATGCGAGTAGTCAATTGCTAATAGAAAACAATCATTAGTTAAATATATGCCCAAGCTGATATTTGTCATTCGATTAAGTTGATTTTTATGAAATTAGTGTCTAAGAACATATCTATGCAAATATATATGTGTATATCTAATTTCTATAATTATTAAAATCAACTTCTTCAATAAATATATGAATATATAATAGACAATTATTCGTTGTTATGTCTCATCCATATTTACACACTATATTTATCTGACTAAAGCTATAAATCACCAACACTCCCTCTTAGCTAGGAAGGATAATAAATAAATTACTCTTAATGTGATATTAGATAATACTATATAATATGGCATCTCCTCGAATATCTTCTATAAGTTATCCACCATATAGTATGGCATATCCACAGATATGTTACTACAAGATATCCACCATAGAGATCATTAGATAATATAGCATATCTAGGATATCTTACTACAAGATATTCACCATAGAGATCATTAGAAAATATGCAATGTAACTCGGGGACTCGCACCCTCTTCCAAACCTCTAAGTAGCCATCCCTAAGACGTTTCCGCACCAAGTACTTGAGTACCCAAGTACCCCCATATCTTCTATAAGTTATCCACCATATACTATGGCATATCCACAGATATCCTACTACAAGATATCCACCATAGAGATCATTAGATAATATAGCATATCTAGGATATCTTACTACAAGATATTCACCATAGAGATCATTAGAAAATATGCAATGTAACTCGGGGACTCGCACCCCCTCCCAAACCTCTAAGTAGCCATCCCTGAGACGTTTTTGCACCAAGTACTTGAGTACCCAAGTACCCCCACCTCCACCATTCTGCAACCATGCCACCGCTAAGATGAGTACTTGAATTTATATTTATATTTTGAATTTTGAATGTTACTATTGGGTATGTAATATGTTACTATGTTGAATGTTCAATGGTTCTAATTCATGTTGCAATTTCGCTATTTGAGTATTTAATTTGGTATGTTCTACTCACTTCATAACTAGCATTTCAAGTTTTATACGTATACTATACAACACCCCTACCTACCCCATCCACCACTTGTCACCATCCCCCCACCATCCTGAAAATAAGGCCCATTTTCCCCCATCCCAAAAACACATCTTGGCATTCCTCCGCCCCGACGTACCCCAATACTAGTGTTACACTGATAATATGGCATAACCAAGATAAATTACTACAAGATCTCCACCATGTTGTGTGGCACATCCATGGTTAACTTATTACAAGATATCTACCATACAAATCTAATGATACTAAGAGTAATGGTCTACAAATATCAAATCTAATGATATTAACCAAACACTCAAAAGAAATTTTCATGAGGTATGTGTGCACATATCACTCATATGATGCATACCATAGAACATTTTAATCTATGGCCTGTCTACAAAATACTAAGAGTAATGGTCTACAAATATCAAATCTAATGATATTAACCAAATACTCAAAGAAATTTTCATAAGGTATGTGCGCACGTATCACTCATATGATGCATACCATAGAACATTTTAATCTATGGCCTACCTACAAATAATGAATCCACCATGATATATCTATACAACACAACTCATAGATAATCATTAAATGATATCTTAATTGATACTGATTTACAAGATATAGATTAACATGATCTGCATTTGATATCAATCATGTGTACCCATCATGATAAGAGATTAAGTTATTGTAAGATCGTCACCTTGCAATAACTTATAAAGAAAACAACTGATAATCATTTCGAAGTCGTCACTTCCTCGTGATGTACAAAGATCCCAAATACACAAAATATAATCTCATTAGTACAATGATCAAATATGCTGAGACTTATTCTTAGTAATTACAATCATACCAAGTTTACCTCAGAAGTTTTCCACCTTTATTTTTGCAAGGGGTTTGGCAAGGATGTCTTCTATATAGTTGTCCATAAAAATGTACTTCAGCTTAACTATATTCTTCTCAACCATGTCTCAGATGTAGTGATATGATATCTCAATGTGTTTTGATTTTTTGTGAAACACTAGATTCGAGGAGAGTTTGATATAGCTCTAGTTGTCACAATGAATGATGGTAGGCTCTAGTGGTTTTCCAAATAGCCCGACTATAAGTTTTCTTTACCTTATTGCTTCTTGTGCTCCCGTGGATGCTGCAATATGCTCTACTTCAATGGAGCTTTGTGCGATTGATGATTGTTTTCTACTGCACCAAGATATCATTGCTGATCCTAGGCTAAGGCAAAATTCTAAAGTACTTTTTCAATCCACTGAACATCCTGCCCAGTCTGAATCAATGTACCCATGTAGATTAAGATTTATATCTCTATATTTTAAACCATACCCAATTGTGCCACGAAGATACCTTAAGATGTATTTGGTTGCTGACATTTGTACTTGCTTAGGTTTGCACATGAATTGTGCTACGTGCATTTACTACATAACAAATATTAGGTCTAGTGTACACTAAGTACATCAGGGATCCAACGATCTATCTATAGAGAGTTGGGTCAACACTTTCCAAGTCTGCAGTTGCCTCTTTTAACTTGTGCGAATTTGTTTCCATAGTTGTCGACATAGGCATATAGTCCATCATTCTGGATCTTTTCAGTATGTCTATTGGATAATTCCCTTGATTTAGAATTATTTCATTTGTGGTTTGCCACACTTCTAAACCTTGAAGGTACTGAAATAATCCCAAATCTTTCATATCAAATTCAGATGCTAGACCTTGTTTACACTTGGCTATGAGGTGATCATCTCTCGTAATCAACAAATCATAAACATAAAGCACCAAAATCAACACATCTCCCTTTTGTATATTGAAGACCTACGACATTTTTGGAGAACCCAAGTTTAGATAGATGATGATCAATTCGTTCATACCAAGCTCAGGGAGCTTATTTGAGACCATATAAGGCTTTCTTCAATCTACATACATGAGACTATTTTTTATGTGCTACAAATCCTTTAGGATGCTCTCAATAAACTTCTTCTATTACTCTATTCAGGAAGGTAGTCTTTACATCCAAGAAGGCAGTCTTTACATCTATCTAATGAATTTTCCATCCTTAGATGTGACAATGGCAATTATTGTCCTAATAGAGGTATATCTAACAACAGAAGCAAATGTTTCTTCATAGTCTATGCCTTCCTTTTGAGAGAATCCTCTTGCAATAGATCTCGACTTCTGTTTTTCTATGCTTCCATTTGTTGCATATTTAATTTTAAACAGCCATTTGGAAGATACAATTGACTTAATTTTGGGTCTGGGAACAATATCCCAGACATCATTCTTGAGAATGGAATTATGTTCTTCTATCATAGCATCCTTCCAAGTTTGGTGTCGAAGAGCTTCTCTTACATTTGAAGGTTCTAAATTTGAAATTTCACTCGAGTGCAATATAACTGGAGAATATCTTTGGCCTTTTTCTCTCTCGAAGAACGTGCCTTCACATATTTTCACATTTTTCCATTGAAAAATGTGCCATGGCATCTCTAACAAACATTATGCTCGAGCGCAACTCAAAATTCAATGGTTGAAATTATGGCACTTGGAAGCAATGGATCATCGCAATCTTTGAATATCAAAATACCAATCCACTTGTTTTGGGTGTTACAAAGCGTCCGACTGCTCCTAGTCCTGATTAGGATACGTGGGATCTGAATAATCGAGAGGCAGTGATGCTTCTCAAGTTATCCGTGGCTGATGATCAGCTCTCTCAGATTCCATCTGGCAAGACAACTGTCAAGATCTGGACACATCACAAAGGTCTTCATGAGACTTCTGACAAAAGCAGAGCTTTCTTTTTTAAGAACACTCTATTTTCTAATGTCATGGATGAGTGAACCTCGCTCTAGGCACACTTGAATAGGATTCAGGAGATCCGTGATCAATTGCTTTCCATTGGTCACAAGATGGAGGAAGAGGATGTTGTGGTTATCACTCTTCAAAGTTTACCGAAGTCCTGTGAGCATTTTATTGAGACTCTCAACATCACGTCTTCTAGTGTTGATCTGAAACACTGATCTCTACACACTTTTGCTTTAGCAAGATTGGTGGAAACAACAAATCAGTAGCAACTCCACCTCCACCTCCATAGAGCAAGCCTTTGCTGCCAATTTCAGCAGACATCCTCTACTCCAGATTCAGAAGGGGCTCCCAGAAGCAAAACATCCAATGCAACTATTTCAACAAGTTTGGGCACATGAAGGTTGAATGTCAGAAGCACTTAGCTGCCCTATCTAAGCAACCTGGTTCGCAGCACACAGCGAACAGTGCGAAGCACCTTGAGCAGACAAAATTTGCCTTTTACGCTTGTTGACAACTTCATGCTCTACATACATTAACCATTAAGGGAGGGTATTACGATAATAGATAGTTTATATTATCTTTGTTTAGTATCTAATGGTTATCTACTGTAATCTCATGTAAATATTAGAATGTTTCTAATATTTAGATTTATGTTTCTAGAATAGAATGTTTCTATTCTTTACGATTGTTTCCTACGGGAATATCATTCAGTCTCTTGTATAAATTGACCTCTCGGTCTCTGTTAATAACGAGCAAATATTTTCCAATTACTTTGTAATACTTACAGTACTCACATAACTATTTAAAACATCATCTTAATCATTGTATCCATCATCCTATCATTACCTTGTAGGTTGGCAATACCAAAGCTTTGATACAATTCGTAGTGTCCCTATTTTAGGATTGCCCTAAATCTTTTCCAAGCACCTAAAAAGATCAAGTCTTCTTTTTTTCTCTCTTAGGATGTTGATTGCTGCTCTCTTGGAAGAGTATTATTGCTCAATGGTTCGATTTTCTTGATTGAAGCCTTCAAGTATAGGTGAGTGGTGGTTGATAAGTCCTCTTCAATGATTGGAATCTATGCTCTTTAATACTTTTTAAGTGGAAGGATCGCCATCTTTCATAAGGATTGAGTCACCACTCTTCATTGGTGCCTTTGAGAAATAATATAGTGTTCCCCAATTGATTTCCCTTGAATCCCTTCCTCAACAAAATCTTCATCGTTTTCCATCCTCCAATGTGAGAGAGAGTCACATCCTCCAATGTCTATTCCATATATGCTTCCATAATCCATTCCCATCTTTCCTCTTGCCTCCATATATCCCCTCCCATATGAAGTTCTCTTCTCTCCCTATTATATCTCATGTTTGTGAGAGTCGCAACTTTTTATTACATGCCTTTTATTCATTCATTTAACTCACCTAAAGTTTAAATATATTAAATTTTATTTTTATTCTTTATACTTTAATTTATATTTATTTATTAATAAATTATATTTCAACAAGTGGACATTTCACAAAAACAAAGTAAGAAAGCTCCCTCCATAGCAAAAATTCTACCTACCGTAGCATGTAAAGACCAATTTAAGATCAGGTCACCTCCTCAAGCCCACCTTTATATTACTCATCCCCACTTTGATAGATGACCCAACCCCTAATAAATGTTTTATTTTCTCATTTGTTTCATAACCTTCTTTTATCAAACTCCAATCTACCAATGTGGATCTTTTATATACTAATAAAGAATTAAAGTTCCTCTTACCACACCTTTATGCAAAAGGGGTTGATTTGACAAATAAGTTACTTTCGCATATGCATAAACCATATATTTTTTCATTTTCTCATGGTTCTCAAATGGTTTTTAATCAAATAGCACCTATACAAGAATAATGTTTCCCACGAACAACGCCACCAACAGAATAATCAATGCACTAAACCCTATCTCAAAAACAAAAAATTACAAATTTTACTATAAGGAAATCAGAACTTGATACAAAATTTTATATCCTTTTTGCCTATCCAATGTGAATTCCTATCTTTTCAATTGAGATTTTGTTAACTACTTTAAAGGCCAATTAACTAAGCTAGGTAATAATTCCAACTAATGTCCCAAATATAGCATTCTAAAAACATCTCTCAAGTGATGACTTCTAGAAGACCTATGAACACATTTTGTTGATTCCTGACAAACTATAATGCATATCCTACACACATTTGTTGATGTTAGCTTTTGTACCACTACATAGCATATTAGCAATTGAATATCTGATACGGAGTATCCAACACACAATTTCTCTCTTGAAAAGTTAATACTCATTAAGACATGAGAATAACTCCAATGTTCTTTACACCTGTGGATACTAACTCAGTATATCGATGTGATTCGTTGGTAATCACATAGGCAGCCTTACACTATTTGTTTGAAGATGACTTGGACTTTGGTGGAATGATGGTGATGGTGATTCAGTGTGAATGCTAAATGATGTCGATGGAGAAGGTGATGGTGATGGAGGGTGAATGTTCTTGTGACTTACAGCTTCCTAACTTTCCTCTTCAAAACTCCAACTCCTAAACTACTTGCTATTCTACTCCTACTCCTATGAATGGAAGATTAGCAAATGGACGAGGATCGAATCCAATGAAAGTTCACCGGCGGCTCCACCTCCATAGATGCAATGATTCAAAGGAAAATGAACTAGCTTACCACACAAGGCTTCCCAACAAGCCACTAGGATGCTAGTGGCCTAGTTATAGATCCCTATCAAACATCCACCAATGCTACCATGCAAATATTCATCTACTTTACTCTTTACTTAACAACTTGAAATGCAATCCACTTTAACAATTTCAAAATAAAAATCTTATTCTAATTAGTGGAAGTAGAAACCATGCAACAATACGAAAAGCTCTTAATCACCATGCAAGTCACAACAATGAGAAATAAAAGCGATTTTTTGGCATTTTCTTTGCAACATTTTTCTCCGACCATTGCAAATGAGAGCAAATGGCCTTATATAGAGGCCAAAATGTACAACCGACGGTAGGGATAAAGAGGCAAAACCAACGACCCAGATTGAATCCTAGAAACCCTAATTAGGGTTGCCACCCCATCGGCCAATGAGAAGACACCACCACGTCCATGGACCAATGAAAAAAATGGAAAAGTAGCAACCAATGAGAAGGCACCAAAATGGTGGCCAATCAGAATTAGACACTTGTCCTACCTTAGAAGAAAGAGAAATTGCCACTTGGGCTTACATCAAATGATCTTCTAATATAAATCTCCCTTTTTCTTTTGTTCTTTTAGCTAAGGTAATGAACTTAGCTAGCTTTTTGTTGACTTCTTCCATGGGAGGGCAAGGTGTATGTTTTATCTTGAGCTCGGCCAATTTCATCATGTTGCTTGCTGCCTATAGTGTCTTCTCATGGTCCTTCTCATACTCTTCTGTGTATCCAATAAAAGCATTGAGGGAGGAAAGGGTGCCCAAATATTTCTTCTTCATAGCAGCCTTTCCTAACTCATCCAATTTTGATCCAAGCCCTGTCTCATTGATGTCCTCTTCTCTGATGTCTTGAAAATCAAGTGTTGCCCCAACATCGCTCATCATGGTTGAAATGGAAGTGTAGACACCTGGGATGTACTATGCAATTGCATTATGTATCTCCTCGAGTGTTCTCAATCTAGTAGTTAAGGCAACAAACCAAGACTCAACCGTACTCAATCCTCCTTCATCAATCAACTTGGCCCTTTCCAAATATGTCTCATGTAGCCCAATGAAAGCCTGTAGCTTGGGAAAAGCTAAATCCTTGACCGAAAGGAAATCTTTCCACTCCTCTTCAAATACTCTAAATTTGTTTCTAACAGTCAGTAATGACTGGACTGTCGAGATAAAGGAAGGCAAGAAATTTCACCCGTCTTGGATTATATCATGGATCTAATCCTTGACTTCATGTAGCTGAGCCGATCTCTTCTAGATTGCTCCCGCTGTCTTGAGGAAGGGTTGCCTGGTGCAGCTGTTGGATAGGCTGGCAATCTCTCCAATATTTGTTCTCAGCCTCAACTTTATGATCCTTTCATTCGTCTTTCTCAACCTTTCTTTGATTGAAGCTATACCCTCCTAGATATCCTCACATTCCATGTCATATGTGTTTCTTACCAAATTATGTTTTATTATTTCATATTCTTGAGTTGCAATCTCATCCAATGCCTTGTTGATATAGAAATCTGAAACTTTCAGTGACCATCAATGTCACTCCTGATTACCTTTGCCACCGTTTTTGCCATTTGTTTTTGGTTCTCGCCATCACCCTTTTCTATTAGTCCTTGGATGTCTTCAACTGTTCGGGCAGTTACTACCTCGCCTCTTGGCATAAGCATTTTCCTTAACCACAGTGGTGCAGTGCACCTTCCCAAATCTGGATTTGGTTCGACTGACAAAGCATCACCAACGGCCTCAAGCGCCTGACTCATTTCCTCAATATCAATCGGCCCATCTTCTTCTTCACTAGTAACGACCATGTCATCTCCATGTTGGTTTTCTATGAGAGGAGAGTACTTGGTGCTATTGCTATAACCACTCGACTCTAAACCAGAGCTCACTTCTACCGCAATCCTTTGTTCACTTGTGTTATCTTCTTGGCCTCTAGCCTCAAATATACTTTCCCTTAACAGTGCCACATGCTGTCTCTTCGCTAGAGGTTCCAGATTTTTTTTGTTTTTCTCAACCTCTGAAGCTCTCTTCTTGCCTCTAATTGTTTCTTGTTGCCGGTTACTTCCCTCACCTTTTTGTTCGACTGATTCCATTGGACCCTCTTTTGGCTTCATCTTCTCATAAGTAAGGGGTATCCTTTGACTTTGTAGCTTCCTTAATCTTTCATTGTACCACAACTCGGTGTGTAAATCAATTGTTCTTGTAACTGCCTCCAAATAGGGATCCTGATGGTCATCCCAATCTACTGGATTCAACTATGTTCCTTCTACTGTATCATAATCTTCTCTCAGCACATCTCCATCATCTTCTAGTTGATCGAGAGTATCGATGCCTCTCCATCTAATATCTCTCATCATGTTCACCGACAATCTTGAGAAAGCTAGCTTTCTCACATGAAAGTCATTCTTGGCATTGGCCAAAAAGTCTTCTATAGTGGGAGCATGTTTAAATGTGTTTCCATAAGATACCTTGATAAGACCATTAGGATCAAATCCTTGCCTTGCTCTGTACCATCCTAGATGATACCATTCCAATTCCTTCTCCGCAACTGCAAAGGTGACACGATTGGGGCAACTATCATTGCCAATTCTGAATGAGAAGGTAATCCATGACTTACCCTCGAGTTTCATTATTCTGTCATAATGCTCAAATTGCCCACCCAATTCCATCAAAACTACCTTGTCGGGGGGGTATCTTGGAAGCCTCTTGGGACAAACTGTGCTTCCTGCTACTCTAATGTAGGTGAATTGTGGAAATTGGATGAACCAACTCCCATTCTTCTTTATCTTTGCTTCTGCTTCCAATGAAAGTCTCTTAGCAGGTGTCCCTTGTAATACCTTTACTGTCTTCATGGCAAAAGCATCACAAAACATTTTGTAATCTTTGTTGTTGTGCAAATGAAGCTGTGGATAGCATTCATGCACCAAATATTGCCTCGACCCACTACCAATTTCTCCTAAGGCCTTAAGTCCCGGACTTTTATACAATCTAGCAATTAGGAAAAATAGATAGGATCCCATGTAGTAAGCTGCAACTCTAGATTCTCGCTTATGATCCTAGCCCAATCAAATCTTTTTTTTCCTTTTTCAATTACATCAATAAAGAAGTACATCCAGTTTTCAAATTGCATACCTTGAGCTAGGCCCATGATCCAGCTGAGGAGCAAAATGAGAGCGCCATATTCTGATTTGAAATCTGCCACTGTGAGTGTCGATGATCTGGTTACTCCTTTCTTTCCCTCGTGTAGCCAATTCTATTTTAGATGCATGAAATAAGCTTCCTGGTTATCCTGAAATGACTTGATTGCCTGATTCATCATCACCACTGTCATGCTCTTGTACTAGAGAATGTTAAATACTTCTTCAATTGCTTGTCCACCAATGTTGGCCAACACCCTCTTCCCTTCATCAAAAATGATGGATTTACTGATCAGGTCAAATCTGGATGCACACTCCATAACAAATTCTAAACAAGGCAAGGCAGGAGGAAAAGTTGTTGCATGTACAATTCCACTTCTGTATATCTTCTTTTCCATGAGGGATTGTCCTCCCTTTAGTCTGTCCTTCAACTATATCATATTTACTGTACCAACATTGATATTGGATATTCGCCTCATTTTTTAGAATAAAGTTGTTTTGGGCATCATATCCTCTTTGTATTTCTTAATATTTGTTCCCTTAGGGTTCTTGCTTGTACTAACATCTACCATCCTAAACACTTATTTATGCCTCTTTGTTCTAAGTGATATGGACTACCCTTATCGATCTCCAACCTTCTTTCTATCGATGGATTCTAACTCATTTTTGCCTCGCCAAGTTCTCTCACTACACTTATCAATCTCCAACCTTCAACCTAGGGGTGGGACTACCACTTATTTCTACCTCTTTGTCACTTAGAATGGACTACACTTATATCTCTCAACTTCAATCTAAGGTGGTCTAGCTTATTTCTGCCTCTTCAAATGTCTTACCATGGATTCTACCCTTATCAATCTTCAATCTTCAACCTCAGATGGGATGATGAAGTGGTGGATGATGAATGCAAGAAGAACCAAGAGAAACAAAACTAGACAAAAACAAAAGAGCAAAATCCACTTAAGGACCACTTTCAACTCTAAATGAATTGAATTTATCTTTACCAATGGCTGGGTCTTCTTTTGAGTTTTGGATTAGACTTAAGTTTTTCAAGCCCCTTGCAAATATTGATGCCTTAGATAAACAAATTAAAATTCTGTCCACTTGAAATTGCCCATGTGTGTGGCACAAAAATCAAACTTCATCACTTGTTTTCCTCACAAACAAAAATCGTCCACTCTCTAGAAAAAAATCGCAACCTCTTTGCAAGTAAATCAAACCTTACCAAGAATTGGCTAGGGCAAGGAAAATTAGATCTACCTTAAAAATTACCCAAACATGGAGAAAATCATACCTAAACCATGAGAAATTTGCCTTTACAAAAAAAACCGCCAAGTATGGAATCTTCTTTTAACTCATAAATCTGCCCTAGCAAGAACTTAAACACCTATAGATCTGCTCCTTATCAAGCAAAAAAAATTGTCCAAAGTAAGAGAAGCCTGTCTCCAACATTGAAAAAAATCGCCAAGAGCTTTTGCTTTACAAAATCGCCAAACCAAATGCAAATCTGTCATTTGCCAAAATCGCCAAAGCAAATTAAATCTGCTCCAAGCATGGAAGAGGAAGATGGAAGAATGAGGAGACAAGGGGAAGGAAATCCCTCTTATACCTAATTCACTTGCCTTCCCTAACTGGCCGACTTGCACTTAGAAGAGGAAAAGAAACAAAAAAAAACATTAATTAGTGCACAATCTGGTCCTAATAAAATGATAAGCCAAAATTTAATTTTGACACAATAAAATTTGCATTTTTAAATTGCTGGTTCGACCAAAATTGCAAAAGTAAAATAAATAAAGCCTTGGAGATGCTAAACGTTTTCATTTAATGACGATTTAGTAATCAATCGGATTTAGTAATGAGATGCTAAACGTTTTCATTTAATGACGATTTAGTAATCAATATATCATTAAAAATCGGATTTGGCAAGCCAAAATTATTTTTTTCAATTTTAAATTACTAATTTCTTTAAATATTTGAAAATCCTCAAGGCAAAATTTAATCCATTTAATGCCAATTTTTGCAATTTAAATCCAAAATTGATTTTGCCATGCAATTTTAATTTTTAATTCTAACAAAAATAAAAACATTTTTCTCTAGAGTCTAAAATCAATTTTACAATTTGATTTCACCATCACAAAATCAATTTTTCACCAAAAAATAAAAAATTTCGAAACAACTAAATCTAAAAAATTTATTTATTTTAAAAATGCTAAAGATTCCATAATTACATCCAATTTTCAAAATAAATCGTCTAAGTCCAGGATTTTGTAATTTTATCATGCCAAGTATGGTCCAAATTATCGAAAAAATATTGTCTTTGAAATTTGTTCAGCCTAAGGATAAAATTACCAGTCCTAGAAAATCAAGTTAAAATTGGGTGAAAAACAAATCTAACCTCCTCACTCCTGCTCCGAAGGCATCCAAGGCAAAAAAAAATTCTAAAATCGAAAAGTTTGGACAAAGTCAAAAAATTTGCTAAGGTGATCCAGAAAAAAGGGGGTCCCCAAAATTTGAGGCGATGGTGTGAAAACCTCACAATATCTGGCGACTCCACTGGTGAAATGTTCCTGAACATTTCAAAAATAAAATAACTTAGAACAAAAATCTCAAGATGGTTTATCAAAACTCTCAAGTTGCTCCTAAGCACCCTGACCATAAGTTACTCACGTGTGTGCAAATGATGTATTCCCCGCTTGACAAGAACTTGATAATCTCTTGCTATTGTAAATATCCTTGCTTCAAAAGCAACCTGGATAGAGCCTCGTTGCCAGTCAGGTATCTATAGCCTCGACGGAGTTATCGCTATGGCACCACAATCATGGCTCTACCTTTAGTGATTATTTTTATAGCACCGGTAGAGATGATTGCACACCCTTAGACCAAATTTCATCTTTATTTTCACTTTGATACTGCCTTTTCTCTTTTCTAATTTTTTTTTTCTCTTTTCCAATCTTTTGTTTGGCTTGCAAGCAATGAAGCTTGCAAAGGGTTTGGAGAACCACAATGGCGTTGAAGCAAGTGTATGGTTTTTTACTAAGCCTAATTTCACTTCAAAACACCAAGAACTCAAAGCAATTAAGTGTCAGTAGAATGTTGTAACCATGTCAATGATAACTTAAGAACCTTTATCGAGTTCAACCCAATTTTAGTACAGGTCCTACCATAGACTAACAACTAAGCACATCCTTTAATCTCTAAACCTTGTTAAATGTATTCAAGAAATGAACAAGACAGACTCTATTGTGAGGTTCTCACACCATCGCCCCAAAATTTTGGGGACCCCCTTTTTCAGTCGCCTTGGCAATAATTTTTGAAGTTGTCCAAAAATTTCCAATCTTAGAAAATTTTACTTCTTGGACACCTTCAGGCCCAGAGGGAGGAAGGTTTAGGTTTATTTTTCACCTGGTTTTAAGCTTGATTTTCCGGAACGACCAATTTTATCCTTAGGTCGAACAAATTTCAAACAACACTTGGCAAGACAAAATTGTGAATTTTGTACTTATACGATGTTTTTCAAAATTTGGATATGATTGTATAAACTTGAGTAATTTTCAAGAAGTGAAATTTTTGTTAGATTGGGTTTTTTGGAAAATCTTGAATTTTTTGGTGAAAAAATTAAGTTTGTGATGGTGAAATCAAATAGGAAAATCGATTTTAGACTCTGGATAAATAATTTTATTTTTGTTAAAAAATTAAAATTGCATAATAAAATCAATTTAGATTAAATTGCAAAAATTGGCATTAAATAGGTCAAGTTTGCCTTGAAGATTTTAAAAATTTTAAAGAAATTGGTAAATTAAAAATTGAAAAAATCGATTTTGGCTTACCAAATCCAATTTTAAATGATATTTTAATTACTAAAACATCATTAAATGAAAAATTTTAGCATCTCCAAGGCTTTATTTATTTATTTTTTGCAAATTTGGTGTAACCAACAATTTAAAAATGCAAATTTCATTGTGGCAAAATTAAATTTTGGCTTATCATTTAATTGGGACCAGATTGTGCACTAATTAATGTTTTTTGTTTCTTTTCCTCTCCTGAGTGCAAGTCGGCCAGCTAGGGAGGGCAAGTGAATTAGGTATAAGAGAGATCTCCTTCCCGTTGTCTCCTCATTCTTCCGTCTTCCTCTTTTATGCTTGGAGCAGATTTAGTGTGCCTTGGCGATTTTGGCAAAGGACAGATTTGCATTTTGTTTGGCAATTTTCTAAGGCAGCAGCTTTTAGTGATTTTCTTCCATGTTGGGGACAGGCTTCTCTTACCTTGGACGATTTTTTGCTTGATAAGAAGCAAATCTGCAAGTGTTTAAGTTCTTGCTAGGGCAGATTTATGAATTAAAAGAATATTCCATGCTTGGTGGTTTTTTAATAAAGGCAAATTTCTCATGGTTTAGGTTTGATTTCCTCCATGTTTGGGCAATTTTTAAGGCAAATCTGATTTTCTTTGCCCTAGCTAATTCTTATTAAGGTCTGATTTACTTGCAAAGACGTGATTTTCTCCTAGAGATTGGACGATTTTGTGGGTGAAGAAAACAAATGATAAAGTTAGATTTTCGTCGCACATGCATGGGCAATTTCAAGTGGACAAAATTCTGATTTCTTCAACTAAGGCATCAATATTAGCAAAGGGCTTGCACTTTCTAAGGTCTGATCCGAAATTCAAAAGAAAACCCAGCCATTAGTAAAGGTAAATTCAATTCATTTAGAGTTGAAAGTGGTCCTTAAGTAGATTTCGCTCCTTGTTCTTGTCTAGTTTTGTTTCTCTTGGTTCTTCTTGCATTCATCGTCCACCACTTCATCATCCCATCCTAGGTTGAAGATTAGAGATCGATAAGAGTAGAATCCATGATAGGACATTTGAAGAGGCAGAAATAAGCTAGACCACCCTACGTTGAAGTTGGGAGATATAAGTGTAGTCCATCCTAAGGCACAAAGAGGCAAAAATAAGTGGTAGTCCCACCCCTGGGTTGAAGATTGGAGATTGATAAGTGTAATGATAGGACTTGGCGAGGCAGAAATAAGTTAGAATCCATCGATAGAAAGAAGGTTGTAGATCGATAAGGGTAGTTCATATCACTTAGAACGAAGGCGAAAAAATAATCGTTTAGGATGGTAGATATTAGTGCAAGCAAGAACCCTAAGGGAACAAATATTAAGAAAGACAAAGAGGATATGATGTCCAAAACAACTTTCTTCTCGAAAATAAGGTGAATAACTGATACCAGTGTCAGTGCAGTAAACATGATACAGGTAAAGGACAAACTAAAGGACAATTCCCCATGGCAAAAAAGATATATAGGAGCGAAATTGTACACTCGGCGGCCTTTCCTCCTACCTTGCCTTGCCTAGAATTGGTTATGGAATGTGCATTCAGGTTTGATTTGGTTAGCAAATCCATCATTTTTGATGAAGGGGAAAGAGTGTTGGCCAACATTGGCGGACAAGCGATCGAAGAAGCATTCAACATTCCCCAGTACAAGAGCATGACAGTGGTAATGATGGACCAAGCGGCCAAGTCATTTCAAGATAACCAAGAGGCTTATTTCATGCATCTAAAATAGGATTGGCTACACAAAGGAAAGGAGTCACCAGATCATCGAGGCTCACAATGGCAGACTTCAAATCAGAATATGGAGATCTCATTGTGCTTCTCAGCCGGATCATGGGCTTAGCTCAAGGAATGCAATTCGAGAATTGGATGTATTACTTTATTGATGAAATTGTAAATGGAAAGAGAAAATTTGATTGGGTTAGAATTATAAGCAAGAATCTAGAGTTACAACTTAGGGCAGTACAAAACTAGAAGCAATTCTACATGGGGTCCTAGCCCTTCTATTTGATTGCAAGCCGGCAAAGGTTGAAGTGCGAGCTTTGGTGAAGAATGAAATTGGGTCAAGGGCGAATTTGATTGAAGATTGAGATTCAAGAAGCCCCACAGTTTCAAGAAAGATCGGATTAGTAAAAGAGATTTGAAAATATTTGAGGCTAGGCAAGTCTTGGCTATTCGTGCAAGCTAGCTTGGTTGGATTCGAATGGGAAGGTTGGAAGACCAGGAAGGTTAAGGAAGGCAAGGATAATGGGGGAGGTTAAGTTTGATTTCAAGGTAGTGGCCAAGAGCAAGGCTCTCAAGTTGCAAAGAAGTTCATATCCAGGGAAGCCATCGAGGCCAAGGCAAGATTACCCCAAGTGCATGAAGACCTCATCCTTTCAGGGTCAAGACATCAAGTACAAGCAAGTTCAAGTGATGATGAGAAAGTTTCTAAGGACAAGCTCAAGCATCCAAGGCTTCACCTTATCTCAAGGATTGAATAAATTTATAAGATAAGGTTGATGAGTTGGCACTTTCATGTGCATGCAATCAAATCATGCCAAGTGTCCTATGTTCTCATTGGTTGACAAATTATTGTAATTTTCTCATTGGCCCACAAAGTTGGTGCCCTCATGTAATTGGTTGAATAATGGTAACCCTAATTGGGGTTTGTAAGATATAATCTTGGCCCTCGATTTTGCCTCTTAATCTTGGCCATTCATTGTAATTTGGAGCCTCTATATAAGGCCATTTTGCTCTCATTTGTGAGAGTTATGTTGGAGAATCGTTGCCAAAATACTATCAAAATTGTTCTCTATTCATTGTTGTGGCTTGCATGGTGGATATACATGATCATTTTGGTGTATTGCATGGTTCTTCCCATCTCTCATATTAAAGTAGGATTTCATTTCATGTTGTTAGAGTAGAAGTAGATGGCTAATTGTATGGTGATGTTAGTGAATGTTTGATAGGGACCTATATACTAGGCCACTAGCATCCTAGCGGCTTGTTAGGAAGCCTTGTGTGGTAATCTTGTCCATCGCTCCTAAGTTCTACTTGCATATTATCTTTCCGCTTGTACTTCAAGTTGCGTTGGAAGATAGATGTCAATGTGAAAATCTGAAGAGTATCCCTTAGAATCATTGCACCAATAGAGGTAGCGTCGCTGGCAAGCTTTCATTTGGTTAGATCCCTGTCCATTTCCTAATTTCTCCATCCATAGGAGTAGTAGTAGAGCAATAAGCATTTAGTGGTAGTAGTTGAAAGTGAAAGTGATCAAGTAGAAAAGAATAAGTCAAGCAAGCGAAGTACCACCAAGTTATATTCGAATGAATAATAACGTAAGCCTGCCTACATGATTACCAGAAAATCACATCGATATACTGAGTCAGTATCCACAGGTGTAAGGAACATTGGAGTTCTTGCTTATGTCTGCATAAGTATTAACTTTTCAAGAGAGGAATTGTGTGTTTGATACTCCGTATCAGATATTCAATTGCTAATATGTTATGCAGTGGTACAAAACTAACATCAACAACATTCTCAGCACTAGACCCACTAAGCGCATAACTTACGATATCAAGGGAATTTTATCATTGTAGGAAGTGGTTCAAAAGTTCTCTATTAAGAAAAAAACTACAATATAAAAAGACTAAATGTATGAGAAGAAATGAGGGTCATTTTTAGGAGACAATGCCCCAAATCTCTCTTATCCCATGCCCTACCCTCCTCTCCAAAACACCTTGTTAGAAACATTCCACCCCCCCACCATGGCTGTAGTCATTGCTTATCTCACCTTAAAATCTATAATTTTAATTATTGAGTGTAGCACATTTACACATAGAAAGGAAGAGACAAGGGGAATGGACTATGGTCATGCCTAACTCCTCGAAAGGAACAAAAATGCACATTCTTCATATGTTTGACATCTGAAAAAAAAAAGGGCTTGTGACAGAATAAAGTCATGGTAGGGAATTAGCTAGAATGAAAGACAAAAATACTCAAGACAAACAAGCAGCTTTCTATTGGATGGCTTGGAGGGAAACCAAATAAAGGAAAATTTTAAAAATATTTGTTACAAAATAGTAGGAGTCAAAAATGGTAAGTCTCTCTTTCGAAATGTTTTCCTCATTTCTTGTAGAGCATGTCTTTTCAGATATTTCTAAAATAGAGGTATCTATTTGTAGTGAGAATCAATGTGCTAACTGCAGTAGATAAACTAAACTAATTAAAAGAACTGAACTGGCCCACAAAACTGAAATACAAATAGAAGGTTCTAGCTTCAAGGGTCTCCATGGATTTCTACCATATTAAGGGGATTCGTAGACATTGATGGTTCCAGCTCAACTCAACTGTTCTTATTTGGGCACACATGCAATTAGAAAGGCATCACCAATGGAAGAAGTTGTTCCTCTTAAAAGATAACTATATTAAGAAAATATTATTTCATAAAAAATTTGAATTAGTATTTGATGGGTAAGTGTGATGTCTCCTTTCCTAAAAGAACCTTCTTCCCTTTATATATCTCAATGGGAGGAAGTAGTCCCACCCTTTTTTAATCATAAACACTCTTTGTCAAGAGACAAGACCTTTCACCATTAGCGCAGTTTAAGGACTGCAACTGTTTATCATTTCTGCTCTTTGAAAGGGACACAACCTTTCACAATCAGATCTGTACTTCTTATTTAAATCAGATCTACACTTATTATTTAGATCAGATCTGTACTTCTGATTCCTCCTTTTCTGATTACAAAACAAATACTTAGTTCCTTTTATTTCATTGATCCTTTTTGGATCATTTCAAATGAATATTTGTCCCTTTTACATCTTCCCGTATAAAGGAAGGTCACACCTCTTCACCATGTCTGACTTTTGGCAAGAGTCATGACCCTTCATTACTGCAACCCTTTTGACGAGTCACAACTCTTCATAATCACAACTCTTACACTCTCCTCTTCTTCCTTCCTCCATATGCCCTTCTAATGAACTGTTTTCCCTTCTATATCATATCTGTTGAGCCTTTGACTAGGACTTGGCAAGCCTTTTTTTGTTTTGGACCCAAATTCAGTGCCAAAGTTCAGCAATTAAGGAAAAATATACATATATCTCTGTGTGTTTCATGGATCTTTTTGTTTCAAATTGATTTTCAAATATTTTGAGTCTGAGAGTCAAGGCTAGAGAGTCAAAGAACCTGACTCAGGTAAGGATTCACGAGTCCTCACCACGATTATTTAAACAGGTTTCAGAAACTCTAGAGAAATGAGAATCAGCCAAGGGAAAGGCAGAAGGAAAGCAGCCTTGATGCTGTGTGGATGTTCTGTCCTCTTTACTTTGGTTTTTGTTTTGTTGTATTAATAGACTTATAGTAGCTGGGATATTATGCTCCTTGTGAGCTGTTCTACTTTTATACTGTCTTGATTTTGTGCTCCTTGGTAGCTGCACCTCATAGAATCTTACATTTAAATGCTTGTATAAGCTTATATTTGTAAATATTACCCACTGTTAAAAAAGGAAATTTAAAAAGGGAGTGTTGATAGACATTGTAGTAAAGACCTTGTAACAGCACCCATTGATCTTCCCCACAGTCCAATGCAAGAGATATTTTTCATATTACGCAGATATGAGACAGCTGCTTTAAGATCGTCTTTCTGCACATTTAAGAAATACCAATTATTTCTGCGTACAAAGACATACCATAAGAGCATAGAAAACACCAAGAACTAATTTCTGAAAATAGAAGGTACAATCCCTCAAAATCATACCAATTTGAGCTGTATGGAAAGAATCTACTTACCTCATGCCATCCTAGACTCACAAAATCACCATCGGACAGGCCTGAGCCAGAAAAATCAAGAGTGAAAACTGTAATGTTCGAAGGTAAAAGTATAACTGCTGCCTCATTAGCATCTGCTCGACAGCCACTGCAACACCAACCAAATGGTCAGAAAAATCAACCAATTATACCTGCTACTTATCATTTATCTAAAAACAAATTTAACTTATCTCACTTTAAAAAATACCTAGAACAATAAGTTTCTTAACTTGAAAACATTTGGTACATACTTGCTAAGTAGGATAAGAGCTCCTCCAATATGAAAACCATTAGTTGCTATAAATATGAATAACTCTGCTTTTATAAAAACATCCCGTGTTATGTTGACAAATACTGAGCTCTGGGTGACTCATTTAAAACAGCACTAAAAACACTTTGTTGATGAGGCTGCCACCAAGATTCAAACCCCACAGAAACATTGTGCTTGCAAGCTTTGTGACAATGATGGGCCATTGACCTCATGGGTCTAAATTTGTGGAGTGTTTGCCAGTTTAAAAGGCTGCCATTTAGCAAAAAAAAAAAAATCTGAACTCTATAAAGACACTTTATACAATGTAATGTCCCTTTTTGAAATAGGATTAAATAATAAATTATAATAACAAAATTTAAATATAAAAACAAATAGGTAACAGCCTACAGCACACAGTAAGTTGGAGTCTCTAATTTGGGAGGTCTTGAGTTTGAGTCTACTTGAATTTAACAAATACTAATAATGAATCTCAACTTCGGCCCATTACCCATCAATATATATATATATATAAAACAAATAAATAGATAAATAATAATATAATATAAGTACAAGTAAATTAAGTTAAATAAAGGTAAAGAGATACATAATGAAGAGTTATGATGCCCTCAAAATAAGCTATAAAAGGGAGTAGAGTTCATTTAAAAGGGGATATGTAGGAAGGATGAAGAGGAGAGCATAGAATTAATGGAAGAAGAAAAGAATGTGAAGAAAATATGCCACTCTTTCAAAGGGGTAAAATTAAAAAGGGCTGTTACTCTTCGAAAGGGTTGTGATTCTTACTAAGAGGTACAACTATGACAGGTTGTGACTCTTTCAAAGGGACAATTATGAAGGGTTTTGAATCTTACAAATGGCAGAAATGTTGAAGGGTTGTGGCTCTTTCAAAGGATGGTAATTGTGAAAGGTTGAACCCATAGCAAAGGGGAAAACAAGATGATGAAGTGTGACTCTCCCCCACATTGGAAGATATAAAAGGGCAGAAGGTTTCATTGAGCAGGGCATTAGGGAGATCAATTTGGGGAAAATTATATTATTCTCCGAAGGTAACAATTAAAAATGGTCACCCAATCCTTATGGAAGGTGGTGACCCTTCCACAAATAAAGTATAAGGGAGAACTGATTTCAAAGATTGAAGGGGACAAGTTGTGAATGAATAAATAATCAGCAATTAGTACTCATTAAAGAGCAGAGCAGAATATGAGGCACGAGCAGATCATCCAACACTTCAGAATACGAGGCATGAGCAGATCATCCAACACTTAATACATTCACCAATTCCTTGCATCGGCAAAAATAATCATCAAGGATTGTCTAAGTAATCAGCATGAAGAGCACAAAAAATAACTAAAGTCAATTCGTAGATATTGATCAGCACTTACATCCAAGAAATTATCGAATTATTCAGATCAGCAAACTGATGTTAAATAACATTGACCAACTTCAGCATCCTTACTTCTTACAAGTAATTGGGTATAATTTTAAATTAATTCTAGCTGCATATAAAGAATAGATGATGCTTAAATGAATGCCCATAGTAGAATATCAGATTGTTAATTTTAGTGATCAGAGGCAACACCAAATTGAAAACAAAGAGAGAAACACAAGAACACAACACAATCACCCTGGGAAAACCTCCTAATAGGAGGCACCAAATTAGATCATCTAATATTGCCCTTTTATCAACCAAATTAGATAACAGTCAGCTATTGATTTGCTGAAAATCACTGATCAATGAAGCAAATCCGTAATATCGCCAACCAAGGAGGTATCGCCAATGCATAAATAGATGTTGACCTTAGAAGAATGATATATATATGAAGAGATGTGTGTCCAGATCTGACCTTATGATAATTCACTGTCAAGGAATTATAATTTGCAGCCTGTAACTCACAAGTATGTCACATTCGCCGCTACCTTTTCTTAGACTAGATCACTGCCTTATAGAATATTCAGATCACAGCATTATAGAAGTTACCGATCGCTGCCTCATATAATATTCATATGAGCTTTTACAAATCTAATTACAAGGTCGGCCCGCTTTAGTGCCAATTTATTTTACAATTTAATTTTGACTCTGGCCACAGCCCAGTCAGCCCAGTCAGCCTGTCAAAGGTGATAGCATCAATCGAATTGAATCATCCACAGATCATATTGTATGTATATTATTAGCTTCTGTATAAGTTAAATCAAGAAATTGTGTGTATATATATATATATCCAATGTAATAAATTAAATATGATCTGATTGGGCTTCTTTGTAACACCCGATAACTTGAACAGGATGATTGGATTCTTAACTTCAGCACCTTTCAAATGGTTGTTAAGACCATTGTTAATTAAAGGTTGGTCGTGCCACATAGGGACATGACCCTATGTGGCAATAGCCACGTAGAGTCATGTCCCTATGTGACATGACTATTGAACATCATTGTAATGTCCCCATTTTAGCAGTTGACCAAGTGTGTGCGCGTTAGCCTTGTTCTACATTGTCCCGAGGGCTAACGAAGGGTTTAATGGGATCTTGGAGTGTTTTGGCCTAGTCATTTCCAGTTTGGGCCAAAACGAAGTTGATTTACTTAGTTTCAGGCATACTTACTATTTTTAGTAAGTCGGCAGGACATAGTGCAAGTCAATTTTGGTGATTGGATTCGATACTCCTCGGTGAGAGCTTTCCGATGAGCTATCACTCGCATTATTCGGAGTCCGATTGCTAATACATTTTAATGCCTGAAGTTTTATTAAAGTAACGTCTAATTTAATTGTAAAATATTAAAGTGTTACTTTAATATTTATTTTATGGTGATGTGTACCCAAGGGAGACATAAGGGGTATTTTAATATATGTTTTATATTACACATCTTTTATCCCACATTGCCCATATGAGTTGAGGGGACCCGTGGGAATAGAATAAAAGGAAGCATTTGTGGCTTCATTAGACAGGTTGAATATGAGAAGAAATTGGTGTGTGAGTTGCAGCTCTGTTCTTGGCATTTGAGGACGTCTATCCTCTCTTGTAACATTCTAGACGTCATTCCTTTGGGGTTTGGCCTTTGGAATTCTTTCTTATTGGCTTCATTATCAGGCAGTTTAGTTGCATTTCCGGCTACAGGCAGATTTGATATTTTGCTCATATCTTCTTCACTACTTGTCCGACGCTTATGCCGCTTGGAGGGAATGGTATTATGAAGGTAGTGGACTGATTGGAGGACAAAGTATTGTAGCAACAAGTTCGTAAGCATGGGCTGGAGTATTATGACAATATTGCTGAAGTAATTAGTGAGTTGATAAATCTGCTATGTATTTGATTTTATGAATTCTGAAAATAACATTTTATTAGCAGCAGTTCATTTCCACTTTGCATATCATTGTAGTTGCTTTCTTGTTTATGTTGTATGATACCAATTCCATGCATGAAACACAACAAACAATAAATGTTTGATTTCCGGAATTATAAGGGGTTTAAAACATTAAACGGAGAAATAAGAAGTTGGATGCAAACTGTTTGACATAATTCCTTTCAGCAATTTGGTTTAGTTTTTTGGGACATCCAGGGGTGCCCATTACAGTGGTATCAGAGCTATAAGTCCTGCCATCCTGTGGAGGTCTTATAGGGAATTTGGAACAGCCGGATAGAGGGAAAAAGTAAGTAAAAAAAACACAAGCTAAGCATTTATGTTTGAGCATGCGACAGGGGTCTTATAATTTCCGTGATACCAGAGCAAGACAAAATAGGATTTCAGACTTGCAAAGCAAACAGTCTAGTACATCCGTGCAGGGGGATATTGAATTCAACCATACAGACACAAAGGAGATATTCCGTGATCAGGACAATAATATGGGTGATCGAGATGACAGGAATACAGGATTAGGCGGAGGCAGAAATACTGGTCCAGATCAAGGGGAGGTACTATTCCGACAGTTACTCGATACATTAGAGCAGGGGCAGCGTATGCAGCAGGAGCAGAATAGGCGAATGGACATGATGTTGCAGCTCATGGCTAGACAGATGGGTGTCAATATTAATCCAGGTGATGCAAACAACAGAAACAATAACAACGAGGGAAACAATAACAACAGGGGAAACAATAACCATGAAGGCCAAGGCAACAACAATGGTCCTGAGAATAACATTAATGGTAATAATGGACACGGCAACAATGGGAATGAGGCTGATAACTTTAGACACGTTGCACGCCCAGCACGGACTGTGAGCTCGAGACCTCTTCTACCCACTTTTCCACCCAGAGATCCGGTTCATCCAGTAAACGAACCGCAGATTACCGAGTTACAGGATCAATTCAGGAGGGATTGGGAGGCTAGTGGACCAGAGTTTCAGGCGGATATTTCTCTTTGAGATTATATGGACTTGAGGATGAGACACATGCCTAAAGCAGGAGGGAGGAATCAAAACTTTGAGCTGAGGAAGAAAGTTGGAAAACTTTCTTTACCTTATTATGATGCTTCAGGGAAGATGACTGCACGAGCTTGGGTGCAGAAGGTAGATACATACTTGCAGCTTAATCCTATGCCTGAGGAGGAGGCTATCAAGTATGCAGCTATGCACTTGGATGGCGTTGCACATGAATGGTGGCATCATGGCATGGTGACTTTGGGGCATAATCAGATTACATCTTATGAGGAATTCACCGAAACATTGATTGGGAGATTTGACACTAAGGATCCCGAGTTACATTTCAAGGAGCTAGCACAGTTAAAACAGTCAGGTTTTGTGGATGCTTACATTGCCGAGTTTCAGCGCTTGTCTGTACTTGTTACTGATATCTCTCCTAGGAGATTGGTGGTGTTATTTTGTGATGGTCTTGCTGATCCATTACGAGGTTGGGTGAAGGGACATGATCCACTCACGTTAGCTGAAGCAACTAAAAAGGCACGAGATTTAGCCCCTTCGGTATACAAAGGAAAAAACCATTCAACAGATTCTTCCTACCGCAAGGACAAAGACAAAAAATCATTTCAGAAAGAGTATAGCAAACCCAAAGAAGGATCAAAAGGACTAGACAATGAAACCTTGAATGAACTTCGAAAGAAGAAGCTGTGCTTCCATTGTAGAGAGCCTTGGGACTTATCTCATAAATGTTCTCTCAAGGCTATGGCAAATCAAATGGAGTATTTTTCAGCAGAAGAGTCAGAGTCAGAAGGGGAGGATCAGCACTCCGATTCAGATGAGGATAACACTATAGAGGAGAGCAACATTCCTAAGGATGATAGATCGTTGGCACGCTTGACAGGGGCCCAAAAGGCAGTCACATTTAAGGTCAGGGGTACTATCCAGGGGCAGAAAGTGATATCTCTTATTGACACTGGGGCTACACATAACTTCATAGATGCACAGTTGGTAGCCAGGAGAGGGTTACAGACAGAGGAGCATGATGGGTTTAGAGTCATGGTGGCTAACGGTGATAAGTTATTATGCACTCGGAAGATATCTAATCTTCGCATCAGGTTTGGAGATGGCTACAAGTTGGAAGATGAGTTCTATGTTGTGGACATGGGAGATTATGATGTCATCCTCGACATGACATGGATGGCTTCACTAGTTGAGTTCACACTCAATCTAGCGAAATTGGAGATGAGATTCCAGCATGAGGGGAGAACTGTGGTACTTAGAGGGCTTTCAGATGGAGGTTGCAGAATAGTGTCCTTAAGGAGAATGCAGAGACTTTTTCGTCATGATGACATAGAGTGGGCGGCAGAGTGCCACATTATGCCAACTTCACCAGAGCCACAAGAAAAGAGTCATCCACTAGATGTCCAGAAGATACTTGATAGACACGCTAAAGTATTTAGCGATATTCCTCATAGGGTTCCTCCTGATAGAGGGATGGAACATGTTATTGAGCTCGAGGAGGGAGCCAAACCAGTTATGATTACTCCCTATCGTCATCCTAAGAAACGCAAGGATGAGATAGAGAAGGCGATTAAGGATTTGTTGGAGATGGGGCATATCAGGCCCAGTAAGAGCCCTTTTGCTTCAGCAGTAGTATTGGTAAAGAAGAAGGATGGGACAATGCGCATGTGCATCGATTACAGGGCACTGAATAAGAAAACAATTAAAAACAGGTATCCCATTCCTAAGATTGATGAGCTGATTGATGAGTTGCATGGGGCATGCTTCTTCACCAAAATTGATTTGCGATCCGGATACCATCAGATCAGGATGAGAGCAAAGGACATTGAGAAAACAGCCTTCCGATGTCACTATGGCCACTTTGAGTTCATGGTTATGCCATTTGGTCTAACCAATGCATCTGCTACATTTCAAAGTTGCATGAACCAGGTATTCAGGAAGCAGCTGAGGAGATTTGTCTTGATCTTCTTTGATGACATCTTGGTCTTCAGTAAGACCTGGGAGGAGCACTTACATCATCTGGAGGAGGTGTTATCTATTCTGGAGAGAGAGTCATTGTATGCCAAGGAATCTAAATGTGAGTTTGGCATGACTGAGCTCCTTTACCTGGGGCATATCATTAGTGCAAATGGCGTTCAGGTTGATCCCGAAAAGATTAGAGCTATTGTAGAGTGGCCTACTCCCACAAACCTTACACAGCTTAAGGGATTCTTTGGTTTATGTAGTTTTTATAGAAGGTTTGTTAAGGGATTCTCACAGATTGCTACACCCTTGACAAATCTTACCAGGAAAGGAGCCTTCGTGTGGACAGGGGCAGCACAGAGGTGTTTTGAGCATTTCAAGCAAGTAATGTCTTCATGTCCAGTTCTAGCTCTACCGGATTTCACAAAGCCTTTTGAGCTTCATTGTGATGCATCAGGTGATGGGATTGGAGCAGTATTGATGCAGGAGAAGCATCCCATTGCATTCGAGAGTAGGAAGCTCCGAGGAGTTGAGAAAAGTTATTCTGTCTATGACCGGGAGATGTTGGCCATAATGCATGCATTGGCCAAATTTCGATCATATTTGGTAGGTGGACGTTTTGTGATCAAGACTGATCACAACAGTATTAAATACTTCATGAGCCAGCGTGATCTTAATGACCGGCAACAAAAATGGGTGACTAAATTGCAGGCTTATGACTTTGACATAGAGTTTGTCAAAGGTAAGAAAAATGTGGTGGCTGATGCCTTATCTCGGAGACCTCACTTATGTGCTCTGGCAGAGATTTCAGGAGATTGGAGAGATCGGATTATAGCAGAGTATGTCGGAGATGCTTGGGCTTCTGGATTGATTTCAGGTACCATACAGGATGATCGCTATGAGGTGATAGATGGATTGATCAGAGTTCAGGACAGGGTTTATTTGATTCCGTCATCACATTTGAGAGAGGCGATATTGAAGGCATTTCATGATGCACCCACAGCAGGACATCCGGGGGTCTTCAAGACCTACAGGCAGATCCGAGAGCGGTTTTCATGGAAAGGGCTCAAGGATGATGTTCAGAGGTATGTCAGGGAGTGTATGGTTTGTCAACAGAATAAGGGAGAACACACATTTCCTGCAGGTTTATTACAGCCCTTGCCCATTCCTGATAGGAAATGGGAAAGTATTTCGATGGACTTCATCACTGGTTTACCACGAGTGCAGGGAAGGGATTGCATCTATGTGGTGGTGGACCGCTTGACGAAGTTTGCTCACTTCTTTGCTATTCCGTCCACTTACACAGCAACACAGGTGGCAGATCTTTTCTTTAAAGAGATATTCAGGTTACATGGGCTGCCCAAATTCATTGTCAGCGACCGGGATAGTAAGTTTATGAGTGTTTTTTGGCAAAAGTTGTTTAGGTTGTGTGGTACAGATCTTACACCTAGCACTAGTTATCATCCGCAAACAGATGGGCAAACAGAGATTGTGAATAAATGGGCGGAAGGATATTTGAGGAACTATGTAACTACACAACAAAAGGCTTGGATCAGATGGTTGCATATGGGAGAGTATTGTTATAACACCACTTATCATATGTCCATCAAGATGACTCCTTTCATGGCACTCTATGGTTATGAAGCACCTAGCTTCATGGATTTAGTTTTGGGGGACAGTAGAGTGCCCAAAGCCAAAAACTTATTGCAGGATAGTCAGGACATCCTGAAAGTACTCAAAGAGAATATACAACAGGCCCAGAATCAACAGAAATTGTATGCTGATCAGCACCGAATAGAGCGTAGCTTCGAGGAAGGGGATATGGTTTACTTGAGGCTACAACCATATAGACAATCATCGCTCAAGAAGAGCGGAGCTGAAAAGTTGAAACCTAGATTTTATGGTCCTTACAAGGTGATTCGCAAAGTGGGCAAAGTCGCCTATGAGCTTGAGCTTCCAGAGGGCAATCGAGTGCACAATGTGTTTCATGTGTCTAGGCTTAAGAAAGCCATTGGTCAGAGTGTAGTGCCTTCTGCAGATTTACCCCCTTTGGATGAGGAGGGGAAGCTTGTGTTAGTACCTGAGGCTATTGTGGATACCAGAGAGAGGAAGCTTAGAAACAGGATAGTGAAGGAGTATTTGGTCAAATGGAAAGACCTGCCGGAGGAAGATTCTACATGGGAGAGTGAGCAGGTTATTCAGCAGGCTGGACTGAGGTTGCTTGAGGACAAGCAATTTCAAGGGGGGCGGACTGTAATGTCCCCATTTTAGCAGTTGACCAAGTGTGTGCGCGTTAGCCTTGTTCTACATGGTCCCGAGGGCTAACGAAGGGTTTAATGGGATCTTGGAGTGTTTTGGCCTAGTCATTTCCAGTTTGGGCCAAAACGAAGTTGATTTACTTAGTTTCAGGCATACTTACTATTTTTAGTAAGTCGGCAGGACATAGTGCAGGTCAATTTTGGTGATTGGATTCAATACTCCTCGGTGAGAGCTTTCCGATGAGCTATCACTCGCATTATTCGGAGTCCGATTGCTAATACATTTTAATGCCTGAAGTTTTATTAAAGTAACGTCTAATTTAATTGTAAAATATTAAAGTGTTACTTTAATATTTATTTTATGGTGATGTGTACCCAAGGGAGACATAAGGGGTATTTTAATATATGTTTTATATTACACATCTTTTATCCCACATTGCCCATATAAGTTGAGGGGACCCGTGGGAATAGAATAAAAGGAAGCATTTGTGGCTTCATTAGACAGGTTGAATATGAGAAGAAATTGGTGTGTGAGTTGCAGCTCTGTTCTTGGCATTTGAGGACGTCTATCCTCTCTTGTAACATTCTAGACGTCATTCCTTTGGGGTTTGGCCTTTGGAATTCTTTCTTATTGGCTTCATTATCAGGCAGTTTAGTTGCATTTCCGGCTACAGGCAGATTTGATATTTTGCTCATATCTTCTTCACTACTTGTCCGACGCTTATGCCGCTTGGAGGGAATGGTATTATGAAGGTAGTGGACTGATTGGAGGACAAAGTATTGTAGCAGCAAGTTCGTAAGCATAGGCTGGAGTATTATGACAATATTGCTGAAGTAATTAGTGAGTTGATAAATCTGCTATGTATTTGATTTTATGAATTCTGAAAATAACATTTTATTAGCAGCAGTTCATTTCCACTTTGCATATCATTGTAGTTGCTTTCTTGTTTATGTTGTATGATACCAATTCCATGCATGAAACACAACAAACAATAAATGTTTGATTTCCGGAATTATAAGGGGTTTAAAACATTAAACGGAGAAATAAGAAGTTGGATGCAAACTGTTTGACATAATTCCTTTCAGCAATTTGGTTTAGTTTTTTGGGACATCCAGGGGTGCCCATTACAATCATATATATATATATATATATATATATGAATTGCTGCTGATGAGAAATGTAATCAATTACAACGGCATTCACCTTCAGTAGTGATTGTCTGCAGTCCAAATTTAATAATCAACAGTCATAAATTCACATACAGAACTTACTGTTACACAAGAACTACTACATATTATAGGCTTAGTCAACAATTAAGTTGTTCTCTGTAGCGACTTTCATATACATATAATCTTCAAATCAGTTCTATTCGACATCAGACCTACAGAGAATTATCATCAGAACTTGTTACTTTACTCTATCAGAGATCCTGTACACTTTTACACAGCCCTCTTTGGTGCCAATAGATTTTACAAGTTAAATTTAACTTTCAGCCCATTCTATTCACAGAAGGTGATATAAAATGTAATTGATTGATAAAAGGGCACAATGATCAAATCTAGCTAGGATCTGGACTAGCTATAATCAAAAAGGATGTGCTTGATTGACTGCAACTGGTCTAATAGAAAGAGCATTAAGTGTAAACAAAGGGGGTTGCCAAAGTTGCAAAATAGCCATCCTAGAATGCACCAGTGTCTTTAAGTTGAACAGTCAAAAAACACACTTGCAACCTCCTCTAAACTCCACAAGATGGTAATTGAGAATAGTTACGCATACTATCTAGAACCCACCTTGTGAAAGGAAGAACCTGAAACATAAGCAAAGGGGTTGCCAAAACTATGTAATAGGCCATCTTAGAATGAACCAGAGGGTCTACACCAAAGAAACAAGGAACCCACTCATAACCTTACCCCCCAACTCACAAAATGGTGCGAGTTTTCTGAAAGATGAGGCGGGATGGGGAAAACAGGAACAAGCCACCAAGTAAGAGGATTGTGGTAGGCATTCCTCTTGGGATTGGTGTAGAAATGGCTTTAGGCAGACATATCATGTCTCTCCTTCCAACTCTAATACATTTGTGGAATATTAATAATAATCTATAAATAGAATTTGATGCCTAACCCTGGTTGTGTGTGTGTGTGTGGATATTTGTATATGTTGCTTTGGTTACAAGATTCTAGTCTTGAGGTGCATTATCACAAGGATATATAAATTGGTGAGATGCAAACCGTAATTTGTTGCCATAGTGGTTTTTTAGCAAATTCTAGAGCAAATTAGGAAGAAGCAATCACAAAATGTATGATTCCTGTGAAGATGATGTTGTGGGTAATTGTTTGAAGAAAATTTAAAACATATTGAAAAACTAATTATGGACCAACAAAATCGTGCAATTCTGAACAATGGGAGTATTTAAATATCGATGTTTCGATCATTGTAATTAAAATTCCTTAGCCTCCATACGATCATATAGGTACAGACATGAATCAGATTATGCATTCCCTCTTTTGAAGGTATAATAGAGTCAGTCCAAACTCAAAAATAATAATAGAGATAAAGTGAAGATCAAAGACCAGGATAAAAGGCCACTCCGTGGAACTCTGATCTAAAATCTCAACAAATTTCCTTATAAAAAATGAAATTCTAACTGAATGGTAAACCTTAGGATTGGATTGTCAAAAAAGTTGGGTTAATAATTGCAAGGTCTAACTAACTCCTTGAAAAATAAGATGTCCTTAAACTAAAACAAATGCTATAGCCAATAACCAAAATCCATTCATAACCCAATATATGATTATATGAAAAATTTGGACTGTGGTTCTGCAAACTGATTCTAGAACTTCCACAAAGGAATGTGAAAATTACTTTTCCACTCAACATGATTTAGCAATTCTGAGAAACAATTCCACCAAACTTCAGAAAACAAGGTTTGATGCAGGCATGCATGCAATGCATAACAATAGTGAGCTAATAATCAAATCTTCCTCAAATCAATAATGTTAACAAATTTAAATAAAGCATTCATGAAATAATTTAAAGCACAGAAATATACAAAAAGTGTTCATTCTAAATCAAAACACTTTTATGTATTGTTTTAGTTCTTAACTTACTAGGAACAGACACAACCACTATTTTATGATAGTTTGGTTGATGTTGTTCTACGTCTCATTAATGTTTATTTTATTTAGAACATAAGTACATTCAAAATTTACTTGCATGAATTACTCACACGTAAGTGCCAGCTACGAATATGGCAATCAGATATGTATCCAGAAATTAAAAATCTAGACAAGAGATGTTTATCTAACCTGTTTCCATGGCAGTAAATAACACAAGGAAGTGATGTGTTTTCTAGAAATGGGGATGGAAGATAATGACTGCATTGCAAGGCATGGCCTCGATCGTTCTTGATCTGCAAATAAGAAGAAAAAATAACTAGCTATGAAGTTTAGAACTTGAGGGGCTGAAGAATTCTAATTTTACAAAAAGTTTCTATTGCTCTTCAAATGGTACCAACAAGAAAAGGGAGCTCTCAATGTGCAAATTAATTAAACTATGTTAAATTCTAATCCATCATACTTGCCTCTAAATCTTGTCTACAGTACTTCCGTCCTGCAAGACTAAATTCCTTCTCCCACAGGTACTGATCTGGACTATACTCCGCCCTGAAATACTCTTCAGAAAGTCAATTACCAAGCCACTAATACATCCCTGATCCGAATAGAATTCTTATACACACTAAAATAACCCATTTTCATAGTTTTTTGGCATGAACATATCATCTGCAAAACTGGGAAGCACTGAATGATAACACAAGAAAGTAATCTAGGAAACTGAGAAGAACTGAATGATAACATAAGAAGGCAAGTAAATTGAAAGACTGAAAAGACCTACATGATAATAGAAGAAACTAATTTGCAAAACTGAGAAGAATCGTATGATAACACAAAAAGGTGTCAACAAGGTAGAAATTTTATGTAGTGTGGTTTTTAGAGCTATGGCTTACAATTTACCCCAAGTTAAACATTCATAAATGAATTCGTGCATATACCACATAGGTCGTTTGTAAAGCAATGCCAAAAATAACTCTTGTGATTGCTATTTTCTGTTAAGACCATACTTATTGCCAATATATGGAGATTCAAAATATAAACTCTAATTATAGGGATACAATTCTCCCAAGTTACAAGCAAATCACCATTTAAAATCAACATAATAGCGTATGATATAGATTAAGAACCCAGATATACAATAGTTTATTTCACTTTAAATAAACTGGAACATGCAGAATATCCCATATTTCACTTTTCTCCCATCTTGTTAGCATCAATGGAGCTTGTCCTCGTTTCCTGTATCTCCTGCATCTGATATTACTGCATAGTAGTCTCTGTATTATCCTTGTGTCCCTGCACTTCTGGTACCAAGCCTATCTGCTTGTAAAATTCTCACTTACTTGAGACTGAAAATACCACATGCCAACCGAAACTTCACCATTATGTTACGCAGTTGGATATACAAATTTGTAGTACTTTTATTATTCTAGCCTTCATCGTCATATGATCCACATTCATGCAATCATGTTCAATAAGTTTTGCCTTCTACTATATTAGAGTAATTGCCAATTACCATTTTCCACAATCCTCCCCACAGTGCATATAACACAAATTCCTCCTGCATGACACATCCCTCCAACTTCATTTCCAACAAAAATCATTAATACCTTTTGCCTTTTTGTCTCTAATTATATCTTGTGTCCTTCCTTTGTTAATGGCTTCTTTGACTGCCTGTGTAACATGCTAAAAGTGTTAGCTTGCCATTCTTGAAAAATCATAAGATAAAATTTGCAAAGTTCAAATGACTGCTTCTCGCCAGAACAGCATTCACTGCCATCGTAGAGTTGTGTAGCAATTTGGTTGGCATCATTGAAGGTAAGTCTTCATTATCCATTACACCCCCACTGCTGCAAAATGATCTCTCATTTCTTTCAACTTAGTGTAATCCTCTGTCATAACTTCTCCCTCATCCACCTCCAAATTATATAATGCCCTTTTGAGGCACAATGCTTCGCTGGCATTAATGACCTTGTTTACTAAATTCAGCTTATTTCAAGTTTGTTTGATTTACATATGTCCCGTGTAACATGTGGGAGCACATTAATTATCACTAACAATATACTTATCGGTAGAGTTTAATGATTCCTATTTGTTTATCCTCAAATGCTCAACATTGTGCCCTCATCTCTGCCAGATTTAGAACACCCCATAAGTTGCTATATAGAATAAACAACCTCAGTTTGCAGTGTCCAGGCAGCACAGTTACTGTCATTTAATGTTTTGGCCATTTATGAGCCTGACAATATCATACTAATTGTCCTTTACAATTAAATTTGAAGAGATTCAACTGCCCTGTAACGAACTTCTACTTACTGCCTGACCCAATACCTTCCCCAAGAAGAAAAACTAATTGGTAAATTACCTCCTCTGGATTCATGAAAGAATCATCTCAACCATGATCATCCGTGCACTGAACAACATCCAAGTTTAATTCTAGTTGAATGCACGATGCAAATCCAATGTTTTCAGAGGGATTAATAATGTCCCAGACACAATGTACAGGCATCTGTTGCAAGAAACATGAAGGGGAGAGAAATCAATGCTACATTCTTGTAAATTGCAAACCTGATTCCTTCAAAGGGGTTGATAATCTTCCCCATTATGCTTCACACCACCTTCAAGATTCTACACTGGAAATAGGTGTGATAGTGGGAAGCCCGTAATCGATGTATCCTTGCAGCTCAACATAAGCATCTCATTTGGCAGTTACTGTGGCATATTAACGAGTGAAATCTCTCTCACAATTCAGAAAGATCCTAATGCAAATAACAGTAGAATGGCTTGCAGAACAAATAATTCACTCTCATGAACCATGTTCTTATTTTCAACAGAGTAAATCTTGCTTACCAATTTGAAAATCGAATTTGAGTTTCCTAGCGCAAAAGCTTAAGCACTTTTTCCATCTCCAAAAAAAAAAAAAAAAAAAATTGTTTGAATTTGAGAAAGACCAAAATGTATAAAGAAGTCATTTCAATCAACTTGAAAATGACGGCATAAATATGTATCGTACTTAAGAATGATAAGTAAAAATGGCGCATGACATTTGAGTGTGAACTTTGGAAAAAAAAAAAGAATTCCTTAACAGGATTCAGAGAAGAAAATCATGTCACGTTGAATCAGTTGGGTTAGGTTGTCTTTTCATATTTTGAATTTTACTAATTAATTTATATTCTGTGTCATTAAAATGACTTAATAAAAGCGTCAGACAGCTGCTCTGGAAAGGCACTTCAAGGCTTTCCCTTCAAAGTCAGGTTAACCAAATAAAGGAAAAATGAAAGAAGAAAAACCTTTGCATTTCCTCTTAAATAAAATTTTAGAAATATATTATGCAGATAAAACCCGGACATTCAGATGGAGAAATTAAAGACAACCTTACAACCATTTCTAATTTCCCCGCAGGCAGAAACAAAGAGCCGCCAAAATTTTGTGTAAGATATTTTTCCGTTTCTCGTAACTGAATCTCAAAAATGAAGAAATTCACGGAACGACAGATAATGTTGAAAATTTAGCTGAAAATTTGACCTGGTTCTTTTTCAGTGCACACAAATTTCAGAAAAGTACAAAAACAAAAAAATCACAGCTCGTAAAACTTCAATCTATTTTCTCCCTAAAACTACCAAAAAAGGCAATGCTAAACTTGCCTTGGAGGCCGAATCACAAAATTGATAAACTGCTCAATCATCTTATCGCCTTTGAAACCCTAATCTCTTCCACTGCCGCAACAAAAACGGCAAACACTACGCCGAAAGGACCCCGTATTACTCCCCCTTTCCTGTCCTCCTCTTCCTCCCCGAGAGCAACGAGAGAGGCCGAGGAAAAGCTCCGTCGTTGCGCAAGCAGCACCAGCACAGACTCTCTCCTCTCTTCTCACCGACTATTTTACGTCATTTGACGGGAATCGAAGCGACGACGACGAAGAAGAAGCTAAAGCATCACAAGAGACAAGCGCAAAAGACAAAGAGAAGCGAAGCGGTGCCAGACGAAGCGTGCCCGAAAGGGACAACTAAAATACAAACAGTAACCTCACAATTCCTCACATAAATCCCTGTGCATTCGCCTGATTTATCCGCTTAGCAGCTTTATTCTCCTCATTTACCTTGCGCGGATCCAGTAGCATATATCTACACCGTTTTCTCCAATTTTCCCCTCCCGTGAGGTCGCGTGTTCTAGTCACGTCACACAAACAGAACATCAACAGAGCCCCGTATTTTGGCTCACTCTGAACTTATGAGAAAGACTGAAACAGCATTTCCACACACAGACAAACATGGGGCCGATGGGAATGATGCTCCGTTGGATCGCCGTCAGTCGCTGCTGTACTGCGAGCCGAGCCTGCCAGCTGGCATGACGGCGACGTCTGTATCTCAGACGGGGGGAGTTTTGAAAGATCCCTTCGTCCACAACGAAAATGTCAAAATTACGTCGTTGGGTTGTCAAAATTAAGTATTAATTATTTTTAAGCCCAGTCAGAAATGCAATAATCGAATCAGTCGTTGCACATGTTGTTGGTTGTTTTTTTAAAATTCCCTTAAAACCGTTGGCCTTGCATTATCTCGTATGGAATCATTGCGCTTTTTTTTAATGATGTGATATTAGAAATTCCATGCAATTTTAGAGGAGTTGAAATTGATTCTGAGATCTGACGTTTAACGGCTCGAAGGAATTATAATTTGTGGTTGAACGCGTGTCGTGGGGTGCCTTGTGTTGCACTATCAACCTGCAGCTTAAAGTAGCAATTGTGTTTTAAATTGAGTATGAAAGGAATTTAAGTAAAGGTTGTTATGTTTTCTTTAGAAATTAGTATATAGAGTAGGTATGTAAGAAATATCTATACCAAGTTCTAAAAGTTGAGTCATTAAAATCAAATCAAATTTGAGATAGTTAAATTTTATAAATGAAAATGAAATGTCTTTGTTTTTAAATATAAAAAATAAATCAAATGAAATGTGAACTCAAATCTTTTACTAGAGACATTCGCGTGTTGTATTTTTTTGGTTTATTATTGGCTTTGTTCTTCTTTGAAGAGTTGTAATTGTAGGCTATATTTCTTGACATAATTATTATAAGATTTGGCATTGGAATTATTGATAAGTAGGAGATATTTTTCAGAACAAGTTAAATTGTGATAATGCTAGCGGGATTTAACTGTGTAGTTTTTGAGTCAAACTCGTTGACTCATGTTTCATGAGTAGTGATTCACACGAATCCATCTCTCATGAGAATAAATGAAACACTTAGCACTCGTTGGATCTATGTGATGCTCTCAAAGGTGAAGCACCGAGACTTCCCAAGAAGTCACCCATCCCAATATTACTCCAACTTGAGCGCACTTAACCACAGAGGTTTCTTCATAGTTAAACCCACTCTATTTTCTCCATAGTTAAGCATGCTCAAGCTAGAGTAGTATTGGGATGGGTGACCTCCCAGGAAGTCTCAGTGCTTCACCTCTGTAAGTGTCACCTAGATCCAGTGAGTGCTAAGTGCTCCATTTATTCTCATGAGAGATGGACTTGTGTGATTCACCACTCATGAAACATGAGTCAATGAGTTTGAGTGATTCACACAAATCCACTCTCATGAGAATAAATGCAATACTTAGCACTCATTGAATCTAGGTGAAGCATCAGGACTTCCCAGGAGATCACCTATCCCAATATAAGCATACCTAACTATGAAGTTTTCTCCATAGTTAAGCGCACTCAAGCTAAACTAGTAATGGGATGGGTGACCTCCCAGGAAGTCTCAATGCTTCACCTCTGTAAGCATCACCTAGATCCAGTGAGTGTTAAGTGTTCTATTTATTCTCATGAGAGATGGATTTGGGTGATTCACTACTCATGAAAAAATGACTTGGTGTAGTGTGATCCACAATATATATATATATATATATATCATTATAATTATATTAATTTCTCTTTGATCTCACAAGTTTATCGTACTAAAGTTACCAAAATATCAACACATCTTGAACGTTTGATATTCAAGATCCTTTAGTGATTAATCTAAAAAATATGATATATATATCATTGTAATTATATTAATTTCTCTTTGATCTCACAAGTTTATCCTACTAAAGCTACCAAAATATCAACACATATTGCATGTTTGATATTCAAGATCCTTTAGTGATTAATCTAAAAAAAATGATAAAAATGCATAGTTTATATGCTCTGGGGTCCTCCAAACCATACATTCTTTCTATAGATTTTTTTCTCTCTTTCCATCTCAATTCTTTATTATTAGCATATACTCATTTACACCAAGAATAATAAAATGACTATTGATGGCATGAAGTCTTTATATTTCAATAGTGTGAGCCATATAACTCTTTTTATCTAGTGATTGGCAATTGTTTTAGAAGCATAGAGTCTCAAATAAAAAATTCATATATTTTGTTTGCAACTATTTAGAAAAAAAAAGAATATATCAGAATTCAAAAATATTTATCACTATTAAAAAGTATGTAAACATGTATGAATACTTGAACCAATAAATATTTTAATGGTGGATAAAAGAAAAAATTGTTACGATTTTGATTAATTATAGTTGATTCATAATAATAGATTGAACTAAAATCTATATTTCCCACATTTGGTCTTCATTCATAACATTCTTAAAGAGTCGTATATTGAAATAAATAAGTGTGAACATCCTTGAAAATGTGGATGCACGTGCTTTAGAAAGTAGTTATAAAAATTCTCTAGAATGTCCTTATATGTGTATGTAAGTGAACCTCTTATCTATAAATTTGGAAATAGGAAAACTAATAGCATGAATTAACGGGAAAATTTTTACTTTTGAAACATTTAATCTATATTTTAGGGGAGTCTAAACTAATTGAAATATAAAATTAAATTGGAAATAGCTTCAAATTTCCCATCAAACATTTTGAATAGGATATTTCACACATGCACATAAAGCTCCCTAGAATGAATCTAAACCTTATGTGTTCATAAAATCAAGCTCCAATAGTGAATCCCTTAAAATGTGATCAAATCATGTATTATGTAGATCATATTTTCCTTCTAACACTTATTATTAATCCCTGTCTTCTAAAGGTGGGGATTATAGTTTCCAGGTGACTATTTACAATTAATCTTACTTAGGAAACCAAACATTCCCACAAAACTATGTTGAATTCATTATTCTCATTAAACATAATTTTTGACCTGTAAACTCTAATTTTTCATTGGTGGAGGGTTTTTTTCTAGTGGTCTTTTTATTTTAATAAACATAATATTTTGTAGAAAAATGGGCTTGGAGGTACATTGTTTTGTCTTCTTGCAAAATTTCCAGTTGGCATATAACAGACAGTGCATATGTCATCTACCTCTCCTACGTGTTTTATGCATGGATTCAAACTAAAAACCGATGGACAATTGTCAAATCTCATTAAATGTTCAAAGTTGCAAAGAATAGAACACTATGAGCAACATTAACATGAGATTAAATAGAACACTTAACATTAACTAAAATTATGAGCAAATAAAGAAATGGCAATAGTGAAGATGTTGAATTTGGTAGCAACATTGAGTTTGGTGTTATTGTCATTGGTGACCTATGAAGTATGGTCGCCAAAACTTGTTCATCGAGGTAGCATTAAAAGAAAGAAACCAATAGTTTTGGGGAGTGAAGGGCATAGAGTTTTGTTGTGGAATGTGAGAGAAAGAGTGTTTTGGATGCTGCAAAGAAGGGCACTCATGATGTCATTCACACTACTGTGAATTATGTTGAGCTAACAAGACACAATATTTGCAATGTGATTTCTCAAGTAGAAGAGGTTGTTGAAAAGGAAGCCAATGTCATAGGAAGAGGTGTTCACGAGGTTGACAAGGTTGGTGAGCAAGATGTCAAAGTTATCAAAAGTCACATTGACTAGACCAAGGATATAGTTAAATCTATTATGTGAAAGGTCAAGGATAATGTGTCTTCTATGCTCTAGCCCTAATATGGTTTTGTGAATAATAAAATATGATTACGTTGATGTTTCTTATATTTTTAAACCAATTAAGATATGAGTTGTTTATATCAAATGAAAATTAATGTCAATATGTTAAAACCTATTTATTAATTCATTCATGTATTTGTGCTAGTGGAGATTCCTTTTCTTGTGTAAATTATTTTCATTTTGACCTTATGCAACTGGTTGTGGTAGATTTTGTATTTTATTTGTGTACAAATATTCTGTATCAGTGACTGAGGACACCTATGTACTTCAAATTTATAAGTCATCATAGGAAAGGGTGTTATGCATCTATGTTACTAGTGTTGTACTTATTGATCGATCACAACCATGCAATGTTGAAACCCATTATATCACATGCTAAAGCTTGATCATTTGACTATTGTGGTCACACTTTATCATTTGAATTTTCCTATCACACTCAAGTAATCCCCATCTAGTTATGTTGGATGTCTAAAACTTGAACTTTATAAAGCCAATTTTTACATGAAAACAAATAGTCTCAATTTTAAGGAAATAATTCTTTAAGTAGCTAGTGCTTCAAATGTCATTCAAATATAGAAGCTAGCTCTTTTACATTGTTAGTGAATATTAAACTTAGTTAGAGCCAACACGCAAATACATGTACATCAACATGTGTTTTTCTATTTTTTTTTTTTTGCTTTTTTTTATAATCAATACAAACTTATAAACATGATTACCAAAATTAAGATTTTATCAGTTTCTAGGAAGGAAGGTGTTTAGTTACATTATAGTTCTATTTGATGTCTTTTCTTTTAGGATCTTGAAAGCTGTAAACTTGAATATGTTTTTTAGGTTATTAATGCTTATTATACCTTCCATAAGAATTTGGTTCATTATTTTATATGTTGTACTTATTTTTCCAAACATTTTTTCCTAAGATATGCCTTAATACACTTTATTTACAAAATGTCAAGCATAATTATATTTAGTGTTTAAAATTAAAACTATATTTAGTCCTTATTGAAAAATTATTCTCCAAACTTAAAGAAATCAAAAGAAATAATAATTTTGGGTCCTACACGAAAACTATAATTAAATTTCATTAAATTTGTTTAGAAATAGTTATTGACAAAGATCTACAAATTAAATGACAAAGAGCATAGATATGGCATGTAAATGGCTTGACAAGATTCCTCAAAGAAAGTAGGAAGATGATAAGATGGCTATACACAAAAGGGGTTTTCTTGCAAAGTTCAAAACTTGAGGGATTATTTGCAAATTTCATGAACATTGTCTACTTTTCCCATGTGTACACTCAAAATTAGAGAAGTAAATGAAGTATGGATAGTTATCAAAGAAATAGAAAACATCACAAAGCTAAATTCACAACATATCAATGGAAAGCATCGATTGCAAGTTACACATGTTGAAGTTGAGGAAAGTTCAACCCACAACTCCCAAGAATCACTTGCATGCAAACACCTATCACACAAAGAGAGAAAGGAAATGATGGAGGATTGAATCCATAGCTCCACAGAAGATGAGATATTCTTGATGTGCAAAAGATAAATTATAATTGTATTGAATAAATTACAAAGAGAGATCAATCATTATAAAAGGAGATCAAAACCATAAAAGGTAACTAACCTGGGTTGCATAATAATAATCAATAAAATAATTAATTATTATATGCCTAAAGTTCAATTTTTGTAAACCAGATATAATAAGAAAATATCTTACTACTCTAAAACCCCCTTAAAATAAACTTAGGGAGTAGCTAGAAACTACCAGTGAAAGTATATTTGGGTCCTAACAACAAGGCCTAATGAGTTATCCAATCATAACCAAAACTCTATAAAGTGGAGAAATAGAGAAAACCACGTGCAAAAGGCCCTACTCCAATAAGAGATGGATAGAAGGGTGAAAGACTAGTGAAGGACTATAGAAGCCTCCAAACTAATGAATGTTTTGGAAAATAGGAACACAAGGATGATCATGAAGAACACCATTGAAGCATATAAAAGTTGTAAACTCTATCAGAAGTAATTGTTGATCTAAAGAACCTCCTAAAATATAACCTAACTAGTTATAAAATAATAATAATCTGCATGAGTACCCTCAAATGAAAGTGCCCAAATTAGGAGGCACACAAAGGTAAATAAGTAAACTCAAAGATATAGATGGTGTAAACTAATGAGGTACCCAATCACAACCAAATCTCTATGAAGTGGAAAAATAGACAAAACCACATGCAAAAAGCCCTACACTAAGAAGAGATGGATAGAAGGTTGAAAGACTAGTGAAGGATTATAGAAGTCTCCAAACTAGTGAATGTCCTAGAAAATAGGAACACGAGGATGATCATGAAGAACACCAATGAAGCATACAAAAGCTACAAATTCTGTCAAAAGTAACTATTGATCTAAAGAACCTCTTGAAATAGAACCTGACCTCCAGTACAAAAGACAATAATCTGCATGAGTGCCCTCAGATGAAAGTACTTGAATTAGGAGGCACACAAAGGCAAACAAGTAAAATTAAAGATACAAATGACATAAAACACCAAAGCTTGAAGATCTGGTCAATTGAACATGATGGTTGCAACCAAAGTAGGAGCAAAAAGAAGAGTGTCTATATTGTAAATGATCCATCTCAATGGAATTATAGGTACCCAACCACTACATCTTCCTAGTAGATAGGAACAAATGTTGAATACATAGATCACTCCATCAAACCAAGGAAGCATAAGAAATAACAAGGAGACCCCCCAATGCCCACAAGGGTGAGGTGACATGCAATTGGAAAAGTGGGCTAATAGAACTACATCAAGGAACCACGATCAAGATGCACATATAAATACATAATAGTGTACTGAGCTGATCAATCTTAAACACGTCATGAGGCTAATGTCACAAAAGGAACACTTGTTGGAGAAAGGTAGATGACAAATAAAGGCAAAACATCAACCCCCCATGACACTTAATCAACACAATGTTAGAGTAATAAGGTATTATTAAGATCTACCATATATTGTGCCTTATTCTACATGCACTATATTAATTTAATAAATAAGAAAATATCTCATTAGCTCTAATACCATGTTGAAATGGAGAAAAGCTCAACCCACAGCTTCCAAGAATCACTTGCATGCAAACACTTGTCATAGAAAGGGAGACGCAAAGATGTGGATGCTTCAATTCATAGATCCACAAAAGATGAAACATTCTTGATGTGCAAAGGATAAATTGGAACTGAATGAATTACAAAGCAAGATCAATCCTTATAAAAGGAGATCAAAACCCTAAAAGCTAAGTAACCTAGGTTGCATGATAATAATTAATAGAAGAATTTATTATTATATGCCTAAACTTTAGTTTAAGTAAACTATCTAGATAATAAGAAAATGTCTTGTTACTCTAACAATATAAACCTTATGGGAGAGTTCTTGATTTTTTATTGATTTCCTATTGAAATGTGAGAAGGAACTTAGTTTTAATATGATCAAACAAGTCTATGCACATATATGTTCTCCTCCTACCCCACCTTAGGCACAGATTCGAGTTGTGCACACATGCTTGCTTTTTGTCCAATTTATCTATTTTTATCACAATTCCTTGACCTTCCTTTAATTTAGTCCTTTTCAATACCTTCATAATGGAAATTGTAAAAGTCATTGGCCTAATAATTATTTTGCCTTCAAATGTTTACCAAGTTTAAATTTGATAGTTAAAATATATGTTAGCATATATTCATTATCAATAAAAAAAAAAATGATTCACATACATACCAGTACAGTAGAAATATTTCTTTCAATATTCACCCATATCTAAAAAAATAATCTAGTATAGATACATCCAAACACCATATTTTCATATGAGCAAAGATAATGTAGATACACTCACCTAATTATTAGGGGAAACAAATCCAATTTAGTACATGTTTGAAAACACCTCAAATTCTATATAAAAATTTATTCCTAGTAACACACTAATATAACAAATAGATATACATAAAAAGAGAAATCAAATTTCTATACACACTCATTCCCTCCACTTATGTGTTTTTGTGTAAAATGAAAGCATTCACTTACATCTACACAAACACATTCAATGTAGATTTAATATGTACAAAAAAACACACAAGTGTTCGTTAATTATCATGGATATATATATATATATATATATATATATATATATATATATATATATATATATATATATATAACTAAAAGTCTCTTATGTTGCGTACATTTACTCATAACCATAGAAAATATAATATATCATATAAAAAATATTATCTAGGATCTCAACTTTCTATCAAAGAATAAAATGGAATTCAATGTTATTTTGTGTAGTGTATTTTACAATAATTTTCCAATAATTAGCTAATTCTAATTATAAAAAAATATGGTCATGACCTATAATATTTAAATTAATTGGAGTCCTACTTTAAATATTTATTTTAGGAATTTATCTTTATATTAACCAAGATCTTAGTTTACAATGGTGTCATGGATATTGTAACTGCATTTATACAAGAAATATTGAAAGTTAATAAAAAAAATTCCATTCCTCAAAATCAGGTGGTTATTAAATCTCATTTTGCAGATGATAGCATGTTTTTCTTGCAAAATTCTAAAGAAGAGTTAAATCATGCTTTGGATATCTTGGAATTATATTGTGCAATATCTAGTTCCTAGTTGGCTCACAATAAAATTGAATTTATGATGACTCATTATGGACAACTTCCAAAGTGGATTCCTAAGGAATGGAGACACATTAGGCATGGGGAGATCACTAGATATCTGAGCATTCCTTTCAGCATTCGGGTTTCTCTTTCAAACATGTGGAAGTGGTTTCTTAGTATACTTAAAGAAAAATTATTTAATTGTTTGAATAATAGATTCCTATCTTTAGCGGGGAAAATACATGCAGCAAATAAAATTTGCATTACTTCCCATGTTTACTACTAATCGTATTGGATGCTATCAAAGAGAAAATATGAAGATTTGAAGAAACTTATTCAAAAAATTCTTTGGTCTAAAAAGGACGACAATGATGGATTTATTCGTGCTTCTTGTTCTCTTTGCATTCAACCAAGGCATAGGGGTGGGTTGGGAATTATTGATCCTAAGACTCAGGAGGCATGTCTTGCTAATAAATGGATAATGAGAGTTTCTAAAGGCTATGAAACATGGAAAATACTTGTTCGTAACAAAGTGTTGCAAGCTACTGCAAATAAAAAATGGCAGACAATCAATTGGCTTGACAAGATTATCATGGTTCTTTTTTAAAAATCAGGGCATCTTTTCCCCCGCAATTCATTTGGAGGGTTTGGCAACATGTTTGTCATTTTATTCAATGGAATGATTCCTCTTTGCAACATGGTTTTAGCTTTTCTTCTTCATCCATTTGGTGAAACAAGTTGGTTCAGTACCACAATCAACCCCTTGTTATTTATTTTCCAAAGAATGCCTCTTATATGTTTAAGAAAGGTGTGAGAGACTTTAAAGACATTTGGGACTTTAGTATTTTTGAGTGGGCATCATGGCTGAAGATTAAAAAATAGTTTGATCTCGATAACAAGTATAAACTGTTTATCATATTTGTGCGGCCATTAGTTCTACTTGAGTTATCCATTAAAATCTATAGTCCAAGAGAATGTAAATTTTTAAAAGATTGGAAATGGTTCTCTTCATATTATTTAACTATCTTCTTCTTAAGAAAGTGTATTTGCATTCATTACCTCATTGATTTATCCTTCCCCATCTCAATAAAAAATGGCAATGCAAATTCAGTGCAAAAAGATGGATCAACATGAGTGCACAAGTTTGGAAATCCAAAGCTTATGTGGATTCTCAATTGTTGGCTTGGAAGCTTTTACACCACAAATTACTTGTACATGACAAATTAAAATATATTTCAGTGTAACTAATTAGTTGCCCCCTTTGTATGCGCACTAAAGAAATGAAACATATATTATGGGACTATCCCTACATTAAAAAATAATGGAATGTTATCTTTAAAAACCTTTTCAGCGATTTTTCACCATAAATGGAATTGGAAGGAAGCTCTCCTTGGCCTTGGCTTTCATAATGATGTTATTGCTAATTCTATTAAGAAAGTTATCTTAAGAGATATTTGGAAAGCTAGATGCATTGCAGTTTTTTCAAACAACTATTTTTAAGAAAGGGAGATCTTAATGTAGTACGCTAATCAAATTTTAGATTTATCTATAAGGAATCCGTCAGCCATGGCTCAACTACAACAACTTAAAGACCAAATGAATCATCTTCAAAGTAATTGCCATGAGGATCTTTGCAAAGTGTTTTGTCACATTCTCTCATTGTAAAGCCAATTGTTGGCATATTTTGCTAGTGGTTTGTCTTGCTCCATTTGTATTGTATTGATTTGTTTTAAACAATGTATTTTTCTTCTAGCTACCTTGTGTAGCTATTAGTCTTTGTAACTTTTCCTGGATTAAATATTTAAAGAAAGTTAATTATTTCAACTTCCAACATTGTTTCAATGAATCAAATATTTTCGTTTACCAAATATGAAGGTGTTAATTTTTTATATTAATTCTACCTCCAAATTTGTTGTCTATGTACAAAAATCCTCTGAGAACTACTAAACCATATCATATTCATCCAAATTCAAAGTAGGACCATGACTTGAATTGAGCATTATTCCAATATTCAATAAAAGGTGTGATTTGTGTGCGTGTGTGTGTGTGCGTGCGCACGCGAGACACACACACACAGAGAGAGAGAGAGAGAGAGAGAGAGAGAGAGAGAGAGAGAGAGAGAGAGAGAGAGAGTACTCTTACAATTCTAAGAACTTTCTAATTTCTAATATCAACTTCTATTTTTTTACAATGTTTCATGATTTCATCTTTTTATGGTAGGTGTATACAAATGGTGGAAAGACTCTAAAAAATCAGCATGTGAGACTGCTATAAATGTCAATCTTATCATTTCTCTATGTCCTATATAATTTTTTGCTTTTAACAAAATTAAGGCTTGTGATTTGTGTATTATTGACCCAAACTAGCATAAGTTCAATTGAAATTTCTAACCCCTTTGTAACAATATAGTTAAAGTTTATTTGGATGTGCATTATAAAATGACATTATAGCGTAATTGCCAAAATTTATTTTTACAAATACAAATGGTTTTGGTGTTGATTATATATGACTTCCCTATTCTTATTGTTTCTTCAATTATCGTGCGTAGTAGAATAATTTGTAGACCTTGATGATAACGTGTCATGATTGCACAAAATTGTTATTTTCGTTAACACTTAAGGCTCCATATGATAAAGTAAATGATGTGCCATCTTTTTTATATATAAAAATTCTAATTCATGGTGTTAATCAATTTTAAATTGTTCTAGTTTTATGCTTCTTAATGGAATTCATGATTGTGTAGATCTTGTCTACTTAGTCTCTAAACTACCCATCTATACTTATATATGTTACTTTTCTGATTTACCAAGGATGAAGCCTTCATATGCTTTTGAATACACATTTTATCATGTTTTCTTATTATTTTCGGCATCTTCATTTCCTAATTATGATGGTTTTTAATACTATATGGAATATAGCCCTATTCCAAATGCCAAGGATTATAATTTGGTGACTAGAATTTTAATGTCACTGGATTATCATTAAGTATGGTATCTCTATATAGTTCATAAAAATGGTATCTACAGGAATAACTTAGACAAACAAAATTCAACTATTTGTCTAGTTTGTGTGTGTGCGTGTGTTTATATATATATATATATATATATATATATATATATATATATATATATATATATAGAGAGAGAGAGAGAGAGAGAGAGACAAACCTTGATAATACCCTCATAATCATAATCGCCATCCTTTCTCACATTTGTTCTCTTGACACTCAAACTTATGATTGTACATGCCTAATACCTAAGTGCATATATTAATAGAACACCTTCCATCACATATGGATTACACATATATACATCAATAAAATATTTCAATTATTTTTCTTATGGTTGTTTGAACATCTAGTTTTATCGTGTGTGTGTGTGTGTGTGTGTGTGTGTGTGTGTGTGTGTGTGTGTGTGTGTGTTTCTTATGGTTGTTTGAGCATCTAGTTTTATCATGTGTGTGTGTGATATGGATTACACATATATACATCAATAAAATGTTTCAATTATTTTTCTTATGGTTGTTTGAACATCTAGTTTTATTGTGTGCATGCATGTGTCTGTGTGTGTTTTTCTTATGGTTGTTTGAACATCTAGTCTTATTGTTCGTTCGTTCGTGTGTGTGTGCGTGCATGCATGCATGTGTGTGTGTGTTGACAAACCTTGATAATACCCTTATAATCATAATCACAATCCTTTCTCACATTTGTTCTCTTGACATTCAAACTTAAGATTGTACATGCCTAATACCTAAGTGCATATATTAATAGAACACCTTCCATCACATATGGATTACACATATATACATCAATAAAATATTTCAATTGTTTTTCTTATGGTTGTTTGAACATCTAGTTTTATCACAATCTCAGACTCCTCTTCTAATTCATTCTTTTTCTTATTTTTATAATTTGATCATCTTGAGTTTTTCTTTCATGGTCATATGGTAGCCAATGTCTCATTCCCATAGTATTTCACTTGCGATCAAGTTCTTTAATTGTCAAATCTTCCCTACCTTTATGGTGTCTTTCTCTTTCATTCCTACTTTGAATCATAATGATTTCTATCTGTTTGTGCGTCTATTTTTTTTTTCAAGTTATATTTGAATATGAATAAAGTAATTAGATATTGCTCAAATGACATATTGCATCCACTTACATCATTCTATAAACTATAATTTATGTATTCTAAGTTTATAATTATTATTCTTCTATCAAATTTTATTGAAGAATGTGTTTATGGTTGAATCAAAGGTTAAAATTATGTTTATGGTCTATCTTCATTATGAAATGATGCCCCTTTTAATTTTGTTCTAACATGTATGTGATTGATCATGTAAGCATTTAAGAACACTTCTACCATGTTACAGAAATCTTCACATTCTCATTTGCTTATCATAATGAGTCCATATCATGATAATTTTGAGTGTTCTACTAGTACAATTTTACTTTGTGGAACATGTGTATTTTATCTATCATTGTATTGCATCATAATATATGATGTATTATGACAAGATTATGTAGAGATTGTAACATAAGAACCTATGTGAATATGTATTTCTATGGATCAAACCATATTGAATCGGGAATGAAATTTAAACATTTTCAAGTATTTAGTATTTGCTATATTCAAATATAAAGTTTAGCATTTGTGAGTTTAGGTTTCTTGGTAGTTTATGGTCAAGACTTAGTTTTTGTTGTTGAAATCTTACTTTGTGTAGTTCTTGGTTATAAGTCAATTTTTTTTATATTGCTTATCTTATTTTGCACATTTACATTAAAATTTAATAAAACTTAATAAGAGTGAATTGTAATACATGTTTTAGATTTTTAACTTAAATGTAATATATATGTGAAACATTAATTTAAAAAATAGCATAAAATAAAAGTTACAAACAAATTTCTCTTCAAACTTAATATTTAGCATGTTTATTCGATATGACTATTACAACATAATCTTATGAACTTATTTTAATGTAGAAAAGATAAATTTAGAAATTTAGATTATATTTTTTTAATACACATTTTTTTTTTTCACTCCTCTAATAAATTTTTGTTCAAACAAAACTAAAACAGACATTATTACAGCATTGCAAATAACAATAAATAAACAAATAGAAGTCACCATGTCTTAGAGGAAATGACACATCTAATTCATAGAGTGTGAGAACATGGCTAGTTTCTTAGTTTTGGGAATGAATTGTTATTAGCTTCTCTCGTAATGTGAAATAATGAGAACTTGATTACTAAGCATTTGAATTTCAATCTATATATTGTGATGACTTTTTTGTAACATCAAGTGTAAGCTTGTCGACATTCTAAAGTAGACCCTTCTCTAACATGACAAATCACTAGCTTAAATATCTCTGAAATGTATCTCTCTTTAAACTCAGCACTGGATAAAAACTAGCAGGCTACAGACTGCCAGTCAAATATCGACAATCGATAAAGATAATCTGTCATAGCTAAAAGCTGAAATCTCTCAGAGCAGCAAAAACAAGTAAAAACAAAACTGAAAAATGAGAGAGACTAGTGATTGGTGTTGAAAAACAATAGACTTATCGAAGCTCTAAAGTTGGAAACATAACCAGAGGTACTCAGAAAGCTAACGAGCAAGAAACAACATAGGACTTTCGTAGATAGCCGAGCAAGAGGTGATTAGAACAAATTGAATCTCTTTACTTGCTTTGTCACTATTATAGTGTATATATTTTGACTTTGAGGATGGGATCATCTAGTATGTACATTAGACTAATATTGTAATTATCTTAGAATTTGAGTGTCCCTTTATATAATTCAAAGTTTGTTCACATATCCTTTAAGACAATCAAATTTTGTGTTTTTGTATATATTTTTATTTTATAGTCACTTTGTTTTTAGATGTTCCTTATATATTTTTATGAGGTTAGGTTGGGTTATTTTGTCAATTGTTTTTAGATGTTCTTTATATTATTATGAGGTTAGGTTGAGTTATTTTGTCAATTTAATAACATGCATAATTTTTCTAAAGACTTTAAGATTTATAAGGATTATAACTAATTCGCTCTTTTTATGAGGGATGTTTAATCTGAATCAACATCTAATAAAAAATTTGTTTTTACAACTTTTAATACTTACAATTATATTTCTTTATATTGTATTTTATTTTTTATAAAAATAGTAGGAAGAGATCTTATGTTAGAATTATAGAAATGATGTGACCTATCAAATAATCAGAAATGTGATTTATTTTCATATATTTTCTCTGTGCTACTTTGTTCTTCTTCTCTATTTTAGGTTTGTCAGAAGCGAACTTACATTCCTTTTTTCTTATTTCTTAATGTAGTTTTATGTCATCATGTATTAATTTTGACCTTTTATTGATATTAATTTATATTATCAATGCAAGATTTAGTCACATAAATATAACAATAATAAGATGTAGGCTCATTCAATCATCAAACGATTGCACACTCGCGTTACTTCTCTTTATGTTCCAATTATCAAAGTCTTAGTTACCTTCTTCCTAATGCTACCTTGCATAAGCTTGTGAGAGGTATTTCTCGCCTAGAATTACCTACAACATCTTTTTATATTTCATTTACAATCCTTCCTTAGTTTGATAAAAAAATAAAAATAATATCAAATAAGATTCAAGTGTTGGATGCTTTCTTATTTATTTTGCATCTAGTTCAAATATCTCATGGAGAAAGACTCAATTTTATAGGTATGCCTTTTCTCTGCACCCCCCCGCCCCCACCCTAACTTTTTGGGTTAAATACTATGGGCAATGTATACATATTGACCATGGTAAGATCTTAAAATTCCTCAATTATTCATTTTCCTTCCAAGGTTTCTATTTGAAATTTGGCAATAAATTATGGATAGATTGGAAAAAAAAGACTTATTGGATTGACAAGTCACTTTCACTTGTAGGTGAACTTCAAATAAATGTTATAAAATATTAATTATTATGCATATGTACTATTCTTCATGTTGAGTGCCTTATAGGACATCAAATATAAGAAGTTAGTGGAAATTGTATGCAAATTTCTTTAGTCCAACTCTTACCGCAATAAAGAATCCTAAAGTATGGCTTGATATTTATATTGTGTTCCTCAAAGGTTCTGGTAGTGTAAGTCTTAAGAGATGTCCATACTTAGAGAATAACACTTTGTTCCAAGTGGATAGTTTGTGCTACTGAAGGTAATGGATCTTATAAATTCTCGATAAGGAGTTTTATCTCCTTATATTCTCCTTGTGGTAGATAATCCTATAAACACTATAGATTTCATTCCATATAATCTCTCATGTTAATCTCAACATTGTAGAACTTTCATGTCCAAGAAAATTTAAAGGCTTGGGAAATCATCAAACCTTGATTTATGTGGATTAACAATGACTACAACAATTTACTTTCTATCAACTAGTAATCTATGTAATGATTTACAACTATAAATTTTCAAGACATTATTAGCTAGAACCCCTAAGCTCCACACACTCATTTTGTATAGAAGATGCATAAGTTTTTTTTTCCAAGATTTATCTTCTAAACCTACTTTCATATGGCTTTATTAGTTATATGTGAAGATTAAATGCAATGTATGAAAATTGTAGATAGCAATTCATATGGTGTAATATTAAAGTTGTGCATTTAAACTCTATAATAGTGATATAGAAAATGGTGATGAGTTTTAGATCACCAAAATTGCTATATACATTGGATCAACTAAAGAGTAAGGGTGTCAATTTGTGATCTACACATTGTGGGGTTTTTGTGAATCATTTTGATAGGGATGACAATGATATGCAGATGTAAATATGATATAAAGTGTGATAAATGACTAAAGAAGGAATGCACTTTCCTTAAAAATAAGAAGAGGAGGATCGACCTTGATATCTAAATTTGACTATTGTAGAGCTATCAAAATCAGGTAAGTTTCTCGATCTAGAACTTTGATGCGTATAACTTCTATCCATGAAAATATCATATCCAAAGGATGATGTCAACTTGGTTGACCTAGTATGGGTCTATTTTCTTGGATTTTTGATGTAGGAGCATCATCACAAGAAAATATCATAATGGAAGATGGAAGGTTGATCAAAGGCAAAGAAGACTATGCACCAATTACTTGGCATGTTCTAGAGCCTATTATGACCTTTGGAGGTTTTAAAAGTAACAAAGTTGTAATGAATCCTAAAGGGCCTATGAAGGACCTTAAGATTTCAAATGGTGATTTTTGGGTAGAAAGGACTTATGGATTCAAACGAAGTCCTTAGGAGTCTAGGATTGATTAATTTGGTCTAGAGGACTTATTAGGCAAGTTTTCTAAGTTAGATTGTTGTTTTAATCAATAAAATGTAAGTTGGAAATTCAAATTCTTGAATTGCAACGGTTAGCTTTCTTTCGAGGGGAAAGTTGTTTTATGCATAACTATGGTTGGAAATCAATTCCAATCTGGTGGAGTAGTTATGAGGGAGGTTTTATGAACCTTTGAAGGCATTGTATGGGGGGCAACAATTGTAGAGCATTCATTTGTATGGATTGTGCAAGAAAATCAAGAAAAACTCCATTTTGTGAATGAAGTCTTGATGTTTTTCATTTAGTTCTATGTTTAGAAGTTGTTCTACCATTGGAAAATAATGTATATTGAATATGAATCCATTTTGCATGCTTTGAAGTTGCTTGCTGATTTCTGGTCTTGCATATTAGTGCAAACAACATTAGGTATAGTGCTCTTTATTGTTGATTTTGTAAAATCTTGATGTTTGGATGATCATTCCATGAATGACTTTCTGATTCTCATGAAGTGGATCATTCCTAACCTGTACAATGATGTACTAACCCTAACATATGCAAATGAGAGTTTGTTGATGGTTGAAAATGGTGAAGGAAATTGTAGGTACAGAGCAACAACAAAAGTTTTAGCCATTGGAGGCTATTGTTTTATGATTGGAAGTGATTAAGTACACCAAGGAAAAGGTTAATCCACCTTTGATTGATCCCAGAAGTGTGGGGACAACATTTAATTAGAAAGCCCTAGTTTTAAGGGTTTGGGGGAAGCAATTTGGGGCTATTGGTGTTGCAGACGCTTTGAGTCCAATTCCTTTTGCATTTATGACATTGAAGACCTAAGATTTTTTTTAATAAAGTGGGGAGATTGGAAAGTGAAGAGAACTTATAGTTCCTTTGTTAATTTTCCATTTTCTTATACATTTTAGAGCCACCTTACTAGGACAGTCAGATTTGGTCCAAAAGAACCCTAGGTAATCTTTGGATCTATTCAAGAATGGACAAATGGGTATCCAAAAATCCATAGAGTTGAGTTAGTGCTTTTGAAAAGTTGGAATTAAAACAAGCATCTTTATCACTAGAGGCATAATTGGGGCAACTAGGCCTAAAAGGCAAATTGAAGAGTTTAGAAGGGTTGGGGAGTTGAAACCTATGTAAAACCTCAAGAGTAATTAAGTACAAGTCATAACCATCAAAATATATCAACCCTACCACTTGGAACCTTGGAAGGATATCTTGGTGGGCACTTAAGGCCTTGGGAATACTAGGAAACTTACACAAATTGTTGAACTTGTAGTTGGGCCATCTATATGCCACCCTTACCTCTACATCAAGTGTTATTAGAGCTTAGTAAGAATCCTTTGGAAGTAGGGAAAGTGGTCTCAAGAACTTTGATAGTTTGGATCCTTATTTAGCCCTTAGGGCTGAAGTATCCTTTAAGGAGAGCACTTGAGTTGATCCATCTTGTCAAGGGGATTAGGAACCATGTTTGAAGGAGAAGGAGATTTTCCTACAAGGATGAAAAATGTGGAGTTCAAAAGGATAGTCAAAGAATAGTTGGTTGATAACAAGAAGTTGAAGGAAGCACTAGAGCAAAGAGAGAAGGAGAGTCATGAGAAGGATAAGACACTAGAGATTATGATGTAAAGACTCTTGGAGTTAGAGAAAAGAGATAAAGGCAGAAGATAGGATGAGCAAGTAGAAGTTGAAGATGAAGAGGAAGAAGCACCCAAGAGGAGGAACAACTAGAACCTGAAGACATAAAGATGGCTAAGTTTGTAAAAGTCATAAAGAGTGGAGATACAAGGGCAAGAGCATATTTTCCTATGTATGGAGGAAAGATGGATGATGAGGAGTTGATAGATTGGTTCAATGTCATGGAGAAGTTTTTTGAATATGAGGATATTGAAGAGGGACAGAAGTTGAAGATAGCAAAGTCAAAGTTGAAGGAACACACTCTACTATAAGATGAAAGAAAAATTTCTATCAAATGATTATAGGGTACAATTATGCAAGAAGTTGCAGGGTCTTAAACAAAAAGACATGGATGTACAAAAGTTCACTGAAGAGTTTCACAAATTGGACATAAGGGTGAGTCATGATGAAGATGTAGAAGAAAATATTACAAGGTACACGGGGGGAGTTAGGTTTAATATCCAAGATGAACTTAGTCTTGCTACCCCTAGATCAGTTGAAGAGTGTTACAAGTTGGCCATCAAGGTTGAGGAAAAGATTAGAAGAAGGTGAGAGTGTAATGCCCCGCCCTGAAGATCCTTGGAATAAGGATGAATAAAAGCTAATATTTTTATTATTACATAACAAGCATGGAATTAAACAACATCAACATGCAATCGATCATTAGATTGCAATGGAAGACTTAACCAACCAATCCAAATAACCAACGATCTCCAAGAATCACTACTTACCACCACTTTCAAATTGACTATGAGAATAGAGACAATTACGAAACCTAGAATCTTTGACCTGACGAAGGCTTGAAAGGTGTGCAATCCTAAAGGGTACTCACAACACCTAAACATGTTTCTTGAAAACTAGCAGAGATACCCCCTATTTTCTGCACGAGGAGACACAAACCTCCAGGCTCGCATAAGAGAACACTTCTTCCCATGAGGAAGTACCACTTATTTGTGATCTTCATGCAAGGAAGTACATCACTACATCCGAGAAACTACTTTCTCTTGTGAGGAAACATAATTCTCATGTGAGGAAATGATAAAGTTGGCTAGCAATACTCTTAGCACTAAGACCAAGGCTCACGTGAGAGAATGCCTGCCTCCACGTGAGTGAATAGCATGCCTCGCACAAGAGAGTACAATCTTGTGCGAGCATTCACCATGCTCCATGCTAGAGATTGGTTTTCTCACATGAGAGAATGCATTCTTGCACGAGGAAACCCCTCTTTGGCACAAGGTTTGAGAATAGCCAAAAAGGAAAGCATAAAATGAAGTGCAAAGTAGAATAATTCCTCCACATTGAGGAGTATTGAATCCACAAATATTGAGGTTTACACACTCAAATGAATGCAAATAGCTAAGCATGCTAGAAAGGACAAATCAACCATCTAACCGTCTAATCTATAGCATTTAGTAACATGTAGAAAGTAACATCTCAATGAACATACATGAGCACAAATCGACTATCTTTATAACCAAAATAACATAAATCGTAGGGAACATACTTTGAAAGATACATAGAACGAAGTGAGCATCCAACTCCAGAACTAAATAGGGAGAAAGACCAATTTTGTATGTTGATCCTCAATAATGGTAAAGGTAGCTATGCCTCCCAACCATGTGGAACCCTTAGGCCCACTCTTATCATGTTGATGGAGATAGTGATCCAACCTCAAACACACACAAGACAATCATCTAAAGCTAACACTCATGCCAAGCAATATAAAGGACTAAAACCAAGATCATGAGACAATGCAATACAATAAGTCCTAGTTAGATACTCTATGGGACTACTATGTAGGGACTCTGGTGGAGAGTAGGTTGCTTGGCATCTCGGTGCCCAAGCTAAATATCATGCGGAAACTCTCCCTTGCGAAGCCATCACACTGTGTCCTTAGAAGGTAATCATATAGACACATGCCCTTAGATATACCGCCAGGCCTATACCCTCAGATCAACCGCTAGGTACTCAAATTTTAATTATCTTAGTTTTATTACCTAGTAATTTATTTAGTTATCACTTAATTAGAAACTTCTTCATGCTACCTTGTAAGAATGTAATCAGGATAGCGAGAGAAGCCCCTCCAAATGTTTACCCTACATACCCATGCTCATCACATGATGAGTGCCTGTAGGCAATGCAGTTTCCCAATCCAACCCCAATATATCATAACTCCATTGATGAAAATTGAGAGTTCGGGCCTCTTAAGCACCCAACAAATGCACATGCATGTGCTAGTGTGTAGGCAAATCAACAATATGAAGATCATAAATAACAATGGTTGGATGAGAAACAAGAGACACAAGTAAACAAATCACTCAACGAACCTATATCCAAGAGTACGGATTCAACATGAATCCCAATGCAATAAGAAAAAATATATCAAGGGTCAGAAAGATATCCCTACGGATAATCTGGATCCATGACCAACTACAGTGCCAAGAAAACTCGATAATCAGAGCAACAGACAAATCAAGGTAAAAACCCAATAAGTCAAAAACTTGAAATACCCATTATGACTTTGGGTACAAAAGCCACAAATATCAAATAAAATTTGGGTTCAGAGTCTGTATAAAAAAATGACCAGCATAACGGCCTGAAACCCCAAACCCCTATCCCAAAAAATAGGGAGATGCTCATACCTACACAACTGGGTAAAGCTAGCAACTAGAAATGGAGGGGAAAACTAGTTCTCAACCTCCTAACAAACAACTACCAAAAAATGAAGTTGAAATAGTAAAACAGTAGAGCCCTACCTAATAACCAAAAGGGAAAATATGGAAACTCTAGAAGTAAAATAAAATCTCGTAGAAATTGTCAAAAGTCACAGCAATCCAAGGTCTCCTTGAGATAGATCCAACAAGACCAACCTCATGAGGATCCCACGCCCATAGCTCCTAAAACGAACATAACAATATTTCCTCTTGAAGAGGATTTGGAATTTTCTCTCAAATTTCTAATTCAAAAGTGAAAAGTGAGGAATAAAAATCCTTTTTGGATATATATTCACTTTTCAAGTGAATAAAAGGATTAGGGTAATTAACTAGATCACCTAGTTAAACTCTTAATCAACCCAAACAAAAACATGTTATTCTAAGTAATTGGAATTCAACTACGAAAAAGCTACTGAGAATTAAATTAAATAAGATTAAGCTCAAAATTCCTTTAAACTATTAAATCAAAAAATTCCTTAATAACTTTTGCGACAAATGTGAACCTCTAAATGCACAGACACGCTCATGGGTCTAATCACATAATGCAAATGAGTCTAAATTTATTAAATCACTAGAGGGTTTAATTAATCAATTAAATAAGATACATTAACCATATAGGGACAACATTGGCTAGCTAAGTATAGTCAAATCACTTACTCCATGTGCCACTACTAGGGATATGAATCTTGCACATTGAATAACACGATCAAGTGCAATTGTATATAATAATATAGTCAAAGCGATAATGTATTAAATCACATTTAAATCATCTATTTAAATCACTCACTAAACCATAAAACATCACAAGGAAAGACTGAAGTAAATAACCATAGCATCAAATCCAAGTATCCACAATCCAATAAGTCAATCATACAATCATAAACAGAGTATATGTCTGAATACAAATTCCCAAATCTCATCATAAAGCATCATGTCACATCAATATGCATCATCATGCAAATATGATCAAACTAAACAACATAACATCAAACATCTATGATACTGTCAATCAAAATATAGTATTTGACCATTAGGTCATCTTGAATGTCATCTAACATGAGTATCAAAGTATCTGTCAAAATCAAAATATAACAAGGTATAAAATGCAAAAACATGAGGCACTACAAAGAGAGAGAAAGTAACACAAGAGGAGGTTCATCCATGAGAGGAAGAGGTGGTAGAGGTACCACTAGTTTTCAAAACAACAATGGTAAGGATAAAGACAAACCATACACATGAGAGGCTAGAGGAGTCTATAGAGGAGATATAGGGGAGGAAGACATGGAGGAAGAACTAATAAAATATTCACAGGGAGATGTTTTACTTGTAATGAAATGGGTCATCAGTCATACAAATGTCCTAAGTGGATTGAAGACAAGGGAAAAGATAGGAGTCACTTTAACCCAAGAAGAATCAAAGGAAGAAGAGGAGTCTAGAAACATAGTGGTTTTACTTGAAGAAGGAGAATGATTGCTAATGGGAAGAGGACAACCATACAATCCAAGCATTTTCATATCCACTTGTTTGATCCAAGGTAAGGTATGTCAATTCATTATAGATTCAGGGGCAAGTCATAATATGGTATCTTATGAAGTTGTTAAGAAGTTAAATGTTTCCACATCCTCAACCATATTATGCTACTTGGGTGTACATGGATTAGCATATGCTTGTTAGTCATCAAGTCATGATTGAGTTTTCAGTTGGAAAGTACAATAAGGTATGGTGTGATGTTCTTAATATGAGTTGTGGACATTTGATTTTAGGAAGGCCTTGGCAATGATCTAGAAGAGTTGTACATGATTATTTTACCAACAAGTATTTAGTCTAGCATGAAGGCAAAAATTATGCGTTACATTCTTTGGTTAAGGAGCAAGAAGATCCAATCATTATGTGTTTTGGGTAGGAATAAAAGGTGTTGATCCAGTATGAAATTGGATGGAATGGCATGAAGAAAGTGCAGTCAAATGGAAGTGAAAACAATACTAAAGGAGGAGAGCTTTGGGATCTACAATATATTCAAGTTGGGGCAATGAAATGTCCTATAATGAGGCCACAACATGGAACTACACTAGCAATGAACGGGCATATGTTTTATCCAAGGAATGCGTCAACAATGAAGGCTTTAAAACCATCTTGTTGTCTTGCATCAAGGAAATAAAAAAGGGCACCTTATTTTGCTAATTCTTTGTGTGTGAGTGTAGGACACTTGATGGAGAAGAAAGTCACCTAGGAAGGTTACTTTAAACTAGAAAATCAGAAACCACCACAAGTCAATGCTTGGTCTAAGACAATCAACTCTTGTGACAATAGTTTCATTGAAGGAGGGGAGTGTGATGCAGGAGCATCAGCACAAGCAAAGATCATCATGGAAGATGGAAGGTTGATGAAGGCAAAGAAGACTATGCACCAATTAATTGGCATGTTCTAGAGCCTATCATGGCCTTAGGAGGTTTCAAAATAACAAAGTTGTAATGAATCCTAATGGGCATGTGAAGGACCTTAGGATCTCAAATGTTTTGATTTATGGATAGAAAGGACTTATGGATTCACGTGAAGTCTTTAGGAGTCTAGGATTTATTAATTCAGTCTAGAGGACCTATTAGGCAAGTTGGCAAAGTTAGATTGTTGTTTTAATCAATTAAATGTAACTTGGAAATTCAAATTCTTGAATTCCAACAGTTAGCTTTCTTTTGGGGGGAAGTTGTTTTATGTTATTTTTGATGCAAGAGCATCCTAGGCTTCCTTGTAGTCCTACACTTTTTGTTCATTCTGCAAGTTGCTACCGAGTTCTAGTTACTATTGAGTGCCAGTTGCTACTGAGTTCCAGTTACTGCCAAGTGCCAGTTGTTGTTGAGTTCTAGTTACTACCAAGTTCCAATTACTGCTGAGTGCTAGTTGTTGCCGAGATCCAATTTTTAGTTGTTACTAAGTTCCAGTTGCTGTCGAGTGCTAGTTGCTACTGAGTTCCAATTTCCAGTTGTTATCGAGTTCCAGTTACTACCGAGTTACCTAGTGTATGCCAAGTGACTCTTCATGTGCCAAGTTACTTAGTGTATGCTGAGTGACTCTTCATGTGCTGAGTTAGCCAATGTATGCTGAGTGACCCTTCGTGTGCTAAGTTTTCCTATTTATGCCAAGTGTCAGCATTTGGACGTGATTTCTGTGAGTTGACTTGCAAGATTTATTTCGATCGTGATATTTATCTTTTCTTGGGATGTGTCCTGACCGTTGTTGGGTCGGTCTTCCTATTTTGTATGTTCTAGAATGTTCTATAAGCCATTTTGGCAAGTATAAATAAGGGTCTTCTTGAGTCTTTTGGAAGTGAAGTTTTGGGGGAGGAAGTAGATGCGAATTTTGAAGAGCTAGAGTTGTGGCTTAGGAACTAAAGGATCTCTTGGTGGACCTATGGGTAAAAGTGTGGATTCTTCTTGGTGTTCTTATCCAGTTGTGTATCTGGACTAGTTGGGATTGGATTTGTAAGTTGGATCTTGTCATATCTTGCACAACTGATTGTTTGTAATTGCTATTTGTATTTGGCAATAACTCGGAAGGCCTTACAGCTGGGTATATTGCATGTAATTAGTTATATCTATGAATAAAGAGTTGTGATTTGGTATCAGATCTTGCATTATTGTTGTTTTGTGTTGTGTTTCCATTGTGGTTATTTATTGGGGGCTAGGACATCTCCTTTGGGGATTCTCTTGCCTTGCACTGCATCAGGTGGTATCATAGCCAAGGTTCTTCTTGAGTGTGTTGACAGATCGTCGAAGCTGAGGCAGTTTACACTAGGTTTTGCAAAGAAGGTTGATCTGGTGGCCAATTGATCTTTTGGATTGGTGGATTTGTTGCTTAGGGTTTGCTAAATTTTTGGAAGATGCCTCCAAGAAAATTGGACCCTAGGGCAATTGCTAATCTTAGTAATACTGTAGAAGAACAAATCTCAAAGAAGATGAGAGCATAATTCAGATCTAAGATTGCATTGATGAAGAGTGACATGATTACTAAAATTGTAAGTGCTTTAGGTGGTGTACCTAGACATGTGGGTATTGAAGGGTAGTTTAGATATTATTTCTTTTATTTGTTTTGTTATATATTTTTTCTTTTATTATTTAAAAAATAATAATATTTAATAAACTCAAAAAAGGACATTTGAGAGAATCTCTTGAGATTCTCTGGCTCAAAAAGGGGGAATTAATTTTCTCCATACAAACTCCAGAGAGTTTTTACTCGAGGGGGTAATTTTTTTCTCAAGCCTATCTTTTTTTTTAAGTATAGATTTTTTTTCAAGCAATTTATTTCTATAACAAGTTGGGGGGGTTAATATTTTTCTTTTCTAAATGTGTTTATAACTTAGAGTTCAATAGTTTATTTTCACAATAATGTAAGATTAATTTTTCTCCTAATAAACATGAAAGTGAATTGAAGTTCCAACCATATCAATTTTCCTTAACATAATTGAACTCAAAATTGCATAAATTGCATGTCACCATTTTATCTATTTTTCAATACACACATGCATAAATTGAAATACTATAAGACTCAAATGCAAGAATATTACTCAATCTCTTTTTCTATTAAACCACCTGATTCAGAGGCTCCACTAGGAAAGAACCAGTAAGAAAACCCGACATCATTGTCACTTTAACAATAAGTTTAAATGTACATTTTTACACAAGATATTATCCTGAGGGAGAACCTCCCAACATATTTGAAATCCAATACAATTCTAAATTTCCTTCCTGACCCTTAACAAGGAATCCATTATCAAGTCCACAATACATCACAGTGATCATGGAGAGAATGGAAATTGATTGGGAGATAACCAATCATAACATGAAGACAAATTCAAACATTCCCTCCCATCCAAGTTTGAACAACAGGTTCGACATTGAACTAGACTAGGGAGAAGGTGGATTTTTCCAACAAGAGACATCAACCACAACACCATAACATATACCCTTTGCTAATAACTAGAATCAAGTGCTAACGTGATAGGTCAACTCCTTGAAGATGTAACTAGTATCACCTAGGAGTTTGAGTTAGCACACCGAATGCACATGAGATAACTTGATAAACTAACACAACTTATGAAATTATATAAACTTAATAATGTGATTTACAGAATGGTTAAAGTAAGGTTGACTCAGTCCTTAATTATGGTTTGAACCCGAATGTACCCAGGTAATGGGTGTAATCTTCAAGATTTTGTCTGAACAAGATGTATCAGTTGTATCTTGACTTGATTGTTCTAAATTTGTGTAGTTTGGTTGAAGGGTCAACCCTGTATCTAAATGAAATCAAACTCTCTTTAAACCCTTGGTCAAACTTCTATATCTTTCGAGGTAACATGTTTTAAACATTGGGGTCATTTTACTTCAAAATAAAAATAAAAATTTGTTAGTGTGTTTTTGCCCAAATTTTTGGGGATGACATGAAGATGGTTATGAGGAAGTTGTTGAAGACTTTGAATTTGTTGAATCAAGTGGTGAGGCCAGAACTGATCGTATGGAGAGACCTATGGGAAACAGGGCTAGTCAGTTTGCTCAACCAGGATCTCAGTTGAAGCTGAAGGATAAGATGGAGGTTTCTAAATTTTCAGGTACTTTGAATCCTAAAGACATGATTGATTGGATTGGTGAATTGGAAAACTACTTTGAGCTTGAGATATTAAGGATCCACACAGAGTGAGGTTAGCACAAACAAAGTTGAAGGGACATGCTACTCTTTGGTGGAAGGAACTACAAAGAGACATAGAAGAGGAAGGTGAAATGAAGATCACTAGATGGAGATTGATGGTGACTAAGTTGAAGGGTAAGTTCATTTTGTTGATTATGAACTTGAGTTGTTTAAGAGGTTGCAAAATCTAAAACAAAAGGATATGATTGTGAAAGATTATACAGAGGAGTTCTACAAGTTGACTATTCAGTCTGGTCATAGAGAATTGTCAAAGGAAAAGGTAGCACGATATATTAATGGTTTGAGATTCAATATTCAGGATGAGGTTGGTATGTTGAATATTTCTTCAATTGAGGATGCTTATTAGTATACTTTGAGAGTAGAGGAGAAGCTAAAGAGGAAGAATCAAGGTAGTTCCCAAGGGAAGGAGAAGCAAGATAGTTCAACACAAGTTAAACTGAAAGTAGAAGGTGAACCAAAACTTGTTGAATAGAAAAGAAGGATAGGTGGAGGTGGGTTCAAAGGTAATTATTTCAAGTGTGGTCAAGAAGGGCATATATCTTTTGAATGTCCAATTGGAAGGACAACTACTATTGTGAATGAGGTTGTGGTCTAGGATAGTCAGCCTAAGCAAGGAGAAAGTTTATTGGCTTGACGAGTACTGGTTGGTGAGAGGACATTGGATCCTTGTTAGAGGACTAGTTTGTTTATGACTTGCTGTAAGTCTGGTGGTAAAGTCTGCAAAGTGAATGTGGATGGTGGTAGTACTAATAACCTTTTTGCTAAAGAGATGGTTTAGAAACTTGGTTTGAAGAGAGTGAGACGTCCTTATCCTTATAGGATCAGTTGGTTGCAAGGTGAACATGCTTTGGAAGTGAGAAAGCAATGCCTTCCAGATTGGGTAATATAAGCATCAAGTATTGTGTGATATTGTGGACATGAGCAGTTGTCATGTGTTGCTTGGTAGACCTTGGTAATATGATTGCAAGGTTGTGCATGATTGTGTCAAGAATGTGTTTATTGTTGAGAAAGGTTGCAAGCAGTTTTCCCTGATTCCTTTGCAAAATGAAGAGCTCGATAGGAGGAACTTGAGTATTGGCAACGAAGTTGGGTTGTAAGATCTTGATCAATCTGGAAAGAAGACTTGTAGCACACCTAAAATGGATGTGAAGAAGTAGAAGAAGAACAAGGGAAAGAGTGTACAAGTTGAAGATTTCAAGGATATGTATGTGAAGAACAAGTTTGGGATTTATGTGTTAAATCCCAGAAGATGTTCTTCCAACTATTAGAACATCTTTGTGAACCTGGGGTGTCTGATGTAGGAGCATCCTAGGGTTCCTTATAGTCCTGCACTTTTTGTTCATTCTGCTAGTTGTTGTCGAGTTCTAGTTACTGTCAAGTGCCAATTGCTGTCGAGTTCTAGTTACTACCCAGTGCTAGTTGCTACCGAGTTCCAGTTACTACCGAGTGCCAATTGCTGCTAAGTTCTAGTTATTGTCGAGTGCCAATTGTTGCGAGTTTTAGTTTCTAGTTGTTATCGAGTTTTAGTTGTTGTCGAGTGCTAGTTGTTGCCAAGTCACAATAGATAACCATTAGATATGTAATCTCTTCCTTCATACCTTTCAACAATTACTTAATCCATATGATATTTGAAAAATTTACTACTGCTGCCACATACTCAGCTTTGGTTGTTAATTGGGAAATGTAATTATGCTTCTTGCTTGTCCATGAAATTGGTCTCTTTCCTAGAAAGAATGCACCTCCACTTGTGCTTTTTTTGTCACCAATATTTCTTGCCCAATCAAAATCAATAAATACCTTCAGTTCAAACTTATCATTCTTCTTGTAATACAATGCATAGTCTTTTGTTCCTTTCAAATATATCAGTATCCTTTTCACTACCATCATGTGGTTCTCCATAAGACTTGAAGAAAATCTTGCAACTATACCAACTATTAATGCAATATTCAGTCTATTGTGAACACCATATTATAGTTTTCCAATCACTAATCTATATAATGTCTAGTTCACATCAGTAGAATCACATTCTTAGATAACTTGTGTCCAATACACATAGGTGTACTAACTAGTCTCAAATCTTCCATTCCAAAATTTTTTAGTATCTCCTTGATATATTTGGATTGAGTAGTGAAGATAATTTGCTTCATTTGATATACTTGTAATCCATCAAAGAATTTGATATCACCAAACATTGGAATTTCAAAATCCTTCTTCACTTCATCAGCAAGTGATTTGCACAATGCTTCCTTACCTCCAAATATGATATCATTAACAAATATTTTTGATAGAAATACCTCATTGTTCTTGCTAGTCTTTAAGTAGAACTTGTTGTTATCAATAGTTCTTGCAAATCCAATCTTAACCAAATAGTTATCCAATCTTTCATACCATGCTCTAGGGGCTTGTTTCAAATCATATAAAGCCTTCTGCAACTTGCACACCATATTCTTCTTGCTCGAGTCAACAAATCCTTCAGGTTGCTCTATATACGCTTCTTCTTCAAATAGCCCATTCAAAAATGCAAATTTAACATCCATTTGATATACCTTAAATCCTTTATAAGAACAATATGCAAGTAGTGTTCTAACTCCTTCTAGTCTTGCTATAGGGGCAAATGTTTCCCCATAGTCAACACCTTCTTCTTGTGCATATCCCTTGCATACTAGTCTAGCCTTGTTCCTTGTGACTTCACCTTTCTCATTCAACTTGTTCATGAATACCCACTTGGTCCAATAATATTTTGTCTTTAGGTCTAGGTACCAGTGCCCATGTTTTGTTCTTTTCAATCTTCTCAATTTCTTCATTCATTGCTTGAATCTAATCCTTATTTTCCAAAGTATCTTTCATGGATTTAGGCTCAAACTCACAAAATAAGCATGTATCACTTCTAAGTCTTTTTCTTTTCATAACACCAGATTATTTATCTCAACTGATTTGCTTAGGTGCATGATGTGTTCTCACATATTTTGCTAGTATAGGTTCTTTCCTTTTTTGTTCTTCAGCAGGTTCATCTTGAGAAATGACTTCAAGCTCATTATCCCTCTCTTGTTCAAGTTCTAGTTCAAATTATACATGCTCAACATTGTCTTCCTAATGTTTGGTTCGTTCTATCTATGACTTGACATCATTCAACTATTGCTCGACACCGATAGTCTACTGCTCAACAATTGGCTGTTGTAGCTTGACATTTTCATTTTGTTGTTGATTTACATCATTGATCTTCCATTCAAGTGGGGTGCTAGGAGCACTGACATTCACATATATGAATGAATTGTAGTCTTCAGGTTCTATCTTGCATTCAACTTTTTTTTTTTTTTGCATACTCATCAACTTTCACATTTGCACTTTCCATAACTTTATTAGTGTTAGAGTTCAAACACTTATTGCTCTAGTGGAATAACCTAGAAGTATGCCTTCATCACTTTTTGCATCAAGTTTTCCATTTCTGTTATCTTTTAGTATGTAACATTTTCTTCCGAAAACTTTAATATACTTTGCATTAGGAGCACATCTATACCATAATTCAAAAGGTCTAGATTTTATACCTTTCATGACTTGTACTCTATTTAAAGTATAAAATGCTTTACTTACAACTTCTCTCCAATATTTATGTGATACATTCTTCTCCATCATTAGTGTTCTACCACAATCCATGATTGATCTATTTCTCCTTTTAGCTATTCCATTTTGAGGAGGGTTCCTAGGTGTTAACACATGTCTTTTTATTCCTCTATCATTGCAGTATATGTTGAACGAGCATTGGAAATGAACTCACCACCTCTGTCAGATCTTAAGCACTTCAAACTCTTTCCTGTCTCTTTTTCAACTCTGGCCAAATACCACTTAGATAATTGAAAAGCATCATATTTTTCTTTAAGAAACATCATAGTCATCATTCTAGAGTAGTAATCAATAAATAGAATGGAATATTTATCTCCATAGTAGCTTTGAACACCAGTAGGTCCACATAAGTCATTATGAACCAATTCTAAAATATTGAAAATGAATATGTCTTGCTCTTGAAACTAGACTTTTTCATTTTTCCCAGTTGACATTGTTTACACATGGCATTATCAGGTTTCTTCAATCTTGGAAAACTTCTTACTCTTTTCATCTTACTAATGCTAACCAAATTGTCAAAATTTACATGACATAACCTCTTGTGTCATAACCAAATATCTTGATATTGTGCAAACAAACATGTCTCACTTGATAAATTTTAATAGAACAAGTTACCTCTTGTTTGATCACCACTTCCAATCAGTTTACCATCACTATCAAATATCTTGGCCTTTCTATGATGGAATTCAACTCTATAACCTAATTTGTTCAACTCTGAAGTACTCAATAGATTATAGTTAAGTCCTTCGACCAAGTATACACTGTCACATTTGATCTTATAAGTTAGTTTTATTAATCATTTACCTTTCACAAGACATGGAACATCATTACCAAATTTAACACAACTACCCTTGTATGGTCTAATGTTCTCAAATTTTCTTTTATCACTAGTCATGTGATTAGAACAAGCACTGTCAATTATCCATCTATCACTTTTATTCACATAAGAGATTAATGTAGTTTTCTCATCTTCATCAGAATCTTCTTTCAAAGCAACATAGACAACTTCTTCATCATTACTTTAAGATCCAATATCAGTTTCTTCATCAAAATACAATGAGATTTCTTACTTTTATCTTTGTAGTCCTTTTTTCTCTTGTTGTCTTGGTCTTCTCTTCTCTCTTTGTACTTGCTTTCATTTCTCTCATCCTTGTCCTCTATGTTAGGACATCTTGCAGCAATATGACCAACTTTGTTACATAAAAAAAGATTATAGGAATTTTACCTCTGTATATCCCTTTGCCTCTTCCAAGTCTTCTAGCCATCAGTGCTTCAAGTTCATCATCAAAAGTATCACAGTCACTTTTCACATGTTTTCTTTTTCCTTTCTTCCTAAGAACTAGTTGTGATTTAAAAGCATATTAAATAGTGGTAGGAGTGTAGTTATCAAAATTAGACATCTCAAAAGTAGTAAGCCTACTAAGTACACCTTCCAGAGTTAGGGTATTACCTGGATTACATCTCAGTTCTTGTATTGCAAAAACCCTAATAACATAAATATGAAGTAGAGTTCTCAATACCTTCCTTATTATTGTTTTATCCTCAATCTTTCCATTAGCACCTCTAATAGCATTGATAACCTCTTTGATTCTTGTATAGTACTGAGCTATATTCTCACCTTTTGTCATTGTTATTTCATCAAACTTTCCTCTCAAGCTTTTTGATTGGGCTCTCATCACATTATCATCTCCTCCATATTTGGTCTTCACTTTATCCCACATTTCCTTTGTATTCTTGCAATCTTTTATGTCATAAAACAACATAACTTAGGGCTAAAGCAATCTCTAACATTGCTTGATTGTGTTCTTGCTTCTCTTTTAGTTGTTGAGTAGTCAGAGGGATTGTTGTTATCTCCACATATGCATTGTCCACAAACTTTAGTGTAGCATCACCAGTACCAACTATTTGTCCAAGGTCGAGATGTACCAATTTAATAAACAAACACTTAAACAACTTCAAATCTTAACATTCCATATCTCGATCAATATAGTCAAATTTCAGTAACATCAACTAGTTGTCCACTATCCTAAATGTAACAGACTTACAAAATGTAAACATTAACAATAAATCATCACAAATAACATTCACACTAGTTTGACACTAGGATTTAATGTGGAAATCCGATTTGGGAAAAACCACCAATAAGATGTCACTAATCTTCATTCTTATGAAGTGAGCTCTATTAGGAGTCAACCCTATTAAAGGTTACAAAACACACTATCAAATGTGACCTTGTTAAAGGATTTAATCACCTTGTTAGGAGTGGCCTTGTTAGAGGACTTTAGAACATTCCATTAGAATGCCACCTTGATTAAAGGGTTTGCATATGACTATTAGGTCAACCTTGACTAAATGATTTCAATTATTGTTTACATTGGTCAAGTAAAACTCACTTTGAAAATACATATCTCAGTTAGTCTCTCAAGTTGCTTTACTGTTTGGCCCTCATTGTCATACCAGTCTCTAATTTGCTTGGCAACCCTTCAAGCAATAACTCTTCACCTCCACTTAATTCATCTAAGCCTTTTTCTTAAATTTGTTAGTCAATAATATCAACAACTACTCCAATATTCAACCCATATTGAAAAATATCCCTTGCACCTCCTTAAATAGGAAAGTTTGATCTATTATCACTTAAACACCACCATAGATCTTAGGGTTACAATTAGATCTAACACATACAATGAATCTGTCCACCTTGTTCATCCTCTTCTTTTCTAGAAACTTCTTCACAAATCTTTGTATAGAAATGTAGAAACATAACTTTTCTTTATTTGAATGTTCTAGGTCATCCATCCTTATCTTCAACATGCTTTCCATATTCCAAGAGATCAACTTAGTCAGATGTAAATTACAATTTCTCATAAAATGTTAAAATGTTGTTCCTTGACCAACACTATGTTCTGACACTTGGTCATCACTGTGTTACTCGATCAATACTAGATGTCTTGCTTAGTACATATACTATCACTCAGTGAATACTGATGCTTGGTCAACACTAATTCTTCTCAACACTTACTGTGGCTCAGTCGAGACTAGCATCACTCCACATATACTTCAAATTCTTAATCTTCTGCTCTATTGCTTAATCAAGCCTATGCATTTGGTCTATCTTTGATCTCTTCTTCAAGGCTTCAATGTAACTGTCTTCTTCACTTACAACATGATTCAAACAATAACTTTATCTTATCAAAGACTAACTAATCAAGTGCCCATCTATAGTTTCCTCTTCATAACTCAACATATCCTCTAGATACTTTTGTTATGAACAACTTCTCAAATCCTCTTCATCAATCAAATAGTTACAACACTTAGATCAGATAGCAAAACTGTCTCACCAATAAGGTTTGACACCAATGACAACATAACAACTATTTCAATTATAGTTTCCAATAGATGCAATAACTCTAACTCAACATAGAAACCAAAAGGAAATCATGCAAGACAAAATCTCATACATAGTAAATGCTATAATTCATCACAATGTTCCAAATTGAGGAAGAAATAGAAGACTTGATAGATGAATAAAAATCTCCTTCCTTCATGTCAAACTCCTTTTTTGGCATACAATGGGGGAAAAGAGATACATATAAGGAAGGAAATACCTTGAATACAATATGGAAATGATGGAATGAAGACACGAAATGCTTGATGGCTTCCTTGCACTTGAATGCTTAATGGGCTTGAATACTTGATAAGGGATACCTTTAGTGGATTCTTTCTTGTACTTGAATCTCTTGAGTACACAATGGATGTATGATAAATTGCATGTGTGTGTGATGTGAAAATGAGAGGAAGGGATCAACTTTTATACACATTTTAGAGCATAGATCACAATGTTGGATACAATTGTTCAATTGTGTGTTGTCTTTGATGTTACACAAATGTCATATCAATTATCAGACAGAGTCTACCGAGCTTATTTGGTCAGCAAGGTAATTCTCAGTATCTATCAAGCTCAATTGGTCAACAAAGAAAATTCCAAAGTCTACCAAGCATTCCTGGAAGTTACTCTATGGAAACAGTTCTTATCGAGCTCACTCTGGCATTGAAGGATTTCGAGGCAGAAGTCAGTGGTAACTAAGCTCACAAGGTTAGCGAAAGAAAGTTAGTGTTCACCGAGTTCACTTGGTCTCCAAGGGATTTTGCAAAGTTCGTAGTGTTCATTGAGCTTCAGCTGGTTAACATTGGAAATAATTTTTGGAGCAGTGTTTACCGAGCAGGGTCGACCAATAAAGGATTTCATTGTTTTGGGAAATAAGTTTAATTGTTTCATGTAATGATTGTAGCCGACTGATGTAATGATTATTGGTAATTTTAACTTGTAAATGAGCCAACTTGATAATTTGTAAGGTATAAATAAAAGGTCAAGTTGTGAATTCTAAAGTATGAATGAATGAGCAAGCATGCAAGTGTGTTGATTGTGTGAAGAGGAAAGTGTGAGCAAATTTTGAAGAAGGATAAGATATACTTGAGGAGCAGCAAAGATTTATTCAATCAGTGAGGATCTAGTGAAGCAGAACTGAGATCTGTATCAGCAATTCAGTTGCATCTCATTTACGTCAATTCATTGTTACTTTCTCACCATTGTAGCAGTGATTTCTAAATCTCTTAATAGAGTTGGTCTAACAACCATTTTGTAAATCCTCTAACAAGGTGACAGTTCTATTGAATTGTTCTAAAGTCCTCTAGCAAGGCCACTCGTACCATGGTGTTTAAATCCTTTAACAAGGTCACACCTAACAGTGTGTTTTGTAACCTTTAACAAAGTTGGATCCTAACAGGGCTCACTTCAGAAGAGTGAAAATTAGTAGCTAGTTACTTGGTGGTTTTTCCCATATTGAGTTTCCACATTAAATCTGGTGTCTTGTGTTCATGTTATTTTCTTTATGGTTGCATGTTAATCACTATGAATGTTTAAGTTCTGTTAATGATAACATACATTGCATTTATCGAGTTACAACATTTTTCTGTGGCTACCGAGTGACAATAATAACTAGTTTTATAAGACATCTAAGGGATTTGTGGATATGTTTTTGTGGTAATGATTCACCCCCCCCTAGTTACTCCACCTATACTTCCAACACACAAGGCTTACTCTGATTAAAGATTTGGAAGAAAAAAACACTACATCAGCCTAGGATCCCATTAAATTACAATACCCTCAGACAAGGTTGACTTAAAATACCTTTTAGAAGACAAGATAAATTAGTCAACCTTGTTTAGGCATAGCTTTTGAAAGTTTTCCTATGACCTAGGGGTGTGTGACAAAATGGGGTGGTGAAAACCACAATCCTCTAGGAAGTAAGGACAAATCCAAATTTCTAAAAAATGCATGTAAAGGACCTAGGTCTAAGATGAATAATGTGAAAGGTGGAAAAATGGGAAATCCAAAAAGAAGTTAGAGCCAACCTCAAGTTTGAACAAGATTAAGGTGGAAGGATGAACTTTGTTAGAATTTAATATGCATTTAAGTGCAATATGAGGTCCTACTATAAGGAACACACTAAGGTAGGTTAATTAGGATTTGATATTAACAAGGAAATTGTTAAACTAATTCCTAAAGGTAAAAATGAGGACACAATATAAAGGTGACACCCTATTGCTTTGTTGAATACCTCCTATAAAATTATTGCTAAAGCCTTGGCTACTAGGATTAAAGTAGTGGCTCAAAAAAAATTTATCCCATAACAAAATGGGTTCCTTAGTGAAGTTGGATTCCATATCTTTCAATTTTTTTTTTGATAAAGTCATGGGATCGCATTTTGGCCTAATTTTGTTATGGGATAATTTTTTTAATTCCATATCTTCCATGAATTTGATAATAAAAGATGGTAGTTTGTTAGATGGATGGATAAAATTATGTTGGCCCCTTCCTTTCATATTAAAGCATCCTTCCCCTTATAGTCTATTTGGAAAGCCTAGCAGCTAGCTTGCAAGTTTTTGAATTAGAGAAATCTCTATGGATTACTTTAGTGGCGAATATTTGCCTTTTGGCGATCTCGTCTGACGAGTCAATTGTCATTTGGCGAATAGTGCATGCAACACAGGTCAACCACATTGTCAGATATTTATCAGATTTGGGTCCAACGCCCGGGGGAGTCGCCCATTAGTTATAACATGATTGGTCAAAAATATCAGTCCAAACTCCACATATTGCCAGCCCTTGCATGTTATTTCTTATTGGCCCATGTTCTTTCACCATTACTACAACCAAATAATTTTCCCTTGGGTTGGGTGTCGCCAACCATTTTACCAATGTGTGTTGATCACCAACCCCATTTAGCCAACTGTTTAATACTATGGGCTTGCATAAGAAGGTGTGTTTCGCCTGCATTTGACATTCCTGCTTGTTAATCCTGCCTAATTCGCCAACCTAGATTGGACTATAAGATATTATTATTCTACACAATTCGCTATTTTCTAGTTTGGAGACTGGCATTTCTTATTGCTGCCGAACTTTCAGAATGCTGAGTGCATTGGCCATTGACTCATGGACTCTGGTTTTTGTAAAAGGCAAGTGATTTTTAATTTATTTTTTTATGTCAACAGTGGTACTGGACCACTGGTACAATAGTACTGGTTTTTTTTAAGTTTTATTGTCCAGTGTCTGATGGTGACTGGACATCTCACATCCTAGGATAGCCTATAGGTTTGCGAATTATATTGGGTAGTATCGTAGACTGTAGTACCATAGCAGTAGTACACTTTTTTTGAGAATGAATCATATTATTGTTATTATATGTTGTCTAAGTAGTTGAGTCTTTTGTTCAACAACTAAGTTGATATTTTTTTGTAGCCTTTATCGGTTTACCATGTCAAACAAGAGGGGTAACAAGGGTTCCAGTAGGATCCTTGAAAGCCAAGAGAGGCCACCATTACCAAAACGCAGAACCATAGTGGCATATTTTGGTGGTGGAAATGTTGGCAACCTACAAGATTTACAAGTTAGATCTCAAGTGGTTATTGAAAAAGGAGATTCATCACAAGTTGGACCCTCGAACAGTATTAAAGTTCAAGTTGGTGAACCTAATATCTTAGTCGAGGACGAACTTGAACAAGATTTGGAGGCACTTCCCCTAAGTAGGGAGACACAAACTGAGATTATAGAGTTGGAGTCGGTCCCAAACCAATCGGGTGAGAAAACCAAAATTGATTCCATAAAATTGGTGAGTCTCTTGCAGAATGCAGATGCAAGATTTGCACAGAGATAACAAAGAAGGAGAAGAGGTTGCAGCTTAAAATTGATACCATAGAAAAGCATGTCAGTAAAGTTTACCAGAAGGAAACTATAGATGGAGTTGAAAAATCCATGCTAACCTGGAAAACAAAGGAGAATTGTTTGCATATCAAGAATGCCAAAATATATGAGTTACACCAGCAATTACGGAAGAAGCATTCTGCAGTAAAAGGTTCCATTGAAGATTTCATTAGGAAAGCAATGAAAGTGCAAAATATGGGAAAAGTAGTTCAATTAAGTGTTGTGTTTTATATATTGAAAAGAGGACGTCCTACAATGAACTACCCTTCAATTCTTGCCTTATTACACTTTTTGAAAACTCAAAACTATCTGAACAGTCACTGGTCAGTGAACAATGGGTGGGAAGGGGCTAGATGTCTTTCATAGGTTGAAAAAGAAGATATGAAGGAAAAAATTAAAGACTCTAATTTCATTGCATTGTCTCTAGATGAAGTTACATCAATTGATAATACTTCCTAGGTGTGCATGTATGTTTATATTGTAAACAATCTTTGTCGTCAACCATTTCTACTATTTGTTGCTAAATTGAATCGTAGTGCGACAACTGAAAATTTATATGAATTATTAAAGACTACTCTAATTGAATCTGGAGGTTTGGATATCATGGAGATTGCCCAAAAGTTGGTGTGTGTTGGAGCGAATGGAGCTTCGGTTATACAAGGTCATAAAGGCAGTCTTTGCAAAAAGATCACGAATGATTTGGCACCTTACGCTATTCCCATTCATTGCATGGCCCATCGAATGAATCTAGCTTTTGGAATTGTCAGCAATTTTGGTTGTGTAAGTAAAGTGGAATATCCAATCAAAGAGATTTTCCAATACTTCCGTCGAAGTCCAAAATGAGTCTAGGAATTTCAACACTTTGCTAAAGGAATTACTAATGGGAAGAAGCTTCTTAAAGACATTGATACTAGATGGATCTCTTTGGATGGACTAGTGCATCGAGTAATGTCTGAATACTTTTCATTGCTTGGACTAATCCACTTTGTGTGAGATAGATTCCCTTGGCTATATTCAAGCCTAACTAATGTTAAGGTACTCTTAACTTTAGTAGCTATTCTCCCCATGCTACATGACATGACAAATATTATAAAAAAGGTTCAACAAAGAGCTATGTACATTGAAGAATATAATAAGCTGCATAAAATGACATGTAGTAGCCTAGATACTCTATACTAATTAATACCATTACAAAGTTTGCAAAGTGGTTAGAAATCTCAGATTTGAACAATCCTGGAAACTTTTTACATATTGGTGCAAATGATGAGGTATATGCCAAGGTATGTGGAGTTCACATACCAATGCAGTACTATACCCGCATCAACCCTGACTCCAACTCCAACGAAGTAGGAAGTGAAGTTGAATCAGTACCAGAGAAGGTACTTTCACGTGTTACAAGTGAAGAATTCAAGAAGATCAAAGACTCTATGCTTGACTTTGTCAAGCGAGTTTGCTACAATCTTTCGTCATAAATCAAATTTAGATTCCCTCTAGAGGAACTGCTTGAAGCAATGTCAATTGTTTTTCCACAATATTGGTCTTTAAACTGTCTGACTGATTTTCGAAGAAGGATGACGGCTTTGATTTAACATTTTTGCAAACCTAAAGTGATCAATGGAGTCACTATAAATGGAATTTTAGATGAATCTCAACTGAGAGATCAATCATATTCTTTTCTAAACATAATGAGGGAACAATATGCTCTTATGGAGAACCCAAATGAAGAGGGAGCGGTAACAAAGCTTTGGAAAAACCTTGGTGAGAGCAATTAGTTGAGAGAGGCAATACTAGAATATTTCAAGCTTACCGATTTATGTTTGACAATGATATTGGGTTCAATGGAGGATGAGAGAGTTTTTAGTACTTTGGGCTTCCTGAAGTCAAAGATTAGAAACAAATTAGAGAAAAATTTGCATAATTGTCTGAGGCTCTATAATTCTAGGTATGAGGTAGAAAATTTTCCTTATGATAGGGTTGTTAGCATTTGGAGAAAGCAATGTCAAAGAAGATGGATTGCCAACATTTTAAACCCAAGTGGCAGTGGTGGTGGTAGTGGCAGTAGCGGTAGTTCATATCCTGATATTGTAAGCAATGAAGATGATGTTGACTTTGGCATGCATAGTGAGTCTGATGCTGACAATGAATCTGAAGAAAACACAACGGACAATGAAATATTGTATGCAATAAATAAGGAGGATTTTGATGATAGTGATGCTGAGCCAGTCTAGGCGGAATGGCAACTATAGCAGCGTCTCAACCTCAAGTTCTAACTTCTGCGTGAGTCAAGTAGTAGGCTAGTAGCTTTGATCTAAGACTCTACCTACTAATTAATTATGTAAAATGTTTGTAGAAGTTAATTTATAGCCTTCATTCACTGTCCATTTATAGACGCTTAAATTATTATTTTTTGAACATGTTGATGTTACAAACTTACATGTTGAGATTTTCATTGATTGCATTTTTTTAACATGTTGAGATTTTCATTGATTCTAGTTTCTTTAAAAAACTGTAACATAATGCATTTAACAGAATAAGCTCTATTTAAAAAAAAATGTATTATAATTTATAATTATAACTCAACCTGCAACATAATACATTTAACAATTGTCAATTATAAACAGTTACAACCCTTTGCAAATGACTCAATGTCAAATTGAAATGACCCTGAATTCCCTTTTGCAGATATAAGGGAGCAACAATAGCTGTAGGTCGGTTTGTAATTGTATATATAATTAGATTATTACTACATAATACATTATGTGTATACAACATAGTTCCAAGAATCACGACGATTCACACGATTCGACGATTCGATTCACGATTCAATTCGAGCTTGCCGATTCTGATCCAATTCTGATTCTTGTTACTTTGGTACTATATAATCACATTGCCAATTTGCCACATTGCCAATTGTACAATTTTTTCAAGTAGTAGGACCAGGGAAATTTTTTCCATTTGCTTTGTGTAGTAATAGTATGCCAGTTCTTGGCTGCCCAACTATCCTGATATGTTGGCTCTTGATTCCTATAACAATTAACATTAAACAAAGTTGAAATTAAATCCAAAATTTGTAATTAAAGAGCAACAAGTAAAAAAATGATTATAGTACTATCACTTACTAAGTTGTTACTTCTTAGTACTATCAGCTATGAGTCATGACTACCAATGATAGCTATAGTAATAGCTTCAGTTTAAGAAGATGAGCCAGCTTCTAAGAATTTCTTTAGGGTACTCCATTTTGCATCATTTGGAAGCTCCATTTGTTTGAGGTTGTAGCTAAATAGTTGTAACCTCATCAACAATAAATACTTCTGAGAGATATTTTTACATGAATCCAGGAATTTATCTACAACTTCATTCATTGTTGACAATTGTTTGATGCAACTTGCGATTCTTTCTAGTGTGGTTTCCTCAGGCAAGTTACCTAAATCATAATTCATGTTGTCCTGCAACCTTTTCATGTAATTTTCTTTTTCAATGAATCTTCCATCTGAGTTGGCTAGATTTGGTAATCCAACAATTAGCAAGTTCAATATGATGTTATTCATCTTCTTCAATTCTTTGGAAGCAGATTTGAGAGCTTCACCTATTTCTGTTACTTGTTCACAATGGTGACTGACTTCAATGGTCATTACAGAGGCATCCAAGTGGTTTTTTATTCCATGGTTTGCCAAATCCCTGTCATTGGATATCTTTACTTTATTCAAAATTTGGTCAGAACAATTTTTTAAGGAATTGGTGAAGATTTGTCTTTTACCAAAAATATCACCTTTTACATTTTCATAGACAAGTCTGATATTGCTATTTAAATCAAGCCATTCAAACAAACCATCACTGTTCTTCATTATTTTGTCCCAATTTTCTTGTTTGATAAGCTTAACTGTATTTATTATAGTATCCTTCACATGATGGTCTTCGAAAGAGGTCGCTCTATTTTCTGCCATTACATTCTCCATCTTTTTCTTCATTTGAGATATCTCTTTTTCACTCTTTTTCTATATTTCCTCTAGTTGCCCTTGCCAATTAGTTGCTCTCTTCCTCTCATCCTCCAATTTCTTCTTCAAATCTTGGATTGTCTTTGCAGTAGTTACCTCTTTTTTCTTCTCATCCTCGAGTTCCCTTTTCAAATCATGGATTGTCTTTGCAGTGGACTCCTCCTTTTTCTTCGCATTGTCCAATTCCTTCTTCAAATCATGGAGTCGAGTAGAGTCAGTAGACTCCTCTTTCTTCATGTTCTCCAATTCTTTTTTCAAATTGAAGATTTTCTTTGTAGCTGACTCCTCTTTTTTCTTTGCATTCTCCAATTCCCTCCGATTGTGGTGGATTGTGTTAGTGCTTGCAGTAGCACTAGACTCTGTTTTCTTCACATTCTCCAATTCCTTATCCAAATTACTGATAGTTTTTGTAGTTGACTCCTCTTTTTGTTTCATATTCTCCAATTGCTTATTCAAATCATCGATTGTTTTTGCACTAGACTCCTCTTTTTTCTTCTCATTCCCCAATTCCTTTTGCAAATTAAAAACCATATTTGCCCTAGATATTGAATGTTTCTTTTCATTCTCCAATTCTGTCTTCAAAATATTATTTTCCTTGACAAAATAGTCCAAGTTAGTTTTCAATTTATTGTTGACCTATGCACTACTCTCTACAGACTTGAACAACTGTGCAGTAGAGGCTTGTTCATGCTGAAGTCTTTTTTGGCACTCATCCAATTTTTTAGTCAATTTTTGCACTTGTTCATTCATCTTTTCTTGCTAGACAATTTCCTCTGTAGGAGAAGATTTCTTTATCCTATTTTGCAATTCTTTGAACCTATTGTCTACTGCTTTCTCCTTCTCCTTCACATTATCAAGGTCTACCTATAACTTTTCTATTTGCTTTGTAAGCCTTTTGTTTTCCCTCTCTACTTTCAAAAGTGTAGAGTAGACCATTTTGTTGCTCTCTTTTTGATATATTGATTTTGTCAATATTTTTCACTTTTGACAAATCCATTTGAAGTTTGGTAACTTGTATATCGTTAGGATTTATTACATTTTGTAGTGGATTATTATCTCTACCCAGGGGCATAATAGCCATGAAGTTCATCATTTCATTGTTTGGATCATATGTTGGAAATATTCTGTTAGTAGATCCCTGACATTCAACAACTACATCACTTTTCAAAGTCTTCATAATTTGCCTATTTCTTTCGCTTTTCTATTCAAATTTTAATGCAAACTCATTCAAACTAAAATTTGGGTTTGCTGACACAATTGAGTGTTTGAAAGGTGAATTATCAGTTGTATCTTTGTGTGCTCCTCCAACTCTAGTTAAACTTACTCCACCTACAATTGTATTTTGAGGATTGCTAATAGATTGAAGATGGCCCATTCCAAATCCTAGCATTTTAGGATTCTTTTCTGGGTTTTGTATAGAAGCTATTGGTGCATACATTAGTTAAGTAACCACTGGCATTGTTGGCGGTGTAATTGTCATAACTTTTTTCTTTTTTGCACAAGGTTCATTAATGCTAGTGCCAATGGGATCAACTACAACTGGATTCAAAGATTTAACAAATAATGTTTTGGGATGACCTTCAGAAGTAGAGGCATAATGTTTTTTGCCCTTTCTAGATGAATCATCTTCATTTTCAGAGAGTCCAATGATTGGTTTACATCCTCTTTTGGGTGGGTCTGGTACTGGAACTGGATTCCAAATCCCTTCACCACTTGCACCAATGGGACCTATACCTACATAACCCATTTTTGTATCATAGTTGCCCCTCTACTATACGTTTGTTTAACATAATCACTCATTTGAAGTGTAACAATATCTCTACCCTTGGTTGACCCAGAATCCTGAATACTTTGAATGTCAGCATCAGACTAGAGGTCCTTCTACCTTTCATTATCACTATCATTGCCAAAATCATATAGTACAATTAGATGCTCTTTATTCCAATAATTGCTGAAAATTTCATCCTCCTTAATTTCATCAAAACCAGTTGATGTTATTAGTTCACCCAAATTTTGCCTCATTTTCCAGAAATCAGTCATCTTGGTTTGACACCACATTTTAGTTGCACATGCCTCTTTAATTTCTTTAGGCATAGACCTCTTAGAAGGTTGAGATGCTTTCTTGTAGAAATTTAAGTATGTCAGAGGCTCTGATTTGTGCAATGTCATAATTTGGGATGACAATTCTTGCATTGAAATATTATTCTCTGTTGCATGTTTCTCCATCTCTTTCTTAACCTCATCCAATGAATCCTTTTTTTTAAACTTTTCTATCAATGGCATCTCCTAATGTTGATATTTTCTCACAGAGTTCCCATTGGCAATAAGTCTCATTTTTATTATGTTCAGTGGATCATAGTTCTAGTGACTGACAAAATCAAAGCCAAAAAAAGTTACTAATTCATTTGCCAGTTTGAAAGCCTTTCTCTCAAATGTGAGGCCTCCAATTGCAAAAGACAAGGAAGGAAATATCTTTTTCTTTTGTTGTCCATTGAAAATTTCATCTGCGCTCTCCATCTGCCATACATATTCCAATGCAAAAAACCTTTCTGTAACATGCATTGGAAGTTTGCAAGGTTCAATCGCTGAACTATAAAACATTAAGACAATGTACTCTTCCATGAAGAACCAATTAGCCAATTGAATATGACTTCCCAATTGAATGCAATCTTTACAAGACACAGGCAATCTAGGCATCGAAGTGCCTATGATTTTTTGGTAAATAGGTGCCAAAAAGAAATCTACAAAATGGTTGTAGTTTTTATTTGCAGCAGTCATCCTCATCTTATGTGTCTAGTCATATACTAGACTTGGAGTCTCTAATTTCTTTTGGGTTCTCTCATCAAACTTATAGACCTCAATATCAAGCTTGTTGTTCTCTGTCTCAAATATTGGGCGATGCTTTGCTAAAAGAAGGTAGCACAAGTAACTTGTGAACGTAAATGTCTTGGTCTTTCCTATAGTTGTACTTTGTTTAATTATCAATAATTGTTGTTGCATAGATTCAACAATGTGTTGAACAAAATTATATCTTACATCTACTTGCTCATCTGACTCACCTCGACAATGGAGATTATAAATTATTTCAAGAACACTAGCCCCCACTTCCTTGTTACTGTCCAATCCCAAACAAAATGATAACAAAAAAATAGTATTCTGAACCCATGGCACAAAAATATCATATTGATAAGGAGGCTTATGGTCTATGTCCAGTGTAACACTAGTAGAACTAGAGGACTCCAAGTTTATTAAACCCTTAATAAATGAATCTTGAAAAAATCTTTCCAGTTTGTCATAAGCTTGTGCTAGTTTATCCAAGTCAGTGCGCTCGTTAGAGCTTTTTGGTTTAAACCCTAGCCCTAGGTCTAACAGAGTGAAAAATTCACTCTCAGTTATGGCTAAAATTTTCTCCTGAGTGTTTTGGTTTACAATTGCCTTTCTATTTTTATCATAATTCTGAGCGCATAGCATTACAATTTCAGGGCAAGGGAATACTTAGTCACAGCGAGGTTTGCTAATCTAGTAACCAGAGCAGCTAGTTTATTTGTATGTACACCAATACTGTTGTTATATTTGTAATAAATTCTCCCCTTCTGTGGATCTTTTCACTTATTAAACAATGAATGTCTAATTCCCATGATTCCTAAATCTCCATGGCTAACAGGATAAAAAATATCATGACATTCATCAGTGAAACCTGGGGTTTGTAGCACTTGCCTGAGTTCTATAATGTGTTTCTTTTCCTTTATGCTTGTACTCGTACGGGAGGTTTTTGACTTTGTTTTGCCCATGCCTGCTACTAGTTATTACACAAAATTCTTCTTCAGGCCCTATTTAAAAAAATTGTAAAGTGTAAACCTAAGAAAGTTAAAATCAAGATTTCTATTGCTACAAATTGCAATGAAAAAAGTTTTTAAAAAATTAAATACCTGGAATCGAGATTAGATAATTGGTGTTGTCATCTAATACTCAAGTTTCACACATTCAGTCTTCAGAACACAAAATCTAATTATGCCAGTTTGAGATAATTTGAAATTTGAAAACCCTACTAATGTATCAGACTCTAAAAAATAATGAACATATAGGATAGGTTAATATTTAAAAAGAATGTATTAAGTAATTCATGGTTTTAGGTACTTTATTAATAGTATGTACAATGTACATGTAAACAACATAAAGAGTCAAGACTCAATAATTTAGTAATGTACATAATAATAATAAAAATTTAAGAAAAGAAATTTTTTATTACATTGATATACATTTGAATAAATTTGTTCATTTTAAATAAATAAATTAATAAAAATAGAACTTAATTATCGATGATTCAATATGATTTTTGGGTGAATTTGTGGAGTGATATCGTCATGCGTCCGTCAATCGTGACATCGTGACACTCGTTGAGGACACGTGTCACAATGTCGGATGGATCTAGGCACTTGGGAGAGCATTCCCCAAATCGGCCCGAAATTCATCTCGGGCCGTCGATCTTTCTTTTAGTCAACGATCGGGATTTCAATTTTCGGGTAGAGTCTTGTAGCACACGTGTCCCGATTTTGGGTTAATTTAATTATTGATATTCAATGAAGATATATTAAACTTTATAAAATATAAAGAATTAATGCTAGAAAGCATCAAGGTTTATGAAAACTATTATAATCCAATAGTGAATGTTTATTTAAAATTAATTTATTAAATTGTATTTTTAGATGTGAAGAATAATATATCTATAACTATTATATTTTTTTAATATTTATTATATTTTATTGATTTATTTATCAAATTATTATTTTGGATTAAAAAGCTAATTTTGTGCATTATTTATTATTTAATTTTATTTGTGATTTTTATTATTTGGACTTCTTATTTATTATAAGGATTAATATTAAATATTATTTTAATTATTTTTTAACTATAATCATTCAATTTAGCAGTATATAATTTTAATAATAAAATAATAAAAAGAAAAAATATTTTTTAAAAAAAATGATATTATACACAATTGAATGATATTACAATAAGTCTATTTATTTCTAATATAAAAATATTTTAAAATTTTAAAATAAATTATATAACTTATATTTGACTTTCAAAAATACAATTTTATATATATATATATATATATATATATATATATATATATATATATACAATTTTTTATTTAACTATAATACTAATGCTAATAGGCAATTACTTAGCCACTACGTGGCCACTTGTTACAATATAAAATATTAAACCAATGCACTTACATTAAAAAAATAAAATATTAACATTAATGAATCACATTGAAAATGAAATATTTAGCTCTTAGCCCTAAGCCTAGTAGCTACCGGCAAGTACTAATAATTATTACTAGATTATAATGACAATAGTTTAATTTAAATAAAATAATTTAAAATAAAAATAAAAATTACAAACGTTATATTTTTATTCATATTTATTATTTAGTTTCAAAATAAAAATGTAATATAGTTTAATTATCTATAAATTATTAACATATATTGATAATTGTGATAATTATTTATAAACATAATTATTAATAATAATATTAATCGAGTCTTCCGATTGGCAATGACCAGACACGTGGCAAGATTCTAGATGAATCTACGCATATGGGAAAGCTTTCCCCAAATTGGCCCGAAATTCATCTCGAGTCGTCAATCTTTCTTTCAATCAACGGTCAGGATTTCAATTTTTGGGTAGAATCTTGTAGTACACGTGTCCTGATTTCAAGTTAATTTAATTATTGATTAAAATATTTCAATTGATAAAAATGTAATATAATTATATTTTTGTAATGATGTTAATTTAAATTTAAATTTTATTCATAAATATATTATAATAGTACATATATATCATATAAATATATTATAATAGTACATATATGTCATATGGTTATAATTATATTATATTATATGTTCTATTATATAATAAATAATTATACATAAAAATAATAATATTTTTTATAATAATAAAAAATCTTAAATGATTATATATTATAAGTAATATTTTTTCTAATTGAATGACAAAAATATATATTATAATTTATAAAAAAAATACATTAATACAATATGAAATATAAATCAATGCACTTACATTAAAAAAATAAAAATATTAACCGAGTCTTCTGATTGGCAATGACCGGACACGTGTCACAATTCCAGATGAATCTAGGCACATGGGAAAACATTCTCCAAATCGGCCTGAAATTCATCTTGGGTCGTCGATGCTTCTTTTATGCAACGGTCGAGATTTCGGGCAGAACCTATTACCGATCAAAAAAATTATTATAATAGTTTTAATATATAAATAAATGATTTTATTTTCTATTAGAGAATTGATTTTCTTTTTCATCATAACTATAAGCTTTTTATTGTAAAGATTTAGATGATATAAAAAATTCAATGAAGATATATTAAATTTTATAAAATAAAATTGGTGCAAGATATCATGAAATAATAATAATAATGTAAATAAAATAATTACAATTTAAAAATATAATTGCAAATGCTATATTTTTATTCATATTTATTATTTAGTTTCAAAATTAAAATATAATATAGTTAAAATATCTATAAATTATTAAAATCTAACATATATTGAAAATTGTGATAATTGTTTATAAACTATTCTTCATCATTTAAAAGATTTCATAATGAAAAAAAAATTTAGGAATAGGAGACAAGATAGGTATGAAATAAAAATTTGACACATAAATTATCAAAATGATATTTAACTTTGTTAAGGTTATAATCTATTAATCTTTAGTTTTCCTTGAAGCTTCATTTGTTTTAAATTAATCATATTAAACAAAAATAGTTAATTATTAACAGTTAACTATTTTTAACAAAGTCGCAGACTAACAATAACTTTTCAACAGTGCATTGAGAATCAAGGTGCCAAAAACAAACTTACAAAGTCGTAGACTAACAAGAACAATGATTTGAGAAGCCAAAAACTATTATTTTCATTGATAATATTTTAGACTGTACAATGTACATAGTACTGATTCATATTTCATAGCATAGATATTCAAAATAGCTGATTAAATCAGCTTGGTTTTACCATTTTGTAATTTACGAAAAAGGTCAAGGCCCAATCCAAAGAAAAAATAAAAAATACAGATATCTTTAAAACATTTTTTTCCCTAAGGGCAATGGGTAAGGAAACAAGTTACATTGTTCGGAAACAAGGCTGAGGGAACAGGGAACCAGGGAGGCTGGAAGCATGAGCAGGTTGAGGGGCCAAGAGTTTGAAGCCTTTAATCAGAAAGGTCTTCAAGTCCGTCCGCGAGGAATCTGTTGGAGAAGATGATGTCACTAAACTTGTCCAACCATGTGAAGTCGATCTCGTTGACGTCGTCCAACAACAACCATTTTTGTAGGAAATTCCTTCCGAGCCGTGCCACTTCTGATGGCGAGTCAATTATCATTCGTTTATGCCAAGCAAGAAATGATGCTTATGTATAATGCAACCTATGCCTTCCTCCCAACACTTGTCTGCTACATCTGCAAAAGGGATGCCAATGCCTAGCCTTGGTATCTACTCGGCCAATATAAGAATTTTGACATCATCTTCTAAAAATGTTTCCTTAAAAACATTACGCAGAAGCATCAACATGTCTATTTGGCTACCTCCGAGGTTGAGAAGAGATGCAAGAAAGTGAGAGGTAATATCCGTGGACACACAGTACCTCTTATCGTTTCTCAAGAATTCATGGCCGAGTACCATGAATATAGCATGGCGGATAAAAGGACTTCGAGCATCTACCTTGCAAACCATGGCAAGGACGTCATCTGGAATCCTGCCCAGAAAGGGCTTTTGTAGAGCCATTGTAGTGCATTTGAGGCGAATTGGCGTATCTATGACTAAGATTCAAGAAACTTTGCAAAATGCAATTGCAAACCAAATTCAGATTGAAGTCTAAATAATATGAGAAATGATAATGAAAGAGGAATTGAAGAGGCTATTTAATGGCACTTCCAGTTCCATTATGACAGTTGCATTTAATTCTTTGGCTTTCACGATCTTTAATATCTTGATTTTTCGTATTCCTATTAATTTTAAGTGTGTGAAATGCTGAAATGTACTAGCATTTATGTTAGACAGTTGATAGTGCCTGACATTGAGTAATGATTTGCATGCAAACCTTTCTACGTGTCTCCATTCTGCAGAATTACGTGCAACTGCAAGTCTTTTCAAGCGAGTGGCCTCGAGATGCATCTTTTATCGTTGATCTCCAAGTAATCAATAGTCAATAAAACTATTGTATTTACTATTAACAATATGAAAGTGACGGTAGCCGACTTGGTAATAGTGACACTAATGTAACAATCTTATGACATTATTAATAACACAACTAAGACAGTACACAAGTTGATACTTGAAGTGACTACTCAATAGTTAGTACAGTCACTAGCCAATACATGTGCAAATTTCGCTTTCAGATTAACAATTTTTTAGTTTACCATTAAAGATTAGCCAAGACCATTATTATTCATTTTCCTACAAAACAAGTAATTCACCTCTGACATTATTAATTCATTTTTGGCAAGGGAAAAAATAGCCATCATTTATTTATTCGTCAGCCCAAAAAAATATTAATTCGCCACATTTAAAATAATTTTTGCTAGGGCAAGACGAAAATTGCCAACATATAATATTTTATTTCCCTCTATGGGAAAAAAAATCGCTCTCGACATTAAAATTTTCCTGCCCACAAAATGTTGGATTCGCCAACATTTTAGGCTTTTTTTTTTGGGGAGGGGTTTCTTAAAGTTATCCTTGGAAATCTTTCCTTGCAACATGGTTTCAATTTTAGTGACTCTTCGATTTTGTGGAACAAATTGATTCAGTATCATGGATAACCTCTTGTTGTATTATTTCAAAAAAATATGCATAGTATCTTTATAAGAAAGGAGTTTTTTAGTTCAAAGAGTCATGGGAGTTTAGTTCTGTACATTGGGCCCCTTGGGAAGCCGTTAAAAGCACTTTTGGTTTGCATAGAAAACTCAAGGAATTCCTTATCTTTGTTATCTATCATTGGTTCATATTTAGTTTTCTATAAAAATTTATACTTCACTAGAATGCAACTTCTTAAAGAATTGGTAGTTATTGTCTATACATCGATTTTGCCACTCCCCTTTTAGTAAAGTTTAATTATAACTCATGTCTCCCATGCCATTGAATCCAAGATTGAATAAAAGATGGAATTGTAAATTTAAAGGAAAAAATTGGAAAAAATTGAGTGCTTAGATCCGGTCTTCTAAAGTAGGGGCTAATGCTCAACTTCTTGCTTGGAAAGTTTTAGACTTTAAACTGCTAGTTGGCCATAGGTTGATATGTTTGATGATTCAACCTAATTAATTCCCCTTTTTCCTTTAGGAGGAAAATCTAAAACATGTTTTTTGGGACTATATATTAGCTAACAAAAAGTGGATTGTTGTTTTTATTTATCTTCTATCTATTTTTTAGCATACTTTAAGTTAGAAAGAATCATTTTTAGGATTGAACCTTAAATTTTTTTTGGTTGATTCTCTATGATAAATCATATTATTTAACATTTGGAAAAGTAGATGAATGGTTGTGTTTTCTAATCATAAGACACATCAATTATCATAAGGAGAAACTATATGGTTTTACTTTGATGTCATTTTTTAGATATTTTTTGTGTGTAATCAATTGTAGGGAGGATCAAAATCTAAACTGAAGACAAATGACCAACTAGATAAAATAAAGTACTCATTGTTTTAGTTGTTCAAAAGAGATTTATTTTTCTCCAAGGAACTTCAACAAATACAAAGATTCAGTTTATAATGTTGTGTAATTCTTTGAGGTTATATCCTTGTAGTTGAACATTGTGATTTGTAGTGCTTTGGAGCTATTGAGTCTCATAAACTACCAATCTTAGTGATTGTTGTTCAAGTTATTTTAGTTAGTTCTATTTTGGCAACATTTGGTTGCCCTTTTTATGTAATTCATGTCATCTTTTGCTTTATTCAATTAAAAAAACTTAGAATACTTTCATTGAAAAATAAAAGAGATAAATTGTGCTAAGTGAATCATTTTCTCTGAAAATATCTATCAAAGCAAGATTACAACTCATTACAAAATTATTAAAAAGTATTTGAATAAAAAACCAACTAAATTAGTATAATCAAATAAACAAGTTTGCAAACAAAAATAAACATTTGTCTCTTTCATTGACATTGAGAATGTAAGGAACAAAAATAAGTCTCGCATTTACAAAAAAAAATTTAACTAAAAAAATGATTATTTGCATATGTATATGTTCGTCCATGATTGTTCGTGGTCTCGACTTTAAATATAAAGATGAAACCCTTTGTTTGTTGATTTTTTAATTGAAGCACTTATATTCATTCTATAAGACTTGAAAAGTTTTAAAAAGAAGATTAGTTCCTCATCTCTCATTCCATGTAGGAATATAATACCCTCTATAAACTATAATGTCCCAAGTAAACTTTTTAATGTGATTGGTGACACTACCGTTACACATCTTCCAATACCATGCCAGTTGGGGGGAGGCTAGACCTTGTGATGTCATTAAAAGAACACAAGTCATTTTTCCTTTTATATTAATTTTTTTTCCTTGCATGAATATTATTTTATTTATTTAATATTTGAAAGATATAAAAAATAGGCGAGAAGAAAAGCATATGCTCTTTGTATATGAGCTCAACGACTTCTAAACTAAATTTAAAATAAAAAACAATCATCAAGAAAAACCACAATTTGTCATCTTGTTAGTAGAATAAACATGCGTACATGAAAAATACAAGATTATTAGTCATGTTGTTAAGGCATGAGACTAAAATTTTCAAGTTTCTTTTCTCTATTAGTCCATTTCTTGGAAATCACAAAAACATCAAATAATTACTCTTATCCTATGGTCATTGTGAGTGCTTTCTATTAAAATAAAATGTTGAATTTATAATTTATAATTGGTTGTGGGCTTTTTCCAAGTAATCTTTTTTATTTTTTGGTAAAAAAATAGATAAAATTGGCACACCTTAAATGTTACAAAGATATCACATGGGAGTTTGTTGGCCTTCCATTTCTCCAAATTAATATTCATTTGTGTGTAGGTTGCATGTAAGTAGCTTCTACTAGATGAATAGGGGATTCCTATAGAGACACGTAAGGAGTTTGAAATCCCCATTTGTCTTGTTGTCAATTTTTTATTTTTATTTTTCTAAAGTAAGAAGTATGCAAGGTAAGGCATTGTTATAGATTTTTGAAATAAGATCTTACTCTTTTTCTCTCCAAATCATTTGGTTTAGTTATAAAATGACAAAAGTTCTATGCTTTTTTTGAAATTCAAGGTTGTTAAGAGGTTTTTCATTTTTGTACCAATAGCTAGTGATTTTCGTCATGGACAAAGAGTGGTCCTTGAGCACTACAAATTCATATGCTCCATGGTGCACGTGGATTCCTTTAGGTCTTAAAAATAATCAACAACACTTGTTTTTTTATTATTATGTAAGGTTCTTTAAAAAAAGATCTTCTATGAAAATATGATTTTTATCATTGACATTATTCAGTATAGCTATAGGTAGGCACTTGTAGACAAAGTATTTGAAAATGAGGATTTTATGAAGGTTGAGAAGAGGAACCGTAAGAATAGGAGGTGTCAAAGAAGGGTTTTCAAGATTAATGTTGGTTGCACAATTGGATGGGAATGAATTGTGGTGAATTATTCTGCTTCCCATGAAAAAATTGCATTTTTTTCTTAGAACAAGGGAGAAATTCGTTTACCCTAGTGGGAGATAGTTCCCCAATAATTGGGGGAAAGATGAAACTGGAGAGTGAGACGAACATTGGATCCTTGCCCTTAGACATTTTGTTAAGCTTCTCCTTTTAAATTTGTTTTTTTTTTGGAATTCATGCAGGTTTGTAATTTTTAGAAAAAGAGAAAATGGTTGGATTGTAGGATTGTAATGTTTAGGAAAAATGGTAAATGCACTAGCATTCCACCTTCTATATTCATTTTTTAACATTGATAAATTTGGTTATTTTCCTCCCCCTGTTCTTACATTTTCATGATGGATAATAGAATGTTGATAAAAATAAGTACACACAATCAAAACAAGTACATGAATTAGGTCATGTTTTTGAAGAAGTGACATAACTTTGAAATATTATTTCAACTCTAGAAATTGAAATATCCTATTGGTAGCATAGAGGTGGGATTTTTTTTTTCTTTTTGGGTTTTTTAAGAGGGTGTTGATTAAAGTGAAGGATGAAAGTGCCTTACCGCTTTTATATATTTTTAAAGAAAATTTGTAGTTAGCTACACCGTACTAAAAGCTATATCTTGCATTGAATTTTTTAGAACTTTAAGAGCTAGAAAGTTGTATATGTTACTTCACAAATGCACATAGAGAGCTACATTATAGAATTTAATAGGCTATCAGTACTAGTGATAGGCATTTCAGAGAGAAGGATTGTTGTCTTATTCATGGATGTGTTGACTAGACCCTTAAAGGGTTGGATGAAGGGTTTTAACCCCAACACACTTGTGACAAAAATCAAGAAGGCATAGGACATGAAAATGTCCACTTCTTCTAAAATTTACTCACATGCCAAGCCACCTCTCACTCCAAAGGAGAAAGACAACAAGCCCCCTCCAAAGAAGAAACCAACAAATGAAGTCACAAGACAAGATTTGAGGAGGACGAAGCTATGTTTTAATTGTAAAGAATCATGGGAACCAAGACACATATGCTTAGGAAAGGGGAAGGTCCATTACATAGATATAGTGTCAAATGGTGAAGGGGATGAGGAACTTGAAATCAAAGAAGATGATCAACAAGTTTCCAAAGAGGTTAACTTAAATCGTGCAGAGAGGATTGTTCTACTAGTATGTTAAGGAGGTACCATCACTCTTGCTGGCACTCCAAGGTGTACTAGTTTCCAATGGCAATAAGTCATAGTCATGCTGGATAGTGGGGCCACATTCAATTTCATTAATTCATCGATTGTGAAATGAAGAGGTTTAGCTATAGAGGCACATGCAGGATTCCAAATCAAGGTAGCAGGAGGAAGCCTCCTATCATGTACCCATATGGTCCCACAACTTAGCATTACCATGGGGAACCATACGATGACAAAAGATTTCATTGTAGTAGATACAGATGACATGGAAGATATTCTCGACATCTAGTGGATGGAAACTCTAGATTAGTACACACAAGGCTTCAAACAAATGGAGTTTTCATTTGAAGTGGATGGAAAGAAGGCGATCACAAGGAGAATTTCAAATGGAGGGCTGAAGGAAATCTTGGCACAACAGATGGAATCCATTCTTTGACATGATGACATTGTTTGGGAAATACAATGTTTGATCTCAATAAAATCGATGCAGGGGCAACATAATGACTACTAGGATGATGGGCTTCACACAATGCTAGATAAGCACGGTATGATCTTCATCGACATCCCTCCTGACATCCCTCCACATAGAGGCTTTGAATACACCATTGAGTTGGAGGAAGGATCCAAACCCATCATCAATACACCCTACCACCATCCTAAAAGGTTTAAGGACGAGATAGAAAAATTGATCCAAGAACTCCTAGAGAAAGGATGGATTAGGCCCAGTTCTAGTCCTTTTGCATCATTGGTAGTTTTGGTTAAGAAGAAGGATGGAACTCTTCGAATGCATGTGGACTACCATGTACTAAACAAGAAAACCATTAAAAATAGGTACCCCATTCCCAAGATTGATGAACTATTGGATGAATTACATGGTACACTCAATTTTTCCAAAATAGATCTTCATTTTGGCTACCACCAGATTTGCATGAGGGAGGAAGATGTGGAGAAGACTGCCCTCCATTGTGATTACTACCATTACGAGTCCTTGGGCATGCCATTTGGTTTGACCAATGCTCCAGCTACTTTCCAGTCATGCATGAACCACATCTTCAACAAATAACTATGAAAGTACCTAGTGGTGTTTTTTTATGACATACATATATACAGTAGACATGGGAGGAATATTTGAGGTATTTGGATGAAGTGATCACAATCATGGAGTCACAATCACCAATTTCCAAGAGGTCTAAATGTGAGTTTGGAATGACACAAATATTGTATCTAGGGGATCCACCCAATGCTCAAGGGTTCAGGTACACCATGAAAAGATTCAATCCATCTTAGGTTGGCCACCACCCAAGACTCTCTCTGATCTACGTGGATTTCTTGGATTATGCAGTTAATTATAAAAGGTTCATGAAGGGGCTCTCATAACTTAGTGCACCACTGACAGATTTGACAAAAAAAGGGATCTTTCCATTGGGATGTGAAGGCACAACACATTTTCAACAAGTTGAAGGAAGTCATGAATTCATGTCCAGTGCTGGCACTATGTGATTTCAATTGACCCTTCATCTTGGAGTGTGATGCATCAGGAGAAGGTATTAGGGTAGTGTTGATACATGATCATCACCCCATTGCATTCAAGAGTCGAAAGCTCTCAATATCCGAGTGACTATACTCCATCTATGACAAAGAGATGCTCACCACCATCCATGCACTAACAAAGTTTCAACAATATTGTGGTGCGGACAGATCACAACAACCTGAGATATTTTTTTGAGAAGAGAGATTTAAATGAATGACAATAGAAGTGGGTGAGTAAAATCCAAGCATTTGACTTTGATATTGAGTATGTGAAGGGAAAAAATAATGTAGTCGCCAATGATCTGTCAAGAAGGCCTACAATATTGATGTAGGAGCATCCTTGGTTGGCTAGCAATCCTACATGTTGGGGTATTTTGGCTTTGGAGTTGGAGGACTCGATCCGTGAAGGAGGAACTCGACATATACTGTGACTCGGTTTGCACTGGGACTCGTAAGTAGTGTTGCCCAAGTTGGCTTGGTCAATGAGGGAGCTTGGTTATGATTGGTGGAATGCTAATGCTCGATGGTGGTTTCTAACACTTAGCTTGGTCTTGGTCTCTATGGTGCCCGAGTTGTCTATGAGTTGCAGACGACTTGTGGCTTATGCAAATATTTAATGTAAGGGTTTATTTTAATTTGTAATGGGCTAGGCCGACTTGTGGCTTAGTTGGGTATAAGTAGGAATGTTTTGTGGAGTCTTAAGTTAGCATTACTCATCCATCTTGGAGAAGAGGATGAAGTGGATGAGAGAATTTAAGAAGGGCTAGTAGCTGAGGCTTGGGGAACAAGGAGATTTCTTGGTGGGCTTGCGAGCATAAGTTGAGATCTTCCTTGGAGGATTCTACTAGAGTGTGGATCTGGACTAGCTAGTGTGGGGATTGGATCTTGAGGGATCTTGTAGAGCTATTTTGTAATTGCTATTGTATTTGGCCCTAACTCGAAAGGCTTTACAACTAGGCACATTGTAGGTAAATAATTATTTTTAGGAGTAAAATTAGCATTTGGTATTAAATTGTGTATCTTGTGTTGTGTTTTCTATTGCATGGTTATTTGTAGGGATGTAGATTACCTCTAGTAGGGGTACCCTCAAATTCTCATTGCATTAAGTGGTATCAAAGCCCAGTTGTTCCTAAGTGTGTAGACCGAGTGCCAAACAAAAGGAAGTGTTCACCAGGACTTAGGTGAAGGCTGGAAAAGTAGGTTGATCTTGTGGAGCTGGTTGATCTTTTGGTTTTGTGGATTTATTGCTTTGGGTTTGCAAAGGATCTTGGAAGATACCTCCAAGAAGATTGGACCCTAGGGAAATCGATGATCTTAGTGATGTTGTGGAAGAAAGGATCTTAGAAAAGGTTAAAGAAGATTTTAGATATGAAATGGAGGAGGTTAAAGCTAGTTTCAGATATGAGATGATGTTGATGAAGAGTGACATGATTGTTGAAATTGTGAGTGCTTTAGGCAGTGTACCTAGGAATTCAGGTACTGAAGATGGTTATGAAGAGGTTGTTGAAGACTTTGAAGTTGCTGGATTGAGTGGTGACGACATAACTGATTATGTGGAGTGACCTATGGGAAATAGGGCTGGTCAGTTTGATAGACCTAGATCTCAGTTGAAGTTGAAGCATAAGATGGAGGTTTCTAATTTCTCAGGTAATTTGAATCCCGAAGATCTAATTAATTGGATTGGTGAATTAAAAGACTACTTTTAGCTTAAGGATATCGAGGATCTACTCAAAGTAAGGTTGGCATAAACTAAGTTGAAAGGACCTATTGCTCTTTGGTGGAAAGAACTGTAGAGAGAGAGAGAGAGAGAGAGAGAGAGAGAGAGAGAGAGAGAGAGAGGTGAAATGAAGATCACTAGATGGAGGTTGATGCTAACTAAACTAAAGGCTATGTTCATTCCTATTGATTATGAACTCAAGTTGTTCAAGAGGTTGCAAAATTTGAAATAGAAAGATATGTTTGTGAAAGATTATACCGAGGAGTTCTACAAGTTGACTATTTGGTCTAGACATAGAGAATTGTCAAAGGAGAGGGTAGCTCGATACATTAATGGTTTGAGATTCAATATTCAACATGAGGTTGGCATGTTGAAGATTGATTCAGTTGAGGATTCTTATCAGTATGCCTTGAAGGAAGAAGAGAAGTTGAAGAGGAAACATCAAGGTAATTCCAAAGGGAAGGAGAAGCAGGATAGATTGGCAAAAGCTAAACCAAATGCAAAAGATGAACCAAAACTTGTTGATCAGAAGAGAAGGACATGTAGAGGTGAGTTTTAGGGTACTTGCTACAAATGTGGAGAAGTAGGACATATATTTTATGAATACCCTAAGGTTGGTGATAGAAGAGATGCTATTGTGAATGAGGTTGAAGATCATGACAGTCAACCTAAGAAAGGAGAGAGTTTGCTAGTTTTGCGAGTACTGGTTGGTCAGACGACACTATAATCTTGTCCGAGGACTAGTTTGTTCAAGACTCATTGTAAGTCTAGTATTAGAGTATGCAATGTGATTGTGGATGGTGCTAGTACTAACAATCTTTTTGTTGAGGAGATGGTTCAAAAACTTGGATTGAGAAGAATGAGACATCCTTATCCTTATAGGATTGGTTGGTTGCAAGATGAGCATGCTTTGGAAGTAAGGGAGTAATGCCTTGTTGATTTACATATTGGGCAGTATAAGAATCAAGTGTTGTATGATATTGTGGACATGAATAGTTATCATTTATTGCTTGGTAGACCTTGGCAGTATGATTGGAGGGTTGTGCACGATTGTGGCAAGAATGTGTTTACAATTGTGAAAGTGGCAGGAAGCATTCCCTAATTCCTTTGCATAGTGAAGAGCTTGATAGAAGGAACTTGAGTATTGGTAGTTGAGTTGAGTTGGAAGATTCTAAGAGGGTTAGAGATCAGTATGGAAGGCAAACCTGTGGGACATTGAGGATGGATGTGAAGAACCAAAAGAAGATAAAGGGGAAGAATGTACAAGTTGAGGACTTGGAGGATATGTATGTGAAGAACCAATTTGTTATTTATGTGTTGAATTCCAGAAGATGTTCTTCCAGCTTTTAAGAACATCTTTTTAAACCTAGGGTGTCAGATGTAAGAGAATCCTTGGTTGGCTAGAAATCTTGCATGTTGGGGTATTTTGGCTTTGGAGTTGGAGGACTCAATATGTGAAGAAGGAACTCGACTTATACTGTGGCTTGATTTGCACTAGGACTCAGCAGTAGTGTTGCCCAAGTTTGCTTGGTTAATGAGGAAGCTTGGTTATGCTTGGTGGAATGCTGATGCTTGGTGGTGGTTTCAGACACTTGGTTTGGTCTTGGTCTCTGTGGTGCCTGAGTTTTCTGTGAGCCAACTTTTGACATTTAATTTGGGTTGTGGATAGTTAATGAGTGTTCCAACCAACTTTTGGCTTATGCAAATATTTAGTGTAAGGGTTTATTTTAATTTGTAATGGGATAGGTTAACTTGTGGCTTAGTTGGGTATAAGTAGGGGTGTTTTGTGGAGTCTTAAGTCAACATTATTCATCCATCTTAGAGAAGAGAATGAAGTGGATGAGAGAATTTAAGAAGGGCTAGTAGCTGAGGCTTAGGAAACAAGGAGATTATTTGGTGGGCTTGCGAACACAAGTTGAGATCTTCCTTGCAGGTTTCTTCCAGAGTGTGGATCTGGACTAGCTAGTATGGGGATTGGATCTTGAGGGATCTTGTAGAACTATTTTGTAATTGCAATCGTATTTGGCCCTAACCCGGAAGGCCTTATAGTCGGGCACATTGCATGTAAACAATTATTTTTATGAATAAAAGTTGCATTTGGTATCAAATTATGTATCTTGTGTTGTGTTTTCTATTGTGTGGTTATTTACAGGGAGCTGGATTACATGTAGTAGGGGTACCCTCAGATTCTCACTGCATCAAATACGCTCTTCATCTCAAATTTTAGTAGATTGGAAGGAACACCTATTGGATGAAGACTCCAAGAAAAAATTTACCTTCTAGTTGATGGATGGTCAAATACAAGATGATAGGTATAAGGTGGTAGATGATATCATCTACTATAAGGGTGGGATCTATCTGGTCCCCGAGTCCAAAATGAAGGAAATAATTCTAAAGGAAATGCACGATTCACCCTTGGCTAGACACCTTGGATAATTAAAAACCTATAGGTAAATCTAAGAATGATTTGCATGGAACGACCTCAAGAATAATGTCTGGTAGTATAAACGAGAATGCTCTACCTATTCACAAAATAAATCTGAGCACGCCCTACTAGCAGGACTTCTCCAACCATTGCCAATCCTTGATCAAAAGTGGGAAAGTATTTCAATGGAAGTTCAGGGGAAGGATTGCATTTTTTCCGTGGTTGATCATTTGACCAAGTATGCCCATTTCTTTTCCATTTCCACTAGATATCAAGCATCTCAAGTGGTAGAGTTGTTCTTTCGTGAGGTTTTTCATTTACATGGTCTCCCACATAATATAGTAAGTGATAGAAATAGTTGTTTCCTTAGCACTTTTTGTATAGAGTTATTTAGGCTAGCAAGTATAGAGTTGTCACCAAGTATGAGCTACCATCCACAGTCAGATGGATAGACAAAGATTGTGAACAAACGGTTGGAGGGATATCTGAGGAACTATGTTTCAGTACAATAGAAGGCATGGGTGTGTTGGTTACATTTGGGTGAGAATTGTTACAACACTACCTATTACATATTGATAAGCATGCCACCCTTCAATGCATTGTATGGTTATGAACCTTCATCATTCATGGATTTGGAATTGGGTGATAGTTGTGCACTAAGGGCTAAAGATTGGTTATAGGAGAGTTTAGACATCATGAGATCTCTCAAGGAAAATCTATAAAGAGCTCAAAACCAATAGAAGATGTATGTAGACTGACATCGGATTGAGAGAAGTTTTGAGGTTGTTGATTTGGTATACCTTCGGCTTCAACCATATAGACAATCCTCCCTAAAGTTGTCTAGTAAGAAGAAACTAAAACTCCGCTTCTACAGACCATACAAAGTGGTTCGATAGGTAGAAGAAGTTGCCTACAAATTGGAGCTGCCTAAAGGGAGTCAAATCCACAATGTTTTTGATGTGTCATGTCTGAAGAAGTCTATTGGACAATGTGTCATAGTGTCGAAAGAATTGCCTCCTATAGACGAAGAGGGGAAATTAATTCTAGAGCCCGTTGAGATCATAGATGTCTAGGAGAAGAGGCTTAGGTCCCACACCATTAAGGAGTTTCTTGTGCGATGGAAGGATCTTTCGGTTGAGGATGCCACTAGGGAAGGCAAGCAAATTCTAGAGCATCCAAGTTTGAATTTTTGGGTGAGGATGATTGTGATGTCTCCAATATTATTAATTAATAATTATTGGTTTTGTGGCCAATAATCAATATTTTTATCTCTTAGGCCCACTCTTTATTTTATTTTTGTTGTAACTTGTTAGCTTGTCAGCATTTTTGTAATCCTTCACAAAGCTTCTCTAAAGCCCTTTATAAGGCCTTCTTATAGGTTTTATTAGGGATGCAAAATGCATTATTTTATTGTAAGAAAATCCTGGTTGAAGTTATGTGTTATTATTCATTTTAGAAGTGAGAGATCTTCACTATTTAGCTTGTACAATTTCAGTGGTATTCAACCCCACCCTATTGCATCATCTATACTACTTATTGGGATTTGACAAGTCTGAGTGCCATCTTTGTCTACAATATAATATTGAGAATTATCTATAATTTATTACATCTCTATATGTGGCTTACTTTTGGTATCTAGTGAATATTTGGCATTAAGTATCTTCCTTCCCTGTGGCCTTCGCCTCTCTTTCTATCACCTTCAGATACCTCTCGCACAACCTTAGGTTCCCTTTGGCACAACATCAGGTTCCCTCTAGTGTGGCCTTGACTCCCTCCAACATGGATTCGGGTTCCCTATAGTGCGGCCTCATCTACCTCTAGCACGACTCCATCGGGTGGTTTCCCTGAGGGTTTTTCCCTTGGGTGGTTTACCTTGGGAACTTTCCATCGGGTGGTCTCCCTTGGGAACTTTCCATCGGGTGGTCTCTCTTGGGAACTTTCCATCAGGTGGTCTCCCTTGGGTACTTTCCCTCGGGTGGTTTCTGTCGGGTGGTTGTCATTAGGTACTTACTCTCAGGTGTGGCGTTGGGAACATTATAGAAAAAAGGTTTCCAAGACAAATTGTAATGCGAACAAAAAATTGTATGAGGATTGTTCATTCATGTGCTAACATAATAGCTGGTCACCTGCCATTTCCTTTTGCAAATTGGGAATTAACTTATGCTTATGAAATGATTATATTACTTTGTTTGATTATTTATGCTCAAACATATTTGAACTATGAGGTCGGTAGCAGAGAAGTGGTATTTTTTTCCTCCTTTTCATTTGGCATTGTTCAAATCAAAAGCTTGCATACATAAAATTATAAGGGATTTGAACACAATAAACAAGTCTTCAAACTTCTAAAGTTTCCCTTATACTGGATCAACCAATGATCTATTTACAAATAGCTAAATTTGTATATGGAAGACCTTCGTATGAGACCTGAACGGAAAAAAGAATCTTTGAAATACATTTTAATATTTTCTAAACCTATATGTTGTATTTAATTTAATGTGTAATTGATAAGAAGGATATATTTTCTATAGTAAGTTAATATTAATACCATAATTTAATTTTATAAATTTTGAATCAAACTTATACATATATTATTTTATCAGTACTAAGGCCCTGTAAGTTTGCCTTCTAGTTCTATTATTACTGTGAATATTTTTTCTTTGTAAAGGGTTTGCATGATGTACTTTGCAATTATCTAATAAATTCCATGATGTTTGCATTTTATATTTTGTAGTTCATTATAATCATTTATGAATTATGTCATTGCAAACCTACAATAGCATGTTATGAAGATATGTTTTGGGAAAATCTTGGCATTCCCATTTTGCTTAGAAGCTATGCCAAATTTTAACATGAAGTAAGTTTGTAAGATTTTCATTAGATTTTTTTTTAAAAAAATGTTTACTGGGCATGAAGTTAATGCTGACATGTAAAGGAAAATTGGGTTAGATGATTTTTTTGGTAAAGAACACTGGCAAAGTGAAGCAATTCTATGAAAGGGACATATTGATCAGTTCTACAGGTGGAGAAGTTTTGTCACTCCTACGGCAATTTTCTATGGAATTGTGGTATGTGAAAGCATCTCCCTAACAATTTTGGCTCTTTGAAGTTTTGAAAACATGAGTTGTATGGAAGGCCTTTCCAAATTTTGTAGTTGATAGTTTATTATAAATTTTACTTTGTTCCCATTATGAAGTTAGCAAGACATTATATGTGGTAAATTTGCATTCATTTATGTGGTTCATTTGAAATCATATTATATTTTTTTGGCAGTTTCAAATGTAATTTTCAAAATCATAAGGGTGGGGTTTTCAATAAATTTTTTTTTGAAAGCCTTGTACAAATCAAATAGAAATCAAGTTTCTAACAATACATTTAAATATGGACTAGGCTTCTAAGAGCGCATTCTAAACTTTTGAATTGTTTAAATGATTCGTCTCCAATTACACTAATTAAATTTATATAATTTTAGATATTTCATATTAACAATTTGGATGAATCAAAGTTTAAAATATATTATTTATATTGAAATATGATTAAGCAGTGTTGACATGGAGTAGTGTATTGATTTGTAACAATGTTATGTTTTAGCCCCTTTTGACAAGGTAAGCCGAAAAGCCGCTTTGGTCCTTGCCAAAATACTATAATGTTGTTCATTTGTGATGAATGGATGTATTAAATGTAAATTATAATTTATATGGAAATGCCCTTATTTTCTATGTGTGTATACGTGTATAGATTAATTCAAAACATACTATAAGCTGCAATAAAAGAATCTTCCTTAGACGGTAGAAAAAGTTTAGAGTGTGTTGTAAAGTTCATCGTGTTAGTAGATACAATAATAAATAATTTATTATGTGGATTACAAAATAAAATCAAATAAAAAATCAAATTTGCATATATTTCAATTATTGTGAAGAAAAAGTCATATTTATGACTGTCATGAATATTGTTTAACAAATTTGAAGTATTATTATTGTTGAAGTTGATGAAATCTCAACCCCACAACTCTCAAGCATCACTTGCATGCAAATACCTGTCACAGAAAGAGAGAAGAAAAAACTATGAAGGTTAGAATTCCCAAATCCATAGATGAGACATTCTTGATGAGCAAAAGAGAAATTGCTATAATTAAAAGTGAATGAATTAGTGAATTTCAAAGAGATCAATCCTTATTAAAGGAGATCAAAACCCTAACAGATAACTAACCTAAGTTGCATGATAATAATTAATAAAAGTATTAATTATTATATGCCCAAATTTTAGCTTAAGTAAATTAGAGATAATAAGCGACTTAATAATTAAATCAATATGATTTAATTAATAAGATAAAACCTTATTACTCTAACACCCACCCCCTTGAGATAAACTTAGGGAGTAGCTAAAAACTTAGAAACTACTACTAAAAGAAAAATTGGGTTCCGACAACAAGGTTTGATGAGGTACCCAAGTACAACCAAATCTCTAAAAAAAGGAAAAATAGAGAAAACCACATGGGGAAAGCCCTACTCCAAAAAGAGATGGAAAGAATGCTAAAAAGAACTAGTGAAGGATTGAAGAAGCCTCTAAACTAGGGAATGTCCCATATGATAGGAATAAAAGATGATCATGAAGAACACCACTGAAGCATGAAGTTCCAAACACTACCAAATTGCTGATCTGAAGAACCTCCATTGTATAAAACATGACTACGTAGAGAAGACTAAGTCTGAAGAGCTGATCAATTGAAGATAAAAGATATCTTTATGGCCTCCAAAAATAGGAATGAAAGAATGCCTATATGGTAAATGATCCATCTCATCAAAATGCATAGGTATCTAGCCACTATAATCGCTTAGTACATAGGATCAAATATTGAATACATAGCTCACCCCATCGAACCAAGAAATAAATAGAACCAACATAAACCCCCTCTAGTGTTGAGAGATAAGACATGAACATTGAAACTGAATGCAATATCTCCTATAGAAAGAAGAACCAAGAACAGGGAGAGTGCAAAAGAAGTACAAACACCTATAATGGCATGTGTCATCGACACATCATGAGGCTAATGTTGTGGAAGGAACACTCACTTGACAAAGGAAGATGGAAAATGTAACCAACATGAAACCTCTCAAGGTACTTTATAATGTAGTGTGAGTACAACAAAACACAAAGATATAAAAGATTCTGAAATGCAATAGAGTGACACTATATCTCAGTGCATTTACAAAAATACTACAAAAGGATGTCAACAAAGATAAAAAGAGACATTAGGCTGATACAAGAGATAATACAACCCATGAAAAATCATATGAAGAAACAAAATCGATCTCTAGACCTAAAACAACCAAGATATCCACTAGAATGCAAAAAAGAAAAAAACTGAATGGGATGTGCTTGGAGCAGAATCTGGAAAATAGAATGTCTCAAGATATCTCTCGCAGAGTGCAAAATAGAACTTGTGACTTTGAATGCATAAATTGGCAACCAAACTGCATCAAAAGTCCAAATAAACTACTCCATCATGATGAGCTCAGAATCAGCTTTTTAGTGATATCTCGTTTGCAAAAATCAAGTTTGGATGACCGAGTTATGGCCAAAAAACCACATGTAGGTCAAAAAAAGCACTGAAAGGGCAAAATAAATTTTTTATCACCTTAGGATCCGTGCCAAAATGTCTCAAAAAATGTGTCCACAAGTACCAAAAATTACCTTAGGAAGTGTGCGAGTTTCATACCAAATTTGTCTCGATTTACATGCAATTCTTCAATTTACGCACCAAAAAATCTCAATTTTTGCATCAAAAAATCTTGATTTGCTTGCCAAAAATAAGAAAATCATCACCTTGGGAAATGTGCCCAATTTGAAAACAATATTATTTGGCCTCAAATTCCAACTGTGTCCAAATTGGACAAATTTATATGAAAATAGGGGTTTTTGAGCATTCTGAGCTCAACGGTGATGTTCAGTTGGGCTCAAAGTGATCTAAAAATTAGTGACCCCTCAAATTCAATGCAAAATAACTTTGAAAAATGAAACCCTCTGATAGAAAAAACACAAATTTGAAAGCCAAGCCAAACCTCTCATAAATAGAACATGGGCATGAAGATCTGAAGCTTTGATGCCAAGTTGAAGTTGATGAAATCTCAACCTTGCAACTCCCAAGAATCGCCTGCATGTAAACACCTATCATAGAAAGAGAGAAGAAAAAGTTATGGAGGCCAAAATTCTCAAATCCATAAATGAGACATTCTTGATGAGAAAAAAGAGAAATTGCTATAATTAAAGGTGAATCAATTAGTAAATTACAAAGATATCGATCCTTATAAAAGGATATCAAAACCCTAACAGGTAACTAACCTAGGTTGCATGATAATAATTAATAAAAAAATTAATTATTATATGCCCAAAGTTTAGCTTAAGTAAACTAGAGACAATAAGTGACTTAATAATTAAATCAATATGATTTAATTAATAAGAAAAAAACCTTATTACTCTAACAATTATGTTATATATAAAATGTGGATGAACCAATTACACAACATTAATGATAGTGTTGTGATTTGTTTGCTTATAATCTATATTTATTTGAGAAGATATTATGAAACATTTATTTGATTTTGTAATTGTCACTTCTATTAATACTATATGGACAACAAACAATTGTTTTATCAAAATTTACCCTCTTGTTTGGATATCTTCATAGCTTCTTACTTCTGTTTCGCAATGTAAGGTAGAGACTCAAGCTCTTCAGAGCTCTCATTCATTAACAAAACATAGTTAAACAACAATTTTTTTACATGAGAACACTCTAATTCTCCAAAAATAAGATAAAATTAAAAAACACTTTTAAACAACTATGTGAAAGCATACAAATATTTATTAGAGAAAAATAACTTATTTATAATACATAAATAAATATAGAAATACTAAATTAATCACGTCTAAAGTAAAGTTTTCGAATAATCATTGTAAAATGAATATCAAACTAATATTAAATTATTAATTTATGTCTATTAATCTTTTAATGTATATTTGTTTAATCAAAATATATTAGTATAAATAGATGTTGGCATCTTGCCTTCCACGATATAAGTAACATTCATATAAACTACAAGCTTCTTTTTGACTAAGCAACTACATATAGGAGATTCTCATATATTGAATTCACCTAGCTATCGAATTTAAACTAAACACCTCCCTCAATTTGTAACTTGATAAATAAAATAACTTTTTATATCTTATATTATCATCCTCACCAATTATATTCAATAAATTGAATTGATTTTGATTAATTAAACTTAAAGCATAAGAGGATTAAAACTTAAAGCATAAGAGGATTGAAACTTAAAGCATTAGAAAATTAAGAATGTCTAAAACAATTATTTACTATAAGATTAAAGAAAAAACCTTTAACAACATACTAACATCACAACTCCCCACCGCCACAAGAATGGATAGACAACTCATTAATTATTGTAATCCACTATTATTATCTTTTCCAAGCAACTTTATTCATTAAAAAACGAAGGCATGACGTCAATTCACTTCCGTTTAAAGACTCCCGTACACCGCACGTTGTATGGGATAATATTCTGGCTCATAAGTTCAGTTAAATTTGGAGCCTTTGAATTTGAAAGGAAGGGGAATGATTTATTTGTTGTCTTTGTTTTCTTGTAGGGGGAAAAGACAAGAAGTGGGAGAAGACTATATTCTTGGCTAGTACCTATAGTTCATGGAAGTAAGGGTTCACAACTCATTATGATGGTGATTTCATTATGATGATGATTTCAGCTCTAACCGTAGTTAAGAAAATAGATTGAAAGTAGTAATCATGTATAACATTAGAGTTGAAATATATGAACTCTTTCTATCATGAATGTAGCCGTTAATATTAAATGTGTCCATGTTTTCAACAATCATATAAATGTTTTGTGGGAATATATGGTGGCAAGTATTTAAATATTGCTTTTGAGAAAATAATGTAAATTGATTTAATATGTAAGAGTATAATTTTTAAGTGCTTGTATTAGTTTGTGACACTTCTATGTGTATATTAATATCAATTATTTCATATTACTTTCAGATGTAGTCTTATAATAATTCTATAGGTATAATAATCTAAAATATTTTGATAATTTTATTTTAAAGATACAAATTTTAATTTATCATGAATATGAATAATTATTTTTAAAGATAACAAAAGTGAGTATAATGAGTCTAAATAGTAGAGTTTTTTTTGTTGCATTATAGAATGCAATATCTTTCATCTAATATAGTGAAGGACAAATTTCAATTTTAGGAAGATTAGTTAGATAATATAATATTAGTTATCATAACTTTTCACATACAGGATGTTGAGCATTGGACATTTTTCATGAATTGTCTTCATCTTTCTCGTTGTTAATGTTTTTCTTCGAATTCAACTTCTAGAATTTTTTACAACTACTAAGATATGACTAGAACATGGTCACCTAGTGTTGAGATGACACTTATGAAATTTGAACTTGGAGACCTAAATCTTGAGAAGCTTATGGGGTTGTCTTTTTACCACATACCCTTTCACAAATTTGTGTTCACTTTGATGGAGTAGGAAATATTCGTTCCAATCATGTGACAAGAAAACAAAGATATGGATAATAATAATTCGGGCTTCACAGTATTTAATGCCCGTCTTCAACTTCTAATGTTAAACGGCCTTACGCAGTGTAAATTAACTCCAGAGAAATATTCAATCTCGTTAGTGAATTTCATAGAATGTCATATCTTATAATGCTTGAGACTAAACATACCTCCTAAGAGAATAAATATTCAATGTGGGACACACCACAAAATTTTCAAAATTTTATAAGTTCAATGTGGGACACTCGGTGTTTTTTTTATTTTTAATAAAGTTGAACTGGGGAGGCGGCAAGTTTTTTAAGTTTGGACATTCTTTGCTTGCAAAAAGTTAAACGGCAGCTCTATTTGTTTTTAACAGTTATGTATGTTTCTTTATCTAATAGATAAAAGGGTTAATGATCAACTAGTTAGTGTTTGTCTAGTACTTATGAATTGTGAATTCGGTCTATGGAAATTTGTCACTTTTTCATCAAAATTTAGTTAACAAAAATACGATCTCATTAATATAGTATTACGACATCTTTTCAACATTGCATTTTTTTAAAAAAAAGTAATCAATGTTTATACTTATAATGATACTATTGAGTGATATCTTCCTAGGAGACTGATTTTTGAATCAATTCTTATTTTCACTTGAATCATACACAAAGATTTCAATACAATTCTTATCACATATATGCACTTTATTTATGAGATGGACAATTAGTGATAGAGAGGATTGCTTCTATGTGTAAAATGAGGCCCTTCAATACTAATCTTGGCAATTGTGATGATCATATGACATGGTACTCATGGAACAATCTTAGTGCCATATTTGTCATATTTTATAGATGGATGAATAGATCCATGTTGTTATCTCAATCAATTTTACCCTTCACTAGCTATTATTCCCTACTAACTTAGCCCATGTTGGATGTCCTTTTAGATCACTTTCTTGTATGATTTTAGATTGAAGGAAATTTTTCTAAACTAAGACTAAGAAGACCATTTTTCCGTGACACATCACTACTAAAATATTAGATCACATTGACCTGTATTTGGTGTGCATAGAACTTGGAGTCCAAACCCATGCATTATAGATTATGTCAACCTCTTAGATCATATATAGGGAAATAAAGAGACAAAACCATAAATGAGTACAACAAGACAATTTAGATATCAAAATTGTAATATTTTGTAGAATGAAAAACTTGGAGAATATCTCCCAAGAATAGTAAATATGATTGATGACTTCACATAGTCATCACATGCTCTCCAACAATGCATCCTTAAATTGCATATGTAATTGAAAAGACATTTCACACATAAATCCTCAATGACTCACATCCTCTTGTATAGTGCTCTAGATGGAAAAGCCAACTCATGTGAGTCTCATCTCCACTTAATCCTAACACGTAGAATTCATTAATAACTAAATGCAAATACTAATGTAGTGTTTTGCCTCCTTCATTAATGCATATGAGAAAGTAATTTTAAGATTTTAAGAGAATCTAAATTAAAAAATATTTATTTTGTTACACACTATGCATTCGAATACACCTCCAAAGAGTTCTAGAGACAAAAAAATATACATAATTTTTAAAAGAGTAATGACACCATAACCATAAAAATTGTTTAATGTTAATTCTAATCTTTTCATGTAAGGTATCTTGTCATGTTCAATTATCCTAGCTTAATCATCGGATTATTGTACTAAATAATTAAATATAAATAATTAGGTAGGTAATATGTTTATGTTAAACATTGTTGAAGAATGATTATGTAAACAATTTAAATATGAAAGTATGATAGGTCTCATTGGTATTCACTTACATTGGAAAGGGAGTATCATAAGGGAAAAGTTTTTGCCTATAAGGAAGTTAAGAAGAGGAATGACTTCCTGCATTTTTTTTAATCGTTAAAAGGTCGAAGCCCTATAGATTATTTTAATAATAAAAAAATTACAATTTCTCTGTTCAAGCAGGCATTGGTAGAAAAGAACAGAGAAGAAAACCTTCAGTCTTGCCCGAGACATAAGTCCTATTTTGTTATAGAAAATAAAAGTCACATACCCTAGTTTACAAATTTTATTAAGGGGCACTCCCCTATTTTACATCTATTACTAGATATCTTACTTATTTTGAATCAATATACAGATCCCTTGTCATATATGGGGTTTTAGGAAGACTCTTCTTCCTTTATATTTTAATTAGTATATTTCTGAGATCCCTTTTCTAGTTCTGCTTGGGGATCTTTTGGATTTCTGGAATTGAGTCAACGTTTAATTTGACTTCTTTCTACACTGAGTAGTCTTTTTTAAAAAAAAAGTTTCTTCCTAATATTCTTCATTAGATTCTGTAGCTTCACGAAAGCTTCCAAGTCACATGAAGGTTAGTTTAAAAAATAATCAACTTAGCTTTAACCTAGAATTCTTATTTTCTCTATTTTTGTTATTTTTTTAATTCTATGCCTCTAACTTTACTTTTATTAGGATTCCAATATTCAAGAGTTTAGATTTTAGTTATAATCATTGGATAATTATTTTTTAGCCTTTGAAGGGGGAAATGGCTTTCTTTTGTGAAGTGTTTAGAAGGTCATTACAGTATAACTCTTGGTTAGTCTTTTTCTAGAAGAGATTTTAAAACTCTAGATCTTCCTTTAAGAGTTCATTAATTTTTTTTGTGGGGTTTAATGTTTATAATTGATAACAGATTTTAGAGAAGTGTTACCCAATTTTTGTAAGTGAAGACTGATATTATGAAAGACACAATAGGTCGTACCAACCAATTAAACTTACCAAAGAAACAACCTAAGCATAAACAAAGAGAAGAAAGACTAAAAAGGGAGAGGAATCTACAATGACAAATAAGGGACAGTGGCTTTAGGGTTAATCAACTAATAGATCCTAAGGAGAAACTTTATAGTTGCACCAAAAAAGAAGAAACAAAAAAGAAGGGTTAGAGAACAAAGATCCTAACTTTTAATGTTCATTTTTACGGTAATTTTAACATTTTATTTTTCTCATGTTTGAATATTGCTCTCTCCTAGATGTCCTTAGGTGTCCTTTGTTAATGTTTTAAGGGTGAGAGTATCTTTTTATGGGTTGATCATTTAGTGTTGTGTTTAACGGATTATTTTGAAAATATTATTAATCTATAATGTTAAAATTTTAATTTTTAAATCGTAACATTTTTCAATAGTAAGTTCCTTAGGTTATAAGCTCAAAAAATGGTTGAACGGTGGAGAGCAAGTTTCTCGAGTAGGAATGTGAGTGGTTATAGTAAACAAGGCAGAAGTTTTCAACATCCTGGAAGGTTTGAACCCTTCAAAAGGCATGAAGGCCTGAACTACTGGGGTAACAAAAATGGAAGATGGCAGGGAGAAGGAAGAACTTTTCAAAAGAGGGTTCTATGGAAAAAAGTGGAACAAAAAAGGGGGGGAGCTAGCAAAATGAAGGAGGGAGGAATGGTTTCTATGGACAAAGGAGCCATCCAATGTAGAGATTCACATCCTTTAATCTTGGGGGGGGGGGGGGGGGGGTGGGGAAGTGGATCAACAAATGATAAGATACACAATGGAAAGGGTTGTTTTATAGCAAGGCCCTATGAAGGAGAAGAGGGATTTTTGGAAAAGAATGCTTTCTTTTTAAAGTGGGGGCAACCATGGCCTGCAATAGGGAAGCTAAACAATTAGTGTGATGAAAAGTGGGGAAGGGTGAAGGACTTCAAAACTTTGGAGAATGGGTTTTGTATGGTAACAGTGGAGTTGGCACAAAATAGGGACTGGATTTTAAATGGGGGACCGTATTTTCTTGAAGGGTTTTGTTTTTACATGAAAGCATGGGTTCCAAACTTTGACCCCACAAAGGAAATAATAAAGCAATATCCTATATGGGTAGGCTTGAGAAACCTCTCGCAAGAATACTAGAATGAACATTGTTACTAAAAGATAGACAATAAACTGGGGACATTTGTAAAGGTGGTGGAAATGGTGGATAATGAAACTCTACAAATGTTCCCAAGAATATGCATAATGTGGAATATTTGCCATCCTATACCAAAAATGATTGAGGTTTTTACTGAAGGGGAGGTCTGGAGGCAACCTGTGTCAATGGAAGAAGGTTTGATGGTGTGTGAGCATTGTCTATGTGAGGACCATGAATTAGAAAAATGTAAGCAAGAGGGATGATAAAAGGGGAAGGAGGATGAAAGGTTACTAAATAGGGCTGTAGTGTTGGTTGAAGAAAAAGTAGGGATGTAGGAAAGAAGGGAGAAGAGCTCAAGGAGGGCTACTACAAAAACAAAAAACAATATGATCTAGAAAACCAAAGAAAACAATTGGAGAGATAGTGAAAAGGAAGGGGGTGAAAAGATGGTGAATGAGTAGGGGGAGTTGATTGGTGAGAAATAGTTCAGGAATAAGCAACAAGAAAGCCGGGCTAAGAAGGGAGGTAAAGTTACAATCCAAACTAAATTTTGGGAAGGAATAGCAACACTAGTACATTTGGGGGTCATTTTCAACCAAAAATTTTGATGTTAGGCCAGTTTTGCTTGTCAAATTCATTTTTTTAAAAATGTGATCCTGATAATGTCAAAATTTCAATGACAATTAAATTTAGCGCCAAAATTGTGACGTTGTCGGGGATATAAAAAAGAAAAAAGAAAAGTGAAACTTTATTTATTCACACAACAAAGTGCGGGAGGGAGGGAGGCTTCACGAATATTTTTACAGTGTCGTTGAAGGTAAGGGTTTTCATAAAACAATTTACGAGGCTTATTATTGTTGGAATTCTTTAGAATAATTGAGAGGTGGCGTAAATCACTTATTCAAGGTCCAAATGGCCAAATAAAACTTTTATAATTCAGTGAACATATAAAACTTTCTTAACTATGCATGCATTCATTGTGTGTAAACCAAAACTGATATGTTATTGTTAAACTAACATGCAAAAATGTAAATCATAAAACACAACACATCCATTAGTACACATGACACAATGATTTAATGTGGAAACCCAATTTGGGAAAAACCACCAGTAACATGCTACTCCTTTCTCACTCTTCTGAAGTGATGCCCTATCAAAGGCCAACCCTGTTAAAGGTTACAACACACACTGTTAAATGTGACCCAGTTAAGGAATTTAAATCACCCTGTTAAAAGTGAGCCTTGTTAGACGACTTTAGGTCATTCACTTGGAATGCCACCCTATTAAAAGATTTTCCAATGACTGTTAAGTCAACCTTTCTCCAAAGGATTTACTATAATCTGATGCAACTGTTAGAGAGTAACATTAGAGTTTGATTTGATACAACCTACAACCTTGCTTGCCGATTAAAAATCACTATTTAGTCCTCAACTCTGCTTGGCTTCCTATCTTAGTAGTTCTGACGCTTGTTCACTCTTCGAGCATTCATCTTCATTAAGCCTTCTTGCTTAGTTCACCATTGCAAACTTCTCCTCTTGTGTCACTTGATGAAGCAAACCCTTCTTCCTTCACCTTGTCTGATTTTTGCATCCAAAATCTTTCTGACCTCTCAACCTTTACTTCATGACCAAGCATCCCTAGATATAGGGAATTAGAACTCTTTTTCTCACTCAATATCCTTCTCAAAAATTAGGGTTTTCGATGGATTAGGTAGGATACAATGTATCTACCCCATATCTTGTCTTCTCTAGAAACTTCTCCTAGAATCCATTTGAATTTGCCTCCAAAATGGTTTACATAAGATTTTGTGCCTCCAACTCATCAATCTTATCTTCCTCCTGATTCACAAGTTCCAAGAAAACAAACTTGTCGGCTTATATTTGGCAAATCTTTGATCTTTTTCATAATGCAACAACTTGACATTATCAATTTACTGATGCTCGGCACATACTGTGTTACTCGGCATCTACTGTAAAATCACTTGGCATCAACTAAATTTTACTAGTGCTTGACACATACTAAAATTCACTCGGCATCTACTAACTTGCTCGACACCTATTAGTTTGCTCGACATCCACTAGAAAATGCTTTCACTTGGCTCCAACTGACATTTTTCTTGGCTTGCACTAACTTTAAACTCGACACCTTCTATCAACTTGGTCAAACTTAGAAAATGAACTTTGTTCAACCTTTTTCATCTGAACTTTCTAAGTGTAGCCAAATATTTTGTAAGCCCAAGTAGATCATCAATACATTATGTTATCACTATCTTAACTGATTCTTGCACTTCAATACATAATCATAACTCAACCTTTCCTCCAGGTACTTTTGTTACATCTTGTTGATCAAATCCTCTTCATCAATCAACTAAGTGATAGTGCTTGAAACATATAAGCAATTGTCTTACCAACACATAGCAAGTTTGATATCAGTGACAAAACAATGATTGAAAACACTTCTTACAACAATGTTCTAACTTAAATGATCTTTTTAATCATATATCAACAATCTCCCTCTTTGGCATTGATGACAAATCAAACTGATTAACCAGTCAAACAAATAATGAACATCTTGTTCTATCAAACTAACTAGGTTAAACAATAAGGCAATACCAAAAAGAAATCTTGTGAATAACACTTCTCCCTCTACTAGCAACTCCTTCTTAGGTTACAAAACATCCTTCTTATCTGATTCTCTTCTGTCATGGATCAGCACAATATCTGATCCCCTTTTGATTATTTTATGCTTTCTCCCTCTTTCTTTCTTTCAGTCTTCTGATCTTCTGATTGATGTACCTTTGCTTCATTCTTTTGATCTTCTGATGATGTACTCTCACTTCATTGTTCCTCTTGTGCACTAATCAGTTCATTGTTCTTTCTCTCAATGTACTTTCTCCCTCTAACTTTTTCTGCTTTGACCATCTTCCTCTTGATTAGTATGCACTTGATCAATTTCTTGTACTTTTTCCCTCTTTGACAACAATGCCAAAGACATATACTCAATACTTGGCATCTTTTGTATATGCAGATATAAGCTTTTGTAGGCTCTTTAATTTTCTCCCTCTGTCACCTTGCTTGTGACTGATTTGAAGTTTCAGTTTTGTGATTACTTTAGGAAATTTCCTAAAGTAAGATCCATTGCATCAATTTGTATGAAATAAATGTCAATTTGTTTGATGCAAGATACTCCCTCTATCTTTTATATAGCCTTTGATAGGGGTATCACCCCTAATTTACCTCTCAGATACTCATAAGCATCCTTAGGTAATGCTTTGGTGATGATATCATCAATTTTCTCTTTTGTGTTGATGTATTCCATCTTCACCTCTTTGTCTTGAAACAATTCCCTTACATAATGATATTTTATTGCAATGTGCTCTATCTTTGTATGCATAAAAAGATTCTTTGATATGTTTATAACACTTGTATTATCACAATAAAGTGTCACTGGTTCAGTGATTTCTTCCTTCATTCCCTTTAGCAACTGTTTGATCCATACAATATTTGTACAATTAATAGTAGCAACAACATACTCTACTTCAACAATAGATTGTGAAGTACAACTTTGCTTCTTGCTTGTCCATGTAACAAGTCTTTTTCCTAAGAAGAATGCTCCTCTACTGGTGCTCTTCCTATCATCAATATTCTTGCCCAATCAACATCAGTGTAGTCTTTTAGCTCAAAATTTTCATTCTTCTTATAGTATAAACCATACTCCTTTGTTCCTTTCGAGTATCTCATTATCCTTTTCACTACCATTAGGTGATTTTCTCTCTTGGGTTAGCAGAGAATCGAGTAACTATTCCCACAACTAATGCAATATTAGGTCGGTTGTGTACTACATATTGCAATTTTCCAATCATGGATCTATACAATGTTTGATTGACGTCATCTGATTCATCATTCTTTGATAGCTTAAATGTTGTTACCATAGGTGTACTTACTATTTTTGAGTCCTCAAGTCCTCAAGTCTTCAATATCTCTTTGATATATTTTGACTGAGTGATATATACACCATACTTCATTTGATATACTTGTAGTCCCATAAAGAATTTGATCTCACCAAACATTGACATCTCAACTTCTTGCTTCATCTGATTTGCAGAGTCTTTACACAAATCATCTTGTCCTCCAAATATAATGTCATCAACAAAAAAATCAGATATCGGTATACCTTTTTCTTCATCTATCTTCATGTATAAATTGTTGTTATCATCTGTCCTTTCAAATCCAATCTTAACAAGATAAGTATGAAGTCTTTCATACCATGCTCTTGGTGTTTGTTTCAATTTGTTCAGGGCTTTGTACAGTCTACATACCATTTTTTATTGTTTTTGTCCACAAATCCTTTTGGTTTTTCTATGTAGACCTCTTCTTCTAATATTCCATTTAGAAATGTAGACTTGACATCCATCTGGTAAACTTTGAAACCTTTGTAAGTAGCATAAGAAAACATAATTCTTACTCCTTCCATTCTTGCAACAGGGGCAAATGTTTCACCATAGTCAATTCCTTTTTCTTGTGCATGTACCTTTGCAAACTAGTCTTGCTTTATTTCTTGTTACTTCACCATTCTCATCTAGCTTGTTCCTGAATACCCATTTTGTGCCAATCTCATTCTTGTCCTCTAGTCTAGGAACTAGGCTTCAAGTCTTGTTCTTTTCTATCTGTCTCCAAGTCTTGTTCTTTTCTTCTTCCATAGCCTTGTACCAATCATCATCTTCCAATGCATCTTTTACTATCTTAGGTTCCTTTATGCTTAGCAAACATGATTCACCTCTCAATCAATTTTTTGTCATTGGCCTTACATCTTTGTCTTTGTTGATCTGATCTAAAGGATGGTGTCTTTTAACATATTTGGACAGTCTAGGCTTAGTTCTTGTGGCTACATTTTGTCTCTCAGCTTCAATATCGCTATGTGCATCTTTGTCAGGTATTTCAACATCTCTTTCATGTATGCTAATCTTAGAGTTAGATTGTGCATTCTCCTCAATTTGCAACTCAGCATCTGAATGCAACTCAGCATTCACAGGGTGTGACTTGACAATTGCTGAGACTTGCTATTGATTTGCTGCATGATTTGTGACATCTTCTTCAGTAGGCATTCCTTCATAATAGTATGCAAATGTCTTGTAATCTTTTGGTTCTTTTATAGGTTCCGCTTCATGTGCTTCTATAAACCCATCAAAGTTCACATTTGCACTTTTCACAATTTTGTTAGTGTTAGTAATTAAACACTTGTAAGCTTTACTTCTTGTGGAGTAACCAAGGAATATACCTTCTTCGCTCTTTGCATCAAACTTTCCACTCCTAACATCTTTGAGAATATAGCATTTTCTTCCAAATATCTTAAAATATTTCACATTAGGTGGATGACCATACCATAGTTCAAAAGGAGTTGAGTGAGTACCTTTCTTTACTTGCACATGGTTCAGAGTGTATACTGTAGTACTTACAACTTCTCTCCAGTATTTCAGGGCAATATTTTTCTCCATTATTAGTGTTCTAGCACAGTCCATTACATATCTATTTCTTGTTTTAGAAATTCCATCTTGTGGGGAGTTCTCGGTGCTTATGTTTGTCTTTTAATTTCTCTGTCATTGCAGAACACTTCAAATTCATGTGAAGTGAATTCACCTCCTCTATCTGATCTCAAGCATTTCAAGCTCTTACCTGTTTCTTTCTCAACTCTTGCCAACTACCATTTAAACATTTGAAAAGCATCTAATTTTTGTTTTAAAAACATGATAGTCATCATTCTAGAGTAATCATCAACAAGCAACATTATATACATGTCTCCTTTGTAGCTTTGCACTTCAATAGGTCCACACAAGTCAGTATGAACAATTTCAAGTATTTCCTTACAGGTATAAGCTTTACTTTTAAAGCTTGACTTTGTCATCTTGCCTAGCTGACATTGTTTGCACATTATGTTTTTTGATTTCTTCAACTTAGGCAAACCTCTAACTCTTTTCATGTTATTTGTACTAATCAGATTATCAAAGTTAACATGACATAATCTCTTGTGCCAAAGCCATACATCATCAAATTTTGCAATAAGACAAGTAGCATCTTCTATATCCAAATAGAATAGATTACTCCTAGTTTGATCACCTTTTTTGATTAGATTTCCATTTGTATCATATATCTTGGCTGATTTATTTTCAAACTCAACTTTGCACCCCAAATTATTCAATTGTGACACACTTAACAAATTATAATTCAATCCTTCAACTTAATAAGCATTGTCACCTGAGATCTTGTCTATAAGCTTAATAGACCATTTTCCTTTTATTGAACATGGTGCATCATTACCAAATCTTACAATATTTCCATCATAACAAGTTAAGGTAATGGACTTACTTTTGTCTCCAGTCATGTGATGTGAGCATCCACTGTCAATGATCCATTTTTCATTCTTGTTCACACAAGTCATAAGTGCAGTAGCCTCATCCTCATCTAATTCATCCTTCATTGCAACATATACCACTTCCTCACCATTTTCATCAGAGTTGTTTTCATCAGCAATATAGCATGACTTCTTTCCTTTATCTTTGTAGTCTCTTCCATCATCTTCTCTTCTGTTATTGTACTTGTTCCCTTCTCTCGAGTTCTTCTGTGTACATCTTGCTGCAATATGACCAACTTCATTGTAATTAAAACAAATGATAGGCAACTTACCTTTGAATTTACCTTTTCCTTTGTGGAATCTTCTTGCCAACAATGCTCCCAATTGTTCATTATCTTCTTCATCTGTATTGTTGTCACTGGATGCATACTTTATCTTTCTTTTCTTCTTATTGGGCTTTACCTCCTCAGAATCCTTCAGTAACAATTTGGCTTTGAAAGTTGATTCAATACTCTCTGGTCTATAGTTGTTAAAATTAGATAACTCAAATACAGTGAGTCTACCTACTATATCTTTAAGGATTAGATCATTTCCTAGTATACATCTTAACTCTTGAATTGTAGATACTCTAATGGCATATACAGGCAACAATGTTCTTAAGACTTTACTTATCACAGTTTCATCATCTATTTTACTAGTTGCACCTTTTATAGCACTAACAACCTCTTTTATTCTAGCAATATATTGAGCAATGTTTTCACCTTCTTCCATTCTCATGTCATCAAACTTACCTCTAAGGCTCTCTGACTTAGCTCTTTGAACATTTTTGTCTCTTCCATAGATGGTGTTCAGGGAATCCCACATCTGCTTCACACTTTTAAGGTCTTTGATATCATCAAACTCAACATCGCTCAGGGCAGAGGCAATCTCCAACATCGTTTGATTGTCCTCTTTCTTTTTCTTCAAATCTTCAGTAGTTAGGGCTCCTGCTGGATCAACATGTTCTATTGTAATGCAAGTTTGTGCATAGTCTCCAAGTCCTCCAAGGTGTAGATTCATCAAACTTTTCCATGCAGGAAAGTTATCTTTGTTCAGCTTGGGTACCTCTCTCTTTGACATCTTGATCTTTATGCTTTTAGTACCTTGAAACTAATCCTTTTAAGCAAAGGCGCTCTTATACCAATTGTTGGAATTCTTTAGAATAAAACTTTCTTAACCATGCATGCATTCATTGTGTGTAAACCAAAACTGATATGTTACTGTTAAACTAACATGCAAAAATGTAAAGAATAAAACACAACACATCCATCAGTACACATGACACAATGATTTAATGTGGAACCCAATTTGGGAAAAACCACCAGTAACATGCTACTCCTTTCTCACTCTTCTGAAGTGATGCCCTATTAAAGGTTACAACACAAACTATTAAATGTGACCCGGTTAAGGGATTTCAATCACCCTATTAAAAGTGAGCCTTGTTAGAGGACTTTAGGTCATTCACTTGGAATGCCACCCTATTAAAGGATTTTCCAATGATTGTTAAGTCAACCTTTCTCCAAAGGATTTACTCTAATATGATACAACTGTTAGAGAGTAAGACTAGAGTTTGATCTGATACAACTTACAACCTTGGTTGTAGATTACAGATCACTATTCGGTCCTCAACTTTTCTTGGCTTCCTATCTTTGTAGTTTTGACAGCTTGCTCATCCTGTAAGCATTCATCTTCATTAAGCCTTCTTGCTTAGTTTTCCATTGCAAACTTCTCCTCTTGTGTCACTTGATGAAGCAAACCCTTCTTCCTTCACCTTGTTAGATTTTCACATCCAAAATCTTTCTGACCTCTCAACCTTTGTTTCATGACCAGGCATCCCTAGATATAGGGAATTAGAAGTTTCTTTCTTGCTCAATATCCATATCAAAAATTAGGGTTTTCGATGGATTAGGTAGGATACAATGTATCTACCCTATATCTTGTCTTCTCTAGAAACTTCTCCTAGAATCAATTTGAATTTGCCTCCAAAACGGTTTACATAAGATTCTATGCCTCCAGCTCATCAATCTTATCTTCCTCTTGATTCACACGTTCCAAGAAAACAAACTTGTTGACTTTTATTTGGCGAATCTTCGATCTTTTTCATAATGCAACAGCTCGACATTATCAATTTACTAATGCTCGACACATACTATGTTACTCGACATCTATTGTAAAATCACTTGGCATCAACTAAATTTTATTAGTGCTTGGCACATACTGAAATTCACTCGGCATCTACTAACTTGCTTGGCACTTTTTAATTTTCTCAGCATCCACTAGAAAATGCTTTCACTCACCTCCAACTGACTTTTTGCTCGGCTTGACAAACTTTACTCGACACCTTCTATCGACTTGGTTAAGCTTAGCAAATGAGTTTTGTTCAACCTTTTTCATTTGAACTTTCTAAGTGTAGCCAAACATTTTTTAAGCCCAAGTAGATCATCAATACATTATGTTATCACTATCTTAATTGATTCTTGCACTTCAATACATAACCATAACTCAACCTTTCCTCTAGGTACTTTTGTTACATCTTGTTGATCAAATCCTCTTCATCAATCAACTAAGTGATAGTGCTTGAAACATATAAGCGATTGTCTTACCAACATATAGCAGGTTTGACATCAATGAAAAACAATGATTGAAAACACTTATTAAAATAATGTTCTAACTCAAATTATCTTTTCAATCATATATCAACAATTATTTCTCCACATCTTTGGTTTCTTCATAGACTGGCTGTTAGAGATACCCTTGAACGAGATACCCTTACCTTTATAGACTGGTCGTTAGAGGAACTTGATTCATTCACATAGCAACAGTCCCTACAAACTGGTCATTAGAGATACCCTTGAAAAAGATCGAATCTCTTTGGCATGTAAATATTATTAGAATACGTTAAAATCTGTATAGTGATCGATTAGGGTTTTGAGATGAATAATAAAACTAATGATGGTTCACCACTCTAGGGATTCGCTACAAAATTGCATGATATTTACATGAATGAAAAAATGTAATAAGCCTACAATTGCCAAAATTTGTTAGACCGTGAAATTTAAAGGAGACCACAAAATTTGTTAGACCCAAGACTAGAAAAGACATAAATTTTCTTAAGCAATTTGACCTTGAGGCTCAAAATGTACACTTACCTTAAAACTTGAAAATTGATTCAACAAATGGAACTAGACACTATTGTACCCTTAATGTGGATTAAAACATTCTTCCAAGGTTGTTGAATAGAGCATCCCGAGCAATGAGCAGACATAGCAAACTCATTGAAAGGATTCATGAATTTCATTAAGGAAAAAATAAGTAATATTTTCCCACATAGAGCCATTTGGGCTAAAGAATAACAATCCAAACATATTTGATTAAAAAAATGATGAAATCATATATATTGCCCATGATCAATTAGGAAGAGTAAAGCCTTTATTGCATAAATTGTTAGTAGTCAATACCTTATTTTGAAAGAACAACTAGCAAAAGATATCTATTTTAGGAATTAGAGAGTTAATCCAAGATTTAGACCAAAATGAACTCTCAAAGTCTTTAAAATTCATAGATAAAATAGAGGAAACAAAGAACCTTCCATAAAAATTGTGATTGTTGAATATATTATCATTAAGACTCGGTCTAGTTAAATAGGAATTTGGATTTTAGTTAATAGGAGGAAGAGTAGGATTCACATCCTTAAGTATAATTCATTCATTGTTTCTCTAGTAGCTTCTAACTTCAATCCCTAGTAAATTTTTGCATTTTTCTACATGCTGGAAGAAGATAAGATCTTAAAAAATAGGATTATCCATAATGTAACTGTCATCCCTAAACTTGCTCCTCCTTCCATTACCAAGATTCCATCTTTTTCCTTGCTTAACATGTTATTATCTTTATAGATACTATTCCAGATCTGGTAACCATTAATCCAAAAATCTAAATAGAGGTAATCCTCAAGGTTAGGAGCTGCAAAGGCATACTTTTTCTTAATTAGAGAGTTCCATTCTTTTTCCTCTTCAAATATTCTCTAAATTTTTTTAGAGAGAAGAAATTTGTTAGTCATTCTGATAGTGTTGATGCCAATACATCCCTTCTTAATTAGTTTGTAGGCATTTTCCTAAGACACTAACAAAAATGAAGTTTCTCCTCTGTGTCCAATCAAAGAAACTTCCCCTAGTTTTTTTAGTTATATTAGCATACTTAGCAAGAATAGAGAAAAGGCTTAATGCATACACATCCATATTTTGGTGAATAGACTTCAAAAGTTGGATTTTCCCAGCTTGACTTAAAAGGGCTCCTTTATAACCAGTCAACTTGCTATTAATTTTGTCAATAATGGAATTCCAAAAAGAATTAAAAGGCTTGATCCCTAATGGGAGACCAAGATAGGGAAAAGGGAAAAAAATCAATCTTACAATCAAGGATTTTAGATTTTTTTTGTCTCTCTTCTAGATTATTGATAAAGACAATGGAACTTTTGATCCAATTGATAAGTTGACCCATAGAATTAAGTATAGGAAGAAATAGAAATCTTTTTTTTTTTGCCTCCTTAACAAAATCCATTCACATCACGATAGTATCATCAAAAAATTGCTTGAGGGAATAAGGAGAAAAATTAGAAAAATGTTGGAGACCCTAAATCTTTCCATCCTGAACAAATATTCCAATACGTCTACCCAAAGATTCCACCATGATATAAAAAAAGATAGGAGAAATGGTGTCACCTTTTTTGATACTACATGAAGCTTTGAAGAAATTAGAAGACATGTCATTCACCAACACAATAATAGACAAAGTAGAAAAAAATAATGTAATGAAATTTTGACTGAAACTAAAAACCTTTAAAACTCTGCACAAAGATCCTCAATCAAATCTATTGTAAGATTTTGACAGATCCAATTTCATTAAAAAACTTTGTTTGTTTGAGACTTCCAGTGAGTGGATGTTCTCATGGACAGTAATGATTGAATCCCAAAATTTTCCTCTAATAACAAAACCTATTAGAACTGCAGTCGGCCGATCAGAACTACACTATCTTGAAGACTATGGCTGACAATTTTAACACCCTATTGGACAAGTTGGAACAGGGTAAAGGCCAAGATTCTAAGGATACGAAAGAGGACCAGGGTCCAAGCAAGCGAACAAGGGCTAATTCCAAGAAGAATGAGGGTGTGGAATAAAAAAAGTTGGATGATATGAAAGCCTCTACAGAAAACATGAACATCCTGGTAGACCAAGCAACAAATCTTTTGAAGACACTATAGTTGTCTTGGGGTTGTCTTTTTGCTTTGCTTTTCTTGTTTTTTCATGCATAGTTGTAATCTTGCCTCTTATTTTTAGCTTGTCTAATATATTCTTTTTTAGGCTATGAGGCCTTTTGTTTTGGGGCCCCTCCCTCTTGGAGTTTGACTAGGCCTCCGTTGAGAGAGTCCAAACTCTTTTCCTTTGGTGCATTATCAAATGTCACCGGTCCACATTGCACAACATCATTCTAGTAGAGTTTGGTGCTCACCCTTTTAGATTGGGGACCATCTTTGATTTATTTTTGCTTCTTCACTGGCTCTGGAGCTTCGCTAATTCCTCTGACGATCATCAGAGATAATCTTGCTTGGCTTATTGTTCCTCTATGGAGGTTGCAGATTTAGGCTCTAGCCATAGGTCTCATTGCTGGTACACCCAAGTCTCTACTCTCTTGGGCTCATTGGTATTAGTTTGGATCATCTTCCCCCCTTTCAATTTTCTCTGGATGCTCCAGCTCATCTTCTTCCACCTTAGTGGGAGTTGAATGAGCATGTTAGACTTGATATCTACAGACAATATGTTATCATGACCTAGAGGAATCCCCCAGGTGGGCTCCGTCCACGTATGGACTTTTATGCTGAGCACTTCCTTGATATCTAGGACGAGATCATCTTATGCCCCAGCTACCTTACTCGTCATTGGAATCACAATCTTTGCATTTCCTTGGGATCTTTTAGGGTGGGATCTCACCAGCTACATATTCAGACTGATCACCAGATCAACAAGGAGGACAAGATCTGTTGGCTTTGTCACCTCAGGGAGGTTGAGACCGAGTCTCACTTTATTTTTCGTTGTCCCATTTACTATGAGATCCAAGGAAGATTCTACTATTTTTTTAGAGAATGTCAGTCTCTTGCCTCATTCTTCAGATATATTGACTAGCATTGTCTTGCACTCTACCTTCAGGAGACCATGCGGCTTTGTGAGCACACTATACAACTCCAACTTTGCTCAATATCGACCCCTACATAACTCATCAGGTTTTTCTTCAATCCTACAGTCCCTGCCTGAGGATTGAAGTAGCCTCCCTTCACTTTCTTGGTTCAGACAAGATTTGTGGGACCTCATAGAGATCACACTAGGCAACATCCCTCTAGTAAACCTCAGAGGCAACCTTCTAGAGTACCTGAGTGTTCTAATGCCTAGCTTTCCATTATGGACTACTTCTCACCTGTGAGGAGTTCTTAGTTGTTGTTATTCCTTTTCTTGGTTTTTTTTTGTTTTTCTTTCACATTCTTTCTGCAGACACCGATTGGTGCTCCCCCTTGCTAGTGTTTTCCCTTTGTACTATTTCCAGTCCCTTAGACTGTCATTGGTCTCCTATTGGACATTAATAAATTTATCTTATCTTATCTTATCTCAGCTCTTGTTTCTATGATACTTTGTACAAGGTTTTGGGTCCTTTAAAAGCTATTTTTACGTAATCAAAACAAAACCTATTTGTTGGACAAATAATTTTAGGGAGAAGAGCCAACAACCTCAAAGTTAGGATTTTAGAAATAATATTCTATAACAAGTTGAAAAGGATAATTGTGTTAAATCCATCCACAAAATTAGCTCTTGGTTTATTCTAAATAAGGGAAATAAATGTACAAATCATTTCCTCTAGTAGAGATTGAGTGCCAAAAAATTCTTTGACAAAATTGGAGACTTTTTTAGAAACAATATGCCAAAACTTGTGGAAAAAGAGCATAGGGAAATCGCCCAACCCAGGGAACTTCTCTCCTTCAAATGAGAAGGTTGCTTCCTTAATTACTTTGGATGATAGGATAAAACTAAGAGATTTATTCAAAATATCATCAATTCTAGAAGGAATAGAAGTGAGAAGATCATTTTGATCAAGAGAGTTTAAATTATTGTCAATCAATAGAAGATTAGAGAAATACCCCACCATTTCTTCCTTGATATCTTGATCCTTATCTAACTTTTCTCTATCATGCTAAATGTTTTTTTATTCTATTTGTTGCGTTATGCTTAAGAGCTATCATATAGAAATATTTAATATTTCTATCTTTGGCCTTCAACCATAAATCTATTGATCTTTTCTGTTAGAATATTTACTCTTTAGATTTTATATTGTGGTACTTGACTAGAATGTCATTCTCAGAATTTATTAGATGTTCAATGTAGCCCTCTTCTTAAATTTGATCCTACATAACTATAAGATCATTTTGGGTTTCCACTTTCATTTAGAATATGTCTCCAAAGACTTCCTTATTCCAATTTTTGATCCTTTCTTTTACATGTCCATGTTTCTTTTCCACTTTGAACATAGTTGGCATTCAACTTTAATGCTTCACCATTCATGTATACATTTTGCAAGATTCAGATGAGCCAACCACATTCTTTCAAATTTGAAGGGGCGGTTAACCTTTCTAGACAAAATTTTTTCTGCAAAGATTAGAGGAAAGTGATCTAAACCAATACATGCACAAAACAAAAAAATACATTTATAATATCTCTGAGCACATGATACACTAAACCTCCAAGATAAATTATTTTTGTAAGTACGTAGGACATTGTTAAAAAGTTTTCACTTGGATGACTCCAACAAAAGAGAATATCGACATGCATCCTAAGCAATGCACATATGTAAGAGACCTTTATAAAACTTAAAAAAGTTTAAATGGAAGAAACAAAATAGCATTAGAAATGGAAAGTTACAAACTATAAAATTTTTGAATTGAAATGTGGCCTATTTAGACACAAAATCTAGAGAGATAGAGGCTACAATTATTTACAATATGAGATGACATAGGAAATATGGAACCTATCTCTTGGAAATTGGGTGTCTAATGGTGAAGAGAACATAGCATTCTACAAAATAGTTTCCTGAGATTACAAAACAACCTTATTTGTGACATTTATTCTGAACACAAACACTAGTGTCTCATTTCTTAGCCAACCAACAAGTCACTATTCTATTTCATGAATATTCAAACCTCCTTTAGATGTATCATTGGAATCACAATGATTTCTTCCACCCTTGTTATGACTCTGTCTTTTGGATTATCAAGCTTTTTATTAAAATTTTAATTGTCTTCCTAACATGATGTGGCAACATTATTCCATTTTCTTATATTATATATGAATTGTTCATTCAAAATCTTGTCTTTATCTTTATATCATTGTCTTGGAGCATCAACGATATTATTGAATATAATTGTCCTAGTCTTGAGTATAAATGTTTACTCTTCTAATCATTTTCAACACCAACATGGATATCCATGTATTGGATGATGATTGAGAGTTTATCCAAACTATGTATTTATGTCACACATATGTGTTGTTTTAATTGCCACTCCCAAATAGTCACCTATATATGCCATTTAGTGTTGTCATCACTTTACATTCATGTCCACTACCTGATATATTTATTGTAATAATTGTCTTATTTAAGTTTGAAGAATTATATAGCAACATTTATGTCCTTTACACAAAGTGATGTCTTCTTCAGAATAGAGGGAAAAGATTCATTTTAAATCTATATGTTGATTATTTTACTTCTTAAATATTGTTGCCTTGATTATCTATTTGGAAATAAACATTGTTGCATTAATTAAATCTTTACTTTATGACAATCATTCATAAATTGTGAACTACAACTCATCAAAATTAATATAAAAATCAATCATCATGTGGTATCCCTAAAGAAGAAATAAAAACCTTGGACCAAGAGGAGGTACATAGTACAACAGTGAGACTTCACATTGATCACAAAATGGATCAACTTACAATCATTGCCTAGCCCATTACAGATTTTTAAAACATTAACCAAGGTATGACATTTATTCTAATTTTTGTAAAAACAGTTTTGATCATGAGGTAGCATCCATATCACATGAACTCAATAACATGGTTGAGTCTTCCTATGTTCATACTCAAGTTGATAGTGGTGCACATGAGATATCCATACATATCAACTCTAACCCTTTCCTAGGTTGAAGAACATTCATTTATAGGCTATATCTCTTGACCTTATGTATTCATTACTACTTGTTCGATCAAAACAAAACTCTAACTATTGACCTTCCAAATTTGCAAAAAAAGTTGCTTAGCAACAATATTTGTTGCATGGCAACTTTTTGTCAAGTTTTACATCTTTTCCACATTTCTAATCATATGCTTTACAATGCCTTCCAAGGTGATAAAATTGCATATGCAGATGTATCTATGTATGTATGTATGTGTATATATATGTATGTATGTATGTATAGAGAGAGATCTTGTGGATTATGGAGATCAATGGAGATCTAGGATTTTGTTGATGTGCTCTTGTGATCACTAGGGTATTACAAGATTGTAATTATAGAAAATTGTTCAATCTGCCCGAGTGGGTGTATGATGGTGAAGAGTTGTATTAGGTGAGTAAAGCTCACTAGTGGTTATAGGAATATAGCTACATCAAAATAATTAGAAACTAGAACTACATATTCATTCTAATGAGTAGTTCAAGGGTCTTGATCCCGTGTATACGAGTATGTAGGCAACTTGATAACTATAGTACAAACCACAATATTTTCTTATAATTCTATGGTTCTCTTTCTAAGTTTATAAAATTGAAGTTTAAAAATTAATTGCATTTATGTACATCTTTTTCAAGTTTGATATTTCTCTTTTTTTTGACTTATAGTCCAAGAATAATTTTTCAAAACACATACTGAACAGTTGGAGATTGGGCCAAAAAATTGTAAGAACAATTGTGCCAAAAGAGCTAGAAAAAATGATTGTGCACAATAATCATCATTTTATATTTTTTGTTTGGCACAGTTGTTCTTACATTTTATGATTTTTGGTGAGAATAAAATTCCAAACTAATTAGGTAGGCGATCCAAAATTAAATCATAATTGGTTGAGGCATGTTTAAATACCTTATTTTACATGTTATTGAATGTTTCTTGAATGTTCAGGGTAGTAACTCCTTACACTCAAACTCTTTACTGAAGTTATTCTCACTGCCACAATGACACTACCTCTAAACCATGCAAAGGATGTTGAAGTGGTTCCCAACCTTGAAATACACTTATAACTTAAGAAATGGAAAAGTAAATGCAGATGCAATACATGACAAAATGCACAACTTGTAGTCTTTATAAATACAAATAGATCTTTTTAAAGTTTCTTATTACATATTAGCACAACAGAAAAATTGTTCCAGCTACATACATATTCTAGAATCTAAATGTTAAAACAATAAAACTCACTCAACCCATGCTAAGTGACAAGCCATAACCTAGTTCAATTGGTGTAGTTTTTGATTAGCTAGATTGATTACAAATTCCTATAGAACTATCATCAGATTAGGTACTATAAAATGAACAAACAGTTGTTCCCAGCTAGCATTAACTTGATTGGCCTATTTAGACCCATTGATTATTGTCACAAACTTTTAAACATAACTATATAAGGAGTGAGTTAGGATGTATATAGGTGAACCTTACATTAACTGTAAACTACAACACAAAGGTTGCACTAGGGTATTACAAGATTGTAATTATAGAAAATCACTCAATTCACCCGAGCAGGTGTATGATGGCAAAGAGATCTATTACGTGAGTAAAGCTCACCGTTGGTTACAAGAATGCAACTACATCAAAACAATTAGAAACCAGAACTACATATTTTTTACAGTGAGTAGTTCAAGGGTCTTAATCCCGTACATACGGGTATGTAGCTAGCCTGGTAGGCGGAGTATGCCTCTAGTGTGCAAATGTCTTGGACATAGTTGGGCAACACTTAACCATGTATGTATTAGGTAGGTGATCCAAACTTAAATCATAATTGGTTGACGCATGTTTAAATACCTTATTTCACATGTTATTGAATGTTATGTGCTATAGTTAATGAATGTTCTAGGCTGTTGTACCAGTTCTTAAGCCCAAAATAGATAAATCATGATTTGAAATGCAAAATTGGGTTTTTAACTTAATGAATTAGCACACCAAGTGAAAGACATCCATTTTTCATCTCATGGCTCAAAATGCATTGTCTAAGTAACAACTATGAAATAAGTATAACAAAACAGACACCAATAGTGTTGTATACATGCCAGTCTCAGAAGCATCTCTTGCAATCACAACTGATGTCAAATATTTTCAGACTTGGTCACAGCTTCTCCAAACCAACATCTTCTAAAAGAAAGTTTTACATGTACCAATAAAAGTAAAATCAGAACCTCAATTCAAGGTCCAATAGTTGCAGCTAGGGCTTCCTCAGAATATACACCAAAACTTGCAACAACAACAACTATTGCTAGTTCAAAGTTGTTACTTGATGCAGTGAAAGATTGTGTGACAAATTGGGGATATGGGATTTTATAAAAAATGAATATAAGTTTCAGACAACCTAGTCCATGTCAATGTCACTAGTCAAAACCTCTTCAACCAAATAAGAATGCCCCAACTTCTCCTCCCTAAAGTGTTCAATATTAGCAATGGGTAAACAATTCAACATTGTGGTATTGAACTCAATTTTATTCCTTTCCACATCCTTGACCACCAAAATCTTTGCCTTGGACAGATAATATAGTGAAAGATCAGTGATGACATCTTGCAGAATATTCTTCTAGATCAATAGCACGTTGCATCTAGTGGCTTTGATCTTCTTTATCTACCCAGAATATAATTCCTCTCCTCCTTCAAAATCCTATCCATCATTGTATAATTAGAGACCACAATGTTATGCTCAATGTCTGTCTTGGGAGGTGAAATCTAGAACTATATTATGCCAATCTTTGTATTCTCAATCCTGGTGGGGCCTGCAATTGTATGGCTTGCCTTCTTATCAAACCCCAAACCCTTAACCATCTCTGTATCATCAACAATCTTCCCCATTTTTTGTAAAACTTTGATGTCCCTCAAATCCAAAATGTCAAGCTTTGCAGGGTCGACGACATTCAGGATGACGTCAACATCAAGTGGGGCCAATAAGGTAGAATACTGTCTGACAACGTTACTATTCAAAGAAGTGCTTGCACTTTTCACCAAAGAGTCATGGTCCATCAATTCAACAAGAATAGCCATGGTAGTTGAAAGCTCGACGACCTTCTTAGAGGCCCCTTGAAAGGCCTTTGACATAATGGTAGGATGAACACCCTTAAACAACAAATTCACACATTGTTTAAGAATCACACTGACGATGACAACTGTTGTCATGCTGTCACTAACAAAAATATCCCGAGATTTTGAAAGATCTAAAAGCATTTTAGCGGTTGGCTGAGTTACCTCCATTTTGTTAAGAATGGTGGTGTTGTCATTGGTGATGATCACATCACCTAAGGAGGTGCAGAGCATCTTGTCCATGCCCTTGGGACCTAGTGAGGTTTGAACTACATTCACAATGACCTTTGTTATGATGATGTTGGCATGTCGAATGATGTCCCTGTGCTTGGTGTAAACGTATTTTTCTGTCTACCCATGGGTGCTACACTGTACTCACCATTTTCAACTTCTTCCAAAACTTCTTTGTGTTGTTTGCTTCACCTATCAAAACCCTAGTAACAAATCAACATATCAATTACTCTCTAATGAAACTTTGAGTGTTAGATCGAATCCCTCTCACTCAAACAAGTTTGTTCTTACTTTTCACTATAGTCACTAGCGAATCCAAAGACTATACAATGAGTTCAAGTAAAGATGATGACTCCAATATAGAGCCCATCCATGAGAAAGAAAATGGAAATTGTTGAGAGTCAACTCTAATACAAGAAACACAAAGATAACCGACATCTCTATCACTCCACTCAAAAGAGCATGGAAGACGACAGAGGAGTGGAAGGGAAATCGATAGTTCACAACACAAAAATAAAATGAAGACACATAACGAAACTGAACATGTACCAATATGATTGAAAATGTGTTGAAGGCATATTGTGACCAAATCATGAATGATAAACTCAAAGACTCGAATGATGATAAATAAAATATATGTTAACCCAACTTGACACGATATCTAAACAACAAGAAAACATAATGATAAAAGATAATATCACTAGGGATAGACAACCATAAATACAAGAAAGCATAATGCAAATGGAAACGAAGCCATGCACGATAAATACACTGTGAATATACAATAAGAATCTTTCATTTTTTCTAATCATTCTTCTTAGCCTGTTATTATCTTTTTCTGATCTTATTAGCCAAATCAATTGTTTTGAGCTTTTTCTGATCAATCTTCTTAGAGCCTGATATACAATGAGAATAATTTTATTTTATTTGAAAACTCTAGTTGTCATCAAAATTACGGTGTCATTTGTCATTGATGGTATAACAAACTCATCAAATCATCTCTAGTTGGCATCAATAGTTTGACGGGGTTTTCCATCAATGGTATAACATACCCATCGAATCATCTTTGGCTAGCGTCAATAGTTTGACATTTTTAATTAGTTGTCTGGTGCCGACATGTGACATAGATGGGGATGATTTTTGATGGATCTTCCTGTTGATATACTGTCATCTGTGGAATGCGTCAAACTTTTGACACAATTCTAGCAATGTTGACTTTCAACGTTTAAATATTGAAATTCTAACCATAACTGCATCAAAAAATGGGTCCAAATTTAATAGTGTGGGTATTGAAGATGTGTAGTGGTTGGGGGGGGGGGGGGGGGGGTGGGTGGGTTGAAAGAGAACATGGGGAAGACTGCGAGGTGAGGGAAGTAGTAGTTACTAGAGAAGAACCTCAAAATATTAGAAGAGATGGCTATTGTGAAGAGGATGGGGTTAGAATGGCTATGGAAGTGCATAAGGGTAACGAGGAAGAAGAAGACTATAGGTCTGTTATAGAGGAGGACAAGGATAGAGGTGAGGTTGAGGTCTATAAAGATATTGAAATCTCCTCAATCAAAAACTTGAAGGGGTGCTCTGAAGACTCAAGTTCTGATGAGAGCTCGAATGAGGAAGAAATAAATAGGGAGGATATGTTGGAGGAGGATTACTTGGGTTTGGAGGAGAAGATGGCTCTTAAAGAAAAAAGGACCCTAGAAAAATTTGAAAGAAAGAATCACAAAGTTCAGGTGGGGGAAAGTCAAAAGAGAGGAAGGAGAACACTAAATGCTTTGATTCAAATTGCAAGAAGTGCAAGAGGGCAGAGTAAGATGAAGACGAGAAGGGGGGAAAACCCCTCCTGGAAGGGATGAAGATCCTCTCATTGAATGTCAAGGGATGTAATGCCCCTAACAAATATCGCTTGATCAAGAGAGGCCTAGATCATGCGAGATCGGATGTGGTTCTTTTTTAGGAAACAAAGATAAAAGTAGATGATGTAGGAGGTGCTAAAAGGAAGTTTGGCAAGTGGAAAAGTGAATGGGTACTTGTAGAAGGAGATTTAGGTGGAGTTTGTGTTTTATGGAAGGATGATTTAACCAGTGTTGTGGTGATGCATAAGGAGAGAAATTGGCAATGTCTTAAGCTAAGATCAAAACAACTGTAGACAGAATTTAATGTGATCAATGTTTATGGGTCGGTTCAATGTAGGGAGAAGAGAGTGCTATGGAAATCTTTGACAGAGGTTTTGGAGGTTCTACAAAATGAAATCACAATCTTGGGTGGTGATTACAATGCTATTTTGTACCTGGGGAAGAAAAAAGGGGGGGAGATTGGAGATCAACTATGCAGGAAGACTTCTTAGCCTTTGTGACTAATAATGGGCTAGTGAATACCCCCTTTAAGAAAGGTGAATTCACATGGAATAATAGAAGACTAGGGTTTGTGAACATTGTAGAAAAGTTGGATAGATTTTTCTTAGGGGGTGATTGGACACATGTTGAATGGATGGTGGAAGTTGAAATATTACCTATCCATGGATTGGATCATTTTCCAATTACTCTCAGAATTCAAGAAGATTGTTCCCCAGATAGATGCCCTTTCAAATTTGAAGCAATGTGGCTAAGAGTGGATGACTTTAAGGAGCTAGTGGAACAATGGTGGAAAAGTGCCCCTATGTATCAAAGGAATAAAGCTTTCTGTCTAATCAATATAACACCCTTTTAGTTGCAAGATTGGATATCCCTTACCACCAAAGTACTATGCTGATTTTCATTAAATGTCAATCTGGGAGCATGAACTTGAGATGATGTCTGCAAAGTATATGCTCTAGTTTTCACTAAAAGTCACTACTACTTTGAATGCAATTACTGTTAAGGAAATCTAGCTTATCCAAAGGAAAGATGACTATTAAATACTCAGAAGGAAATTCTAATTATTTAGCCATACATCTATACACCTACTACTGTAGGAACGTAATTGGTTCTGTTTCCAGTGGCTATAGGAACAACAGTTCTAACTTTAACTTAGAAAAATGAGTCTAACTTCTACTTACTAAAGTAAAACTCCACCTTCCACGTGGGCCCCCACAGAAGAATGAAGGAAAGACAACTCAGATAAAAGTGTAGAAACTCAGCAAAGGCATGTATTCATCAAATATGCAGTATTACAATAACTTAGGAAAAATAGTAAGATGTCTATCAACTCTATCTATCTATTCACTACTACTTAACCTCGTAGATATAGACGAGGTCTTATTTATAGAGAAGAACAAAAAAATCCTAAAACTATGACTTCCTCATGAAGGAAAGTCAGTTACAACTTTAAGACTGCAAACATGCAATTGGAAAGACATTAACTCTCTCTTAAATTCCCCACAAATATAGAGATCATAGCGAATGCTAGATTTGCTCATTTTATCTGTCTTCAAACAGCTTTCCAGGAATCTAGGTATCATGCTTTGCATGTTTAACTGATTGCTTTTATGCTTACTTCCTTGCTCAGCTGCTTTATCAGGTCCCGCTTTGTTATTTATTAAAACAAGTCCCTTCTGACTTTACTGCCAAGTCTTCTAGTTGCAACGGTGTCATAACGCTTCTCCTTAATGTCATCAATGCTTTAGCGCTATTCCTTTGTAGTTTGTTTAACTCCCGCTCAGCTTGTATCCTGCGATCAACATTTAATACACACAAGACTTCCCGCAAACATTTATTTTCATTTATTAGTTTATAAAGAAAAGACATTAATTATTCAACTAACAGTTTTTGCAATCTCTTCGGCTGCAGGAAGATCTACCCATGTCAAACATTCATGAAGAAAGATTTTTACCACAAAATGAATCCCTTTTTAAATATAATTCCGACTATCATTTTATACCCTAAGTCCATACTTTATACATCAAAAGTTCAAAACATTTATACTAAAGGATGATAAAGTTCAGCACGTTATAAAAAAATGTTCATAAAAAGGGCTAATAAAACTTCTATTTCTTCATGTCATCATTTTTCCCCCCAACCATCCTGAGGCTGGTCCCTTCAACATCTATAGGTTTCTGATCCTCATCCGCAGTCTGAGGTCATTGGCAATTTTCTCCCCTGATTCATGAGCTCTGTAATTAAAATACCCATGATTTTGTTTCAATCTTTCCCATTTTTGTTCTTCAGCAGTCATGTTATATTCAGCAAATAGATCATTTTTTTCAAGCATAGAATGCAGGAGTATTGGCGGTTGGAAACGAAGAGGTACCCAATAATTTTTTTGATTTCTTCCCAACGTCAGATACCTGGGCATCCTACTGATGGCTAATTCCAAATTTTGGGGAGAGTGCAACTCCCTAGTTTTCAGGTCTTCTGGCAATCGAATCCATCTTTGAAGAGAAGCTTGTAAAGCATCAGGGGCATTTTTAGAATAATGCTGCTCCCAATCCAGAAATGCCTGTTCGCGGATATGATGGATTTTGGTAGCAGCACTGCAATTATTGCTAACGAAAATCCAATCGAAGAATACTCTGTAAGTGTTCTGTATTTTTGGCCGAATGTACAATTGTTCAAATATTTCCTTTTCCCTATCAGGAGCAGCCTAGTTCTCTCGACTGATCTCATTCTGCATCCATGACATAATGACCCTAAACTATACATCTCCCACATACAACAATGAATTCCAATCTTTATCATCTGGTACAAAAAGATTATGAACATATAATTCACAGAGGAGATTCTTCAAAGTCATTGGAATTGAATTGAATGTTGCATAAAATTCTTGAGGAGTATGTAAAGATGGGTTCAATCCCCAAGTAATTCGTGACAACTGAAAATTAATCATTTTCTCTTTTAGGAACAGTGTATAAACTAGAGATGGGGACCTGCAATTTACAAGCTTTGGAATGAGCTTTGTGATCTTTGTGACACGTTGCTACAGGATCTTAATTTCATTATCCTTTTCTTCAATTTGTTGTGCTTGTTCCCTGATAGTTCTGAGCATTTGTTTCTTCTCTAAATCCCAATTTGCTTTCTCACATTGAAATTGTCGGTACAAATTAAAGCTGGTTGTGAAAAAAGTGGAAATGTCCAGTGGTGTATGACAACAGACAATAGGTCTATAGTCTTCAAGGCAGTGCTCAGGATGATGGTGGTCAGCAATGTTGTCATCCTGAGAATGCTGTTGTTCAACAAAATCATTATGTTGACAAGTAATAGTGTTATCAACTTTTTTTGAAGGGGCAATGGTTGTAGGATGGGGTGCAATAGTCGTTTGATCTAGAAATGTTTCAACAATTTCCTGAACCATTTCTTGTGCAACAGATGGATATTCCTTCGGTGGTAGATTATCAGTTTCCTCTACTGGGTGTCCAATCTCGAGCTCTATCTCTTCTGAGGACTCTGTGTCACTATCAATATTAATAGGACTATTTGGTTTTGCAAAAATTTCCTCAGGATTATTTTTATGTTCAGGAGTAGGTGTTGTATGCTCTGGTGACTGTGCAGGTGTAAGTACTAGAGTTTCAATATCAATAGGTGGTATAGGAGGCTCAGCAGGTGACGCAGGAGGTTCAACAGGTGGCACAGGAGGTTCAGTTCTTATATTCACCCCAAACATTCTGGTGACTCGCCGTGGGGTAGAAATTGGTTTCTTGCCCTTATCAACATATTTCCCTTTACTTAGGTTAGGTTCTTGTGATACTGGAGGTTCTTTTTCTGAACCTTCCTCTGCGGCAACTGTGTGTGATCTTCTCCTCCTAGGAGTTGAGGCTTCTATGGTCAAAATTTTCCTCTTTTTAGGCGTAGAAGTAGAAGCCAAAGCTTCTTGAGCAGTTCTATATACTACTTTTTTGACTCCTACAACAATTTTCTCTCTTGTCCCTACTCCTTGCCCTTTAGGTCCACCCCTTCTAGGTCCATCTGACCTTAACTTTACAAAATCATCCCATGTTCCCAAGTGCTGCCTAGTCAACTCTTTTTCAATTATAGCCCTAATCAAGCAATGGTGGGATACCGACTGGGTTTTGCCTTGCTGTATATAGGTGGCTTGCCTTTTGATGATATTATAAAGGAAACTTGGAAGATTTATAGGACAATCCCCATGCCACAAACCAGTCAGAATTTTGAAATGAACAGCATGCAAATAGGAATATCTTCCTTCATAGGTAAAATATCTTATGATAAATTCAGCAGGGTAGATAAATTGCAGAGGGAGTGATAACCATAATGTACCTTGCTTTTTGTTTTCCTCTAGCCGAGGATCTCTCAGTACTGAGAATTGCTCCTTTGCTTGTCATGCGTCCATATCTTCTGTCCAACGTTCTCCAATTGTGGGTAACCCAGAAACTTCTGCCACCACTTCTTCGATAAATTCTACCTAAATACCCTTAACAGTTGCATATCCATCCCTCAATGTATTATGAAATTGGAGCGCAATTTCTTGATCAAACTACTTCAAACTGAGACAATAAGCCAACCAACCTCATTGTTGAAACAAACTACATGTGGCCAGGTCTGCTAGTAAGACTCTGTGATCTGCTAGTTCATGCCGCTAAGGTTCTCCACCCATGTTTTTGAAAAAAAAATGCTAGTATAGGCGATTTCACTACAAGTGATTTTGAAAGTATGGGCGGTGATAGCTACAGGGGTTTCAAAAAAGGAAAATTGCAATGCTTCAATACTTTCCAAACATCACATCCTTCAGTACTTCATGACGGCATTTTAATCACCAAACCATAATGGGAATAAAGACCGTGCTCAAAAACATACGCCATATTAATGAGGAGGTATGCGAAATCATGATTTAATATTATTTCACACATTTCAGAAGTACAAAGGGTTGCCAGCTCATTACTAAAATGAGCCTTCCCCGTACATCCTATATGCTAACTTAAGATTTCCTTGATTTTGCATTCATGATCGATTTTCCCTCCTCTCAACCTAACAGAGACTGGGTCCCACCAGACCGTAAAGATTGTGAATTCCAAAAATTGAAATAACATGCTTTCCTAAATAAATAATAAATTAAATAAATAAATGCAAAGGGGTCGAGTGTGACTGACCTGAGGTGCGATAGGAAGGATGAACCGAAAAGTGCCTTTTTGGAGAAAGAAAGTGAGATGGAATGATGATGGAAAGACAAGAAGATGGGATGGAATGAGGTGAAAAAGGAATGAATTTTTGCATGAGCCCGAAAATTGTTTTATTATGAAGGCCTTGAAAATAAATTCAAGGGGTTGCAGGCGTCTAAGTGGTAGCCTCAGACGAAATGGTTGCAGGAAGAGATGTTTCTGTTGTTGTAAACTGTTGAAGAAATTCTTCCCTAGTTGCTGGTTTATGATATAACTTCAGGGATGCCCATTAACCAAGAGTTTGAATTTAAACGAATCAATTGTTGACATTTGAACTACTCCATTTTCAAAAATTGTAATGATTTCATGGGGACCAAGCCATCGAGTTTGGAATTTTCCTTGGTGATGCTGATATCATGAATCATACAGGAGTGCCCAATCACCAATAGAGAATTCTCTGTCTTCAATGAATTTGTCATGCCATTGCTTCCTTTGTCTTTGAATTAATTCTGTATTATGAAGAGCTGACTTTTGCCATTCATCCAACTCATTGAGATGCAGAATGCGATCCTATTGTGCTACAGGAAGGGTAATATCAAGTTCCAAAGTTGTCCGCAGAGTTTTATGTTCAAATTCAATAGGCATGACAGTTGTCTTCCCATATAGGAGTTGGAAAGGTGTAAATCCAGTAGTGGATTTTCATGTTGTTTTGTACGCCCATAAGGCTTTAGGAAGTTTAGCTGCCCAATCTCTATGATGCAAAGAGATGGTTTTAGTGAGAATATGTTCTAGCTCTCTATTTGTTACCTCTACCTGTCCATTGGCTTGTGGATGATACGGAGATGATTTTCCATGCCAAATTTTATATTCTTCCATGAATGCTGCTATCAGGTTAGATGTGAACTAAGGTCCTTGATCTGATTGTAATTCTCTTGGAACACCAAATCTGGTAAAGATACATTTGTACAGAAACTTGGCAACATTATTGTCACGGGGATGCTTCATGGGTTTTGCTTCAGCCCACTTAGTAACATAATCAGTACAAACCAATATGTAACTTTTCCCTTCTGATGGTGGTTCAATAGGGCCAACAAAATCAATTCCCCATTTATCAAATGGTTCCACTACTATCTATGGCTGCAAGGGCATTTCACCTATTTTTGTCGGTCTACCCATTCTTTGACATTTATCACATTTTTTTGTATACTAAGCTGCATCTTTGTGAAGTGTAGGCCAATAATAACCTATATTCAAAATCTTTAATGCAGTCAGGTTGTTAGCAAAGTGTCCTCCACAGGGCTCGTCATGACAAGCACGAACAACATCATATATTTCATCTTCTCTGAGACACCGTCATGTTACCTGATCTGGCCTAGTATAAAATATGAATCCTGAGATCCATGAGAAATTAAAACTCTTTTCTGCTAGCAATCATTTTTCTTTTGCAGAAAAATGTGAAGGAGTTTTGCCAGTAGTTAGATAGTTGGCAATGTCAGCATACCAAGGATTTTGCATTGATAAAAGAAATAGATGTTCATTAGGAAAGCTATCTTCTATAGCTGTAGGATCATCAGGTGTTTGAAGACAAGACAAGAAATCAACCACGGCATTTGCTTTACCTGGCTTGTCAATAATGGTGATGTCAAATTCTTGCATTAGTAGCAACCATCAAGCTAATCGCCAAGAGATTGCTGGCTTGTTCATCAGATATTTGATAGCAGAGTGATCTGTATGTACAAATATTTGGTATCCTATAATGTAATGTCTGAATTTGTTCAGAGCATAAATTATAGCAAGCAGTTCTTTTTCTGTCACCGTATAGTTATACTCGGCTCCTTGAAGATTTTTGCTGATATAGTAAATTGCATGTTCTACTGAATCTATTTTTTGGCCAAGTACCGCTCCAATGGCATGATCTGAAGCATCTGTGTATCTGAAAACCTAATTCCCAATTTGGTCCTCGAAGCACTGGTGCTATTGAGAGGACTTCCTTAAGCTGTAGGAAAACTTTTGTACACTCTGAATCCCATACAAACTCTGCATCTTTTCGAAGCAATTTGTATAAGGGTGCTGCAATTTGGCTGAAATCTTTGATAAAACACTGATAATATCTTGCATGTCCTAAAAAACTCCTAACTTCTTTCAATTTGGCTGGTACAGCTAATGTATGTATGACTTCTATTTTTGCTGGATCTACTTCAATTCCTTTAGGAGAAATAAAGTGTCCCAAGACCACTCCTCGCATCATCATAAAGCACTTTTCACTATTTAATGACAAATTGTAGTCTTTGCATCTTTGTAAAACTTTGTCCAAGTTTTCCTTGGCTTCTTCAAATGTTTGCCCGTATGTGGTGAAGTCATCCATATACACTTCCAAACAATCTGCAGATATGTCAAAAAAAATGCTAATAACAGCTCTTTGGAAGGTTGCGGGTGCATTGCACAGACCAAATGGTAGGATAGATTAAGCAAATGTTCCCCATGGACATGTGAATGTTGTCTTGTCCTGATCTTTTGGTGCTATCTGGATTTGATTGTAACCACTGAACCCGTCCAAGAATGAAATGTATTTCTTTCCTGCAAGATTGTCAAGCACTTGATCGACAAAAGGTAATGGAAAATGATCCTTCTTGGTAGCCGAATTAAGTTCTCTATAATCTATGCAGACTCACCATTTTCCCCCCTTTTTGGGAACAATAACTAATGGTGATACGCATTGACTATCAGAAATAGGATATATGAAGCCAGCATTGAGTAACTTTTGCAATTCATTTTTGACAATATCCCTTAATGCTGGGTTTATCCTCCACTGAGGTTGTCTCACAGGTTTATAATCTAGACTGATATAAATTCTATGGGTATAGAGTGCAGGATCCAAACCTTTCATATCTGTATACTCCTAAGCAAAAGCATCCTGATGCTTTTGTAACAGCTGCAGGGTATCATGATGTTGTGCCTGTGATAAGAACTTGCTTATATTTAATTCTCTTCCTGGAATGATTGTTGTTTTGACTACTTTTTCAGCCATTGAAATTTGCACAATTGGTTGTGAATCTATCTCATGTGGTAGGACTGAATGCAGTTCATTATCAATTGTTGAATAGAATCTATGTCCATATCAGAGTCATCCATATTTGCCCAGACAACTTGATCATCCTGCAGCAAAGACTGAGCAGGAGAATACAAAGTCAAATTTTTAGTGTTTGTTCAATCTGAAATAGTCATTTTCCTTGATCGATATGCAATATAAGCATCTGCTGTTGCTAACCATGGTCGTCCTAAAATGATAGGGTAGCCTCCAGTACTTATTTTTGGAGAGAGTACAACAAAATCAACTGGATACTCCCATGAATGTAATATAACAGTGACATCTTCTAGCATACCATCAGGAATGATGGTAGAACTATTTGCTAATTGCAAGATTGTTGGAGTCTGCCTGAGACCAATAATACTTAATTTGGACACCACTTCCTTGGTTATTACATTGATGGATGCTCCTAGGTCTATTAAGACATTTTGTACTTGTACTCCTTGAATGGTGAGGGTTACTACTGGGCTACCAGGGTCTGCATACTTAGGCATTTTGCAATTATCAAGCATAAGATCATAAAGTTGTCCAAGCACATGGATAGTCTTTGGGTCTTTCTTTTTCTTTCCTGGCTTTTTAACATAGGCTTCTTTGATGGCTTTTGAATATATAGGTACTTCCTTGATTGCATCAAGAAAGGGAATTTTTAGCGTCATTTGCTTGAGTTGCTTGAGCAAATCTAGTGCAGCTTGATTTTCACTTGGCAGTATTTGCTCTGTTAACCTACTAGGAAATGGTGGTACTTTGGCTGCAGGAGAAATAGTGGTGGCAGGTTCTTGAACTGACTCAGCACTTGCATCATCTATTTCTATTATAATGGGCTACTGAGGTGAAGCAAGCATTGTTCCAGATCTTAGATGAATATCATTTAGGGTGATGGAATAAATTTGTTGCTGGGCTGAAGGTTTTGCAATATTAGGGTTAGGTGCAGGTTGCGCAGGTAACTGTGGCTGTTTTGGAAGGGCTGTATTGGCTGCAGGAGGCATTAAGGCTTGCTGTTGAGAAGGTTGAGTCAAAGTTGGCTGCTACTGATGCTACTGCCAATTCTAGCTTTTCTGCCAACCCTGTTGAGGTTGGTGCCAGCCTTGGTTAGGCTGTTGCCACCCTTGGTTGGTCTGCGGCCATCCTTGGTTAGGCTGCTACCAACCCTTGTAAGGCTATTGCCAACCTTGGTAAGGTTGCTACCAATGATTATAATTACCATGCTGCTGTTGACATTGACTATTACTACCGTAATTATGGAGTGGGTCTTGAGGAATACCTGATCTTGGAGCCCATGGCCTTCATTGAGCAACATAAAAGACTTTCCCATCTTCATCAATTGCCTTGAACTCAGTAGGCACATGCTATGATTCCACGCTAGCAATAGGCTTACATCGACAATTGTATTTCTTTTCTCTGCAATGGGGGGCAATATTCTGCCAACATACTATCAGCTTCTTCATTCTTCCTACGTGCTTGCATGGTATCCAATTGTGTAGCAACATCATTAATGATGTCTTGTTTGAAATCTGACAAGAGGTTTGATAATTCTATCTTAGATACTCCTGTCCCAGGAGTCTTTTGGAGTAAATCCCTCAAACCTCGTCTTTTTTTTGTTGTTGCTCTGGAATAATTTAAACAAATATTCTAGATTTCAGCCCATGTCTTCTATGTAATGTCACCTCTAGCCATTAAGTCTAAAGCTTCCATACTCCTGTCATGTACTCCTTTCAGAAAGAGATGCTTTTGAGACTCCTCATTCAAATGATGTTGTGTGTTGTGTTGTAGGTTAAACATGAACCGGGCAACATAGTCCTCCAAAGTCTCATCCTCCTTTTGTGTCATTTTAAAAATGTCATCTCCTTTCAAATCATGGCCTCTGCAATATTCCTTATATTTGTTAAGGAATAGGTTACTCATAGTTGGCCAATCTATCACAACATTGGCACCTAAATTCATGAACCATCTCAACGCGACTTCTTTAAGAGTTGATGAAAATAATTTTAGCTTATGGGCATTAGTTGTGTAGTCATAACTTTGACAAAGGATGTCGAACTCAAAGAGAAAAGTTTTTGGATCTTCAGTAATAAGGCCATAGAATTTAGGTAGGGCAATTGAGGGTATATTTTTCAAATTTTGATTACCCTGCTGAGGAGGAATTGGAAAGGGAAAGGTAGGTTGAGCTACTTCCATTTGTAGATGTCCTAGTGGTGGCTGATAAATGACTAGAGCTAATGGATTATCTTGATATTCTGGCTCAGCAAAAAGATTATTCAAATGAAAAGATTCTTCAGATGTGGTTGGTGATTGTACTTGTTCCGGTACTTCTACAAATACGTTCTCAAACAGTTCTTCTTCTCTCTCTTCTCTTTATTCTCTTTCTTCAAAGTCAGGATAAGAAGGATCTTCCTGATTGAAGTTGGGAAGAAATCTTCCAAGGTGATCTCTTCTTCTATGCATGCAAAAATGTTGAAAAGGAAACTAAATGACTTAATAGTGAATACTAGACTAACACCATCCCCGGCAATGGCGCCAAAAATATGTCTAATCAATATAACACCCTTTTAGTTGCAGGATTGGACATCCCTTACCACCAAAGTACTATGCTGATTTTCATTAAATGTCAATCCGGGAGCGTGAACTTGAGATGATGTCTGCAAAGTATATGCTCTAGTTTTCACTAAAAGTCACTACTACTTTGAATGCAATTACTGTTAAGGAAATCTAGCTTATCCAAAGGAAAGATGACTATTAAATACTCAGAAGGAAATTCTAATTATTCAGCCATACATCTATGCACCTACTGCTGCAGGAATAGTGACTGGTTCTGTTTCCAGTGGCTGCAGGAACAACAGTTCTAACTTTAATTTAGAAAACTAAGTCTAACTTCTACTTACTAAAGTAAAACTCCACCTTCCGCATGGGCCCCCATGGAAGAATGAAAGAAAGACAACTCAGATAAAAGTGTAAAAACTTAGCAAAGGCATGTATTCATCAAATATGTAGTATTACAATAACTCAGGAAAAATAGTAAGATGTCTATCAACTCTATCTATCTATTCACTACTACTTAACCTCATAGATATAGACAAGGTCTTATTTATAGAGAAGAACAACAAACTCCTAAAACTACAACTTCCTCATGAAGGAAAGTCAGTTACAACTTTAAGACTGCAAACATGCAATTGGAAAGACACTAACTCTTCCTTAAATTCCCCACAAATATAGAGATCATAGCAAATGCTAGATTTGCTCATTTTATCTATCTTCAAACAGCTTTCCAGGAATCTAGGTATCGTGCTTTGCATGTTTAATTGATTTCTTTTATGCTTACTTCCTTGCTTGGCCGCTTTATTAGGTCCCGCTTGGTTATTAATTAAAATAGGTCCCTTCTGACTTTGTCGCCAAGTCTTCTAGTTGCAACGGTGTCATAATGCTTCTCCTTAATGTCATCAATGCTTTAGCGCTATTCCTTCGTAGTTTGTTTAACTCCCACTCAGCTTATATCCTGCGATCAACATTTAATACACACAAGACTTCTTGCAAACATTTATTAGTTTATAAAAAAAATGCATTAATTATTCAACTAACAATTTTTGCAATCTCTTCGTCTGCAAGAAGATCTACCCATGTCAAACATTCATGAAGAAAGATTTTTACCACAAAATGAATCCCTTTTTAAATATAATTCTGACTATTATTTTATACCCTATGTCCATACTTTATACATCAAAAGTTCAAAACATTTATACTAAAGGATGATAAATTTCAGCATGTTATAAACAAATGTTCATAAGAAGGGCTAATAAAACTTCTATTTCTTCATGTCATCACTTTCAAAATGTTTCAAAAGTTACAATATATAAAAGGGAAATTGAAGATCTGGAATAGGGAATCCTTCCAAAATACATTTTTTAAGTAGAAAGAAGAGTTGGAGCTCTCTTTAAAAGACTTAAATGAAGGAATACTTATGCACAGAATGAGGGAGGAGAATTTCATTTAAGAATTGAAGTTAAAAAAGGAATATGAGGAAATCCTATCAAGAGAAGAGGTGTATTGGAGGCATAAATCAAGGGAGACATGGAAAAAAGGAGATAGAAACACCAAGTTTTTCCACAAGTCAGTCAAAGTGAGAAGAGCACACAATAAGATTTTCTCAATAACAAATTCAGAAGGGGTGATGGTAAATGACCCAGAGGTGATAAAAAAGGAGGTTATAGCCTTTTTCAAGGATAGAGGAAAGCTAAAAGAAGAAGGTAGGGAAATTGAAGGGGAAGTCTTAGGGTGTATTCCAAATTGTGTTTCAGAGATGTAGAACAAAATGCTATGCATAGAAGTAACTAAAGAAGAGGTAAAATGTGCTCTACGGGGTTTAGGAAAGTATAAAAGTCCAAGTCCAGATGGTTTCACTGGAAGTTCTTTTAGATTTTTTTTGGGACTACTTGGAGGATGAAATATGGGAGATGGTTGAGGAATCTAGACAAGGTTGGTTTGTTTTAAAAGACATAAACAACACCTTCATAGCTCTAGTGCCAAAGAAGGAAGCTTGTAGAACTTTTGAAGATTTCAGGCCTATCTCTTTGTGTAATATTTTATACAAAGTCATCTCTTAAGTGATTGCAAATTGATTAAAGTTGGTTCTAAGTGAAGTGATCTCAAAGGAACAGAGTGGGTTTGCACTAGGGAGATCTATCTTCAAAGGTGTTATAATAACCCATGAAATGATTCATTCTAGTATAACAAAGAAACTAAGTAAAATGATGGTGAAAGTAGATATAAGGAGAGCTTAGGATGAGGTGAATAGAGGTTTTATGTTCAAAGTTCTAAATAAGTTTGGTTTCAATGAAGATTGGATAAGATGGGTCAAAGGTTCTTTGAGTTCTATTAGATTCTCGGTCTTGGTTAATGGCAGTCCTCAAGGTTTTTTTGAGTTAGAAAAAGGAATAAGACAAGGGGATCCATTGTTCCCCTTTCTCTTTACCATTTTAGTAGAAGTATTGGGAAGATTGATTACTGTAAAAAGAACTAGAGGCCTTTGGAAAGGTGTGGAAATGGCCAGGGGTGTGGATGTTATCTCTCATCTCCAGTTTGTGGATGAGATATTTTTAACATAGGAAGCTTTAGGATAGGAAGCCAAAACGATGAAGAGGACTTTGGAGACATATGGGAAAGTTTCAGGTCAAAAGATTAACTGGGAAAAATAAAAAATTCTCTTCTTTAATACCCTTGTTAGCAAAAAAGTGGCAATTTGTAAAATCTTGAACATAAAGCAGGGGTTACTTCCAAGTAGATATTTGGGGATTCCTTTATTCTAGGACATAAATAAGAGTGATGCATGGAAGTGTTTAGCAAAAAAGTGTTTCAAAAAAATGGAAGGATGGAAAGGTAAGCGGTTATCATCTATAGGGAAAATTTTAATGTTAAAATCAATAGTATCTGTAGTTCCAATCTTCTCAATGATGTGTCTTAAAATACCAAAAAAAGAAATTAATAATGTGGAAAAACATATGCATAGGTTCTTTTGGAGTGGTGCATGGGAATGTAAGAAATTACCTTTGTTAAAATGGGAGAAAATTTGTAAACCAAAAAAGAATGGGGGAGCTGGAATAAGAGATTAGAATCTTATGAATATAGCTTTAGGAGCTAAATTAGTTTGGTAGATGGCAACAAATGCTATTCAGATATGGACTAAAATTCTAAGGGCAAAATATTTGGACTCAGATGAACGATCAAGGATTTTAACAGTCCAAAACCCCTTAAAATGGTCGACAATTTGGAATTCTATTATTTCATGTTGACATGTTATAATAGACCACATTACTTGGGTGATTGGTGATGGCAACAATGAATTGTTTTGGGAGGATTCATGGAATGGATATAAAAAGTCAGGATGGTGACCTGAAACAAAAATTATGTGTTCTATGGGGAGAAAAAGTTAGAGATTACCTTATTGAGAAGGAAGGAGCCCTATGAAAGGTCTGGAAATGGAAGGATTGGAGGGTTGAGGGCTCGTCTTAGAGACAACAACAATCTCTTAAAGATATTTTTACAAGAAGGAAAGTATGTATTATTGCAGGAAGGGATAAGATAAGTTGGTGTGTTGTAGCTTTAGGTAGGTTTTCTATAAAACTAGGCTATGAACTACTAGCAAATAGAGAGGATGTTGATTTTGAAGCTGGTGATTTATGTTAGAATAAAGAGATTTTGCCAAAGGCAGGAACCTTTCATGGTTAGCTATTCAAGGTAGGATTCTAATTAGAGAAAGAAAAAAGAAATTGGGATTTCAAGGTCCAACTAAATGTGTAATGTGTGGTAAAGAGGAAGAGAATGTGGATCATCTATTGTTAAATTGTGAGGTAGCAGCAAAATGCTAGAGTCATGTCCAAGGTAAGTTGGGATGAATAGGACCATGGAGTCCCTCTCTAATGGACTTCTTCACTTCATGGTGAAGAATGAGGAATAGAAATATGTTGGAATGTGTGTGGAGGATAAGCCCTTCAACATCAATATGGGAGATATGGAAGGAGAGAAATAGGAGAATCTTTCAGGAGGTGACTAAATCGGAAGAACAACTCTTGAGAAGGATTGACCACTCTATTGAATAAGTGGTAAATGCAATAGTTTTTAAGAAGGATTTGTCAAAGAGTGTTTTTATGAGAATTGATAGAGATATTTAGAAAGAATGGCCAAGGATCAAAATTAGGCAGGCGAGAGCAAAGAGGGGGCACATTTCAATGATGAAACAGAGAGAAAATGCAAGTGGAAAGCTCTAGAGGAAGGATGGATAAAATTAAACTTTGATGGAGTTGCAAGGGTTAATTCGGGCAAATCAAGGGCATGATGCATAGTGAGAGATCATAATGGAGAGATGTAGGCAATAGGGGCAAAAATATTATCAGATGGCACAAATAATGAACTTGAATTCCAAGCAACACTCTTGGAAATTTAATGTGCTAAGAAGGTGGAGGGTGGGGTGGTTAAAGTTGTTGTGGAAAGAGATTCCATGGTGGTGGTGCAAGTAATAAGAAGTGACATGATTTATGCTTGGCACTTAGAATTTTTTTGATAAATATCAATGAAGAGCTAAAATCGTTGGAGGACTTTAAAGTGTGTCTTATTTTTCGAGAAACTAACAGGGAAGTAGATCAACTTTTAAAATGGGTGGCAGATTATTTGGTGGCAGGTTTAGAGTGTTTTGAATGGTGTAGTCGTTAGGAGGGAGTGTTGGATGATGATTGAAGGAAAATAGAAGTTAAGTTTAAAAAGGGATGTAAATGATCAAGTGGAAGATGACGATTAAAGGATTGTCAAAATAAGTAAGGATGTAAGATTTGGGTGATCTGTAATAAATGCTCACATAATGAAAAGATGAGCGAAAAGCAAAGGATGGAATGATGAAGTGACTTAGTGAATGGAAAAAAGTACAAAAAGAAGCCATGTGACATGCTATAAATAAAGTAGCTGAAAAGGAAATTTTAACAACTTTAAATAGTAATTTACAGATTTGGTGGTAGTGATAGGAAGGAAATTTAAAGAAGAAGATGGAAGCTACCTTCATGTTTAGAAAATCCAGATAGCTGAAGGCACTTTACAAACTAGTTCAAAATCAGAGGTTGAGGTTTTTGCTTCAATGTCCATCTCAAGGTGTCTTGGAGGCGATTAAGGGAATAGTGGGGGAATTGTTCCAAAATTCAACCCACCATTGGAAAATCAATGTGGATATAGAAAATATGGTGATGGCATGGGGATTGGAATTGGTGTTTCCAGAAGAGGAAGTAGAATGGGTAATGAAGTCATTATTCCCCAAATATTTGATAGTGGGGATTGATTCTCTATTGGAATGGGCATGGCCAGGGCAGGGTTTCAATTACGGTGAATTTTTTGAAGATGAAGAGGAAGGGAAAGCCCGAGGTAAATTCAATTTTATATGGTGGCCAACATGAGTGGATAGGGAAGCTTACAAGCAAAAGATTAGAGTGGCATGGCTTTGGTTGGTGGTAAAGATTCACAATTTCAAAGAGAGGGAGGGACGAAAGATGATAAGGTTTTTGGTCTCCCATCCAAAACGCCAAAGAACCATAAGAAATAGGAAGAAAAGAAGGGTGGTGAGGGTTTTATTCCCGGTAAAGGTGGAAGAATAATTTGAAGGAGGGACAAATTTTGCCTTTTTGTTTTTTCATAGATAAAAACCATGACAAGGTTTTTCTAATTTTGGGTTTACATAGTAAATTCAAAGGATAAGTAGCCAAAATGGAACGTCGAAGGGGTCAAAGTTTGTAGCGGAAGATGGGCAGCCTGTAGAACAATGGTTCTAAAAGCTAAGGGCTAGTTTTGATGGTGTTTTGCAGAATAAGAAGCTACACATGAATATGAAGGAAAGAATCTGAAAATGAAAAAAGTGGTTTAGTGAGTGAAAAAAGTGGAAATTTTTTGGCAGCCTTGGGAGAGAGCAGAAGAAGGGCAGGTGGCAGGTTTTTAAGGGTCTCACATATAACTTGACCAAGATGGATAATGTAATGTGTAATATGTAAAGCCCGATTAAAGGGGCAATATATGAATAGGATAAAAGATAAATTGTATAGATGAAGATGGCATAAGTTGTAATAGTTGAGGAAGGCTTATTTCTTTGGCTTATATATACATAAATAAATAAAATATGAATAAACAAAATATTATATGAATAACTAAAATATTATTACCGACCAAAAAAAAAAATTCCTCTGGTTATATATACTTGTCTTTCCAAAGAGTTAAATAGAGTATACTAGATCAAAATAGGTTTTAAGAGAAATTTAAACAAGATTTGCATGTCATTTAAGATACTAAATATGATGGAAGGAATGACTTCCTACATTAATGAGGGGATGATAATGTAAAAATTTTCTTAGATCTTTACAATAGTTACATAAACTTACCATAAATAACATGCATACCAAAATAATGATTTAAGTGGGGAAAACCCTTTCTTGAAAAAAAACTCCAAATTGTTGGGATTTTAAGATTAGAGATACTCCTTTTACTGAATTACTAATATTGTAACTGAGAAGCAAAAATCTGAATGCTTGTTATTATATTTATTTGTCTCAAGTATCTACAGTAATATTGTTGATGCAAGGAGTGATTGAACAACTAGGGCCAAAGGCACACCTAACTATCCAACAACTTGTTGAGTAAACACAACAAAATCAAACACATAGAGAACAACACCAAGGAGAGAGAGAAAGTAAACACTTTTATTGATTCATATAATTATCATCATACATGCCCAGCTATAAGTCCTTCTGGGTTATAGTTAGATACAAAATACAACTTCAAGATCCACAATCCATCTTCAAATTCACTTTTCCAAAAATATTTTCTCTTAACTCTCTAAGTTCTACCTAACCCAAACAAAATAACCCTACTTGTACTTGCCAAAATGACTTACAAAAGATTCTAGATCATTACATAATAAAAAGGCTAAACTTAAAACAATCTACTCACGTCCCAAGACTAGATCCTATCATTAAATTCATGATCCAAATTAAATATTTAAGTCAACTCAAACTAAGAACCAATCATAGACAAACTCAATCAAAGAAGGAATCGAGCATCAAAAAATATCAGATTCACTCGGCATATGAAAGAACACTTGGTTAACATTGGAACTCAATTAACACTACAAACTCGGTTAAGACTAAACTTGGTTAACACTACAAACTCAGTTAATACTAAACTTGGTTAACATTGCAAACTCAGTGATAATTGCCAAAATGAACAAAATGAGCAGGATTACAAGGCAACCCAGGATGCTCCTACATTAGACAACCAGAGTTGAAAGAAATGATTCTCCTTAATCATTAAGATGTCACAACAAGAGTTGAATCCAACTCAGATTGAGAAATCCATGTAACATCTTCAATTGTCTATTTTTCCACTTCACCAAATATTCATAGTATTGTTTTCCTCTTGTGCTTTTACCAACTCTCTGATCCAATAAATGTTCAACCTCTTCAATTTTCTTCTTTGGATAATCATGTGATACAAAAAATTCATTATTTGATTCATGATACTTATACAAATCAATAACATTGAATATAGGAGATATATCCATGTCATCAGGCAACTCAACTTCATAATCATTACCACTATCAAACTTCCTCCAAACTCTACAAGATCCAAACTTCTTCATTTTCAACTTACTGTATGTTCCAATAGGAAATTTGTCTCACTTCAAATGAACCATCACCTCATCACCAACTTCAAAAACATGATGCCTTCTAAATTTATCAACATTCTCCTTATACTTCTGATTACTTTGTTCCTACTTCAACTTCACTTCCTCGTACAAAGACTTCATAAAACCAACAAATTCTTCCCCTTAAACACTTCTCTTCACCATCAACATCCATTAAATCTGATATTCCTCTAGGCTGCATTCCAATAACAATCTCAAAAGGTATTTTTCATGTACTCCTATTCACAGAATTATTATATGCAAACTTAGCTTGTGTGAATATCATATCCCAATTACTCGGCTTATCTCCAACTAAACATCTCAACAAATTATCCAAGCTTCTATTCACAACCTCTATTTGTCCATTTGTCTATGGATGGAACGTAGAACTAAATTTCAACTCAGTACCCATCTTCTTCCACCAAGTCCTCCAAAAATAACCAACAAACTTATTGTCTCTATTAGAAATAACATGTTTTGGTTATCTATGCAATCTAGCAACCTCTTTGAAGAAAATCTCAACAACATGCACAACATCTGATGTCTTCTTACATGGTATGAAATGTGCCATTTTAGAAAATCTATCCACAACAACAAATATGGAATCATACCCTCTTGTTGTCTTAGGTAATCCAAGAACAAAATCCATACTGATGTCACTCCAAGGTTTCTTAGGAACAAAAATAGGTGTATACAATCTAGTATTATGACTTACTACTTTTGCAACTTGAAAAACTCCACAACTCCTTACAAACTTCTAAACATCCTTATACATATGTGGCCAATAATACTTATCCTTTAGAAAACTCAATGTCTTATCAATTCCAAAATGTCCAGCCAAACCACCATAATGTTTTTCCTTAATCAAATTAATTCTCATAAAACTTATTGGTATACACAACTAAATTCCTTTGAACAACATACCTTCTTGAATGAAATAATCATCACACTTACTAATTTGATCTGATAGATTTGGTGCTCTACACTCTCTCCACCCCTTAGAAAAATTAGGGTTAGTATCATACAATTCCTTCATTTCATCAAAACCAAGAACTGCAACCTTCATCTTGGTCAACAAAGAACATCTTCTGCTCAATGCATCAACAACTTGGTTAGTAACTCCACTTTTATGCTTGATCACAAATGTGAAACCCTGCAGGTATTCAACCCACTTCATATGTCTCTAATTCAACTCATGTTGACTTCCCAAGTACTTTAAAGATTTATAATCAGTATACAACACAAACTCCTTAGAAATCAAATAATGTCTCTATTTATTCAAGGCTTAAACAATAACATAAAACTCTTGATCATACACAAAATACTTCCTTTTAGCAACATTCAATGTCTCACTAAAGAAAGCAACATGTTTATCTTCTTGACTACCACTTGCATCACATTCAACTTGAAATAACTTATTGAAATCAAGCAAAGCCAATACAGGTAACTCAACAACCATTTGTTTCAGAGTCTGAAAACTCTTATCAACCCCATATGTCCACTTGAAATCCTTTTTATCTCCTCTCATTGTCTCAGTCATAGCATTACAAATAGAACTGAATTTCTTTATAAACTTTTTGTAGAAACTATCCAAACCATGAAATGATCTTACCTCACCCACATTCTTAGTTGTAGGTCATTGCAAAATTGCTCAAACCTTCTTAGGATCCATTCTCAAACCATCAACTGAAATCTCAAATCTCAAATACACAATTTCTTTTTACATAAAGGAACACTTCTTCAAATTAATCAATAGCTTCTCCTCTTTCAATCTCTGCAATGCCTGTCTAACATGCTCCAAATATTCTTCCCTAGTCTTACTCAATATCAGAATATTATCCAAATAAACAATCACAAACTTACCAAAAAATCTCTTGAGAGTTTCATTCATCAACCTCATGAAAGTACTAGGTGCATTCGTCAAACCAAAATGCATAACCAACAATTCATACAAACCATCTTCTATCTTAAAAGAAGTCTTCTATTCATCACCTTCTCTAATTCTGATCTGATGATAACCACTCCACTCAAACAATCCATTATGTCATCCATCCTCAGCATTGGAAACCTATATTTCACTGTGATCTTGTTAATAACTTTAGAATCAATACACATTCTCCATTCTCCATTCTTCTTAGGTTCTAATACAATAGGTACAACACATGGACTCAAGCTTTCTCTTATTAAACCTTTTTGCAATGACTCTTACACTTATCTATTAAGTTCTTCATTCTCTGTAGGTGTTAATTTGTATAGTGCTTTATTTGGAAAGCTAGCTCCAGGAATTAGGTCCATACAATGACTTATACTTCTTACTGGTGGTAAACCATTAGGTATATCCTCTACAACAATTTCTTTATACTCATTAAGAAAGCTTTCAATTTATGTTGTCACTCGGCTAACATTGCGAGCTTCTATTGTCACTCGATTACTACTATCCTCTGACACTTGGTTACTACTATCTATCACTCAGTCATCACTATTTTATGTCACTCGATTACTACTAGCACGACTCGATCTTCTAGGAATTATGAAAAAACAAATTTGATTCTTCTTCATTTCATTTCAAATTATTTCCCATTGACCACACAAACCCGAATAGTAGTACAATTAACCTAATATGGACTTTCAATCAAAGGCAACAATACTTTCTTTCTCCTATTGATCCAAAGAGTATATTGATTCAATCTTCCATCATGTATAACATATCTATCATATTGCCAAGGTCTACCCAATAGAATATGACAACAATCCATAGGCATAATATCACACAAAACTTCATCAAAGCAATTTTCAATCTTGAACTTCACAACACATTATTCACTTACCAGCAGCTTATGTTCATCCTTGATCCATAAAATATGATAGGGTTTAGGGTGTCTAAACCTCTACAACTGCAACTTTCTAACTAGCTCCTCTGATGCCGAATTTGTTGAACTTCCACTGTCAATGACCACTTTGCAACATTTTCCATCCATCTTACATCTACTCTTGAAAATACTTCTCCTTACGACAAGTTCCTCATCAGTTCCCTTATTACACAAATTTCTTCTCACCATCATATTTTCTATAGCCTCAGGTCCACTTGATGAACCCTCAAGGTCTTCTTGAATCATAACACTTTTGTTACCTTGTTCGTTCATACCAGAGTATCTACAATCAAAAGATCTATGCCCTTCTTTGCCACATTTGAAATAATTACCATGAAAACCACCTCTAGAATAAGAATTAACTCTTTCTTGGTAAGAAATAGTAGCTCCTTCGTAAGAATATTCACTTTTTCATTTGGTCTTGCCTTTGTCATCATTTTTCCATACAAATTTTTCCTTATCTTGTACATGATTGTCAGATCTGTTAGCTTCTCTATAAGATCTACCTCTTCCTCTCTGGAATCTACCACCTCTACCTCTTTGTCTATATTCATGCTTCTTTGTCAAGATCTCTTCATCTTTCAAGGCATATTGGTATGCTTCTTCCACACTTTCCAATTTCACAAAACTTATCTCATCTTGAATTCCAGATATCAATCCATTTAGATGCCTTGTAACTTTCTCAACCTCACCATCCACATGTTTAGATTTGATGTCAAATCTATAGAATTCCTTAGTATACTCCTTCACAGTCATGTCCTTTTGTATCAAATTTTGTAACTTTATGAACAAGCTTACTTGGTAATCAACAAAAAGGAACTTCTTCTTCACCTTGTTCACCATTTTCAGCAAAGTCCTGATCTTCTCCTTTCCTCTCCTTTGTCTATCAATTTACAAATGTTGCCACCACAGTGAGGCATGACCTTTCAACCTAGTGACTAGAATTTCCACCTTTCTATTATCAGGAATGTTTTCAAACTCAAAGAACTTCTCCATATCAGAGATCCAATCCAACACAACATTGGTGTCTAATTTTCCATCATAAGGAAAAACTTCTACAACAGGCTTTGAATGTGCCCTAGACAACACTCTCAGTAATCTTTCTTTATCCCAATCTTCCTCAAGTTCTACGTTAGGGTTTGGTACCATTGCTTCATCATCACTCACATCATCAAGATGCACTCCTCTCCTCTGGGTTGTCTCCGCAACATCTAATCTAGCTGCAATTTGTCTCAACATGTCCATAATAGCAGTGTCAGTATTTCCTTTGCCTTGAACCATCTTTACAAATAGTTTCCTGGAAGATCGTAACCCTCTGCAAGTTATAGGTCAAATCCAAAGATTTGCCACCCTACAACCAAATTCAATTTAAGGTTCTACAAAATCCAATCTCCACAAGGACAAACCTCAAGCTCTGATACCAGTTGATGCAAGGAGGGATTGAACAGCTAGGGCCAAAGGCACACCTAACTATCCAACACCTTGCTAAGTAAACACAACAAAAGCAAACACATAGAGAAAAACACCAAGGAGAGAGAGAAAGTAAATACTTTTATTGGTTCATTCTATTATCAACATACATGCTCAAATATAAAGCCTTCTGGGTTATAGCATGTTGGTGCTCAAAATTGTAGCCCAAATTTTGAGCACTTGTTAAGAAAATTGAGCCCTATAAACGCTTTTAAATGCCTATGTACCTGGTTGTCCATTTGGTGCCTAAGAGGTGTTCAATGTTTCTATCACCTTTCTTTCAGTGCATTTAAGTGTTGCATGAAGAAAAACTGATATTCTGAGCTATCCCGTCAAGTCTTGTTTTAAGCAATTATCAAATCTACAATTTTACCCAGTGTCAAACAACGAAAAGAGGTTGTGTTTGTCATTAAATAACTTGCACCGACAAATTTTTTGTGACATGCCACTTTGGGAGTATCTAGTGTCCATATCCAAGAACCTATGTTTTAGATTTCGAGTCATTTCGAGTCTGTTTGACTAGGTTTTGAACCCCTCAAATTTGGTCAGTTACTGTTTTATGCTTTTGTGCAATTAGAACATAATTCTGGGAAGCCTTGTTTGACGTGCTATAACTTTTGACCAGTTGACCAAAATGCTGAAATAACTTTTGCACTGCATTGTGGACGTCAAAGACTTGTTATGTTTCAAGTTTCAGCTCATGACGAATCTATTTGATTAGTTTTCAAATGCGATTCCAAGCACAATTTCTATCTTTTTACTGGTGTCAACATTTGCAAATTTGTAAGGACCTCTATTCAGGATGTTATAACTCCTAATCCATGATAGGTGAGGTCAAATGAATTGTACCACTATGTTGTCCTCTGAAAATACTCCAAGTGTGTCAGTTTTTAAGTCTTAATGAATCCATTTGCACACTTTTCTAGGTCAATTCCATTTGCAAAAATTGCTTTTCTGTCAGTGTTTCCAGTTTGAAAAATCTAAGTAGCCCACTTTGACTGATCGCCATTTGCGTCTTGTTATTCATCATGAGCCCAAATCCCATATTCATATTGTCCTCATGATAATGAATAAGCATCCCAATTTTTGTTTCCCCATGTGCTCATCTGCCTAGTTTTTAAAGCCAAATCCGAACCCAATTTAGTATTTTCTAACTTGTTTTCTTGCAGGTAATTCTGAGAGGTCAACTTTGAAAGTGAATATCTTTTAACCTCAAACTCGTCATGAGACAAGATTTGACATGATGCAAGTATGCAAAATAGAGAATCAATGTGTCAGGTCTCAGAGCCTAATCAGAGGTTCTGGTCAGTTTTTGAGGCAAGTCAGCGAACCTCCTGACATGAAATTCACAATTTGTAGATTCTATGATAAAATGAGTTTCAAATGTTGATTCATAAATTGAGTTTGATTTCAATCAATATCAGGTGATGAATGGATTAGTTTTGCAAGTTCAGGTGTTCGAAAATGAATTTTTTTTTTAGTCGGACCCACTCTGGGGCCTAACTAATTGCATCAGACCAATAAGATATGGGGAATGAAGTTTCTTTTAGGATTATAAGAAGATTCTTGGAAAGTATAGTCTTTCATGTTATTATAGATAAGAAGACATATGCACCAATACATGCCTAGTTTTCTTTGCATCCTCTTCCTCCAGTAACTATTGAAGTGAAAGGTCTTCATCAATTTAAATGAATGACGAAAGATAACATCTCTATTTTGAATGCCATGATGAGGGACCATGAAATTCGAAGAAACTATGATCATGATAGTGTTGATGAAACAAGCCTGAGTCTCACTTTCATAGCAGTTAAACTTCAAGCACAAAATCCTAAATACTTGTCAATAATGAACCATATCCGCATATATTTCTTAGAGCTTTTCACAGACCTTCAAAAGGTGGTTTTTCTAGATGATGATGTAGTGATACAGCATGACTTGTCTCCACTGTGGGACATTGATCTCCATGGCAAGGTAAGTGGTGTCACAGAAACATGTCGAGGAGACGACTCTTGGGTTATGTCAAAAAGATTCAGAAGTTGCTTCAATTTTTCTCATCCTCTTATAACAGAAAATTTTCATCCAGAGCAATATGCATGGGCATATGGGATTAACGTCTTCAATCTAGGCAGTGGTGAAAGTGAAGAGGGCAGGAGGTGGTGTGTGTTAAGGAGCCCCACGTGCAGAGGAAATTGGCAGGGCATATTCAACGCCCTCATAACATTTGTGGAATATATTATACCTCAAGTGATAGCAATGAAAGAGGTTAAGCTCTATAATTCTCCATAGAAGCCATGGGCACATGAGCATGAACCGCACAAAGAACTTGTGGATGCAGTGAAGACAATCAAGCCAACTGCATTGATTGGCACATCAGGGGTTGGGAAAACGTTCACAAAAGAAGTAATTGAGTCTATTTCCTCTTTTAAAAAGAAACCTATTATTTTGGCTCTCTCCAATCTGACTAGCCAGTCTGAATGTACTGCAGAGGAGGCTTACACTTGGAGTGAGGGGCGTACAATCTTTGCAAATGGAAGTCCATTTGATCCTATAACACTGATTGGGAAGACTTTTACTCCTGGACAGTCAAACAATGCATACATTTTCCTTGGCTTTGGCTTAGGATTGGTCATGTCAGGTTTAATCCGTGTGCATGATTAGATGATATGGGCAGCTGCTAAGGCGTTAGTTAATCATGTCATTGAAGAGCATCTTAAACAAGGGCTTATCTGTAGGATTTGAGCAAAAGCGCACAACAAATCCACGAAGCCCAAGAAAACCTGTCACGGAGAAGAAAAAGACAAGAAGAGGCAAGGGTTTGATCTGAGAAAACTCAAAAGAAGAAAATATTATTCAACGGATCTTCATAATGAAAAATACAAAGAGATCAATCCTTATAAAGGAGATCAAAACCCGAAAAGGGTAACCTAAAGCCTAAAAAAGCTAGGTTGCACAATATAATTAATAAAATATTAATTATATGCACCTACAAGATAGCTTAAGCAAACTAGAGTAATAGGCAACTTAATTAATTAAATCAAAGTGCTTTAATTAATAAGTGCAAACAAATAATTACTCTAACACCCCCCCTTAAGCGAAGCTCAGGAGGTAAGCTAACCTAGCACAGCTATGAAAGTAGAATTGGGTCCCGACAACAAGGCCTGATCAAGTACCCAATCACAATAGAATCTCTATAAAGAGGAGAAATGGAGAAAACCACATAGGAAAACCCCTACTCCAAAAAGAGATAGCAAAGAATGTTCCAGAAGAAGGAACAAAGAGATCAGAAGAGAATCATATAAGCATGAAGAACCGCAAAACTCTGTCAAAATGCTGATCTATAGAACCTCCATGGAAATAGAAGGCACGAACCGAGTGTATCTATATGGTAGATGATCCATCTCACCGAAATGCATAGGTAGCCAACCACTACAATCACCTAGTATATAGGATCAGGTACTAAATACATAGCTCACACCAACGAACCATCAACCAAAGAAGCATAGAACAACAATATAACCTCCCCTTAAGGCAGGTGAGGTGACAGGCAGCTGAAAAGGTGGGCCAAAAAAATCTCCTACAACACAGGAACCAGACACATCGAGAGTGAGGTACAGACACCAATAAAGGCACGTGTCATCGACACTGCATGAGAAAAAAGAGAAAGAGGGCCTATAAGGGGCAAACAACTATCCCCCCCATGGCACTTTATAAAATAGTGCAAGTACAATGAATCACAATGATGAAAAGGATCCCGAAACGCAAGAGTGGCACTTTATCTCAGTGCGTTGCATAAAGATGCTTACAATGAATATAAAAAATGATCAAAAAAAACATAAGGCTGAAACAACAGAAGGTAGAGCCCAAAACAAAGCAACTGAAACAACAAAATCAATCTTCGGACTTGAAACAATCAAGATATCCACCAGAATGCTAAAACACAAAAGATTAAATAGGATGTGCCTGGAATAGAATCTGAAACAACAACCAGCATCACTGGAAAGAGCACAGAAAGAGCTTTCCAGTGATATAAAGAAGTCCAAAATCGAAGATCGGAAGCTCAAGATATGCCTCTCGGAGTGCAAAATAGAACATCTAGCTTTGACTACCAAAACAGGCAACCAAACTACATCAAAACCTAAAAACACCTATACCAGCATCTCTGTCTTAGAACCAGCTTTTCGACACATTTTTCAGATAGAAAAAATATGTCAGTATGCTCAAGTTACGGAGAAAAAACCACCAGCGCCTCCAGAATGCATGAAAAATTATTATTTTTAATAAAAAAAATAATTAAAAAAAACATTTTTAAAAATGCACCATCGTAGGGGTGGTGGCGGAGCGGCGCTGGGCAGTGGAGCCGCGGCCGCGATGGCGGGTGGGTGGAGGTCCACTTCGGCGAAGTCGCCGCAGAACCGTAGGTGGAGCCACTGGCGGAGCCGCTAAGCGTGCCGCCAGCGGTGACCGCTGCGGTAACCGCAGCGGAGCCGCTAGCGGTTAGATAACCACGGCAACAAAAACAAGCCACATATTTTTTTTAAATTTTCTGCGTCTCGGATTTTGTGCAGAGGTCGTACGGCCCTGTACGACAAAATTTTTTTTGCCTCCCAGATCAACATTGTCCAAATCGAACAAATTTTATATCAAAATGAGGGTTTTGACGTCTTCTGAATCCATCTGTGAGGTCTGTTTGGCCTCAAACTGCTCTAAAAATTAGTGACCCCCTTGTTTTCTCAAAAAAAGTCTGAAAAAATACCAAATCTGATCCGCTAAACCCTTGTTCTCCCTTTTTCTTGAAACACAGAACAAGCTATAGCAGATCTAGCTCTGATACCATGTAGGATCTGAGAAAAAGCACACAACAAATCCACGAAGCCTAAGAAAACTTGCATGCAAAAAACCTATCACGGAGAAGAAAAAAAGACAAGAAGAGGCAAGGGTTTGATCTGAAAAAACTCAGAAGAAGAAAATATTATTCAACAAATCTTCATAATGAAAAATACAAAGAGATCAATCCTTATAAAGGAGATCAAAACCCGAAAAGGGTAACCTAAAGCCTAAAAAAGCTAGGTTACACAATATAATTAATAAAATATTAATTATATGCACCTACAAGATAGCTTAAGAAAACTAGAGTAATATGCAACTTAATTAATTAAATCAAAGTGATTTAATTAATAAGTGCAAAAAAATAATTACTCTAACATTATCTACCCACCATTTCAAGATATCAGAAAGATTTTGGCTCAGATTGCTACAGGAGTTGCAAAAAAAAAAGCATATGAGCTTGGATTGGCCACACGCCTCCCACGTCCTGCAAATTTGGTGGCATATGCTGAAAGTTGCATGTGCAGTCCACTTTTGAATTGCAGGTTAAATAAGGCCGCCCATGGCTGGAGAAGGCACGTTGGATGCCATTAAGCATAATGCAGCGCATGACCTAGGCAAGAGGATGCATCCAAGTGGAGATGTTGATGATGTTAAGGGACTGCTCACGCAATGGAAATATGAGCATCTGTTCAGGTAATGTCGCAGTGCATACAGAGAATCATGGCAGTGGTTGGACATTTTGTCCCACATGCACGAGAAAATGGTTTTCAGTGAGTTTTAAAAGCATGGGTACTCAATGTTTATATTGTCTTCAAAAGCCATGTTTTCTCAAAGGGTGGCCGCTTCTTGTGCATAGAAGGGCCCCACTCATCCAACCCAGATAGTTGGACGTGGTTAAGACATAAATTTTGAACGTGTATGCATGTACAAATGCTGATGTGGAATGTGAGGAGCAAGATGCTACCACGTGGCAGATCGTGTGATCGTCGCTATCTCGCCAAGCAAAAGATGCACGAGAGTTAACATGGCGAGATAGCAATGCTGATGTGGTAGGACTAACGTGGTGGTGATGTGGAGTTCTTGACCAACCACAAGGTTCCATGGGCACAAATCTCAAGGCAAGATGATGCGGCAATTAGTTTGCAACAATGTACCAGATCGTGTCACGTGGCGGATCCAACAGATGTCGCTATATCATCAAAGGAAAGTTGCAGGGAAGATAACATGGTGACATAGCGAGAAGATGACACATGTCACTGACGCGGTGGCAAGGTGGACAAATTTGGGGATGCCATGTGGTACCTATTGTGCAGGATCGAACCAATCAGAATACGCCACGTGTCACTAGCGATCAAACAGAGTTGACCCGAAATGGAAGATAAGGATAAACAATTAAATATTTTGTTTAAATAATATTTTTGAATATCTTCTTGAATCACTCAGGTGCAGTTAAGTTTTAAATAAAGTTTGAAACTTTGATATAGTCCAAACTTTGTAAAAGTTCAAATATTTGTGAAATAATGTCATGGAGCCATGGAGCAGAGGCCTGATTTTCAAATGGCCATAACTAGGGTTATTTTTATCCAAAATAGGTGCTTCAATATACCACCAAAACTAGGAGAATCCAAATTTTCCATTTTTGAAGTTAGTTTTTGCACAGGTGCTCACCAGTTTGAGCTATAGGCCAGTTTGTGACTTTCGAGACATTGGCAACAGAACAAGCAGTTTTCACCATTGAGCACTTGAATTGGTTGGAGGGCAGATTTAAAAGCTTGTTAGGATCTAAATGTGGAGAAAATTAATTCTGAGATATTTTCTTGGCTTTTAAAGGTCATATAACTAATTTTCACCTTTCACTGTGAGTTCACCTTGGCATAAAAAAATAGTTATGATGATGGATAAAATACCTCAGATATTTCTGCCTTCTAGAGACCAAATGATGAGATTTTGATATTCAGTTGAAGAGAGAAGGTAGAGAGAGTCTTTTTGAGGGCAAAGAGAGGGGAATTCAAGTGGACAGATGTCGGATGCGGAGCAAATTCGAGACTTCCTTCTTCCTATATCTTTCTTTCTCTCTATCATTGTAGGGGTTCCAATTTTTTGTGACTGGGAGACCATTGTGGGTTGGAAATCTTTAGTCCTTCTATGAGACCACTTTGTTGGATCCAGATCTATGATTCCACCTTCATTCTTCAGCATATTTCTCTCATGTGAACAAGTGTAAAGATAATATAGATAGTTCTGAGCTGTTAGGTTGTTTCATGTTTTAATTTTATGCATCTAACTGTATAGTTTCAAGGAAATGAATACATATGAGCAATAATTTCACTAGTTTCACTTTGGTTCTTGTCTCCCATCTCAACAATCTGTAAGTCTTATGTGGCCTTGTAACAAAGATCTAAGATCCATTTGCATCCCCTTCAAGTTGTATGTTTGATGTATTTTTCTGTTGGACCAAAGGGCCAAGTAAATGCTTGATATGTTTAACAAGGTTACTAGTTACTTGAGAAGGATATCTTGTGAGAATGAGATCTGAATGAACATTGATGTCTGAATCATAAGGTGATTAGATAGATCTGATGTCTGGGTATACAAAATATGTCCTGATGTCACAGATGTATGTTTTGAATTCATGGAATTGCCCAATGGATTAGGCACTGATCAGTTGTAGGATCACTTGTTATACTTCTGCATATTTGAGATTGTGTCGTATCAACATCATTAATCAAACGTTTCCCTTTTCATGTTGAAAGTTATTCAAAGCTTAACCCTCACTTAGCTTACCAGTTTCATGAGTCGGGTCATTAGCTATTTCATGCTTATGAAATATTGGTTAAGTATAGAAGAATTAGGGGTTTCATCTACTATCCTAGATTCTGGTTATGCTCATTACATTGGTCACATAATTGGATCCTAAGAGGTTCACCCACCTAGGTGTTGCAGAGCTTGAAGTGTAGAAGGAGTGTAGCCTTATAATTGGCCCAAGTTCTTGGTAAATTGTGTCCAGTATTGGAGATAGCTGCCCATAGATGCAATTTTGCCTTGCATACTTGGTTATTCAAATTCTGTTAAATCGGGAGCCAACAAAATGGCAACTTTGCTATTCACATAAGAAAAGATCAAGAATCTATGCAGAAAGAATTTGTTACAACAACAGGGTTATGAGATGCTTTCCATTTCTCTATTGAAGTTTCATGTTCCCCAGTTTCCTTATCCGTTGACAACAAAATTTTGATTGGATTGAATAATTTGTATTATCAAAGTTACTTGAAGTTTTGATGTGTTGCTGTCAGATTTTAGAGTTGTTGTCAAGGTTCTTTCACGTTGTCAAGAGTATGAAATTCCCATGTGTTGCATAATATTTTCAAATACCAATTGTAAATTCTGGACCAGTTTGTTTTGTTTTGCAAATTGCTAAATTTTTTCTCACTAAGTGAGTGGCGACTCAAAGTCAAATCTCTGTACCATTGCTTCATGAATGTGAAGGTATTGTGAAAGAAACAATAGTCGAATAACAGATTTGAAGAATTCATTTCAAGTTATTGACAGTGGGTGAAAGAATTAGATGAGATGCAGTGCAAGTGTTACTAAATCCAGATAAGATCTAAATCTGTTGTTATTTGCAGCATTGAAGTAGTTGCAGGCATCCATAGTAAAAGGTATTTTCCATTCTCATGTGATTTTATTTGCATGAAAGTAAAGATTCACAAAAATTTCTCCATCAAATGGGACATTAAATAGGAGAATGGTGTAATGCATCTCAATATACTTTGTGAGAGGTAAATTCAGTGAAAGCATTTTCATATTTCAAAGTATGTTTGAAGTTGATTTGGTAGAAGATATTTCCAAACCTGCTGCAAGTTATGAATTCTAAAAGTGTTTAATGGTGAATGAGTCTTAGGTTTGAAGAATGTCAAGTTTCATTTCATCTAGTATGCAACCTATTAGTGAAATTTTTAGATCTATTTCTACCAAGCAGTATATGCCATTAAATTTTAATGGTATTCATGGTTTCTCGAATACTATGCCTTATAACCTCAAAAAGTATTTGCCTAAGTTTGGTGGGAACCACGAAGGGTCAGCTAACCATCATGTTCAGTTATTCAATGACTTGGTTGGTGATTTTGAAATTGCTCATGAAGACGTTCAGATGAAGTTGTTTGTTCAGACTTTAGAAAATGATGTTAGGGACTGGTTTTCGTTTTTACCAGCATGTTCAATTTCATCCTGGGATGAATTACTATCAGCCTTCATGAAGCAATTCAGGAAAAGAGTAATCATCTCTGATTATTTTGATAGGTTTTTGAAAATTCAAATTAGGAATGGTGAGTTAGTTCCTGAATTTAATATCAAATTTGCAAAGGTTTTAAATGAAATTCTTGAAAGTTACAAGCCAGACAATCAAGTGTGTTTAGTGGTTTATCTCATTTCATTTGATAAAAAGATTAGTTGCCTATTAAGAGATAAGGAACCTAAGACTTTGCATCAAGCATTCGTGATGGCAATATAGATTGAAAACAATATAAAATATGGCTTAACCCGAAGTCACTTCTCTAGGAATGTTTGCCGGCAAGATGAGGTGCAAAGCACAAACCAATGTCATAAAGAGTATTTAATTTCAGATCAACAAAAAAGTACCCCTACTGTTGCAAAAAATCTTGTTGAATTTTCAAAATTAAACAAATGTGTAGATGAGGTTTCTTTGTTGCAAAGAAGAAATGATTCCATTCATGCTAAATTGAATGCACATGTTTATGGTATTACAATAGCAAATGATAGAGTTGATTCACTTGATGAGTTATGCATGCAAGATATAAGTTCAGTAATTCATTCTCCCATTGATGATTTGCATTATGTTGAAAACATAATGAATTGGGAAGAGGAAAGGTATTCATCTCAGTATGAGGATGAAGAAGCTGGAAGTGATGTATCAAGTGATGAAGTTGAAGTTGCTGATCTGACATATTGTGAAGAAGCATCATGTGAAGACAATGACCGGAATCATTTTTCAAGTCAAGAAGAGGACAGTGATAGTATATCTTTGTCTTCATGTGAATCAAATGAAAATTGGGAAGAAGAAAGCAATGACGGAAGTTGTAACTCTTATGCTAGTAGAGGTATGAGTTCTTTTCTTAAATCTGAAAGTGAATTTCTAGTTCAGAATTGTGCAAATCAGTTTGAGGTTGAAAGTTATCAAGAAGAGTTGTCTACATAATATGAGGATAAAAGGATTATTTATAATGAAGAATTGATTAGTTGTGTTGACGAATGTCTTGAGGATACATGTAGTGATAATCAGTGGATAGATGATTCTAAGGCTAATGCTTCTGCACCTATTGGTGATGATTCTGATTTTTCTTCACATGCTAAAAGTTTCCGTGAAGATCAAATGGGTGGTGAATTTAAAGTGTATACTAATGCTTTCTATGATGAAGATTGTGATGACGATCAACCCATTTTTTGTCAAGATGTTCAAAAGGGATCATTACATGGAATTTTCAACCCACTGTTTGAAGAGCACATGGAAGTTTCAGATTTAGTTCAGAATGAGTTTAATGATGATACCTTGTCTTACTGTTGTAAGAGATCGGAATGTTCTTCTTTCGAGCTTGATAGTGAAATTGATGATTGTGTTGCATCTGATGAGATAGATGACAAGGTGTTTGATGAAGTTGTTTTTGAAAATCAGTATGCACCTTGCAATGAGTTTTATGATGAACTCTCTGATGTAAAGACTAATCTGTTTGTTGATTGTGAAGAACCATTTGAAGATTATGGATTAGTTTCAGATTTTGATATGGATGATATATGTGAGTACCAGTCAGGTTGTTCATTTGATTTCTATTCGGTTATGCAAAAGGATACACATTTTGAAGGTATGTGTGATCCCTTTCCCCAAGTTGAATATGAAGCTTTCATATTCGAGAATGACAGTATGCATGAATCATTAAATGAAGAGGATTTTTAGTTTCAGTCTGATATTTTTTAGCATGCTGATCAGAACTTTCATGATGAGCAAGTGGTTGAAGATGAAGTAAGTTTCTATATGCATTGTGAAAGTCAAGATTTATATTTTGTTTTGCCAAGTGATTCGTTTTATGATGTGTATCTGATTGGTGAAATTGATATGAGAAGTAATTTTAGTTTACCTCATGAGGAAAGGAATGAAAATCAGGTATATGACAGAGGTAAACAATTTTGCTAAATTTTGGTGGCTCGGGGTCATCATGTGTATATAGTAGTTTTAGTTGTTTCCCTACTTTCAATAAAGTTGTTCGAGAGAAGTTTTTGTTGTTTCGAGAATGGTCTACTTCCCCCAGAGATCTAAATCCTTGTCATGCCCACAAGGGGCATGCATCCCCAGACAAAGCCACTGTTGGTGCTCAAAATTGTAGCCCAAATTTTGAGCACTTGTTAAGAAAAGTGAGCCCTATAAACACTTTTAAATGCCTATGTATCCAGTTGTCCATTTGGTGCCTAAGATGTGTTCAATGTTTCTAACACCTTTCTTTCAGTGTGTTTGAGTGTAGGAGTGTAGCCTTATAGTTGGCCCAAGTTCTTGGTAAATTGTGTCCAGTATTGGAGATAGCTGCCCATAGATGCAATTTTGCCTTGCATACTTGGTTATTCAAATTCTATTAAATCAGGAACCAACACGACCAGATAAAAAATATAGCTTGAAGATCCACAATCTAGCTTCAAAATCGCTTTTCCAGAAACACTTTCTCTTAACTCTCTAAGTTCTACCTAACCCAAACCAAATTCCCCTACTTATACTTGCCAAAATGGCTTATAGAAGATTCTAGATAATTACATAATAGAAAGGTTGACCTTAAAATAGTCTACACACATCCCAAGACTAGATCCTACTGTTAAATTAACGATCCAAATTAAATACATAAGTCAGCTCAAACTAAGAATCAATAACACACAAACTCGGTCAAAGAGGGAACTAAGCATCAACAAATATAAGATTCATTTGACATATGAAAGAAAACTTGATTAACACTGTAACAATGCAGTTAACACTGGAATTGGGTTAACACTACAAACTTGGTTAACACTAAACTCGATTAACATCGAACTTGGTTAACATTGCAAACTTGGTTGATATTGAACTTGCTTAACACTGCAAACTTGGTGATAACTGCCAGAATGAACAAAATGAGCAGGATTACAAGGCAACCCAGGATGCTCCTGCATCAATTGTTCAATGTTATATCTGCAAGTATGCGAAATTCATTGCTTTATGGAGAATATAGTTTATGTAGCAAAGAAGGATATTTCTACTTTTATTGATGTCCTTTCTATCATACATACATACATACATACATACATACATATATGCATATATATACATATATACATACATACATACATACATACATATATGGACATATATATAAACATATATGTGTATGTATATATATATATGTTTATGCATATACATATATACATACACATATATACATACATATACACACACACATACACTTACTCACACGCACATGAACACACATATCATTGGAAAGGTCATGACTATGTAGGGTCATCATGACCCTTACGTAGTATGAGTCATGTAAGGTCATGGCCTTATGTAGTTAGGACTCTTGGAAATAATTTTGTTAGCAATAACAAGTTCACAATCTGTAGTATTTTATAAGGCATGATCATTAGACAAGGCAATATCATGATCTATAATGACTTCATAATACAAGGCCCGATTGGGCGTGGCCAAAATCATTATGTGCAATCAAGTCTATGTGCATACTAGTAAATCAATTAAACCATTCAATATGATCATCTAATAAATGATTATCTAAATTGAGCAATCTCGTCACATATGAGTGCTAACATCAACATAGAGATGCTTATGAACAAGTATATCCTAGAGGGATATATGTTATATGATTTCTGGCACATTTTGTTGCAATAACTAAATATATGTATTAGATAACAACCTTGATCTCAAGAACAACAACGTAGTCTCAATCATGACAAGTATCATGATCTTCGACAAACTCTGGGACATCAACTTAATGTAGTCTATCATGATATGTTAGTTATCATTATCTCCAACACATTCCAAGACAACAATTCAATGTAGTCTATCATGATAATAGATCAAGAACACAAGAGCAACAAATTTAGTATCATGATTTCTGACACACTCTGGGAGAACAACTTAATGTAGTTTATCATGATAATCGGTCAAGCTATTAGTAAGATCATCACCTTACGATAGTGACCTTACAAATATATCAAATGAAAGATTCTCACCTTTCATGACATAATCCACATATGCAACATTGTAACTCTTTTCACATTTAAAATATAATTGAATATATATATAAACATGATTGAGAATCGTACAATTACATATTAGTCAAACCAAGTTTACCTCTAAAGTACTCCACTTTCATCTTTGCAGGAGGTTTGGTAAAATATGTCAACATTTTGCTCTGTCAGTGTTGATATATAACAACTTGACGGCATTCCTCTCTACCATATCTCTAATGTAATGGTAGGAAATTTCTATGTGCTTGGATATGTTATGAAAAAAATGGATTTACTGATAGTTTAATGTAGTTTTGATTATCACAAAGTATAATTGTGGGATTCAAGGACTTCCCAAATAATCCAACTAGAAACGTCCTTAACCATTGTGCTTCTCAAGCTCCCAAAGAGGTGACTATGTACTCACCTTCTATGGAACTCTAAGCAACTACAAATTGCTTCTTGTTAAACCAAGATATCATAGCAGATCCAAGGCTGAAACTATTGGAATTAACAAGTGGGAAGATTTGCTTCTGAGAGTGGGGTCGGGGTGGGGGGGTGAATCAGAAGTAAACAACTTTAACCATTTAAAATCTTTAGTTGATATTATTCTCCTACATCTAATCCATCTAATAAACATGAAAGTAAAAGACATGCATGAAAATAGATAACACATAAATTTGGTAACCCAAAAACCCTTCAAAATGAGAAGGTAAAATTGGGGTGGGGATGACACCCACAAAATATCACTGCAAAAATGTGTAATTGTTTCAAGGTTACAATGTTTGACCACTTCCAATGGTTTGCCCTATGAAAGGCATGTCCTGTTAAAGACTTTACACCTTGTTAAAAGTGACCTGGTTAAAGGATTTCACTACCCTACTAAAAGTAGGTCTGGTTAAAGGACTTTAGTACATTCACTTGGAATGTCACCCTATTAAAGGATTTACAAATGGCTGCTAAGCTAACCTAAGTCCATAGGATTTCCATTTCTAATACAATTGCTAGAAAGTGTTAGAAGATTTTGACCTAATAACTTGCAATCCTCAATTGCTAATTACATATCCTTGTTCTACTCTGACTGATCTGATCCTTGCTTGAACTGATATGTCACTCTTCGAGGTTCTTTTACTCTGTTCTTGATCAACTGGAGTCTACTATGATGCATTGTTCTTCACTAAGTCTTTTTACCCTTCTACACTTCGCTATAATTCACCCATACACTTCTCTCTCACACATTTTCTCTCTTTGCATAATGAGGCTTCATCCTCCTTTTAAAGATTTCAAAGACTTAGGATTAGGTATGAATCTACGGTCAATATTAAATCTTCATTTCCCACATATTTCTTGCACTTTTCCCATTGGTTGCATGCCTTCTCCATTTTTATTATTAGTTGCATGATGATTACATAGGTAATGCAAAAGATTTGATCTTATCTTCAAGATCCTTCGAGATTCATCCTATGTCGGCTCCAAAAATAGTTTACATTTGAGTTAGTGAAGGCACAAACTCATATGTTGATTCTGTGTTACTCAGTGCTTACTAGTTGCTGATGCTCGACACATATAGGAAAAATGGCTCACTCGGCTCCTGTAGTAATTCTGTTTCACTTGGCATCTCTAGTGACTCGACATCTATACTTTTCTCAGCACTTGAACTTCACTCGACACCTAAAGATTGCTCGGCACTTGAAGTTCACTCAACACCTATTGAATTCTCTAGCTTGGCATACATTATAGCTTGGTTTATGTATTATACTCAGCATTATCTTGAGAATTTAGTTAAGTGTGTTGACACTCAAATGTCAAAACCAATCTAAGACTAACAATCTCCCCCTTTGACATGAGTTGCAAAAACACTTAACTAAATATTATGAATCTAATCTTTATGAGTATACTACATGTTCTCAAAATTTTGTAACTCCCTTTGAGCTTATGTGCCATTTCCATTTCTATAACCAAAATTCTTGTGTTGAACGTGTCCCATGCTGATGTATTTGATACTCTTTGCCTTGTTTGTACTTTGTATTTGTCTGTACCCTATTTCTGCTTCATGTACTCTGTATCTGTTTCCCTTTCACATCTTGTAGTTTTGCATCCTTGTTGGTTTTTATTACTTCCTCAAAATTTGAATGCGAATATCTCCCCCTTTGGATATTCTTTATTTTTGGATATTCTTTATTAAGAATGTATTATCTCCCATTCTTATTCACATCTCCCCCAAAACATTATATCTCCCCCTTTCTATTTACACACTATATCTCCCCCTTTTTGACACATATGTCAAAGGGTCCTAAGGATGAATAGAATACTTTGCCAAAAATGTTTTATTTACCTCCATAATCATCCTGAAAGAAGCATCCCAATTGTTCAATGCTATTTCCAATGATTTGTGCTGGATGGTTCTCTCTGCTGCAAGATGAACAAGACCTTCTAAAGTAGAAAGATTAGGATCTTTCTTTAGAAAATTTGTTCCATAGGCTTGTTCCTTATGGAGTACTTCCAAATGTGGGGTAATGAAAGATTGAATCTGCATCAATTTGGCCTTGATATTGGCCTCTTCTATTGTCAATACAACAACTCTTTCTATGTGTGAAGTGTAGCCGCAAAATGCTTCTCACTCTGAGCTAGATCTTTGGGTAGTTGAGTGCTAGAAATCTTGAGATTTTGTTCCAAGCTCAGTATCATTTGGCTAGTTTCTTGTCTGAAATAAGATGAATCACACAACTTGGTGTACAATAAGAATACATTCTCAAGTACTTTCTTCACCTTTTCTATCTTCTTAGATAATTCTACTTGGGAAAGTGTTATTTCACTTGATATTTTCTCATTCACTTTCATCTGAAATTTCTTTTCTGACCATTCTAATAATTTAATATTAGTGTCAAGGTCCTCATTCTGTACCTAGTCCACTATGTTGGACAACTGCTCCATGATGGGTTGGGTTTCATCACGTACTTGCAGGCTAAAAGCATCAAGAAATATGTCTTTAATTTCCACCAGTGCTTTCTTCTGTCTATACTCATTTTTGAGTATCTCTTGTCTCTTTCTTCTCTCAAGTGCCTCTTGCACTTCATTTATTTGTGCTAACTTCATAGTCCTTGAGTCATAACTAGGTATGACTATTTCTTCATCAATTACAAGATCTCCATAGTGAAGTACCCTTGCAATCTTGGTGGAGCTTGAGCCTAGTGCTGAAATATGCAATGGTATTGCATCAATGCTCGGCTCCTTAGTAGGGGTCCCTAAGGTAGGCAATTTCACCAATGTTTGTATTGCCTACTGCTCCTTAGGGGTTTTCTCCTCTTCTTTCTCCTCTTCTCTACTGCCTTGGTCAATAATAATGATTTGAGGAGGCGCACCTTGACTTTGTGCAGTAGGAACATCTTGTCCTGTTTGTTCCTTTGCTAGCTCCTTGATAGTTGTTGTGGCTGTAACTATACTATCAACCTTAGCAATTTTGTCTTGTTCTTCTTGCTCTTTGGGTTGACCTGCTATAACTGTGGGAGGTTGTATAGATGGTACTTGAATGTTTTATTTCTCCCTTTTTATCTTTGCTACAGCCTTCTGCAATTCATCCACACGCAACAAAACTAGATTTTTACAAAGTTGTGATTGCAGTGTAGTTTGGTGAAGGATCTTTTTGAGATCATTTTTAGTTAGAGGGTTGATGTTCTAACCTGAAGTGTCAGGAACATCCTTAATAATTATTATTTCTACAGGTGTTGTATGTGGAGCACTTGGTGGTGGTAGTTGGGTGTCTTGGACACTCTGTTCAATCTACTACTCTTCAACTATTGCCTCTTCACCATGTGTCTTCTCCACTGTCTCTTTTTCTTTCTCTCTTTCTTCCTCATTCTCATTCTCTTCTTCTTCTCCATCATTTCTACCCTCAAATAGGTCTTCCTATCCTTCCTTCACAGTTGTCAAATCATTTATTAATTTCCACATTTGTTTGAACTTTTGGACATCTTCTATTTGGTTTTACAAAATTTTGAAGGCTCTATATTTAGGTGCAAACTTGCTCCCATGCTTCTTGCTAGCCTTTTTTATTTGACCTTTTGTTAGGTCTAGCATTACATGAGCCAATGTAGACTCCCTTATTTCTTTCTCCATTTTGAGACAGTAATGCCATTTATTCTCAACTAATGAGCTTAGTTCTTTAGGCATTAAATAATCTAGTTCAAGTGGGGTGCTCTTGAACTTGGCCATCATAATGTAGATGGACTCTTCCACTATGTTTTGTTGTTCTTTTGACAACTTATTGGAATCTATGGTCTTTAGACTAGTTAAATCAACATTGTCTCTATTATTATTACAAATGCTTTCCAATTTAGATGTAGTAGAGTGACTTACCAATCTGAATTGATCTTCATCAGACTCTGTCCTTTGTTCGTCTGATTCTAGAGGTGCAACATACTTTCTTCTTCTCTTCTTCTTTACAGGTCCTCCTTATTCTGTTGCCTTTTATTTCTCCTATTCTTTTTCTATTTGAGGTGTAGCCCTAGTATCAGCCCTTGTAGTTGGCTTGGCTGGGCTTGGCTTAGTTGGTTTCTTCTTTCCCTTTGGTTGTGCAGCTGGCTGTTTTTGAGTTTTTCTTTTCTTTGTCTTAGCCTTGGGTGCTTCTTGCTTGGCACCTTCCTCCTCTTCAACATCCTCTCCCATACCATGGGTTAAGGCAAGTGGCCCCTAATCTTGTTCTTCTTCATCATCCTCGACATCTTCACCTTCTTATTCTGCTTCTTCTGTAGTGCCTTCCCCAAATTTAGCTTTTAGCTTCTTAACAAACTTATCCTTCTTTTTCAGAGTGGAGGGAGTCTTTAAGTCCATATCCACTTTTGATCTCACCACATCATAACTCCCAAAATGTGGTGCATCCTTGTCTATTTCCTCTGCCAATAATGTAGTTATTGTTGCTAATGCTTCATCTATGTCAATTTCATAACCAAGAGGTCTTAACCATCTCACTCTTGGTATGGCAGCTTGAATGTATGTATAATCAATATCTACAAGAAAATATACATCATTTACATGTTTCTCCACTAATGACATTGGAATCCTTAGCCTTTGCTTCATTGTCTTTTTAAAGTCCTCAAAATAACTAGTCATTAAGGTCTCAAAATTAGCCCCCATCTGCTCTATGTATTCATTGACTTGAGCAATAATAGACCTATTAGTTTTCCATGCCACTTTACTAAAAGAAGGAAATTAATTCTGAACATAAAAGAATATACATATCAAAATAACACCAAATTTACATTGGGCTCCCTTGGTTCTTCTAATTGCTGCTAGATTCTCATTAATCTGTTGCAGCTGTAGTTTTGCAAGATCATTGGTATGATCTTTCTTCACCAATTTGTAGCCTACATCCATTGCAATGCAAGGCACACTGTTGAGTCTACTGGATTGGTATAATTTGTGTGCTATATAACCCTAACAACAAAATAAACAAGAGGGTCTTGGATGGTATCAATTATCATCCCTCTCTTATTCCACTTTGCACCAGTATTCTTCTCAATTGCCTCCTTAGAATCACTCATAAGGGTCTTTGGCCGATCTAAGGTTGGGTACCCTATCACTCTATGAATAATTCTTTTTGTGAATTTCATAGGGCCATCCTCCAACCATAAGCTTCCATCATGCATTCTACTCAGCACTAGCCTAATCCATTCTGCCTTGAACACTGTGGGGAATTCTAGGGCACGCGTTAAACCCTTGTTTTCAATGATTTTATACTCTTCTTTCAACACTCCATTCTCACACAATTTCTCATATGCCTCCCTCCTCTCCATGTCACCTATGGCTCCAATCTTGCAATTATAGCATTTTCTAACATCTTGAACCATTACAACCTTAGGGGGTATGATGGATAGGGCTCCAGTTGGGTCATTCTTATATGTAACCTTTGGTATTGGATGGAAATTAAGTTGTTTGACCTCATTGGACATTAGCTGGACTTCAAAGGGTTCCTTCTCCTGAGTTTTCCTAGAGCTAGAAGCCATTTTCACAATTCTAGGGTTTTAACATGAAGAAAATAGAAAACTACATAACTCGGCACAGACGTAAATACCTCAGGATCAATGAAATCGTGTTGGAATGTTGTTGAATTATGCTTAATCACTAGAATCTATGTTTTAAACTCGCTCTGCACTCTTTCTTGTCTTTGTTCATCGTTCACGATGAAGAAAAATGATTGAAAATATGATAATATACCCTACTTTCATCGCATTTAATGCTTAGTGTGTTTACAGCTGTCCACTCGACTTTTGAAGGATTTCTGTATTACTCAGCATCCATTGTCTTTCCACCACTCGACTTTCATAGGAATATTCTTTACTCGGCTTCAACTAGATTTTCCTCTTTACTTGGCTTCCTCTACCAACTCAACATGTACTAGATTTTTACTCGGCATTTAAGGGCGACTTGGCAACACATGTGAAATCTTGAAAATTTAACTTTGCATCTTTGATCATGCTGATCTCATCTTTTCAGTTCTTGCTTGTTTAGGAACTAATGTGTGATAAAGCTTTGTAAATCAGTCCCTCATTTATTTTTATTTTTGCTTAGTTTGATGAAGTGTGATCACTTGACTGTTAGGTGAAGTGATCCCTTCATTTGATGTGCTACACCCATCTTTCTTCTTCCATGTCTTATTCATTTCTCCTTTGATGTGTTCAACATCTACCTTCTCTTTTCCTTTGTTATTCTTTGACTTGGGTGCCTTTGACTTTGTTGGATAATTCCTGCTGATATGACCAGTCTTCAAGCAACTAAAACATGTGGTTTGACTCAACCATCTACTGTAGTTCCCTTTGAAATGTGTTCTTATGAATTTTCAAGAATGTGTCCATATTCCTGACAATAATGACAGCTATACCTAGTGTTGTAGTCCCAATTGTAGTGATGTCTATGGTTGTTTCCCCTTGCTGGCTGATTTTGTGTCCACATAGGCTTTGATCTGCACTCAAAAGCTCTATGTCCATACTTCTTGCAATTGTAATAGTGACCTTCAAATCTTGGTGTCCTAATAGTCCTAGTCCTGCAGCTATGTGCTTGAGGTCCTTACTTTTTGCACTTGTGACAATTACCTGCATTCTTAGGCTTGTTATGTTGATGGGCATTCTTGCTCCTACACATATTAGAGGCATGTCCCTTTTTACCATAGAAATGACAAGTAGGTTTAGTGTTCTTACCTTTGTTACTCCTTTCTTCTGCAATCTTGGATGACTCTCCTTGTTCAGTGCTGGTGTAACCAAGTCCTGAAGTATCATTCCTAGCCCTTGGTGATTTCAGTAGCTACTCAAAGTACTTCACGACCTCATTGGGTTTGTTGAAGCTCTTTGCAATCTCTTTCTCTCTCTTTAGGTCATTTTGTAATTGTTCATTTTGCATCTTCAGTGTAGTGATCTCAATGTCTTTGACATTTAGTTCATGATGTGTATTCATCATCTGGCTCAGGGTGTCTAGCTGCATATTTGAAATTCTTGCAAGCTAAATTGATTTCTCTTCTAGTTTGTTGGCAAGGTTTCTTGTCTTCTTCTAGCATAGCCTTGTCTTTAATGGCTCTTTTCTTCTGTTCAATTACTTCACAAAGCATTATGGTTTGTGATTCTTGTTCAAGCTTAAGTGTTCTAATTTATTTTGCTTGAGCTCTATTCTTCTCCATCAAGTTTGCTATTATTGCATCAAACTCTTTAGAATCTCCATTTGAAAACATATTTGAGGTGTTAATCTCCTTGTACTGTGCGTCATTCTCAACTATGGCAATCTCTCTTCTTCTCTTTAAGGATTTTCTCAGTTCCTCTCTAGCTTCTTCTAGTGCATGTAAAGCAAGTTGTATATCAATTGCTTGATTCTCTATGATCTTCCCAAGTTTGTAGACTTACATTTCTAGATCTTTTCTCCAAGTTGTAAGGCTCCTCCTTGTGAGAACTTGGCTCTGATACTAATTGTTGGAATTAACAAGTGGGAATATTTGCTTTTGAGTGGGCGGGGGGGTGAATCAAAAGTAAACAACTTTAACCATTTAAAATCTTTAGCTGATATCATTCTCCTGCATCTCATTCATCTAACAAAACATGAAAGTAAAAGACATGCATGAAAATAGATAACACATAAATTTGGTAACCAAGAAACCCTTCAAAATGAGAAGGTAAAACTGGGGTGGGGATGACACCCACAAAATATCACTGCAGCAATGTGTAACTGTTTCAAGGTTACAATGTTTGACCACTTCCAATGGTCTGCCCTATGAAAGGCATGTCCTATTACAGACTTTACACCTTGTTAAAAGTGACCTGGTTAAAGGATTTCACTACCCTTCTAAAAGTAGGCCTAGTTAAAGGACTTTAGTACATTCACTTGGAATGTCACCTTGTTAAAGGATTTAAAAATGGCTACTAAGCCAAACTAAGTCCATAGGATTTCCATATCTAATACAATTGCTAGAAAGTGTTAGAAGATTTTGACCTAATAACTTGCAATCCTCAATTGCTAATTACATATCCTTGTTCTACTCTGACTGATATGATCCTTGCTTGATCTGATATGTCACTCTTTGAGGTTCTTTTACTCTGTTCTTGATCAACTGGATTCTGCTATGCTGCTCTGTTCTTCACTAAGTCTTTTTACCCTTCTGCACTTCACTATAATTCACCCATACACTTCTCTCTCACACATTTTCTCTCTATGCATAATGGGGCTTCGTCCTCCTTTTAAAGATTTCAAAGACTTAGGGTTAGGTATGAATCTACGATCAATATTAAATCTTCATTTCTCACTTTTTTCTTGCACTTTTCCTATTGGTTGCATGCCTTCTCCATTTTTCTTATTGGTTGCATGATGATTACATAGGTAATGCAAAAGATTTGATCTTATCTTCAAGATCCTTCGAGATTCATCCTATGTCAGCTCCAAAAATGGTTTACATCTAAGTTAGTGAAGGCACAAACTCATATGTTGATTATGTGTTACTCGGCACTTATTAGTGGTTGATGCTCAACACATATAGGAAAACTAACTCATTCGGCTCCTGTAGTAATTTTGTTTCACTCGGCATCTATACTTTTCTCGGCACTTGAACTTTGCTTGGCACCTAAAGATTGCTCAGCACCTAAAGTTCACTCAGCACCTATTGAATTCTTTAGCTTAGCATACACTATAGCTCGGCTTCTGTATTATACTCGACATCATCTTGAGAATTTGGTTAAGTGTGTTGACAGTCAAATGTCAAAACCAATCTAAGACTAACAGAAACAACATCCTGTAGTACTTTTGTGATCAATGGAATAGTCAACCCAATCTGAATATGAATACCCTTGAAGTTGAATTTCAACATTGTCATATATTAGACCAAGGCCAATGGTTCCACATAGATATCTCAAACTATGTTTGGCTACCATAAGGTGATTTTTCGTAGATTCACACATGAACTGACTCAATGTATTTGTTCAATAACATATATTAGGGTGAGTATTCACCAAGTACATTAGGGATCCAATTATCTGTCTATAGTATGTTGGGTCTATAGGTTTGTATTCAAATGCATCCCTTTTAAGCTTATGAAGATTTATCTCCATCAACGTGGATAATGGTTTTCAACCCATCATCCCAAATTTGGTCAAGATGTCAATAGTATATTTTCCTTGATTTTGGAAAATGTAGTTCTCCTTTTACCATTCTTCTAGACCTAGAAAATAGTGCAAAAGACCAAGATCTTTCATATCAAATTTAGACGCAAGATCATGTTTGCATATTATGATGAGATGATCTTCCACTATTATTAGTAAGTCATCAACATAGAGAACAAGTATTAACATGTTACCATATGATATTTTGAAATATATATTAGGATATGCTTCATTTTTGGAGTGGCCTAGTTTGGTAATGTAACTATCCATTATTTCATACCATGCCCTAAGGGCTTGTTTAAGACCGTAGAGAGCTTTCTTTTAGTTTACACATATAGGAGTTTATTCCATGAGTGGCAAAGCCTTCTAGTTGTTCTAAATATAATATAAAAAAGTGGTCTTTACATCTATTTGATGTATCTTTCATCATTTGGATCTTGCAATGGCAATGATGGTCCTTACAAAGGTATATTGAGCTACATGAGCAAATGTCTCTTAATAGTCAATTCCAACCTTTTGAGAAAAAACCCTAGCAATGAATCTAACTTTACGTTTTTCAATACTACCATTTGGTGCATGTTTAATTTTGAATAGCCATTTTGAGGAGACAATTGATTTGTCCTTAGGTCTAGGTACAATATTGCATACATCATTTTTTAATATAGATTGGTATTCCTCAATTGTCACATCTTTCCAAACTTGACATGGTAAACTCTCTTTGACATTTGATGGTTCAGATTTGATGAGTTTGGATATAAGCGCAACATAGCATGAATGACTTCTTGTCTTCTTACTTTCTCTAAAGATTTCATCAGGTGTTACATTATTTTCTTCAATCATCTTCCTTGCCCATGGTGGCATTTTTTGGTAGAGATTTCAACAATTTCAGTATTAGATGATAAGGGTTTATGATCTTTTGAACAATTCTCCCTCTAAGTCTCGTCTGTAGGGTTATCATCTATTTTTGTAGTTGGTTCCTCGTTTGATTCTTTGATGACTTTAGACAGTTTATATGCAACAATCTTCTTCAAATTTAACATCTCTATTGATTTCAATAGTTATTTGTCCTAGAATATAAACTCTGTAACCTTTAGAGGATTCACTATACCCAACAAATATGTCTTTCTTCATAGAGGGTTCTAGTTGTACCTCTTTTCTTTAGGGACATGAATATACACATGAAAACCAAAAATTCTCAAGCGACTTAAATTTGGTTTGTTTCCTGTAAAGGCTTTTCAAGAATTAGATTTTCTAAGATTGAATGAGGACATCTATTTTGGATGTATATTGTCATATTTGAGGCTTCATCCTAGAATGAGATGTGGAGATTTTGATCATGTGTCATGGCTTTAGCTTCCTTTCTACTGCTCCATTCTGTTGTGGATTATAAGGTATTGTATACTCCCTCTTAATCCCAACATAAGTACGTAATTCGTTAAAGTATTCAAAAATGTGTTCAGCCCTATTATCAGATCTTAGAGTCTTGATTTTCCACTAAAATCTTAAATTCTTTGGATTTTAAATAGTACTTCATTTGATTCTTTTAGTTTTAGAAAATAAATCCAAGTTTTCTTAGAGTAATCATCAACAAAAATCGCATAATACAGAAATACCCCTATTGAGGGTATTGACATTGGACCACACAAATCAATGTTGATAAGTTCTAGTACAATTTTTTATTTATGTTCATTATGTGAAAAAAGATCCTTTGGAGTTCTTTCCTAAGGCACATCATTTGCAGGTTCCAATATGATCATATTTTTGATGAAGTAATCTTGTTACAATTTTTTCTATAGAGGGTAAGGCACGAAAAATGGAGGCAACCTAAACTTCTATGTCAAATTTCATTAGAATTGGAAACTTCATGATTTTGAACATTACAGAGTTTATATAAATTTCCATCTCTAAACCTTATAGAGATTGCAATTTTTATGTTGGATTTTTTAGGCCAAGATAGAACTTTATCTTCTTGAAAGGTGACATGATATCCTTGATCTGCCAGTCAGAAATGGAGACAAGATTTCTTTTGATGCCAAGTACAAATAGAACATCTTTTAATTGCATGGTAACTCCGGTTTTAAATTGAGTGGAGTAGGCCCCAATTCCTTTCAGTGGATATGTGGAATCATCCCTTAGAGTGACCTCTTCAGTTAAATGTCCATCAAAAGTTTCCAACTAGTCTCTGAATTCAATTATGTGTCATAATACCCCATTATCAATTATCCAAGTATTCTTGTTTGAGTTAAATTCATTTGACAACACTGAGAAGAATAGTGGATTTTTCACTTCCTTGACTTCAGCAATAGAGGCTTGAGCTTTCTTCTCTTCCAGGCAATACTTGTGAGTGTGTCCACACTTATCACACTTATAGCATTGTACTTTAGACAAATCTCTATTTTTGTAGGTTTGATTATTCTTCCCTCTTTTCTATTTGAAGTTTCTTTTCTTTCCTTTATTGTTTTTGTTAGCATGTAGGGCTTGTATTTCTCCCTCTTTATTTGGATTGATCCCTCTCATAATTAGTCTTGATTCTTTTTTAGGGTTGTCATTTTTAAGTTGATCATTTTTTGGTAGAGTAGGTCGTGCACTAATATCTTGAATAAAAGATTCTCAAGTAGTTGGTAATCCTTTAAGGGCTATTAGCGATAATTCCCGATCATCTACATTATTTCCAATGGTTGAAAGTTGATCTTTATATACAAAAGTTGTTATTTTAAGGTAAGCAATCTGATCTTTATATACTGATTCTCCTTTACTCATCTTGATATACAGAAGTTGTTATAATAATGTAAGCAACATGTTTCTATCATTGATCTCATAAGTATTTTGAATAGTCATGAGCATATCATAAGCAATTTTTAATTTTGATATTGTAAGAAGGATAGGATCCTTAACAACATCAATAATAATTTTCATGGCCTTTTTATTATGTCTTTTCCAAATTGTTTTATCTAGATCATTATCAGGGATCGATATATTTTCTTCTATATATTATTCTAGTTCAAGTTCTCGTAGTATTACCATAATTCAAATTTTCCATGATACAGAATTTGATGTTCCTTCAAGTATGTCCTCGAGTTTGACAAAGTTCACTATGATTGCTCTTTTGAATGAATGTAAGTCTGAAATTTTAATTTTAATTTCACTGTCTTTATTTGATCTCTATTAGTTAGGCTCTAATACCATGTTAGGAATTTAAAATTAGAGATAGAGATAAAAAAAGATTTCAATTCAATTTATTTTTAGACAAAAATGACTTAGAATATGTAGACCAGAGACAATCCTTTTACTGACTAATTAACATTGCAACTAATGAACAAAAATTTGAATGCTCAAAATTACATTTGTTTGTCTCAAGTATCTATAGTAATATTGTTCAATGTTGTATCTATAGGTATGAGGAATTCGCTTCTCTATGGAGAAAATAGTCTATGTAACAGAGAAGGATTGATGTCCTATCTGCCACGATAACATAACATATACATATCATTGGAAAGGTCGTGACTACATAGGTTCATGACCCTTATGTAGTATGAGCCATGTAAGGTCATGACTCTTTGAAACAATTTAGTTAGCACTAACAAGTGCTCGATCTAGATTATTATACAAGGCCCAATCATTATACAAGGTATTATCATGATCTACGATGACTTCATAATATAAGGCCCGATCAGGCATGACCAATTATGATGTGCAATCAAGTTCATGTAGAGTCATAAACCAATTAAACCATTCAATGTGTAACAAAGAACAAAATCAAAATGTAATATTATGTGTGTGTGTGTGTGTGTGTGTGTGTGTGTGTGTGTGTGTGTGTGTGTGTGTGTGTGTGTGTGTGTGTGTGTGTGTGTGTGTGTGTGTGTGTGTGTGTGTGTACATATACATACATATACATGCACATATATGTATACATATACAAAAATACATGTACATACACACACACACACACACACACACACACACACACACACACACACACACACACACACACGTGTGTGTGTGTGTACTGAGAGCATCAATCTAACTAAAGTTATAACTCTAACACAAACTCCAAAAGCCATCCAATATATTACTCAAAAAAATTTACAATATACTTACAGAGACAACTTTTCTTAGGGAGTATTAACAACCAAAGACCTAGAAGTAATCAAATAGGTAAAAGACTCTTACACACCTTGAATCTCATCCACCTAATATATAAGATATACAATACATGAAAATCTCAAATAATATTACAAATTATTGGGCTAAAAAATCACACCAACACATGTAACTCTCTTTTGTAGCTCATTTATATGTTTAACATGATTTTACATTTCCTATTTTAGGAGACCCAATTTTCAAAAGTCATTACTTGTGAACTGGGTGTTTGATTGATGAATTGTTTGAAGCATCATTAAATTCACAATATGCTCTATCACCTTGTAACCCATGATACTGACTACAAACATTTTAGGCCATTCTAGAGCCTTTGATACCTTCAAAATTGAATGTATAAATTTGTTTTGATAGCTTCAAAAGTAATTTTTTTATATCTTCAAAACTACACATGATCTCACAACACAAATTTATCAACTTTCTTATCCAGCCCATATGAACCTCTGGGGAAAGATTAGGGTAAATTTTTGCTCGAATGAATTATTGCTAAAAATGGTAACTGTATGTAACTGAAAGGTAGAGCACATTTTACTAATGTTCTCACACTTGTAACACCTTGCAAGAGAAAAGGTAGTATATATAACTAGTTCAATTGCTAGAGGCGATGAGGCCTATAGACTTTGAACATCATTTGAACTTCTCTAAGCTCACAACCTTAGTTAATAAATATGTAGCAATCATCAAAGTCTCTACCTTAACCATCTTGACCTCACCATCCTCAACCATATCTATAACAAAGTGACATTGAACACCTATGTGCTTGGTCCTAGTACGAAAAGTTGAGTTCTTCTCTAGGCAGACTGCAAACACTTTACAAGCACAAGTAGCTTCCATATAGTCATCTTCAATAGTGGACAAAACAACCACAACCTATCGCTTACTCATCCAACTAAGAATACCACCAAATAATGTTAACACATTAGCACTAGTGGATCTTCTACTATAAATACAACTTTCCTAATATAAATCCACATAATTACAAATATGAAGAGAAATTTTGATTCCAACCATATTACCATGATATCATTAAAATACTTTGAGGCAACCTTCAAGCATCTGAAAAATATTTTAACTATATCCCAATGAAATTTAGTAGGATTAAACATGTCTCTATTGAAATGTATCATTTCTTGGACAAGGTCTAGACTAGTACAAACCATAGGATGCATCAAACTTCCAACTACACTCTAGTAAGGAAGTCTCATCCCACAACATCTTTAGATTTCCATCCTATGACTATGTTTAGTTGTGACAAGATCTTTCATTTCAAATTATGCAACAAGTTGAGACTTCAATTCTATAATTATGCCACTCCCTTTACCAATGCACGATATTTCTTTAACATATAGTAAAATATATACGAAATGATCACCATTGGATTTATAATAAACAAAATGATATGATTTAGAAAGCTCAAATTCCCAACTCAACAAATATGTTTCAAATTTTTGGTATAGTATCCTAGGACTCTACTTAAGGCCATACAAAAATTCATTCAATTTGTAAACACACATACTTTTACCTTTTAGCATGTAGTTCTCTACCTGGCTCATGTAAATATCCTCCTCCAAATCACCATGAAGAAAATTAGTTTTCACATCCATTTAGTCAACCTCTAAATCATAAGTAGCAACAATAGAAAACAAAAATTTAATGGATGTAACTTTTGCAATAGGAAAGAATATTTTACCATAATCAGTACCCTTAATCTGATAGTAGCATTTTAGAACTAATATTTCTTAATATTTCTCAATGCTTCTATTAGAACCAATCGTTTTCTTGAACGCCAATTTGAAACCAATAGAATTTTGTTCTTTGGAAAATGGTAAAAGATCTCAAGTATCATTCTTTTCCAAATCTTCCATTTCTTCATCAATGACATTTTTCTAGTATTTTGCATCATTAACACCCAATGTCTCTTCTAAAGATCTACTTCTATTCATGCTAGTATTTACAGAAAGATAAACACATCTTCAATAATAAACAAAATGTCTTTTATGTGCTTTTATGTTCCTTATAGACCTTTAAACATGCTCAATCATAGGTTACTTGTCTATTGGTATGAAATGGTGGCGTAGGGCCAACATGATGACGGGGGAGATGGAGGAGACGATAGGGGAGGTGGTGCAAGACCGACATGAAGAGGGTGTTAGATATGTCAAAGAGTAGCGCAAGCACCGACATAGGCACCATGATAGGTACTAGTTGCTCCTCCGCCACCACCAAAGGGACCAACACAGACATCCGTTGTACCACAAGCAGGAGAAACACCACCTGTATAGGTTGCATGACCGCCTCTTATTAGACAAGAGGATTTATATGCAATAGTGGAAGACAGGGCCCAACTTGGAGATTGAGGTAGCCCGTCTACACGGATAGGTACACATAGAGACAGCTAGGATGAACAATGCCCAAACATAGATTGTTTGGCTACAGGCAAGGTTGTAGTTAGAGAGGACAAGGGAAGGCAACGCCTGATAGGCATTCGATGCTTTGCAATCTCGGGTTGATGCAGGGGAGTTTATTGTAGTTGAGATGAATATAGGTGTAGTGGTTGCCTCCCAGCAGATGGAGGAGACGCAACATTGGATAGATGCACTGCAAGAAGAGCACAATGAGATACAATGAGTACAAGAGTACCGAGGAAAGCATGATCTCACTATACAGGGTGTCACTGTACCAGGGATGATGTAGGTGATGAAGAAAAATAGTTTTTACATGCATTTAGTCAACCTCTAAATCATAACTAGCGACAATAGAAAACAAAAATCCAATGGATGTAATTTTTGCAATAGGAGAGAATATTTTACCATAATCAATACCCTTAATTTGATAGTAGCCTTTCAAAATCAACCTTTCTTAATACTTCTCAATGCTTCTATCAGAACCAATCTTTTTCTTGAACGCCAATATGAAACCAATAGAATTTGGTTCTTTGGGAAATGGTACAAGATCTCACGTATCATTCTTTCTCAAATCTTCCATCTCTTCATCAATGAAGAAATTTCTAGGATTTTGTATCATTCATACCTAGTGTCACTTCTAAAGATCTAATTATATTCATGCTAGCATTCAAAGAAAAAAACACATATTCAATAATGAAGAAAATACCTTTTAGGTGCTTTTATGTTCCTTATAGATCTTTAAACATGCCCAACCAAAGGTTCTTTGTCTATTGATATGAAATGGTGGCATAGGGCCAACATGACGACGGGGGAGATGGAGGAAACGGTGGGGGAGGTGATGTAGGACCAACATGATGAGGGTGCTAGGTACATTGGAGAGTAGCACAAGCACCAGCACAGGCACTAGGATAGGTACCAGTTATTCCTTCTCTACCACCATAGGGACCAACACAAGCACCACTTGTACCCCAGGTAGGACAAACACCACCATTACAGGTTGCATGACCACCTCCTATCAGACAAGAGGATTACAATGCAATAGTGGAAGCTAGGGCCAACTTGGAAATTGAGGTAGTCCATCTATAGGGATAGGTGCAAACAAAGACAGTTAGGGCGAACAATGCCCAAACATAGATTCTCTGGCTACAAGTAGAATTGCAATCAGAGAGGGCGAGGGAAGACAACACCTAATAGACATTGGATGCTCTACGGTCTTGGGTTGATATAGGGGAGTTTATTGTATTTGAGATGAATACAAGTGTAGTGGCTACCTCCCAGCAAATGGAGGAGATGCAACGTTGGATAGAGGCACCGCAGGAAGAGCACAATGAGAACAACAATGAGTATAAGAGTACCGAGAAAAGCATGATCTCACTATACATGGCACCACTATACCAAGAATGGCATAGGTGATGTGGGAGGTGATCGCAACACAATGCCAAGAGACTCAAGTTGTTCGAGAGACAACTTATTATAGAGGGTTGAACTTTGATGTTGTGCCTCGAGAGTAGAGAGCACTTAAGTTTGAAGAGGGGGCGTCATCTTGGACTGCCAAGGGGATAGAGATCAAAGTAGTCTATAGGACCACCAAGACCTCCACACAAGGATGGCACAAGGGGAACGAGACCACCCTCCCAACTAGCCACCTGAGTACCATAGAGATTTTGTTTGATACATGCATTATGAAATGATATGACGTACAACAATATGTAGTGTTTTTTGTATATGTTGCTGATTTACCATGATATACTATGATGACATTGTACTCTATATGATGATTTTGACGGACTATACATAGACTCTATATGGCATTTCATGATGGACTTTATATTTTTTGACTATATATGTACAATGATGATTAGATAGCCTTACATGCAAAGGTACTTTTGATTTCTTCATGTGATATGCACTTTATGATGATATTCTTATGACGGTGTTACTAACATTTGTGATGTAGGATGTGTATGATTTATGTGATTTATATGATGATATATGTTATGCCTATTGTGTTTATGATGCAAGATCGGTGATGTCTCTATGTATGAGCTATATGATGTATGTGTGATGTTTTATGATATTGCAAATATGATTATGCATTGATGATGATTTATGGAACAATTTATTTTAGATATATTTGACATGCAATGTATGATGAAAATAGATTTAGATATATTCGATATGCAATGGATAGTGAATCATGATTAATGAATGGATATATTTGACATGCAATTTATGATGGATAATGATTAATATTTAATGATTTAAAGAAGTGTAAATTATATAATAAATGGTATAATGAATTATCCTAATAAATAAACCCAATGCAAATAATAGTTTAATACAACAATAATCAAAAGTTAAACTTTATAATTACTTGTTTAAGTAATGTAATTAAAAAAATGCAATTAAATGAAACTGATGTTTAATAAATGTTAGTAACATATCATGATTGCTAGTGAATGCACTAAATGCAATGTAATGCAAATGCAATTAATGAGAATGCAGCTTTAAAATGAGACCCTAATTAAGGTACCAAATGTAACTCGTAGAAATAGGTACCAAACTTAAGAGAGGGAATAGACATAAACCCTTGTCTCAAGCAATGATGAATGAATCCTTAACTACATGTATCCTAACTAAATGACTTTTGTGGGATTCACTTGTGTTCATGTGGGTGAGCACACCTTAGTTTAATATGGCAAAAGGAATCATGCATCAGGTGCTAGACGAGCACATATGACAAGGTTCCTTTATGTGTACTACTCTCAACACACAATAGATAGCTTTAAGAACATAGATGCATATATCACAACCATGATGGAAGAAATGACGCATACACACTAGAGAGATCTTTTGACACACCCAAATTATTTTTAAGGATGTTGGTGAAAGTGTGCTAACTCATTGCCCCTAACAAGCAATGCATAACCATTACTAGGAACTGACAAAGATGTGTTCAAGTATCAAGAAAATAGATCTACTACAAATGACGTGTAATGAACATTAACCATTCAAGAGGTGCCAAAATATTGATGATTGAGCCAATCATGAGGAGGTTACAACTAACACACAAAGATGAAATCAACAAAAAAGGTCTCCTGATCAAGTAGTCATTCAATCCACAGTTCTTGTCACAAATGTTATTTTGATGGTGAATCTTGATAAGCTAACTTAGAAAGGAATCATCCTAAAGGGAAAAGATTGTTTGTTTGATTGAATGTGTAAGGCTTTGTTGACAATTGTTGTGAAAGGAACAATGTTCTTGAATCTCTCGGTGTTGAAATTTTTTACATAGTAATGTAGGCATTGGTTTGAAAAGCTTAATGTGATTGGGTAAAGCTCAGTGTCATGGAAAAATGTGGATCCTTATTGTGACCATGTGACTAAGAATTTCCTTGTAGACTAGAGGTCTTCCATTGGATGAGTGAATCAGATAGGACTCCTACACAAACATGGGACAAGTGGACGAATCCATGAAAAGGGGGATGAATGAACTCTTGATAGATGATCCAATTTACTACACATGGTGTCTAAGACATGTTTTCACCATGGTACTTATCCAGAAAAAATCACATGTCATCTTACACAGACCAATATCACATCATCATATCATCAGTCACTATTCCTTAATTGAAATACAAACTACATTCCTTTGTCACATGATGTCTCATAACAACATATTCATATTGTGCTAGCTATGTAGCCAAATACATTAGATTAAAATAAATGTCATTTGTTTTTGTACATCTCCTAGACATAAAGAGAAGAGACAAACATGAATAACAAAAATTGTGCAACATATCATCTCCTAATCAAAGGATAGTGACTTTGTGTATCCATGCAACCTATAAAAGGCTAAAGCTATACTTGTGTTGATTAAGCTGTGAGGCCTCACCCCGACCCATCCTAGCACCGATGATACATTATTATTTTTGATATTCATGATTCGATACGTTAGAACATTATTTGATGCACTGAACATTATTATGATATTTAGGAGGTGTGATGCTTTACTTTTAGATAATTGATTTCGTCATTTAATGCTTTACGAACATGTATGATGATAAAGTAAATGAATGCAAAACTAACACATTGATTATGCAATTCTAATGGTCGGAAATATGAGTAGAATTAGATAAATAATTGATCATTAGAAAAATGGATGTTTTAATTTATATGATTTTTCTGATACGTAAATTACATAATGCATGTGATTTCTTGAACCTACTGATGTGTGCAATGAGTGTGCAAGACATGTAGCCGAGAAACCTAAAGGAAAGACAGAATTGAACCCCTTGTTTAAATGTGTTATCCTTGCATTGTCTATCTTTAAAAGGTTGTTATTTGATTTTATTATTCTCCTAGTTTTTATTTGTTCCTATTAAGTCTTTAAGGCTTAAAAACATCAAATTTAAGTGCCCTTGGGGTAAGGGTATGGGTGAGGAGTACTTTCCACCCCCTTAGCCTCTTAGTTTGACTTTTAGGGTCACTCAAAAGACCTATTTTTGAGGGATTGCGAAAATTGATTGTCATCTACTTGAGTTGGACTAAAACTCCATCTTGAGTTACTTGAAGTCTAGTTGAGTTAAGGGATGATACTTAGAGGCATTTTGAGAGTAGTTTTGGAGTTGTTACCCAATCTCTAGATTTGGAGAAAGTTTGAAAATTGAAGAAAGAAAAGGAAAAGCTCTTCTCAAACCACCATTTTTGCCATAACTCTTTTGGTGAAGGTAGGGATTCTTCACTCCATGGAATTGTTCCTTCATGTTGTCTATGCTTGAATCATGTATAAGTTGTTGTGTTCTTCTTTGTTTTTGCTTTCTTGTGTGTAGGATGGGTTTGGAGGGATTTTTTGTTGTTGTTCATGGTGTATCTTTATGCTTGTTTTGATGTTTTGATGGTGTATCTTTATGCTTGTTTTGAGATGATTTCATGGGGATTGTTTTGGCATCACTCACCCTTGGATAGGGAAGAAGTGGCCATGTACAGGGGTAGGGACTTAGTTGGACCTCAATGGTGTAGAGTCTCCTTTCATGGTGAGGGGAGGGAAAGAGGGTAAGGTGTATGGGCCCCTACTTGTCATCACATGCCTTGTTTAATATTGTGAATTCTTGAATATGGAAGGGAATGAAAATCCTTGTGGTATTAGCCTCGAAAGGGCCTTGTGGAAGAACGGGAAGTTCTTGATGTTTTAGCCTCGAAAGGGTTATGTTAAGGCATGGTGATTGACGTCTCCCATTGAGAAAATCCACCTCCCCCCCTAGTCAGGTCCTATGTTTGGATCTATTGTGTAAAACCAGGTTAGGGTGCATGCTTGAATTGTTCTTGATGTTGTGATGATTCACCCGGGTCAGCTCTTGTCTTCCCCTTGTGTTTCCTTGAAATTTTGAAGGTATTGGAAGAGAGTATTTGTGAAGGATTTTGAAGAGACTTCTTTTGAATTGTAATATTATGTAAAATAATGTATTTGAATTTTGATGTATTGGCAAAGACATCGGGTTTTCTTACTGGTTCTTTCCCGATGGAGCCTTGAACCAGGATGAATAATAGAGAAGGAAAAAGATTATGAGATCCTCCTTGTTTTGATCATGTAATCTCAAAATTTGGCATATGTATGTGAGAAAATAGAATGATAGATAATGTTTTTGAATTATGAATTTCCTAGTTTTCAATTATGTTAGTGGAAGGCAATTTGTTATGTTGAAGATCCAAATTGATGTCTAAGTTTTAAGTGTAATCAAATCCTACATTGTGATCACAAGGTTATCACTTTCATTGTTAAGTTTTATTATGAACAAAATCAATTTGATCAATGAGATTATGTATTTCGTAGAATTCAAAAAAAAAAAACACACCTAGATGTATGATGAATAGATAAAACATAAATTATAAGATGAAAGACAAGATATAACCCTATGCACTCTTAAGATAAAAATAAATTTTTAGCAAAGAAAATTTATGCCAATACTTAGTCAAAATTGGTTTTCTAATAAAATGTGCACCTCCAGGTCTAAAAGACTTCTCTGGAAAATGTATGGGGAAAAATTTAATTCCCCCATGTCACAGAGATTATTCTCTGTATTATCCCTTTGGAGTGCAACTAAAATAAAAGAAAAAGAAAATAATATTAAGTCTTTTAAAAGGAATATAAGCTAAATGCAATTAAACTAAAACATTTAATTACATATCTTGTTGACATATTCTACCTATAAAACTTTTGCATTTAACTCTTAAGGACAAAAGGGGCAAGGTACCTTGCTAGACCATCATTTCCATTTATTTTTATTGTTTCAAAAAAAAAACATAACTTACCTTCTATATTAAATTTCCCCCCTCACCTTGCAACAAGTACATGGGTCAAATCGCATGTGGGGAGGGCAAGAAAATGTTTTAATAGCAATTTATAATTAACTTAGGCACCCCCCGCAACACACCCCCCGCCCCCCCCCCAAAAAATATTCTTTTCTCCAACTTCATGCGTTGACCTTGTCTTGGGATGGGAGGGCAATTAAGTTTTTTCTTTAAAAAAAAAAGGAGTGATATGCACTCCTCTCCCTTGCCCTTCTCCAAACGCAGGTCCTTGCGGACTAACATGCGCCCCCCCCCCCGCAAGGACGAGGTACAGACCTGCCACGTGCATGCCTCGAGCAACGTGTGGGCAGACCCTATAATGGGTATGTTATTTAATGATATTAAACTTGTTTTTTTTTTTTTTGTTTTTTTTTGAGTAAGTGAAAATCGTTAGTTAATACACATTTAATTATGAAGAGTAGACCGCTGTGTATATATATATAATTTTATAATGTAAGTTGTTTGATAATATATTATTATATTTTTTTGTGAAGTTTGTAGTGTTAGATAGAAAATATAGGATAGTATTATGTTGTTAGTTGATAGTGTGAGATGTGAAGTTTTAGTTAGCATAGTGTTAGTTTATGTCTTTTAAGTTAGTATGTTAGTAATTGCTTGTTAGTTAGTTTTATTATTATTTGTAATATTTAGTTTAGTTTAATTATTAAAAGTTTTAATTTCAAAGTAGTTTAGTTTGTTGTTTTAGTTAAATTTATTATTTAAGATTAGTTTAAGTTTGTTTTAAATTTAAGTTTAGTTTGAGTAGTATTATTTTAATTTGAATTTAATTTAGTTTTGTTATATCTTTAGTTTAGTACTAGATTATGTTAGTTTAAAATTTAATTTAAGTTAATTTATTTTGGTAGTATTTAATTTAGTCAAGGTTTGTTCTAATTAATATTTATGTTTAGTTAGTTTTAGATGTATGTTAATTTAAATTAGGATTAATTCGTTATTACTAATTTGATTAGTAGTATTTTTTTAATTTTTATTAGAAAGTATCTAGTATTCCATGTTAGTGCATTAGGTGTTTTATATGTTTAAGCATTAAATTGTAATTAGATTTGTAAGAAGATTTTAACAAGTTCCTTCGAATTTATAGTTGGTATTATATGTTGCATTAGTGTAGTATTTGAGTATAAAATCTAGGTAAGTAAAGATGTTTAGTTAAGTTATAGATTGTTTATATTTTAAAATTAAGTATGGCATTAATCTATAAACTAGATTAGTAATTTTGAAGGTATTAGGGGTAATGTATTATTTTTATGTTAAGTAATGATGTTAATACTAAATAGTGATTTAGATGTAAAATATTAAATTAGTTGTAATTCAAAAAAAAATTAAATGTGAAATTAGAATACTTCAATTAGAACAATTTTAACGTTTTATTAATTAGTTTTATACTATTGTGAGCTTTATAGATCAATTTTAATATGGACTTAAATTTGTGATAGCTCAAATAAAGTTTAGATTAAAATATAGAGTTATTGAATTTATTCTTGTCATCAATTTTAATGGTAAACAATACATTAATTTATTAGATGGTTATAAGTATGTTGGAGAAAATTTAAGATTAAGTTTAGATTTGGATTAAAGTTTTAAAATATAATTAAAATGAAGTTGAAAGAAGTTAATTAATGACATTAAGCCTGAAGTAAATGATTAATATTGTGATGACGTTCAAGTCATCAATTTAATAAAAGGGCCTAGTTAATTAGATCATCTTTAAGGTTTGTAGTATTTATTTATAATTAGATTGGTGCTAAGCAAGTTATGTATTTAAGAGGTAGAAGACATTTCAGTTAATAGGTCGTTTTGACGTAGTTATTAAGTCATTGTGATAATCTCTGTCACCATATTATCTTTTGAATCTTAGTTTTAAAAAAAAAAAATGTGTGTGTTCTGCCCTTATATTTTTGGGCATGACATAAGTAGACGACTCTAAATTTGTACAAATTATTCCAAATTGGAAATTTTGACATCTTGAAGCCTTGTCACGCTCATGAGTTTTTGCAGGTGAAGCTTTCCCCAAAAACTATTGATATGTATCATAGAATTATAAAGTCGTCGCCTGCTTAGGCTACAAAGATCACACATGGTTGGATGACTTATTTCAATCTTCAAATGCCTTAATCAGATAACTTCATTTCATGGCATATTATATATTTAAATTTAAAATCATGGATGAAAAAGCACAAAAAAGTGTAGATTAAATAGTTATTGACCAGATTGTGAGAAATAACTTTCTAGGCTTACAGTGTGTTATTTCAATTCAAATGGCAACTATAGTTTCTTGGTCTGTCAATCAACATTATTCAATTTGGCAATGCATATATTCATCCATGTATGGTTGATCTCAGCATTTGTAGAGATCATGACACAAAACTCTAGAAAGAGTGCATCCATCCTAAACATCAAGATTGACTCCATTAAAAAATCAGGAATTAGTAAAGGACAAAGCCACTACTCCAGAAACACAATCATGGTTACAGAACTTTTTTTCACTAGGACTAAAATATAGAGATTCTTGTGCCTCCATAGTGCAATAACTATCCAATCAAGGAATCAATACAAAAGGTGAATCTGAAACACTTGTCCATGCAGCCATGTTTGCAACTATGAGGATTAAGAGCAAAAAGATATAGGTTGTAATTGTTATATAACATGATCAGCAGGGATTAAACATATGCCTAACAGACAAGGCCTTTGATCACTAGCTGATTAAGCAATTAAGAGGCATCTGCCTGTTGATACATTTGCCAATTTATGCAATCTCAGGAAAATAATGTTAACCCTGGCCCTTGGAAAGCATGATAGAAGTTCTGTCCAGATTTAACACATTTGAGATCTAACACAAAGTGGCATGCAAAATGACGAGGAATTGTCTGCACCCTGGTGTTAAAATTTCCTGGAGAAATCAAAACACATCTCATATAAGAGGCTATGCCAAATCTTGTAATAAAATTCAGTACACATGTTTTCTTCCTCTGTTTGCATAATCTCCTATTCTAGAAACTCTTGAGTGACAGAGGGTATATTTAGAAATTAGTTCAACTGTATTTTCATTCACAGAAAAGCCACCATCAATTAAAACACTGCAAACTTACTCTTCGTCATATTCATAGACATGAAATCTTAGGCCTGATGAACATAACTTTAGAATTTATTCTAAAATGCATGAACCATAGTTCCTTCTTAAATTTTTATATTATCTAATCAACTACTCTAGGAAGAAGCTTACTCATGCCTCAGATAAGTCAGCAGCTAGCTTTGCAAGGTCTTTTTCTAATGATTTAGACCTAATGAATCCTTTACAAAAAAAACAATAACTAAATTTATCTCCCAACATGTGAAACATAATCATAAGGGATCAACAAAGTACATGATTGACAAGTGATAGATAAAGGACACCACATTCTAACTGAAGTTCACAAAGTTTAGTATACTTCACCTCTAAAAGACATGTTTAGGTAAGATTCCTCACATAATGGTCCAGTGTTGTGTTAAAAAGTTCACACCTTTAGAGACAACATGCAAAAAAGTGTTAGATGTGGCAGGAAATAGGATTCCTTGAAATCAATACCAGCAACAGAAAAACCAAGATATCACAAACGTGAGATAGAAATATCATTTCGACATCTGCAGACTGCAGGTAATTGATGAAAATTGAAAACCTGACTGACATAACCAACTATTTCTGATTGCTATGAGGTTCTTATTAGAACTTCAGATGAGAAAAGAAAAGAATAGCCAAAAACTGAATTGCGAAAACTTTGATGAAGAAATGAAATGCAGAGGAAAAGTATGTTGGACTCTTGTAAGAACAAATGCTTCTCTAAAATGACAAGCAAAGGACAGCTAAGAGCAGATAGAAAACAAAATTTGGAAGAATGATTATGAGTAGCTCATGACCTAATGATATTAGGAACAGAACATATTGGAGGATTAATTCTTCACCCAGATACCAAAGGAAACAACATAAGGATCAATTCAGAAGAGTGGACTTGAAAGAAGATAAAATCTCATTGTGTAGCATCGTGTCCAGGCAACATTGGCTTCTTTAGTCATAACTCATAAGCTTTACATTATAAATACAAAGAGGATGAGGTCAAAATATGTTGTGAGCTCTATATATAGCTGCTTTACAATAGCAGAAAAGCTATAAAAAAGAACAATCCTGCATTCAGGCAGATAAGGAAACTACGAGATGTAGAATACAAAAGCCAAAGTGAATCCAAAAAATTAAGCAACGTTTGAAATGAAAGAAGCAAAGTGAAGATTCTGAGAGCATCAAGCTAAGGGAGATAGAGAATATAAATAAATGATTCACACTATTTCTAATAGAAAATTTACGGGGGCTCACAGTGCAGTTGCTAGTTTTTTCAGGGAGTTAAAAAGGTGCATATAAAGGAGAAAACTTCTAACTAATATTCACACATACATATACCAACCTGAATGGTTGACCTGGTGTGTACAGCGGATTCTTGACGACATAGTCCACATAGATGTTGTAAATATCCTTTAAGGCCTCCTGAAGATCTCCTGTTCTTGGATCTGTTACCAGGATTATCTGCAAAATTTTAATTTCTATTTCAAAATAAAGCAAACCATGGACAAAAAGTTCATCGCATAATGACAACTAAGAAGTCTGCTTTAAAGATACTGTTTTCTCTCTCACCATAGTTCTCTTCCAAAGATTATTAGATGCGTCTAAAATGAGTTGTCAAAAACATATAACATAGATTTTAATGCAAGGAAAGATGGTATAAAGGTGTGCCATTTTTTGACCTAAGTGATCTGCATAAAATTTGAATTACTAATGATTTGTGATATTCCTTATGCAGATTTAACCTCTAACTTTAAAAAATTAAAATTAAAAAAAATTATCTCATGTTTTAATTTTTTGTTAGTAAACTGTTTCTTGCACTCTAGCATAATTTTATGAGTAATATTTTCCTACAACACCTAATTTGGGCTGGAGAAAAAAGATTGTTTACAATGATATTGTGGGCACAATGTTTTTCATGATTTTTCATTACATATCTTATTTGTTATTAAATATTCAAATGAGAACAACTATTCACTTCGACACTTTTTTTTGTATTGCATAATTCTCTTCATATATTATCCAAATTAATAAAAAAAATTCTAGTGAAAGAAAAAGATGAATATGAAGGGCACTCCAATTTTTCAGAATTTTTCCCACTGTTTGTTATTTTTCCGTGTGTTGATCAAAGGTCTTTGATTTTTTCAATAAACTAATTTGAACAGAAAATAGAAAAAATTAAAACCTTTATATTTTTGGAAAGCTTACCCTATGGGCTACAATCATTCGACATTTCATATCCTCTATCTAATGAAATCCTTGTTTGTGGCTTAGATGGAAAAGGGAGTCACTAAGAATGTTAAAACTTAAAAAGCATAAATACACATGTTAAGAATTTCGCCTATGATAAGAATCTAATTTTCCTTGTAAACCAAGATCGGTGAAAACCATTATGCATAAAGTGCCAATCAGCATGTGTCCCACAAATTGATAGGGCTTTGCACTTCCACTCCAAGTAACTCGCAAGAAATTTGAAAAGCCAAGTAAATCAAACAGAAAAATGCTGGCATTTTAGGGCCAAGTTTCTGCAATTCTCTGATGCAGATTCAACAATTACTCAGGTCTGTTGTAGAGACTTGTGGGATGCATAGAGACTATGCAACACAGGAAAAGTGCAGAAAAATACAAGGAAATTGCTGAAAACACACCCTTTTTTGCCTTTCAACAAATTTGACCATGCCATTTCCTACCACAACCATTATCAATTTGTTTGTGTGAGTTCAAACAAATTTGAAATGGACTTAAGGAGCAAATCTTTGTGCTTTTGGGTCAACTTTTTCTTCGAAAGCATATAATTTATGTTAATATCGATTTAAGTTTTTGTTTATATGTATGTATATATATATATATATATATATATTATAATTATAACAAATTTGCAATGGATTTGAGAAGCAAATATTTGTGATTTCATGTCAATTTTGTTTTCTTATGTTTTGCATACTTTGAAAGAATATAATTTATGTTTACATCGATTTTTGTTTATAAATATTAAAACTATTTTTTCCCAATTAGGGTTTATCAATTCATGGTATAGAAAAGTTCTTTTGCTTATATAATTGATGTTATACATTTACGTAGGGGAAGTGAGAGCAGAAGTGGGAGATTAGGCAAAAGACACGAGTGTGCACTCCAATGGGATCAATCTGGCAGTGAGCAGCAAGGAATGGGGCAACCACTGTAAGCAGGTGCAGAGGAACAGTAGGAACTCTCTCAGGTCTAGAGGTATTGACAACATGGTTGGCAGAAACAAGAGGTGCAGGTCTGAAACAGAGTAAATGCCACACCCAACTGAGGTGAATGTGAGTCCTCTCTTGGCAAAAGAAACCAGATTCAAGATAACTCGAATGCTGGAAAACTTGCTCATAATCTTTCAAAGGCCAGCACCCAGATCAATCCAAGCAAATCAAAGGACAAGAAAAACAAAAGGAAGTCAAAGACATTGGCATCTGGAAGATTCCGTCATTTTCACTGAAACCATTGCTAATTGATGTTGAGTAAGTTGCAGATAACGAAGCAGAAGTGCTAAGTGAGGTCACCCTAACTGGGAAAGTAATTGGGGAGAATCCTCATAGGCAATAGATAAGAAATTCGGAAACCACTACCTGGAGCACCACAATAAACCCCACCTTCCTTCCAAAAAATAATATCATGGTGGAATCAACCAACTCAAGCGATCAGGACTCGGTGCTGTGTCAGACTGTGTGGAGGCTGAGGAAACATCTGGTGTACATAAAAAAATGGACGTGGAACTTCAACCCATAGAAGATGGCCCCATCCAAAGAGAATATTGGATTCATCCATATAATCTTCAGATAGAATACTGGATGGGAGATTGCTCAAGGCAAATTGGTGTGAAGCTGGGAGTTGCACTTGGTCCGGATATGGGTGAAAATGACCTGGCCTACTATGTTTGGATGAAACTAATCTCAATCAGGCCTCTGCCAAAGAACACTGCATCTGGTCTCAAAGGGTAGCTACTGGGAACAGCCAGCTGAAGTAGAAGAGTTGAAATTCTTTTTGTTTGAATCGAGGTAGAAGAGCCCGCTATGAAAGAAACTGCTCGCAAAGAAGTGTTGTGCATAACTCGAAAAAAGAGGATCACCCCCTCAACCGGCCTTGTAGAGATCTGTGTGCAGATTGCTCAGGTAAGATGCTGTAGCACAACCTGCCATAATTGATGTGTCATCAAGCAACAATGTTGAATTTTCCGCATCCCAAGGTGGGGAAGCAGCTACAAGGGTGGAAGGAGTTTGTGTTGGGGATGGAGATCCATGGTCTACAGAAATGGGAATGCACTACTCCCCAGAGCAAAGAGTTTATCTGAGCGAGATCATTAAGTGGCCCTCCAGTGAGGTCTCCCCCAAAAGGAAAGATGAACAGACTCACATTCCACCTTCGAAGATGGCAAAATCATGGTTGCAGAAGACAGAAGCAATCAGCCTGCCCTTAAAATTGCAGGATGGTCTATGGATGGCAGTGTGAATTCCAAAGGACAGCAACAGTCAAATAATTGTGCTCCCCTGGATCTGGGAAAGCAAAGAGTGTGATGCATCATTGATAAAACTGCAATTGAAGAGAAGGCAATTAGAAACAATGAACTCTTCATCAATGTGATAGGAGGGTGTGGAATCTGCCAGGGAGTAAATTGGCATAACAGAGCCATGGCAGTTTTGTCAATATGCCCATCAATCTCTTTAAGGGGTTATCAGCAGAAAGAAAGGAAGATAAAAAAACAGAAAAAGGAAGAATTTGCTAGCTGTTAATGTTAATAGTAGCTACGAGGGAGCTTCTTCGTACCTGCGATCATTTGCGTATATCTGCAGAAGGAATTTGAAGGGTCAGTGCACACAAATGATGTGGCATCAAGTGTATTTCCAAGAGTTACCCGCATGGAACTTGAAGAGGCTTGAGTATTGTCATTCAAGATTTACCCGTGTGAGGCATGAAAAGGCACGAGTAGACCCACGTAAATACGGTCAGTTGTATGTTTGAGAGTGGGAAGAGTCTTCCATTTGGGGAGTCTTCTTTTGAAATGTGATGAGACTCTTCAGTTTTTGCATTCTATAATAGTTCAAGCATTTGGGGGATGCTGTTTTATTTTGGGAATCGTATTCATCTATTTATGAGTAGCAATTATCATATTGCTACTGCTGGGACTTATTGATAGGTTGTTGTTATACTGCTGTAGTGTGTATTTTACTAAGCATGTATCATGGATTTGGATGTAGCATATATTCTGAACATTTCATCATTGCCGAGATTCACTGCTGATTATTATTCTGATTAAGTGTCTCAGAATATTGAAGTATTGTGTTAAATTCATTCCACCATAATAAAGGAGATGATTTTGTGGTGTGGCTGGGTTTTTTCCCCTCGAATAGGAGGGTTTTCCCAGGATAAATATTTGTCTTCCGTACTCGTATATTTTGAAGTTTCAGAATTTTGTTGAATGCTATGCTGGTTCCAAAAACTTAACAGTAGTGACTAGGGACTACCTAGCATCAAGGAGTATCTATTGAAATCAAAGGGAGGCATGGCCTCCCTAGGGGAGTGATGAAGCTCGTAACCTAGAATGTTATGGGCTTAAATGCCCCTAACAAGTGGCACTAGATCAAGTGCCATATTGGTCTCTTAAGTGCTACATATTAATATTTCAAGATAAAAAGTTGAATGAGAAAGAGACGGTCGGCTTCTTCATTAGGTGCAAGAGGATGGAGGGGTTTGTGGACGTAATCAGTTGGCAGCTCTGGAGGCCTGATGACGCTTTGGAATCCAACATTGATTGCAATAACTGAGATGCTCTCGATTTCAAATTTATAAATGTCCAAGTTAAAGGTATTCTCTTCCAATATGCAGTTCATTATTTTCAATATACGGCCCAATTAGAACTGAAGCAAATGCCAAATTGTGGGATGAACTCGCAATCAGAATTCAACAACACAAAAATCAGAATATTCCTTGGTGGTGATTTTAATGTTATTTTAGAATTGAAGGAAAACTGTGGGGGTCTTTCTGGTGAAACTGTGGCAATAAAGTTCATATCCTTTGTAACCAGCAATGAATGTATAGATGTTCAGACTAAAAACAGTTGGTTTACTTGGAAAAATCACAGGTTGGGTTTTGCATACATTGTGGAATGCGTGGATAGATTCCCGTTGTGTGCTAGCTTGTTGGATAAAATACAATTTGGGAGGCAATGGTTCTACCCTACTTCGGTTTGGATCACCACCTTGTTGCTCTACTGATGCCATCTGACAAACCCCCTACCTGCTGCAGTTTTAAGTTTTAAAAAATGTGGTTCAGAAACAAAAGTCTTCTATTGTAGATCGCCAGGTAGTCAGGTGTCATGCAACTAGGGCACGGGGAAAAAAGCTTCCAATTCATGTCAAAGCTAGGTGCAATCAAGGAAAAGCTTAAAATATGGAATAAGAGGGTATTTGGTGACATATTCCAAGAGAATATCAGACAGGAGAATGAGCCGGAAATGTTAAAGTAGAAAGTTGTTTTGCAAGGTATGACTAATGTTGAGTTCAAGTAAGGAAAAAGACTTACAATAACTAAGCTGGAAGCATTAAAGAAGAGAGTTATTTGCAAGGGATGATTAATGTTGAGTTCATCACAGAAAAAAAAGGCTCACCAAAGCAATAAGTGAAGTACTTGCCAGGGAGAAAATTTTCTGGAAATGCAAACCCAGGGAACTTTAGATAAATGAAGGTGACACTAATACAAGTTTATTTCAAAATACAATGTCCCCAGTTTTCCAATATGAATTCTCTTGGTTTCCTTGGTTCTCTTGCATCCTAATGATGGATCATGTAGTATGATCCGAAACATTGATGATTAAAAATTGCTACACATTCGAACCCAGAAACAAGAATTCGTTATCATGGATTGTTGAAATCTGATATCACTTAATATGAATTCGTTAAATTGAATTTTATTAAGTCATCAAAAATAAAGAAATATTTAAATGATGACTTAATATTTTAATTAGATAATAATAAAATATCATTAAATGTCAGCTTACAAGAATTTGGTTTGTGGATTCGTAAATTACTTTTTCCCATTATGATTCGTATAGGTTTGTGTGTTTGTGTGTTGTGTGTGTGTGTATGTATGCATTATACATACAAAAGAAAGAGAATTAGAGAAAAATGAGAGAGTAAATGAGAGATGAAATGTGTTTGTGAACTCCATATTGTGTTATTAAATAGAGATCATAAATGATCTATATATACAAGTATACACAAGAATGTTTTTATAATGAACAAAGAGAGATAGAAACATACTGAAGAGAGAAAGAGAAAGTTTCCATAACGAACATAAGGAGTTTATGGAAACATGACAAAACGAGTGTCCATTAGAAAAAGATGAACGAAAGAAAATAGAAACTATCTAATATCGTTATACCCTCCCTTAATGGTCAATCTATCTTAAAAAAAAGAAATTTGCATGTCCTCAAAAAGTGTAAAAGGCACCCTCGGGTTGATTAGAGAGGTTAGCATGTTCTACAATAGCATTGACTGTGGTAGGACAAGTCTTGATACCTGAAACAAGTGCCTCAAAGCGACAGAAGATCGTCATCATTCTCTACTTCCAGTTGTAGTAGTTCTTTTCGTTGAACCGTTGACTGCCTTCTAAGAGAAAATTGGTGAGAGATGCCATGACACGTTTTTCGATGAAAAAGCGTGAATATCAGAAATGGCATGAACATCGAGGCAGATTGATGGAAGACCCAAAAAAATGAAAGAACACCTAGAAGAGAGCATGAAAAACCTAGAACGATCCTGAAATTAGATTTCGAAGCCACTGGCTCAAAAATTGAGGCACAAAAAACGATGCACCTAGAAAAAATGGAGACCGACCCAGTTCAGATCTGGAGAAACCTAGTTCAAATCTGCAATTAAAATAAAATTTCAGCTTAATTTGAAGGGTAGAAATCCAAGCCGAAAGTTCAAGAACCAGAGGCGGTCATGAAAGCTCAGATATTTGCAAAAAAAACAGTTTCACAAAAAATAAATGTCAAATGCAAGCCCAAAAATGCCAAAAAGACAATCGTCTTTTCAAGGAAGTTGGTCGCGCTGTAATGTCCCATTTTTGGAACATTAAGAATTCTAAAGTCAAATTCAAGAAATATTTAATTTTGGCTTATGAGAGCTTAATGCAAATTTATAAAAAGGGTCAATTTAATATTAAAGGGGCATTAATAAGAGACGAAATGACAAGATGACAAGGAGACAAAGTAGAGGAAGTTGACGAGTCGCGGCATTGGGCAATAAAAGAAGGATGAGTTCATTTTCAGCAGGCTAGGATTTTGAGACTTATTTTCTGGTTTCTCTTTGGATAACTTTAGGAAGCTGCTAGCTTTCTCTTGTTGAGGATCCTAAAGACAAAAACCTTCGGGCTCTTCTTGGGTGGATTGGACATAGCCGCAATTCATCTTTGTGATGGATTTATATCAAAATTCACACTTGGGATTACAAGTGCATTTTATTGTTATTTCCAATCTGACTACGTTTTCTATATTTAAGATTGGACTTGATGTCTAGTTATTGTATTGCTGATGTATAATGCAATAACGTATACTGAGATCTTTTAATGAGCATTTACTGGTTACCTTGCTAGTTTACATTGCATCGTTTATCTATTGATGTTCTGAAAATTATTTTGAGCAAATATGGAGATAATATCCTATTGGGATATTATACGTGCGGGCAGGGGAAAGGCAGATGATGCATGACTTGTGGGAGAAAAGCCACTCAGAGAAGAAAAAAAAAAATACAAAAACCCTAGACGGAGTTTAGAAGATACCCCTGCAAACAGATTTTTGAACACACCCAGGCAAAGGATGTTGAAAATTTCGACTCTAATATTTCATGACGAAACTAAAGATTTCCAAAACCCATTTTGAAAAATAACTCAGAAAATTTCATTAAAAAAGTATTGTAAAAAAATAATGAATGTGTTATTAAACAGGATCATAAATGATCTATATATACAAGTATACACAACAATGTTTCTATAACGAACAAAGAGAGACAGATAGAAACATTCTGAAGAGAGAAAGAGAAAGTTTCCATAATGAATAGGAGTTTATGGATGCATTACAAAAAGAGTGACCATTAGAAAAAGACGGAAGAGAGAAAATAGAAACTATCTAATATCGTAATAGTTTTACATTTTGAGGCAAAAATAAATAAATCAATCAATTTTCTTTGGCCCCACCTTTTCCATGTTTGACCCACAAGTCCCTATGGATCCATGCCGGATTCCCTCGGGTCCATGTGGACTTGTGAACAATTCACCCCAGATTGGGACAGGGTCCATATTTGACTCTGTGGGTCTGTCTGGATCCACATCTACCATGAATCTGGATCAGACTCAAACATGGATCTGATTCATGGTTTGTATGCACGAATCTGTAACATAGGTTTTAGGCTTCACGTAAACTGCTTGTGAAAATTCACAGGCAATACATCACAACTATCTGATAAAAATCAGTAAGGGTCTTTTCACAGCCAAAATAAGAAGAATCAGAAATTGAACTGACAATATTACCAATGGTGATGGAAGGCAATTAACATGTGAAGCGAGCATTCAGGATGCAAGGGTGTGATACTTCAAGGACTTATTGGCTCCAACAGTAGAGGTGGAACCAGTGGATCTATGTCAGATTTTGAATGTTATACCTAATCCTGTGTTGCAGGAGATAAAACAACAACTTATGGCCCTGTTCACAAAGAAGGAAGTGAAGAAGGCTGTTTCAATCTGCACCTTGGTAAGTCACCAGGCCTAGATGGCTTCTCAGCCCTCTTTTATCAGCAGTGTTGGGACTTTATAGGTGATGAAGTTTGGGAGCTGGTGGAGGATTAAATGAAAAAGTAAAAAATGTTGAAAAAAATCTATAACACATGTATTGAGCTTATAAGGAAGGACAGAACCTCTACTTTCACTGATTTCGGGCCAATTTCCCTTTGTAACACATTATATTAAATCATTTCCAAGGCACTGGTGAATGGGCTGAAACCAATAATGAGCTCCATAATTACACAAAAACAAACCAGCTTCATACCTGGCAGGGAAACCATGGAGTGTGTTGTAATTGCTAATTACATAATCCGCTCAATCCAGAGGGGTAGACAGAAAGCAATGACTTTGAAGACTGACATAAGTAAGCATATGACAGAGTAAGCTGACATTTTCTAATGAAATACTAGAGGTTTTTAATTTTGCAAGAGATTGTTCGGATTAAATATATAGCTGCATCACATATTTTAAGTACTCACTAGTAAATACTGATAAACAGTTCGCCTTGTTGGCTCTTTGAGTGCACCCAGGGGCTAAGGCAAGGATCCCATGTCCCTATTTTTTTATCATGTTTATGGCCAACGCCTTGAGTAGGTTGATAAAATCATGCAAAAGCTTGCTTACTAGATTCTCTCTCAGAACCCCTGAATCCGGATCCAGATGCATTCTGGTGCAGGTGCAGATTCTGATGCTTGTGGATGCTCACAGGGAGCATTACAGCTCCCCGTGGATACGTGTGGATGCGTATCCAGTGCACCCACAGAGCATCTGGACACATCTGGGGGAACAGAATAAAATAAAACATCAAAAAGCAGTTTCTTTTCTGTGTTTTTCACGTACTTATTACTTTTCTTCTGTTTGATGAACAAGATTATTTGACCTTCTAAGTGTTGCATATTGATCTAGGTCCATGAAGAGGCAGCCAATCAACAATGTCGTAGCACATGAATAAATTACAACTACATTCATAATTACATTCAAGTAGACAAACTGGGTAGCAGAACTGTACCTGCATGGTTGTTGCAGAAACATTCCCAACTCATATGAAAACTACTTGAATATTGGCTTTTAAACAAGATTCAAATGGTTAAGTAGCTACTAGAAAAATCTAGTCTGTGCTTGGCACTGGGTATTTTAAGGCAGGAACTACCACTTCAACTTTTGGCAATCAGAAAATTGTCAACTCCCCATTAACATGGATAGATAAAGTTTAGAGTCTCTGTACTTAAGGTTTTGTGCACAGAAGTAAACAACTCTTTCCATGAAACCACACAGTATGCAGAGATAATAGAAAAAAGTGCCAAGTTTTTGTACCCTGTTCATTAGGTTGAAGTATATGTATACCTATACACACGCACATAATATAGATCATCTTGAACTTGCAGCAGCTGAAGATGAAGAGGATTTTTTTGATAATCCTTATGATTCTGATTAGTGAATCCTAATTGAGGAACATTGAATCATGAACTACATTTTGATTTTGTAATTGTAATGATCATCTAATTTTCATTGGAATCGTTAACATAGACATATATGATATGAACTATCAATTGGCATTTAATATTTATCTTGATCAATGATGAAGTATCATACTATTTGTTGTGTGGTTTCCACACCATCGCCCCATTGCAAATGGGGACCCCCTCTTTTTGCTGGTAGGTTTAGGTAGTAGAATGAGTTTGGTAACAGTTTGAGAAGCAGGGGGTTTTCTTTGGGTAAAATCTGAAATTTTGCAAATTTGGCGAAGTCTGAATGTGGGAAATAAAGATCGAATTTGACCTACGTTAAGGTAAAATTGACCTAAGCATCAATTTGAGATGAGGCTCCTTTTGGTTCTTATCAATTTGAGATGAGGTTCTTTTTGGTTCCCATAAAATAGAGATGAGGCTCTTTTTCATTCCTATCAAACCCCTCTCCATCTCAATTTATAGGTAGAGGAATCGCTTCCCCATCTCAATGTTAATAAAAGAAATAAGGGCTATGAGACATGGGTCCATTCCTAGCTGGCTGGGCCCAATCTCCCTTCTTGTTTGGCTCAAAGCTCTATGTCAGATTAGACATGGGGCCCATTAAAAATCATTTCCCAGCCTTAGATGCTGCCTTTTGTGGAATGTGTGGGCCTGGTCCATAATATTTGGTGAGTTAGGGCCTCATTTAGGCCTGCAAAAGCCAATGACAGGGCCTTAAACCAGCCCAGACATAACGGGCAGCATTAGAACGTGCCACTTGGCCAAATGGCTAAGCCAGGCCCTAATTATCAACTGCATGGCCCTGTCATTCTAGATTGGGCCTTAAACACAGGCAGTCCAGACTTCCGGCAATATGATATAGGTCTTGTTGCAAGGCACATGGCACTGAGATTTTAAAGCAGACTTATAGCTCTGGATCAGGCCCTATTTCAATTTAAATCAGATCAAAATAAAATGTGTACATTTAATTACAAGCGCTGGGACCTAAATCTGGGTTGAAGCAACAAAATCAGACATAAATCTGAGAAAGTCAAGTCCTATAAGGTAGTGTAAATCATTGAAATTCAAAATCACATTTAAACAAACCAGACATGCACTGATTTGGCATCAATGGGCACAGAAATGAACAGAAAACTCAAGACAACTAAGGCCCAAATCTACTGTGGCCTTGAGATTGTTAAGACAGGCTTATAAATTGCACTAGGCCAGGCCCTAAATCTATAGTGCATGGACCTAAATACAGATCCTACCCAAATCAGATTAAATGGACCCCTTAAATATGTAGCATGTCACCTAAATGAAATGCCCAGACCTTAATTCAAACGAAATCCCCAATACATTGGCTCAAAACATAAGATGAGAGTCCCAAATTCAATTCAAATGCTAGAAGATGCACAAATTTTGATGCCATTATGAGGATGAGGCCTTGTCATTGGGATTTTACCTCATAATTTACAATCAGGGCATCGAATTTAATATCGTTTATCAGGACCTATCCAACACAAAGGCTTGAAATGTAAGTTTTGAAGGGAAATAATTAAATGCCAAGCTATTTGAGCTCAAAACTCGAGACACCCTCCCATCTAACAAAATTCTGCAAGCATTTAAGTTTAAATGGCATTGATAATTGGCCCCATAACCAGACATTTTCTATATAATCAAGGTAATTAGCCTTAATTTAAAGATCATTTTAATTGCAAATGCAAAGAAACTCAGGGGGCTCAAACTATTCTGGTCAGATTTGTGGAATTTGTTTCAATTGCTTTGTTGCTGAAGGTGAAAGAGACAAGTCCTTATCATTTATCATTTGAATCTGCAAGCTAAGACAACTCTGACAGTGATGCATCAGTTAACTACCAGCATCTAGGGTGTTAATTTTGATTATTCCCAACAAGCCCTAGCTTCCAACTTAAGCAAAATCACTCAAGCGCCTCACGGCTTCATGATTTGCAACATTTCAGAGGTTATCAAGTCAAGGACTATTTACATTTGCAGAAGGGTTTGTTTGTAGTGTCTTTAGTCCTCTTTGTGGCAAAACCTTGTTAAAATGATGCAATAAAGGACTTACGATATCTAGGGCAAGGATTTAATCAATTTCTTATTGTTTTTGTGGAATATACTGGCTAAATTTCAGGTCTGATACAAATCTCAGAGGTCTGATTTCATGCAACAGCAAGCAGAAACTTTAGATTCAGCCTAAAATTCATATGATAAAATCAGATATTTGACTAGGTGTTGGTGTCGCAGGCCTAGGTATTGAGAGAGGAGCTGAAACCACAAGGCCAAGACCCGAAGCAAAGGAAAGGTTGCCAGGTGCACCAGCAAAAGCAAGAAACACAAAACCAAAAGTTCAAAGAATTGATGCATAAAGCAAAGGTGAAGAAAGAGAGAGATTTAACAACAATGAGATGGAGAGGATCAGCACATCTAAGAAGGCGGCTTAGAAGATCAAAGTGTTGGTGGTAAGCAAACCCTCCATCACCACATCAACAGAGATTCGGCATTGGAGGGAAGGCAGAGTCCATTCGGTGGAACATCTTAGAAGATCAAGACAAGAACCATTCAACGAGAGGATATTCAGCAGAAGATAAAGAAATTTCAAGAAGATGAAGAAAAAGAGAATATGAGCCACCACAACTGAAGGGTTAACAAATGATTTCTTGTCAGCAAAGGGTATTTATCAAGTTTCTAGATGAGTTTGCTGAGGTGGCAGCCATTTGCTCAACCAATAAAAGCATGCCAAGTGTCACCATGGAGAGGATTAATGAGATTGTGTCTAGGATCACTGAATGTGGAAAAGAGGATGAGGATGAGGAGCACAATTCCCAAGGTGATGAGGTGGCTTTTTCTATCAGGTTGTTATGCATTTGAATTTTCTTATTGGCTCATAAAGGCAAAGCAAATTTTCTATTTGTCCACATGGTAGTGCTTTATAGTAATTGGGTTGGTATTTAATATTTGTAGCTATGATTATGGAAACCCTAATTAGGGCTTACGTGGTTGAATCTTGACCCTTGATTTTAAATTAATCTTGGCCATTCATAGTAATTGAGCTCCCTGTATAAAAACTTGTTCACATCATCTGTAAAGAGGATTATATTGGAGAATTGGCCAAAATACTACCAACATTGTTCTTTATTCATTGTTGATCTTCATGGTGGATATATATGATCATTTTGGAGTATTGCATGGTTTTTTGCATCTCTCACTTAAGAGTAGGATTTTACTTCATATTGAAGTAGTTAGTTGAATGAAAGTAATTGTAGATGTTTACTTGATTGACTTGACAAATCTGGGCCACTAGCCTCTTGCTGATTGTAAGTGTGCCATGTGTGGTTAGCCGATGATTGAAAGCACTTGACTTTAATTGATATTCAATCTTTCATTTGCATCAATTTTATGGGATTGAAGAGGGAATATTAATGGGATAACCATTTGTGTATTCCTTAGAAGTTTGCATAGGGTAGGTGGAGTCCCTAAACAAGCTACATCTAGTGGAGTCCAAGTCCAACCATGGTTCCTAGGTAGAAGTAGTAGGAGTTTAGTGAAGTGGAAGTTGGAACATTGCACACTGTGAAGCTAAATCTTTAGAAGTGCAAATAGTTGATATCCATTGAATGAACAACATAAGACCCCAATAGTTCACCAACATATCACATTATTCACCGAGCAACCAACCACAATAAAAGGAACCTCATGATCTTACCTTGTAAGCTTTAGCATGAGAGATGACCTTACATCTAGAGTGGATTGAGTAGTTGATATTTCATCTCAAAACATTGGGTATTTGATTATGAATGTTGTAGTGGAAAAAAACTCACATCAACACTATCAAATGATTTAATTTTTGTATACTTCTTGCATGTTTTGAATATATATATACGCACACACATACATACAGAGAGAAATATAAACACCCAAACGCATTGAAAATGCCCAAAAAATAATTTCACACGTTCACACGCCCAATTCTTAAACCCGCATCAACTTAGTGCAAAAGCAATTGCCTTTGGAGAGGTACCAAACTTGCAAAATCCATGGAGGATCTCAGCCACCGACAGTTCAGAGACAATACAATGCTATACGGTGAAGGCAACTTCTTAGAAGCAAAAGAAATTAAAACTATTGTGATACTATATAGTGAAAAACCTGGGAAAAGAATTAGTGATGGCAAATCAGCAATATGCTTTTTTCTATGTAAAAAGGCAGACCCAAAGGTGTATAAAGGAACATTTTGTCTTTACCTGTTATTTTGCCTGCTACAACCCTATACAAGGTGCTATGCAGGCCTTTCTTTGTATCACATGCTTACCTATTTAATATTTTATTTATGTTTCAGTTTGGGGCTCCATAGTAGATCCCAAAAAAAAATATAGATCATGGTTTTTGTTGGCTATTTTTTTCCCCATTCAGCCCATCACAGATAACCAATCTGAGAAATCTTCAATGAGCTGGATTCTTTCACATTGGGTTAACACGTCAAAATTGCGGCTAACCTTTGCATTGTCAGTGTTTCACTATTCCGAAGGGGTCACTTTTCTGCATTTGCGAAATAGCAAAACCTTCCATTTTAAGGCGTTTCTTTATTTCGCAAGAGTCCTTGACCCTTTGTGAAATAGCAATGCCAACTCATTTTGAATGTTCCACGTGTTCTCCTTCTATTGGACCACCAGGTTGTACCACATGGCAGGGGTTAACCTTCATGTTAACCCATTTCGCTATTTCACAGGAAGTCATTTTGGCAGCCTGCGAAATGGAGAAGTGTTTTGCTGGTTCTTCCACTGTTTATTGGAAATTGTGCCAACCGTCAGATTTCAGGCTTTCTTCGTCTACGGTTGTGTTTTAATCACTTGTTGGGAGAAGCTTTTGCAACATCTGGGTCGTCCATTTCAAATGAAAAGATCTCCATCGACGCAGATCTTTTCCACATAGGTCAACTCTACAAGTGTACAAAGGTGGGTTAAACACTGTGTTATCACTTCCCACATTTTTTGACAGCGGCCACTACACACTTCCAAGGTCAGTTCTTTATTGTTGAGCGACTTTTGAGGCCTTGTTCCACGATGTCAATGTATCTCGATACTTGCTTATTGCTTGTAAGGATCAAATTTGTCACTCAAATTTATCCTTTCATTTGTTGGACACATTCATTTAGGTCTTTCCTGTCACTTCAAATGGGCAAGTTGCATTTCAAGATCAAATGTCTTTCTGATATTTCTTAATTGCCCCTCTATAATCTAACTCCACTATGGTAGGAGTTTGAACTTCATGAAAACATCTAAGTTATGCCTGATCTATAAAGGCAAGTTTGTAAATACTTTTTCGGGGTCTTTGCTTGCATTTTGCAGCAACAATATGCTCTGCAACTATATCCTTTGCCTTCCATTAATGAAATATCTATGTTCTTACCTCTTCTTGCCATTGATTACTATGTGCATGTGTCTTGCCTCACTTTGAATGTTTCTTTTTTGTTTTCCTTATTTTTATGTTATGTTTAACCTGCTAGCAATTGTCGTATAGTGGAAAATCCAATTTCCTTTCAGCACTTCGATCAATTTTAACCTGCATATGTTTCTTCAGGAAATAGAAGAGTTAAGATTAGTGTATTTTGGGTGTTTCATTGATGTGTAGTGCAATTATAAGAAAAGATAGTAACCACAATTTCAACCTGGTGCTTCACCCCCTTTCCTTCAACATTTTAATTTCATGCATTCCTTCTCCCTTTTCCTCAAAAGTTTTAGTTTAGGTGCATCCTGATTATAAGGAAGTCAGCCTTCTCTGCAGATTCAACCCCACAGCGCAAGTCCCACACTTGGAGGTTGTTTCCATGTTACACGAGGTTGCCCGGGGATAAAACATCGAGCATGGGTGCAAACTTTTGTGTCAACAGTTTCCTAATCCAGTAATGTTCGTGTTCTCATTGTATAACTCTAGGCAACTCTTGGTTATTGATTTGACTCAATTGTAGTTTGCAATGCAAGGGCCTCGATTGTGAAAAAGAACAGGAGGCACAAAAAATATGAAGCGTAAAGCATTCAATAGTCCATCAGTGATAGGCATCCTGACTTCATGGAACAATATAGGGGTGATTTTAGAAATAGAATCACAAATCATGTGCTACAAGAACACCTTGCATCAGCTGTATGTAATGAGTGTATTAAAGAGATATTGAACAGAAATGAAAATTCTGACATACTTGATGCTAGAAATGAATTTGAAAATAATATATATACCTTCTGATTTTCAAAACACAGAAAGAAGATTAGGTGCTTATCATTTATTACGTTTCCCCTGAACTATATAAAAACTTCCAAGCATTGAAGATTAAAATGAAAATAAAAACACATTTCACTGTAAGGAAAACAACATTTATTTCTCTAGGCAACAAACCATAGGTCTCACAAAACAACCATGGAGTAGTGATACTATAGGCATTGTTAAGAATATAGCTTCATTATTATGGAAGTAATTGGTAAAATACTTGATTGTTATTAACAGAGACTGAAAGGTCAATACATACAAAAGAATAAAACAATGTTTCCTTAGGAAACAATTGTGAAGAATAGAAACATTCTATTCTAACAGAGAAAGCTAAAAAGGTGAAAGCAAACTAAAGCTAACTAGATATCTACAATAGATAACCATTAACTAATAATAGACTATTATCTATTATCGTAATACCCTCCCTTAATGGTTAATCTATCTAGAACACTGAGCTGTCCTATGAATTTACAAACTTATCAGGACCAAGAGGCTTGATGAGAATGTCTGCAGTCTGATCTATGGTAAGAACATATTGCAAATCTATAGTCATGTCTTCAACCGGTTGTCATATGTAATGATAGTGAACATCCACATGCTTGGTTCGTTCATGGAAGACCAGATTTCATGTTAACTTGATAATTACAAACTTATCAGGACCAAGAGGCTTGATGAGAATGTCTGCAGTCTGATCTGTGGTAGGAATATACTGCAAATCTATAGTCACATCTTCAACCAGTTGTCATATGTAATGATAGTGAACATCCACATGCTTGGTTCGTTCATGGAAGACCAGATTTCATGTTAACTTGATAACGCCTTCGTTATCAACAAACAGAGTAGTCGGTCCTGCTAATAACATCTACATATCGCCAAGCATCCGACGAAGCCAAACAGCTTCACATCCTACCTTAATAGTCCCTCTGTATTCAGTCTCTGTAGAGAAGAGAGAAACTGTCTGTTGCTTCTTATTGGTCCATGTGACTGCATCGGATCCAAAACTGAACGCATATCCAGACATTGACTTTTTATCATCAACACAGCCTACCCAATCTAAATCTATGAACCCACTGAGTTTAGGATTAGAACTTTGAGAGTACAAAAGTCCATAATCTGAAGTGTCCTTCACATAATGAAGCACTTGCTTTGTTTCCGTCCAATAATCAATCTTAGGAGCTGTCATAAAGTGTGAGATATAGCTGATATCAGAACTAGTAGCAAAGAGGTAGATGAGGCTGCCTACTAATTGCCTGTATGTAGTATCATCAACAGAAGGAGAATCAGACTTTGCAGATAACTTGAGACCTTTCTCCATAGGCGTAGATGCAGGCTTGAAATCTTGCATACGAAATTTGTCTAACAGGGCCCTAGCATATTTGGACTGAGAGATGAATATACCAAAAGACTACTGCCAAACTTCAACACCTAGGCAATAATGCATGAGCCCAAGGTCATTCATATCAAAAGACTAACATAAATTTTGTTTGATCCCCTGAATCAAAGATGTCGAACTACCACTGATGGTCAGATCATCCACATAAATAACCAGAAGGATGATGTCACTGTCAATAATCTTGATGTACAGATTTGAGTCTGAAGAACTCCTCTTGAAGCCTTGATCACTAAGGTACTTATCAATTTTGATGTACCATGCCCGAGGGGCATGCTTAAAGCCATAGAGAGCTTTTACCAATCTAAGACCCTGATAATTTTTCCAGCGACCTTGAAACCAGGAGGATACGTCATGTAGACCTCTTCACGGAGAAAGCACTCTTCACGTCCATCTGATGGACCTTCCAGCCAAACTGTGTTGCCATGGCTAGGACTAATCTTATGGTGCTTATCTTTGCAGTAGGAGCAAAGATCTCATAATCAATGCCCTAACGCTGAGAAAAGCCCTTCGCCACTAAATGAGTTTTGTACTTATCCAAAGTACCATCCGATTTGTATTTGATTTTGTAGACCTTTCTTCCCTGGTGGAAGATTAGAAAGGACCCAGGTGTTGTTCTTCAATAGGCTCTGGTGTTCAGATTGCATAGCCTATTCCCACTCTGGAATTCCTTTAGCCTCAGAGTATGTTTTAGGTTCAAATACACTGTGAATGTTGGCCATGAGAGCAAAGTTAATAGTTCTCCCATCATTGAGCTCATCATTACGAAGATCAGCAAGTGTCTTAGCCCACCACTTAGGCCGGATAGGAGAATGACCAACATTAGTAATAGGAGATGCTTGATGATCAGGGTCCTCATCAGAAGAATCAAAATCAAACTCAGGTGAAGCATCTACAAATCAAGGTGATCCTGCAGGAGAAGTCGAAGGTGTCTGTATAGGTATCACTAGTATAATTGGAGCTATAGGAGCTACTGGAGCCCTCCCATCAGGTAGACCTAATGGAAGCCAAACTCCCAAATCATGAGCCTTCATAGGCTGGTCTATTGGATCAGGAACAGGAGAAACAAGCATGAAAGGTCCTCGCTGCTCATCAAAGACTGCATTACAACTGTAGATGAGACGAGATGTCTCAACATGGATCAGGCGGTAAGCTTTGTGAAGACTACTGTATCCAACAAGCATGAGTTTCTGAGTCTTGGCATCCAACTTGGTGCATGACGCATCAGGGATCCAAACAAAAGCAAGGGAGCCAAAAACCTTCAGGTGACTAGTTTTGGGCTTGCGACCTAACCAGGCCTCTTTTGGAGTTTCACCTTTGACCGCCATTGTGGGTGACCGGTAGAACAGATAAACTAGAGTGTTAACTGATTCTACCCAAAACTTCTTCGGAACATGTCTGTGTTTGAGCATGGATCGAAACATCTTTGTGATTGTCATGTTCTAACGTTCAACTACATTGTTCTGTTGTGGCGTGTGAGGTGTGGTTAACTGGCGTTTGATGCCATGTGTATCCAAGAAACTACATAAAACATTACAACAAAATTCCTCCCATTGTCTAATCTAAGAGTAATAATAGATTTCTCACTCTTTTTCAATTAAAGGTTTAAACTTATGAAATACACGAAATGCATCTGATTTCTTTTTAAGGAAATACACCCACATTTTTCAACTGAAATCATCAACAAACAACAAAAAATACCTGGACCCAAGAACAGAAGGAGTGGCCATAGGGTCGCAGATATCAGCATGTATAAGCTGAAGTGCTTGAGAAGCTCACCATGAGTCGACACTGGTGAAAGGTGTGTGATGTTGCTTCCTAGCCTAGCATGCGTCACAAACTCCAAGCTGTTGAGTCTGAATCTCTGGCAATCCAAGAACAAGCTCATCTCGAGCAAGTCGTGAGAGATAATGCACATTTAAGTGCCCATATCATTGATGCCAAAGTGTGCTGATAGAAGACCACCAAGCAACCATAGCTAAGTCTCGAGAATCACCAAAATCAGTAAGTCTAAAAAGACCCACTACAACAATAGACCGAGTCGCCTGATCAGTGATGGTGCACTAATGTGAACTGAAGGTGATATCCAAGTGTAGAGAATGTCGCAGTAAGTAATTGACTCAGAGTAGAATTAGTTTCATCCCTAGAATGTAGTACAGATCAAGAAATGTGATATTCCTCCTAACAAACTGAATCTGTATGTTGCCTTTGCCGACAACCATGTACTCTTCTCTGCCACCAAAAATAACAGAGTCTGAATAAAGCTGGTAGTTAGTAAACCAGTCTTTGTGGTGACTGAAATGACGAGAGGCACCTGAATCAATGTACTAGGCAGATGACTTGACATGATATGCAGGTTTTTTAGCCATGAAGGCGTAAAAGGCAGATTCTGCCTACTCAGTGTAATCTGCACTGTTCACTTTGTGTTGCAAACTTGATTGCTTAGATTGTGCAACTAAGCGTTTTCGACATTCAACCTTCATGTGTCCAAACTTGTGACAATAGTTGCATTGAATGTTCTTCTTTCGAGAACCATTTGATGCTGGAGCAGAAGACTTCTGTTGAGATGGCTGTTGAAACTTGACTTAATCCTTCTAAAAGGATTTCGCAGCAAAGGCATGCTCTGTGGAGGTGGAACTGGAGCTGCTACCGAATTGTTGTTTCCACCGATCTTGCTGAAGCAGCAGCGTGCAAAGATCAATGAACTTCAAATCAACGCCAAAAGACTTGATGTTGAGAGTCTCGATAAAGTGCTAAAGGGACTTTGGTAAACTCCGAAGAGTGATAACCACAATATCCTCTTCCTCCATCTTGCAACTGATGGCAAGTAATTGATCACGGATTTCTTGAATTTGATTCAGGTGTGCCTGGAGCGAAGTGCGCTCATCCATGACAAAAGAAAACAGAGTGTTCTTCAGAAAGAAAGCTCTACTTTTGTCAGAAGTCTCATGAAGACCTTTAAGATGTGTCCAAATCAGAGTAACATGACTCGCGGCGAGTCAAGCGAGTCAACGAGCCACAATGATCCAGTCGAGTCATAATGACTTGTGACTCGCGAGCGGCGAGTCAGGTGGCGTGACTCACCCGACTCACGAGTCACATGGTGACTCGCCTAACTCGGGCAACTTGACCCGGTCGTGGCAGGCAGAAAATTGGGTGATTAAAATAAAAAAAATTGCATACTTTTTTAATGTTTTTTCTGTTCTTCCTCACTCTTATAACCCTAAAAGGGCTTCCATAACACTTTATTGTGAGAAGAAGAAAGAGAGAGAGAGGTAGAAGAGAAATAGAGTTTCTTTGTTTTGCAACCAGCTGAAAGGAAGAGGAGAAACGCTTGCATTTGTGACATTGGAGCTTGCATTTAGATCATCAAGGAGTTTAAAGGAGCTCTTCTCAACACTTCCCAAAGCATTTGAAAGAGGTAAGAGTTGATTTTTTAGATTTTAATGATTTTTTTCTCTATGCTTATGGGTTTTTTGGATGAATTTTTTTTGTTTATTTATGAGTTTTTTTAAACTTTAGATCTTCATAAAATACAATGCTTAAATGGTAATATTTGGTTTAAAATGTCTTATTGCAACAACCTTTACATTTTTCCTTACTCATAATGGCTCTTGGAGGTAAAAAACCCAAGCTCTCTAAAGGCAATAAAAAAGATGAGTGTTGGAAGTTCACCATAAACTTTCCGAGTAGAACTAGAACTCAAACAAAATGCCTATTTTGCAAAACCATTAATAATGGGGGGATAAATAGATTGAAATACCATATTACTGGCATACGTGGTCATGATACTGAGCCTTGTGGAGCTGCAACTATTGAGGCTCAACATGTTATGTAGCCTTGAAAAAATATGAACAACAAAAGGAATTAAAACAAAAACAATTAGAAGAGTTAGCTCAGATTGGTTCTAGTTCCCTTCCACGCTCATCTGGAAGTGTTTCTGAGTCAGTAGGTTGTGTTGGAGAAGGTTCTTCCCTTCTCCCCTATTGTCCTAGTGCTTCTGCTAGTCGTACTTCTTCTACATCTATTCTTTGCACTGCTAGTGGTGCTACGGCTGCTGCCCCTTCTAGTAGTACTAGCTTTACCTTTCGTCCTAGAGTCAAAAAATCTAGGTTGGACAATTTTTTTGTACCGCATTCCACTCCTGGTGCACAACCTTCACTTGAGAGCTTGGGCTGGAATAGGGAGGTACATGAAGCTGGAATAAGAGCAATTTGCAAGTTTTGGTTTTTCTGCAACATTCCATTTATAGCAGCCAAGTACTTCAACTTCATTTATATTTAATTCTTTTACGTTTTAAGTTTTAAAATTTAAATTCAATTTTAAACTTTTTAAGTTTTAACTTGATGTTGAAATTTTGAAATATGCTAATTAAAATGTTTTTATAAATGTAACAGGACTCCTTATTGGCAAGGGATGATTGATGCAGTTTCCATCTATGGTGCGGGGTTCAAAGCCCCCACTGAAGATGAGTTGAGTGACCCCCTCTTACTAGATATGGTCGAGGAGATGAAACTTGAGTTGGAGGACCATAAAAAGATTTAGAGCCAAAAGGGGTGTACCATTATGACGGATGGATGGACAGATAGGAGGAATAGGACCCTCCTAAACTTTCTTGTTTCTAACGGAGGTAATTCATCATCCTCTACTTCTCGAAGTCTAAAATTTAATGTATTATTGAATAACGAAAATTTTGTTTTATTGACTATTGATTCTTGAATGATAATTATTTTGTTTAATTTTCACTTTCAGGATCCACCATGTTTGTGAGGTCTATAGATGCTTCCTCACATGTGAAAAATGCAAAATTCTTATGTGAGACTATTGAGGAGGTCATAAGGGAGTTGGGGGAAGAGAATGTTGTCCAAGTGGTGACTGATAATGCAGCTAATTATGTTGTTGCAGGTAAAATTTTAACTTCTAACTTTCTAAGTTCTACTTCTAAAAAATTTGTTTTAGATTTTCATTAAATTTTGAAAATTAAAAGTTTTTTAATAAATCAAAAAATTTCATTGTTTACTAACTAATTTAAAATTACTGCAGGAAAACTTTTGATGGAGAGACACCCAAAAATATTTTGGACTCCATGTGCGGCCCATTGCATCGACCTCATGTTAGAGGATATTGGCAAGCTTGTATGGGTGAAATCATGTGTTACCAAGGCCAAAAATCTTTGTAAGTTCATCTATAATCATGCCTTGGCCCTTAGCACTATGAGGCAATACACGAAGGGAAAGGAGTTGGCTCGTCCTAGTATCACAAGATTTGTCTCTAATTTTATCACACTGAAATCTTTGCTGACTGCAAGGTTAGATTTGAGGTGCATGTTTGTTGGTCCAGAATGGAGTTCCTCCTCCTTTGCCACCAGCGCTGTAGGGATAGATGCAACAAAATGCGTTTATAATGATGATGGTTTTTGGGAGCCATGTTCGAAGATTGTGGAGGTAATTTAAATTTTAAATTTTAAAAGCTTGAGTCTTAAAATTTTATAAATTAATTTATCTCATACATATTTTTGTTTTATATTTATTGTGCAACTTTGCAAAGTTTCATCATTCACTAAATTGTTTTTTTGTTTAATTGTTTTGTAGATCACTAACCCCCTTGTAGCCCTCCTACGAGTTGTTGATGGCGAGAAGCCCTCTATGGGCTACATTTATGAGGACATGGATAGGGTCAAGGAGGCTATTAAGGCCAAATATGTAGGAGTTGAGGAAAACTATGGCCCTATTTGGGACATAATTGATAGGAGATGGAAAAACCAGCTTCATAAGCCCATCCACGCAGCAGCCTATTACCTCAATCCAGCATACCGTTTCTGTGAAGATTTCAAGGCAGATGAGGAGGTTCTTAGTGGCCTATACACAGTGATATTGAAGATGTCCCCTAATCCCACAGATATATTGCTTGAGATGGATGCCTATAATAATGCATTAGGGCCCATTTTTTCAAGTCAAATTTGCAAAGAAGGTTGTACAAAATTGCAGCCAGGTAAAAATTGCAACTTAAGCCTTATACAATCTAGTTTCTAAATTTCTAGCTTTAAACTTTAAAATTCAAATTTTGAAATAAGACTAATATTTTTTTGATTTCCTTTTTTCAAAATTCAGATAGATGATGGCAAATGTTTGGGCCTTCAACCAAAAACCTTCAACAAATCGCCATCCACATTTTGACCCAGCCAAGTAGCGCTTCTAGATGTGAGCGCAACTAGAACATGTTCGAGCACATCCACTCGAAGAGGCGTAACAGGTTGTCTGTGTAGAAAATGAATAGGCTAGTCTTTGTGCATTACAACCTGCGAATTAGGATCAGGGGGATTTTGGATAGTGACACCTCTTTGATTACTCTAGAGGAGGTTGATCTAGAGTCTAAGTGGATCACTGAGGCTACTGATCCTGTCTTTGATGATGAGGACCTACAGTGGCTTGACCAGGCAGATAGAGAGGGCCAAGCTGAGGCTGTGGCTATGGCAGCAAAGGACCAAAGAGCTCCAATTGTTCCTAGTGGCACCTCATAAGCATTGGCAGAGCCAGAGACTACAGTTGATCCTAGAGGCACCTTACAAGCTGATGCTATGGCTACTCAAACATCCAGGACCTACCTTAGACGCCTTATTAAGAGGCATTTTATAGATTATACTGAGCCTGAGGTTGAGGTTGAGGCTGAGGTTGGGGATGAGGATGAGGATGAGGACTAGGAGCCATAGCTATAGTCTTGTTTTAACTTTTTGTTTAACTTAATATATGATCAGAATTTGGAACATTTGATGATGACTATTGATTCATTGAATCTTGATGTGTTGAATTTATCATTTCATAATACATATACATTTTGATGGGTTGCGTGGATTTATCATTTTATATATGATTCTATGATTTACTTTTATAATATTTCCTTCAGCTACTGTTTAAACTTTAAACTTTAATTACTAGTAATATAGTATTTAGCAATTTACCTTTGTAGTATTGTACTTATGTAATCGATGTATGTTTGACTTTTAACTTTAAGTATGTGCATTATGATCAAATTATCTTCTATTTAATGATGTTATTGTGTCTTTACATTTTATTCAATAATGGGTGCATGGAATGTTCTTTAAATCCTAAAAAATCTCAAAATTTTGAGATTTTTTCACTTTGCCGAGTCACCGCCAAGTCATTTCCGAGTCTGAGTCGGGTCACAAGTCAAGTTATCCTTGCTGAGTCCAAGCCGAGTCCGAGTCACATTACTTTGGTCCAGATCTCGGTAGTTGTTTTGTCGGATGCAATCTGAGAAAGTTGATCATTAGCTACGGATAATTTGAGAAGCATCGCTACCTCCTGATTATTTTGATCTCATGTTTCTTGATCAGAACTAGGAGCATTCAAATGCTTCGTGACACCCAAAACAAGTTGATCAATGTTCCGATATTCAAAAATTGCGATGATTCACTACTTCCAAGTGCCATAATTTTGACCATTGAATTTGGAGTTGTGCTCGAGTGGGATGTTTGTCAAAGATTACATGGCACATTTTTCAATAAAAAACTGTGAAATCTGTGAAGGCACCTTCTTCAAGGCAGAAAACGGAAGACCCATAAAAATCGGAGTGACCCATAAGAGAACTTGCAAAACCCACAAGGAATATGGTGTCATTTTCTAGATCCACTGGCTTGAAAATCGAGGCACCCAGAAAAATCTGACGACAACCCAATTGTGCTCTTGAAAAAACCCACCAAGAATCTAAATTGAAAATATTTTTTCAAGCTAAAAAAACTAGGGTTTCGAGCAAAAAACCAGGTCGGCAGCCACGGAGGTCAAAAACAGCAAAAAAATGGTGATTAAAAGATAGAAACTTTCGGATTCTTGTGCCAGAGCTCGACTGGAGGCTGAGACAAAACTGAAGAGTGTTGAATATGTTGGGATTTAACTCCACAAACAACTATAAATGCAAGTTCGCGGTTGTGAAAGCCGTTAGCAAAAAAACGACCCTCTTGTTGGTTATTGCCACGATTTTGAACGCTAGTAGCTGAGAAATTGCCCCTTACACATGTGTCGTTTAATCACAATTTTCACCATGCGATTTCCTCTGCAAATTGCGATTTTTATTCCTCAAACCCTAGCTCACGATTTTTAGATGTGATAAGGATGCAAGTTGCAGAAAAACAACCTTTGGATTTGCAATTTTCCGCAGACGTTTCTTCTAAAAAAGCCCTAAAAAACTAGTGAACACACAAATTCTTCACAAAAATGAACAACCCTAGTCGAGTTTTTGAGAAATCGCATAAATAATTTTGAAAATTTTGAAGCAAATAATTTTAAAAAGAAATTATAGAATTTTCAAAAAGATTTTAAGTATTAGCTTTGAAATATTCTATTCTAACAGAGAAAGTTAAAAAAGTGAAAGCAAACTGAAGCTAACTAGATATTTACAATAGATAACCATTAATTAATAATAGACTATTATCTATTATCGTAATATTCATTAGGATTGAAGTGAATAATATATTATAATTCAATATATATATATATATATATATATATATATATATATATATATATATATATATATATATATATATATATATATATATATATATATATATATATATTGAATGAACAAATTAATATTAATATATTACTGTCTACTTACGGGCAGAATGATGACTGTATTTATACTTGCCCAATGATCGGGTCTATTGAATCTCTAACATATCGAGACACAAAACTAAGTCATGTTCGATAGTTTAGACACCGTGTAGTATATTCACCCAAGCACGATAAATGCCAATATGAAACGGTGTGATTATTGTTATCAATGGCAGACTAAGTGATAATTAGTTATGACCACGTTTATAACTCTCAATGTTAATATATATATTGAACCATCAATGCTTGCTAGGTAATAAATGAATCACAGCGGCAATACAATTACCACAGCAAGCATTTGATAGTTCATATGTCTATTATTCATCGGTCAACAGTATTAATAAATATCAGATTAAGGAATTGCAAGAGTCTGTTCTAAATATATAGCTTTGTTCCTATTGAATTCTCAGATGTAAACTGGGATCATTAATCAGTAACAACAAACTATATACTTAAGGAAGAATATTTGAGACACTAGTAAATTTTGAAGTTCTTATCTGGTATACACTGAAATTAAAGGCTCTATTATTTTTCTATCACTGATTCATATTCCTTAACATGGTATCATAGCCTAACAGATAGAAAACAAATAAAAGGGAGTAAAATTAAAATTAAATTTGTTTCGTGCACTCATGGTGAATCGTGTCAGACTTAAAGATAAACTTGAAGGAGCATCAAATTTTGTATCATGGAGAATTCGGATTATGACAATACTACGAGAACTGGAATTAGATTCATATGTAGAAGAAAACAAACCAATGCCAAATAACGATCTAGATAAAACAATATGGAAAGACATAATAAGGCCATGAAAATTATTATTGATGCAATTATGGATCATATTCTTCCAGCTATATCAAAATTAACAACTGCATATGATATGTTCATGATCATTCAAAATACAAGTGAGATCAATAACACGAGCAGACTATTACGATAATAGATAATCATCTATTATTAGTAAATAGTAATCTATTGTAAATATCTAGTTAGCTTTAGTTAGCTTTTGTTTTTTTAGCTTTCTCTGTTAGAATAGAATGTTTCTATTCTTTACGATCGTTTCCTAAGGAAACATCGTTTTATTCTTTTGTATATATTGACCTTTCAATCTCTATTAATAACAAGCAAGATTTTTACCAATTACTTTATAATATGGTATCAGAGCCTATTTCATAATTTTTTTCCAAAATTATAATTTGTTTTCCAAAATTATCAGAGCCTATTTTTGAAATTATTCTGTGATGCTTCGTAATATCAAAACCTTGAGATTTTCAAACTAGGGTTTTGTCTAAGGATTCATATGTTTTGGCAAAATCATGTCCAAATCGTAGATTCTTTTGGCATTTTTTTTTAAACTCACGGCTTGCAAAATTCGTGATTTCCTCTTCTATCTGTTCTGCCTCATTTTGCAAATCAACGGTGTCCATTAAAATACAGTGAAAGGGCTTCGGATGACTGAAAAACTCGTTGTACACGACCTCAAACTCACCATTTTTTCCTTAGATCTAGACAGTGACTGCTGCATCTTTTCCTCAGTTTTTCTCTCCATACTACCTTGATCTTCATCTAGTTGTGGTCGCCTATTGAATCCACCATTGTTTTGGTCTAGGTCTACAATCGTTTTGTCCAAATCCGCCATTATTTGGAGTTTTTTGCAGCTGGCTAGGGTTTTGATCAAAACACTAATTTTCCATAGTAGATCAAAACTATTTTTACATATTCTTGGTGGGTTTTTTGAAAGCTCAACTGGGTTGTCAAATTTTTTGTGTTCCTTGATTTTCGAGCCAGCAAATCCAGAAAACAACACAATATTCCTTTTAGGTTTTTCGAGCTCTCTTCTGGATCGCTCTCCGATTTTTCTGGGTCTTCCATTTTTTTACCTTAAAGAACGTGCCTTCAAAGATTTTCACAGTGCATGGCATCTCTTACAAATATTTTGCTCGAGCACAACTCCAAATTCAAAGGTCGAAATTATGGCACTTGGAAGCAATGGATCATCGCAATTTTTGAATATTGAAACATCGATCAACTTGTACTGGGTGTTATGAGGCATCCAACTGCTCCTGGTCCTAATCAAGATACATGGGATCTGAATAATTGAGAGGTAGTAATACTTCTCAAATTATCCGTGGTTGATGATCAGCTTTCTCAGATTTCATCCCACAAGACAATTGCCGAGATCTGGACACATCTCAAAAGTCTTCATGAGACTTCTGACAAAAGTAGAGCTTTCTTTCTAAAAAACATTGTTTTCTATTGTCATGGATGAGCGCACCTCACTCCAGGAACACCTGAATTGGATTCAGGAAATTCGTGATCAGTGACTTGTCATCAGTTGCAAGATGGAGGAAGAGGATATTGTGGTTATCACTTTTCAGAGTTTACCAAAGTCCTATGAGCATTTTATCAAGACTCAACATCACGTCTTCTGGTGTTGATTTGAAGTTCACTAATCTCTGCACATTGTTGCTTCAGCAAGATGGGAGAAAACAACAATTCGGTAACAGCTCCACCTCCACCTTCACAAAGCAAGCCTTTACTGCGAAATCCTTTCAGAAAGATAAAGGCAAGTTTCAGCAGCCATCTCAGCAAAAGTCTTCTGCTCCAGCATCAGATGGTTCCCGAAAGAAGAACATTCAATGCAACTACTCCCACAAGTTTGGCCACATGAAGGTTGAATGTCGAAAATGCTTAGCTACACAATCTAAGCAATCAGGTTCGCAGCCCAAAGCGAACAATGCAAAGCACACTGAGTAGATAGAGTCTTCCTTTTACGCCTTCGTGGCTAAAAGGCCTACAGAACATGTGAAGTCGCCTGCTTGGTACATTGATTCAGGTGCCTCTCATCATTTCACTCACCGCAGAGACTAGTTTACTAACTACCAGCCTTATTCAGACTCTGTTATTTTTGGTGGGGGAGAAGAATACACGATTGTCAACAAAGGCAACATTCAGATTCAGTTTGTTGAGAGGAACCTCATATTCCTCGATGTGTACTACATTCCAAGGATGGAACTAAATCTACTAACAGTCTGTTAGTTGTTGTGACATTCTCCACACTTGGATGTCACCTTCGGTTCACATCAGTGCACCATCATTGATCGGGTGACTCAGTCTACTGTTGCAATGGGTCTTAAGGATCATGGCCTTTTCAGACTTACTGATTCTGGTGATTCTCGGGACTTAACTATGGCTGATCGGCCGTCTTCTATTAGCACATTTTGGCATTAGCGATATGGGCACTTAAATGTGCATTATCTCTCACAACTTGCTCGAGATGAGCTTGCTCTTGGATTGCCATAGATTCAGACTCAACAGCTTGGAGTGTGTGATGCATGCCAAGCTGGGAAGCAACATCGCACACCTTTCACCAATGGCAATTCATGGCGAGCTTCTCAAGTACTTCAACTTATTCATGCCAATATCTGCGGCCCTATGGCCACTTGTTTTGTTCTTGGATCCAAGTATTTTCTATTGTTTGTTGATGATTTCAGTAGAAAAATGTGGGTGTATTTCCTTAAAAAGAAATCATTTGCATTTCCTCAATTTCAGAAGATTAAACCTTTTGTTGAAAAAGGGTCTGGGAAATCTATTATTAATCTTAGATCAAACAATGGGGGGAATTTTGTTCTAATGTTTTCTCTAGCTTCTTGGATACACATGGCATCAAACACTAGTTAACCACACCCCACACGAACAACTAAACAGTATACTTGAACGTCGGAAGCGGACAATCACTGAGATGGCTCGATCCATGCTTTAACACAAACACGTTTCGAAGAAGTTTTGGGCAGAAACAATTAACACTACAGTTTATTTGTTGAACTGGTCACCAGCAGTGGTGGTCAAAGGTGAAACTCCAGAAGAGGCCTGGTCAGGTCGCAAGCCCAAAATCAATCACGTGAAGGTTTTTGGCTCCCTTGCTTTTGTTTGGATCCCTGATGTGTCATGCACCAAGTTGGATGCCAAGAGTCAAAAACACATGCTTACTGGATACAGTAGTCTTCACAAAGCCTACCGCCTGATCGATGTTGAGACATCTCGTCTCATCTACAGACGAGATGTAGTCTTTGATGAGCAGTGAGGACATTCATGCCTGTTTCTCCTATTCTTGATCCAACAGACCAGCCTATGAAAGCTCATTATTTGGGAGTTTGGCTTCCATTAGGTCCATCTGATGGGACGGCTCCAATAACTCTTGCAGCTCCAGTTATACCAGTGATACCTGTATAGACATCTTCGACTTCTCCTATAGGATCACCTCAATTTATAGATGTTTCGCCTAAGTTTGATCTAGATTCTTTTGATGAGGAACCTAATCATCACGCATCTCCTGATAGTGATGTTGGTCATTCTCCTATCTGGCCTAAGTGGTGGGCTAAGACACTTGCTGATCTTCATGATGGTGAGCTCATTGATGGGAGAATTGCTCGGAAAAAAAGCAAAACTACAGAGTCTATTAACTTTGTTCTCATAGCCAACATTCACAGTGTGTTTGAACCTCAAACATATTTTGAAACTAAAGGAATTCTAGAGTGGGAATAGGCCATAACATCTGAACACCAAAGCCTGTTGAAGAACAACACCTAGGTTCTTTATGATCTTCCACCAGGGAAAAAACCCATTTGCTGCAAATGGGTCTACAAAATCAAATACAAATCGGATGGTACTTTGGATAAGTACAAAGCTCATTTAGTGGCAAAGGGCTTTTCTCAGCGTTAGGGAATTGATTATGAGGAGACCTTCACCCTAGTGCAAAGATGAGCACCATCAGATTAGTCCTGACCATGGCAGCACAGTTTGGCTGAAAGGTCCATCAGATGGACGTCAAGAGTGCTTTCCTGAATGGTGATCTCCATGAAGAGGTCTACATGACACAACCACCTGGTTTCAAAGTTCTGTATGGCTTGAAGCAGGCCCCTTGGGAATGGTACATAAAAATTGATAAGTACCTCAGTGATCAAGGCTTCAAGAGGAGTTCTTCAAACTCAAATCTGTACGTTAAGACTACTGGCAGTGACATCATCCTTCTGGTTATTTATGTGGGTGATCTAATCATCACTGGCAGTTTGACACCTTTGATTTAGGGAATCAAACAGAATTTATGCCAGTCTTTTGATATGACTGACCTTGGGCTCATGCATTATTGCCTAGGTGTTGAAGTTTGGCAACAATCTTCTGGTATATTCAGCTCTCAGTCCAAATATGCCAGGGCCCTGTTAGACAAATTTTGTATGCAGGATTGCAAGCTTGCATCTACACCTATGGAGAAAGGTATCAAGTTATCAACAAAGTCTGATTCTCCTTCCGTTGATGATACTACATATAGGCAACTAGTAGGCAACCTCATCTACCTCTCTACTACTAGGCCTGATATCAGCTTCGCAGTCAGCTATATCTCACGCTTTATGACAACTCCTAAGGCTGATCATTTGATGGCAGCAAAGTGTGTGCTTCCTTATGTAAAGGGCACTTCAGATTATGGACTTTTGTATTCTCGAAGTTCTAATCCTAAACTCAGTGGGTTCATAGATTTAGATTGGGCAAGCTCTGTTGATGATAAAAAGTCAACATCTAGATATGCGTTCAGTTTTGGATTCGATGCAGTCACATGGACCAGTAAGAAGCAACAGGCTAGGATAGTACTTTAGTGGAAAATCAAACTAGGAAGAAAATCAAGACCTTAAGATCTAACAATGGGGCTATATACATCTCTAAAACTCTAAAGAATTTTGTACTTCCGTTGGGATTAAGAAGGGGTATACAATACCTTATAATCCACAACAGAATGAAGTAACTAAAAGGAAAAATAGAACTTTTATTGAATCCGCAAAAGGCATGATGATTGATCAAAACATACACATCTCATTCTGAGCTGAAGCCTCAAATATATTAGTATACATCCAAAATAGATGTCCACATTCAATCCTAGAGAATATAACTCCTGAAGAAACTTTTACGAGAAACAAACTAGATGTAAGTCATCTGAGAATTTTTGGTTGTCCTATATATATACATGTCCCTAAAGAAAAGAGGTCCAAATTAGAACTCTCTAGGAAGAAAGGCATATTTGTTACGTATAGCGAATCCTCTAAAGGTTACAGAGTTTACATTCTAGGACAAAGATCTATCGAATCAACGGAGATGTTAAATTCGAAGAACATACTGCATATAACCTTTCCAAAAATATTGAAGAGTCTAATGAGGATCCAACTACTGCATTAGAAGATTCAAAGGGAGAACTGTTCAGAAGATCATGAACTCCTACCATCTCATACTAAAAATACTAAAAACCCTAAAAACAAAAAGAGGCCACTATGGGCAAGAAAGATGTTTGAAGAAAACAATGTAGCACCTAATGAAATCTTTAGAGAAAGTAATAAAATTAGAAGCCATTCATGTTATGTTTCTCTCACATCTGAACTCATCAAATCCGAACGATCAAGTGTTGAAGAGGCTCTGACATTTCTAGCCTAGAAAGATGCAATGATTGAAGAATATCAATCTATAGTAAAAAATGATGTCTGGGATGTTGTACCTAGACCTCAAAAACAAATCAGTTGTCTCCTCTAAATGGTTATTCAAAATCAAACATGCACCAGATGATAGTAATGAAAAACACAAGGCCAAATTCGTTGCCAAGGGATTTTCTCAAAAGGCTGGAATTGACTATGAAGAGACATTTGCTCATGTTGCCCGATACACCTCCGTAAGAACCATTATTGCTATTTTTGTATCCAAAGGATGGAAGATACATCAAATGGACATAAAAACTACTTTACTAGATGGTGTAATTGATGAAGAGGTATATCTAGAACAACCAGAAGGTTTTGTCACTCATGACAAGAACTCCTATGTGTGTAAATTGAAGAAGGCTCTCTACAACCTTAAACTAACCCCTAGGGCTTGGTACGAAAGGATTGATAATTATCTCACCAAACTAGGATACTCTAAAAATGAAGTTGATCCTAATATAACCTTCAAAATATCAGAAGGTGACATGCTAATTCTTGTTCTATATGTTGATGACCTATTGATAATAGGGGGAAGATCATCTTATTGTAAAATGTAAACAGGATCTAGTATCTGAATTTGATATGAAATATTTGGGTCTCCTACACTATTTTCTTGGTCTAGAGGTATGGCAAAAGGAGAACTACATTTTCCTAAATCAAGGAAAATACACTATTGACATTCTAACAAAATTTGAAATGATGGACTGCAAACCATTGTCCACACCAATGGAAACGAATCTTCATAAGCTTAAACCTACAGATCCTACATACTACCGACAAAATAATTGAATCCCTAATGTACTTGGTGAATATTCGCCCTGATATCTACTATGCAACAAATGCATTAAGTCAATTCATGTGTGAGCCTAAGAAAATTCATCACATGGCAGCCAAGCACATTTTGAGAAACTTACGTGTACCATTGGATTTGGTCTAAAATATGACAATGTTGAGATTCAACTTCAGGGATATTCAGATTCTGACTAGGCCGATAGTTCCACCGACTGTAAAAGTACTACAGGATGTTGTTTTAGTCTTGGATCTGCTATAATATCTTGGTTTAGCAAGAAGTAGTCAGCAGTTGCTCAAAGTTCCACTAAAGCCAAATATATAGCTGCCTCTATGCAAGAAGCAATATGGTTATAGAAGTTACTGTTTGGGCTATTTGGGAAGTCCTTGAATTCCACAATTATACACTATGATACTCAAAGCTGCATTAAACTATCGATAAATCCAGTTTTTCATAATCAATCCAAGCACATAGAAATTTCCTACCACTACATAAGAGATATGGTAGACAAAAATATTATCAATTGGTTTACATCATTACTAAAGAGCAAAATGCTCACATACTTACTAAGCCTCTTGCCAAGTTGAAAGTTGAGAACTTTAGAGGTAAACTTGGTATGACTAAATTGTAATTGAAATTTATCAGATTGAGTTTCAATTATATGTAATTTTATATATTCATGAATAATTTAATGTGAAGTGAGTTGCAATATTGCATTTGTGAATTATGTCATGAAAGGTGACGATCTTTCAGTTGATATATGTGTTAGGTCATTATTGTAAGGTGACAACCTTAGCAATAGCTTGACCTGCTATCATGATAGACTATATTGATTGTTGTCCCAGAATGTGTTGGAATTCATGATAACTAATGTATCATGATTGACACATTAAGTTGATGTCTCGGAATGTGCCAGAAATCATGATACTGAAATTGTTGTGTTTAAGTTCTTGATTTGTTATCATGATAGACTACATTAAGAAGTTGTCTGAAATGCGGAGATCATGATAACAATCGTTCCATGATTGACTACATTAAGTTGCTGTCCCGAAATGTGCCAGAAATCATGGTACTAAGATTGTTGCTCCTGAGTTCTTGATCCATCATCATGACAGACTACATCAATTTGTTGTCCCGAGATGTTTCACAGGTCATGATAGCTAAGGTGTCAAGATGGACAACTATTGGTAAGCATTACAAAGTTGATGCAAATGCACGTATCAAAAGAATACCTCTAGGATGTTGGTCTTAAACATTGTTATGAGATTCAATCCGCTTTTGCTAAAAGGAAGTGTTTAGAATATAGCTTCATTCAGATTGAAGTGAATAATATATTATAATTCAATATACATATATGTGTGTGTGAGTGTGTGTGTATATATATATATATTGAATGAACAAATTAATATTAATATATTACTGTCTGCCTACAAGCAGAATGATGACTGTATTTATACTTACCGAATGATCGGGTATCATGAATCTCTAACATGTCGAGACATGAAACTAAGTCATGTTTGATAGTTTAGACACCGTATAGTATATTCACCCAAGCATGATAAGTGCCAATATGAAACAGTGTGTTATTGTTATCGATGGCAGATTAAGTGATGATCAGTTATGACCACGTAGGGTCATGACCCTACGTGGCATAAGCCACGTAGAGTCATGCCCCTACATGGATATAACTCTCAATGTTAATAGATATATTGAACCATCAATGCTTGCTGGGTAATATATCAATCACAGTGGCAATACAATTATCACAGCAAGCATTTGATAGTTCATATATCTATTACTCATCAGTCAACAGTACTAAGGAATTGCAAGAGTCTGTTCTAAATATATAGTTTTGTTCTTATTGAATTCTCAGATCAAAACTGAGATCATTAATCAGTAACAATAAACTATATACTTAAGGAAGAATATTTGAGACTGTGGTAAAGTCTGAAGTTCTTATCTGGTATACACTGAAATTAAAGGGTATTATTTTTCTATCACTGATCCATATTCCTTAACAGGCATTTGAATGCAAATACAAAATCTACACACTTAAGATGTGTATAATCTCAGTTACTCCTATAGACAAGCAATCATGTTCTGTTCTACGCACCTTAATTCCTGATGGAGTCTCCATAAAACTCAATTTGTATGTGTTGGTACGGAAGCTATGAAAAGAGCATCCTTGGCCAGGAAGCTGAGGTACTCCCAGGTTACCTTTATTAGCACTGCATAGCAACCAAATCAAGAAAAGGATGAGTACAAATATAATTTGCAAAATAGGAAAAGGAATAACCAAATATAAGTTCCATTTCTGAAAGAAACAGCTGGAATTAATATAATAATGACTGGCAATGAAAAATGTGTCCAGCCACAAGTTGAAAGCTAAAACGAATGGTATCATGCAATGACTAAATATTGTGTACTTGGCATAGTATTATTTTTGTAACCAATATAATGAGCTGTTTCAATTGTATATCTTCTATTTTGTTGAGGGCACACTAATTTTTATTCAGGAGTTTCCCAAATCATGGAATGTAGCTCTCCCATTGTCCATAAAGGCCACAAACCTCACTGTATGACCAAAAGTGGAAATCAGTATTTCAGCAATTTTTGGGGCTTTCTGCAAATTAATCCTAACTCTAGCTCCAAATAATAAGTTTGATCAAATGCATATCAAGGGTGCAAATGCCATGCCATATCCAATATGACCAGGCTACAGGTACATTCCTTTGCACGGCACATATAAAAGAGAAATAAAACAACCCAACACTGTAAAAACTAAAGACACCAACAAGTTCCACCTAGAGACAACAGCCACAGCCATTTGATTCAATTAATTCAGACTAATATTTTACAGATTCAAGTAGAGGGTTCTTGCTCAACTGTCTTTGCCAGATGTGCAAGGGACTGATCAGAACATTCAGAGGTAGCATTATTGGCAACTAAAGAAGGTTCATACACCACATTCCTGAAGAATGAATTCTAGTGCAAATGGTTTCAGTTTTGGACTCCAAATTCGTGCAAATGCTGAGAAATGTTAAATATTTACAGCACCAACAGCAATGTAACCAACTAATGAACATTGTTAGCTGGAATTTGTAAACTATGGATTCTGCAAATTAGAAACTTCCTTAATGAAAATTCTTCTGCTCCAGAACAGGAACTATTATCCATCATGGGTTAGCTTTTGAAATATGAAACTCACAAGCTCAAAATAAATAATCAAAATAATTGAACTGTAAAGATGTTGCCTGTGGGTTGCTCCATCTCTAAGCTACTTGCTCTTGAATATCAGTTTCTTTCTCAGGATGTTGAAAATTCTGCTTCCTCTGACAATTAGTACCTCTGAGTTGATTCTTCGTGAGTCTTTTTTATACAGCTTGTCCTTTACTTCATAGATCACAGCATGATCGCATTTTTTCTTGCATTGCTACTATTAAGAATTATTAGTTGGGAACTTTTCAAACAAATAACAATCAAGTCATTGCTAAGGTAACACTGAATTGTACTTCTATATGTTTTTGATATTAATAAGCAGAAAAACAAGGGTGCTGTCCCTATAAACAACGGCCCACAGGGTGTAAAGTAATCAGCAGTAAAGCAGTCTTGGCACATTAACAGCACATTATCCGCATACTGGCATCAAAAACTACACCAGTTCAGTACTTATGTCTGTTGTTAAAATTCTGCTCAGGATTTCCCACAATGGCTATTTTGTGACATTTTTTGTTCATTTATTTTTGTACATGCAAATTGCAGGGATTGGTAATCCAACATTATTAAGCTGCAACATCGAGGCAAAATTAATTTTGATAATCAAGCTGTTATGAAGTTATAAAGCTTACCCAATTTATGCACATGATAATTGAATAGACCTATTAATGAAGTACCCACTGCTCATCATTTAAAAAATCTATAATTGCATATACTGAAGAAATTAAGTCATCAATGAAGATCTATTTCTTGAGTTCATCTTTTTTTCTCTTAGTATTAGTAATTACAAGCATCTTGCAGAATTGGTCACAAGTAACTCTAGATCATCAATGCTTATTAGTTATTTCATTTGTGTGTTTCATTTAAAACAATGGAATTTTAAAACCTTCATCCATCACTTGACAGCCAAAATACAGATTTCATGATGATATGGAAAAAGATTGTCTTTTTTGCATCAAATAAATCATTTCAATGCAAGGAACTTGGATGCAGAGCATTTCAGATTAAATCCTACTGGAAGCATTCCTGTTCTAGTCACCGATGATCAGATTTTCTGTCCACATTAAGTGTGGTTTCTTTTACTGCCGATTATATATAATTGTAATTATCTTCAGAAGCTTAACTAAAAGGTCAATTTTGCAATTCCTTTATTTTTTTATTCTAATAGTAATATATCGTTTAAAAACTAAATGATTTCTCGCCCGTGATAGAATAGATCAGAAAAAGGTTCCAGAATGGCTGAAGAAGTTTAATTCCTGGGGCATGAAATTCTTCAATTTAAGTCTCTTCCTGAAATGAAGCTATTCACTGTTTTAGCAAATTCAAAAAGCAGTTGCAATTTATTGCCTTGCAAACTCTCCGGATCTTGTAGATAAGCACCATGGTCAACTCCAAAAAATGCGGTAGATATGAATAAAAGATTGAATGGCCAGACTACTTTGACTTCAAAAAGAATGAGCTTACCAGCTTACTGACTATTTCTGAAAATTAATTGAATCTTACTCAGTATTTGGCCGGATGTGAGTTTTCTATGGTTGATCATGCATTGAATCCTATACTTGCTAGAATTGAGGTGTTGAAGTTGGATGAGGGATACTTTTGTAAGATCACTCAGCCTTTGTGTTACTTGGAGTAAATGTAACAATGACCAAGTTATCATGTTTTTATAGGTCTATTATCAATCACTTTTAGAAACATGAAAGTTTTCTATATCTCAATTTGTAATATGAGCATAAGAAGGAGTTGCAAAGATATTACTATCTTTCTTTGCATTTTGTATTAGCGGGCACTCACAGACACACTGCATGTCAGTATGAATGAGCTCTGAGCTATCAGAAGTTCAATTTTCAAAAGCTTTCAATGGGTCCAAAATTCAAATGAGAATTTGCGCTCTTTAACAGAGAATTGATGACCTCTTTTGGAAAAATATTACTTGATAATTATGAAGATCATGACAGCCATGAGAAGCTTCTAACCATGGACTGAATTTTAGCATCTGCCTTATCTTTCTTCATATATCTTAAGAGGGCAAGTTAAATGGTGTCTTTGATGTTCTGTGGAGTTATTGGCTACCTTTTTGATATGGATGTATCCGCTTTCCTGAAATTCATGTACCAAGTACATTTATCTGAAATGTTGTAATCACATGTAGAGTTTTGTGCATTAGAAGGAAGTACTATGTCATCCAACTGTTCCTTTTTTGATTTCTAATTACAATCTAAAGAAAAATGAGGCAATACAACGTAAACAGGCTCAAATAAAATGGGAATACCATGTTATCCAAGAGTCAATATCATACAACAGAATAATGAAACAGTGAGAGCAAACAATGAGTGAGATGTCATTGAATGGTGTCCATAATTTGAACATGAAAAAGATAATGTAAGGCATGGAATTTGCAATAAATTTCCCATATTATGGAAAAAAAATGAGAATTTTCTATGATTTCAATCCTCCAGCTAGCAGAAATACAGATGGCTGCAGATAAAATGATGAAAATGAGTGTAAATACGAGCTAGGTGATTGCTAACATCAAGACCACTAAACTTGCATGTTCCTAAGGAGTATTATTGTTCAAGATAGAGATCTAATTAGGAAGCTTCTGCAGGTGATTGCTAACATCAAAACCACTAAACTTGCATGTTCCTAAAGATTATTATTGTTCAAGATAGAGATCTAATTAGGAAGCTTCTGCTATTTTTACAAAAATGGTGCAATATAGTCTAAAAGGAATTTCAAAATAAATGCAATAACTTTGCTTTCCCATAACCAGTGCATCGATCATAGACATCTTGCATTCACGGCCATAATCCAACCATAACGATGTCAAGTAAGATTTTTTTTTCGCTCCACAAATTTCAGAGGTAATTCAGATTTCCCTATTTCATATGATACTTTGATGATTATTTTTCTAATGTGTATCAAAATATCTTAAACTATGCCCTATTTCATATGATACTTTGATGATTATTTTTCTAATGTGTATCAAAATATCTTAAACTATGTACCGTTATAGTCGAGTAACACTAACTAAAGGTGGTACTGTATAGCCGATAGATATAGATACAGATAATCATGCCAACTAAAAATTGCATTTGATTAAAAAAAATATATACAATGCTCAGTAGACAAATTTGTACATATATGCCTTGCAGCCATCAAAGAGTATCTTTGGATGCTGTTACTAAATATTATCATGTCAGACCATATATACATCCCCCTTGCCCACGAAAATCCCCTAGATACGGACCCTATTCCACCATGCCGCACCCAAATTACTTGACGTCATTGTTTTCTTCAGACAAATCCAAAATAAAAGTACAAAGTTAATACAAACAATGCCCTTGATCGAAACTGTAAATGCCCTAAAATTCCTGAGCTTGGTCTGCTGCAAAATCATTTCAATTGCACTAAATCATAATTTATTTACAAAGTGCAATGCAATTGGGATGCGTATATTGATAAATATTAATACCTGATTGGATCCATCTTTGCAGTGAAGGATTTGAGGGAAAAGAGAAGTCCAAACATAAGCTTGAGGTCTTGCGGAGGACTGAGAGTTGTGTGGGGGCGCATCCACTCTCTGTAATAAAGGCATACTCCATTCCTGTTGAAAACATACATGTACCTCATTTTATTGCTGCTGGGTGGTGCTGCAGTCGGCATCTCTGATCCTCCAAAGAACTGCATTGTGGAAGCCTCAAACGCGTACGCAGAGAATTATTGTTCTGCTACAGTCCTGTCTGACAGGTATTGTATTAATGGAAATAATGCTTAATGTAATTTTTTGTTTGTAAATTTGGCTACTGAACACCGAGCTCGGCGGAAAAACTCCGTTTGATCTTCTTTTGGTGATCGAGGAGTTTCAATGAAATAATATACCCGAAAAAACTTCAATTAATAACAGCTGAATAAACCTTCTTTTCAAATGACCCCTTCATTTTTTATTTAAGAGATTTAGGAAGTGATCATTGTAATATATTAGATTTGTTTTTAATGATCAGTCTTTAGTCTTGATTGTATTACAACATAAATGAGGTCAATGAAATATTTCTTAATTATAATTATTTAAAAAATCGTAAATATTAAATTTGTTTATAATAATAAGAAGTATTTTAGTTTGGTAGTAGGAATTGAAGGGGAATTGGAAAATCCAAAGGGGAATTGGAAAGCTCAAATATGGAATTCTGGAATTTACCATTTGTTTTTAAAAATTAAAGTAGAATTTGAAATTACAAATTCTAATTTTACCTCAAAATGGGCATGTCGGTCTTTCCACTCAAAACGTAGAATTGGTATAACCAATTCCAATTCCATATTTTCCTAAACCAAATTGAATCCCTCGTTGGGTATGCTTGTCTACATTAGCCAAGTTTATCATGGGAAAAAAAAAAAATTGTGGAACATTATCAAGTGGGAAGGTTTTTTGTTGACTATTGTTTCTAGTTGTTCACACAGCAATTTGCAGAGCCATTGTTCCCTCGCATTCTCAGACATTTGCACAAAAGATCAGTGGGGCATTGTTCCAAGTACTTCTCATTCACAATTATCTCTATCAATGCCTTTCATCATCATTTTTATTAGGTATTTTTCTCTAAAAATGAGGATATTTTCTAGTTTCAAATCTTCCAACAATGCAGATGCAATATAGGGGAAATTTTGATTAATGGAATCACAAGAAAGCCATCTCTACAAGGAGTTTTTAAAGCAGATCTTCTAGGTTTCATCGTGAGTTTTTGTGCTAAATCCTGTACTTGTTTTATTTTTGTATACAACAACTAGATTATTGATTATCTTCACTATGGTTTTTTGGGTGAAAACGTGCTAAGCTTTCCTTTGGGTGAAACAAGCTTTCCTTTGGATCCTTTATATTGATTAGAAAACCCAAGCTTTCTAAATGATTGTCCAACTTTGGGTGGGGAAATGACAAGCTTTCCTTTTGTATCACAACGTCAATAGTCATCAATGGGGTTTCCTGTTCCACACGAGCTCAAATTTCTTCTCAAACTACTTAGACTCCTACATAATAGCTCTTTAAATTTGTAGATAATCTGAAATTCCTACATTTTTGGTAAGTTTTAGGTAGGGTACTAAGGGGTAAATAGGAGGTTTGGAGGGTGAATCAATAGCGCATAAAACTTGATCTTAACTACTTTTCATAATACAAATTGATAAATTATTAATCACTTTCACCGATATCTGCTACTATAACTGATAGTATTACCAATAGTCTCTATATTGATGTTATTTACTGCAATGTGTAGTAAAAAAAAAAAAGTAAACATCAAACTCATAAACACATAACACAAGATTTTGGTCTCGCTAAAATTTCCTTGGTTAGAGGGAAAAATTGTAGTGGGGATGATTCCCACAACTCATCACTACAGATATAAGGTGCCTTGTTAGGATCTTACAATAATGTCATCTTCTGAATGACTACACCCTATTAAAAGTGTCTAGTACCCTGTTAGGAGTATCAACAACTCTTTCAAAGACAACTTTATTAAGATATTTAATCCCACTAATACAGTGTTCACCCTGTTAAAATGATTTACAATAAGTTTTGTTGGCAATTTGGCTAGGAGAATATGTAAGGATGATATAGGTTTGTCATTTATAGAAACGTATACATGTTATGAAGACGGAAAAATATTAGATTAAGTGAATGATTAAACTTAGAAAATTTTGAGTATAATTTAGGAAAATTATGAACAGTTATGCATTTTGGTTTAGCACAATTTATTGGAAGCAGATGTGGTTATGCACAGTTGAGGGAAGCAAGGTTATGATGTATTAAGCATGTGTCTAAGAGCACTAAAGATTATTCAATGTACGGGCATAGTTATGGTGAGTTTTACAAAGTACAAAATATACAAGCAAAACAAAGAAGATAACCTAGTGAAGGCATTTTGGTTAAGGGATTGACTTAACAAGATAAGGATGACATCCTAAACGTTAATCCTCACTTACAAAAAAGTAATTTTGGGAAATGTGTGAAGGAATGAAGGTTGATTGATTAAGTAGTTGGGTATAAAGTGTTGAAAACAATTATTCAATTGTATATTGGCATTGATGTTACACAAATGTTACACTCCAACCGAGCACTACTAGTAGTAACCAAGCTCAGAAGACTCTAGTATAAGTTGAGCAGAAGTTGAGAAGAAGCCAAGTTCAGTGATCAAGTGCAAACTGAACTAGGTCAGTCATTGAAGGATTCAAGTGTTAACCAATTTAGGTCGATTACCAAAGGGGTTCAGTGTAAGCCGAGTCAGGTTGGTTACCAAGGAACTCAATGGTAACCAAGTGACCCAGTTTCAATCTTAGCCGACCTACAACAGAATAGTTTTGTTTATTATTATTTTTATGTAAGCCAAATTAGTGGATGTTAATTGCTTATTTGTAAAGCTATTCAAGCCGACTTGATATTGGGTTTCATAAATATGAAAGGTCAAGTTGTGGATTGGAATATGGAAGTTGTGGAAGAAGATAAGATGTGAATATAGAAGGATTAAGAGAAAAATATCCAAAGAGATGCAAAGAATATTCTGATTAGGGAGGATCTAGAGGATAAACCAAAACATCAATCTAAATCTGTAAATTAGTTGCTCCATTAATTAGGTCAATCATTGATACTTTCTATAAAAAATTGTACTAGTAGTGAAAAAATCTCTTAACAAGGTTGACTTAACAGTCATTTTGTAAATCCTCTAGCAAGGTGGCATTTCTAGATTGAAGTGTCTTAAGACCTCTAACCCAGCCACTCCTAACAAGGTGATTCAAATCCTTTAACAAGGTCACACCTAACAGTGTGTTTTGTAACCTTTAACAGGGTTGGCTCCTAACAGGGCTCACTTCAGAAGAGTGAAAAGTTGTAACTAGTTGCATTGGTGGTTTTCCCACATTGGGTTTCCACATTAAATCTTGGTGTCTCATGTGTTCATGTTATTTTCTTATTGATTTATCTTTTTGCAGCTAAATTACTAAAGATTAGTACATATTAATATCACAAGATTACTTTATTAACCGAGTAATAGTGAATATCTAGTCCTAACCGAGTTGTGCAAGGATTTTAGTTAATAAGTTTTGACATCTAAGAGATTTGGAATTGTTTTAGTGGTAACGGATTTACCCCTCCCCTCTCAGTTACTCCTCTTATATTTCCAACATAAAGAAGACACCTTTTTTTTTTAACAAAGTGTCACATTGAAAATGTAATGTTATAATGTTGTACTGTGCACTTTGTATGATCAACATTGATGAAAATTTGATATTAGAATAGTACAATATAGATGCATGATCAGTTTTGTGAAGAGAGCTACAAAGGACAAATTAGATATTGAAGATATCAACACCATCATAAAGGTTTTTGTATCTATACATTTTGTATACAAAATATATCATTGTATATGCATGTTTGAGCAATGGGTTCATCTTGCTACTTTTGTATTGAAATACCAACTCCTAATAAGGTTGAGGCTTGTAAAAAGGCATAGTCCTCTAACAAGGAAAGATACACTATACAGATGTAATAGGCACCTAAAAAGGTCAATATCTTTCACAAGACACTTTTGATTAGTGGACCATTTTGTGGGTAACATCCCCACCAGGGTTTCCCTAGTTAACAAACAATGGTGTCATGAGTTACATTTTGTTGTTGTCATATTTACTATTCAGTTTAACCATTTATGCATGCTTAAAGATTGTTAAAGATATCCATAGTTGGGAAAAAGTTTATGAAATATTGATTCATCCACCCCCCACCGCCCCAAGTATTTCTTATTTGTAAAAATTGGTATCAAAGCACAATTACTCAAGAAAGTCATAATAGCTTGAGTAACCATTTATGCATGCTTAAAGATTGTTAAAGATATCCATCGTTGGGAAAAAGTTTATGAAATATTGATTCATCCAACCCCCATCGCCCCAAGTATTTCTTATTTGTAAAAATTGGTATCAAAGCACAATTACTCAGGAAAGTCATAATAGCTTGAGTAAGATCTCTATGGGTATGGATCAGTTACAAAAGAACCTAGAGGAAACTCTTGAGGAACTTGATTTAATCACAAAAGAAAGAGATATCTTGAAGATCAAACTTAAACATGTACAAGATTTTATTCAGAAGTTGAAAGAGCATATTCAATCTACTAAATCCAAGAAGAAATTTTCAAATGACCATAACAAGGATAGTGATGTAGTTTCTAAGGTTAAGAAGGCGAAGGAGATTCTATAGCATGAACTTAAATCACAAATCTTAAGATGAGATTGATGGAAGATGAGAAGAAAAGTCAATCAAATTTGGGATCTAAGAATGTAGATCTGAAATCCAAACTTACCAAGGTGACATCTAAACTTGAATCTATAATGCTACAATTTACATAACTTGACAAATATAACACAATTGTTAAAGGAAAGCCTACACAAACAAAGAAACATCTTGAGAAGTTGTATTCCAGCATTGAAAAACTTAATGAGAACATAATAGCACAAAGACCTAAAGGTGATATAACCGATATTGGCTACTATGAAGGAGAATCATCTAAGAGATTTGAAGATACTCAGGAACTAGATCTAGCGATCCAACAACTTCAACAACAACAAGAATATCTGAACAATGAAGTACCTAAACAATCTGAACAACCTATAGAAATGAAGAAACAATTCAATGGAAGATGTTTTGCATGCAATGAAATTGGTCACATGAAGGACTATACAGGTAAGTATACTAACCCTTTCTTTGGTTATTGTTATATTGCTTTGATTATGGCCATAAAGGTAATGAATGCAGGAAACCTAGATTTAGTAATAATAATAGAATGTATCAAGATACTAACCCTGCAACTAGTAGAACTATTGGAGAAACTAATGTCATAAGAAATGGAGTTATTTGTTATAAATGAAACAATTTTGGACATATTTCTAGAGATTGCATATTACAAATAAGTCAATTAGGACCTAGATATGGAAACAATGTCATGGCCTATTATAATTGCAACAACCTTAGGCATACAACAAGATTTTTCAGATTCAATGGTTCTGGAAGCAATAAGATGACAAATAACACAAGATTACAAAATATGAACTATAGAAGGAATACAAACAACAATGTCAGAAGGAGTGAAAGTAATAATGAGAGACAAATAAAGTGTAAAAGAGCAAATAGAAAGTTTCAATGAAACATTTTTTAAGGAGAAGACACCTGCAAGCACACAAGTATGAGTTGAAAAGAAGAAAAGTGATACACCTGAGAAGAAGTTGAAGTCATTTGCAGTAACTCATTAACCCCTATCAAGGTGAGCAATCAATTTCATTAGAAAAAATAGGGGATACTACACCAGAAATCCATGAGTCCCTGAAATGATGAGATAAAATTGTATGCTTTTAAGAGGAGCATAGAAATGATGTCTAGAAGCTATTGCCAATGATGAGATAAAGTTGTAAGCTCTTAAGAGGAGCATAGAAATGATGTCTAGAAGCTACTACCAACAACATATAAAATTATAAGATCATATGTGATCTTGAGAAAGGAATTTAATCTACTAGTTACAGTATCATCTTTTTGAGTTTGTGTACTAGCACAATTAATGTTGAACAAAATTGAAATGAATAAAAGAACTTAAATCAATGGAATGGGAGAGGCATGATGCTAAACCTAATTGAACATGATGATGTGAGATTTGGGAGTAAAATCTTAATCTATAGAATGATTTCAAGAGAGGATAATGTATTTGTAGGCTTCATCAATGTTGCATATAAGACGTGTGTTGATAGAGTTGAGGTTAATCTTTGTGAGAATCTAGAGCAACAATTTTTTGACAATCTAGAGATAATTAAGAAGAACAAATATGCAACTTTCAGATTTTGATCCATAATCACATACCTTTTCTTACATGTTATGAAAAGATTCCCAAGTATGCCAAAATTGGAATGGAATTCAAATAAATGTACAATGGAGTTAGTAAGTTATTTAAATAGAAAAATACTTGAAGAGTATATGATCATGAAAATAAACAATTTTATAAGATCATTCCAAACTGAAATGAAGTATAGAGTTAGGATTCCTAAGTAAGTTATGGACATATTTAAGAAGTAGATATGTTTTATGGTAGAGAGCAATAAGACTTGTATGGAGTAAGTTGTACCTAAAGTTATGTTTGTTGATTCATTGGGATATGAAACAAAGATTATTGTCTATGCAATTGAATTGTTAAAAGCATAAGTTGACAATGAAAGTGAGAAATGGGGAATAATAGAAAAAAGAATGGAAGAAGCAAAAGAATCATTGTCATCTATGTTGGAAATATAAGAGGAGTAACTAAGAGGGGAGGACTGAATCGGTTACCACAAAAATAAATCCCAGATCCCTTAGATGTCAGTACAAAACATAAACTTTGTTGAAACTATTGTTACTCAGTTAACACACATGCACTTAGTTAACACTAACAATATGTTGTAACTCAGAAAGCACTGAATGACCAATTGTAACTTGACAAATATTGAACATGCAAATCTTAAGATATTAAGTGTGATTAAACTTAATTAACTTAATTGCATACACATAAAAGAAATAGCATGAACACAAGTGACATCAAGATTTAACAAGGAAACCCAATTTGGGAAAAACCACCAATTGCAACTAGTTATTGTTTTTCACTCTTCTGAAGTGAACCCTATTAGGAGCCGACCCTATTAAAGGTTAAAAAACACACTGTTAGGTGTGACTCTGTTAGGAGTGACCTTTTTAGAGGTCTTTAGACACTTAAATCTAGAAATGCCACCTTGTTAGAGGATTTGGCAAATAGTTGTTAGCTAACTTTGTTAAGAGATTTGATACACTACTACAATGGTTAGAAAGTAAGAATGAAATGACCTGATTGTTGATGCAACTATATTGCTGATTTCAAATCTCAATTTAGGCTTGAATACTTGATCCTTCTTGATCATATTAATCTTTATCGCCCAACAAGGATATTTTGCTTATCCTTCCATTTCACTTCCTCTAAGCATCTTCTTATCTTCCACACATTCAATCCTCAACTTGACCTTATATCATATACATTGTCAAGTCAACTTGAATACAACTTATAACAATAATACTTCATCTCTTCAGTCGGCTAGAACCAACAAACAATTCCATTAAACTCAATATGTCAAAACAAGAAAATCTTTTGTTAACCGACCCTACTCAGTAGACACTAACATTGAAATGATTTTCCTATATTAACCAAGTGAACTCAGTTAACACTGCAACTTTGTAAAATTCTTTTGGTAATTGAGTGAGATTGGTTAATTTTGGTTCCATCCAACTTTCCTTTGTTAACCGAGTGAGCTCGGTTAACAATGAACTTCTACAAACTTCTCTTAAGCGCTTGAATGAACTCAGTAGACATTGCCTTCTGAACTTGGCAAACACTGGAATGCTCGACAAACACAAGAAATTATCGTCATCACCTAAGTGAGCTCGACATGCACTAACTAACAAAGATATGACATTTTTTGTAACATCAAAGACAATATACAATTGATCAATTATTTTCAATAATCTCCCTCTTTGGCATTGATGGCAACACAACATGTCATAATACAATGAAATTTTAGAGAAAAAGAAAAGTAAGGATAATATCCTTAGTTTGATTATGATTCTCATCCATGAGAACTCCCTCTATCAGTGTGAGCTCCCTCCAACTTCAACCTCTCCCTCTGACTTCAGTTTCACCCTCTGTCAACAAACTCTCCAAGTTTTCTCTATCTTCAACATCTTCTTCTGATAGCAAACTCTCCCTCTTTGATATTAGACCAAGTTTTCCTTCTTTGACATCTTTCATAGGTTCTCCCTCTCTGACATCTTCAAACAAAATTTATGTGATATGATAATATACTTCTCCCTCTTTGACATCTTATGCCAAAGATAATATTCAGTGAATTCCAATGTACCTGATATACATATTCATATGCAATATTCCCTTTCATTACTGCATCAACTTGATGGATCTTCAACATGCTCTGGTTGATGCATCACTAAACTTCATTTAGTGAGCTTTAGATAGGGAATAACCCCTAACTTACCTCTTAGATGCAAAAATGCATCCTTAGGTAATGGCTTGGTGGATATGTTTGCAATGTTCTTTAGTATTTACATATTCCAATCTGACTTCTTTGTCTTGCACCAGTTCTCTGAGAAAATGATATTTTATTGCAATATGCTTGGTCTTGGTATGCATCATAGGATTCTTTGATATATTGATTGCATTGGTGTTATCACAGAAGGTAACCACTGGATCCTTAATTTATGTCTTCATACTTGCCAACAGTTATTTGAACCAAACAATATTGGAACAATTGACTACTACTGCAACACACTCTGCCTCTTTTGTAGAATGAGAGATGCAATTTTACTTCTTACTTGTCCAAGACACTAATCTCTTACCAAGAAAGAATGCTCCACCACTAGTGCTCTTCCTGTCATCAACACTTCCTGTCCAATTTGCATTAGTGAAGGCTTTCAAATTTAAATTGCCTCCTTTCTTGTACCATAATCCATAATCTTCAGTACCCTTTAGATAACTCATGATTCTCTTGATTTTCATCATATGGTTTTCTTTGGGATTAGCTAAAAATCTTGCCACCATACCAACTACAAGAGCAATAATAGGCCTAGTATTTACTACATACTACAGTTTACCAATCAATGATCTATATGCGGTCTGATCTACCTTCTTGGAATCATCATTTTTGGAAAGCTTATGTCCAATAGACATAGGTGTTCTGATTCATCCTGAATCCTCCATTCTAAACTTCTTCAGTATCTCCTTGATATACTTAGATTGAGTGTAGATACCATCTTTCTTCTATTGAATCTACAAGCCAACAAAGAATTTGATTTCTCCAAACATTGACATCTCAAATTCCTTACTCATTTCCTCTAAAAAAGATTTACACAAATCATCATTTCCAGTAAATATTGTATCATCCACAAATATTTATACCAACACAATCTTCTTGTCTAATCCTTCTTTGATGTATAGGTTGTTGTCATCATTTGTCCTTAGAAAACCAATCTTCATCAAATAATTATGAAGTCTTTCATACCAAGCTCTGGGAGCTTGCTTGAGACCATATAATGCTTTGTGTAGTTTACAAACCATATCCTTTTTGCTAGGATCTAGAAAACCTTCAGGTTGCTCTATGTAGACTTCTTCTACAATTCCATTAAAGAATGCAAATTTCACATCCATATGATACACTTTAAATCCTTTATGTGCAACATAAGGAAGTAGAGTCCTAACACCTTCTAATATTGCAACAGAAGAAAAAGTTTCACCATAATCAATACCTTCTTCTTGAGAATAACCTTTGCATACTAACCTTGCTTTGTTTCTTGAAAATTCTCCATCTCTATTCAGCTTATTTCTAAAAACCCACTTTGTGCCAATTACATTCTTATCCTTGGGTCTAGGAACAAGAGTCCATGTCTTATTCTTTTCTATCTATTCTATCTCTTTATTCATTTCCTCAATCCAACTTTTATTATCCAAAGCATCTTTAACTGTTCTAGGTGCAAATCCAATAAGCAAACATGTACCTTTCAATTTGTTCCTTGTCATTATACCTTTTGTCTTGTCTCCAATAATTTTCTCAGGTGCATGGTGCCTTCTAACATATCTTGCTAATATAGGCACTTTGGATTTAGAACTCATTCCACTTTCCTCATCATGATCTTTTGCATCATGCTTAGGTCCCACTATCAGTGACTCAGGTCCTTCAAACTCAGACTTGGTTTGCATTGGTTGCAAGTCGGTAGCCTCTAACTACGACTCAGGTCCTTCATACTGTGACTCGGGTTGCATTTGCTACAACTTAGGTGCTTCTAGAGATTTTGGGGACTCAGGAGGTGAAGTCTGTTGACTTCCAATTGGATTAGGCAATGCATCAGGTTCAAAGTAGATAAACTTTTTGTAGTATTCAGGTTCTTTGTTGCTTTCGTCTTCACTCTTTTTTGCAAACTCATCAATCTTTACATGTGCATTTTATATGATCTTATGAGTGGTTAGATTCAAACACTTGCATGCTTTACTTATGCTAGAGTAACCTAGGAATATGCCTTCACCACTTTTGACATCAAATTTATCTTTCCTAGTCTCCTTCAGGATATAACATTTGCTATCAAATACTTTCAAGTAACTTACATTAGGTTTATAGCCATTCCATAGTTAATAAGGAGTTTGATTTTAGTCTTTCTTTAGTTGTACTTTGTTTAAGGTACGAACTATTGTATTGATTCCTTCCTTCCAGTATTTGATTGCAACTTTCTTTTCTATCATCAGGGTTCTTGCACAATCCATGATTGATCTATTTTTTCTTTCTGCTATACCATTCTGTTGAGGTGTATCAGGGGCTAATACTTGTCTTTTGATTCCTTCCTCGATGCAAAATTTATTAATTTCATTAGAAATGAATTCTCCTCCTCTGTCTAATCTCAAACATTTTAGCTTCTTTCTTGTTTCCTTCTCAACTCTAGCCAGATACCACTTGAACTTTTGAAAAGCTTCAGACTTATCTTTCAAATACATTACTATCATCATCTTAGAATAATCATCAACAAATAAAATGAAATACTTATCTCTAATGTAGCTCTCTATGCCAATAGGTCCACAAAGGTCTGTATGAACCAGCTCCAAGACTTCTTCAGAATGATAGTTCTTGCTCTTGAAACTTGTCTTGCTCATCTTACCAATTTGACAATTCTTGCACATGCCCATGTTAGGTTTCCTCAAACTAGGAATACCTCTTACTCTTTTGTTTTTGCTTGTCTTGATTAGGTTATCAAAGTTCACATGACACAACCTTTTATGCCATAACCATCTTTCTTCTACTTGAGCAATGAAACTAAACTTTCACTTAGATCTAGGTAGAATAAGTTACCTTTTGTTTGATTACCAAACCCAACTAGATTTCCTTTTCCATTTAGCATCTTGGGCTTCCCATTCATGAATTATACCTTGAATCCAATGTTATTCAACTATGCCACACTCAGTAGATTGTGTTTCAGTCCTTCAACCCAATAAGCATTATCACATCAGAGTTCATTAGTTAGAGAAATACAACCTTTTCCTTTTATGTAACATGGTTCATTGTTTCCAAATCGTACATTTCCACCATCACATTGTTCCATATGTTCAAACTTTGTTTTATCACCAGTCATGTCTCTCCCCTAGTCATTTCATGAAGTTTAGGGTTATTTTACCAAATTGAGTCAATTTGTGCATTGTGGGAAACTTGTGATAAGTTGTCTTGTTCATAGGGTTCCCTAGTGATTAGGGTTTTCCTTATTTGGATGCAGGGTTGCAATAACCTAATATCATCCTTGAAGCACTTGTGATTGGTGCTTGCACATTTTGATCATCTTACCAAGACACTTGGTTGGAAGACTTCACTAAAGAGGGTTTTTGGACCAATTGATCATCATTTTATCAATCCCACTAGGCTTCATTGCGTCACTCACTGTCATTAAATCTGGGATGAGAAATTATCATTTTATAAGGGTTTAATATCTTATAAAGAAAAATACATCCACCCTTTGTAATTACAAACTGATGGGCCACAGTACAAGATGGAAAAATAAAACCTATTGATCTACCAGTTAGCTCTGCCTCTTCTAACCCACCTATTTGCCACAAAATTTCAGCTAGTCCTACCTTAAAAGGTACTTGGTATGGTAGCACATGTGGGTTCCCTGGAATCCATATACCCTAAAAATAGTAGATACTAGATATGGAATAATGTCTACCTAATTGTAGGACATTTTCAAATTGTTAGAGGAATCCATGGGTCTAATAAAATCTAATAATAATTTGGGTATCCTAGGATTATCATCTGACAAGAGGATCCTCAACCTAGATGAAAAGTATATGTCAAATCTTACAAAGCTAGCCTCTTTTACATCCCAAGTCATATCTGCACTCCACAATTGGACTGGTAGAGATTCTTCTTCATGCTCTCTGGTTAATTCCATTTTTCTCTCAAAATATTGAAATCCCTTAAAAAGAATCATATGCATTAGCATAGAGTAGAGACCAAAATTTTTTTCAAATTTTTCTTTAGAAATCCCTATCAATCCCACATGGATTTCTTCAGCAAGAAAATATGCAAAATTGAAAAATAACATCAACCCTAAAGGATGAAATTTGAACCGTCATATACACAAACTTTATGGGCATGAAATCTTTCTCATCTTCACCAAAAACCCTACATAGAAACATGTATATGTCTATGGCCTTGGAATTAAAGACTTGCTTCTTAAAGGCTTCCTAATTGAGGCTATGAGTAGCATTAAATTTCCACTCGTGGCCAAATGTCCTCTCAGTGCCCCTTGCCTAATCTAATATTTGTGGGACATATATTCTTTCTCCAAACCCTGAAAATCAATGACCTAATGATGTTGCGAAGAGGGGTCCATTCCAAACACCTATTGAATTTCTTTAGTATTCACTTTTATTAAGCATTCTCTGTTTGTCCCTCTTACAAATCAGGCTACAGGGTCATAATTTTGGGCTACAAAAGTAAGGAGGTCTAAGTCCATAAAAACTCTAGGGACTACTAGCTACTAGCTTCTCTAGGTCAAAATTCCAGATATTTCCATGAGGAGTGAACAACTTCCTTTCAAAGAACCATTTCTTAAACAATTGTAGTTTGGTTTTGGATGTTACTGCATCTCGAGTCCAATTCCCCCTATCATACGAACCCTTTGCTACCTTCAACATAGGGCTTGTAGGGATTAATTTTTCATCTGTACAACATCGTTAGTAGATTCACTCAACTGATCCAAAAAAATCATCATGAATATTTCTATAAGCAAAATCCCTTTTCCCAGTCAAACCCTTCTTTGGAGGTGTAGACACCTAAATTTGATTACACCGCTTTGGTAATCTAATTTAGCCATCTCTAAAGGCATCATTAATTAAATTCTTATTTAATTAATCCTTTGCCATCCCTAGCTGATTAATTTAATTAATCATCTATAGTCCTAATTGATAAATCAAATAAACCTATTATTTATCAATTAAATCCTATTCTTCTATCTAATTCCAAAAATCCCCATTTATTAAATAAATCTATTTGATAAATAAAATCCTCAAATTCAAAAACCCCTAACCTATCTCTAATCCTCCATTTAGCTTAATCCACCCCATCCACCCATACTAACCAAGCTTAGCCACTAACTCACCCACCCTCATTAATGCCATCCACTTGCACATCTCTAACATTCCTAATCTAATCCTAAACCCAAGCCTAATCCACCCCCTAATGTTGTCACATTCCTTAAACAAGTTTAAGACTTTCCTAATCCAAACCAAAGTCTCCCCTCAAAAATCCCAACCACCAAGTCATGAGTGCTCTTACAAACCATAAAAGACTCTTACAAGCCCACTCATGACTCTTACATCCATCTTCCACACTCTTACCTCTTCCACACTCATTCCTCTTACATCTCTCTTACATACTCAACCCCACTCATCATGCCTTTAACCAACCCTTTACCCTACTCTCTCACACTCATCCTCCTTGTGACAAGTGACACCTTCCCATTGGTGCTAAACAAGCACAATCCATGTGCTCTCCTTTGAGTGCATCCTAGCCCTCCTTAAGCCTTCATCCATCCTTGCATCTAAGCCCTCCATCCCTCTACCCCTTAGCCTATAAATTGAATCTCATCCCAAGCTATTTCATCAACAATCTTTGAGCTAAAGTTACCATGCCCTTTTGAGAGCCAAAAGTCATACCCATACCCTTATAATGCCAAATTGAGAGCTCACAAAGCTACCAATTTGCTATTATCCATCTCCACCATTGAAGCAACTTTGAGCATTTGAGCATACATCCCCAATCTACACATAGACACATCTCAAAAACAAGAGAACAAGCTCATTGAGAGAGCCTATCCATGGCTCACATTCTCATTTGAGTTTGTCTTCTCTTTGTCTCTCTTATATGTTATGTTAGTTTAATGTGTAAATGCTTTCATTAGATTAGTATTTCTAGCACATTAGATTAGTGTATACATTTTGGCACGCCCGGTGGGACCCTGATATGGGTCATTTTTTTCATCCATTTCAATCTATATTTTGTGCTTAAAAACTAACAATCTAATGGTTTATGTTGTTTGAGTTGTTGCAAGGTTGTTTTCTTGTTTTGTAGGTTGAAGGACGCACTAAAGAGAAGAAGACATACTCTCAAAAATTCAAAAACAACCAAGAAAATAAAAAAATTCTAGAAAAAACCCGCACCCGTCGGTTCACGTTGCGTAGTGTCGTCTACGCAGAGTGGCGTCTCCGCCTATCGTCTCCATAGTTTGGCGTCTTCGCTTGTTGTCTCTGCAAAACGTCATCTACGCAAGCTCAACCGTCGTCTGCGAGAGATAAACTGTCGTCTGCGCCTGCACAACCGTTGTCTGCACGAGCTTAACCGCCGTCTCCGAAAGCCCAAACTGTCGTCTGCAAATTTTGGCGTCTCTGCCTATCAAACTGTCGTCTCCGCCATCGCAATCTGCCAACTGTCATCTTTGATGCCGCCAGCTACTTTCTTCATCAGATTATCGTCTACGCAGATCAGCGTTTGCGCAGATCAGCGTCTGCGCAGATTGGCGTCTCCGCCTGTTGTAGTGTTTTCCAAAATTTCTCGCCTAGTTTTTGGCTGTCTTGTTCAAGTCATTGTCTTTACATGCTTTCAAAACTCTAACAAACGAACTTGTATGTTTAAGAACACCAAAAATCACTATAAAATTTTTATTTAAAAAAAAAAAAAAAAAAGTATAAATCAAAATTTGACTTTTAGTGGTTCCATGGGATTTAGACCATTTTAAGCATTTTTACGCATAGGAAAAACAACAAAAAAGTTGATTTTATTTTTCCCATAGTTAAGCTTCAAATTTTCAGATTTTTGGGATTACTAATCAACTTGACTTTCTTTTGTAGCTATTACAGGTTGGAGCGTCCTACTAACCTAATCATGTTTTTTGCAAGTTTTTTTTAGAATGAACTTGCATGTTTAAATACATCTTTCATTGAATGAATGTTGCTCAAACACAATCTTGAATGCAATGGTTTAAAATCAATCTTTATTGGAATGCATGCTTAAAACAAACAAACTCAATCTTGAATGCAAAGAATTAATGAATCAATGCAATATCTCACACTTCCAATTTGGGCTTAAAACACTCTAACACAATCTTGAATGCCTAACAATCAATGAACATTGCATGGTTTTGACGCATCTCAATGACGCTCGCATTTCTTATGTTGACGAATTCTCGATTTCCATTATGTTGACGACGCTATCAAGTTGGAATGAACATTGTATGCCATAATCACGAGTGTCTTTAATCATAGCTTACAAAATCTAAATCATCAATTGGAAAAGAACTCTACTTTTTAGCCCAAGGTCATCCAAGTCTTCTCTCCCCTTGTCGTCTTTCGAGGCCATCTTGGGTGCATAAGATTAGGATCCAAAACCTTGTTTTCTTTTTTTAGGAGGCCTGCTTGGAGATTTCATCACCCCTTGGGACGACCTCAACTCCAGCATTCCGACGGAGTATAAGAATCGGGAGGTGAATCGAAAGACACCTCTCTTGGGATCAAGATTTTGTCACTCGGGCTAACCCTCAAGGAACTTTATACCCTTGAGAAGTGAAAGAGGAGAAGTGGGTTACCGCTCCTCTCGGCTGTGTGACATCTTTTTGATTTCATCTACGGATATGGGCCTCACGTACCTTGCGTATATCGAGGACTCCCTAGATAAACCAAATTTCATCCTTGTAGAAAGCTTCCTAGGATGTTGGTGTGTTTGACGTGCTTGCTCCAAAATTTTGTCTGCTTGTTTGTTCATAGCCTTTGAATGAATGTTTGCCAACTTTGGTCAAAATCCCAGAAAAGCAGAAATCTCCCAGCTCAAGGCATACTTAGCGTAGTCACTACCTCATCAGAACATCATCCAAGCTCACTTAGTTCTTTGCTTTAGAACAATCTCAAATCCAAATTCCATCCAAATCATCCCCCCCAGCCAGCTAGCAACCCAATCCAGAATCACACCCAAGCCTTTAGAGAGTTGTTGTCACTCTGCTAGAATTTTCTATCCAATCAATCCTACCAATCAACCAATCAACCAAAGTTATCCCTCTGACAAAGCATTGTCTAAGGTAACCTAGCTTTGTCACTTGTATCCCTCATCACCTTGAGCTAAAGGTTGGGATCCACAAGTGGTCAATCTCATGTCATGCCCATAGGATCATTAGTTTATCCTTAAGTTGACACAATCTCCACCAATCCTGCACATAGGAAAGCAAAACTCTCACTTTTTGACAGCATACCTTTGGAAGTCTTCCATCCACAAGAAAGCCAAAAATCCCCAGCCAATCCTCCTTAGGTCTGTCATACAGCTTTGACTCTCCCTAGGAAATCTTTCATCAGCCAATCCAAAATCTGAGCTTAATCCAAATCCAACCATGAGCTTCCGTGTTCATCCATATGCAAGACCCCATCCCCATCAAACTCATCGTCAAAGCATGAAGTACCAATCCTATCATGATATATTCGGTCGTATTGTCCTGGCTCCTACCACCTCCTATTCCAATGATAATGAAGATCTTGTTGACTATGAAGGGTATCTTGAGAGCCTTAGAAACATTCCACCAAACATCCCCCAAAACCCAAGAGTTATTCCAAACTATCTAGTAATGCCATCTGATATCCCAGCTTCTCCTCCATCACCCAATCAACCAAGCTTACAATCTTCCACCCCCATCACACTAGCTATTCCTGTCAATTCACCTCCACCTCCGACACACAAATCTCCAAGGAATCTCCTAGAGGAAATACAAGAAAAGCAGCCTCCAACAGTCGATAAGCCATGTCATCTAATCCAACCATGTGAAGTAGTCAATGATGAAGCTTTCCCATCTATAATATCACCTCCATCTCCCATAGCTATCATCCCCATACCATCGATCAAATTGCTTAAAATCTTTCCACTTCCTGCAAGCACCAAAATGCCACCACCTGTCAAATCCCTTCAAATCCTATCCACATCCCCTCCAAGCATTTCCCAAATCTCCCGTGATGACCCTTATGCATCCATCTTCTACTCACCCATTTCCACTACTAAATCTCCCATCTATCCATCCACTGCCTTTGAAGAATCCATCCCTTCACCTCCTATCACACCATCCACTCCAATCCAATCCTATCAAGATCCTGCCCAAAAGCATGTTGACATCCCCCAAAGCATAAACGAAGATATCATCATACCATGTCTTCCATCCATAGTGCAGTCACCATCCCCTCCATCTCCAAAACCTCAAGCCATACCTCCTCTACTGTAAGATATCTTTTCATCCCATCAGCTAAATCAAGATCCTATCCTACCATCTCCTCCACTCCATGCTTCCATCTTACCATCTATCCAAGCTATTCCACCATCTATAATCTCCCCGTTGCAGTACATTTGAGAAAGCACTTCCACCATTTTCTACAAGCAAAAAGTATCCTCAGCTAGTTCAAATGCTCAATCGATGGCATTATCAAGGTCAAGGTTTAGGACCACAAGAGCAAGGAATCATAAAGCCTATTATTGCACAAAAGAATCTAGGATTTCATGGTCTTGGATATGTATCCAAAGGCTCACCATCTAAAGGTGTTGGTACACCACACCCCCAACCCAAGCCTATCTCTAAACCCACCATGCCAGCCTCCAATCACTCCTTCAAGAAATCTTATGTCATCCCCCCTCCACCATCTTTATAACCCAAAACAACCTACCATATCCCCCCTTCATCTGCTAAATCTATTTTGGGTCCCTATGTCCCAAAATATACCATCCTCCATCCTCCTATCAGCCATCATTCAAATCCTATTCCATCCGTTCCTATGCAAGATCAACAAAGGAAAATATCAGCGCACATCGTCCATCATCACCCCCCTACATGCTCTCCCATATCCTCTCCATCTCACAAAGCTTCTCCTAACCATCTTCCCAAAGCTTACCATAGCAATATTAATGCCAACTTCAAAATGCATAAAGCTAAAAATCCACATCATTGGCAATCATATGTCCATTCTAAAAGACATACTCGAAAAAAGAAAAATCCAATCAAAGAATGCAAAACAATGCAAAAGCCTATAAAACGAAAATCCAAAACCATGTGGATCACAAAGAAAAAAGTTGAAACCCAATGCATAATGGCATCCACCATTGCTAATCCTCCATTGCTAATCCTCCATCTAGTGACTCATGTCCCCCATCTCCTAACTCCATCTTGGGTGCCTATATCCCTAAGTGCGCTTCCACAAATCCTCCATCAAGCCCACATCTACCATCTATCCCCCATATGCTCTTTTCACACCTGTCCCAACATGTGCCAATGTTGATCCTACAAGCATCCCCATCTCATGCTCCTTTCCAGCCTTTTCATCCCTCTATCTCCTACCATCAATCCCATCTAATCCAATCTATTGCGTAAATCACACATCCGGTGTACCAACAGCTAGCAACAAAATTGAACATTCTAATAGCTAGTGAAAAATCCCAGAGAAAAAGCCAAAAAATAGCTGAAGAAAGCCAAAATCATTCCAGCTAAGTCCAAAGTCAAAAAGTCAAAAAACTTGGTAATACAAGCGCCTTGGACAAGTACCATGATGAAAACTTGGCAAACAAGCGTCATGCATAATCCTACCATCCCCAGCTTAGCCTATCACCCTCATGCTTTTGGTCATCTCTTGACATCCAACTCCATCTTCCAATCTATCCACCTATCCTCCACCCTCCATCTTCCATCTATCACCATCCACTTATCTCCTGCAGCTTCAGCCAACCATCATAGCTATCATCCATCTCCCTAGCATCTTCAGCTTTTCCATCCTAGCTTCAATCCTATCACATCCATTGTAAGAGCTCCTTCCACATGTCATCTTCTGACTAGGGGCATTGTATTCCTTGGAGATCTTGTCTTGTCCATCCTCCCTTGTCATTGGTATCTAGCTCTAAGCTATCCTCATGCAAACCCAATGTCATCTCTTTATATCCATCATAATCCTAGCTATCTACCATCCTATCCAGCCATCTCATGCAACTCCCCTATCTATCCATGGTCACAAAATCTCTCATCATCACCAAATGCATCCTCCCCAAATCCATATCTCCCGCTATCCTATCATCCTGAGCTTTTGCATGCTTGTAACTATCTTGGTCAGCTTCAGCTTGTAAATATCTTGGTCCGTCAGCTTGTACATCCTCTTTAGCTTAGTACCATTGTATCTATTTGGCTTTCGTGTTAGTTCATCCTTGGTCAACATCTTGCACACATCACACACCTTGGTTAGCTATTCCAATGCATCCTTTAGCTAGATCTCCTGTCACCAAAGTGTTATCCTTCTTAGTTCAGCTTGCTAGACGCATCACTCATCCCGATCCACCAGCTTAGGTGCTCTCCGATAGGTCCTTGCAGGATATAGCTTTCCTCATGTCTGATCTTGGTCCGTTAGTACCTCATCCTACCCATCTCGTTGGCAAACAGTTCTCTTTTGGATTTTCACTTTCTTTTGATTTGGAATCTTCCCTTATTGGGTCTTGAAGTATCTTTTCCAAGCAATCTCCTTGTTCCCTCCTCAAGGTTGCCATGATCTTCCATATCATGGTATGCTGCGAATGGGGCAATCAGAGCGTAAGGTCTTGATCAGGTCTTTTGCTTGTTTTCTTTTTCTGCTTGTAGGTTACCTAGAGTCGTTTCCACGCTGCTTCCTCTAGGATTCATGTGTGATACTGGGGCAATCCTTGTGTGTTTGTTTCGAGTCAGTTCGTCAGTCCTCTGGACGGTTGGTGAAAAGGCCTTGATGTTCTTGGTAACCTTGGCAATTAACCAACAGCCCTATAGAAAATCTAGTGGTCAACTACATGGTGGTACTTTTCTTTGAAGTATCCCCCCACTCAAAAAGCTTCAATGGATTCCCTTCATCTCCATTATCCCCCATCCATATCTTGCATCTCTCGCTCCTACCCCAGCTTATGCATCAGTATCTCTTTGAATCACTCCTCACGCTTAGCTTTAGGGATCCACAATCCCAGTCTTAGGGATCCACCAATCAAATCAATCCACCAAGCCTCATCTTTCGAGATCCACAATCCTAGTCCTAGGGATCTTTGAAACCCATCTTTCGCCAATTTGACTCTTTGAAATCCTGTTGCATCAGCTTTATCATTCTATCATCCATCTCCCTACCACGGATTCATTTTATAGCGCTCCGCTCCTCCACCCCCCCCCCCCCCCCCAATCTTGGAAAGTCTTAAGCTTGCTTTACTCTTGTGCATTTGATTCTCCTTTATCATTCTTCCATAGTGCGAGTTTGAGCTAATTCAACCCCTTCTCTTTGCCAACCTGTGTCTTAGCTCATCTCAATTTCTTGTACTTTTGAAGAAGTCGTCGAGCCTCATTTCTCTCCCCGTCGCCTTCTTGAGGGGGCATCATCTAAGTCTAGTCTCTCCTCTTCTTATCCGAGACTGGGGCAACCTTGTTGCTAAAACATCTTCTTCGTGTCGTCTTCATTCAAACTTCTTTGAAATAGTGTTGTCTCAACACTATGTCAAAGAGGGGCAAAATGTAGACACCTAAATTTGATTACACCGCTTTGGTAATCTAATTTAGCCATCTCTAAAGGCATCATCAATTAAATTCTTATTTAATTAATCCTTTTCCATCCCTAGCTGATTAATTTAATTAATCATCTATAGTCCTAATTGATAAATCAAATAAACCTATTATTTATCAATTAAATCCTATTCTTCTATCTAATTCCAAAAATCCCCATTTATTAAATAAATCTATTTGATAAATAAAATCCTCAAATTCAAAAACCCCTAACCTATCTCTAATCCTGCATTTAGCCTAGTCCACCCCATCCACCCATACTAACCAACCTTAGCCACTAACTCACCCACCCTCATTAATGCCATCCACTTGCACATCTCTAACATTCCTAATCTAATCCTAAACCCAAGCCTAATCCACCCCCTAATGTTGTCACATTCCTTAAACAAGTTTAAGACTTTCCTAATCCAAACCAAAGTCTCCCCTCAAAAATCCCAACCACCAAGTCATGAGTGCTCTTACAAACCATAAAAGACTCTTACAAGCCCACTCATGACTCTTACATCCATCTTCCACACTCTTCCCTCTTCCACACTCATTCCTCTTACATCTATCTTACATACTCAACCCCACTCATCATGCCTTTAACCAACCCTTTACCCTACCCTCTCACACTCATCCTCCTTGTGACAAGTGTCACCTTCCCATTGGTGCTAAACAAGCACAATCCATGTGCTCTCCTTTGAGTGCATCCTAGCCCTCCTTAAGCCTTCATCCATCTTTGCATCTAAGCCCTCCATCCCTCTACCCCTTAGCCTATAAATTGAATCCCATCCCAAGCCATTTCATCAACGATCTTTGAGCTAAAGTTACCATGCCCTTTTGAGAGCCAAAAGCCATACCCATACCCTTATAATGCCAAATTGAGAGCTCACAAAGCTACCAATTTTCTATTATCCATCTCCACCATTGAAGCAACTTTGAGCATTTGAGCATACATCCCCAATCTACACATAGACACATCTCAAAAACAAGAGAACAAGCTCATTGAGAGAGCCTATCCATGGCTCACATTCTCATTTGAGTTTGTCTTCTCTTTGTCTCTCTTATATGTTATGTTAGTTTAATGTGTAAATGCTTTCATTAGATTAGTATTTCTAGCACATTATATTAGTGTATATAGGAGGCATTATAACTATCAGATACAAGATACCCAAATTCTATTTTGCAAGCAAAGAAAAGTACTTGCATGGTTTAGTCAATTTGTTTCTGGTTTCAATAGTAGATTGTTGATGCAAAGGCTCTCAATTCAGCTCAATTGAGTAATAATTCTTCAACAAGCAGTACACTCTATTTCCTTGACAATCTATTTGCAGAATAAAATTTCCAATATTTCCATTGTAACCATTGTATTAATTCACACGAGAAGTCTTTAATTTCCATAAATGTGTTGCAGAGAACACGATGACATGTTTTCTTTAAAATTTTGAAAAAGAGTCATTGATTAGCAAACATCTGACAGTTAGAATACAATTTGCGCTTTGATTCATCTTTCATTTTCTGACCTAGCAATCAAACCAATCACATTTTGACACATGGAAACCTTTTTACCTTATTGGCACTCCTCGTATACTAGTTACATGTCTTAAGACACGTGTCAGCTTGTTGTTATGTCACAATAACTAAACATCGAGCAATTCTTGCTAGCAAAATAGCAATAGTCATAAATCTTCCACAAATCTAATGATTGAGAACAAGACTCAAACTTTTCTTGAAAATGGGCCACCCATGCTATGTGTCATCATGTCACCATGTCACTAAAGTTAATAACCTTTCACTTTGGGTTGGCAACATAGAGACAACCATTTATTTACATGTTGATATGATGGCTTGAAAAAAGACCATGTTACAAAATGAAATGGGCCCACTAGGATACGTGTCATGTTGTCGCTATGTCATTATAACTAAAACACCTTCAATTTTCCATAACACCAAAGTGACAACTGTAGATCTGCCTTTTGATCTGATGATCCTCATAATTTTCTTTAGTTATATCGAAAGGCAACTCAAGAAGAAAAAGGTCCCCCCATTTCTACGTGGCACATTGTCACTATGTCATTATAATTAAACATCACACAACTCTTGCTCGCGATAAAATGACATCCATTGATTACCTTGCAGATTGATGGTGAATAGAATACTTCAAGGACCTGGCTCACTTTGCAGTTTAACTAATTAAACATGAACACCTATCATCTCCTCGAACATCCTTACAAGCCACAAAAAGGAAGTGGCCCACAAGGACACGTGTCTTCACGTCTATATGTTGCATTGATTAAAAACCATGTAGCTTCTATTAGTGACATAACGATGGCCTTAGATTTCAATCTTGATCTATGGTGGTGGTCTTTCCTAAAATATTACCCCAGCTGGGTCCCACGGATAGGTGTCACTATGCCGCTATGTTATTATAATTAAAACACCTCCAGCTTTCCACAATGACAAATTGACAACCCTTGATCTTAATTAAGGAAGATCGAGGGTTGTTTCTATCCAACCATAACTCTGATTCAAGAAAGGTAACCCATGTAGGAAAAATAGGGATTAAGATATGACCTTAGGTTAATAACAAGTTTGGAACTAGGGTAGGACAGAAACAATGCAAAAAATTTCAAATGAATGTAGGAAAACTTTATAATAAGAGGATTTCACAAAATTGTTTAGGGCTTAAAAAAATTCCCACTCACATTATGAAAATGTTGACTACATTGGTCAAAAAAATTATGAAGAAACTAAGGCACAAATGACATTAGAGCAATAACAAATAGGGATTTTCTAGGGCATAACCAATTAAAAGACACACAATCCCTAATTTCAACTAGATTTTTTACTACAAATTTGCAGAGTTTTTAACATGTAAAAAACTAGGCCAACATGGTTAATCATGTTGAGTTAGACTCTCAACCTCCAATTTCTTCTCCACCCGATCCTAAATAAACACCTCCTATCATTAGCTTTAGTCAATATGATATGTTTAAGACACCTAATGGTCCTCTTTGCATCATTGCTAGATTTTCTTGTATTCCTTCTAGTGGTATTGTGGTTGATCCTTCTTCTATTGTGAATATTATCACCAAAGAACACCTTTTTAGCAAATGATTGCATAGAGATACTTATGATTCAACTCATGTGTGGACTCAAACTTATAATGGTTTTCTCTATCATCCTCAAAGTTCTATCACTTTACCTATTGAGCTTTTAGGGAAAGTTGTTTATACTACCTTTGTTGTTAAACCTATATCTAATCAATTTCAACTTAAGCTGGGTATCCCATGGATTTATTCCATCCAAGCTATAGATTATCTTATTCATAAATACCTTAAATTACCTCATGATGGAGACATTATCACTATTAATCATTCTTTTTGTAAACTATCACATCCTAGAGATTATGCTGAGATTGATTTTTATTGGCCATCTCATCTTGCAAAACCACCTACTCATCCCAATGATCTCCATAGAAGCTATCAAAAATATAAAATATACAAGATTATGGAACTTACTTTTCTTAAGGGTTATCCACCTTTTCCTATCTTTCCTAGTCCATATGTTCCTTCTACTTATGCATTTGTTTGTTTAGCTACTCCATCTCACTCGTTGATGCTCCTTTTTTGGAACCTATGTTTATTGATCCTATTCCTCCTGCTATCTCTTGTAATACTATTTGTAACAACATGCTCATTAGTGTCACAAGAACCATCAAGCTAAATCTAAGGCTAAAGCTCATTCTTTTACTTCTCAACCTACATCTTCATCTCAACCTTTACCTTCTTTTGATCAAACAATGTGTGTTTCTTTGGAGGAAGTTACACAAGGTAATGCATTACATGATGATTCTATTCATATTTAGATTCTTTCAATCTAGATATAAAAGATACTTTAGATGATAGTAGTGATGAAGATTTAATTAGTATGGATAGTGATTTTCCTAACATGTTTTCTACAGAACTTACAATCACTCTTAGTAATGAGCATAGTGAATCTCAATGTCCTTGCTTTGAACTTGTTATGATACCTACTATTATGGATGTTGCTCCTCTTGTGAGTCACCATCCTTCCCTAGCATTTTGGACTAAGATGGGGGGGGGGGGAATGCTTGATGTGAACTTCATCTATCATGGTAGTTTTTAGTATTCATGTGTTTTGTTTCTCCCATGTTGTGTTTTTGTTTTATGTCTTATCTTTTGATTACTTTAGACTATCCTTGTTGCTTTGATGAGCACAAGAGAATAAAGTAATCAATCTATCATATACATTTTTCTATTTGTATCTCTTTTCTTCTATATGTTGTTGCATGTTCTATTGTACCTATGCTATTGTTTGTACCAACAGTATTGTGAAGTCTTCTTGGTTGCTTATGATATGGCAACACCAATTTTTTTTGGTTTCCATGTTATTGGCCCAAAAAGACTCTTCTTTGTATCTCTTTTTTATCTTTTCATCCATTGTGCCATAGTTCTACTTCCTTTGGGGAATGATGAAATTTTCATACTTGACATAACATTGCATGTTATCATATGATCTTACTGGCCCCTTAGTTAGTCAATCCCTTTTGTGGTCTATCTTTTTGTTGTGGTCATTTCCCTTGATATGTTTCCCCTCTTGGGGGCATCTCATAGTAGAAACATTCTTTCATGGATGCATGTATACTTTCGTTAAAGCTATTCATTTTGTTAAGGTGTTTGTAATCACTTAAATGTGGGGACAAACACTCCACTCACCATTTTTCTATGGAATACAAATATAGATTTTGTGTATAGTTTGGAGTACTTTAGCCTATAGTGCTTTGTATGAATTCTAAGCTATACCCAGATCTATGCATTATTTATTCATTCTTTTCCTTTCTCTTTCACTTTTTACTTTTAATTTCTAGGAACTATGGACAGTTCCTAGGGGTTTGGTTTTTTTTTGAATCTCTCTATAAAATATTGACAGTTTCAGAGGCTCGATCCTTGTTTTTTACCCTTCTTTTGACTACTAACAGTTTGCGAATCCTGATCTTGTTTTAATGCCATAAGGACACACAAATCCTTATGCCCAAATCAATTTTTGATTATTCTTTTTTGGGTCATGGAGTAGTTGAACCCCTGAATGGACTGACTAACGTGCCGCACACACTTTCTAGACCACTTGCTTCATCTTTGATGGGTTGACAAGCATGCCACACACACTTGCTAGACTATTCAATGTCACACCCTTTCATAGAGACCTTTCCCCCTAGTTCTTTCATTTTCCTTGTGTGGTTCACAATAAGGCACACAAACCTTATTGGGCAAGCAACTACACCCTTTTTGTTTTGGAGTGCTTAGCTATCTTATTATGATTCTGGATGTAACAAAGCCACAAGTCTATTGGGGGCTTGATGATTTCTTTTCCTCTTTAGTCATGATAAGATTTTCTCCTTTTCTCTACTTTACCATGAGTTTGAGGAAACTCATATTCCCATTAAAGTGGGGGCTAAATGTATCATATTGAAATGGATGCACTTTCCTTTTAAGACCTTGTAGCTCCCTTCTATTCATGATTTCTTCTTCAGACCATGGATATGCATGTGCTTGTTCCTCTTTTCCTCTTCTCTCTTCCATCTTTCCACCCTATCCTTCTGGCATTTGTCATAGCCTTTTGTTGCAACTAGGACCTATCATCCTTTGGCCCAAGTCAACCTAGTTCTCCCAGGTCAACCTAGTCCCTGGAAGTTCTGGATGTAGGGGCCCGAAAGTCCTCAGGGGTTTAATTAGTTTATGACCATTACCTCATTGGCATGTATTGTTTTTTCCCCCAAAAACTCATATATAAGGAGACTTGGAGATTTCATTTTCATATCTCATCTCAATCATTGTTCATGGCCTCAAGATTTCGCTCTCACATTGATATTTCCACCTTTTGCATTCAAGGTGTTCAAGTATTCAAGCCTTTTTCAAGCATTCAAGTAAGGAGATTTCTATCTAGCATTGAAGAATCCTTTGTAAGAATTTTCTCCTCAAGATCTAGCATATTCTTAGTCATCAAGGGAGGAGATCTGCATTGAAGTATTCATCTTCTTCTTCATTGATGCATAGTCATATCCATGACACCATGATGGAATTATGGTAGATCCATTACCAAGAGCGAAGATACCTTACATTCCTAATTCAAAATCTATAATACAACTAAATTACATATACGTAGGCAAGTTGAATTCTAACATTTATCTTGTTCTTTATAATCATTTATATTTACATTTCTCATTTATGGTTATTTCATTAACCTAGGTCTTGACCAAGGAAAGCCCTTATCAAACCCCAACCCCCAAACATGTCTTTTATGTGTTGATTTGCAGGTTGGGAGTGAAAAGGATTACATCTATGGAACCTATAGTTCATAAGCTTTTTGGAGTTGTCAATTTTAGAGTCATGAACTACATCAACTTGGTTGTAGGACATCATTCCAAGTCAAACTAGTCCTTTAGTCTCAAATTTTGGGGAGATCTATGGGTTTTATTCCTTTCATCATTTTATTTTGAGATGCACGACCAGAAGTTCAAAAAAGATTCAAATCTGAAAGTTCTTGAGTGAAAATACATCTTCCTCTACGCATTTCAAGGTCATGAGTCTTTCATATTTCATTTCATCTCATAGCTTTACCCTATATTTGTATATTAATTGGGCTAATTATATTCATATAGCATCTATATTTACATTTCCTAAAAAATTAGTTCAATTTCACATTCACGTTATCCTATCAAAGGGCCAAAGAGCACATTTTGTTGTATTGTATTCCTCCTATAACCTAGATTTATTATTAGTACCCTTCGTCTTTTAGGGCCTAGCTAATCTAATTTTTGTTAGAAGTGGAATCATATTTGGAAATTCCCCTCTTTTCCTTTCACATTGAAATTGAATGGCTTAGTGACCTCGTAAAGTGGAAGTCTACATCCTTATTAAAGTGCTTTTGTAATGCCCCACCTGAAGATCCTTGTAATAATGATAAATAAAAGCCAATATATTTTTATTTTTTAAAGCATGAAATTAAACAACATCAACATGCAACTGATCATAAGATCATAATAGCAGACTTAACCAACCAATCCAAGCAACCAACAAATCTCCAAGCAGCACTAAAACCAAAAACAACAATGCTACAGAGGCCACAAAACACATTTGAATCCAGAACATCCTTAATTCAAAAAGTCAAACACTAGAGTTCAAGAACTTCGTAAAGGGTAGTCTAATCACTTCTCAAAAAGTTCCACTCAAGTCAAAAAGTGCTTGTTGGTAGCCTGAGCAAGTTTTCTTACAAACCCACACGACACTTTTCTCTAGCTAGGCAATACTTTTTACTATAGCCAAGCAATACTTTTTGTCCATGTGATACTTTTCCCTATAATTGGGCGATACTTTCTACTATGGCTAGGTGATGTTTCTTAATATGGCTAGGTGACACTTTTCCAGTTTTGTATGACATTTCTCACTACCGTGGTGTGATACTTTTCTTGTATTGCCTAATGCAGAACAAATGTCACCCAGATTCAAAACCAAAAAGGCAAGACAACAAGATTAGAAGGAAAAAAAGGTAAGAAACTCCACACTGGTGAGTGTCAGAACCACTATAGTCAAGGAAATGTCACTCGAAGGTGTGAAATAAAGACACCATGCAATATGAAGTAGAACCTATCTATCCATCCAATCCATAATAGCATATGAAGGGACATGCAAAAAGCAACATCGCAATGTACATACATGGTTCATAAACCAAACATCATATGAAGAAAAAAAAAAACTAAACTCATGCTCGGTTCCTTCCAAGCATAATAGCATCATGAGAGCTTAAGGGCCATAGCCATCCCCTAAGCATATTATCCCAAACTGCCAACTAGATAGTCAGAGTTGTCTTATGAGGGTGTTACTACTACAATGTAATAACATCATAAGAACAAGAAGATCTAACATGCTAATCCAACAAAGCATAGATATTCCAACTAATAGTGAATCACATCATCTAACCATATGCTAAAAAATCATAATAAAGGAATGCATCATAAAACTAACATCATCTAAACAAGATATTCAAGCATTCCAATTAATGCATAACTCACAAGGAAACAAACTCTGAAAACTCGAGTATACCAAGTGAAACATCAAGCATCAATCTCAACTAAAAATATATTGTCTCTATACATCGGTCCCCAATAGTGGTATAGGTAGTTACACCTCCTAACCACGTGGAACTTGTAGGCCCACTTGTTGGACTAATTGCCAGCCTTCCCCTTCGGGATCCATGACATGGTTTAACCACCTCATGTGTTCTATAAGTATAGTGGTTGTATCAGGCATTAACAAGTCGATCTTTTGGTGCAATGAAAACTCTAGCTTGTAACAAGTGGTATCAGAGCTTGGTCATAGGTTCAAACCTCCTTGGGTAACATTGAGGGGGGAATTGTTGGACTAACTGCCAGCCTTCCCCTTCGAGATTCATGACATGGTTTAACCACCTCCAGTGTTTTATAAGTCTGGTGGTTGTATTAGGCATTAATAGGGCAATCTTTGGTGCAACGATAACTCTAACTTGTAACACCACTCTCGTCGTGCTCATGGAGATAGTGATCCAACCAAAAACACACAGAAGACAATCGTTCATGGCTAACACTCGTGCTGGTCAGCAAAGAGGAATGAAACCAAGATCATGAGATAATGCAAATACAACAAGTCCCGATCAAATACTCTATGGGTCAATTATGTAGGGAATTGATGGATAGTAAGTCACTTGGCATCATAAAGCCCAAGCTAAGTATCACGTAGATCAACTCCCGAGGGAGGTCATGCACTATGTCATTGGATCAACTCTGGGTGCTCACATTTTTAAGTGCCTTAGATCAACTTTGAGTGCTCACATTTTGTATTATCTTAGATTTATTACCCAGTAATTTATTTAGTTATCACTTATCTAGAAACTTCTTCATGCCAACCTAGGAAATAGTCACCAAGGTTGCGAGAGAAGCCCCTCCACGGTGCTAACCTACATACCCATGCTCATCACACAATGAGTGCCCATAGGCAATGCATATTTCCAATCCAACCCCAATGAACATAACTCCACCAATAATAATTGGTAGATCGAGCCTCGTAAGCACCCGAAAAAATACACACGCATGTGCTCATGTGGGGGCACACCAACAATAGGAAGATCATAAAAATAATGACTAGACAAGAACAAAAGCAAAACAACACTCAACCGAATACAATCTTAGAAGTACGGATGTGGCACACATCCTAATGCAACATAAAAGTGCAATAGTGGTTGGATTGACATCCTACGGATAATCCAAATCCATGACCAATACCATGCCGAGAAAACTTGAGAAAACTATGCGACACACAAATCGAGGCAAAAACCTCAAAAATCTAACATTGACAAAAATTAATGAAAATAAAATCCATGGGTGAATGAGCCATAGAAATCCAATAAAAAATGGGTTCGAACATTATATGCAAAAATGGCCAGCATAACTGTGCGAAACCCCAAACCATCTCAAAAATCAAGGAAATGCTCATAGTTGACCAATTGGGTAGAGCTAGCAATCAGAAACAGAGGGGAACACTAGTTCTCCACCTCCTAACATACAACTACCAAAAATGGAACATGAAATAGAACTGAAACAAAAGAACAAGAGAGCCCTACCTGACAACCAGAAGGGCAAACATAGGAATTTGAACAATAAAATAAAAATCTCGTGGAAGTTGCCAAAAATCACAATAATCTAAGGTCTCCCCGAGTTGGATCCAATGAGACTGATCTCACGATGATCCCACACCCATAGCTCCTACAGCGAACATAAACACAATCCTACAGAAGAGGATTTGGAAATTTGCTCTCAAATTTCTTATTTCAGCAAGTGAGAAGTGAGAAATAAAATTCCTTTTTTGGATACTTATTCACTTTTCAAGTGAATAAAGGATTAGGGTAAATAACCAAGTCACCTAGTTAAAACCTAAATCAACCCAAACAAAAATAGGCTATTTCAAGTAGTTGGAATTCATCTATGACAAACTTGTCGAGAATTAAATAAAATAAGATAAAGCCCAAAAATTCCCTTAAACCAAAATCATAGAATTTCCTTAATAAATTTCGCGACAAATGCGAACCTCTAAATGCATAGACACGCTCACAGGTCTAATCACATAATGCAAATGAGTCTAGATTTATTAAATCACCAGAGGGTTTAATTTAAACAATTAAATAGGATACGTCAACCATATAGGAACGACATTGGTTAAATATGAACAATTGAATCACTAACTCAATGTGCCATTGCTAGAGACATAAATCATGCACACTAAATCAAATGATCAAGTGCAATTGCATATAATAAAACAGTTGACACAATAAATGCATTAAATGACCTAATTTAACCATTTATTTAATTATATTGTAATAATCCATTTACATCATTCACTTTTGCATAAAGCATCACAAAGCAAGAATGAAGTACATAACTATAGCATCAAATCCAAAATATAAACATAATCAGATGATATGTCTAAATACCAGATAACCAAATATCATCATAAAACATATTGTCATCTCCAAAAAGGCATCATCATACAAATATGATCAACTAAATAGTATAGTGGTCTAACATCTATGATACTAGAAATCAAAGTATAACACCTAACCATTAGGTCATCTTGAATGTAAAAATAACATGAGTAACAAGTATCTCTTGGATCAAAATATAACAAGGTATAGATTGCAAACACGAGAGGCACCACAACTTCCAGTTTACCACTAAACAGGAAGGGCTCCTCGTTGAATGGGAGAAATGGAAGACAAGGATAAGATGAAGGTTGAGAAGTTTAATGGGCAAAATTTTTAGTTATGGAAAATGAAAATGAAGGAATATCTTTATTAGAAGGATTTATGATGACCATTACAAGGAGAATTTAAGAAACTGGTTGTTATGACAGATGAGGACTAGGATATCTTGGATAGAAAATAACTTGGAAGTATTCAATTATGTGTGGCACAATCGGTGACATTTAATATTATGAAAGAAAAGTTGATTGAAGAGTTGATGTAAATCCTAATAAAGTTGTATGAAAAGCCCTCTACTTCAAACAAGGTATTTCTCGATAAGTAGGAGATAGCTTCTACAGTAAGTCAAATTGTGATATTGCTATCAGGATTTAACTATGTGATTTTTGAGTCAAACTCATTGACCCATGTTTCATGAGTAGTGATTCAACATGAATCCATCTCTCATGAGAATAAATGGAACACTTAGCAGTCATTGGATCTAGGTGATGCTCACAGGGGTGAAGCACTAGTGCTTCACCCCTGTGAGCATCACCTAGATCCAATGACTGCTAAGTGTTCCATTTATTCTCATGAGAGATGGATTCATGTTGAATCACTACTCATGAAACATGGGTCAATGAGTTTGACTCAAAAAACACATAGTTAAGGTACTTCTCATAAAGTTTTTATTTAATATGAAGATGGAAGAAGGTAGATCTATTGGTGATCATTTAAATGAGTTTAATATAGTTATCAATCAGTTATCTTATGTAAATGTTATTTTTGATGAAGCAGTTATCTTTTGTAAATGTCATTTTTTATGAAGAAATTAAGGATTTCTTGATTTTGTGTTCTTTGCCTAAAAGCCAAAATGACTTGGTAATGGTTGTGAGTAATTTTGTTTCTCAATCTTATACTCTAAAATTTGAAGATATGATTGGTTTTATTCTCAGCGAGGAAACTTGTAGGAAATGCTCAGATGGATCTACATCAGGAAGTCTTTTGAACACACAAAAAAGAGCTTGAACTATTGAGAGAGTAAATTTTTTTGAAAATCATGGGAAATCAAGAGGAAAATTAAAGGGAAAGAGGTCCAAACCCAAGGACCAAGATATTGTTGGTATTGTGAATAACTAGGGCATAAGAAGAAAGATTACTGGACTCAAAAGAATAATGAAGGAGACAAACAAGAACCAAACAAGGCTCAAGAAAATGTCGTAAGCAATAAATCCAAATAGGATACTTTTCTTCTTTCCTTATAAAGTATTGATGATTCATGGGTTTTATATTTAGGGGCTTCATTTCATGCTACTCCTCATAGAGTTATTTTCTTGATTATGTTGAAGGAGATTTTGGGATTGCTTATTTGGGGGATAATGAACCCTATCAAATTGTTGGAAAGGGGGAAATTAAGATTAAGTTCCAAAATGTGAATCATTTTCTATTACATGAGGTAAGATATGTTCCAAGGTTGAGTAGGAATTTAGTTTCAGTGGGGAAACTGGGTGATGAGGGTTGCACAATTAATTTTGATGGTAAAAATTAGGAGGTTTCTTAGTAGCAACAAAATGTGTGAAAGTAGGCACCTTATATCTGTTAGAGTAATTATTTGTTTGCACTTATTAATTAAATCACTTTGATTTAATTAATTAAGTTTCCTATTACTTAGTTTGCTTAAGCTATCTTGTAGGTGCATATAATTAATATTTTATTAATTATATTATGCAACTTAGCTTTTTTAGGCTTTAGGTTACCCTTTTCGGGTTTTGATCTCCTTTATAAGGATTGATCTCTTTGTATTTTTCATAATGAAGATCCGTTGAATAATATTTTCTTCTTCTGAGTTTTTTCAGATCAAACCCTTGCCTCTTCTTGTCTTTTTCTTCTCCATGACAGGTTTTCTGCATGCAGGTTTTCTTGGGCTTCGTAGATTTTTTGTGCACTTTTGCTCAAATCCTACATGGTATCAGAGCTAGATCTGCTGTAGCTTGTTCGGTGTTTCAAGAAAAAGGGAGAAAAAGGGTTTGGTAGATCAGATCTGATGTTTTCTCGAGCTTTTTCTGAGAAAATAGGGGGGTCACTAATTTTTAGAGCAGTTTGAGGCCAAATAGACCTCACAGATGGATTTAGAAGGTGTCAAAACCCTTGTTTTGATATAAAATTTGTTCGATTTGGACAACGTTGATCTGGAAGGCAAATTTTTTTTCCAACAGTCCCATATGGCCCCTGGCACGCAGTTCGAGGGGAAAAATCATAAAAAATCACAAAAAAAAAAGAATTGCGACATTTCAAAGTGCGGCAGTTAATAAACCGCGGTGGAACTGCTAGCGGTTCCCGCTGCGGTCATCGCTGGCAACCACCGCTAGCAGTTACCGCTGGCGGTCCGCCCAGCGGCCCGTAGCGGCTCCCACCGCTGCTCCGCTCGCGGCGGCTTTCCACCCTCCCCCGCCCCGCCAGCACTCCACCGGCGGTTGGTGAGATTTTATTTATTTATTTATTTTTATTATTTTTTTATTAAAAAAAATAAATTTTTCATGCATTTCAGAGGACCTGGTGGTTTTTTCTCCGTAACTTGAGCATACGGACGTATTTTTTTGATCCAAAAAATGTGTCGGAAAGCTGGTTTTGAGACAAAGATATTTGTGTAGGCTTTTTTGAGTTTTGATGTAGTTTGGTTGCCTGTTTTGGTAGTCAAAGTTGGATGTTCTATTTTGCACTCCGGGAGGCGTATCTTGAGCTTCCGATCTCCGATTTTGGACTTCTTTATATCGCTGGAAAGCTCTTTTTGTGCTCTTTCCAGTGATGTTGGTTGTTGTTCTAGATTTTTTTCCAATCACATCCTATTCAGTCTTTTGCATTTTAGCCTTTTGGTGGATATCCTGATTGTTTCAGGTCCGGAGATCGATTTTGTTGCTTCAGTTGCTTCTTTTTGGGCTCTACCTTCTGTTGTTTCAGCCTTATTTTTTTATGATAATTGTTGATATTCATTGTAAGCATCTTTATGCAACACGCTGAGATAAAGTGTCACTCTTGCGTTTCGGGATCCTTTTCATCATTGTGATTCGTTGTACTCGCACTATTTTATAAAATGCCATGGGGGGGATAGTTGTTTGCCGCTTATAGGCCCTTTTTCTCTTTTTTCTCATGCAGTGTCGATGAAACGTGCCTTTATTGGTGTCTGTACCTCACTCTCGATGTGTTTGGTTCCTGTGTTGTAGGAGATTTTTTTTTTGGCCCACCTTTTCAGCTGCCTGTCACCTCACCTGCCTTAAGGGGAGGTTATATTGTTGTTCTATGCTTCTTTGGTTGATGGTTTGTTGGTGTGAGCTATGTATTTAGTACCTGATCCTACATACTAGGTGATTGCAGTGGTTGGCTACCTATGCATTTCGGTGAGATGGATCATCTACCATATAGACACGCTCGGTTCGTGCCTTCTATTTCCATGGATGTTCTATAGATCAACATTTTGACAGAGTTTTGCGGTTCTTCATGCTTCAGTGATTCTCTTCTGATCTCTTTGTTCCTTCTTCTGGAACATTCTTTGCTATCTCTTTTTGGAGTAGGGTTTTTCCCATGTGGTTTTCTCTATTTCTCCTCTTTATAGAGATTTTGTTGTGATTGGGTACCTGATCAGGCCTTGTTGTCGGGACCCAATTTTACTTTCATAACTATGCTAGGTTAGCTTACCTCTTGAGCTTCGCTTAAGGGGGGGTGTTAGAGTAATTATTTGTTTGCACTTATTAATTAAATCACTTTGATTTAATTAATTAAGTTGCCTGTTACTCTAGTTTGCTTAAGCTATCTTGTAGGTGCATATAATTAATATTTTATTAATTATATTGTGCAACCTAGCTTTTTTAGGCTTTAGGTTACCCTTTTTGGGTTTTGATATCCTTTATAAGGATTTATCTCTTTGTATTTTTCATAATGAAGAACCGTTGAATAATATTTTCTTCTTCTTAGTTTTTTCAGATCAAACCCTTGCCTCTTCTTGTCTTTTTCTTCTCCGTGACAGGTTTTCTGCATGCAGGTTTTCTTGGGCTTCGTGGATTTGTTGTGCGCTTTTGCTCAAATCCTACAATATCTTTGTACATGTGATATTGTTCATTCTACTTTAATTTCTTTAGAGAAAAATGAATGTTCAAGAATACTTGTTGTAGTTGAGCAGGGACAATGAATAGATGATATTGATTCTGAAACAACACTATGGCACAACAGACTTGGGCACACGAATGAGATAGTATGAAATTACTTCATTCAAAAAAAGTCGTACTAGGTTTGAAATAAGTCAATATAGATTTCTATGAAAGTTGTGTGTATGAAAAACAAAAGAGAGTGAGTTTTGTGAAGAGTGGGAAGGAAAAGAAAAATGAGAAATCAAAGTGTGTGCATACAGATGTATGGGGACTAGCTTAGGTATCTACCCTTGGTAGCTCTTATTATTATGTTACATTTATTGACGATGCAACTAGAAAAGTATGATTTTATTTTCTTAGACATAAGTCTAATGTATTTGTAACTTTTAAGAAATGGATCAGATGCTTAGTTGGAGATGAGAATGGTAAAATGGTAAAAGGCTAAAATGTCTCAGATCTAATAATGGTGGTGAGTACTACAACAATGAGTTTGAAGATTACTATTCCACTATTGGTATTCATAGATAAAAAAATGTTCTAAGGACTTCACAAGAAAATGGAGTGGATGAATGCATGAATGAGACAATAATGGAGTGTGCAAGGAGCATGAGGTCGCATGATGGGCTACCCTTAAACATGTGGGCACAGGCTATCAATAATTGTATATGTTTGATCAATAGAGGTCCCTCTACTCCTTTGAGATGTGGTATTTAACAGAAAGCATAGACTAGTAAGAAAGTGAGTTGTTCTTTTCTCAAAACCTTTGGTTGTGAAGTATTTGCACACATAGATTCTAAATATAGAACCAAACTAGAACCCAAGTCAAAGAAATGTATATTTTTTGGATACGAAATTGATCAATTTGGTTATAGGCTTTTAGATTTTGAAAAATCATAAAATTGTAAGAAATACAGATGTCATATTCAATGAGAAAGTGTTGTACAAAGATATGTTGCAATAACATGAGAAGAAAGAAAATGATTATGTAGTACTGGATGATACTTTAAAAGATGATGCTTCAGTAGTTTCTCATGCTCCAGAATAATATAAATAATAAATACCACAAACCCTAGTGAATGTTAGACAGTCAACAAGGCTAAGTAGATCTCTAGAAATATTTTTTCCCTTTTTTTATTTTATTTTATTAACATATGTAGATGAACCAAGATGTTATAATGAAGTTGTGCAGGTAGATACAGAGCTTCAATGAGAGTCTTCCATGACAGAAGAAATGGACTAGTCCTTGCTGAAGAACCAGACTTGGGATTTATATAAGTTGGCTATAAGTTAATTGGATTTATAGAATAAATGGTTTACAAGATAAAAGAAGAGGATGGAGGCAATAAAAGATTTAAATCCAGGTTAGTTATAAAAGGATTTGAACAAAAAAAGAGAATTGATTTTGATGAGAAATTTTCTCCAGTTGTTAAAATGACTTCTATTCATATTTTTTAAAGTATTGTGGCTACTGAAGATTTGCATTTGGAACAACTTGATGTTAAAACAAATTTTCATCAGGGTATTTTGGATTAAGAAATATATATGGAACAACCATGGGATCAAGCCATATAAAATTTTCTTCATGGTGAATTGGATCAAGAAATATTATTTTATGTTTATATGTTGAAGATATGCTTGTAGTTGGGTCTAACATAGATCACATTAAAGGGTTGAAACAATAGTTATCACATTCATTTTCTATGAAGGATTTGGGGGTAGTAAAAAAATCCTTGGTATGGAAATCTGCAGAGATGGGAATAATGAGAAATTGAATCTATCTCAGGCTAATTATATTGAGAAGGTGTTGCAACGTTTCTCTATGGAAAATTCCAAATATGTCATCATACCTTTGTGTAGTCACTTAAAATTGACTAAGGAGATGTATCAAAAGACACGAGAGGAGGAGGATAAAAGATATCCAAGGTAGCTTACACTTTGGTTGTAGGAAGTCTAATGTATGTTATGGTATGTACTAGGCTAGATATTGCACATGAAGTGGGAGTCCTTGTAGGTATATGAGTCATCCTTGGATTGAGCATTCAAATGAAGTTAAATGCATTCTCAGATATTTGAGAGGAACGTCTAATAAAGTTTTATATTGTGGGGGGTCTACTACTAATTTGCAAGGCTATGTTGGCTCAAATTTGGTAGGGGATCTTGATACCAAGTGGATTACTATAGAATATGTATTTATTGTTAGTGGGACATCAATGAGTTGGGTTTCTTAGTTACGAAAGGTGAATTCTTTATCCACTATAGAGGAAAAGTATGTTTCTTCTATAGAGGTAGCCAAAGAGATGATAATTCTTGATGGAAGAATTGGGACACTCATAATTGGACAATGTCATGACCCCAAATTTAAGGATATATGAATATTTGAATAACATATTATATAGTGATAATAATTAAGAATAATAATAAATAGATAATAATAAATATTATAATTACATTATGAAACCAAAGAAGATTATAATTTATTCACATTTGAATATATATAATATTAATAACTAATGATAATACTAATAAATTGATTAATAGACTAATCAATATAATAATATATATTAATAATACAAGAACTAATATAAACAATAATACAATATGATATTATATTTATAACAACATATATTTGAATATGTTATTATAAACATACAATGTTATATAACATATTTAATACTTATATCTTATAAATATATATATATATATATCAACTACAAATACTCTTTAAATATATCTCTTATATAATTATATTGCAAACACCTCTTTCAACATACATATATGCGATAAATAACAAATTCAATAACAAATAAAAAATAATAATAAAAGCATAAGTCACATCCTTTCATTCATAACTCTCCAAAATTGATTTAGCCTATTTAGGAAGGTAAGGACAGAAGTACGAAGGCATCGATGGAAATATAGCGAAGTCAAGGGTACTAAAAACATTGAATACATTGTAGACCATTTCATTTGGTTCATTCTTCCATAACCAAAGTGAAAATTACTAAAGAAGAGAACAACTTATTATCAAATTTATAAAATTCAAGAAAAAATTATCTAATGTCCTAAAAGGGGACATTACAATTGGTATCAGAGCCATGATTCTGCCATCCTGTAGATGATAAGGAAACCAATCCATATCCAGTGCAAAAGAGATTTAGTATCTTCTCTATGACGGATATACATTACCTAAAGTCATCTAGGGCACAACTACAGACTCAAACATTTATTTATTTTATTTATATCCAGTATTGGATCGCTCAAGACGGATATATTCTGTGATAAAGATTAAAAATAGTGTCAAGGGAAATCGTCATTATAATAATTTACATCAGACAAATGATAAATGACCAATATGCTCTTATTGTCTCAATCTGAAATGCTTAAACAATAAACATACAGTGACTATTTCAAATAGAGCAAATAGAATAGCCATAAATGTGGGTACACAATCGATTATCTATAGGAAAAAGCTAGTACGTTGAATCAATGGAGAAGGAAGTAGAGACAATGAATAAATCGAATGAGTAGGGGAGCAGAGATAAAAATGTATAGGTAGTACGGGGATAGACACCTGGATAAAGATAAGAAATTGGAAGGATAAAATGAACAACAAGTGCAACATATCCTTCTAACAAGGATAAGAAGGATAATCAAACAAATCCTTCCAACATATACCTCAAGTGCCAGTCAAGGCGTAGTCAGTGGTAGAATAATATTTTGATCACTGAACTCCAACAATGTGATTTGGATAGGATGGAATGAAATAATAATAATAATAATTAATTGATGTTAGCAACATGAGGGCAACAACTTGTAAAGAAAATATGATCATTAGTGATATGCACTGATTTGAGAATGGAGAAGAATACCAAGTCAGTGTGAGTAGAATCATTGATGGTAGAAATGATAAAGCTCTCAAAGGCACCGAAACATTATCCAGTCAATGCTCATCCAATCCCTATCAAACTATGGAGGAAAATAATAAGACATGATTAGCGGCATACAAGTTAGAGAAATATTATAAGAGACATTAGGTCCAACTCTTCACAGTCAAGAAAGGAGGAGGATTATTACTGATATATTTAGCTTATTGTTCAATTTGCATCAAGTTTTATGTACGCCATAGGGATCCAATATAGGAGATTCATTCAATATTCAATATAGCATTGACTCTAACACAACATACCAAAGACCAAAAACATAGCAAATGCAAGCCAAGAGAAAGATTTGTGGAAAAAGCATAAAATTTAGAAGATATCAGTCCAAGGTGACATGGAGGAATGTCAGTGCATCTTTATTTAAAATAAAGACGTGAATGAAGTTTGATGCAAGTGAAAAGTAATAAGTTATGATGCAACGGAAGACGTAGGAAATATAGATAAAATTCTTACCATTTCTAACAGCTCTGCATGGGATTTATTGAGGATTAAGCGAAGAACTTCTAATGTGAATCAGATTCCAAGTTATTTTGTGATCTTTTGAACAACTTATTTGTACAAAGTACGAAAATACACCCTAGATCTTCATCAGCATGCTACGGAGAATCATTCATATTAATTTGTAAAGGCATTTGAATAACAAGGACCTCTTCATAAAAGGTAAATAAGTATGTTATATAATTATGAAATATTAATACCATCATGCCTAAAATGATCTATTAACATATTTTGTATTACAAATAGTGAAACATTCAAATACCTATGATCCATGGTTATATTGGAGAGTCATGTAGAATGCTAATGGAATTAATTAATAGACAATTGTTTTGAATTACAATATTAACGTCGAAAGAAATGAAGGATCAAATAAAAGTTTGTTGATATGAAAATAAGTATATATTATCATTTGAGTATAATCTATTCATTATAGTCTCTCTCTTATTCTTTATCTTTTATTCAAATTATGTGCCTTGATCTTTTCTTCGAGAAATTTCTTGCAGGAAAAGAGGGAGATTAAGATTCAGAGGGAGCTTCGAGGAAGTTCAACCATAGTTAAAATATGAAATTATAAATTTTCTTAATTAATGTAATCATAAAGGTGTAAAACTAATTATTTGAGAAATGATTTAGGGATTTCAAGTAGCTTTCCTATGGAGTCTACAATCAAGGAAGGTCTATAAGACACCTTATTGTAGTACTGGTTAAGGGAAAGACTATATCAAAACCCTACTGTATATAGCTTTCCTATGGAGTCTACAATCAAAGGAGGTCTGTTAAGACACCTTATTGTAGTACTAGTTAAGGGAAAGACTATATTGTATTTAACTTTCCTATGGGGTCTGCAAATAAGTGAGGTTTGTTAAGACACCTTATTGTAGTACCAGTTAAGGGAAAGGTCATATTTAATTTTCCTATGGGGTCTACAATTAAGGGAGGTCTATTAAGACACCTTATTGCAGTATCAGTTAAGGGAAAGGCCACATTTAACTTTCCTATGGAGTCTGCAATTAAGGAAGGTTCGTTAAGACACCTTATTGTAGTACTAGTTAAGGGAAAGACTATAACGACATCTATCCTTCCTATGGAGTCTACAATCAGGGAAGAGCTGCTATGGTACCCTATTGCAGTACTAGTTAAGGGGAGGATAGTAAGGGAATCCTACCACTTTCCTATGGAGTCTGTAATTAGGGGAGAACACCCTATTGTAGTACTAGTTAAGGGGAAGATAGTAAGGGCATCCTATCAACTTTCCTATGGAGTTTGCAATCAAGGGATAGTGGTTAGGACACCCTATTGTAGTGCTAGTTAAGGGAAAGATAGTAATGACTCCTTTTCGCAAGAACCTTTCTAGCCAAACAAGAAATCCACTAAGTAGACCACCTCGTGTAGATGCCTAACACCTACCACCGGGGCCAAGGGGGCCAAAGTTTTGCTCTTGGGCTTAGTAGGGAATTGGCTTAGGATTAACTTATTATCATTCAAATTTCTTTGAAGTTTATATATATTTACATGCATGAACTGATGCTTATTTTGAGGTTGCAGGGTTCATAAGCCTAATGAAGAAATATAGTCATTATGCATTGTTAATTTTAAGATTTAATCAAGGCTATGTATGATGTGTCTACATCGTGTCTACTTCGTGTCTTCATGCATCAAAGTGTATGCCTCGTGTTTTCTTTGTGTCTTCATGCATTCATATGTATACTTTGCATTCAAATGCATACTACATGTGTGGTTCTTTATAGAATAGAATGAAGTAATCTTATAAGTAAAAATTTGAATGGGATCTAGTAGTCAAATTTCGTTATATAAGGTGAAACAAATATGAAAATGATTATTGCTTGAGGACAAGCAAATTCGGGAGGGGCGAACTTGTCATGATAATGATAATAATTAAGAATAATAATAAATAGGTAATAATAAATATTATAATTACATTATGAAACCAAAGAAGATTACAATGTATTCACATTTGAATATATATAATATTAATAACTAATGATAATAATAATAAATTGATTAATAGACTAATCAATCTAATATATATTAATAATACAAGAACTAATATAAACAATAATACAATATGATATTATATTTATAACAACATATATTTGAATATGTTATTATAAACATACAATGTTATATAACATATTTAATACTTATATCTTATAAAAAAAAATATATCAACTACAAATACTCTTTAAATATATCTCTTATATAATTATATTGCAAACACCTCTTTCAACATACATATATGCGATAAATAACAAATTCAATAACAAATCAAAAATAATAATAAAAGCATAAGTCGCATCCTTTCATTCATAACTCTCCAAAATCGATTCAACCTATTTAGAAAGGTAAGGATAGAAGTACAAAGGCATCGATGGAAATATAGTGAAGTCAAGGGTACTAAAAACATTGAATACATCGCAGACCATTTCATTTGGTTCATTCTTCCATAACCAAAGTGAAAATTACTAAAGAAGAGAACGACTTATTATCAAATTTATAAAATTCAAGAAAAAATTATCTAATGTCCTAAAAGGGGACATTACAGACAATTATTTATTTACAGATAACCAGAGTGCCATTCATCTTGCCAAAAAATATGCTCTACATTCAAAGACAAAACACATATAGTTGTGGTACCATTTTATTTGGTCAATTTTGGATGATGGACAATTATAGTTGGAAAAGATACATACAAATGATAATCCAACACATATGTTTACATAGGTAGTGACAAGGGAGAAGTTGAACTCCTCTTCAACTTTAGTTAGTCTTCTAGACTAGATAAAATAAAGGAATAGTTGAGTCCAAGGTTGTTCGATCCAGTAGGAGTCTCATGTAGTAGTAATATAGCTATAGGATTAGTCTCCGATTGCAATATTGTTGTTTAGTGTGGAGCCTAATCAATCCCTAGATAGGAGGTTGTTGAAATTTGGCGTCTAATAAGAAAAGTACCATATACTTTTCATAGTTCTTTGGGGTGCGAGGCATCGACCAATTTTTTTTTTTGGTTGACTCATCAACCATTTACCAATGTTTACTAGTCATTTTTTAGGTTAACTTGTTAAGACAAAATAATCTATCCCTAATTTTGTAAGCTACAAAAAAAAGGTGTATAAAATGGCTTAGGATTAGGGATTTCATGATGTATGATGAGATAGTAGATTCTTGCAATGGTATTGAAATTTAAGGGATTATAGATTGTAATGAGGTTGTTATCATTGGATAATAAGAATATTGTACTCGTTAGCCCAGGGATTGGGTGAACCACATTAAATCATTGTGTCTTGGGTTCTCTTCTATGTGCTTTATCATTTTCTGATATTGGTTATATTTGCATGTAATTTTTATTTGTCTCGTTAATCCTAAAAAATAATCATGTGTATATACACATAATATTCTAAACATTTGTATCTTGTGTATATATTTTAAGTTTACATATGCATACATGCGTGTCATATTTGAATATATGTGTGTGTGTACATGTAAAAATGTATGTAAGTACCATGGGTACCATTATACTAGAACATGTCTAATATGCAAGAAGGATTGACACACTCCCTAAAGGTAATAATTGTTCTTAGTTCATTCATTTTATTATTTTAATTCGTGTGTTGACCTAGTTAGTTCATGGTGATCTCTTGGTATACCCTTCCTTGCCTAGTCTAGTTTTCCCTTGAACATGGCAGTTTATGACTCATAATTGTTGACCCGGTGGTAGGTGGTGTCCTCATGCCTAATTCCCTCTCTGACAATGCTTTCCCCCTTTGTCACATTCTTGCAAAAGAAATTTACCATGGTAATAACATATTTTCTATTATTTAATAAAATCAAAGCTAATATAACAAGTAATCATGTTAGCTATCTATTTCCAATTCATACAATATCATAACGGTTAATCACTATTCCAAGCTCCCATAAAATTATAACAAGTAACCAACACTTTCATTTAACATGAAACTATATTGATTAACTAATTTAACCAATCAACTCAACTTTGCATAAAGTCTCAATGGCTATAAAGAATATTTTATAACTAGACCAAAAAACTAGGGATGTAACATACCCTACCCCTTGTGTTTCATCGTCCTCGATGAACTTTGAAATTTAAAACATAAAAGAATACTCAAAATAAAATATTTATATCATTATGGAATCATCATGATTCAAATTGAATTCACAATTCATTTATTTCAATCCATAGTTCAAGTTCTTGGAAAAAGATGTGGAAATTTCTAGAATATTTCATCATAATCTTCCCAAGTGGCATTCTCTTCATCATATTGATCCCACTAGATCTTGCACTAAATGATATCTCAATTTTGCAAATGAAGCTTATGTACCTCGAGTATTTTGAGTGGTTATATTTTCACCACCCCCATATCTCGCACCTGCAAGAGATTCAATCAATAATATATTCATGGTTGGCTATATATTTTCTTAAGATAAGAAACGTGAAACACATTATGCATTTTGGCAAGGGTTGGAGGTAGGGAAATTTTCTAGGCCATAGTATTTATGAATTTCAACACCTCAAAGGGTCCTACATATCTCATGGGTAACTTGGCATTTCTACCAAACTTGATAGTACTTTTATGGGGTTTAACTTTCAAAAGAATGTTTTTTCCCACTAAAAATTATAAAGAAATCCTCTTTGCATCTGAAAAGCTCTTTTTTCAGCCATTTTCCTCCTTCGGCCTCTAACAGATTTTAACTACATACTCCTCCATCTATAAAGGCACCTTAGACATGAAAATAATTCAATCCTCAATCTTGTTCCAACATATAGGGTTCTACATTTGTGCCCATAAAGAGCTTCAAAAGGTGTCATCTTAATAGTTTATTGGTATGAGTTGTTTTAAGAAAATTCAACCAGGGGAAGATACATCTCCCATCAATATTGTTGATCCATGAAATATACTCTCAGGATATCTTCTAATACCTGGTTTACTCTTTATGTCTGGGCATCGATTTCTAGATGGTAAGATGAAATAATATCTAGTTTTGTTCTTAAGGCTAAAAATAGAGTTTGCTAAAATCTAGATGTTATCTTAACATCTCTATATGATATAATATTTTTTGGAACTTCATGAAATCTAAAAATCTCTCTCACAAACTCATGGACAGTCTCTGGCACCTTAGCAATTAGGTTTCTTGGGATAAAATGTGCTACCTTTGTCAATCATCCACTTCCATGAGGATGATATTATGTTTTTTTAGGGTCATAGGTAACCTTTGGATGAAATCCACAGTGGTTATTTTCCATTTCCGTTCTAGAACTTCATTTGGGTGTAACAACCCAGTTGGGTATCGATGTTCAACCTTGACTCTCTAATACTCAAGGAAAGCTTCCACATACTCAAATGTTTCCTTCTTCATACACTTCCAAAAATATAATGGTTTTATGTCATCCAACATCTTAGTTACTCCAAGGTTCCCTAAGTAAGGAGCGACATCTATTTCCCCTAAAATCATTTTCTGAATTTTAGATTCCTTAGGTATGTACGTCCTACCTTTATATCTCAGATGTTTGTATTCTTCTAGTTGATATCCTTCCTATCTAGTATCTTGAGGATCCCTTTGGAGTGCTCCTTTTACTTTATTATAAAACCCATCTTTTAGTAGACATTGAAGTACTTTCTCTCTAAGCTGGCTATTTATTGTTGTCATAGTCAAAATATGTCTACATTTGCTAAAGACACCAACTACTCAATTTTATTTACCCTTAATATAACTGATCTCAAAATCATAATTTGTTAAGAACTCTATGTTAGATAACTGGGGGATGAATTAGTTATATCGAGTTATCCTACAAGCCTTTAAAATAATTAAGTACAAATCCAAACTTCATAAATTGTCATAACAATAACTCTGTAACCACATTCAACTTCTCAAATCAAACTTATAATCCTTTAGCATCAACTTGTTATCTTATAGTCCATTACTTTAAAAAATATCAAAGATATGACTTTATCTTATACTGAGTTGTAGTAATAAGTAAATAACATGATAATCAATTTGCAACACATAAGAAATCACACATTTGACACATATATTTTAATGTGGAAAACTTGTAAAGGGAAAAGGCACCTGTGAACCAACTAGCCAAATATTTCACTCTTCTAAAGTGAGATTTGTTAGGAGGCAACCTTGTCAAAGGTTACATGCACATTTTTAGCATGACATTATTATAAGATTTTAACCAAATATCATCCAGACCTTATCACTCCTTGTCATTTAGAGTGGTATTCTTTAAAGGGCTTACAAACATCACTAATTGATGTTACCATATAGGATCTCAAAGACTTGTTAGGTCTACTCGATTAAGAGATTTTATCCATAACAATGATAAGAAAGTAACATTCAAATGATTTGCTAGGTTTAGCATTACCTTGCTTATTCAAATCTCTTCTTCTCTCTGTCTTCTTCCTTCTGATATTTGTCTAGCTGATTTACATTCTCTTTCTTTCACTTTGCACTTCCTCTGCTTGATCTTTCTTCTACTACTATGCTTGTTCACCTTGTTATTCTTTCACCTTCAATGATTCATACTTTATTAGCATCTATCAACAACAATCAACAACCAAAAATAGTCTCAATCATTTCCTTAATTAGATAACTTTTTCCTTCTTGGTCATTCCAAATTTTGCCACTTAATCATGATCATAGATCTCATATTCATCATATTTAGTCACCCAGAAAATAGAACTTGAACTTTTTTCTCTTCCTTATCTTGCTTGAATCTTGTTCATCAAATATTCATTACATTTTTCCAACCATAGACCTTACAACTAATTTTGATTTTATCCTTTAATCTTCTCAAACATTATTATTTTCACCATAAGTTGGCCTCATATTCAATCTTTCTTAACTTTTTTCTTCTTGTTCAAACTCATTGAACATTGCAACTTACTTAGGTAAACACCACTTAGTTAACACTAAACTTTAACTTTTCTTTGCTAGGTGCTTAGTGATAACTATAATCAGTCGGTGCATATTGTATCTCTTCTTTAACCTAGTTTCTCGATATAACTTGTATTGATTGGTGAATACATGAACTTCATCACAACACTATATGATTGTAAAACAATCATACCAACATTATACTATCATTGTCCAATTCATTTAAGTACCCATTGAATACCAATACTTATCAACTCTATCCTTATACTTTCTTCAAATCCTCTTCATCAATCAAATAATATGGTACTCTATTGAATTAGCATAATGTCTAACCAACTAAGGCTTGACATCAATGACAACATAACAACTGATGTGAATCTTTTACATACAATAAAAAAATTATTAGTTGGAGCTGAAAATATCCCCCTTTGGCATTGATGGTAACACATAAACATAAGATTTTACATTACAAAACATTCCACATAAGATAATCAAATGTATGCATTGTCAACAATACAACTTTTCAACTCTTTGACTTTATTCAGGTTCTCTGCAATAGATTTCAACAAGAAAATTTACTCGGTTTGTATCTTCAACAACTTCATCTTGATAATATCTCAAATTCTCCCCCTTAGGGTGTACTTCCCTATTTAGCAACAACTTCATCAACATGTGTCTCCCCTTTGACTACAATATTCATTCTTCTCCATAGTATATCACTGTCCCTTTGACAACAATGCCAAAGGAAAATATAATTTTTAATATGAAACTTATAAATTTTTGTAGTAATACCTTGTACATTACATGTATTATTTACATCAATTCCATTACAATCACTTTCACATCTTCGAGAAATATCCCTAAATAGTAAACTCTTGCATCAACTCCACACACACACACACACACACACACACACACACACACACACACAAACACATATCTAATCACCCATGAATTGATGCGAGATGCATCTTTTATTAGTTAATCTTGGATAGGGGAAGGACCTCCACTTTATGTCTCAGCTACTCAAAAGCATCCTTAGGAAATGACTTGGTAAATATGTCTGTAATTTTCTCTTTAGAGTTCACATATTCAAGCCTCACTTGCTTCTCTTGTACTTTCTCTCTCAAGTAGTGATACTTGATAGATATGTATTGTGTTTTTTCATGCATCATTGGATTCTTTGATTATTTATTGCACTACTATTATCACAATAAATAGTAATACGCTAATATTAGAATAATTAATTACAAAAACATACTCATCTTCAACAATAGATTGTGAAATGAATCTATGTTTCTTTCTCAATCACGTAATCATTCTTTCTCCTATGAAAAAATCTCTAACACTTGTACTCTTTCTATCATCCGTAATTTCAGCCCAGTCTACATCAATGTAGACTTTAAGTGTAAATTCATTGTCTTGTTTGTACCACAATCCAAAATCTTCAGTTCCTTCTAGATATCTAAATATCATTTTAACAACAATCATGTGCGTATCCTTAGGATTAGAGGAAAACCTTGCAACAATTCCAGTTGCATGTGCAATATTAGGTCTGCTATGCACAACATACTATAATTTACCAATCTTTTTTTATATTGTGTTTCATTCACCTCTGCAGTAGTATCCTCCTTTGATAATTTGCATCTAGACACAATAGGTGTACCAACTAGCCTTGACTCATCCATTCCAAATGTTTTTAGGACCTCCTTCACATACTTAGATTGATCACATATAAACCATCTCTTGTTTGATGAACTTGTTTTTTATCTCACCAAACCTAGACATTTCAAACTCTTTTCTCATTTGATCAAAAAATGATTTGCACAAAATATTATTTCCACCATGTATGATATAATCCAAAAAAAATTCAAGGATCAACACCATGTTATCAGTTTTATTTTTCAAATACATATTATTGTTCTCACTTGTTCTAACAAATCCAGTTTTAATCAAGTATGAATGCAATCTTTCATGCCTTGCTCTTGATGCTTATTTCAGTTTATACAAAGCTTTGTTCAATTTGCAAACTAGATGCTTTTGATTAGGTTCAATAAATACTTTTGGTTGTTCTATGTACACTTATTCTTCAAGTATTCCACTCATAAATGCTAACTTAATATCCATTTGATATACTTTGAATCTCTTGTAAGTAGCATAAGCCAATAAAGTTCTAACTCCTTCCAATCTTACAACACGGGAAAAAGTCTCACCATAGTCAATACCTTCTTCTTGAGCATAACCTTTGCAAATTAATCTTGTCTTTTTTTCTCACAAATTCATCATTTCATTCAGTCTATTTCTGAAAATCCACTTTGTTCCTATTACATTATTATCAATGGGTCTTAGTACCAATGTCTATGTGTTATTTTTCTCAATCTAATCAATCTCTTCATTGATGGCATTTATCTAATATGCATTATCAAGTGCATATGCAATAGTTCTTGGTTCAAATTAAAAAAATAAATAGGTACTATTTTTCAACTTACTTCTTTTCATCACCCTAGCACTTTAATGTCCGATTATTTGTTCAGATGAGTGGTTCTTTCTTGGATATTTTTCTAGCACATGCTTGAATCTCTGATTTTCAACATTATCTTCACTCGGTTGGGGTTGGGGCTCTCCATCTTACTTGGTTTTTTCTATCTATGAATCAGGTAGTGCATGCTAACGCTTAATGACTCTTTGTTGCTTCTCAGGCATTACTCCAGAACCATCTTCATAAACATATGAAAATTTGTTGTAATCATCTAGTTCTTTTTTAATTTCATCATCATTATTGTCTATGATCTCATCAATTCTTACATTTTCACTTTCAATCATTGTGTTAGTATCCTTGTTCAAACATTTGCCTTTCTCTTAGAAGAATACCCAAGGAAAATACCTTTATCACCTTTTGAATCAAATTTACCATTTCTCATGTCTTAATGAATGTAGCATCTACTTCCAAATATCTTGAAATAATACATAGTAGGTGTATGACCATACCAAAGTTCATAAGATGTCTTGTTTGTTCCTTTCTTTAGTTGAGCTCGATTGAGAGTGTAGATTGTGGTGCTAATAGATTCTCTCCAGAATATTTTAGCAATTCCTTTTTAAATCAGCAATGTTCTTGCACATTCAACAATTGATATGTTCCTTTGTTCAACAATCCCATTATTGTAGTGCCCTTAGTGTTAACAATTATCTCTCAATACCATGCTCAACACAAAAGTTGGTAAATTCAACTGACAAACTCATCACCTTTATCAGATCTCAAACATTTCAATTATTTACTAAACTCTTTTAAAACTCTATCTTTATACCATTTGAGCATATCAAAAGCATGTGACTTCAACTCCATGAACATAATTGTCATCATCCTAGAATATTCATCAACAAATAGTATGAAATATATGTCACCATAATAGCTTTCTACTTTCATTGGTCCACAAAAATTAGTATGCACTAATTCTAGAATGTCATTAGAAGGTATAAGTCTTACTTGAAAAACTTGGCTTGATCATCTTAGCAAGGTGTCATTGTTTGCACATTGTGTTATTAGGTTTATGCAAATTCAAAAAGCTTCCAACTCTTTTCTTTCTATTGACCTTCACCATATTCTCAAAATTACATGTCATAGCCTCTTGTGCCATAATTACACATCCTCAACTTGCGCAAATAAACATGTATCAATAGAAAAATCTAGATAAAATAGATTACATTTAGTTTGTTCATCAATACCAATAAAATTACCATCATCATCATAGATCTTGACTCTCTTGTTTTGAAATTCCAGGTTATGACCTATATTGTTCAACTAAGAAATGCTCAACATATTTTTTTTAGGCCTTGCACCCAATATGCATCATCACATCTGATTTAATTATTCAACATCAATGATCCTCTACCTTTCACTAGACATAGATTATCATTTCCTAATTTAACAGTTCCACCATCACATTCCTCAAATTTGTCAAACTTACTAAGATCTCTAGTCATATGATGTGAGCATCCACTATTAATGATCCATTTATCATTCTTACTAATATGTGAAATAAGAGCTTTATCATCTTCATACCTTTCCTCATTTGGATCTTCTTTAACTACAAATACACTTACACTCCACCTTTATCATCTTCAGTGTCTGATTCAGTGTGCTTTTCCTTAACAATATAGCAAGATTTCTTCCCTTTGTCCTTATATTCTTTGTTCTTCATATACTTGTGACCCTTCTTATCATTTCTATCACGCTTTCTCTTGTTAGGACACCTAGCAGAAAAATGACCTACTTCATTGCACTTAAAACATATCAAAGGTAATTTACCTTTTCCTCTCAATGGCCTCCTTGAAAGAAATTCTTCAATATCACCCATATCATCTTCAAATTCAAAGTCACTTTCATTCTTACTACTCTTATCTTTCTTTGAACTACCAATGGTTAGTAAAGACTTAAAAACATTCCCAACTATAACCACACTATTATCGAAATTACTCAACTCAAATGCAGTCTACCAACCAACTAAACCATCAGGTGTAAGATTATTATTGGGCATAGCTCAGACTTATTGAATTGAAGATACTTCAATAGCATAGATAGGTAAAATAGTCATGAAAAATTTACTTACATCTTTAGTATCACTGATGACTTCTCCAATAGCTTTGATTACACTCACAACTTCCTTGATCCAGTTCATATACTACACAACATTTTCTCCTTCTTTCATTCTCATTTCATCATACTTGCCTCTCAGACTTTCTTCCTTTTCTCTAAACACATTATCATCACCACCATGCACAAGTGCCAACTTGTCCTATATCTCTATAGTAGTAGTACAATTCTTGACATCATTAACTTCAATATCATTTAGGGAAGATGCAATCTCAACCATCAAACTATTATGTTCTCACTTATGTGTCATCTCTTACACAGTCACAGTAGGGGTAGTAGCAACATAAGCATTGTCTAGCTAGTGTGTAGCCTTATTCTATTCTTCCATGAGGAGAAATCATCCTTGTTCAGCTTGGATACCTCTCTCTTGTACATCTTTGGATCTGAAGCTAGAGTCCCTTTAAATTAAACTTCTTCCTCCAAGCACTCAGCTATGATACCAATTGTTAGATAATTGAGAGGGGGGTGGGGGGGTGATTCGATTATATCTAGTTTTCCTACAAGAACTCAAAATCATTTAGTAAAAATTCAAACTTCATAAACTATCATAATAATAACTTTGTAGCCACATCCAACTTCTCAAATCAAATGTATAATTTTTTAGCATGAAACTATTATATTATTTGTCTATTAATTTACCGAGTATCAAAGATATAACTTTATCTTATAACAAGTTGTAGCAATAAGTAAATAACATGAAAATCAACTTGCAACACATAAGAAATCACACATTTGACACAAATATTTTAACATGGAAACCCTGTGAAGGGAAAAACTACCTAGGAATCGATAACCCAAATATTTCACTCTTCTGAAGTGAGCTCTATTAGGATCCAACCTTGTTTAAGGTTACATGCACATTTTTAGTGTGACCTGGTTAGAGTATTTTAACTAAAGATCATCTAGATCTTATCACTCTTTGTCATTACTAAAGAGTGGTCTACTCTAAAGGACTTACGAACATCACTAATCGAGGTTACCATATAGGATTTAAAAGACTTGTTAGGTTGACTCGGTTAAGAGATTTTATCTACTACAATGGTAAGAAAGTAATAGTCAAATGATCTGCTAGGTTTAGCACTATCTTTCTTGTTCAGATATCTTCTTCACTCTTTCTTCTTCCTTTTGGTCTTTGTTTGGTTGATTTACATTCTCTTTCACTTTGCACTTCCTCTACTTGATCTTTCTTCTTCTGCTCTACTTAGTTCACCTTTTTCTTCTTTCACCTTCAATAATTCACACTTTACAATCATCCAACTTTTTCCTTCCAAATCCTTCCAGATTGTTTTGCTTAATCACAATCGTAGATCTCAGATTTATCATATTTATTCACTCAGAAATATAACTTCCTTGAACTTTGTACTCGTCCTTTTCTTTCTTAAATCTCCTTCATTGGATCCTCATTCAAATTTTCTAACTATAGGTCTTATAAGTAATTTTTACTTCATCCTTTGATCTTCTTGAACATTCTTTTTTTTTCACTATAAGTTAGCCTCAAATTCAATCTTTCTTAACTTGTTCTTCCAATTCATACTAATTAAACAATGAAACTTACTTGGGTAGTACATCACTCAGTTAACACTATAATTACTTAGTTAACACTAAAATTTAACTTTGTTTTACCAGGCACATGGTGATAACTATAATCACTCAGTGTATATTGTATCTCTTATTTAACCTAGTTTCTAGATGTAACTTTTATTTCTTGGTGACTACGTGAACTTCATCACAACTCTACATGATTTTAAAAGAGAAAAACCAACATAATACTATCTCTATCCAATTCATTCAAGTACCCATTGAATACCAATACTTATGAACTCTATCCTCATACTTTCTTCAAATCCTCTTCAAATGCTCTTCATACTTTCAAAACATTACATGATTGTAAAACAATCAAACCAAAATTATACTATATTTGTCCAATTCATTCAAGTATCCATTGAATACCAATACTTATCAACACTATCCTCATACACTCTTCAAATCCTTTTCATCCATCAAGTAATATGATGCTCTACTAAATTAGCATAATGTCTAACCAACTAAGGCTTGACATCAATGAAACCATAAAAAATGATATGACTCTTTTACATACAATAAAAACATTATCAGTTACATTATTAGTAGGGGCTACCACTCTAACCATTTTCCTTGATGAGTATTAAGATTGAGTTCAGTAAATATGTAATTCAATCCAGGATAGTCTAATATGAGCTCCAATGGTTTCCCAATCTGATAATGTCTCCACAATTGTAAATCATGGGTGATAGTCGTTAACTCTAAGTCATGTGGTGCATAGTTCTACTTATAATTCTTCAATTTCCTAGACTTGTATTCAACAACCTAATATTCTTGCAACAAAACACCCCATAGTCCTTCTCTTGACGCATCTATAATGAAGATAAAGTGACGTTCATGCTCTGGTACTCTAAGTATGGGTGTGGTAGTTAGATTATTCTTTAAGTATTTAAATGTTGTTTGACATTTTTTAAACCAAATAAACTTATTTTCCTTCCTTTGCAGCACAGTGATGGGATTTACTATCTGAGAAAAGTCTCTAACAAATTTCCTATAAAAACTAACTAAACCCATGAATCTTCTAACCTCTCACACATTCCTAGGTATCAACCACTCTATGATTTACTTGATCTTGGTGGGGTCTAATGCTATTCCTTTAACTAAAATAATATGTCCTAGATATTGGATTTTCTTCTAATAAAAGGAACACTTAAACAACTTTTTATACAACTTATGCTCACACAATCTTTGTGAAACTATCTCAAGGTATTTCTGGTGCTCCTCCTCATTTGATCAAATAGATCATCAATCTAGGGGATTGGATATTTTTTCTTGATAGTAACCTTGTTAAGCTTTCTATAGTCTATACATAGTCTCATAGTTCTATCCATTTTCTTAACAAATAACACTAGGGTTCCCCAAGGAAAAGCATTAGGTCAGGTGAGCTTCTTATCCAATAATTTTTGTAATTGGACTTGTAATCCTATTATTTTGGTAGTGGTCAATATAAATGGCACTCTTGACATGGGTTCCACTCCAATATCTAAATCTATGGTAAAATCAAATATCCTAGAAGGGGGTGAGCTAGGCAATTCCTCTAGAAACATATCCTGATAATTCCTAAAATATGGATATCTTTCTTTGAAGGATTCTTTCATTCTCCCTCTAATCTCTCCATCTTCTAAAATGTAATCATCCTAAAATGTTGTATCATGTGGTTCTCTTAGATCTTCTATCTTTAGGGAAAATATTTCACATCCCTTTCTTCTACATCTCTTAAGTTGCATAGCTGAAATCTGACATGGTTTTAGTTCATGCATTATTCTTTGAATGTTCAACGATTTTCCTCAGTCATGTAAGCATTTCACTACCTTTGTAAGATAATTTACCTCTGCATTATGCTCGCTAAGCCAATTTATTCCCATGATAATGTCATAGGACCCTAGAGGTGTTACATACAAATTAATCTCAACAAAGAAGTTTGGGAAGTCAACCTGAGTCTTAAAACACACATTGATCTACTCGAGCCTTTGAGTGGTTTGCATATTCATCAGTCCAGGGGTTTTCCATAAATCCTATTCTTTTTGGAAATCTACTCAATGATTTTGGGGATATGAATCATTTTGTGGCTCTGGTATCAATTTATATAGAAACGGGGTTTCCTTAAATCTTACTCGAATTTTCTATGGGGCCCGTTGCTTCTCTACTTGGTAGTTATCCAAAGCTTCTTGAATCTTCTGTTGGAAGATAGCCTATTGAGGAGGTAAGGGAAGTCATGTTTCCTGGTTGGAGGTACCTTGTTTAGGACATTGGCTGGCATATTATTTGCTACAGGTAAAATAGCGCTTGGTTGGTCCCTTCCTCTCATCTCCCTTGTTGCCATTGTTACTATTAAAATTTATGTTCATTTACTTACCATTATTCCATTTGGACTTGCATTTGAAGTTTTTAAATCTCTTTTCATAAGCTCTTGATTCAACACTGACATCATTCGTTGACCTTTCCTTTATTATTTCATATGGACTCACCCTTTCTTACCTTATTTTCTTAACCGATGGCCCTTTCAAGATCTTCCTCTATGGTTAATGGAGCTAATACATCCACTACTCCCTCAATCCTATTATTTAATCCCAGGAAAAATCTCCCCACCTTTAGATTCATATCTTGCTGATAGGGAGGAAAATATTGAAAAAGTCAAGTAATTGTTTTCCAGCACCCATGCATTGTCAAGTCCCCCTGTATCAGGTTTTAGAAGTCTAACAACTTCTTATCATAAGTTTTTTTTGGTATCCATCAATTCTTGAAGATAGTAACAAATCTATCCCATGTCATATCACCATTCTTAATGTTCAATTCTATTTAGGTGTTTCCCCACCAAGTAGTTGATTCTCTAGAAAGGTGGTATATTCTCCAAACCACCTTGGAGGATTCAGAGAAACTTATAATCTTGAAGTATTGTTCGATTCCTATTAACCAAGCCTCTGTAGCTTCACTGGATTCAAATAATGAAAATTATAGGGTGTTTAATCTTCTTGATGTCAGTAGAAAAGTCATTAATTGTTTCCTATTTCTTATTCTTTTTAGATGGTGTTAAAGGATGTTTGGTTTCATGTGCATTATAAGAAGATAACTCTTGTAGAATTCTAGGAGGAGGGGAGGAGTGAGTATCCTCCTATCCTCACCCAAATTGGGTTGCCAAATCATTCATTATTTTCTCCATAGTTGCCATCTTGGTTTGAGTGTCTCACAAGACTTGGACTAGCAAGTCCATGGAATTTTTTAGGGTTGGACCCACTTGACACCTCATTCTCTACATTATTTCTATTAATTTATACAGCGTTGTTTTGTTTCCTAAAATATATAGCTGGTTCCTTTATCAATATTATGCTTACATACATATGTTTATCATTTGAAAGAGAGAAGATACAGTTGCTTGCTCAAAATGAATTAAATACACAATGTCTTTTGCTCTCATTATTTTTCAATAAACAAAATAGAGATCTTTTGCATGTTGCAACTACAACCATACTTATTTACAAAATTCCCCCTCTTTTGAAGGTATAAAAGATAATTTAACAAAAATTCTTAAACAAATTAAACACCCTCTTCCTGGGTATTCTATCTATTTACTTCCTTAGGCTTATCCTGCCCTTTGCAAGGTACATGATAGATCATAAGTGGATTTATTTGTTTGAATTAAAAAATTTCTTGTAATTTCCTTTATTGCAGGAGTCCACCCGACTCTCTCTTTCTTGATCTAAAGAAAAACATGGGCTAGAGTCTCATCATCTTTAGGTACAGTGCAAAAGGAATAATCAAATGTTGGCATGTTCTTAATAAGAAAGAAGAATACAAGGTGATAGGGTTTATTTTGAGGAGTAATTCAGGTTTTCATCTTGTTCCATTTAACATTGCATTTTTCAATTTTCTTGAAAAGACAATGATGAGCCCAAGGTTTAGTGTTAGACCTAGAGCTTTATTACCATATGTAACATGCTAATTTTCCAACCATAATTTAACAATTTAATATAAATGAAAAATATACCACTTTCCATAATTTATATGCATGAAAGATAGATATAACCAATACTTTAGATAATCCCATGAAAGGGATTTAACTACAAAAGAAACCAACTTTATTCTTGTTAACTACTCAAATCATCATAATAAAAGATGGTTTAATTCAATTAATTAACTAAAGTATTTGAAAATATGCAATAAGATAATAACAATACTAACTAACTAATCATAACTTTAGTTGAACTTTGAAAATGTATACAAAAGTAAAATACCAGGTAAAAGATGGTGACATGAATGCAAATCTTTTTGTGTTGAACAAGTTATGACATTAGATGGAGAGGAGAAGCATTGTTAGAGGCTTGACCTCCCAACTATGGACCCTAAGTATCCCTACACAATCTCCACTGAGAAAGGTCCTCCCTATACAAGATAAGGCATGGAACATCCCTATCCTTCCATTGAGCATCTTGGTGTTAGAGTGTCAACTCACATCGGGCTAGGTTGTGCATACCTTTCATCAACCTATCTATACAACTATAAGATATCTTGACCTTCAGTGATCATACCAACATATTAAGCCACAAAACCTACATTGACTAGGGATTTACATGGGCTTTATGTGCCCAATCACCTACCACTTGAGTTAACAACAAGCGTTATGCCCTTAGACCACCATGAGTTAAATTGGTTTGGTTGTTATATTCATTTCTTGTTTAGTTTAGTATATATTATCCACCTTTTTCTTACGGGTTAAGGTACCCTTGAGCTCTGGTACTCTTAAGTATTGGTGTGGTAGTTAGCTTCTTCTTTAAGTACTTAAATGTTGTTTGACATTTTTCAAACCAAATAAACTTATTTCCCTTCCTTTGTAGCATAGTGATGGAATGTACTATCTGAGAAAAGTCTCTAACAAATTTCTTGTAAAAACTGACTAAACCCATGAATCTTCTAACCTCTGACACATTCTTGGGTATCGACCACTTTATGATTTACTTGATTTTCTCCATATTTTCCATCATGGTTTGAGTGTCTCACAAGACATGGACTAGCAAGTCCATGGAATGTTTAGGGTTGGCCCCACTTGACACCTCATGCTCTACATTATTTCTATTAATTTCTATAGCGTTGTTTTGTTTCTTGAAATATACAGTTGGTTCCTTTATCACTATTATGTTTACATACATATGTTTATCATCTAAAAGAGAGAAGATACAATTGCTTTCTCAAAATGAATTAAATACACAATGTCATTTGTTCTCATCATTTTTCAATAAACAAAATAGAGATCTTCTGCCTGTTGCAACTACAACCATACTTATTTACAAAATTCTTCCTCTTTTGAAGGTATAAAAGATAGCTTAACAAAAATTCTTAAGGAAATTAGACATCCTATTCTTACATATTCTACCTATTTACTTCCTTGGATTTATCCTCCCCTTTACAAGATACATGATAAATCATAAGTGGATTTATTTGTTTGAATACAAAAAAAATCTCATAATTTCCTTTATCGCAGGAATCCACCTGATTCTCTCTTTCTTGATCTGAAGAAAAACATAGGCTAGAGTTTCATCATCTTTAGGTATAGTACAATAGGAGTAATCAAATTTTGGCATGACCTTAATCAAAAAGAAGAATACAAGGTGGCAGGGTTTGTTTTGAAGAGTAATTCAAGTTTTCATCTTGTTCCATTTAACATTACATTTATCAATTTTCTTGAAAAGACAATGATGAGCCCAAGGTTCAATGTTAGACCTGGAGCTTTGATACCATATGTAACATGCTAATTTTCCAACCATAATTTAACAATTTAATATAAATGAAAAATATGCCACTTTCCATAATTTATATGCATGAAAAATAGATATAACTAATACTTTACATAATCATGTGAAAGGGATTAACAACTACAACATAAATCAACTTTATTCTAGTTAACTACTTGTATCATCATAATGAAAGACAATTTAATTCAATTACTTTATTAAACTATTTGGAAATATGCAATAAGATTATAACAATACTAACTAAGCACAATTTCAGTTGAACTTTGAAAATATATACAAAAGTAAAATACCCAGTAAAAGATGGTGACATGAATGCAGATCCTTTTGTGTTGAACAAGTTATGATATTAGATGGACAAGAGAAGCATTTTCAGAGGCTTGACCTCCCAAATGTGGACCCTAAGTATCCCCACACAATCTCTACTGAGAAAGGTCCTCCATATACAAGATAAGGCATGGGACACCCCTATCCTATCATTAAGCATCTCGGTGTTAGAGTGTCAACTCACAGTGGGCTAGGTTGTGTATACCTTTCATCAACCTATCTATCCGGCTGCAAGATATCTTGACCTCCAGTGATCATAGCAGCATATTAAGCCATGAAACCTACCTTGGCTAGGGATTTACATGGACATTATGTGTCCGATCACCTACCACTTGACTTGACAACAAGAATTATACCCTTAGACCACCATGAGATGAATTAGTTTGGTTCTTATATTCATTTCTTATTTAGTTTAGTATTGATTATCCACCTTTGTCTTGTAGGTTATATTCACATAATCATTTTTTATCATCCTATATCTTGACCTTGCTAGTCATCCTTGATGAATATTTGTGTGGTTGTCCATTAAACTCTAATTAATATAAACAAGTTTTTTTCTGCCCAACCTGGGCTTATAACAGATATATAAAGAAAGGTTCATTGGAATTTCATAAATTTTTATCTTTAACTCTTTGAGAATGTCTTTCCTTATCTTAGAGAGATGTGGATTATGCCCCTATACATGAATTGCACAGAACTGTAATCTTCCTCTTAGTTTAAATTCTGGAAAAAAAATTCTTAGTTGCATACATCAAAGAGTCAAATTAATTTTATGTACTCAAGAAATCATCTATGTAATCATAACATCCAATTTCAGACTTTAGTCCATTTGGCTCTATTCATGGCATTAACATTCATCTATGCTACGTGCTTAATCTTAGAGCCCATATTTTATAATTAATGAAAAGAGACACGTAGAAAGAATGCATGCCCTAGTTTGCAAACAGAGGTATGATTGCCCTTGACTGTTGGAAGGAACTTGTAATTCCTAGTACGACCCCTTAATTGTAGAAAATCTGGCCTCTAGCGATATGGAAGCAATCGTAGGTTCAAAAGAATCACCAATAAGCAAGTCACGGGTTAGAAAATTTTTTTGAAATAGAGAATCATGTATAAGAATCAACCACAACATGGATGCTTTTTGGAGATTTGAAATACTGGCAATATGAATGTAAAACTCAGATATGAACCATAGAAATATGAATGCAAAACACATATATGAAACAATGGCAATATGAATGCCAAATGGATATATGAAAGTGTGCGTTGATATGAAAGAAAATTGTGGATATAGAGAAAAGGTCTCCAATTTTTCAAATGCATGCTCGATTCATACATGAGCTCTCCCAAATGGAGTTATGAGAAAGATAGAGGAAAGGTGGCAAAAATATGAGTTATGTTCTTGGTTTAATATTCAAGAATCTCAATTTAAAGGGTTGATAATGACAAATTGATGATAGAAACAATAACAATAAAGGTCGATGGAAAAAAAAAAAAAAGAACGTGACATAAAATGGAATAATATTAATAACTTTACTCTTCATGTTTTATTATAATGCTATCAATCAAAACTACATGTATTCATATGTGTATGCACACATATACATATATACATATAATATTCAAAATATGTGTATTTTGTGTATATGTTATATTTTAAGTTTAGAAATACAAACATGTGTGTCATATATATATGTATGTATGTATGTATGTATGTATGTATACACACACGCACGTGCACACACACACAAATGTATGCAAGTAACATGGGTACCATTATACTAGAACATGTCTAATATGCAAGAAGGATTGACTCGCTCCCTAAAGGTAACAAATATTCTTAGTTTGTTCATTTTATTATTTTAATAAGTGTGTTGATCCAGTTAGCTCATGGTGATCTCTTGGTATAACCTTGCTTTCCTAGTCCAGGTTTCTCTTGACCATGGTGGTTTGGGACTCATACAAGTTAACTCAGTGATAGGTGTTTCCCTAATGCCCAATTCCCTCTCTGACAATTTATTCCCCCTTCGTTGTGTTCTTGAAAAAGAATGCTACCATGGTATTAACACACGCACGCACACATGCACACACACACACACACGCACACATATGTATAAATGTATGTAAGTAACATGGGTACCATTATACTACAACATGTCTAATATGCAAGAAGGATTTACTCGCTCCCTAAAGGTAAAAAATGTTTTTAGTTTGTTCATTTTATTATTTTAATAAGTGTGTTGACCCAGTTAGCTCATGGTGATCTCTTGGTATAATCTTGCTTGCCTAGTCTAGGTTTCTCTTGACCATGGTGGTTTGGGACTCATAAATGTTAACTTAGTGGTAGGTGGTGCCCACAAGCCCAATCCTCTCTCTAACAAATCATTCCCCCTTCGTTGTGTTCCTACAAAAGAATGCTACCATGGTATTAACATATTTCCTATCATTTAATAAATTCAAAATTACTATAACAAGTAATCATATTAGCTATCTATTTCTAATTCATACAACATCATAAGGTTAATCACTTTTCCAAGTTCCCATGGAATTATAACGAATAACCAACATGTCCATTTCACATGAAACCATAATGATTAACTAATTTAACTAGTCAACTCAACTTTTCATAAATTCTCAACAGCTATAAAGAAAATTTTATAATTAAGTAGAAAAAATAGGGATGTAACAAAAATCTCGTTGGCATTGCCACCTAATCACCGTCATTCTGCCAAAAAAATAGGGATGTCCCAACATTCTCGAAGGAGATAGTGGGACACTCAAGCATCCCCTAAGGGGATGCCTAGATGTTCGCAATCACAACAACTAGACAAAGTGCATTTAACAAGAAATAAATAAACCATTTATAATTTAATGGGTTCTATTCTTTCCCTAGGGGTATGTGGTTCCCATCTCTTTTAGTTTGTAACTATTTTGAAATCAGGCTACTCATTGTAGTTATCTTAATGATTAGATACTCATACTTTTAGTATCTATTATATAATACTAAATAGAACTCTTCCATGTTCTCATTTGACCATTTAAATTTTTATTGTTCAACGTTTAAGTATTTCACTACTTACATCTTTATGTCTTATATTGTTATGCATCTTTTCGTAACTAGCATTTTAAATACTAGACACATCCCCCAGTCCATTGCCACTATTCCCCACCATCTCGAGATTGAGGCCCCTTTAGCCCCCTTACTTGGAAACTTTCCCCCCTGCTCCAATGTTCGCCTATTCGACAAGGTGGTGTAACTATGCTAAAAACACTCTAATTCCTCCCTTAATGGCATCCAATGAACTACCCTACAGAAGACAACACATGTCTTGTAGTTACAAATTCTTCATAACATTCTATTGCTATTGAGACCCTCCCTGGATCTGTAGAAAGTCAATGATCAAGAGTAGCCAAAAAAAAATAGAGAAGGTTATCCCCTTCTTCAAAATGATCTACAAGAAGAGAGTAGAGCTTGCCACTAACCCTCCCAGAACTTGTCAAACCACTAACCATAAATCAACACAAAGATATCCAACCTAATGTTGGATAACTTAATTGTCCTTCCCTCAAAACAATGATACACACTGAGAACAATTCTCATGGTTTTGAAGAAAAATCATCAAACCCTCCAAACTTTTACAAATGAATTGGATGTCCTAAAACTAACTTTTAGACGTTGTGACTGGCCAAGAACTATTTGCAAATGAGCACTATGACACAAAACAATATACAAGAAGCCACAAATTTTTTGAAAAAAAGAAAACAAAACACTAAAACTAAAGTTTACAAAGCATTATTTTCAGGATAAAAAAAGTAAATATTCAAAAATAGAAATACCTTATAGAAAACCCCACATAAACTTTTGGAATTATAGAAACCAAAAATGTTTTTTGAGGAGAAAAATTAGCCAAAACTAAATACAATTTTTGAGGTGAAAATTTGATCAAAATCAAATAGATAACATATAATTTTTGAGGAAATTTTTATCAAAACCCTCTCGTAAGGGAGTCATACCTAGACCAACTCCCTCTCTAATACCATGGAACTTTAAAAAAGAAGAATTACTGCATTAACAAATCACACAAAAAAATGGGAGGTAAAAAGAAAAGTCGTCTAAAATAAAGATGTCTATAAACAAACCTGATTAAGACAACTAAAAAGGAAGTCTAGATGACCATTAACTAAGATTCTATAATAATGACGAGAAAATGAGAGGCAAGTGGATAGGTCTAAAACTAACCCCCCTTTAGAGGAGCATGGGGAAGGGGGGGCCACTTCAAAAGAAAATGAGAGATGAGCCGATGGCAACCACCCAAGGAGGGATGGTTTAACCTCAATTTTGACAGAGCTTCAAGAGGGAATTCGGGTAGAGTAGGCATTGGTTGAGATAGCAAAATTAGCAAGATATGTAAGAATAGAAACTAATAACTAGGTAGAGTTAGCAGCTTTTGTTGAAGGACTAGATCTTTGTAAAACTCTTGGTTGCAAGAATGTAGAGATTGAAGGAGATTTTGCAATTATAATAAATGTTATAAAAAAATGATCCCTTATTACTTGGAGACTAGACTCAATTTTATCTAGAGCCCTCTCACTCTATCAGACCTTTGACAAGATCACAATCAATCATATATATTGGGAGGGCAATCAAAGAGCGGATGAATTAGCTTAGATAGGTATAAAAGGTCAGACATAAGAAGTCATATTTTAAATATAGGAGCTCCATCTAAATTAGGGATGGTTTAGATTTTTCAGAATTTCAACCATAGTTTACATCTCATTATCCCAAGTAAGATTTAGGGGTCTCTCTTTAGCTTTTACCCACTGCCTACATTTTACATCCCAAGACCATATGATTGGATAGATAGATTTGTTTTGGTAGTATTGGAGCCTAGAAAAATGAGTTTGAGGTGAATTTTGAGGTTCTAGAATCATCTAGTTTGGACTCGATGGACATTTAGAATGACAAGGAGCCTCTTTCCCCCCATTTTATGCTAGTAGAGTAACATAGTTTATTACTTTTGTATTCTTATGTAACTAAGCTAGCAAAACACCTTTCAGTGTAACAAATAATCAAATTGTTTAAGATGTGTTTTCTCTTGTGTTCCAAGGGGACACATCCCTTGATATTTTTGTCTTGTACTCGTACTGGGTACGAAACAAAGATGCACATGCAAATTTTTCCTGTCCCCTAGGCCATTTCATTTTGTAAAATTCGAGGACCATCCCCAAAATGTCATTTTGAAGTGGGCAAGAAACGTCAGTATGAAATTCCATAGTAGGGGCAAAAAATTTGTCCCTCAACCATACCCAGTAAGGAATTTCCTACCCAATTTTCCAAAATGCCGACATCAAAAGAAAAAGATTTAAAAAAAAAAAATCTTTCACCTCTCCACGAGCCCCACAAAATATTGAAACCCTATTTTGTCTATAAAAAATAAAAGTATGACATCATTTGTTCATTTGGTGTTTTTTGCAAGTTGTGAAGAGGAAGAGAAAAACAACAAGAAGAAGGGAAGAGTGCATTTTGGAGGTGCAAGATGAGGTTTTTCCTTCATTTCTTCTTCACTCAAAGTATGTATTTTATTTTATTTTTATTTTATTCAAACTTTATTGTTATTTTTTGTTGTTTTTCTTTTTTTCCCATCACATGGAGAGGGTATGTTGAATGAAACATTGAAAAAGAAAAATCCATAACTTACAACAATACAATACAATACATTACAAAATCCAAAAACATGAGCAACAATGAGGGTAAGGGAAATAGTGGTGGCATGGATGTTGCCATGCAAAAAACTCAAATGTCACATTTACAAAAACAAAGAAGAGGACCTAGGGCAGTCATAGATGATTCTTCAACTAATATAGATTTCCCTATGGAAGATGCAACAATGTCAAATCCATTTGAGTGCCCTTCCAGAGTCCTCAAAAAATATGTCAAAGGCCCATACAACTTTAAGAAACCTCTCCTACAATTTTCTACAAAAGTAGACACAAATAAGGAAAAACAATTGAAGGGTAATAGGGAATGGAAGTCTCATATATGTAAGAAACATTATTTTGGGAGCTACAAAATAGTTTATTGTCATCTGTTATGGATAGGTGGGCAAGGGGTGAAATGTTGCAAAACAAATATAGTTGAAGGAATGTTAGAGTGGGGTTTTCATTGCACCAAAAGACTGATCTGTTGGAGCATGGTACAAACACTCAACTTATACTACATCACAAATCCTAAGGGGAGAGATTAACATTTATCCAACAATCTCCCCCTCAATGTTACCTGAGGGTCTGAGGATTCAAACTTGTGACTAAACTCTGATACCACTTGTTAGAGTGGGGTTGTCATTGCACCAAAAGACCGATATATTAGAGCATGATACAATCACTCAACTTATAGTACACATGAGGCAATTAAACCCTTGTCACAAATTCTAAGGGGAGTGTTGATAAAAAATTCAACAAGAAAAACTTGTGGCCAATAGGTTGTATGTGGAGGGGGAGGCATTCAAAGTAGGGGGTCCAATAGGTACCACACCCACACCCACTCCCACTAGCACTACTAGTAATGGGAAGACAAGGCCAAGAGTGATATGAATGTGGCTGAATTATTTAACATAGAAGCAAAAGAGAAAGATGAAGAGTCCATTGGAAGATTTCTTTTTGCTCATGGTATACCATTCCATGTTTCTCATTCATCGGAATATAGACAAATGTGCAAACATATATATGTTGTTGGTCCCTCATTTATACCACCAAGAGAAACTAAATTACACATCGTTCTCTTTGATAAAGAGTACTTAAAAGTAAGCATTTTGATAGAGGATATGAGACAAACATGGATGAGTGATGGTTGTTCTATCATCATGGATGGGTGGACCGATATCAAACATCCATCACTCATCAATCTTATTGTCACTAGTATAGTGGGGGCCTATTTTCGTCGAGCCATTGATTGCTCGGGAAAAAGGAATGATGTATCCTTCCAATTTCATGTTTTGAAGGATGCTATAGAGGAGGTAGGGCCTTCAAATGTTGTGCAAGTAGTCATTGATTCAACTTGGGTGTGTAAATCAATTGGATTGATAGTAAAGAGCACCTATAAACACATTTTTTGGGCCCTATGTTGTGTACATGCATTGAATAACTCCCACTAGCACTACTAGTAAAGGAAAGGGAAAGGCCAAGAGAGATATGAATGTGGCTGAATTACGTAACATACAAGCAAAAGAGAAAGTTGAAGAGTCCATTGGAAGATTTCTTTTTGCTTATGGTATACTTGTATCGTCTTAAAATGGAAGCACTTCTATGTTAAGAGTGTTTATCCCTTCGAGTAAGTGGTCTGAGGTCATGTCAAGCACTTTGAATGGGTCTTTGCATGGCTCTGGCTATTTCTTCCCTGTTCTACTTCTCTCTCTCTCTCTCTCTCTCTCTCTCTCTCTCTCTCTCTCTCTCTCTCCATTTCTAGCCTATTTTTGACAACCTGCTCTATGCAACTCAAGATTTTGACTTCTGGGTCAAGGATGACCTAGTGGGTCAAGGACAACCTTGACGTTGGCCTAGGGCAAGGTCGACCATGTTCCTAATCCTAGGTTCATTCTTCAAATTTCTGGGAGTTTCAGGACATCGGGCTTCAAAAAGTTTCTTTTTCCCATTTCTGGGTCAACTATTTCGGATTTCAAAATGGTAGACTCTTAAATTACATTTAATATAAGTCTATTCCTAGGGGTTAAGGTTAAATGGGATTTAATGCTCCTATGTTGGCCTTCTCTATGAGTTAGTGCCCTAGATCTCTATATAAGGAAGCCTTCTTCCCTCCTTTTGACATCTATAATCTATCTATTTTCCATCCATAATTTCATGAGCACATTCACCTACATGAAGTGAAGATCTACTATCTATCAAGCATTCAAACATTTAAGTGTTCAAGCATCCAATTCATCAAGAAGATCCATTGTTAGCCATTAAAGGATTCAATCTCTATGGAGCCCTCTTGTTGAAGATTTCTCCATCCACATTCATTCAAGCCATTTTCCTATGCAAAGATACATTCAAGATTGGTGTTGAAGATTTAATCCCATTGATTTGAGACATCCTACATACATTTGGAGCATCTGTACTTGTGGATTCAAGGATTCAAATCCTCCACAAGGATTTCAATATAAGCAAGGTGAATTGTTTCATTTACTTTTTTTATTTATATTACAATTTCAATTCAATTTCAAGGTTAATTCCAAACTAGGGTTTGACCAAGGCAAACCCTCCATCCAAACAAACAAACCATTTTTCTTGTAGATACAGGTGCGAAACAACGAATTGAAGAGAATATTCAAACACCCTTTTCGTCAAACTTCTGAGATCTGCGAACATAAATTTCATCAAAGCAGTGTAGGTCAAGGTTGAGTTTTCGGGGTACAATTGTACCCCAAGGTAGGATTGTGCCCTGCTATTAGGGTCAAGGTCGACCTCCCTTCAAAAAAAAAAAGATTTCTGGGTTTTCTCCATCTTGACATTTCAAGTTCAAAACGGGTTGCAAATTTTCTAGAAACTGCATATAGACATCATAAAATAGCACTTTCCAGATTCAAGGTTAGTATTTGTCTTTTATCTATTTCAGGATTTAAGCACGTACTTCCTCATAATAGAAAGATCATATAACCCCCTTTCTCCCTTTTTTCCATCACATGATCAATTTCTGCATTGATCACTTTAACCAAGTTGGATCATCACATTAAAAATAGGGTTAAGGGAGGAAAACCTTATTTTCTTTCTATTCAATATCATTCCATGTTTCTTATTTCTCATATTATAGACAAATGTGCAAAGATATATATTTTTTTGGTCCCTCATTTATACCACGAGGAGAGTCTAAATTACACACCATTGTCCTTGAAAAAGAGTACTCAAAAGTAAGCATTTTGATGGAGGATATGAGACAAACATGGATGAGTGATGGATTCTCTATCGTCATGGATGGGTGGACCGATATCGAACATCAACCACTCATCAATCTTATTGTCACCATTACAACATGGGCTTATTTTCTTAGAGCCATTGATTGTTCAAGAAAAAGGAAGGATGCATCCTTCCAATTTCGGATTTTGAAGGATGCTATAGAAGAGGTAAGGCCTTCAAATGTTGTGCAAGTAGTCACTGATGCAGCCCGAGTGTGTAAATCAGTTGGATTGATAGTAGAAAGCACCTATTAACACATTTTTTGGACCTCATGTTGTGTTTATGCATTGAATAACACGTTGAAGGACATTGGGAAAATTGATTGGATAAAGGCTATGGTGTCTGAGACAAGAGATGTGCAAATGTTTATTTGCAATCATCACACATCTCTTGCATTATTTAGAACATTTTCCAAGAAAGAATTCCTCAAGCCCGTGGAGATTAGATATACTAGTTACTTCATTTTGTTGGAGAGGATGCTTGAGCTCCAAGAGGCCTTACAATCCATGGTGGTCAATGTAGAGTGGAATAAATGACATGAATCAAACACCTCGGATGGAAGAAGGGTGAAACAAAGAATCCTGGATGATAACTAATGGACCACAATGAGGTAAGAAAAATAATTATCACTACTGATTTAATAAAAATAAGTTTGAATTTAAAATTTCTTGATTTTCAAAAAATAATGATGTTTCTCACTTGTAATTTGCTTTCATTTGTAGATACATTTGCTCCTTCATTGATCTTATTGTGCAGGTTGTTAAATATGTTCATATTGACTCTCCTAGCCTTGGAGAGATTTGTGAGACTTTTGATAGCATGCTTGGACAAGTCAAGCAAGCTATTAAAAACACAAAACCTACTTTGGAGTCCTGTAAGGAGCATCTTAAGCCCATTGTAATGAAAAAGTGGAACATTATGAACTCCCCACTTCATATGGCATTCTATATAGTCAACCCTAAATGGTATGTACTAAGGCTTGGGAGAGTGCCTCCATCTACTGATGAGGAGGTGAGTCTAATTTATGTTTGTATTTTAAGTTTTTAACAGTTTAAGATTTATTGTATTTTAATATGTCATTAAAATTTTAATTTTATTTGTAAAGTTTCTAAATTCTAACTTCCAAATTTTTGTTTGTTCATTATAGGTGAAGGAGGGCTTCTTCGAGGCACTTTCAAAAATGTATAATGGAGAGGATATTGCAATAATTTGGGGGTAATTGCTTTACTTTGTGTAATGCCTCACCCGAAGATCCTTGGAACAAGGATAAATATAAGCCAAGATAAAAAAAATTAAAAAACAAGTATGAATGCACACAACATACAACACGAGGATCACAAAGATCACAACGAAAGACTAAACAAACGTCCAAACACCAACAAATCTCCAAACGCCACTACTAACCAAAACGACTAACTACAGAAGGACGCAAATGATTTCGAAACGGAAATATTCCGAAATCAAAATGCAACTCCAAGGTATTCAAGAACACTGTATAGAGTAGCCAAAACACCTCCCAAAAACTTTTGGTCAAACTAAAAAGTGCATGTTTTCTGCCCAGATAGGTTTTTCCAAAGACCAAAGTGATACTTTATTTCAACACTGTTCCAGTATCGTACGACCTTTCTAAAGAAGGCGTGTGACACTTTCAGGGTCAAGGCGTCAAAGTTTCCTAAGTTGTGCGACACTCTTCAAGTGTCATAGAACCTTTCTCCAATGGGAGTGTGACACTTTCCAATATCGCATGACATTTCTCCTTAAGGCGTGCGATACTTTCCAGTATTGCACGATATTCCTTCTTTGGACATGCAATACTTTATGAGTGTCATCCAATGTTGGAACACGGTCGCCTAGAACAAGCAAGAACGCTCCAACGAGAATTCAAAAAGGTACAAGAAGAGTTAGAACCTCCACATTGGGGAGTACCAGATCCACAAATAGAGGCATAGACACTCGAGCACAATAATTGAAAGACAGAAACTACATCTAAACATGTAACATAGCAGTGAAGGAAAAATAACTGAAAGCAACATCACAATGAACTAAAATAACAAACTAATTGTGTGGTTCCTCCCAACCGTAATAGCATCATGAAACCTCAAAGGTCCTAGCCATCCCCTGTGCGTAACATCCTAAACTGCCAACTAGATAGTCAAAGTTGTCTTATAAGGACGTCACTACTAAAGCGTAAATTAACATCATAAGAACAAGAAATCTAACATGCTAAACCAAGAGCACTAGATACTCCAACTAAGCAGATAACATCATCAAATCATATGCTAAACATCATAATAAGGAAATGCATCAATACTAACATCATCTAAACATGATATACAAGCATTCCAATGGAAGCATAAATCACAAGAAAGCATACTCCGGAACCCGAAGTACCAAGTGAAGACATCGAACAACGGTTGCACTGAAAAAATAGATCGTCTCTATACACCGGTCTCTAGCAATGGTATAGGTAACTACGCTTCCCAACCATGTCAAACCCGTAGGCTGACTCCCGTTGTGCTGATGGAGCTAATGATCCAACCACAAACACACATAAAGCAAATGTCCATGGATAACACTCATGCCAGACATTAATGATGACTGAAACCAAGATGATGAGACAATGCAAGTACAACAGGTCCTGGTTAGACACTCAATGACCTATTATGTAGAGGCTAACACCATGGAGAGTCGCTTGGCATAGGAAAGCCCAAGCTAGTATTGGTAGTTGCTCTCCCCAACGGAAGGTGCACAATCCAAGCAACAACTCTTCCCAATAGAAGGTGCACAATCCACTTTTTAATTATCTTAAATTTATTACCCCCTAGTATTTTATTTAGTTATCACTTATTTAAAACTTCCTCTACCAACCCTCGGGTAATGGTCACTAGGCTGTGAGATAGAAGCCCCTTCATGTGCTACCTTACCCTACCTATGATCATCCAAGGATGAGTGCCCGTAGGCATGCATATTCCCAACCTAACCCCAAATGATCATAACTCCACCGAAGTACCAACAGGAGATCGGGCCTCATAAGTCACCCGACAATGTGCATGCATGTTCTCATATGTGGAACACCACCATCACAAAGATCATAACATAAGGACTGGATGAGAACATAAGCAAAATATCAGTCAACCACAAACAAGCTCGGGAGGACAGATGCAACACACATCCCAATGCAACATAAAAGTGCAACAATGGTCTAATTGTCATCAAAATAGATGATCTAGGTCCACGACCAACATCATGCCAAGGAAACTTGAGAAAATTGAGCGGCATGCAAAATGAGGTAAAAACCCCAAAATTGGAAAACTTTGAAATAAAAACCCATTTGGTCTTAGGGCACAAAAGCCTCAAAAATCCAATAAAAATTTAAGTTCGGACACCGTATGCAAAAACGGTCAACATAATGATGCGAAACCCCAAACCCTCATCCCAAAGACTAGGAAAACATTCATACCCAACCAACTGAGTAGAACCAGCAAACAAAAATGGAGGGAAATGCTAGTTCTCAGCCTCCAAACAAATAGCTACCAGAAACAAAGCCGAAACATGAAAATGAGAGAGCCCTACCTAACAAGGAAAAGGGCTAAAATAGAAAACAACCAGGTAAAATAAATAATCCGCAAATACAACCGAAAAATGACGGCAAAGCAAGGTCTCCTTGAGTTGAATCCAACGAGTCCATCCTCGCGAAGATCTCACACCTGTAGCTCTCACAATGAACATAAACCAATCCTTCAGAAAAGGATTTTAGAAAAAGCTCTCAATTTTCCAAATTGCAAAAGTGAGAAGTGAGGAATTAAATTCCTCTTTCAATACTTATTCACTTTTTGAGTGAATAATCAATTAGGGTAAATAGCCGGTTATACTAGGTAGACTCTAAATCGACCCAAATGAAAATAGGCTATTCCAAGTGATTGGAATTCATCTATGGCAAAGCTATTAGAAATGTAAAATCAATTAAATAAACCCCGAAAACTCTGAAACCAAAATTACAGAAGGCTTTAACAACTTCGTGATAATGTGAAACTCTAAATGCACAGACACACTCATTGGTCTAATCACATAATGCAATGAGTCCGGACTTAACAAATCACTGAAAGGTTTAATTAAACATTTTAAAAGTTACGTTGACCATACAGGGACGATATTGGTAAAATATGAATAGCTGAATCACTAACTCCCTGTGCCATTGCTAGGGATATAAATCATGCACACTAAAACACACGATCAAGTGCAATTGCATATAACATAGTCGAAGCAATAAATGCATTAAATAACTAATCCGACCATTTATTCAATTATATCGAAATAATCCATTTACATCACTCACATTCGCATAAAGCATAATGAAACAAGAATGAAGTAAATCACCATAGCCTAAATCCAACATCTAACATAATCAAAGATATGTCCAAATACCAGATAACCAAATATCATCATAGACCTACTGTCATCTCGAAATGGCATCAACATGCAAATATAATAAACTGAACAACATAGTAGTGAAACACCCATGATATTGAAATCAAGGTATAACATCTGACCCTCAGATCATCTCAAAAGTAACATAACATGAGTATCAAGCATCTCATAAATCAAAATATAACAAGGTTCAGACCACAAACACGAGAGGCACTACACTTTGTCTATCTTCGTGGTCCAACTTTTGGTAGACTGGATACAAGGACTAATAGAGCTACATCAGCTCAAAGGGACATGATTGGATGGACATGGCATGGTAAAGATGTGCCTAAGCTGAAAGCTCTTTCCATTTGTCTTCTTTCGTAGGTTGTGAGTTCCTCTGCTATAGAGATGAATTGGTCTACACATAGCTTTATCTAATCAGTCAAGAGGAACAACCTTACCTCTAGACGATCAAAGAACCTTGTGATTGTTCATATGTATTGCAACTAGAGGAGCAACAAAGTATTGAGTATCAATAGACACTAATACTATGTTAGGATGTTAATTCTGAGGATGCATTGGAGATTGATGAGGATGACACACCTCCAGGGCTACATAGTGTTTCATTGGATGAGGACCCTTTGCCTACCCTTGCCAATGATTCAAAGGGAGATGTTTACTCTAATTTAGATTTAGATTCTTAGAGAACAACCACATATTTGGCTTTCCTCTTTGTAGATACTCAGATACATTATTGTTTTATATTATTATGGAGTTGGACATCTCATTTAGACTTCTAGTATTTACTTTATGTCATTTTGGTTTCATGCATGATACATTGATACTTGGATCCTTTTGGCATTTTTGCTATATGTATGCAATATTTGGATATATCATATATCATATTGTTATTTGAATCTTGATAGTTTTCGATTTCTATGTATAGAGCTTCTTAAATGTCTATGACTCTATGGTGAATGGTTTATCAAAATGTTGTGATATGCATATTTGAATTTTGTCTCTCTATATAAAAAAAATTTCATATGTTTTTAATCGCCATCCCTTGAGGTCGTCTCCCCTAAATTTTGGCTTCAACCTGTCCCCGTACTAGAAACACATCCACATCCCCTAAAATGTTCCCATCCTGGATACTCTGTGAAGCGAAGGTTTTCTTAGCTGAGGAATGACTACTTCGCTCTATTAGATGTATTTTTTGATGATTTAGATGTATATTTTATTGTTGTTTAAGAAAATGCTTTTATCACTTTACAGTTTGTTTCTATGCCCTTTCTATATTCATGTTTCGTGACTTTTATGACTTTATCCTTAAACATAAGTGCAAAATGTAGCGCTTAGATTATATACAGATAATGATCAAAGGCAAAAGAAAAAGGGAAGGATGAGGAATGACCTAAAAGGAAGGTAGAATATAACTTGGGACTAATAGTTGGCCATTTGGATGTATCTATGTACTTTATGATGTATCGAGGCTTAGGTTGTTCATCTATAATAATAAAAGATTCTAGAATAACGAGTTAAATAATGCAAGAACATAGGATAATAAAATATAGGCTTCGATTGTTATAAGATTCTTTGTTTCCTTGAGATTGTCTTTAAACCCTTCCAACTGTTTTGCTTGTAGGTGTAGTTCATTCTCAATAGCCTTTCTCTTATCCTAGAATTGAATATTTGTTTGTGTTCATGTGGTTCCATGTTTGACAAATCAAATGTACATGCTCATCCACTACATATTCCAATCTGTGCTTGATATAAAATGAGTCTTAATAGTTTTCTCTTTCAATATGAGTCTTCTATTAAGAAGGTACTTTCTATATTTGTTGTTTTATGTTTCCAGCAATGGAAACATGAATGCCCAATAAGCAAGTCTTTAGTACCACAAAACAAATAATCTATAAGCAAAATTTAGAAATTGCTTGAATTTTGTGAATATCTATGTTTAAGACATGATTGTAAATGTAGCTATTGTAGCCATTGTAGTTCTTTCTTTGTTTCCAAGCTCCAAAGATTTCAAATGATGTCTTAACTCATCTTGATAGGTCTGAACAATGTTAATATTTATTTAATAATATATTATTAACATTTAATCCTCTCCATTTCTTTCTTGTTGTAAAGGGCCAGCCCCTTATTGGCTGCTTTATTTATTAAAAAACATTTAATCAATAAAACCACACATTCCCTTAAATGTACTTTCAGACTATTCTTCACACTTCGTAAAAGTAGCAATTTAATAGTGGAGAGGATTTTGGTAAAAAAATATATGAATCGCAAGAATTTTTTCTTTGTTGGCTAAATATTTTGCAATTAACTTGACAACCACTTGCAAAATAGTTAAAATAGTGATTTTAGACAACATATACTTGAGATGCAATCTCCCCTCTTAACAAAAGGGGAGGCACCCTCCTAATCACTGTTTTATTTGAAAAGCACTTAACTAGAGACTAGAATTGAGCCGGATAATAGATCAATTCCTCTTTTTTAGGAATGATGCACAAACTTCAATAAATTCCTGACACAAAGCCTGTCACTAAAAAGTACAATTTGCAGTGATAATACCAATAGACTTCTGATTAGATATGACAAAAATCAGCAGCATACTAGTTCTATTCTAACTAGAATGTTAACACATGCCCAAAGTATTTTGCACTTTTCTAAAATGATTTTACAATATCAATATACAGCATGTAGCATAGTTGGCATAATCGCCAAATACTTGGTGATTTGCCACTAATTGCCGAGTTTTTCTCGGTGGCAAGTTTTTGGTGGTTTTACTCATAGAAAAATAAAATCACCATTTTTTTTTTTTCAAAAAACTCATCATTTAATCGGCGAGTTTTACAAAATGACTCAGCCGCTGCAGATTAAAGCCAAAAACGTTATTTTTCTGGCAGAAACTATTTACTATTTTGCTTCCCCCCATCAGCGTTCCGTATGAGAATGTGATTTTGTACCCACTATGCATTTATATATATCTAAACTCTGCTCGTTTCTTTTGTGTTCTCTTTAATTAACTCATTAAATGCATATTCTCATTGAAATTTGCAAAAAAATGTATTTTAAATTAAATTTTAGTGATTTTTTTAGGTTCCCAAGGTTTTTTATAAAATTGGCCGATTTTTTCCTGAATAAACTTTTAGGGGCTTGGCGAGTTGTTGCCAAGTGAAAGTTTTCCAATTATTACATGTAGTAGCTCAAAGCCTGTCAATATGATACACTTAAATTAGTATGAATTAGAATGATCACAAGCATCAAGTCTTTTGACTTCTTCCTATCACAGATACTTCACTATCTCTGGTTAAATCCTCAAAGTTTGCAGCACAAATTCTGCAAGAATCATAACAAAGTTCTTTAACAACTTCAGAAGAATCTCAAGTATAATCAGAAAAATATATCACTGTGACGTAAGACCACAACACTGACATAAACGAAGTTCCAACAGAGTCTGAAAACTCAAATGTCCTTATATTGCTTGAGAAGCCAATCTCCAAGTGTAAAATACAGTCTTTATCGCCGTAAATTTGAACAGAGCTTTCTTACATGCTAAAAAAAAATTATATAGAGCATCACCCTATAAATAGGTGAGGGGCTGAGAGCAAAAAGTGGGAGAAGTCCAATTAACTGAAACTTTTCCCAAACTAACTATGACTTATTCCAAGTTACAGTCATAATGTATCTTGAATTGTAATTTGTTTTAATGAAATTACTAGTTACAACTTTGCATGTAATATGTTCAAATGCAATTACAACTTTCTTCTTTACATTTAATTTGTGAATATATCACTGTGACGTAAGACCACAACGATGACATAAACAAAGTTCCAATAGAGTCTGAAAACTCAAATGTCCTTATATTGCTTGAGAAACCAATCTCCAAGTGAAAAACACAGTCTTTATCGCCGTAAATTTGAACAGAGCTTTCTTGCATGCTAAAAAATAATTATATAGAGCACCATCCTATAAATAGGTGAGGAGCTGAGAGCAAAAAGTAGAAGTACAATTAACTAAAACTTTTCCCACAACTAACTATGACTTATTCCAAGATACAGTCATAATGTATCTTGACTTGTAATTTTTTTAAATGAAATTAGAAGTTACAACTTTACATGTAATATGTTCAAATGCAATTTCAACTTTCTTCTTTACATGTAATTTGCGAAAATAAATTACATCCTACAACTGAAAAGCAGGAATGTAGCTAAGTGCCGAGAAACTTCCTAGTCTTCTTCATTCATGTTCATGAACACCTGATACTTGTGAACTGACTTGCACACTTCATCAGGATCAGGCCCAGATGCATTCCGTGCGACAACAATAGTTTTGCTAAAAATATTAAAAACATTGTATTGCTGCCACCGTGTTCTTCAAGAATAGTTTGTCTTATCAAGAAAATCTTGATAGTTGACAAATCTGTTAAGTGAAGCTAATTTGAATTGCTCATATTCAAGCTCCTTGTGATCACTAGCATAGGCTCCAGTAGTGTTATATCCTCAGGAAGCAGCTCATTGTCATCATTTACCACTTTGCAAGACATTTCCTCAAAGTTGGTGAGAATGTCTTGTTCCTTTTCAACATTTATTTCAAGAGCACCTTCCACATCTTTTATCAAATCTTTAATAACCAGGGTTTTCTTGACCATGAGTCCCTTGGACTTGATATATTTCTCCCTATTTGGTGTCACTCCCTTTCGCATAAGATTTCCAACTTCAAATGATCAAGTTTATGCCAAATCTTCAGATTTTTTATGGATTCGGAGATCTGATTGAAAAACTCAAGGTCTGCTTTTATTTTATTTATCATTTTAACCACTCTTACACTGGTCAAAGCCTGAAGAGCTTTCTTTACTACTTGAGTACCCAGTTCTACCAGCCGAGCTACCCAAGAATCAATTGCTTTGGCCTTTTCCCCAGCCTTCTCTGCCTGTTTTATAGACTCTTCAGAAATGAAGTCAATGGGTCAACCTTTTCAAAATATTTAGTAATCTTCTAAATCACTAAAATGAGTTGTGCTTTCTCCTCTTTCCTTCTTTGCCTAGAGCTCATCATAACCCTGAGCCAACATGGCTACAAAATCTTCTCCATCATGCTCAAGTCCAGTAGATGTCTGCTTTCTCAGGTCCACTCTTGTGATTCCGTAGAAAGATAGCTAAATTCCTCCTTGTGGCTTATCAATGAGTGGTTTTGTGACTTCAGAATATGTCATTTTGTTCTTGTCCACAACCACCCTTGAAACTGTCTTGGCTTTCTTCGCAGCCATTGGTTTAGCTTGCTTAAGCTGCTGAAAATTGAACACATCAAGAGAAATTTCCTGTTTCTTCCTCTTAGGAGTGACAAAACTCGGCCATGAAGGATGCTGCAAGGAACATGTTTGTGTGACAACAAGTGTAGTTTGTGTAGGAATAACATGTGTTTGTACTACAGTCGCTACTATTGGCAGTGTTTCAGTTTGGACAGCAGCACGGGTTTGCATGGATGACACATTATGAGAGGCCTCAGTCATGAATCTATTAAAGCTCGTAATGGAGGTTGCCATGAGGACTGCCAATCTATGTTCCACGGAGTTTCTGGGACGGGGATGCGTTTTTGGTACCGTACAGATCAAAGCCAAAATTTAGGGTATGGGACATAAGGGGACGGCTATTAAAAACATAGGAGAACTTTTATATATATAGAGAGAGAGAATTCAAATATTCATCTCATAACATTGATAAAGCATTCACTATAGACATTTTAGAAGTTCAATACATAGCAAATTAACAAAATTCAAATACTTTCATTGTGAAAATATGGCGTACAATATAGTGAAAATGCCCAAAGGCTCCAAGTTTCATGAATGAAATGACATAAAATATTGAAATGTAAACAATGGACATTCTATCATAACTAAATTACTTAACAGTAAATACTAAACAAGAACATAGAAGTCCAACTCCATAATCAGCTGTTCATAATAATACAAAAATGTAAATACAATAACTAGACTACTAAACAGTATATACATAGGAGATCACAATAATATATAGCTGTCCATAATCAGTAAAAGGTATGTCTAAGAGTCTAAATCAAGTAAATTTGATGCCATAATTTCCTTTTTCAACTATTGTTTAGTGTTCACTCCTTGACTAGTTGCTCCTCTTCTTGCTGCTACTCCTTTGCAAATGTGAAAATGAATTTTTTTTTTTTTTTTTTGTTATTTTATGCTTGGACTAGGTTTTGGTGTCTTTCGGGACAAGCCAACATTGTTTTTCAAATTTTAAAAAGTCTTATTTTTAACATTGACAGTCCAAAATGGCTTGAGCCATAGGGGACAGCTAGAAGTCCCCAGAATAGGTAGGGGACTTCTAGCTGTCCCCCCGTACCCTACTACTCTCAAAGTGCCATTTCAAAAATGTCCACTTTTTTTGGGGAAAAGGAAATGAATTTGGGGGTGAGAAATTCCTGTCCCCGCATCCCCATTCCATCCCCGGTACGAGTACGAGCAAAAAAAGGGTGAAGACGCGTCCCCATGGAGCACTATTGTCAATAGGAGATTCAGTAGTTGATGAAGAAACAATGGTTTGTATAGACACACTTGGAGCTATATGTGGAACATAGACAATGGAAAGAATCAACATCAATTTCTATAGGGGGACTAGGAACATCTGTAGAAGGAATAGACACATGAGGGAGAACCTGAGACTCACCCTTGTGTTCTACAACGTTAATTTGTTTTTTTTGTTTTTCCTTCCCCTTCACTGATATCTTGTTTCAAGGCAGATTCACAACCCTTCTAACCTTGAGCTTAATTGTGGTTCAAAAAGAAGAGGCACCTTCTTTGGTTCCGTTTCTTTTCTCAGATTTATGCCCAATTGGCTCACCTATATCATCCTCTTGATCTTTATTGTTTTTACACCTTTTCTTTTAACCAAGCATTAGTGTTGGCCAGAAATGGCTGAAACCTGTCAAGGATTAAGTGCACTCCTTATGTGACCATTGGATTGGTGGAATAGGAATCTCTGCAACTCTATAGTGCCTCTCCCATTTGATTTTTGTAGGTCATCATGATGGATGCAGCCTTGATGATCTTGCTTCATAGTGATCATGATTGGGACTCGTGAGTGGTCTACACTAATGGGGTGATTTGATTATTGTTGCATTAATTGATTGTTTATGCTTATACCTGATTGATGAGATTATGGTTCAGGATTATCGATGGATATTGTTGGATTTATTGTGATGTTCTTATGCTACGGATATTTACATCATTCTTGTAGTAAACTTTTATCATTGTGCAAATAAATGATTTAAATAGATTATTTTAATGAAATTAATTAAATGATAATTTACGCGATTTTGTGCACTGCTGCTTCAGCTATATTACTATTGTGCATCTACAATTGATTGGGTTGTTTAGTGTGCAGGACTTATATCCCTGACAGTGGCACATGGAGTTAGTGATTTGACTATTCATACTGAGCCAATGTCTGCCCTGTATGGGCAACGTATATGTGTTAATTAAAAAAAAACCCTCGAGTTAATTGGTAAATCCTAATTCATTATGCATTTGTGACTAGGCCAATGAAGTGTCTATGCATTTAGAATTACTCAGTGGTCGCAGAAGTTACTAAAATATTGTGATTTAATAGTTTAATGGGAATTTTATAATTGATTTAATTTATTGGCTAATTTGCTATAGTTGAATGCCAATTCCAAGCAATTGGAATTGCCAAATTTATTTGGGTTAAAGGAGCCAATTTGATTAATTAATTTAAATGAACTAATTTATATTTCACTTTGTAAAAAGTTCTTATATTCGCTAAAAGTGAGTTTATTGTCACTTCGCATGTTCGAAATTCAAGATTTTGGAGCAAATCCTCCAAAACCCTCTTGTGAGCATTTGACAATTTGTTCATTGTGAGAGCTACGCTCGTGGGATCATCGCGAGGATAGACTCGTTGGATTCGGAGCGAAAAACTCCTTTGCTGAGCATTTCATCGTTGTTGGCTGTCTCGTTATTTTGTGGCATTCATTCTTGTTTCAGCCCCTTTGGCTGTGTTTTAGCTCTCGTTTTCGATAGTAAATTGATTAGAGGTTGAGAACTAATGTTCCCCTCTGTTTTGGTATGCTAGTTCTACCCGGTTGGGTGGGTACGAGCATTTAAGTGTTTTGTGGGTTTTAGCTTGGAGTTTTGAGCCGTTATGCTAGCCGTTTTTGCATATGAGCTTAGAACTCAATTTTTTATTTGATTTTTGGGAGTTTGGCAACCATTTGGATAATGCCTTTTAATTTCGTCAATTTTCAACAATGTTGACTTTTGAGCAGTTTTCACATTGCCTCGTTTTGCATGCCATCAAGTTTTCTTGGGTACTTCTTGCCATTTGTTTTGGTTGTGGATTTGGAATGTTTATTAGGTTTCCAATCTGACCATAGTCTAACTATACCATCATTGGGATTCGTGTAGAATCCATACTCCTAGATTTAGGCCAGTTGATTGAGTTCATGATGTTTGGTGTTTTTTTTGCCTAATTGGGATTCATGTCGAATCCGTACTCCCGATATAGGCTGGTTGAGTAAGCTTTTATACTTGTATCATTTGTTGCATTTCTCATATCCAACCCTTGCATTGGTATTATGTGATTACATTCGTGAAGTTGGTTGTGCCCACACACGAGCACGTGCATGTGCGTATGGTGGGATCTTGTGAGACTCGAACTCTTGGATATAGGTCGGTTGAGGGATTGTTCATTTGGACGTTGGGTTGGCAACTTGCATTGCCTTCGGACACTCGTCATGTGATGAGCATGGGTATGTAGGGTAGGCGGTGAATTGGCTTCTCTCGTGTACCCCAATGTATATTCCAACAAGGTGATGTGAAGAAGTTCTAACAAGTGATAACTAAATTAATAGTTGGGTAATAAAACTTAATGATAAGATAATGCATGTAAGGTTAATCTGAGGGTGTGTGCCTGTGCAATTAATCTGAGGGCATGGTGTGATGGTTTCACAAGGGATTCGTTCCACTAGATATAGCTTGAGCTTTTTGATCCCAAGTGACTCACACTCCACTTGAGTCCCTACATAGTTAGTAAGTTTGACCACCTAATGTATTGCATTGTCTTCATGATCATATAGATGTTGGTATCATGTTCTTGATTGCCGTGTGTGTTAGCCATGGGTGATTGCGGTTGGGTCATTATGGAGCACAACCGGTGTGGGCCTAAGGGTACCACGTGGTTGGGAGGCATAGTTACCTATATCACTACTGGGGACCGGTGTAAAGAGATGGTCTACTTCCAGTTTGAGGCTGGTACTAGATATTCACTTGATACTTCAATGTATCCAGAGTATGTTCTCTTGTGATTTATACTTTACTTTTGATACATCTGATATCATGTTTAGATGATGTAGAATATGTTACTTGATGCATTCCCTTTCCATGATGTTGTATCACATTGCTTAGTTGATACTTCTTATTCTTAGTTCATGTGATGTTAATAGATGGTTTATTGGTAAGAAAGATCTCATGAGACAACTCTAACGATCTTGTTAGAAAATTGAGATTCAAGCTCGGCGATATGGTTAGAGCCATTGAGGTCTCATGATGCCATTATGGTAGGGAGGAAACGAGCACAGTTGATTTTATTTGGTTATATCTCTTTTAATAGATTCCTTTCACTGCAATGTTGTTTATGTTCATTTATTAATGAGGTTGATTTGATGGACGTGTGTATTGAGATGCATATCTTTAGCTTCATTTAAGTTCTTAAATTCACCTTTCATGCTCTCAAGTGATCATTCCTCAATTTACATGGATCCGGTACTCCCCGGTGTGGGGATTTCATGTTTTCAAGTGTTCCTTCTTGTATTTTTTTCTTGTTGTCAGTTTTATGTCGCCTAGGAAGGAAATTCTCTTGCTCGAGCATGTATATATTCGCCTGGAAGAGCGGAGTCTCACGGGAATATCTATATACTTGCATGGAAGAGCGAAGTCTTGCGTGAGCCTAGTGGGATGTCTCACCTGGTTCGTGGAGAATACTCACCTTATAGCCAATCTTGACTCGCACGAGCAATGGGTTGTTTTGTCGTATGGGAAACAGTGAGTGTTCCCATACACTTCAAGAAGATGCAACTTAATAGTTCTGGATACCCTTTTGGGTCTTGCATCTTCTTGAGTTAGAACAGATCAGTTATAGTGTGTTAATAAATATATCATTTAAGAATAAATTTCTTATGCTTAAGATATATTTTATATATATGCGTCGGTTCATTTAAGATAGGTTCTAGTCCTCCAGTAATTAAGATAAAGATTCTAGACAATTTTAGGGCTTCAGGATTTCAGACTTAATCAAATTTTAGGGCTTTGGGATTTCAAACTTAGCCAAATTTCAGGGCTGAGCATTTGTCTTTCAACATGGCGTCCAGTAGATGAGTGGTTGTAACTTTGAGCCCTCGTCTTGTGCATGATTGTTTGATGGTCTCTGCTTACTTCTCTTGATAATGTTATAGTTAGTTGGAAATGGACATGTACCATGCTAGGAACTTTTGCCTTGGGCTTAAACACAACATCTTGTTTGGGATTGATAGTTCAGTATTTACCTCTTGTGATCCGTTGATGTTATCCAAATCTCCTTTGGGTATTCTCATGATGGGTGTGACCTTTGCTTTTAAGTTATGATTTAGTGCTTGGGGATCTTTAGAAGTGTTTGTAAGACTTCCGTTGGTGTAGGTGGACATGTGAATTTTGTCATGTTCCCTATTTTATTATGTTAAGTTGATGTTTCATTCTTGCACTTGGGTTACTTTATTTCTTGTTAACTAACTTATCTTGAGAAATTTTTTTATCCAATGCATGTTTTATCCTTGTGTTCCAAGGATCTCCGAGCGGGGCATTACAAACACTTTGTTGTACATATTTTGGATCAAGGATCTCTCCATCATCTACCATACCTTCTTGAACTTTGGTTAAGTTCAAATCTATGCTATGCTCTAGTGTGCGCTCATTGTAATCCATCCTTCTAATCTCATCTTCTGTGGGAAGATCAACCCAAATTTCCTCAATGTAACGAACATAAGTAAAAACCCTTTTTATTTTGTCTTTCATCCCTCGAGAGTAAAAACATTTTAGACTGAGCTTCTCCGGTTTGATCTCTTGGAGCACTATTTCCATGGCCTTGGCTCTTGTTGAAGTTGTCAAGGAATAACTAACACTTTGCAGTGGATTATGGGAGGATATGTGACCCCTGATTTCTGTTGAGCTAGCTGAAATGCTTGGACAGACATCAATTGCCTTGCTAATTCTATCAGAATGATCCTGTGGGATACCAAGGAAGCATATAGGGGTGTTCATCAAAACAACCAACCCTCATGTATGTGAAGGTCGGAATCTGAAGGAAAAGATATCTACACTCATTCCCTATCTTCCAGGCTACAGTGGATTATGGGAGGATATGTTAACCCCAGATTTATGTTGCATGGACAGACATCAATCATCTTGCTAATTCTATCAGAATGATCCTGTCAGTGGGATACCAAGGAAGCATATGCGGGTAGTCATCAAAACAACCAACCCTCATGTATGTGAAGGTCAGATTTTGAAGAAAATTACTTGCATTTTCACCTTGTAATGGAAATTTGTAAAACGGCTTCCCAAACCCTAAATGCAAATTTTAGGATGCATTTATTACAAGCAATACACATTCAGATCTTATGGCATCAACTATGAGTAAATACTCGCAATAAACTAAGAAACTAGCAACTTGTAATGTAGTTTCAAGGGCCTGAAAATGACTTGGGCAAATGGTATATGACCTCATAGTCGAACCTTACGATGTAGTTTGCAAGTAACCATACTTGCATTTTTGTTTAGTTATGAGACTTGCAATATATCTTATATAACCCAAAAATGCAAGATTTAAATTGCAGTTTCCACAAACAATAATACACAGCCGGGTTTTAAGTGATATTGGGGAAAAATATTCCTTGCATTTTCATTCAACTTTTTAAACAGCTATGTAACTATAAAAGAAGCGCTGGGCATTTCTCATAGGGATGGACTCGCAAATGGAAATGATGAAACGCAAACAATAGGGTGAGTGAAATGCCTGACTGAGATAAGTTTTGAGAGAAGAAAAAAAACTTCTCATAATGAACTTTAAAGGAAAAGACTCTATTCCAAAACATTAACATTAACAAAATTGCGAACCCTACTAGAAAACAATGCAAGATATGAAAAGCATAAACACAAAAAGGAAGCCATACCTGGCATAACGTACAGAAATATGCCTTGACAAAACTGTCAAGGATGCCAATCACTTGGTCTTCTAACCACAAATGAAAACCAAAAACTCAACAAACGGTTATTTGAAAGAAGAACAACCAAGCTATACACATGCACAGTGTTTCTGTCCAATTAGGAAGCAAAGTCCTTATCATAAATGTCTTGCTCAATTCAAATCAGTTTTTGAATGAGGCATTGCAAGTAACAAGTTTTAAAAAACTATAAACTTGCATTTCAAGCCTAGAAATGCACAATGCAAGCCCTTTGTAGATTTCATGCTTTCATTTCAGGTCTTACAAACCATTTTGCAAGTCAACACTTCAAAATGAACATATAACTTAAGCCATTGGGTTCGGAAGGCATATTGCAAATCATAATATGCTTTTAACTTGCATTTTGGGCCTCAAGGACCAACTTACATATTATTCATACAATAAAACTTTCAGAGCAAGAGACACTCGTAATCGCGTCCGAGAGACCCAATTAAAAGCAAGTGATATATCACTTGTTTTATAAACTTGAAATAATGATTATAAAACCCAAAATCACTAAAACAAAAACAAGTCAACTTTAAAACATAACAAAAACACAACATAATCAAAAAATTGGGTATTGAAAGGATGATTACAAAAGAAAATAATGCAAGTAATCCAAACTTACAATTGAAGTCCAGAAACCTGAACTCGACAAAAGAGGCTTAAAAACTAATACAAAAACTTCAAAATTCATCAAAGTAAAATAGAAAAACTATGACCAAGATGACAAATGACCTAACACTTATGAGAATTAGCCTCTATTACCTTGTCAAGCATGCCTTTGAGTAAAAACTACAATTTTAGTTAAACATTCAGAGGCATTGCTTGTTTACGGTTCTGAAATCAGAGACAACATTCTTGAGACTAACTTTTGTGCTCTGTTTTGGATTGATATGAAATTTTTTGGTCAATAAAAGATTTTGGATGGATTAAGCTGCCACATAAATTAATAGATGTTGCGACTACATAAGAAGAGATTTTTCTTTTCTTATTCCTTTCAATCTTGACAAGATACATATCACTGCAAGGGCAGATGATAACAAGGAAAAACCAAAATACTAAGATTATATGAAACCTAAATATCAAGACTTATAAAAAGGAACTTAATCAATTTACTGTCTCAATAATTATGTTTCAATATTGATTTAAAAAGCTAGCTCCAAATAGAAACATGTGTTTTACATTTATCTATTAATTTCAGACAAAATATTATCCAAGAAATTGATTTCCAATATCAATTGTGTATGATTTTTATTAGAAAACATGCACAATTGATTTCCAAAGCAAACTTCTGAAAACTATATTGACTGTGGAAATGTCAGGCTAAAATATTATCACCAGCCCTGCATGGTGTCACCATATAACATTGTCACAAGAAAAACCCATTTTAAGGAAAGCATTGAAACAATTCATTTCATATCATCTTGGCTTTCTTGCATGCCGAAATGTTGGATTTTGTCCATGTTGATGAACAGAAAGAAGCTAGTCTAAATGCATTTAGCATGCCCACAAAAATAATTATTTATAAATCTATTTGTATGCATCAATTGAAGTAATAATGTTTCTTTCATATTTAAACAGATGACTCAAATTGTATCTGTCAACGGTGGGAACCATGCTTCAAGAAAAGATTTATATAATAACATAATCGCGTTATATACTGTATTCATAAACCCCATTGTGTCCTTTAATTCAGGTATTGTAAACCCAGGATCGCACTTACTCCAATTTTTTATTGTGAATAATTCTAGAACTTTAACGCTGTTGTATATGGAAACTGTTAGAAAGATACAAAGAAATACTACAAGTAGTACTACTGATCTTAGTAATTGTCACTTTATGTAGCTCAAATATAAGAACGGAATGAAAGTACTATCCACAACCAAGCTATTGGAAATATTACCCACATATGATACAATTAATGGAGAGAGATACTATTTAGAGATAAATGAACTTAATATTCCATCTGTGACATAATGTTAGGTAGTAGGTTAGAGTACTTTTATGGCAACAACATTAAAGAGATTGAGGTTGAACATACCTTCCAGTGCACAATATGAAAACCAGATACAAAGATATTAAAAGAATTGAAAGATCTAAGATGATGGTATGATTGACAAATTGAATATTCTACATCATAGGTCCCTTGGAGGATAGGTTAACCAATACCTGAACATGGCATTCCCATTGGTTCATCCTCCATTATCATCTCTACAATTCCTGATTTATTTAATTGGAAGCAGACAGGTAGCCACTAAATCAAAGAGAGACACTTGTTCATCAGGGCTGTTGTCAACAGCTTTTTAAAAATGTCTTCAAATATTGTGTACTTCATCTAGACAAACCAAAAATTGCTTAGCAGTACCAACAAATAGTATAACATTACAAAGGTGACATCGTCCATCCAGGAATCAAGTTTTGTGTATTATGGTTTCTGAAAGTTATTTAAAGCTATAGGCTTTATTTAGTATAATTTTTTAAACATTAACCATAGAGAAGTTCCTTAATATAGCCCACAAAGAAAAACTAATTTCAGGCAAGAAAACTCTTAAACTCTATTTTTCAGTGCAATTACATGACACGAATAGATTTATATAGATTATTATAATATCAATAGATCTGAAGGCAAATAAATGCCGAGCATTAATGATGTCATGAAAAAAATTCATACATGAAAAGAAATATATACCAGCAGGAATAATAAGTGATAGATTTGGAGACAAAAACCTTTATGTCTATATTATAATACATTGTAAAATACAACCACATGTTTATATTACAAATAGCTCAAACATGCTTTCAAACTTTGGTAATAGGCTTCAGATAGTCACCAAGGTGGTCATAAGCTCATATGGCTTGACAAAATAATCATCTTGAAAGGCTATAACCCAAAACTCAGAGGGCTTCTTGAGATAAGGATAGTACAAATTACAATGGCACATACACTTGCAAAACTTTGAAATATCAAATGGCTAAAACCTCTACAATAAATTCCATACATTACCCATCAACCAAACAATACAATGTTTGCCACACAAAAAAAATTTACACGTACAATGTACACTCTTGCAAAGAAATTCTTTGGGGATATGCTGATGGAAGTGCAGTCTCCTTCTCATCAATCTTTTGCCTCACACTAGAATGTTGAGTAGATTGCCAAAAAGGACTTCTGCCAAAGAAAGAAAAATAAGATATAAAGTTATGGATAAGATAGATATTATATTAATATACTGTATGCATATTTAATATTCTTAAATTTTTTTCTTCAGAGTAATCTAGATAATTACTTGCAGGGACATATCTACTATGGGTCAATCTTCTTAAATACTTCCAGTGACTGCAATAAATGTGAACCTGTTGAAATAGAACCAAAGTTGGTTCTCCAGTACTTAAATGTTGTAACCCCTACAAGGGATGCATAGGATGCATATATAGCATTTCAGATATTATAATTGGTGGCGGAGAAGTTACATATGGACCAAAGTCAAGCAGGAGGTTTTGTGAACTGGATCCTTGAAAAAGGATGCAAAGTATGGAAGGCAAAAAAATGGACATGATTCAAGAAGGTAGAAACTGAAAGTGTAATGTTTAAATATATAGCAGAAAATGTAGCCACATGTATGTGCATAGATGTTACCTTAGCATTTCTAGCAATATTTGTATGATGGTTGAGAAAGTTGCATTTAGCTCAAAATCAAGCAGTAGACTGGACAGGTAGATCCTTGACAAAGGATGCAACAGATGAAAAACCAAAGAATGAACAAGGTTGAAGACGGAAAAAAGGTATAATGTTTTGATTGGCTGCTTGAAAGACAGCCATATCAATTACAAACTTACATGATTGGTTCCTCAGAAATATGAACATGTATATCTTATACATAATACATTAATTATTATGATAATATATGTATGATAGGTGGGAAGTTGCATATAGGCCAAAGATAGACAAAACTGTGCACAGTGGTGGCATGATAAAGAATGCAATGGATGAAAGCTAAAATAAAGGAATATGATTAAAGAAGGAAATATGGTATGAAGTTTGCATATATAGCTGTATGGATAGCATTATCATTGATCAACTAAAGGTTTTACATAACAGTTCAGTTCCTGAGGTTCAAAATTGATGCAAGTTGATGAGTTTTCCTTATTAGCAAAAAAAAGATGGAATGAAACACTGTTCCAGTTGGACATACGTGCTGATGGCATGAAGGAGTAAACTATTGTAGGCACCATCACCAATGACCATGCTCAGGGATGAAATCTTATTACAACAAATCATGCAGTCTGATCCTGGCCTATCACATTAGTTATGTTTTAGACTGACCATTTGTTATTGGGAGAGCTGAAAGTTGATTCAATTTGACCTATATCATGCAAGAACTAAGACTGCATAGAAAAAATGTCTTATGTTTTGATTGTACTGCTGCTATGCATTAACTGAATGGGCAAATTTATTGCAGTCAAATTGATCTAATAAGTCATTGAAATGCACATTGTCTTTTGGATCTTTAGATAAAACCAATTACCTTGCCAGATTCAGAAGGAAGTAACTCTTGTTGTACACATTCTCCTCCTTCCTTTAACCTGTGTATCTCGCTAAGACTCTGTACTATGTTATCAAAAATATTTTTCTGAAAAGTTTCCTTGTTTACATATTGCATAGAAGAAATGGCACTCTCCCTGCTTGCCAATAGGGCTAGAAGTTTCTCTGAAAGATTTTCAATTTCATCCTCAGCCTTCATCCTTGCCATATCCCTGCGCATCATGGATCTTGTGCGAAAAACATGAGATTGTATCCCTTCCAATCCATTATCATACAACTTTCTTGAATTTGAATACAACCCAGCATTGCTTGTCTTTTGCTCTCTGGCTTCCAGGTTCTCATATTCATAACCTGGTGAAATGCCATCACTGTTGTCTTCCCTCAACATTCCATCTTCAGGTCCATCCTTGGCAATTCCTTGATATCGGCATGATCTATGACACCTGTCTGGAGTTAATGATAAAGGGGACATCATGTTTTTCTCAAGGTCCCTCTTTGTGGGTGTTTGGACAACATGGACATCATGAATACTCGTATTATCTTCATTTGAATCAGCATATGATCCTCTTTCCCACTTTTCACTTCTATCCAAGCTTCGCCGATACATCTCAACTTCATCCTTTAGATCCATCCTTTCTCTTTCTAGTTTGACTACAATCTCCTTGAGAATTTCAATTGCTTCTTCATCATAGACTGACTTCTCCTCAACTATTCTCTTGAATTGCCGAGCTTCCATCTCAGCAGATGCCTTCTCACTTTGAATGCGTGATATCATGGCCAAAGTTTCCTCAGCAGCAGTTTGAGCAGCATTTCGCTCTTGATCGAGTTCTAGAGACAGAGCCTTCCGAGCTTCCCTTTCTTCTCTGAGTTGTTTTCTCAAAGCATTGATTCTGTACGGTACATCCAACTCAGGCAGAGATGAGGTCTTTTCTAGTTGGGAGCAATTATTTGAAGGCAAAACGTTATTTAAAGTGTCTTCTGCAAATAAATCAGTTGCACCTGCAACATAAATACTTAGGGGTTATTATTTTCTATTTTATCGGATTTAACTTATCTGTAGTTATACAACACATTCAAAATTTAACCTGAACTTTTCAAATTCTCATGAGTTTGACATTGCTGCCGGGTTCACAAAATTTTATTTATTAATGTACTTTAAATTCCTCAACATGGTTATAACATTTTTATAACATTTGGTCTTAATATAAATAAGTCTTCTGTATGCTCTACATGCTTTTAGAGGCAGCAAGGCTTCTTAAGACTATTACAAACCTGGAAGCTCCATGTCCAATAGATCATGTCCAACTGATGTAGCTAATGAACTGCTATTACATTCTTCAACAATAGTGATCTTTTCATCACCATGTGATCCTGATGGAGCAGCATTGCTGTCCTGCAATGACTTCTGGTCAACTTTCCATTTATGGTTTGCACAACCCTAATATGCATAAAAAAATCATGGGTATATGTACATAACAAGAAGATTATCTAACACAGTTTGTTTGTTATCAGTGAATAACAAAAGTAACTAAAACAACATCTTCCTTGCTGACAACATACCTCACTTTCATCAGGTGCACGAGTATCAAAACCACTCTTTATTTTAGTGATTTCAGTTTGCATATCTTGAGTTTCCAAACAAGCTGCAAGATCTATCATCTGTGTGTCTTGTGAAACAAATGAATTGCAGTAGGAAAGACCTTTTAGCATCTGGGGGGCAGGTAGTAACGTATCACATGACACATCCACCGGTTGTGCATCCTTTGAATTTGCAGTCATTTCAGAGGATGAGCCACTTCTTTCAATGGAACAACTCCACTTAAAGGGAAACTTGCTAAGAATATGGCATTCTGTGGATGAAATCATTCTGAAAGGCCATTCAATGAAAACTCTCTGCACACAGACATTATTATCTATGGAGTTCTGGTCCTGTATGATATCGTTGCAGGAGCAAGGTAAATGCAGACCAAAGTAGCTCAGGAACTTCGCTACAAAGAAAACAATTGAAACCACCCAAAGCAAAATAAAGGCCTTGACCAATTTGAGGAATATAGTGGCTAGTGATGAAAAGGTCCAATCCTGAAGTGCACTGCAAGCCATTACCAATTCTTGCCGATCCTTATCTGCCCCAAATCAACCAAAGAAAAAAAGCCAAATGAATAAATTGAAGAATCTAAATACGGACAATTGTATTTTTAAATTGAAAACAGCATAGCAGTGACAAATTCGAAGCTCTTAGGTCTGATCATCAACACAATAACCCCACAAACATGCTGGGCTTGAGCCAATCCAGGAAGTGTCTTCGGTAAAATAAAGCCCGTGTTTAATTTCTTTAACATAGAATCTTCCCTTTTTAAATAATATGAACCATTAAAGAACAGTCCCACAGGGTCAGAAATATCCACATATGTCTGATTAGTACCCAAGCCTGTTAGGTTTTGGATTTTCTCTGAGCGTGCCTGGACATTCTCTTTCACTAACCTTTCATGATGCAAAAAATCTCATATAAAACATAAACAACTCCATACGACAAATAAGTGGGGCATTGCCACATTAGCCTCTGCATAAATGCTCATGCACCAAACATCTATTGTGAAAGAAAAGTTCAGGTTAACCATGTGATCAAAAGACGTTGGTAGGAAAGCTCACCACTGCCTCAGAGAGTTCAAACTCGAAAACTAATGACCGTCAGAAAGGTCACACCAAGGAGAAGATCAAATGTAAGGCAAAGATGCTTATGGCCCAATTGACAACCCTTTTACACTAACTCAAACGTGAAACATGAATTAGGACTCCAGTGCACACCAGCTCAAGTCTAAAACTGATTAATTGAAACGAAATAATTTTAGGTACAGCAGAGGCATAAGAAACACGGCACTTCGTAATGGAATTTTGGGCTGAAAGTGAGAGAGAAGCTAGAGATGCCTGACCCATAGAAATCGAAGTTGTCGAAGAGTATTAACAGATACTTAAAGAGGGAGAAGAATCTCCGAAAAAAATCAATAGCAGAAGAAGAGGGGCACTGTACCATGAAATTGCTGGCTTATGTTTATTTCAAAACCATTTTAATATAAAGAAATCAACAGAAAAGGATGGGAATTTCCGAAAAAAATCAAAAGCAGAAGAACAAGGCTCATTAGAAAGTAGACACTGGCCCAAATTCTTAGCCTTGTTCACTTTATTGATTAATATTTTAATACCCTTACCGAACACATATAAGGTTTTCCTGGTAGAATCAAAATAGGATTCAAGAAACAGGCAAGGCCAGAAACCATACCGTACAAACTGAAGAAGATTGTCTAGTCTCATATTAATTCAACTCGACAGCTCCTGCCCGAAACCCCACTGGATTGAAATCATTCAGAGATCAAATGAAATTCACAAAATTCAGCACCCCCAAACGAGCGAATCATGGCATATCACTTCAGAGCAAAGGGCAGAATGATGGCGCCCAAGAGAAAAGTAATAAATAAGATTTTTTAATTGTTGACTGAAATTCTGTAAAACGTGGGATCTTCCAGCTAACGAACAAAAAAGGAATATCTGGAATTCTACAGTAGCCGTTCAACAGAACGCTCGAACAAAAAAGTAAAAAGAGACCTCAATCATGAGATAAGCCCATCTAATAGTGATTGCCTGAATTCCATTTCCCGTTTAGTTCACAATGTGCAGAATGCGTGACGGGAATGTTTCTGGGAATAGTCGGCAGATGTTGGATGGCCACGTCAGCTGGTAGGCCCGTTGACTGCAATGCGTATCAGCGATGAAGTGACTTCCAATGTGGTTAAAATGATTGGTTGGAAACATCTTCATAAAATGGGAATGGAGCCTGGAGGTCTGTATCCCGAGATTATTTAGATTTGTTTATTTCGTGTTTACTGGTATTTAATCAAGGGATTTTTACTTATTTATTTTTAAATATTATCGAATAAAAAATCTATGAGGGATTTAGTAACTAAAATTTATCTAAAAGATGGAGAGAGGTCAGAATTTGATGGTTTATTTGGTCGTATTTGGTTGTTTTTGACTTTTTAATACTATATGACAACTTAAAAATTTATTAATCCATGGATCGAGAGGACATATTATTATAAAAAAATATATATATACTTAAAACAATATTATTAAATAATAAAATAATAATAATAATACATATAGGCAAGAGTTTATAACGCAATGGTAAATTATGAGTCTCTTATCCTAATCTTGGGTTTGAGTAATAATTTTTTTTTATATACTTCAAACAATAATATAAAAAAGAAAGGTAAGGGCCTATAACCAATCGTAAATGTGAGTCTCTTATCTAGGAGCTCTTGGGTTTAAGTCTACTTCAATTTAATAGATAATAATAACTAATCACAACGCATAATAATAATAATAATAATTATTATTATTATAATTTTTTTTGATGAATAGTCCTTTTCAATTAATAAAATTTACTAAGATTATAATTCACAAAAAAGGGTCGAGGGATACAGGATCACCCCGCGAATGAGTTCAATCGGCCGAAGCCGGAACAAACAACATGGCCGCAGCCATAAACTATAAACTATTCATCAAAAAACATTTAAAACAACCTCATGCTGCCAAGGCAGTACCAGCAGAGGGAGGAGGATAATCTTTATCGGAAAATCCCCACGTATCAGTGGGATTGTGAGGCAGACTAGGAATAGTCCAGCCGTCAGCAGCATCTGCAGGATCTAGGGTAGTTGCAGTCTCCGCATCCTTCTTGTCTGGCCGCGAAGGAGAAATTGCCAAGGCCAGCCGGGGAAACTTGCCAGAGTGCGCCCGTCTAGGGGGAGGAGCCGGAGATCGGCCAAAAGCCCGCCCAGGGGGGGAGCCGGGGACTAGCTAGAACCACCACGTGGTGGGGAAGCGGAGCGGCGCCTCCAATCGCCATGACCACCATTGGGAGAGCGGTGGCGGGGACCCTAGGAGCGCGACGTGTGTGAATGGCAGCCAGAGGACTGGCGTCTGGAGCGACGACTGCGAGAGGAGGAGGCATCAGTCGAGGCATCCGGAGGCACTCTCGCAATGGTACAAGGAGCATTGCCCCAGTGATTTAACAATTCCTGTAAGTGGGCAACCTCCAGGGCAACTTTATTAGCTTGCACCTGTATCTGCATAATGACATTGTTACAAATGCATGCCTTAGTGTACATTGCAATGTTAACATCCAAAAAACTGTGAGTGAATAAAATTGCATTCCTATCTTTCCATAGAGAAAACAAAATTTTCATCCTGAAAGTATGCCAAATTTGGGAAAACTTTCGAGGAAATCTGGGGGAATCACCTAGCAGGATCATGTGCCATGAAAAAGGTTCGGGCCTGAAAGGCTTGAAAAAATCATGAATCCAGTGCCAATAATTCTGAGCACGCTTGCAAAACCAAAAAATATGCAAAAAGGACTCAGGTTGGCCACATAAGGGGCATCTGGGATTAGGAACCCCAATGTGCTTGAGCCGAGGCCCTAGGGGAAGACCTTGGAAGGCAAGGCACCAAGCAAAGTGAGCAATCTTAGGTTCTGTAATGGCACTCCAAATGGTGTCAAACTATTTTCTCCATTGAGAAAGCGAAGAATGCAAATGCCACCGTTGATTAAGCATGTCCACCATCGGAAGGTGGGGCAAAAGCCATCTATATCCCATATTGGGCTTATAATTGGTAAATGGAGTGGCTGGAAACCACTTCCAATCATACCACCAAGGTCGAACAGACTGAATCCCCACTTTATGAAGTAAGTGCATAGGGATGGAAGACAACAGAAGGTCATAAGTCTGGTGATCGGCACGAACAAGGCGGTATTGAACTTGCATATCCTCCCATGACCTGAAAGTCATGGTGACTCTTGAAAAAATGTCCTTGGTAGTGCGGATGCCATGTTTAAAGAAACGCAGAGCACTGGCACCTTGAGTTTTGGCAAGAGGAATACCTTGGAAGGCAAACATGGGAGACCACCAAATGTTCTGTTGATTTAATGACAACCCATTGCGAAACTCATCACCAGCCCAACGAAGCCAAGGTTTAACAGCTTCCTAGGCTTTCCAGATGCTCTTTATAACAAAAGAGCCCTGTATGACCACTGGTTTACGCATAGTGAGAAGGGTCTGAAAACCAATCCCCTTCCACGCCGGTCTGTTAGCAGGGAAGCTTAAAGAGATGCAATGCCTGACAAGAATTTTCCAGGCTTCATCTCCAGAAATAGCTCTGATAAACCATTTAGCACAGAGGGCAAGGCCCTGCTTTCGAGTGGAAAGTAGGCCGAGACCCCCAGATTCCCTTGGGAGACAACAGAAATCCCAAGCAACTCTGTGAAAACCATGATGGTCAGAACCAGAGGCCCAAAGAAAATCTCTGAGCAAACGTTCTAATTTGAGATAGGAAGCTTTGGAGGGAGCCCAACAAGAAGAATAATACACATGGGTGGCAGCCAAAATCTTAGAACAAATCTGGAATTTACCAGCAAGAGAAAGTGGCTTAGTGATCCAATAATCAAGCTTTTTGCTAATCTTTGTAAGCATAGCATTCCAAAGTTCCACAGGGGAAGCCTGGAAAGCAAAGGGAATGCCAAGAAAGCGGAAAATTTCTCCATGAGTAACCCATTTCCATTGGAATTGGCTAAGCTAAGGTGGAGCTGGCAAAAAAGACTATCGGTAGCAGAGCATTTTATGCCATTGAATGGCAAAGCCAGAGGCTTGACAAAAAGTGTCAATACAATTTAGAGCATTTTTGATGTTTTCTTCATCTTCAAGAAGAGTAAGAAAAGAATCATCAGCAAAATGACCATTGACTAACTAGGAGGAAGAATCAGGCAAGGAAATGCCACGAACCAGTCCTGAAGACACATAGTGAGCAAGTAAATAACCAAAACCTTCAGCAGCAAGGACATAAAGCGTTGGAGCTAACGGACAACCTTGTCTGATGGAACGAAAAAGTCCAAAAGCTTCAGATTGTGAATTATTGATGGTGATGCAAGCATTAGCATCACCAAAGAGCATCTCCACGGACTAAAGGAAATTGGGACCAAAACCCAGAGCCTGAAGCATAGCCAAAATGAAAGGCCATTCAATGCGATCATAGGTTTTAGCAAAATCTATCTTTAAAAAGATAGCCTGTTGCTTGGACTTACAGGCCCATTCCATACCTTCCCAGACAACAATGATGTTGTCAAGAATATACCTGGATTTGATGAAGCCAGTTTGTTCAGGCCGCACAATTAGAGGAAGCATATGGCAGATTTTGAGAGAGAGTGCCTTAGCAATAATCTTATAAGACACATTCAGGAGGGTGATGGGCCTCTAGTTGCAGATGTCCTCAGGATCACTAGCTTTAGGTATGAATTTAATATTGCCTTTATTTATGATCGCTCCTAAGCTTTTAGAATGGTATGCTTCAAGATAGACTTTGTGCAGATCAGGACCAATTTTCTCCCAAAGATGTTTGTAAAATTCACAGGGAAATCCATCACACCCAGGGGATTTATCATCCGCCATGGAGTAAACTGCCTCTTTAAGGTCTTGGAGGGAAAGAAGTTGCTCACAGAAAGCACGTTGCTCAACCGCGAGGCGGTTTGGAGTAACAGTAATACACTTTCTAAGAGCCTCCTCCCGAGCAACCAAATGGCCCTGCGAAGCAAAAACGTTCTCATAGTGAAGAACAAAAGCTTGCAGGATGTCTGGCAGACTGGAAAGAACATCAGTTCCTTGTTTTATCTTTTTAATCCCAATATTGGTATGACGGGCTCGGAGAGCTTGGAAGAACTCCTTCGAGGCTTTGTCGCCAACCTCCAACTAGTGTAGATGGGCTTTTATTTGAGCTCCTCGGGCAACATAGTTATTAGCAATTTGTTTTTCATGGCGAAGCTTGGCAAGTTGAAGTTGAAGATCCACATCAAAGGGGTTGAAGGTGAGCGCTTCAGAGGCTTTTTTGAGGGCAAGGGTGTTGGCTTCATAAGACCATTTTCTGAAAATTGCCAGCTGACGCCCGTAGATGCGCAAAAAATGAGCCTTTCTGGTAATGGCATCATTCCACCATTGAATCCAACCTCGATGGGAATGTGGACGTGGTTCCAAATTTAAGACATGTTGTATGTGGGAGATGGTGGAGGCATGCAAAAGCACAGATGCGTTGAGGAAGAATTGAGACTTTACCACTTTGGGGACAGCTGTTTGCCAATAAATGCCAAAATAAATGGGATAGTGGTCTGACAACATCACATTTGTCAGGGGAATGATAGGTAGATCACGATCTTCATAAAAGTAAAAAAAAGATTGCACCGAGATCATAGCACGATCAAGACATTTCAATATGCGGTCAGGACCGGTTCAAAAATTGGACCAAGTGTGCCAAGCCCCATTATCATGACGGCGGCTAGTATTGGGATCAAAAAGGCCCAATTTATGATCTTGTAAAACCAGGCTTCTCTTTCCCCAGCTGTCCAACGGAAAGGCAGAATGCCATCTTTGTCAGAGGCCACTTCAACCATATTGAAGTCCCCACACAGGACCCAAGTAGCTGGCGGCAGGTTGTCAGCAAGCCAAACCCGCATTTGTGCCCTTTCCACAGCATCATTGGAGGCATAAACATTAATGACTCCAAAAGAATGATTGTTAATGGAAAGCAAAAGCCAAATAACATGGTGTGTGGGGTCAGAACCGTGCGAAATAATAGCAGAATGAAGGCGAGGTGATAGGAGAGTAACTAAACCACCTCGGCCAGCTTCATGCTAAGAAGAAAACATGACGCTATCCTGCCAAATGACACGACATGCAATAGAAAGCATGAAACCAAAAATCTTAACTTCTTGCAGGCAAAGAAAATCTAAATTCCCAAGTCTATGACGGGTATCCCGGACATAGAATTTTCTGGAGAGGTCTGTAAGACCTCGAACATTCCAAGAGAGGAAGTTCATGAGAACTCTTCCATATCATCCTCATCCTCGAGAGAGGAGTAAATATTCTGCAAAAAGGTAGAAACTGGGTGAAAGTCAGACGAAAAATCCTCTGGACTTATAGCCTGTCGTTTGGCCCCTGATATCTCCGCACGTCCAGGAGGACTGTGAGAACGCCTTGTTGCTGGTGGTACTATGGAAGAGACTGCAAGAGAAGAACAAGCCCCAACCAAGGAAAAGGTCCTGGCGGCCGCCTTAATCCCCTGCGAACCAACAGGGTTTGAAACCTATGAAATCGGAACAAGTGCAACAGAAGCTGCTGGCGTCTCCATGCTAGCAGGCACTGACACTTCAGTGGAAGCAGGAGGAATCGCGGTAGCTACTGCATAGGATGGCTTGGGGGCCAAAGGATTCAAGGAAGGCTTGCCTTTGTGCCCAACAATAACCCATTCTTCTTTTTTTCCTTCGACCTGCTTAACAGGCGTTGCTTTAGGCTGGGGTTTGACCCTAGGCGTAGCCAAAGGGCAATCCCTGATCTTGTGTTTCGCAGACTGGCACCTATAACATGTGTTAGGTAGGTTCAAGTAAAGCACCTTCTGTGCGAATGTTTGAGTGCCAATATGGATTTCCACAAAATCCTTGAGATCTTTAGAAAGATCAACTTCAATGCAAACACGCCGCTGAGGGTGAGCATTAAAAAATTTCTCTAGCTCCTTGGTAACAACTTTGCCAAGGGCTTGGGCAATAGACTCAATAAAAGGCCAGCAGGGCAAGGGTAGACCTAGGAATTTGACCCAAATAGGAACCCTCAGCTTTTTATCGTCCGAGACAGAGAAGTCTCGGGACCATTTCTGAAAAACAAGTAGAGAGGAACGCACAGACCAAGGGCCGTTGGTAAAAACCGCATCTGCTTGCGACGGGTTAGCAAAGCGAAATTAAAAAAAAAATTTAGTAAGGTTTTGCACAGCGTCAAGGCAGACTCCATGAGTACTCTAGCTTTTGTTGACCCATTCTCTGAGCATAGCTTCAGGGGGAGTCCTACCAACAAAATACCGTATCAAGGTATGTTGTTCTAACTAGTCACATGCAACATCAAATTCTTGCAAAGGAAGGACAATATCAGGATTACCTCATGGAAAACCTTCAGGAGAAACTTGCGCGGGCGTTTGTTCGGTGGCGGCGCCATGGCAGTCCGAAGTAGCAGTGTGAACACTAGAAACAACTGGTTCACTGTTGGCCAAAGCCATTATATCCTAACCTAAAGCTCCCGCAGTAAATGCGGTATGACAAGTGCCGACAGAAGGGGAGTGCAAGCGAAGGGCCGTACGCAAAAAAAATTGAAAGTTCGCATGAGGCAAGAAAACCCTAGCAGAGCCTCAAATCTCACTCGTCCTCAAATATTATAATAATAATAATAATAATAATGAAACTAAATATTATACATAAATATAATTATTTCTATTTTTAAAAATAATTGATTTAAAATTTTAAACTTTTTTTTTATGAATTTAAAATATTAGTTAATTTAATTTTAAAACTATTTAAAACAAGATTGTTTCAAATATGAATTAAGAGATTTGTTATAATAGATAAACTATCAATGTTTTGATATTTTTACTTTTCAATATTATTATTAATTATTATTTTCTACTAATTATCTTGCAATTTCAAATTGAAGAAGAGATGTCGACTCTATGAAAGTTTGTCAATCGTAAGGCTTCCTGTGACATGGGTGTGAAATTAGTTTCATCCCTCCTTGGCAATTTGGGGGTGGGGCATCTTCCTTGGATATTGATTGTCGCCTTGCTTGGGGCAAGCAATTATTTGTTGCTATTGCTCAGACTTCTTTTGCACCTCCTTTAAAACTAGTTTTAGTTAGGAATCACCATAAGGATTTGGGGGTTCAAGCTCACAATCATTCTACACCATCACTCTCTTCTTGGTCTATGCTTGGTCTCGAGGAAAAGGATTTGTTTTTAGCGGTAGTGGGGAACATGTCTAGTGATGTAAGGATGAAGTACAACAATCCTCATAAGGGGGATGCGACATCATCCAAGTCACTTTGTCTTGCAAATTTTTTCTCCATTCCCACTCAAAGTGATGTTGGGTAAGGAGATTCCACTTGAAATCTCAAAGACAAAAGATTTATTTAACAAGCATGGCTTGATTGACAAATTTAAATGGTTTTGGTCAAGTATTTCCTAGATTCATCAATGGATCTCAACTCCTAAAGGAGGCCAAATCTAAAGGATGTCATTCAAATTTTGTTAGAATGTGAGGTTGATGCTATCCAATTATTGTTGTCATTAATTATTTTGAGATGTCAACATACTCATATTTTAGCCTATGGTTTATCTTTTATTGTGTAACCAATTTTTTGGTATATCGGTCAATGTGTACCAATAGTTTGTGTATTAGTTGGTGGATTTACTTATTGGCTTTGATGTGTAATCTACATTGTGGTAAATTGTATATTTTGGTTTGATTGAAACTAGATGTGTATATGGTTTTGGTCCTAGGCATCTAATTATAACATGTTGCATATATATTTTGGAATCGAATACTTGGGAAAAGGTGTCATGTATTGCCCTAAAGCATGGCATGTTGTATTGGTCGAGGTGGTCCTCAGTTCATTCCTTCTCATTGTGGAAATATTTTGTTGCAACCTATTTTAATTATTTTGGTTGACCTTGTGGATCTCATCATGATGTATAAGTAGAGAAGAAAGTCATCGTATGTACAAGTGTATGATATGTGTAGATTTCATGGATTATATGTTAAGTGACTATGAATCTATGTGAAGGAGGTTCATGTTCATATAGAGAAGTTATAGATCTTAAACATGGATTCTATTTCTTTTCATATCTTGTGGTAGTGATCCCTTGTGTATTGGTGATAAGCATGTGTACCATCTTAAAAATTGTACACAAGTGCTTTTTAAGACCTTTTAGCCCTCCATTTTAGTGATCTCCTAGAAAATGGATGCATTTATGCTCAACTTCCTATTTTATTCCAAGGCTGCATTCATTTTTTCTCATTTTTTCTCCATCTCCAAGATCCTAAAAAGCATCCCAATGCAGGTGGTTTCCTAGGTTGAGGTCAACCTCAACGTAAGGCATTTTACCTTGGGATCCCAAGCCCATATCATGGTTTTTAATTTGTTTTCCCTTCTAGTGCAATCATCCCTTTCGATTTTGATTTTGAAATCACTATAAAATAAGACTTGCTCACTTGATGTGAGCATCCATTCTATATGCAAGTCATTGATTATTCATGTGCACAAAGTACCCATGCTACCAATTTGAGAACAAGATTCGTATCTCCATTCAAGTCATCATTTGCAAGAAAGTTTTCAAGGTGCTTTGAAGGAGTTCAAGTCTATTAAGAAAGGATTCATTGAAGGGCCTCATTTTTTGACATCATCATTCATGCATGTCCTTCTTAAGATCTATATTCTTTCTTCATTTAAATTGGCCATTAAGTAAGGAGATCCACATTCATCAACCTTGCACAAGAATTCAAGAGCATACTTGTGTTGGACTAAGCTAAATTGACTAGGCAAAATGGTGAAAATAGAACTCAAGTATTGAGTAAGTATGAAGAGTTGTCACTGATTGGAAGCTAGTTAACAAGAAGTGTTGAAGCATTGCAAAGGCAACCACCGGTAGATTGGAATACTAGTCTTGATAGAAGAATGAAAGAAGACTTAAAATTTTGATGGTCATGGCCCAATCACCATTGATATGACAAAACAAGAGAAGGTTTGAAAGCAATGTGACATGCACATAAAGAGAAGCAATAGAATGCAGTTGAAGCATATAAGGACTCAGGTCTAGATATAGACTTGTAGAGTGACAAGTTGGCCTACGAGTATAGGCATCTATAGATAGGTAGTAACGTGTGTCTTGTAACTATGCTCATTACATGATTCAAATTTCAAATTTATAGTTTGGGTGGGATGACTTTTAAGGTTTTTATTTGTCAACAGTGAACACGATTTAAGATCACTCAGACTTCATTTTGAGGTTATTTTTGTCAAAGGAGAAGACAAGTTCATTATCATTGTTGTTGTCACTATGTGAAGCAGAGATATTTGAAAGTAGACTGAGATTGTTATTTGGATAGAGTAATAGAAGACCAATGCAAGAAGCACAAAAAAGAGGAAGAGGAAGTGAATAGAGGAAGTTCACCAAGCCAAAATAGTAGAAGAAGATCATAGCATCTTCAAGGAGTTTTCATAGAGGATCTACTAGGTAAGTTATGCCAAGTATTCAGATCTCAACTTTAGCTTGTTTCCTAACCATTACAACTATTGTAAGCCTTTGACAAGGAAGACTTGTAATAAGTATTTGAAATCCTTTAACAAGATATCTCTCAGAAAGAGATCAAAATACTCTAGCGAGGTAGCCTTGATAGTTTTTTGTAATCCTAACAGGTTATAAGAATTGCTAACATGATGTGTTCTCAGAAGGAAAAAAATGTAAGCCTTTAATAGGGAACCCTTTTACTTGCAAGGAAAGGCTAGTGGGTACAATACTCCCACCATGGTTTTCACCCTCACAACGGTGGTTTCCACATAAAAATATATGTGCCATTGATGTATGCATTTGTGTGTGATATTGTATGATTTTACCAGATAGCTTTTATCATTATAAGGTATTAGTGACAAAGCATGTTCTTAAGCCAGTTGCATTGATTAGTAGATTTTTTATAATTGGGCATATTGATTACCCCCCTCTTAGTATCAACTAGGGCCAACAATTGGCATTAGAGCACAAACCCTGATAACAACACATCTGCCAGCTTTAGGGAAGATCATATGACATTTATGAAGTGCAAGATGCAACTTAAAGAAGCACTTGACACTATTGAAGATCGAAAAGACAAGTTGAGAGAATCCTTAGCCAAAAGAAATAAGTTGATGAAAAAGCTAGGAACTAGTAGAAAAGCTTGAAGAGAAAAGTGGTTTTGAAGAATCCAAAGAAGCAATCTTAGAACTAATGAATGAGAATGAAAATCTAACCAAGAGAGTCAAGGAAACAAAAAGGTAGCAAGAGAATGCAATAGTAATATTGAATGAAACACAAGATGAGAAAGGAAATGTCATCCTAGCAAGAGATCAAGTCTATGAGGAACTCAAACTAGCTCAGGAAGCAAAACAATGAGCTGAGGATTTGCTAAGAAAAAAAGAAGATGAGATAGATCTCATGGAGGTAGAGCACCAGTACATCACATAAGAGAACAATGTCTTGCAAGAGTACTATCATGATAGAACATAACAACTAGAAGTTCTAAATGAAGAAGCCAAGTAGTTGGATGAGCAAGTTTGTCAATTGGTTGATGAATTGAAGAATATCGAATAATAAAATGAAAGGTTGAGAAATTCAAATGAAAGCCCCAAGGAGCTAGTAGAGCATAAAAATTCTCAGAAGAAGACCACATACACAATCAGTCTAGGATTCAAAGGAATCAACACATCTAAGAAAGGAGAGTCTTCAAAATAAAATAAACTCAAACTCCACAAAGAATAACAAGACGACAAAGAAAAGTATGCCATCAAAAAAACCTACTCATTTTTGTTGTGGTAAAAATGGACACAAGTCAAATGTGTGTTGGCATAGGCAAGCCATAACCAGTAGTCAAGATGCTTACAAAGTCTATTGTTATATTTGTTACCAGTATGGACATAGTGCACATGAGTGTAAGGATCTTGCAAATAAAGTAAGAGCAAAAGAGTACTACTATTATTGTGACATGTATGATCATAGTGCCAAATACTATGGATTAAGAGTTGGATCATACCAATCCTCTCCAAAGAGTAGGAGGAAGGGTTTCTTCTCTTGTGGTAATGATGGTCACATTGCATCCCAATGCAATTGGAGGATAGGTTGTTGGAGCCATGCAATATCATAAAACAACACAAGAAGAACCTGTTATAAATGTCATAAGATAGGCCATGTAGCCAAGGATTGTTGGGTCATGCCTAAACCCAAGCAACACCAAAATGGAAACAAAGGAAAAGATGAGGCTATTGATGTCAAGCAAGTCAGCAAAGACTTTGCTAAAGTATGGACCAAGAAAAGGTTAGAGGACACAAGAGTAAAGATTGGATAAGCAACAAGCTCACCAACAAGTGGTGAATATTCCCAATAAAGTTAATCTAAGAAAAGCTTAGGAGGGGTTGGGAAAGAAAAGTCAACCTTGCATCAGTCCCCATATTCAAACTTGTAAGTCATAACAAGTGACACAATGGAAAGTGAATGTGCTTCTACTAAAAAGTGAAGACAAGTTGTCTCCAAAATTTGTTTGTTGGATGAATTGTCAAAAGACATTTATTGTACATAGGTAGTGGTAGGTAAAGAGATGAGGTTGCTATTAGGACTACAATTTTACTTTTATGACCAAATCTATAAATAGATGCATCATTCAACAAAAGTCACTTTTTCAATATTGAGATTCGAAGATCTTTCATTTGTGAAACCCTAACTACCAAAAGAGCATTCATTGTGCAAATCAAAGTTTTTATTCACTTTACAACCCTAGAAGCAATCTAGTGCAAGAAATTGCATGCAAGAAGATCATTTAAAAATCAAATCTTAAAATGGTATGATACGATGGTCTGTTTGAGATCGAACTGGTCAATGGACATGAGATAAAGTCATTTGTCTACAAATTGATCTTGCAAATAACCAATGATAAGGATATTGATGGTAGCTCTATCCTTGCACCCAAGCAGCATGTTTCTAATGATTTCCTTTATACAATGATTATAGAGGTAGGAGATGCAAAGATCAAGACAATGTATGGAAAGTTTCATGAGAATGACTAGTTAGTTGAAAACAAGATTATTTGTATAGAATCTAGAACAATCATTATATTGTCAATGATGTCAAACCTGCTACTTGCTGGTGTGACAATTGTTTGTTTGGTTTGAATGTTATCATTTGTTTGATTGATGAAGAGGATTTGAAAAGATGAGATAACAAGAGTACCTAGAGAAAGGTTGAGTTATTTGGTGTATAAAAGGAACACTAAGACCAAGCAAGGCATAGATGTTATGATGTATTGTTTATCTACTTAAAGTTGAATTTGATGGATACACTAGCTAAGTCTAGAAGAACAAGGAATACGAGTTTGTTAATCTTGATCGAGTGATCAATAGTTGCTGAGTGGTGCTAGTTCAAGCCAAGCAAAAAATCTATTAGTGCTGAGAAAATGTTAGATTATGGTGACTGATCAAGAAAGTACTGTACATACTTCATAATTAGTGGGGTTCGGGGCATCGGCCCAAAAAAATTTTTTGGTACGATTCGCCATTTGTAGCAACTTTTTTGGTACTATTCGCCATTCGTAGATTTGCCACTAAAGTTATGGCCAACATATGGCCGACATGTTGTGACCCTAAAATGGCATAAAATACTTGTATAAAAGGGTTTAGGGTTAGGTATTTTTTCATTATGTTGTGGTGATACAAAATTGGTTCTTGCGGCGGTATTGAGCTGTAAGGGATTACGAATTGTAATCAGGTTGTAATCACTGGATTGTAATAAGATCGGACTTGCTGTTTGGTGGACGTAGCCCAGGGATTGGGTGAACCACGTTAAATCTTGGTGCCTTGTGTTCATTTCTGTGTGTTCTATTATTTTCTATTATTGGTTATATTTGCATGTAGTTTTTATTTTTTGTCCGTGGTTTATCCTAACAGAAAAGTGGAGATATAGTGTATGCCAAGTGAAATTAGTATGTGCTAAGTAAATTCTAGTGTGTGTTGAGTGACAATAAAAGATAGTATAAGATGAGTGAATTTTAGTGGATGCCAAGAAACATAGTGTGTGTCAAGCATCAGAGGCTAGTTTTTTCCAAGTGACATCAATATGAATTTAATTGTGGATTCGTTGAATTTGAGCTGATAAAGTTGATTTCTTGGATTGTGTGAAGCATGTGGAAGATAAGCTTGATGAGTTGGAGGCACATAATTCATGATAAACCATTTTGAGGAACATTCAAAGAGGATTGTAGAAGAAGTTTCTAGAGGGAACAAAATGAGAAAGAGGGAGGATTCAATGAATCTAACCTAACCCTAAAATGGACGATTGTTATCAAGAGGCAGAAGATCTAAATTATCTTTATAAGGGTATACAAGGTTTGAAGCAATAGTTGGCATGTGCAAGAACCCAAGGAAGACAAGGAGTCTAGGGTATTGCTTCATATGGTGGCCAAATAAGAGAGTTTGCGATTGGCATGCAAAGAAAGAAGGCTTAAGAGGATGAATGCTTGAAGGGTGAACAAGTTGTCAAAGATGAAGTTTATGAAACCAAGTAGAATGGAAGACTGAAACAAAGATCTATAATCTGCAAATGAGTTGTGATTTGTTATCAAATCAAGTCCTATTGTTACTTTCTAATCATTGTATTAGTTTGGGATAAATCCTTTGGATTAAGATTGACCTAACAGTCATTTGTAAATCCTTTAACTGGGTAACATTCTAATGGAATGTTCTAAAGTCCTCTAACAAGGCTCACTCCTAATAGGGTGATTGAAATTCTTTATCCAGGTCACATTTAGTAGTGTGTATTGTAACCTTGAATAGGGCTAGCCTTTCACAGGGCATCACTTCAGAAGAGTGAGAATTAGTAGCATGTTACTAGTGGTTTTTCCCAAATTGGTTTTCCATGTAAAATCCTTGTCTCAAAATGTGTTAAATGATTTTGTAGTGTTTAATGTTTACAATTCTGCAAAGTGATTCTGACCTAGGCCGTTGACCTACTAAGTTGACGAAATTATTATATGTATGCAAGATACATGATAAGGATATATGTGTATAAGTTTTGTTAAGTGCTAAAAAGTTTTATTCGGATATTTGGACCTTAGATAACTGACCCCCCCCCCCCCCCCCCCCCCAATTATTGTAAAGTATTCCAACAATTGTTATCAGAGCCTTGGTTGCTTGTGAGGAATAGTTTGATGGTACTATAAGTTAAGGATCAAAATGCCCAAAAGACAGGCACCCAAGCTTAACAAGGAGAACTTCCCTACATGGAAAATTTTGATGAAGCTACATCTAGGAAGACTTGGAGACTATGCATAATCTACCATTTCCATTGAGCATGTTGACCATTGTGGAGCCCCTACTGTTGAAGATCTAAAAAAGAAGAAAGAGCACAATCAGGCAATGTTGGAGATTGCATCTGCCCTAAGCTACATTGAGTTCGATGAATTAAATGATGTGATTCTACTAATGAGATGTTGGATGCCATAGAAAATGTCTTTGGAGGAGACAAAAATGTGTTGAGAGCCAAATTTGAAGGTCTCAAAGGTAAGTTTGATGATATGAGATGCAAGAAGGTGAGAATTAGTTCAATATTGTACCAGAGTAAAAGAAGTTTGTAAATTCTATAAGAGGAGCAACTGGTACTATTGAAGATGAGACTATAATTATCAAAGTATTTAGAACACGGTTGCCTATCTATGCTATTAGAGTCTCTTCCATACAAGAGCTAAGATGCACACCTGGTAATGATCTGGCCCTTGAAGGATTGATGGGTAGACTCACTGCCTTTGAACTCTCTAGTTTTGATAATTTTAGAATTGAAAATTTTGAATATGCTTTCAAAGCTAAATTGTCATTGAAAGAGCCCAAGGAAAGGAAAAATAAAAATATCAAACATGTTTCCTGTTGGGACTCAAAATCACCTTCCCGATTTGAGTACCATTCCAAGCTTTTGAGCCCCTTGAAGCACATTTAATTATGTTTACTTGGCTGTCCATTTGAGGCCTAAGAGGTGTTTAATGTTTCTAACACCTTGCATTCATCTTATCCACTCATCCCATGAAGATAAATTTTCATTTTAAGTCATTCTGTAAAGTTCCATTTGAGCAATGTCCAAATCTGCATTTTTGAAGTGTCAAACAATGATAGGAGGTCTTGTTTGCATTTGAATATCTCGCACCTAGTTATGTTTAATGACTCACCACTTTGCAAGTGTTTAGTATGCATACTAGAGAACCTATGTTTCATATTTCAAGTTGTTTCAACATGTTTTGACTAGGTTTTGAATCCCTCAAAGTTGGTTATTTATTGTTGTAATGCTGATGTAAATTGTTCAGAATTTTGGGAGGCCCTGCTTGACTAATTATAACTTTGACTTAGCTAACCAAAATGAGAAATTTAATTTTTGCATTTCATTCTAGAGGTCAAAGACTTGCTATGTTTCTAATTTGAGCTTATGATGAATCTATTTGATTAGTTTTTGAACACGATTCCAAATGCAATTTCTAAAGTTTTACTGGTGTCAAGAAATGTAGATCAATTAGTGCCCCTGTTTGGGATGTCATGACTCTGTGATAGCTGAGATCAAATGGATTGTACATTTGTGTTCTTCTCTAAAAATTCTTTACGTGTGCCAATTTGCAAGCCTTGATGAATCTGTTTGTACACTTCCTAGGTCCATTCCGTTCGCAAAAAATCACTTTTCTGGTAGTGTTTCCGGTGCTGCAAATCTAACTAGCCCACTTTGACCGCTCACCATTTTTGCCCTATTATTTGTCATGATCCCTAATCATAGATTTATATTTTCCTCATGACAGTGAACCAATGCCCTAGTTTTTTTTCCCCCAAGTGTCAGTTTGACTTGTTTCGAAAGCCCAAACTGAATGTGTTTTACTATTTTCTAACATGTTTGCTTGCAGGTAGTTCTAAGAAGGCAACTTTGATGGTTAATATCTTTTGATTGAGTGATCTTCATGAAACAAGATTTGGCAGGGTGCAAGAATGTGGAACAAAGAATTATTGTATTTGTTTTCAGGGTCTGGTCGGGTTTTTTGGTTAGTTTTTAAAGCCAGACAGAGGATCTCTTGGCACAAAATTGATAAGTTGCAGAAAATAGTAAAATGAGTTTTAAAAGTCGAGCCAATGATACAAATTGTTTTCAGTCAGAGTCAGATGTTTAGTAGATTTGTTTGAGATGTCAATTGTTTGAAAACAAAAAAATTTAGCTAGACCCATTTGGGGCCCAACTAATCCGCATCATACTGATAAGAAATTCTGGAAATTGGGAATGTTCAATGATGTTATAATAACTATAATTGTTGTAATCACTTGACATTGTACATGTCGCTTCAAGACCATGGATGTACAAATCTCACGTATGTCGAGATGGTTCCATATCTTCAACCTCTTGATCGAATCAAAGATTAAAATTTGTGTCATGAATAATATGAGAGTAACTCTAAGTAAATGTGTTGAAGCCTAGGGGGGGTTTGTTTCTTAATTACATCTTGGATTTAATCAAGGTTTGGCACCAATTGGTTAGAATACACTCCATTCACAAATAGCAAGCTTATATCTTGGAGAGGTGCACATTCAAGGACCATTTGAAGAAAAGAAAGCCCAAGACTTGCATCCAAAAGAAATATTTTTCTACAATGGATTTCAATAGTTGTATGGTCATCATAACCCAATTCCTGTAATTGCAAGCTTGTTTTAAGGAGTTGAAAAGTTTGAATCCATATGTGACAAATTGATCTTCCAACATTAATTGAATTCCTCTCTATAGATGAATAGTGAGTAGAAGATTGTTGGGGATTTTTGAGAGGCCAAGTCTTGGAAAGAAGATGACATAATGGAATCCTAAGCTGCTTGAAATATCAAATGCATGCTTGCTCTTTATGAGCTATGACCATTTCAGGGTTGACTTATGAAATGTTATTAAAAATTCCAACTGATGTCTCACTGCTTTTTGAGCAAGATCTTGGCGTACATGGAATGACACCAAGTTCTTTTCTTGTTAACATTTAATCATCAATAATTTTTGGAATAGGAGATCTTTGACTTCTTAGGACTCTACTAAAGTTAAATGTGTTGGCAACATTGTTCATTATAGGGAAGTCAGGCAAGATCCAACATAGTTGTGCAATTGATTCCTTCACTTTTGTAATCTAATTGTACTTTGCAAATATTTTTATTCTTGAAGCATGTTCTAAGTTGTAAGTAGTTTGTAATGAGTTTTGAAGATGGCTAAGTTATGTTCATTTGTAAGGACTGACTAGTGAGCCTGATGAAAAAGGATAGTGGAAGGAGTCCATTTTCACACATGTTGAGCAAGACATTCTATCCAGAATTTGGGCCATGCTTTGTTTGTATACTGAAGGAACTAAGTTTATCCAAAAATTTATGAAAGCATTTGAAAAGTACCCTCTTTCTGCTTACTTAGCTTTTGAAGTACTAAGGATGAATGGACATGCCAACAAAACATAGCGGCTTTCCACACAATTAGGGACCTCTTGGGACAAAAAACTCTCCTCAAAACAACATAACATGGAGACAAAGAGGAATATGCACATCAAAAGGGACCGACAATGTAGAATTGGAAGGCCACAATAGAAGGAAGGTGACCAAGATTGGAATATAAAGAAGAAGAACCATGCTCTGAAACAAATCTGTAGTAAATGTTTTGCTATCCACAACAAAATATGAAGTTTTTGTTTTAAGTTTTGATAAAATGGGCCACCCAACTACCATGATCCAATTTTTTCCTTATGAGCACTAGTTGCCAAAGACCACGATTCTCCACCACTTCTAATGCCATACAAACATAGGGAGAAATGGTAGTGTTTTCTTCTATAGTCGTGCAACATAAAAAGGAGGATCACACCTGGAGATTTTTGAAGCCCACCAAGTTATAACGTTGGAAAGAATATTGTGCATGAGGGAGAAGGTGATGCAAAAAACATGGGTGGTGACTTGTGAAAGGGGGCAAATTCACATGAGTTTCAACACATTTCATCTACCATAATATGAGCAACAAAAGATGTAGGAATATATGGAATGTATAGATCACTATGTTTTCCATCCCCTGTTATCATGTTGATGCTGAGAGAGGAGGAAAGAGGAAAATATTGAAAAGCTTAGTCCCACATTGGTTTTGTGCTGATGATTTTATGTTTTTAAATACTAAGGCACACAATGCGTTAGTTGTCTTTAAAGACACTGCCTTTTAGAGGCAAAGCAAGTGCTCATGTGGATGGCCCAGCTTGGTGACCATGAGTTAATTTTGAATGACTCAGCAAGTGACATGGCTGATGACATGGACATCTAGACAAATCAAAGAATGATAAGTGGTAGTGCATGGAGCTAGATGGATGAACCTAAAGGTGACACATATCAGGACTGTCTAGCTTAGCATGCAAACTGAGGTGCCAACGTGGCACAATGGGACATGTGTCACAAGGGCACATTCTTGCATGTGACATGGCAATTGTTGACTATGCATGTGGGAAAGGCCTAGCCAATACATGGCAATAGGTCGTAGGTCAATGGTGACATGGTAGGTACAGTGGTCAATCTAATGACAAAGTGCCACGTGGCAGTGATGTGGTGGATGCCATATAGAGGATGATGTGGAGATGACAAGGCAGTCAAGAGGGCCAATGAGATATTGACATGTGACAGTGCTTCAAGGACCAATCAGAGGGTGCCATGTGGCACCCAATGGTAGGTGATGATGCAGAGGTCTAACAAATCATAAGCTGACACGTGTTAAGCTTGGTCAAAGTAGGTTGACTCAAATTGCATAATAAGAGGGAAATTTTGAAATTAAGAAAAAAATATTTTATTTTATTCTTATCCTCAAAACACATGCAAGGTCTTTTAAATTAAAAAGGGGATATATCCTAATGTTTTGACTTTAGGAAATATTAAAATTTTGCATAAAATTAAAAAAAAAAAAAGCAAATGCAAACCAAGAGCCTTAACAGGAGCCTGATTTTCAAAGTGAGATTATGGGCGTTTTGGGTAAGCAGATATAGCAATATTATATATTGCCAAAACTGGGAGAGAACAAACTTTCTATTTTTGGAGTTTTTTTTTTTTTTTGCATAGGAAGCCATTGGTTCAAGCTATACGATGATTTGGCTCAGGTGTCCATTTTTCAGCTTCATTCAGTTGAGGCAGTTTAGATTTGATGTATGATGAAATAATGAATTGGGTAAATGCTAGAAGGGGTAAAAATGTAGTTAGTGGGGGGATTTTGTAATCTCCAAGTTGATTAAATGGATATTTTATTTGCATTTTAGATATTTGGAAACACAAGGGTTTTCATCATTGAGGAAGAGATATTTCGAGTTTGTTACATAACAATGATAAGAATCATATCAGATTTTAGGGGTAGAAAGATGAGAGATGCTTTACAATAGCATGGGATGAAGATTCAAGTGGACACATGTCACTTCCAAATCAGATCTAGTATTTTATTCATTTCCTATATCTTTCTCTTTCTGATTCATTGTAAGAGTTGGCAGTTTTCACTATGAATCTAGGGTTCTGGTTTTGATATGTTTTCATGACTATGATACCATTCTTTAGCATATTTCTCTTGTATGAATAGCAATAGTTAAGCTAATATAATTAGTTTTGATCTATTTAGTGGTTTTTGAATTGTTTTATATGCATCTGAATGTATAGTTTCAAAGAAATTAATACAATGAGCAAGAATCTCCTTAGTTTCATTCTGATTCTCATCTCTTATCTCTATAATCTACAATATTTTGAGGTTTAGGATCAAAGAACTAAGACCCATTTGCATCCCCTTAAGGTTGTATGTCTGATATATTTTGGTGTTGGAACAAAGAGCCAAGTAAATGCTTGATGTATTTGATAGGATTGTTGGTTGTTTGAGAAGGATATTTCATGAGAATGAGGTCTTTATGAACACTGATGTCTGATTCAAAAAGTGGTAAGATAGATCTGATATCTTGATGTATGGAATATGTCACTAGTATCATAGATGTATGTGTGTGATTCGTGGAATTGCCTAATAGATAAGGCATTAATCAGCTATAAGATCAACTTGTTCTTATTGTTGCATATTTGGAGATTTGCTGAAATTAAAATTTAATCAATCATTCATTTCCCTTTCTGTTTAAGAGCTGAAAGGATGCCCTCACTTAGCTTATCAGTTTCTTAGGCCATGTTATTAGTTATTTCATGTCTAGGATCTATGCATAAGTGTTAGAAGATTAAGGGTTTTATATGCTTTGTTAGATTCAAGTGCATGTTTTAGCACTGGTACCATATAAGTGAATATGAGGTCCACCTACCTAGGTTTTGGAGAGCCTAAAGTAGAAGAAGGGTCTAGCCTTATAGTTGGTCCGATGTCTGAAAGGATATGTTGTAGATGGGAAGTAGCTACCCCTAGATGTATCTTGTTCTTATCAGGATAATTTGAAACTGTGATGTTTCAAAATGCCACCATTTCTAGTGACAGTGATATAGATGAAGATGATGTAGAAGAGCTTGAAGCATTGTAGGCTAGGAGATTTCACAAAGACAAAGGAAAATACAAAAGTAAGTTACCTATCATATGTTTCAATTGTAATGAAGTTGGTCATATTGCTACAAGGTGCCCTAAGAAGAAGAACAATAAAAGTGGAGACAAATTCAGAGGCAAAAGAGATGAGAACAATAAAGATTATAAAGACAAAGGAAAGAAGGCCTACTACATTTCTTAAGAGGAATCCAATGGAGGTTTTGATGATCATGATGATGAAGTTGTCTATGTTGCAATGAATGATGATTTTGATGAAGATGAGGCAACTGCATTGGTGTCTTATGTGAACAAGAGTGATAGATGGATTATTGACAGTGGTTGCTCTAATCACATGACTAGAGATAAAAGTAAGTTCAATTCTGTTGTGCATTATGATGGTAATAGTGTTAGGTTTGGAAATGATGCACTATGTCCGATCAAAGGAAAAGGATCAATAAAATTGACCAATAAGATCATATGTGACAATGCTTATTATGTAGAAGGACTTAACTATCATCTGTTAAGTGTGTCATAGCTGAATAGTGTTGGATGTAAGGTTGAATTTGGAAACACAAAAGCCAAGATCTATGATGCTAATGGAGAACTAATTGGCAATGGTGATCAAACTAGGGATAATCTATTTTACCTAGACATGAATGATGCTACTTGTCTTGTTGTACAATTTGATGATGTGTAGCTATGGCACAAAAGACTATGTCATGTAAACTTTGATAATTTGGTCAATATCAGTAAGGTGAAGAGAGTTAGAGGCTTGCCAAAATTGAAGAAACCAGATAATGTAATTTGTAAAAAATGTTAGTTAGGTAAGATGGCAAATCTAGTTTTAAAAGTAAGACTCACTCTTCAAAAGAAATTATGGACTTAATTCATACTGATTTGTGTGGATCAATTAATGTAAAAAGCTAAAAAGGTGACAAGTACATTATCCTATTAGTTGATGATTATTCTAGGATGATAGCAGTTATATTTTTAAAGAAAAAATCTGATACATTTCAAATGTTTAAGTGGTGCTTGTCAAGAATTGAGAAGGAAACTAACAAGATCTTGAAATTTCCAAGATCTGATAGAGGTGGATAATTCACATCAAATGAGTTTAAGATATTATGTAATGATAGAGGAATCAAGAGACAAAATCCTACACCTAGAACCCCTCCACAAAATGGGATTGTTGAAAGGAGGAATGTAGTGCTTGCCCCTAGTTTGCATTTTTGCTATCATTGTCAAAATTTTTTTGGGCTAGTTTTAAGTTGACGATTATTAATAACATTATTTTGAGATTATCAGATATTGTTTTAGATTCAGTTTATTATATGATGAGATTACTTGGTACTTTATAGTTCATGTATGCATGATGATTATTCAAGTGATTTCAATTATTGATGATGATTAGATAGATGGTTTATTCTGTGTGTGTTTTCTTATGGATACTTACCCCATACTTGCATGTGTATGGTGTGCGTGTTTGTTTTCTATCTGTATGGCATTTCTGATGTGGTTAAGGAAGGGAGTCGTAGTCACGTGCTGGTGGGGATCTACACGATGCACCACTTCTTGCCATTGCTTGTTTAGCTTAGTATATATATTGTGCTTGTACATGCGTGGGTTTTATGCAGGTTGTAGGTGCCGAGTATCGACTTCCCTAAATTACCAGGATGAGCATACCCTATCGCATTATCTCAATGGTAAGAGAGGGGAGATAAAATTCTCAAGTCCAAATCCCAACCCTTTAAGCCATTTTTCCTAATTGAAAATTAGGACACGTATCTGAGTTGAGTACCCTCCGAATGTGTCGGATGACATAATTCGTGATATTAACCCCTTAGTTTGATTTTGTATGTGTTTTGCTATGATGGGTTTTTGTATTTTACTTTATGAGTTTTTAGTGTATTTTCTATTAATTAAGCCTAATTAAAAGATTTAATTAATGGTTTAATTTAATGGAAAATTATTATGATATTTTAATATTTTATTTTATTTAATTAATTAGAAAATTAATTAAATAAAAAAAAGAATTAAATTTGAAGATTAAAGTTATAAGTTTAAATTTGATACATGATAATATTTATTTAATTTAATAATAATATATTTAGAGTTCATTTTTAAATAAATGCTAAATAATATTATTATTTAAGTTAATTAATGTTTTATCAATTAAGTTTCGAAAATAAATGTAAAAGTGGGAAAGATATTAAAATTATTAAAAGATTCTAGATCGCATGATGCGTGCATGTGATTAAAATATATTAAGATAAAACAAGTGGATTTAATAAAGTGAGTGCATGAGATTTAAAATTAATAAATTAATAAAAATAAATAAAGTGAATATTAAATAAATTAATGTGCATTATTTTAATATTTATTCACATAGGAGTATGCGAGCTCTTGGGAGTTGTAATTTTGACAGCACAAGAGTTTGCATTCTAATTATGCACGTGTTGTCTACACTTAGGAGTTAGCACATTATTTGAGCACATGGTGTCTACAACATTCTAGAGACCTCATCATCTTTATCTTCTTATCATGGAAGTTATGTGCTTAGTTGTCATGCTTACCTCTTAGTCCTTTCTAGACACATTCTAGATGCATCTTAGAGGCCTTTATATAGAGGCTCTCCTAGTGTGTTTGGACAAGCTTATATGCATTCGAGAAGCTCATATGCTTCTACATACTCATATGCTTATATGCTTCTCCATGCTTCTATATGATTCTACATGCTTCTAGTCATTTGGGGGTTCGGTTCTTGGAGGAATTGCGAATGTTGGAGAAGGAAGGAATTTTCAGAAAGGAGAAGTTTCTAAGAGGAGGAGCTTCTCTACAATTTCCTAAGGCATAGCGAATTAGCATCTGTGTCCAGGTAGGCACTCGTGATTATTTCACATATTCTATTACGCTCTTTCTCTTCCTATCTTCATCGTGTCTGTTATGCGTGTCTAAATAATTCTCTATGAATGAATCTTCAATTTTGTAATTCGGGCATGCATATTGTTTCATCTAGTTATGGAATTAAAAATATTATTGCAATCTTTCCTTAGTAGAATCAAGATTTGGAAATTGATTCGTGTTTGGGTTTGAATTAAAATAGAATCTTATTATTATGCATTAGTTTTATATGATTTATTAACTAATCTAATTTAATTTAATTTAATCAAGATTAGTTAATAGTAGAAAGAGTCTAATTAATTATTAGTCAATTTAGGTAAATGGATTTTTTAAATGAGGGCAAATTAAAAGAAAAGAGATTAATAAGTGTTTAGTAGAATTAAATAATTGAATTATTAATGAGATTGATTTTACTTAAAATCAATGAAGATTATTTTAAATAAATGATTGTCCTTGAAGTATTTTAAGGAAATTGTAAATAATTTATTTGAAAGTTGAAAATTAGTATTCTAATAATTTGAATAATAGGAGACACTTCTTGGAATTATTAGTACATTGATTTTAGTAAAATAAAGCAATGATTTTATCTAAATGTCAATGGGAACTAGTTCAATGATTTAAATAAGTAAATAATTATCTTTTGATTATTTTAGAATTTTTTTAAAATTAATGGAGGGATAATTCCATGCATTATTTGAAAAATAAATGGGTTGACTTGTAGAAGAATCTTATACTTTTGAAATACACTTGAAAACCAAAACTAAAACACCACATTTATCTCAACTATGTGATTGCAAAAACAAACCGAAACATGTGTTTGTATCCTATTTCTCTATGCTATTTGTTTGGGGTTTGGGTGGTCCTAGAGTGTTGACCAATTAGGACGTCTACCAGAGGCTTGGGAGTTATGCGAATGTGATGGCATGTTGATGTTATTTGATCTTGATCTTTTTAAAACCCAACCATGGTAATGTGATGGCATGCTCTATGAGATGTTTGTATTTACTGATTGTTATTACTTTCTAGTCTTCTTGTGCGAAGTTGAGGTGTATGTATTTGAGACACTTGACTTAACCATTTTTGAGTCATCGATCAGTTATCCTTGGACTACTTTCCAGTCACCATGATGGGACTAAAGTGTTGATTTATTTCTTGATGTTGTCATGTTGTGACATTTTTTGACTCGACCATTTTGGAGTGTTCGATCAGTATTATTTGCTTTGAGATGCCTTTTTGGTTGCTTGTTGAGAACCAATGTTTATTGTGATAATCATTGATACCTTCAGTTGCCAATAGAGAACTGTTGTGGTCATGATTATCTATGGATGTTTTTCAGCTGCTCATGGAGATTTGATGTTCTTATTGTGGATTATCTTTTGGTATTTTTCCAGTCGCTTGTTCAGGACTGGGGTGATTTTATGTGATTATGGATTTGTGCTTTTATTGAGCCTAGGGTAGGTTATCTACTTGTAGTGTCGAGAAGTGGCTTGCAATGGGGGTTGGGGCCCTAAGTGGCTGCCAGGGTAACTCATTGTAAGTTGTTTTAATAAGTGAAAACATTTACACTAAATGGGGATTAAATGAACCTAATAAGATAATTGTATGTTCTCACCCATGCCTCGAGTGCTAGTACAGACTAGGATGGTAGTAGAGAGGATGCTTGGTTGCGACCTTGCATTCCATAGTATGCATTGTTAGTATGAGATGATACTAGTGGCCACATAGGATCACTAGGGGGATGGGGTCTATTGAGAGACTACTAGGGTAACTCTAGCGTGATCCGTGTGATGAAACTTTCCCACTTACATAGTAGGTTTCCTACGTGTCTTGTGTGCCTCTGGGATTAGATGTCAGATTGTGTTGGAACCTTTGAGTTAGTATACTTCTAGGATTCCTACACTTAGAGATTATTTGTGTTATATGATTTGATATCCTATTTGGGACTTGAGACTATCTCCTCAGCGTGGTGGGAGTGGATCATTTAGGTTCCACGTGGTCGGGTGGTAGTGCTTTTTCACTCTTACCATTTGAGATTCGTTTGAGACACCATGGCTGATGCATTCCTTGTTGGCATCTGTCTTCATTCTATTCTTGGATTATGATGATGGACATGTATCCTTATATTGATGATTAGCATATGATAGATGATGTTGTTTACTTATCTTATGCCTTATTTTGCATGATTAGATTTCTGATGCTTGCTTTCTGCTTATGATGTAGTATGTTTTAGGAGTGATGTCCCTACTATGATAATACCGATGATCTCTTCGGTGACTTGGGATGTTACGCACAGAGGGATGGCTAGGACCCACGATGGTCTAATGATGCTATTTATGGTTGGGAGGAACCGTGCATTTAGATAATTATGTGTTGCGTTTATGATTTATGGCTATCTTTTACGATGGATGTTTATATCTTCTATGATGATGTATCATGTATGGAATTTGGTTTCATTTACTTTATTTCACTTGCATCATGGATTAGAATAGGATGATGTACTTCATTTTCACACATGTATATTCTTTTAAGCCTTTCGTACCCTGTGTCATGTATAGTAGATGATTGAGCATTCTGAATTTAATTACCAAGAAGCATTCAGAACAAATGTGTAATATAGACATTGGGCTTTCTATTTATTCTTTCATGTGGATGTGGTAGTGGTTAGACTTAGTATTAATTAAATTAAATGTGACTCAACATCTTGGGATCCTTAAGAAATGTAACCTATTATGTATGCTTTTAGATTATTACATGTTATTGTTTTCGCTACTATGTGTTTGATGTGAATGGTTTATCTTTCATGATTAAAAAAAAATTGTTTGGAAAACTTAGTAAATTTTGAGGTTAATTCTTTTGGATCCCTTGGTGGGGCGTTACAAGGAACCAATCTATAATGGACTGTGCTAGAACACTCATGATGGAGAAGAATGTTGCTTTGAAATATTGGAGAGAAGTTGTTAGTACAACTGTCTATACCCTGAACTGAGTACAAGTAAAAAAAGGTACAAATTTCACACCTTTTGAACTTTGGTATGGATACTCACCTATTGTAAAATATTTTAAGGTATTTGGAAGCAAGTGCTACATTCTTAAGGATAACAAGAATGAAAAATTAAATGCTAAAAGTGAAGAAGGTATATTCCTAGGCTATTCCACAAGAAGTAAGGCTTATAAATGTTTAACTACTAATCCTAAAAAAGTTGTGGAAAGTCCAAATGTGAAGTTTGATGAATATACAAAGGTACATGAAGCTAAAACTATGAAAAAACTTCAAGATTACAAATCTTTTGTGTATTTTTATGATGACATAAGTGATGATGATGTTGTGAACCAAGTTGCAAATCCACAACAACAAGAGTCAATGACTGTCGAGTCACATACAATGAATGTCGAGCTGCATTTAGGAACCAAGTTGCAATTAGAAGTTGAGGTACATTCTGATAATGAGATTAGTGCACATGAAAGTAATGTCGAGTTACCTAAAATAGAAGCACGTAGTGTATCTAAACTTGAAAGATCTATTGTAGAAAATATAGCAGAACCAAGATTCCCAAAGTATGTTAGAAGACATCACCTTGTTAAACAAACTATTAGAGATAAAGAAGCTAGACCTATGACAAGAAAAAAATTGAGAAGTGATACATGTTTGCTAAGCATGCATGAGCCTAAGTCACTGAAGGATGCATTAGAAAATAATGATTGGAGTTAAGACATGAGAGATGAGATTGATCAAATTGGGAAGAGCAAAACCTGGTCACTTGTACCCAAACCAAAGAACAAGAATGCTATTCGAACCAAGTAGGTATATAGAAATAAACTAGATGGAAATGGTAAAGTTGCAAGGAATAAAGCAAGATTAGTTTGCAAGGGGTATGCTTAAGAAGAAGGAATTAACTATGGACAAACATTTTCCCATGTTTCTAGACTAGAAGGAGTAAGAACTCTACTTGCTTACTCTACATACAAAGGTTTCAAAATTTATTAGATGGATGTGAAATCTGCATTTCTGAATGGCATGTTATAAGAAGAGGTTTACATTGAAAAACCTAAAGGATTTTTTGATCAAAATAACAAGAACATGGTATGTAGACTATAGAAAGCTTTATATGGTTTGAAGCAAGCTCCTAGAGCATAGTATGAGAGACTTCATAATTATCTTGTGAAGATTGGTTTTTAGAAGACTGATGACAACAATAACTTATACTTGAAGATTGAAGTTGGTAAATGTATTTTAATAGCTGACATTTTTGTTGATGATATCATATTTGGAGGACAAAATGCATTGTGTAAGACATTTGTTGATGAGATGGTGAAATAATTTGAGATGTCCATGTTTGGAGAGATGAAATTCTTTGTTCTCTTGCAAGTGTATCAAATTAAATATGGTATTTACATCACTTAGTCCAAGTATGTGAGAGAAATATTGAAAACTTTTGGTATGGAGGATTAAAAACTAGTTAGCACACCTATGGTCATAAAACATAAACTATCAAAGATTGATGCTTTTTTTGAAGTAGATCAAACACTATACAGGTCTATGATTGGAAAATTGCAATATGTAGTTCATAGTAGACCCGATATTGCATTATTTGTTGAGATTATTGCAAGATTTTCTACAAATCTTAAGGAGAATAATTTGATGGTGGTCAAAAGGATTATGAGATATCTGAAAGGAACATAAGACTATGGTCTATACTACAAGAAAAATTATAAGTGTGAACTAAGAGCCTCTACAGATGTTGATTGGGCTGATGACATAAAGAGTACAAGTGGTGGAGCATTTTTCTTGGGAAAGAGACTAGTTTCATGGACTAGTAAGAAGCAAAATTATATATCAAAATCTACTGTTGAAGCTAAATATGTGGTTGTTGTAGTGAATTGCACAAATGTGGTATGGATCAAATAGCTACTCAAAGGCATGAAGGAGGAAATTACTGAACCTGTGATACTTTATTGTGATAACACAAGTGCTATAAACATGTCTAAGAACCCTATGATGCATACAAAGACAAAGCACATTGCAATCAAGTATCATTACTTGAGAGAGTTGGTTCAAGACAAAGAAGTGAAGATGGAATATGTGAATACAAAAGAATAGATAGTTGATATATTCATAAAATCTTTACCTAAGGATGCTCATGAGTATCTAAGAAGTAAACAAGGGGTGATACCCCTATCCAAAGTTATTTAAGAAGTAAGAGAAGTGCCCTGCATCAACTGAGTTGAATGTCAAATTTTATAATTTGATACAATGGATCTTACTTTAGGAGCTACCTAAAGTAATCAAGAAGTTGGAACAAACAATCAGTCACATGTAAGGTGACTGAGGGAGAACATGAATTGTTAACATCTGCATGTTGAGATGACAAGTCTTTGACATTGTTGTCAAAGAGGGAGATATACATTAAAAGAGGGAGAGTTACTTTAGAGGGAGAGATACCTATTGAAGAGGGAGATATGCATTAAAAAAGAAAGAGGGAGATACATATTAGAGAGAAAACCTACAAAATTCAGAAAGTTAGAGAGAGATAGTAAAGGAGAAGATCAAAGATACACTATGAGGGAGATATGAAATAAAGAAGTTAGAAAGAAGGAGATTGACAAATCTCACATTACCCTACACAGAGGAAGGACACATACAGATAGAGGGAGAGATTGATACATTGTATTGATTTTTTTTTTTGGTATTGTTGTTGGTATTGGTTTGCCATCAATGCCAAAGAGGGAGATTGTTCATGAAAACAAGATTGTTTGTATGAAATCTACAACAATCATTATATTGTCAATGATGTCAAACCTTCTACTTTCTAGTGAGATAATTTCTTGTTTGTTCTGAATGTTATCATTTGTTTGATTGATGAATAGGATTTGAAAAGATGAGCTAATAAGAGTACTTAGAGAAAGGTTGAGTTATTTGGTGTATAAAAGGAGCACTCAGACTGAGCAAGACATAGATTTTATGATGTATTATTTATCTACTTAAAGTAAAAAATTGATGGATACACTAGCTAAATCTAGAAGAATGAGGAATACAAAATGAGTTTGCTAAGCTTGACCAAGTGATCATGTTAGTTCAAGCTAAGAAGAAAATCAGTTAGTGGAGAGAAAAGTGAAGATACAATGTATGTCGAGTGAATTTAGTATGTGTCGAGTAAATTCTAGTGTTTGCTGAGTGATAGTAAAAGATAGTATGAGCCAGGTGAATTTAGTGGATGCTGAGAAACACAGTGTGTGTCAAGCATCAGAGGCTAGTTGTTGCCGAGTGACAACAATATGAGTTTAATCATGGATTTTTTGAATCTGAGCCGAGAAAGTTGATTTCTTGGATTGTCTGAAGCATGTGGAAGATAAGCTTGAGGCATATAATTCAAGATAAACCATCTTGAGGTTAATTCAAAGAGGATTGTAGAAGAAGTTTCTAAAGGGAACAAAATGGGAAAGAGGGATAATTCAATGAATCTGACCTAATCATACTATGGACGATTGTTATTGAGCAACAAAAGACCTAAATTCTCTTTATAAGGGGATACAAGGCTTGAAGCAATAGTTGGCATGTGCGAGAACCCAAGGAAGACAAGGAGTCTAGGGTATTGCTTCATATGGTGGCCAAATAAGAGAGTCTTCAATTAACATGCAAATCAAGAAGGCTTAAGAGGACAAATTCTTAAAGGGTGAACAAGCCGTTAGAGATGAAGTGTATGAAGCCAAACAGAATGTAGGACTAAAATAGAAATCTATAATTTGCAAGTGAGTTGTGATTTGTTATTAGACCAAGTCCTGCTATTACTTTCTAATCATTTTATCAGTTTAGGATGAATCCTAACAATCATTTGTAAATCCTTTAATTGGGTGACATTTTGATAGAATGTTATAAAGTCCTCTAACAAGGCTCACTCCTAACATGGTGATTGAAATCCTTTAACCAGGTCACATTTAATAGTGTGTATTGTAACCTTTAATAGGGTTGGCCTTTCATAGGATATCACTTTAGTAGAATGAGGATTAATAGCATGTTACTAGTGGTTTTTCCCAAATTAGGTTTCCATGTAAAATCCTTGTGTCAAAATGTGTGAATGATTTTGTAGTGTTTAATGTTTACATTTTTGCAAAGTAATTTTGACCTAGGACAATGACCTACTAAGTTGATGGAATTATTAGATGTATGCAAGATACATGATAAGGGTATATGTGTATAAGTCTTCTTAAGTTTTGAAAAGTTTAATTGGGACATTTGGACCTTGGATAATTGATCCCCCCCCCTCTTAGTTATTATAAAGTATTCCAACATATTAATCTATGAAGAAATAAAGAAAAGTACCCTAGCCCATGCAATTGATATCCCTAATCTCTTCAGGGATGAATGGGTGAGATTCATACTCAATAGGATTTATTTTGAGTACATGTGAATAGAAAAGCCATACAAGATCACAAAGACAACGATTGAGAGAGTAATAAGATTCAAGAAAGCTGGAGAAGAGATGACCACTTGAAAGCACAAACTAGTAGAAGTGGAAAAGCTTTCTAGATGCCATCATGATGACATAATGAGCTTACTAAAAGACATCAAAGACTAGAAAGTGCATTTTAGTGCAAAGGTGATTGTACACAGGTTTTATCAGTCAAGCCAACCAAATAGTGTGCCTAGAGAAATGGTGTATGGTGCACACTAGATCATAACGCAGAAGACCCCACTCAACCTAAGTGGATGACTACATAAATAATTATTAGAAAATGTATTCAAGATCAAGAAGGATATCAGTGCACACATATTCAAGTTTGGCACACTATTGGTAATTATATTCTTCTATTTTAGAGAAGAATTCCCTTGATACATGAAGATTCCAATGGAGATCTAAGAGATACATAACATCTCGAAGAAAAAGTATGCACAAAAGGACAGGAACCAATTCCCTAGACAAACTTGAAAAGTATTTCAAGAAAAGGAAGATGATACCTTTAATTTTGATGAATGATTATAGAAGAAGCATCTTATGCTTGGAAAGCACAAACAAGTGCATAGATTAGGTGGTCGAACCATGAGCACATTGGTTGATTAAATTTCCTATGAGGTTGAGGAAGACTCAACCAGGAAGATCATTAACTTATTATTGGCAATGCCTGTTGACAAGGAACAATAAAGGTTTAGTATAGCCGAAGAGAAGAGGAAAGAGCTAATGGAACAACAATAAGTCTATAAGGATATGAAGCATAAGAAGAAGAAGAAGAAGAAGAAGAAAAAGGGCACAATATGAGCTATGCAACATGATGAAAAAGAAGCAGCCCTTGAAAGTGAATATGGTCCTCAATTGAACACTAAAGATGACTCTTTACCTGAACTAGAATGAAAAGGAGAAGAAGAAGCATTAAGGAAAGATAAGTTTGTTATAGTCAAGCATCCAATCATGGAGACCTACAAGAGGAAGGCAGTAGAGAAGAGCAAGATGAAACCCCCATCTACTTAGAGTAAGAAGAGACTGCCACTGAAAGTCTCAAGTCACCTAAGGAAGGTAAGAAGCTCTCACTTAAGAACATTCTTGATGATATAGAAAATAATGGAAATTATAGTGCACTAGAGAATAAATTTGCAAAATTTAGTAAGAAAAATAGAAATAAGATTGTGAAAGTTGTACTTGTGAGTTTGAGAGTGTTCAATAGAACACCATGAAATATGGAGTCACGGGTTCTAAGTGATTTGTTTGTGACAATCAAAGAGATATGGTCAAAGGCCATACTAGATTGGAGGAACATGTTGGAGGATGCTCTAGAAAAGCTTAGAATTGATCTAAGCAAGAAGGGCATAACAAAGCTAGTGGAATCATGCAGAACAAACACAAGTCCACAAGAGAATGTTACCCTAATCACTATAGGTTTAAAGAGAGACATCTTTGCAAATGCTAGGAAATTTTGGCATCAACTATATGAACAAGAAAAGATGAGCTTTAAAAATAGCAAGGGAAATGGAAAGAGGAAAAGTAAAAGCCAAAGGAGACTAAGACTATAAGTCTTAGGAGATCAAATAAGAAAACTACAAAGAAACTAGTTGTACAGGTTGAGAAAAGAACATAGATAAGTTAATTCCCAAACAAAGAGCCAAAGGAAAGTGGAGAGACACAACAAGCCTACACAACATTACATATAGTAGAGGAGCATTAGAAGGATAATACCCAGACAAGTTAAGGTCATCCAAGTATCATTGATGTGACTATAATGGACTCTGGACCAAAGGATGGAGAAGGAGAAGGTTACAATGCAATTGGTCATGCAGATGCTACTAAGCAAGGAGAGAGGGAGTGAAGAACTAAAGAAAAGGAAACATATGATGGAATGAGTGATACCCAAATGCCCTCAATTCTCCCAATCGATATATCTAAAGAAAAAGGAGATGAATAGGCAAAAGATACTGAGTAAACATAGAGGCAAGAGGATTTTCCATCTACTTAGTAGGATAAGAGAGTCTAGGCCATCAAGAGAGTCCAAGCCATCAATGACACCATCAAAAGGATAGAGAAGTGTGAAGAAGCCAGAGAAGGCCAATGATAAGAGAAGATAAGATTTAAAGGAATCTGATAGCAAGAAGAGGAGCTAAGGGACACAAGAATTCCCATAACTGATAAAGTCATGAATATTTGAAAATAAAGGTGAACTCAATGATGTTGATTCAACATAAGCTATCAAGATGCAAGATCTTGGAGAAAGACTCAAAGAGATGGATTGTTGAGTTTGCAAGATGAACTCAAAGGAATTGAACAAGCATACTAGATGCATGGAGAAGTATAAGATGATGAAGAATAACAATAAGAGGTATGATCAAGCTACCACTCTGGTAAATGCTCACGATGTACTAAAGGGACTTGTTGAAGAAACATCCTATAAGGAGGATGATGATCTAATCAGTCTGATCAAGGATGTCATAGGAAACTTGAGTGAAAAGACATACAATATTCCAATTCTTTCGAAACAAAAGGTTCTAGGAAGATCTCTCGAAGAAGAGAAGAAGCTAGTTGAAGAAAATTACAGTGAAATTGAAGGCTAAATTTTTAGAAGCACTAAAAGACATAATGCCATTCCTTCAAAAAATAAGAATGTTACCCACCTTAATAGGTGATTTAAAGGAAAGGAGAATGAATTCTCAAGAGGAGCAAGATAAAGTTTCTTAGGCTTACTCTCATAATTAGTCGGAGATCACATTACAAAGATCCAAGATACAATTTATCTGGTACATCAACTACAAGTGGAAGAGGAGAAAAAAACTATCTAACTTATGGAATTATATTTTTTTCTAGCCCCATTGACAGGGATCATCAATGCACATCTAAAGGAAGTTGATACTCAAGTTACAATGCCACTAGTAGAGATAAAAGATGCACTTTATAGGCAACTAGCATATCTTAGGAGTATAGTACTAGCACTCAAACATATGAAAGATTCATGAGAGACTCTATTGAACATAGCACAAGATAAGTACAAGGATATCTTTGAGAAGTTGTAGAAAAGAAGGATGTTGAAGATGAACATCACAAGGGGAGCATATACCTAGAAAATGGAATCTACGGGCACCCAAGTCATACCCATTGTCATTGATGAAAAAAGGGGAAGGATAAGAATATGACAAAAAGGAGGAGAAGAAGAGAGAAGAAGAAGAGAAGAAAGAGACAAAGAGGAGAACATAAAAGAATGAAATTAGAAAGGGGGAGTAGACTTGAAAGTCTAAGGCCATAGACATGTAGAAAGGAGACAGGTTATCTTAAACTTGTGAAGTAACATAAGTCTTGTTAAATGAGTAATGTATATTCAAGTATAAAGGTTTTTTCATCAATGCCAAAGAGAACTTAGGTATTGAGTAAGTATGAAGTGGTGTCATTGATTGGTGACCAACTAATAAGAAGTGTTAAGGAAATGGAAGTGCATACCACTCTTGATAGAAGAACAAAGGGAGACATGAAATTTTTATGGCCACGAGTTAGTCACTATTGATGTGATAAAACAAGAGAAGGTTTGAAAGAAATGTGACATGCATGTAGAGAGAAGTGACAAAATGCAATTGTAGTATGCTAGGAATCCGATCTAGATGTAGAATTGTAGATGGATAGGTTGGCCTACAAGTATATGCTACATATAAGTAGTCATGGGTGTCTTGTAAATATGATCACTATGTGATTTAAATTTAAATTTTGTAGTTTGAGTGGCATAACTTTTAGGGTCTCCATCCATGAATATTGAACATGATTTAAGATCACTTAGACTTCATTTTCAAGTTTTTTTTTTTTAAGGAGAAGACAAGGTTATTATCATTGTTTTTGTGGCTATGCGAAGTAGAGATTTGTGAAGTTAGACCAGAACAATTATGTGAATAGAGTAATAATAGATAAGTGCAAGAAGCACAAGAAGATGGAAGAGGAAGTGAACAAAGGAGGATCACTAAGATCAAATAGAGGAAGAAGATCAAAGCATCTTCAAGGAGTTTTCACAAAGGATCTATCAGGAAAGGTGTGCCAAGTATTTACATCTAAACCTTAGCTTTCTGTCTAATCATTGCAACTATTGTAAGCCTCTGATGGGGTAGATTTGTAATAAGTCTTTTAAATCCTCTAACAAGGTATCTATAAGAAAGAGATCAAAATCCTTTAGTGAGATAGCCTTGACAGGATATTGTAATCCTAAAAGGTTATAAGAATTCCTAGCAGGATATGTTCTCAGAAGGAACAAATGTAAGTCTTTAATAGGGCACACTTTTACTTGCAAGGAAATGCTAGTGAGTATATTACTCCCACCATGTAATTCAGCCTTACATTAGGGGTTTAAAAATATACATGTCATTGATGCATGCAAGTGTGTGCAATATTATATGGTTTTACTACATAGCTTTTATCTTTATCTTAATAGTGAATTTATTAGTGACAAATTTCATTCTTAAGCTAGTTGCATTAACTAGTAGATTTTGTAGAATTAGGCATATTGTCTCACCCCCCTCTTGACATTGGTTGGGTCCAACAACTTTTCTCCATGATTCTATGATTTGGCACATTTAGATCCATTGCATATGTGGAGACATCTTGCATCCTACATTTTACATCATACATTAACATACAAGAAATTAAACATATTTGTAGATGGTAGATCTAGACCCATCCACAAAGATTTGGCAAGTAAGGTGAATATTTACATTTTTCTTTCTTTTATATGCTTTCTCATTTCAAGGTTAATTCATAATATGGGGATTGACCAGGGAAAGTCCCTCACCCCAAAAAAAATCTTTTTTCATATGTGTAGGAGTAGATCTATAGATTTTTGAAGGAACAAATTTAGAATTTAGAACTTGGGTTTCATGTTGTTTCCAAACTTTCAGATTTTAGGTTTAGTATAAAAAAAATGAGGTTGACCTAGCACTTAAGTTGAAATGGAGCCTCCACATCAACCTTTACTAGTGACTCCCAAATTTTTAGGATCTATAGATCTCAATTTCAAGTTTTCGAATATGACTATGGTCCTTGACATAGTTTGACAATCAATTTTCATATTTTATTTTTCCCCTTAGATTGGCTTTCAAGGTCAACTTATTTCCTTATTTGTCACTTCTATGAATAGTTTATTTGGTTATCTAGATATGATTCTTTCATGTTCTTAGCTACCCTATATTTATTTATATTGAATTGTAATTCAATTGGCATTAACAAAACACTTAATCAAAAACATTAATCACATAACATTAAAGGGAAATAATATTCTATAGAAAGAGGTCCTTTGAGTATACATCATGGAAGAGGACTTTGATTCATCGTTGGAACCCCTTGCAACCATTTTTGGTAGTGATAATCTAATGTAGGCCCTTTAGAAGGTTAGGCTAGAAGGTCCCTCTTTTACTTTCCCTAAATTACATAAAAAATTAAGAGATTGTTACACCATATATTCCCGACCTCCTCTTAATTTTTTGTTACACTTAGTGAACCTCTTAATTTTTATGTTACATTATGTTGAACCTGTACCTTTTGTACATTTGGTACCTTTTAAATGGTTAGTTATATCTTGCATTCATTTCAATTATATCCAAAATTACAAAAATAAATAACATTAGTTTGCATCACTAAAAGAGAAAACTATAAAAATAATTGCATTTCATTGCTTGCATTTCTAGTTAGATCTACATGTATGCATTCTTATTTTCAAACTTTTAATTATACCTTTGACACTATTAGTTTATTTATCTTTTTATGCATGATCTTGATCACTTTTAGTACCACCTATAACATCTAGTTAGAAGAAGTTGTCGACTTATAGGTTCTTTTGATCCTGGCTCCTCCTTCTTCACTATGAATCTTGATGAGACTAACATGATCCCTCATGAATCTAATCCTACCATGGAAAATAATTCCACTTATTCTTCTCATAATAATTATGATGCCTTACATATTCCTCGTACTCGAGTCCAAAATACTAGTATTGAATTCAAGAAATCAGAAAATTGGTTAGCTTAAGAAAATCATAGTTTTGGTACCATTTTCACCATAGAATCTGTTGGCTTGGTTTTTTTATATCCAAAAAATTGTTGCATTTTATAGTGAAAACCCACTTGACTATTTGAGTGTTGAGGTCATGTGTGTTAAAACTTGTTTGCCCTAGATAAAAACCTCAATTCTCATGAAACCCTTACTCATTTGTGCCCTAGATTTCAATAAATAAGGTAGCATTGGTCTATTCAAAAAATACACGGGAAGCTTTTTGCTTTAGAAAATCTTTTTCTAATTTTCTATGTTTACTTTTAAGAATATTCTCCCAAGACTCTTTTTTACTATTAACCTTTGTTTTAAACTCTGGTTTTAACCTCAAGTTGACTCGCCAGTGTTTTTTTGAACATGTTTTAACCTTGGTGTGGCCTATCTTGCCAAACTGTTGATCAAAATAAGATCAATAGTAGGCACTTTACTGCAATATGAAAATGAATGAGCCTTATGTAATACACGAAAGAACACACATGACACATAGCATGGATGACATCAGTTCCTTTATGAGCTGCAAAAGGGTAGACCTGTCAGAACAACTCAGGGTTGTCAAATTGTCGTTAGGACACAATGGAAAGTTTGAGCTATTTCATTGTATGAATTTGGTGACTAGGACTATTTTAAAAAGAATTTTTTGCACCATCAATCATTTGAGGATTGACAGTGAGTGCTTGCCCATAATATGAAGATGAGTGAACTTTAATGAATGTAGGGAAGGACCTCATTGACAGTTGTACTTGTTGGGGTTATCTCTCTTGTGGACTGCCAAGTTGGAAAGGTGTTAGAACAATCAAAAAAGTGTTAGAACATCTAGCAGGTAAACTCAATTTCATTGGACACTGTTGATGATTGGTTTCAAACAAAGTGAATCTTGTGGAATCGTTGATTGTTTAAAGATCGACAATGAGCACTTTATCACTTTATGAATATGCTCAAGTTTTAAAGAAAGTGGGAAAGCACCTTGATGACACGTAGCCAGTTGGGGTCAGTCATTCCAAAAGTTTTTAGGTAATGCTGAGATGGAACACATGCCAAATGTTTTATAATGATTTTTTGAGTAGTCTATGTGTCTAATGAGTTGGAGGGTGAATGTGTAGTGGGCCTAAAATATCAAAGGGAAGTGCAGTAATACCAAAGATTTTTTGTGATCATTAATCTTATGAAGATTGATGATCCGTGCTTTCTCGCAATTTGAAATTTCTTGAACTTTAGTGAATGCGAGGAAGTGCCTTGTTGACACATGAAAAGTTTTACAAAAGGGTAATGCATTCATTTGGTTTTAAAGCTAAGTCATCCAATTTGTGAAGATCGACTGTTGATTTTTAAATTTCATGGCACAACATGAATTATGATTGTTGGGGCATTAATTCTGATCAATGCTATTTCATGTGAGGCTAAATTTGTAATAAGGATTCTGATCTTTCATTATTGGACATTAAAGTTGCATAATTCTCATAGAGAAAAGATATTCAGAGCTAAAGGCATATTTTTCTGAGGGTTTTGAGTTACTGATTAATGAATTTTAGAGAGATGAATAGAAAAATCAGGTAAGTGTCTAGATTTCTAGATAATTGAGAAAATACATTCAAAGTAAGATATTGAGAAAATACATTCAAAGTAAGATAATTGTTCAAAATGCCTCCATGAAGGGATTTCTCAAGGAAAGTAGACTACTTAAAAAGAGTTGTGCATGATGTTTTTTTAGAGCAAATTCCACAATCCATAAATGAACTTTCTAGGGGAAAAGAATTCATACCAAAGAACCCTAGATTATTAATCAGTGAGGGTTTTTATGACAAGGAAAACTGGTTGAGAGATGTTGAAGTATCCGTCGGTGGTTTAGAGATTTTTCATAAATGGTTTGTAGAAAAAAGACTTGATACTCCTCTGAATAATGTATGGGAATTTGACATTGGCAAGTTAATTATCATAGTAGTTCTCTTCGATGATGATTTGATCACAATAATGTCAAAGAAATATGATTTAATAACCAGGATAGTGAAGAATCATGTTGGTGATAATATTTTTAGGGTTTTACTAGAATTGATCAGAGAGGTTTTCAAATTAAACCCTAACCATACAATTCATGAGAAGATAGATATGGAGGATCTCCAGGCTAGGTATGACACACAAAGGGTGTATTTAAGGGGAGGATCACTACAAGAACATTTTTTTAGGATAGGACAATTACCCTTGGTTACACTAAATACTCCAAAGCCATTGTTGAGAAAATATTTCAACCCCAAAGCACAAGCACTATATTTCTCTCTCTACAAAATATTTGACATGGATGAACAAGATCACAACCCAGGCTCTATTTTTTCCATCATTGCTCAAACCCTTCAATATGGTATGAGTTATATTTTCAATTTTGCTACTCTCTTGGAAAAAGAGATTCATTCTGGATTAATGGGTATTGTAAAGGCTAAAGTTGATAAGCCTTTCTGCTGGTACTCCATGCTAATGTACATATGTTTGTATCAAGGAGTTACCTTTTTCTCTAAAGAAATAAATTTGGATTTAGAAGCAAATGGAGAGAAGCTCCTTGTCCAATTGTGGAGTGCAAATATGACATGGGAGGTGACTGATGCTTGAGCTTTGTCAGATTTGATAGGTACTTTGCTCCAAGCTTAGAATGTTACTAGTTGGAGATAGCCCCATGATACCTTAGTCACTGTTAGAATTGATCAGACCAAAGGGTCATGCAAAAGGATTGAAAGTAAGCCACAATTGAGGAGATATCATCCCATATGCACTGTGTATTGTATTCAGAGCTTATGGTTTTCTTGGAAAAACACATGTGTTACCCTATGAAGTATATTTGAAGGTGGAAATTGCTGAGCTTTTGTGGCAGATAGGATCAATGGAAGAGAGAGATTTGTAGGGAAAATATAAAGGCACTTTCTTTCCCCAAATTACTATTGTGCATAATTTTATTTTTGTCAATAGGGATGGAGGCACTTAGAAAATTTTCTAGACAAATATCAGATGGCTTGATCCCATTTTTGCTTCATAGACCCAGAGGGCTTTTATGAATTATTTATGGAATGAACAAGAGCCAAAGTCTAGAAGCACCTTGTATATTTTCCTGAGGATATAGTTAGGAATAAGTTTTCATTACAAGAATAGGAAGTTAGAAATGAAAAGTGGAAGGCATATAAAAAGGTTCTTGATTTCATAAATACTTTTGAGCCAAATTATGATCCCCTTGTTGATAGAAAATACTGGGGTGCAAAGATAGATATGTTGATGGATAACTTTGTTGGGTTTATGAAAAATTTGAATGAAAAAAAGGAAATTATGACCCAAACACATACTAATAAGGCAATTGAGGTGGAGAAAAGACTGCTAATTAGGCCAATTTTAAACCTAGGGTAGTATACATTACAGAGAAAGGCTGGGTATATAGTGACAAAGAGTGTACAACTTGTACCTCTTTACAAGAGACAACATTTGGAAAGCCCACCTGTTGACCCTATTGCTAACAAATAGAATTTGGAATAGGGATCTTCCTCTAGGGTTGAAGAGTATTCTCCTACCCAAACTCCTATTAGAATAGATGTTGAATTGTCTCTAAGAGAACAATTGAAACAAATAGGAGGATAAAACAATATTGTAATAATTGCTATTAATATAGAAGGAGTGCCCAAGGAACCTCCTATGCCAACATTAGCTCTCACTATGGGAGACTATAAAGGTAAAGCAATAGATCTTGTAGTTTCATATGCATCTAAGAAATTTATTGATGATGAGAATTTTGTGAAATCAAGAGCATTTGCTCAATTTTTGTGGAGAAAAAGTGTACACAATTTTGAGGAAAAATGCAAAAAGCTTAAAATAGAGCAACCTAGAAGGTAGGACTCTGAGATTGAGGAGGAAGTCAAGGAAAATTTTTTTGAGGAATTTTCATAGATAACCTCTAAGAAGGGTAGGTAGTTACTGTCAAAGGATTCTAGAGTTGTTTTGTTGCCAGAATGGGATATAAATAATGCCATGATTTTTGATACAATAAGGAAATCAAAGGACACCTAGTTTAGAACTGGGGAGGAAGTCCTACAAGTCCATAAGGGGTAAAATATAATAATGAACATTAGGCTTTAGTGATGTGGTCCATCCAAAAGAGAGACAAAGATAGAGTGCAAGAAATTCAGATTCTGAACACACAGGTAGCCTTATTGTTTACAGGGTAGAGGAAGTGGATAGTGAAAAGGTGTCCTAGATGACCAAAGAAATGGAAGATTTTGGAGTGGCAATTGCTACCAAGGACAAGAACAAATTCTTGGAGCTAAATGCTATATTTGAAAAAGTATTAGAGGCCTATGAGGAAAGAGGAAATATAATACATCAATTGGAGGCTCATATTACTCAAATGGACAAGAAATTTAGAAAAAAAAAAGTAGAAGAATCTAGCTAGCCCAAGATTAGGTATCCTCATCCTCCAATTGAACCTTTCAAATCAAATCCCCTCATAGAAATACCAGATACCTCGTAGAAACCCCAATTCTATATGGATAATGATTTTGAGGAAGAAAAGAACAAATTATGGACCTTACATTTGGAATTGGATGTCCAATATGAGGATAAAATAAGAAATACAATTATGTATTTGGTAGACAAGATTGGTTGGCCTAAATTTTATGAACAATCATCAAAGTTAATGAAGATATAGAATGAGCTAAAAGATAATGAGGCCACTTTGAAGCCAATTGTGAAAAAATGGAATATGGGCAGAGATGTTACCATTTTATGTTTCTCAGTCATTCGTCTATCTTGTGAACAAATAGAAAAAACTTTTGATATGACTAATGACCTCTCTAATTTTAATGATAAAAGAATTGCATTGTAGAGGAGAATCATAAATTATTTCTCAAAGTATCTTGATAAAAACTTTGAGCTTTTCCCTCATGCACTCAAGACTATATATAAATTGAAAGACAAGGAAGAATGGGCCAAAGAATTGGATGATTTGATATGCATTAGATTCAATAAGGTCATAAATGAAAAGGGCCATACATAATTGGCCAAAACAACTGAGGAAGTTGTTAAAGTTCAAATATTCTTTGATTCTTTCAAAAGGGAGTTTGTTGAAATAAATAAACTAGGAGAAGATATTCTAAAGAAGTAGCAGGAAATATTGAACTTTAATTGGCCAGATGACACACTTTTCAATAGGTGGATGGAAGATCTTGTACAATCAAATTAGTTGGTATCTGAAGAAATTGATGAAGATGAGGTGGACCAAAATGAACTACAAATAATTGATGCATCAGTTAAAGTGGAAGAAGAAAAGGATAAACAATCAACTGCAGTAGCAAGCATAGAAGTTCAAACTGATGACTTGGAAGAAAAATAATCAATTGTAATTGTTGGCTTGTCATTAGATGAAGACCTAGAGGAAGAGCCATGAGTTACAATCAATTTGCAAGTAATAGAACTTGAGGCAAATCAATGGGTCCCACAATCATAAGAACAACAACTGCATCTAGGTGATTCATCAAATGAAGCTTCTCAGTAGCAGATGACCCCACAAAAGAAGACTCATGATGTAAATAGATTGATGCACAATTTTTTGTCTTATTATGACAGTGAATTTTTTATGTAATATCTTTCTGTCTTAAGGAAAAATATCATTATTCTCTTAGCCTGAAGCTTGTTTCATCTCATGCTATATAAATGAGACCTCGATGCTAGAGAAAGGGACTGGACACTTATGCAATTTTTATTATTTTGCTAGTCTTGCATTTGGTCCAGTACTCTTGATGTTAATTTTGTGATATTTTTCTCTGCAAATACATTAACATTGAAGGATCATGTTGTCTTGTCTAGAGTTGTTTTGAGTTTTACAACAACGTTGTGTGATGTTCAAAGAAAATTAATACAAAAGAGAGCTATCACCATATCTATTTTCTTTGAATCTTGTCTCCATTGTTATTAGCTAGTTATCTTGAGATTGTATGAGCAAAGATTATCCCATTCAATGCAACTAGGATAGGTTGTATATCATTTTGCTATTGCTTTTAATTCAATGAATTAGGTAAATGCTTTATTAAGGTGATAGGATTTCCAGACAGTAATAAGGATATGTATGAGAATGAGGTTTAGGATAAATTATTGATAATATTGATTGTAATGCAATTGGTTAGATCAAAATTGTTGGGAAGACTCTGAATCCCAATGGATGAGGCATTGATCATTTATTTAGCTTGCATGAGAAGAAATCGTAGAGTTTCATGAAGCAGAAATCCAAAATTCAAATCAAATTCACTTTCATGTATGAAGAATATAATAGCTGGTCAACAATTGTTTGCATTTAATCTCTGTGTTGTGGTTAGATGTTGTAACCCATACTTGTGAATCTAAGAAGAATTATGACCAAATATTTTCTATAAGGGATAAGTATTGTGAATGAATATCAATAAGTGAATGAAGTGTAACGATAATATCTAGTATTGAATCCTTAAATCCCTTAGGTGCACCCACCTTGGTTTTGCAAAACCTAAAAAGTAGAAAATCCTTGTGATTTTGTTGAAGTTGGGTCCAGATTTGAGGATTTCTTAGTTGAGCATAGGAAATAGCTAACCCTAGGCTAAGTTGTTCTTCATTATTCTGGTATCAAGTGTTTTGTTACTTGGTAGTTTTGAAACACCAACATAATCCTCCAGGAAACAGATTTATAATGATGAAAATGATATTGTCCTCTTGCATAACATTTCCCATATCATTGATTCAAATGTGAAATCTTTAGAGGATAGTACTTAGGAGATGGGATATGTTCCATCTTCAAGTGTTGGGACTTACTTGTCAATTCCCAACTTTGTTCCTAGTGTTCATACTTAAGTGCCACCACTTGGATCCAAGTTTCCAATCCTAAAAATATGAGTGTTCCTTTTCTCACTCTTCCTATGAGTGTCTCATGAGTTTCATCACCTTCATTTATGACTTCCTACCATAATGATCCCTTTACGTATTTGAATCATATTCCTACCACTTCTACCATGCTTCATGTCCCTTCCAATATTTCCTCTAATTCATATTACTTTCCTAAAACAACCAATATATCCATTCCTATCATTTCCTGTATTACTATTAATAGCTTGGTTTAAATTCTACTCCTTTGTCCTTGACATTATTCCTCCAAATGTTGAGATCCCACATCTTGAGACTTGTAGTGGTAAGGGTGATCCTATAACTCATTTAAAAAATTTTCAAACCTTGTGCAGTGATTTTTCTTGCAACTATAGGTTCATGACTATTTTGTTCACTAGAACCATTTGGAACAATTTTTTACAATGGTCTCTCTCGTTATCTCCCTATTCCATTAATTCTTTTTAAAAACTTGCTAATGCTTTTATTGGTTAAAGGATGGGTTAGTGATTTTGTTGGAAGATTTAAATATTTGAGTTGTTAGATTCTTATCATGTGCCTTATGTTGATATAAAACACATATTTATTTCTAATTTGTAAAAACACATTAGTGATAAGATTCTCCTTATCAAATTTACTTCTTTTTTTATAATTGTGCTTTATGGTTCCTCATTATCAACTACAAGTGAGAAAGTTTGAGAGAAACACTAAAATGGCTCATGTTATCATTGATAAGAGTGATGCCACATATCATCCTCATACGTTTCATAAGCCTAACACCTATGTCAAGATCAAAAAATCATCTAATATGATAAATGATCAAGTGAGAACAACCTCCAAAGGTGTAACTCCCTCATCTTCTATTTCAAGAAATAATCATACTTATACTGCATTAGCTGAATATTTTCATGATTTGATGATGGATTAAATTAATGCTAATATTATTAATCTTCCTCCTATCAAACCAATTGACCTGAGAAACACACTTACTAGATCCATTGACCCCAAATCATTTTGCTAATTGTTGGAATTCCTTACAAACTGGGGGGGGGGGGGGGGTGAATTAGTTGTCCAATGTCCAGATATATAAATAAAACTTTTCAATGCTTAGTAGACCCATATTTATAAAATCTTGTCATACATGCATCCATTAGATCATACAATACTTAAACTTTGTAGATTATTGTCCTAGGTCAAAAAAACTTTTGTAGAAATGTAAACATGAAACATAACATATTTAATAACACATTTGACACAAGGATTTTATGTGGAAACCCAATTTTGGAAAAACCACCAGTAACATGCTACTAATTCTCACTCTTCTGAAGTGATGCCCTATGAAAGGCCAACCCTGTTAAAGGTTAAAATACACATGTTAAATGTGACCCAGTTAAAGGATTTTAATAAATCCATTAGGAGTGAGCCTTGTTAGAGGACTTTAGTCCATTCCATTAGAATGTCACCCAGTTAAAGGATTTACAAATGACTATTAGGTCAACCTTAATCCAAAGAATTTATCCTAGACTGATACAATGATAGAAAGTAATAGTAAGGCTTGATCTAATAACAAATTACAACTTACCTAAAGATTACAAATCTCTGTTTAATCCTTGATTATGCTTGGCATTCACAATTTTTAGCTCTGATAGCTTGTTCACCTTTCAAGCATTCATACTCTTAAGCCTTCTTGCTTTGCATGCCAATTGTAGTCACTTCTGTTCGGCCATTGAATGAAGCAATACCCTAGACTCCTTGTCTTCCTTAGGTTCTCACACTTGAAAACCTTTGCTTATGACTAGCTATCTTTATAAATAGATAAATTAGATCTTTTTTCACTTAACCAAAATTGTCAATTTTAGGGTTATGTAGGATTAGGTAGGATACAATGAATGTACCCACTTTTCCATTTCATTCCTCTAGAAACTTCTCCTTCAATCTTCCTTGAATTTTCCTCAAAATAGTTTACCTTGAATTTTGTGCCACCATCTCATCATAATTATCTTCCACATGTTTCACACAATTCAAGAAAAAAAAAGTCAGCTAAGATTCATTAAATTTTTAATTTAACACTGTTTACTAGCACTCAACATCAATATGTTGTCACTCGGCTTCTATACTATTCTGTCACTCGACCAACACTAATTTACTTAGTGAACACTAAAGTTTATTGATGCTCAACATCAACAAAACCTTACTTGACATATACTGACAGTCTCTTGGCTTGCACTATTTTTCATCTTTTCTCAGTACCTCTTGTTTTTCACTCAGCTTCCATTGATTTATGCTCGGCTTGCACTGACTACTTGGTTGGGCTTGATAGAAACTTTTAATACTTGATCTTCTTCCAGTCTTAACTTGAGTAATCTTTCATTTCAAACTTAAAGTAGATAAACAATACACCATAGTATCAATGTCTTACTTGCTCTTAGTGCTTCTTTTACATACCAAATAACTCAACCCTTCTCTAGGTTCTATTGTTATCTCCTCTTTTTGAATCCTCTTCATCAATCAACTAAATGATAGCTTTCATACCAAAAAGAAATATTCTCACCAACAGGTAGCAGGTTTGACATCATTAACAAAATACGATTGTTCTATTGTAGGTTCTTTACTTCAAAACAATCTTATATCAACAATACCATCATTAATCCAGTCATGACATCAAAAGGTATTATTATTTGAAGAATACTATCCAATATCTCATTGATTTATATGCCATATTTGCTAATGTTGATGTTAATTATGGAAACAAATCATGTTGCACCCCAATTTACAAATTTAGACTGGTCCTTTACCATCATATTCTACCAATATTGTTGCCCAACTTCCTTCTTTCATTACACATATTATTTATGACGATAGAGTTGAAGTAGCCAATCATGCTGTTAACCATGTTGAGCATGTCCAACCTAAAACTCAATCTCAAATTGAACCTAAACCTTGTATTACTTTTTATCACATTGAGACAATTAAAATACCTGATGGTCCTCTTTATATTATTGCAAAGATGGCTTGTATTCTTTCGTATGGTGTCTTAGTTAACCCTTTTCTTGTGGTGAATGTAATAACTAAAGAGTATCTTTTAAGTAAAAAGTTATAGAAGGATTTCTATGATATGTCTGATGCATGGATTTAAAATTGCAGTGGTTTTCTCTATCATTCTAATACCTTTATTGTCATTCCTACTTCCAATCAATTTCAAGTCAAGCTTAGAATTCCTTGGATCTCTTCTATGTAAATTATAGCTTCTCCTATTCTCAAATATCTTAAATTTCCCCATGCTAGTAAGATAAAGACCATTAACCATTATTTGTATCATCCCTCTAGGCATTGAGACCTTGTTGACCTTAATTTATTTTGGCATTCTATATCTCAAACAACACTAGATCATCCTAATTTTCTCATATGATCTTACTAAGCATTCAAAATTTACAAGATTGTTGAACTTAGTCAACCAAATCTTGGTCCTAGTTGCAATATTCTTCCCATTCATTGATTCCTCATTTACAAACTACTCCACCTCATTCTCTTGTTGATATCTTTCAACTTAGTGTGGTTCCTTCAGTCTTTCGTCACAAGCATGAAATGACCTAATGTTGATTGATCCTACCCCACGTCAAGTAGATATCAAGACCAAATGTAACTTCCATGCATGTGAACATCATAATAATGTTAAGATAAATCTAAATATTGTATTTATGTATCAAAAAATACTTCATTATATCATACACCTTTTTCCATTACCGGACCTATAAAGGAGGTGAATATCGAAAAAGATAAAATTCATGGGAAAATATGATAATATTATTCATATGTTGGATTATATAATGATTGATCTAGATGAAAATTATATTCTTGATGATTTTATTGATAGTAACAATAATATGCATATACTAGTCATCCTGATGATTTATATGAGACTAATAATCTTGATCATGATTTACCACATATTCTTTCTCAACAATTATCAATCACTCATAGAAATGAGCTTAGTGAGCTAGCTTCAAAAGATAATATTTTTTTTTTCATCCATATATTGTTCCTTTCATCATGCTTGATGTTTCTCCTCTTGTGAGTTCACCACCTTCCCTAAATATTATAGAGTAAGAAGGTGGGGTGTGTGGTGGGAAAATAAATACACTTGATTGGATCCTCTTGTGTAGTGGTAATTATTTTCTTTCTTTTTGTATTGTGCTTCCCCATGATATGATATTTATTATATGGTTTACCTAGATTTCATTAAATGGTCCTTGTTTTAGATTAAGGTAAAAGTAGGTTTTAATGGTCTTTATTTTAGATTTCATTAAATGGTCCTTGTTTTAGATTAAGGTAAAAGTAGGTTTTAATGGTCCTTATTTTAGATTTCATTAAATGGTCCTTGTTTTAGATTAAATGGTCCTTATTACTCTATTGACATTGCATGATAAAGGAACCAATTTTTTTGTAATCATTCTTCTATTTATATCTCTCTTTTTTTATGTATTGTTAAATATTGTGTTATATATGCAACATTGTTCATAAATGTCCCTTTTTGTAGTCCACTTGGGATGATACAACCTAATAGCATCAAATTATTTTTGGTCTTCACAATGTTGGCCTAAAAAGATTCTTCTTCACAACTCTTACATGTCTTTCTTCCATTGTGTTGTAGTTCTACTTACTTTAGAAAATATTGAATCTCATTTTGACATAATATTTCATATATTATCATATAATCATGTTGATCGTAGAGTTGGTATATCTATTTTGTGTTCTCTTTTTATCAGTGCTCATTTCCTTTGATGTGTGATTACTTGGGGGAATTTTATAGTGGAAACATCTCTAGTGGTCGCATGTACTCTCTATTAAAGAATTTTCTACCATTAGGGCATTAACAATCAATTTAAGATGGGGGCATAAAATTTTCTCACATTTCACATGCACACACTATGTTTCATGATATTTTACACTCTCTTGATCCCTTGTTAGATTACTAAAAATCCTTTAAGGTTTGATCCATATGTTTTTGGATCCTTCCTTGGATTACTAATAGTCCTTGAGGTTTAATCCCCGCATTTGCATCTTTTGATCCCTTAAGGATACATATATCATTACTTTTGTATCAACTATTTCTAGATTGCCATTTTGGAGACACAAATCCTTGAGGATGTATCCATGATGGCTTGACTAGCATGCCACACAAACCTACTAGACTATCAATGCCATCTCTTTTTGCAATGTTCCTTTTTGTGTGATTCATAGTAAGAGATATAAATCTCAATGGGTGAGGTAACCACACTCCTTTATTATTTTTGTCCTTTTGTAAATGATGTCACTTTGTTGTGATTTTGGATTCGATGAGCACTCAACTTTGATGGGGGATTAATTGCTTCCTTGTCTCCTTAGTTGTAGCAATACCATATTATGCATCTCATCTACTTTACCTTGTGTATGAGTTCATCTCATACTCTTGCTAAAGTGGGGGATAAATGTATTATCTTAAATATACACATTTTCTTTGCAAGATCTTTTAACCCTCCATTTTAGTGATCTACTGGAACATGGATGTATTTCTGATCAATTTTCTACTTTTTTGTATGTTTCTATTTGTTTTTTACCATTTTCTCTCCATCCCCAAGATCTTGGAGGGCATTATAATGCAAGTGGTCTCTTGGGTTGAGGTCAGATTTGACCTCAATGTGAGTCATTTTGCCTTAAGATCCTAGGCCTATATTAGGGTTTTTAATTTGGTTTCTCACATAGTATAGTCTCTTCTTCTAATTTTAATTTTAATAATGTTATAAATGGTGACTTATTCACTTCATTTGATCATCTATTTTGTTGTGATGTGGGTCCTAATAAGATTTAGAGGTTTATTCAATGCGATTTTCCCCCAGATTTCAAGATGGGGTCTTGGGGTATTGCCCTAGGTGCTCTCCTTGTCGTAGTATAGCATGGGGTTGGGGGGTTTTTAGAGGTAGTGCCCTTGAAGCCAAAAATGACTCACTATTATAAAAGGCATCGACTGCTATTTTTCTATTGGACAACTTAATCTAGCCCTAATTTTGTAAGTGGCAAAAGATTGTATAAAATGGCTTAGGGTTAGGGATTTCATAATGAATGATGAGATTGTAGCTTCTTACAGTGGTATTGAGCTGTAAGAGATTGCACATTGCAATCACTAGATAACAATAATATTGGACTTGTTGTTGGTAGACGTAGCCTAGGGATTGGGTGAACCACATTAGATCCTCATCTTGTGTTCTATTTTGTATGATTTATTGTTTTATGATAATGGGTATATTTGAATGTAATTGTTATTTCAGTTTGTGGTTAATCCTAACATATGCTATCAACAATCTATGCATTATTCATGTATACGAAGTTCACCAATACTATAAATTTGAGAGCAAGATTTATACCTTTATTTAAATCATCATTTGCAAGCAAGTTTTCAAGGTGCACTCAAGAAATTCATGTATAGAAATCAAGAATTTATTGCATTTTTGTGTCATCATTCAAGCACGTCCTTCTCAAGATCTGACTTCTTTCTTCATTGGATTTGGCCATCAAGGAAGGAGATCCAAATTCATCAACATTGCATAAGCATTCAAGCATTAAAGAGAATAATGACATCTATGGTTCTATAATCTGGAATTTTTAGATCTATTTAATTTGTGGAGGCATCCTAAATCATAAATTTTACACCATACATCAACATATAAACATTCATACATCTTTATGGAAAACGAATTCAAATCCATCCATAGAGATTTGGCAAGTAAGGTGAAAATTTATATATTTCTTAATGTTGAATTCTTTCTAATTTGAAGATTAATGCCTAAAACAGGGCTTGATCAAGGCAATCTCCCCCCATAAAAAAATAATTTTAAATATATGTAGGAGTGGTCTATAGTTTTTTTGGAGTAGCAAACTCAGATTTCAAAACTAGGGTTTTAGGTTTTTGCCAAACTTTTAGATTTCAAGTTTTTTGTACATAATAGGTGGAGGTTGACCTCAAGCTCAACCAAATTTGACCTAGATGTTAAGTCAACCGTGACCCTCTAGGTTAACCTTACCAGTGACTCCTAGATTTTGCAAGATCCACAAATATCAGTTTTAGGTTTCTGGATCTTGTCCTCTTATAGTTTTTGACATAGTCTTGCAACCAGTTTTTAGATTTGATTTGGCCCATCCTATTGGCCCTACAGGTGAGTTTTTTTTCCTTATTTTTCATTTCATAGATCTCAAATTTATGTTTCAGATTTGATCCTTTCATGTTCTCAGCTATCATATATGCATTTAGATTTAATTGTAATTCAATTGGTCTAATGAGTTGTATTAAGTAAATACTTAATCAAATCAATTAATCTCACAACATAAAAGGGAAAGAACATTCTATAGAAATATATCCTTTGAGTATACATATTGGAAATAGAAATTGATTTACCATTGACACCCCTTGCATCAATTATGGGTAGTGCTAAACTAATTTAGGTCCTTTAGAAGGTTATGCTTGAATATCAGGTCTTTTACTTTCTTTAATGTACATAAAAAAGAATTATTACACTATATATACATAACCTCCTATTTTTATATTACAACCTTATTGTGTTGGATAACCACAGTGGGGGCATGAATTAGTTATCACAAGTCCTTAAAAATAATTTATGCCCTTTAAAACTTAATAGAAGATAACTTAATTAAACATGCAACTGACCAACAAAAGATATCAATAGATTATAACTTAATTCAAATAAACACAAAAAATCACATCCAATAACACATTAACACTAGTATTTTCTCGGTAAAGACTCAAATATCACAACATTGCCCAATAATATAATGAGTTTATTCATGCACTGACATAATCTATAAAAAAAAACTAGTATGTATGGAATTTGATGGAATACATCACCTTCTCAAATGATGTTTGAATTATGGGAAAAAAAAAAAAGGAGAATCTTTCAAGGGAGAAAAATGGAGTGTGAAACTTTCATAATGAAAATTGAAGTTTCCATTGTAGAAATTGTTGATAGTATATTGAAAACTTATTGCCAAAAAATACCTATAAATCCACTGATTGGGATGGTAGAATCAAGATATAGTGGCATGGCTTGAAGATACCCCATTTTTTGGAAAAGGTGGTCTATCACAAGAAAAATAGAGCTCAAAGTTATGGGCCTTACCAAAAAAAGGATGGTTAAACTAAAATTTGGAGGAGCCTCCCCTAAAATCCAAAGAATTTGATGCCTAATCTATAGTTGGGATGGATCGATTGTAGCAAATTAGTTAAACCCATTGGAGAGGAAATAAATAATGTGGAAAAAATGAAAGAATCTATATAGAGTTTACTTTTATGCAAAGTTATATAAATACAAAAAAGAAAAAAGGAAAAAGAAAAAAGATTCAACCATATTTATAAATGTATTAAAAATAGGATCAATACCAAACTGTATGCTAAATGTCTTACTTGGAAAATGATTAAACTCACTATTTTAAAAAATAAATATAACCACATTAATCAAGAGGTAAATAAGGAAGTTTATAGTTTATCCAATATGATAAATGATGGCATAGAGGATGAGAAAATTGGATCTACGTATGAAGCCATAAAGTAAATGAGAAATAAGACCAATAGAGGCAAAGGAAAATTGTAGAATGTAATCTCTTATCAAATGAAATCCACATGGATGTTGAGGTCAAGATAAAAGTAATAACAATTAATATGGGTTTAATATCATCATAAGAGTCATGCCATAGTCAAGGCCACATGTTTGAACATCATAACATGTCAAATACAATTACATCAAACTCATTTGAAAAGTAAGCACTTGTGATTATAATATTTAAAGCATTTTTATTTAAAATATATCTAAATAATTTTAAACTTAGAAAAATCTAATAGGTATGGTTTTTAGCCAATATTTTGATGATAATAATTACAATTCTTATTGTTGGCCTATGATATACAAACTTGAACTAGTAAATCCTTAAGAATCACAAAAAAATAAAGGAAATAAGTTTATAATTGTGTTGCAAGGCTCCAATGACAATTATAGAACTAAAAAATAATGCAAAACTTTATGCCTACCCTTTGATTAGTTTGAGTAAGCATTGTAGCACTCAATGCTCCTGGATTGGAATGGTATTCACCTCTTTGAGCTCATATTTTGTATTTAGAAAAGAGTATCACAACTTAAAATAAAAAATTGAACAAAATTTAATTATAAACATTTAAACAATAAAGACTTAGAGAAGAGGTATTGGAGGTTGAAACCCATAATAAAATAATTGAAATACTTCTTCTTCAACATTTCAACTTGCTTCAATAATGTCTTCCAACTAAAGCAGAACTTAATTAATTTGACTGTGAACTCTTCAATATATCACTTTAGTCTTCCTCTACCTAGTTCTAATACATGTCCAATAGAAATTCCACATGCCTTGTTTAGGATTCCATGCCTTCTTTCCTTGTCTTTTAGACTTATCTTCTCATTCATTATCACGGTTTTATCTTAAATGTTGGGCTTTGATTGAGGTTCCTGAACCAAATTTGGATATTGATATGCATTTTTGAAATAAAAATTGAACACTTGAAGAAAAGTTGCAATAGAAACATTTGAAGGGAATTAGTGTCAATTTCAATATCAAGGTTTGACAAGGGAAACTTAACATTTCCTAGCTCGACAAACTTAGATGGAATCGTTTGAAAATATCAACTTATCTTGTTCCAAAAAATATGTCAAACTTTGACAAGAGATCTATAACCTTACCAATAACTTGAGACTTGAACAAAATGAGATAAATGAGATACAAGTGCACATGGACACAGTGATTCCACATAACTTGGTAACATCCAATAGAAGTTTAATGAACTAACTTTACTAATAAGAATATGAGCAATAAAGAATTCAAGAAGAGGTGTTAGAGGCCGACACTCATGATGGAATAATTAATTTTTTCTCTTCAACATTTAAACTTCCTTCATTTAGTCATCTAAATGAATTGGAACTTGAATAATCTAGTTGTAAATTCTTTAGTTCTTCATGTAGTCTTATTTTCTTCTTCTACATAGCTCAAGGATATGTGCAAATAAGAAACTTCACATGCCTTATTTAGGCTTCCATATCTTTTTAAACATTTAAATTACTTTTAGAACTTTGTCATTCATTTGCTTTTGGGCTTTATCTTATCATGGACTAACATTATTTTATATTGCATATTAGGATTCAACAAAGGTTCTTGAGCCAAAGTTGGATACCAATGCACATATTCAAATTAAAACTTGAATTCTTGGAAAAAAGTTGCAACATAAACCTTTGAAGGAAAATTATTCCAATTTTTATCCAAAAAGGGAAACGAAACATTTCCTAGACTGAACAACTTAGTTGAAATATTAATAATAATAAAACTTTCCAAACAAGATGACAAACTTAAGACTCAAATGTAGATGGACACAAGGGTTCAATATAGATTGTTGACCCCCAATAGGAGTTCAAGAAGTACACCTAAAGAGTGACAACATTTTGACTCATTTTATTTGACCAAAACAAAGGAAAAAATAAATCAAATTTTGGTTGAAGCTTAAGCAACAGACAATAACATGAAGCTTACTCAAAAGAATTATTTGGAAATTGATATGTTTATACACACACTCACACACATGAAATAAACATACTTATACTCTTTAGAGGAATATAGATTGACTTGGGGATAAATATGTTTGTTGAAATAACTTTTGCTATTTGTGTATGTAAATATTGTAAGGTGACTAGTAATTTGTAATGGGCACCCCTGAATGTCCCAAAAACTAAACCAAATTGCTGAAAGGAATTATGTCAAATAGTTTGGATTCAACCTCTTGTTTCTTCATTTAATGTTTTAAACCCCTTATAACTCCGGAAATCAAAAGTTTATTTGTTTGTTGTGTTTTGTGCATGGAATTGGTATCATACAACATAAACAAGAAAGAAACTACAATAATGTGCAAAGTGGAAATGAACTGCTGCCAATAAAATGTTATTTTTAGAATTCATAAAACCAAATACATGGCAGATTTATCAACTCACTAATTACTTCAGCATTATTGACATAATACTCTAGCCCATGCTTTCAAACTTGCTACTACAGTACTTTGTCCTTCAATTAGTCCGCTACCTTCGTAATATCATTCCCTCAAAGCGGCATAAGCGTCAGACAAGTAGTGAAGAAGATATGAGCAAATTACCAAATCTGCCTGTAGCTGGAAATGCAACTAAAGTGCCTGATAATGAAGTCAATAACAAAGAATTCCAAAGGCCAAACCCCAAAGGAATGACGTCTAGAATGTTACAAGAGAGGAGAAACGTCCTCAAATGCCAAGAACGGAGTTGCAACTCACACACCAATTTCTTCTCATATTCCACCTGGCTAATGAAGCCACAAATGCTTCCTTTTATTCTATTTCCAAGGGTCCGCTCAACTCACGTGGGCAATGTGAGATAAAATATGTGTAGTATATAAAACATATATTAAAATACCCCTTATGTCTCCCTTGGTTACACATCCCCATAAAATAAATATTAAAGTAACACTTTAATATTTTACAATTAAATTAGACGTTACTTTAATAAAACTTCAGGCATTAAAATGTATTAGCAATCGGACTCCGAATAATGCGAGTGATAGTTCATCGGAAAGCTCTCACCGAGGAGTATCAAATTCAATCACCAAAATTGACTTGCACTGTGTCCTGTCGACTTACTAAAAATAGTAAGTATGCCTGAAACTGAGTAAATCAACTTCGTTTTGGCCCAAACTAGAAATGACTAGGCCAAAACACTCCAGGATCCCATTAAACCCTTCGTTAGCCCTCGGGACCATGTAGAACAAGGCTAACACACACACACTTGGTCAACTGCTAAAATGGGGACATTACATAATTGATACTATTTGATATTTAACGAGGAGGGTGAGCTTGTTAGTTTATGCAAAAATTAAGATTTTTTACAGGCAAAAAGATTAAACTATTTGTGAAATTTCAAATGCATGATAGATAAATGGGCAAGAACACATAGAAGTTTTCTTAAGTCCTATCACAACAAATGAAAATTTATGAAGAAAATGATTAATAAATAAATAATGTTCTTGGAATTACCTAAAACTCTTAACTTGAGATAATTGTCGATCAAAAAATACTTAATTGGTCACCATTTAATATTAGTATGTAATATATTTGATTCTATAATTTTATAATTATAGATTGATGTAGAAACTTTTCAAACTACAATTTTGCATAGATCACCCATTTATTGTTGCCATTTAATTTTACCTTTTTTACATATTATCTTTGCAATTAATATTTTAATAAAATTTCAAATGAAATGCATTGAAATCACCAAACCATCATGAAATTTTCATGCGATAGGTAGGTGGATCGTCAATAGCTATATTGTGCAGAGAGATCAAATTTCAAAAATCTTTAGTATTCGTAGACCTAAAAGGAAATTTCTCAATTATGATTTGATAAGGAAGAGAAGAATGGCTTTATCCTTTTTTTTTAATGACATAATAAGAAAAGTGTTGTCATTGTATTGTTAGGCCTCATTAAATTAGAAATGAATTGTTGATGACAATTTAAGAATTATCGTGAAAAGTCTATTAAAACTATTGTATGGTTGTTTTATTATCTTGACACAAATACATGCATTCAATATAATAAGTGTATGATGGATGAGAACTTGAGATTTTTTTAAGTGAATTATAATAGATGTTTGCAATATTGTTGATGTTTGCAAAAAGTTAAACATTCAAGACGAGACAAGCAAGTTTTAGGAGTTTGCAAAGTAACATAAGATTGGTTTTATGGAATATACTAAACTTACAGTTATAGAGATCACCTGAAAACCATAGATCTCATCTCTAACAATACATAGATTTATTTATAAAATAATGTTAATAGGTCCTTGATATGTTTGTGAAGTTGAGTGCTTCTTGGTGAGCCCACTAGGGATCAAGTCTTGTTGAGTGCACACAACCCCAACATCATAAGAGATGAAATTCTTGGCTCTTAGCCCAAGAGATTTCAACCTAAGACTCATTTCTCGAGCAAATTTGTTCAAGTAAATACTCTTTTATTCTTAGCTCTTAATCAAAGAAATTTCAACCTAAGACATAATTTCATATCCAATAATTAAACTTACATCATAGATGAAAAAATCTCCCAAATAATTTATAAAATAAAAATATTACAAATAATTTTTAAAATATCAACACATTTTAAAATTAAAATCTATAATAAAAATCCAAATATTTATTTATTTATTTATTATCATCACAAATGAAATATATTTTTAATTTAAATATACTACAATTTTAATATAAGTCATATACTTTTTAAATTAAATAAACTCAATTTTTAATTTTTTTAAATTTTTAATATATATGTACCCGGTCTCTTTTAAACCAAATAATCCATAAGAAAGTTGGCGAGGCATTAAAATCCAACACCAAAAAAGTTAGTGGCCGTGATGTGCCTTTTATAAGGCAATACGTTGAGCCTTGATTGTTTTAAATTTAAAAGATCACCAACTCTAAATAGGAAGAAATAATTATCATTGACTTGTGATGACTTGTCAAATCACTTAACAAGAATTAGTAGTAATCCAAAGTTACTAGAAAAGACAATAAGAGTTTCTTTAGACATTCAAGTAATAATCGACCTTTCAAAGAATTATAAAGAGCTAAGAGAATATTATGAAAAGTAAACATTAGAATTTTTAAATACTAAGAGAAATATATTTAATTTTGTAATGGATATTAATTTTGGTAAGTGAGGGGGATTAAGAGTATTTTTAATGTTATGAGTATGTGTAAAATTGTGGTATAAAAAAGTGGTGATGTTTAAAAAAGTGTGAAAAGTAGTGATGTGAAAATAGTGTATTTTTCATTTACTTAAAAATGCAAAAATCTATGTCATCTTTTTAATAGTTTTGGATGTCAATACACCTTGCCAAATTTATTTTTTTATGGGTAATGGGTCGTGATCAAATAATTTTATTGAAATGTAAGAAAATATGGATATTTCATAAGGAAAGAATGAAGAAGCAAACCTTGAGTCTTACTTGAGACTTTTCAGTCCATAAATAAAACTAAAATGAAGAGACAAATCCCATTTTAATTTATGGATACAAGGTGAGGACAAAGCTCATCCAAATCACAATATCTTAGTCAATCGCTAAAAAGCTAGATTTACAAAGAAATATTTCATTTCAAATTATATTTTTGCAATGTCTCACCTTTTAACAAATTTTCATGAACATATTGGAATCCATATGTCTCACTTACAATCACCACCACCAAAAGGAACTCTTCCAAAAACATAGTTAATTATATTAATACTAGATTACATAATGAATTCATTCAAATAAAAAGTAGTTCAAACCTTATGGGTGCTAGTGTGTAGTTTAATAAGGGCCATACCTTCTTTGCAAATATTCTCATTACCTTTGAGAGCATTACTACCATCTAAAAAATCTTGTAGTCAATAGTTAGACACTCATCAAGACTATTAATCGAGCCATCCATAACCTGCTAGATTTTTAATCTTCTATTTAAATGTACAAGTCTAGAGAATAAGACATGGCAAATCCCTACTAGTAGTACATACCATTACATAGAATGTTATGAGATTGTGTATTGCTAGATTGCATAGAAACTTAAGTTTTTTTAATAAATAAGATTAGAAATTTGTCAATTGTTTATCTGAGAATGTGATTTTTCTTAGGCCGAAGTTACTATCCTCTATTGACTGAGATTTTTGAAAGTGGGTTCGTACTTAATTTTAGCATATTGTAATTCGGTTAATTGTTGTGAAGTGGAGGCATTTGTTCTTATAATCAAGGCACTTCCATTAAATGACTTGAATGGAAATAGAATTAGACAAGATCAATTAATGATCTCAAAACAACATGGATAATAAGGCTCCATAAATGCATTTCTCATTTTTATTAGTATATTACATAGATTTGGGACACAACTAACTCATATTAAATTTAATTAGTACATCTGTAATTGATAGAAGAGTTTATGGCTTACTATCTACCTCTCATTCTAAATTTGAAGGAAATTTGTATCACACATAAGATTACATAACTTTGGATTCACAATGGGCTCTATTTTGGCTTAATTGAAAAGAGTTTTCCTTCACAACCATACTTCCCATAATTTTCTATGATTATTATAGGTTTAAAAGATGAAACCAAAAGATATGTGGAACACATTTGTAATCCTTATAATTATCTTGTTATGAAAGGATGATTTTGACTAGTATTTTCCCAAGGCCAATTTTAATGGTTTATTACAAACTTAAGTTTTATTATATTGAATTATAGTAGCATTGACCTTCCCTATAGATTTAAATCCAACGTTAAAGTCTTAACCCTAATCTTCATGGTCATAGCTTTCATAAATTTGAAAACCCAAACATGGAGTAATAGCTGAAAGCAAATATTAATTAATTCTACAATCACTATCATACCTATACTAATTTCTACTTACAACTTATTAAAGAAGATGAAATGAATGATTGATAAATACCAAACTCTCATTGGGACATATTTTATAAAAGTATGATATTCGTTAGTACATGTAGATTTTTTTTTACATAAGTTTAGAATTCAACTTCACATTAAGATCTAGACTAGATACCTACTGCTACAATGAACCAAGAAAAATGACACTCTATAAGTCATGCCTTCTAACCAATAGAACACAAATTAACATAGTACACCAATGCATTTACTGAATATTTCTCATTATTATTATCAACATAGGGGTATTTATCCTATATACAAATATATAGAAATATGACCATTAATATTACTTGCACTTGATAATAATAATTTCATCATCTAAGCCTTCACTAGAGTCCATATTGTCCATTGCCATCTTTCCCTCTCAATCCTTCTTGCTAGTTATTTCTCTCTTCCAACTATTTTTTATAATTGGTGGCATGATAATTTGAATGTGTTTGAGGTTGACATTTATGAAAGAGGTAGGAACATCAAATGCATCCTTACATAGGTTATTATACAACCATTCTATATTATCAGTGTGCACTACATGAATCCACTTAAGCAAGAAGTGGATATTCCTCTTGATCTCAGCCCATATGTTTTCAAAGAACTCCCTATCTTTGAAAACCAAAATGAGCATTATAATGAGATTGTCTACAAATTTTAGAAAACCCACCATAGTAACCATGTAATCTTTTGGGAAGGGGATTTCCAATTGTCAATTGATGTTGTACATAACTTTCTCCAATCACCCCCCCCCCCCCCCCCCCCCACGCCCCACCACAAAAAGAAAAGAAAAAGAAAAGAAAAAGAAAAAAAGAAAGTATATATATATATATAATAAAAAGATCCTAAATGAGCACAATATTATAGAGTTCAATATAATCCGCATTGGAATTCTTGCCCAGATCACACGTGATATAAACACACCTATAATATCACCATTAGTCCTATAGGTGTATTCATAGTTAAAATGTTTTTACCTAGTACCAATTCAACCACTCTCCCAATGAAGTCATCCAAATTCTTAAGAAATCAATTCTATATTTCCAATTTAATGACACTTCTAAAGGCCATTTTCCTATTTGCAGAGGTATGGAACACTTGGATATCAGTCTGTATTTCAACCTATAAGAGCCTAATAGAAGCTAAATTCAAGAAAGTAATGCAAGAGAGTGATACGATAGAGCCCTAGACAAGGGCTTAAAAAGAACCAAGTTAAGAAACTAAGATGCTTAAGAAGATTCTTGAAGAGGCTATGAAGTTTACAAGAAAAAGGAAGAAACAAAGTGACAAAATCACAAAACCAACAAATATTTCTTTCTATTATCTAAGACTAGGATAATACAATGATGTGTGTGTGTTTTTCCCATGACTTCTTTATGTCTTTGGGTAGAAATAATACCTATTTTTATAATTAAAAATAAGCTAACTTAGGCCTAGAATAATTAGCATTACAATCAAAACCTAATCCTAAATTATCCTAACCACACTCTAGAAAATAGGTTGCAATTTATTTATTTACTAATTACATCTTCTTGGTAGTTACATCCAATTCCTCTATATATTCCACTACATCAAACTTCCAAGGAACAAAGATTTATTCGTAGACTCTTCTCTATGAGGTCCTCAAAACTATCACCGTACTTAAATATATCAAAAACTATCATCCATGTGGAATCTTCACATGGGTTCCTTTCTATTTGACCAATTATTCCAAATGTTCCTTACCTCTAGTTTCATGATGACTTTTGCGTCCAAGATTAACTCTAGTTTCTTTGGTCTCGCTTTGAGTAACTACTACTTCCATTGGATGATCTTTTCTTCACCTATTTCATGGACCTGAGCTAGTTTCTCTTCACCCTTATAAGGGTACATATTATCAACATTGAATATAGAATAAATACCAATGCCTTTGGAAGTTCTATCTCATATGCATTGTTAGAGAACTTCCATAAAACCCAACAAGGACCAATTTTCTTTGTTGTCAATTTTTTGTATTCTCCTCTTAGGAACCTCTGTTTTCTGATACGAGATATAACTATATCTCCAAAATAAAAAATTGACTTCTTTCCTTTTCACATCCACTTTGTTCTTGTACTTGATGGTACTTTCTTTGAGTTTACTTCTCACTTGTTCATGCAAATCTTGGATTGCACTTACAAAACCTTTTCCACTATTACTTTCCCTCTCTATTGGACCCAAGTTACTTAACTCATACACTCCTCTAGGATTCATATATGATCTGAAAAGGGATCATACATGTACTTATTTTAGAAGTATCACCATATGCAAATTCTACTTGTGTAAGCAACGAGTTTGAATTTTTTGGATGCATACCTTCTAAGATTTAGAATATGTTTCCAAGGATTATGTTGATGAAAAATTCTATTTGGACATGAGTCTTGGAATGATAAGATAAATTAAAAATCAAAGTATATCCCAATTCTTCCATAGAGTCTTTCAATAGTGTCCTACGAATTTAGTGTCTTGATCAGATACAATACTCCTAGGAAGTCCATGTAGCATAACTATCTCTTGGAATAAAAAACTAGAAGTTTTTGTAGCATCAATAGTTTTTGTACATAAAAAAAATGAGCCATCTTCAAAAACCTATTTTACCATCCTAATATGGAGGCACTTCATTTTGAGACCTTTTAGCCCTCCTTAGCATTCTCTCTCTCTCTCTATATATATATATATCATCTCTCATTTTGTGGCATGGTCATCTAGGTTCTATCTTAACACCTTTTTGGTCATATCTCCCAACATTTTTAGTCTTTCTCGATTCTTTTTGCACCTTCTACGAGACCTTTAGGAACCCTTTTTAGGAACCCCCTAGGGAATAGGTCTACTTGGTGCAACTATTTTTGGAAGAGATCAACCTAGGTTGAAATGTTATATGAAGAGGTCAACCAGGTCATCTGGGCCTGAGGTGCCTCTAGTTTTCCAATTATTTAACCTGTGCTCCCAAGTCGGGCTACTTTGTTTTTAATCTTAAAAACTAGTATATAAGGAGGCTTTGGATCTTAATTTTAATCCATCACACACTTCAAGAAACCAAGGGAAATCACACACACATTCATGAGGTTTCAAGAAAGTATCTTAAACAATTCATCAAGTTCAAGAATTTCCTTCTTGCATCAAGCTTCTTCCTTCAAGGTGATAGAGGAGTTTTGCTTCTAAGGAGGAGGTCCATCATTCCAAATCACTCAATTTATTCCATAATTAATCATGATATGTCACATACATTCATATTCATGAGGTTTTGGCTTCTTTGATTTCCTTTTGGTTTATTTGAGTCAAGGCTATTATATTTACGTACTTGATCACATATCAAATTTAATTACATCTACAAAGGTAATTGTATCTTTTATTTGATATATTCAATCCTACTACATGTTTGTATTTCCTTTATCAATAAATTTACATCTCAATATCAAAGTTGATTCCTCAATATAGGGCTTGACCAAGGCAAGCCCTAATCTAACAAAAACTGAAACCAAATTTTATTATGTAGAAACAAGATGGTCAAATTATGATCAGAGATGTGAATATCATTAGCCAAAACATTTTTGAAGAAGTTGGGTAGAAGTTGTACAGTCCCTTGAGAACATGGTGACCTGGTCAACTTCTTCTTGAGGCCTTGAGAAAAATAATCTATTCTAGGTTTTTTATTGTGATTGCAAATCTGTAGTTGGAATTTCACTCAGAGTATTATATCTATGCTTTTTAGAGGAAAAAATCATATTCCTCTACATGTCTATGAGTGACTACTTTATAATTTATTTCATTTTTTAGCCTAAACCTATTTTCATATCTCAATTGGGCTGATTGCTTAAATTTAGCACCTAGACATATCTTACACTTCTCATTTAATCAACGAGCTCAATTGCACATTTAACTTTACACATATTTAATCAAATCCCACATTGCATAAAAGAGCACTTTCTTGCATACTTCCTTGATATAATTTAGGTTTAGCATTATCATCCTTTTGTCACTTTAGAATTTTCTAATCTAACTTGAATTAGATTGAGAGTTATATCTGATTTGGAGTTAGATCTACTTTATATGCTATTGTATACATTAGTGGTATTTAGATCTCCTTTTACATTCTTTGCATTTCATATTATTTTCTTTTTGAAAATACAAAAATATTACATCCTACATTATTAGATTGCATACTCATTTCATTCCCTTTCAGTGGAATGGTTATCTTTATTTTCAACCTATCTTCATGATCTTTAAGACATTCAATTTGATGCATATGATGATTCCACAACATGTTCTTTCATTTAGGCTCATCTTTTTAAAGATGATGTTGATCAACATTTAATGACTCGCGATGTTCCTAATCTTGATAGTGCTACTATTTGAGATGAACTCTTAGATAAGGACATGGATTAATAGCTTTCTCATGAGACACATTTGCATGATGACATGGTTATTTTTTCCAATGATCAACCAATTTATATGAATTTCATTGGTATTCCTTCTATAGATGAGGTCTTTATGAGTTTTGTTATCCTTCTCCTAAGAGTACTTAAGATGTGGAGGATCATACACTTGATGTTTTTCTTGTTCCTTTCAAGGCACGCCTCAAATCAATTCAGGTCTATTGAAAAAGATGAATATTATGACCTTATTTCCACAAACTCAACCTTAACCCATAAGAATCTTAATCACATTGACCCTATGGTTGACATATCAACCTCTTCTAGATTTTGCAACATTAGATTTCACACATAAATTTTATAGAAACACCAATATTCTTCACATTGCAACTCAAACACATTTACTAGACGAATATGTGCATATTGAATATTTATCTTTGCATTTCAATATAATTACCCCTACGCAATATTCTTTTTCTATGTTTCATCATATTCATAAGACTCATCAATATCATTATTTGCATTATAAAAAAATAATTTCTTATTGTATGTTTCACATGAATTGTGATGATTCATGGTATCTTTTTTATGATCATTATACTTGATACATCTACACCCCTATTATGTTGTGCCTATCTTTGTAACATTGATAACCTATCCTTTGTGGGCTCATTATCCTACTTTGTGAGCAACATAATAGAAATTTCCCCTTTCTTCTCACTTGGGGGGGCAAGGTCCTTATTTCATTTTCCCATCTATATAGAGTGATACATTTTCCCCCTTTTTTGACTTGTTATCCTTTTATATGATAAAATATTATCTTACATTTAGTAATTGTGTTAATTATGGACTAACTCCCAAGTGCAATCTTACATTTTCTTGAAATTACATGTATAGTATAAATTGAAACCACTTAGGGATACACAATGTGTCCTCTTGTTCAATGAATCCAATATCATTTATGAATTTGCATTCTCTTATAATTTGATATTCTCTCTTGCATGCATTTATTGTGGTATGTATGATTAACATCCTGAATGAAATCTTTTTCTTAAAAGTGCATCTTTGTTATAAATGATCTATCATTTAGGGCACATATGGGATATGTTTTCAATTTTCTCAAGGATTTGATATGTCTTTGTTATCTCATTTGAGATCACTAAGTAGGTATAACATGGTATCCTATTATCTCTCTCTTTCATTTCTCTATAAATTTACATTATTTTATGGTACATTATTATCTGTGCATATGTAGTGCCTTATTTCATGCATCCCACAATTATTGCTGCCTAACAATATCTTTTCATACCTTATATTTTAATGTTCAGCATTTAATAATCATCTATAGTTTATTTCATATGTGATATCTATTCTAGAATTCTATGTTGGTTGGAATTGCATATCCTGTGACTTTTCTCACCTCTTTTGGCTCTATGGTGTTACATTATCTCACTTCTTGTTTGATATAGGGAGTTTTATTTTTTTAACAACTCGATTATGTTTATTTCTCTTAGTTCATATTTATATCTTACAAGATTATGCTTTATAATCTAAAATAGACTTCTTGCCTCATGCTTGAGGGTGGGGGAGGGGGGGCGATGTTATTTGTACATTCTCTTTCTTTTTCTATAAGGAGTGACTTTTCTTAGAACAATGGGATTTGTTTATCATGTGACATTCTTTTCCTATAAGGAATTTTGTCCTGATCATGACTTTCTCTTATATACAAGAGGTGCATGTATTTGATCATTGCCTCTTCCTAATTTGCAAAAATATGCCCACTATAAACATTTTCCCTTACTTTGTGTTCAAAGTTTGCAATCCTTCATCCAAGGATCTCTATTCCACCTCTACACAGGGGGATGAATAGGTGCATTCTTGTTCTTTGGATATTATGTGCATTGTACACATTGCATAATATTGTTTATATTGTATCATTTTATTTTATTATATAATGGTGCACCTAGGAGCACCTAGATAGATGTGTAACATGGAGAGATTCCCATGGAATGTCCTTGATAGTTGTATTGACACATTATGATAATATTTGATGTAATTATTTAATGTTGGAGAAAAATAAATTAAATACCCAATATTGAATGTGGTTCAATGATGGTTTGGTAACACATGGTTTATTTCATACCACTTGGTGGTTTTGTGGGAGCTTGCTTCTATAAAAGAAACTACAAGGGTAGTTGTTGATGTAAGACAAGTGAGAAAGGTTAGACAAAGTAGAATTTATGGAGGTTAGAGGTTGGAAGCATGACATGAGAAGCATGGATTAATGCTTGTTTACATGGATTTCTTGGTTGTGGTTATGGCTTTGAAGGCTTCCATGGTTGTTAATGGTATTTTGTTGAATAATACATGGTGATAGATGCTTTTGGAGGAGGGCTTTTTTTTTTCCTTGAATGAGGGCTTCCTAAGATATATCTTGTGTTACATTTTGTTGGGATGTTGTATTTTCTCTTGTATGTAGATTCTAAGTGTTTATTTGATTCAGATCTATTATGGGGTATGTACAAATAGTGATATTTTTACTTGCAAGTTTTCTAACAAGTGGTAATAGAGATATGGTTTTGTTGTTGCAATCCTTAATTGAATCCACAAGAATGCATAAAATAATAAAAGATATATATATATATATATATATATATATATATATATATATATATATATATATATAGGTTTTGTAGGTTGTATATTGTAGATCTGAGGGTTTTGGGTTTGTTGTAATGATAGGTTCTTAGTAGATTTTGGGCATGCAAAATTATTGGTCAAAAGGGTTTTTTGGATGTTTCATTTAAATGATAGTTTTAAGGGGGGAGCTGACCTCGTGGGAAAAGACAAACCTTGCCATTAAATCTGATTTGGCCTTTCCATGAAATTTGATATATAATTTGCCCTAGTTTGGCCATGTTAAGAGAAAATGCAAAATTTTTTAGTTGTAGTTTGTGTCGGAAAAATACAAAAAATTAAAGTGGTTTGTATAAGAAAATAGATTGTCTTGATCAAATGACTATAAGTTTCACTCATAGTGTTAGATTTTAGACTTCTTATAGTTGTTGGAAAGCTGATTCAGAGAGCTAGACAATGGTATAGATTTGTTTCTTTGAATTTGAAAAATTGTCATGTTTTATGAACCTAGAAGTCAGAGGTTAGTTTTACAAGGATTTGAGCATGCCTTGGGCATACATAGTTAGATTTTAGACTTCAAATAATTAAAAAAAAGCTCTCGAAGATCTCCAAACATTGGTTAAGATTTGGTGTAGGTTTGGTATGGTTTATTAGATAATATATTTATCTACATGTTTTTATTATTTATATTAACTATGGTATTATTGTGATGAATGAAATGGTGTATATTTCAGAGCTATGGTTTTGATGACATTGTATAATCAGTTTATATATCATATTGATCTCATGTTGACATGGTTATCAATATTTTATTTAGATTTGTATAATGTCTTGTTGGGTCTACAAGTTTATAGTTTTGTAAGTAGTCCATACTTACAAATTGCATTTATGGCTTGGATATGGGTTGTCTTTGGCCATTGATATTTTATTATTGATGAATATTCAAATTGGTGGCTTGGATCTGGGTTATCTATTCCCTTAGTCATATGATTTTTCTGATTTCTCATCATGTAAAGGGGATGAGATGTTGTTACTAGATGTAATCAAAATGAAGGATTGTGGTTGACTATTTTATATTGACATGTTAGACACTTTGAGAGTTAGATGCTCAATTTATGGACGTGATCATGGTGCCATATATTTTGTCATGACATGATTGGATATATAGGTACTTCATTGATGTTCATTATTTTTGATTTTTGATTTGGTATAAATCTTCTTGGTTGAGGATCATGGTTATTTGGTTTCTTTTGAGGAGCTCATGTGTGCACTTTGAGTTCTTTGATGTTCTAATGCATTGGTTTATTCTCATGGTTAGAGGATGATTTATCATGATGTCATGGATAGCTTAGATACATGGTTTAGTGGGAGCTTGTGACAATGGTGGGGGTAAAAGCATAGATGTGTGTCACCTTTTAGGGCCTCTAAATTTATTTTGGTCAAATTTTATTTCTTTATAAAAACTCAACTTTTTTCAAAAACTAAAAATACCCTTCTATAGATCTCAAAATCAATATCATCATTATATAAATTTTATAGTGATTTGATTAGTTATAATGTGTTAGAATTTTAAAATTTCATATTTTAGATTTGAGGAGATACTCCCTTAAAAAAGGAAAAAAAATAGTAAATCACATCAAACAAATTTAAAATTTATATTTAACCCTAGAGGAGAGAATCCTCTTCAAGAATATGTAATTTATTTTGGAAAAACTGTATATTTTATAGTGAATTTTTGACAGGAAGTAAAAACTATTGGTTTTTGATAAGATCAACCTCGAGTACTTATAATAAAGAAAATATACATCAAAAATCAAAAATTCCTTTTTGTGTGCCCTATCTATACATGCCATCTATAACATATTTCCAAATCAGAGCAAAAAAATATGATTTTCATATGTTTATTTGATGGGAACTATACCCTATATTTTTCACAGATAAAAAAAGGACCTCAAAACTTTTAAAAATGAATAAATTCTATCTCAAAAAAATTAAAAAAATTTATAGTCATAAAATTTATCTGATTTCACACATTTCATTTGTGTACATCATCTATAAATTCTAAACACAAATACCATTTTTATGTCATTAAAGTTGAATAGTTCGCGTTTTGGGATCCTTTTTCTTTATAAAAGTTGACACATGGTAGTGCAAGATTGTTTCCTAGTTTGGTTTGTAGCTTCAGGTTTTTCATATTATACTGACACTTTAGTTGTGTGTGTAGATGTGGGGGACCTTCATGTAGGAGATGGATGTAATGATGCCATAGGTAACTTAGTACTTCATTTGAGTGGGAGTTGTTGGTATTGATATATTTATTAAGTGTTTGTAAATTTTAGAGGATGTCTTAAATCTTTTTGTTGTAGAAGTGTCTTTGAATTTTTCATGGTGCACTTGTTTGTGGTGGTTATCTTCATGGTGTGTGGTGATAGTTCTATCTTGAAGACTTATGGGGTTCTTGGTAGAGGTTTTATTTATGCTTTAACCATTAATTGAAATGTTATCCTTGGTATTAGGATGGTTGCATTATTATGTCATGGTATACTCTTGATACATGTTTAGAGTTTTGACATGTTATGTTATGTTCATATGGAGCATGTTATCTCTTTGGATGAGATGGTTTAAATCATATTGTCATGTTTATGCTCCTTAGGTCATGGTTGTAAATTTGACATTAATCTTGGTTTAGTTTCTTTGTATTTAGCACATTAATCATTTTCTATATACTTCATGATATTTCTATTTTGCATTTGGAGTTGACATGGATTGATCAGTTATAGGTGCTCATGTATACTTAGAGATGGTGGTGATGTTGATTTCTCTTATAATTAGATATGTATTTTTCAGGAAAATTGATAAATTCAGAAAGAATTTTGTTGGGAATTCACCTAATATGGACTTGAGAGGAGATTCTTGTTAGATTAGTCTTGGTTGGAGAGTTGGATGTCTTGATGATAATTCTTTTTCCCCACTCTTGGTCTACTCAACCATTTACTACTTGAGAGCTATAGCCCATTATTTCTCTTAGGTGCATTATGTTAATGATTATCTTGAGCTGTAATATGAGTTAGTTCTAGAGGGTTGATTTGAGAGATAGTTTAGAATTGGTTATCTCCTTGTGCATGTGTTGTTCTCTCATTATGGTTGATTTTAGAAGATGACTTAGATTGGGCATATTCCTTGGATTAGGAATGGTTTATGAGTTTTATCTTCTTTTGAGAGGCTTACATCCATTATTAGTCATATGGTGTGGTTTGGGTGTTGCTATGGCTTCTCAATTGGGGTTGTATGGAGGAGATCTTACTTGACATAGTTTAATTCTAGAGGTGTAGAAGGACATGGTATAGGTTATGATTTGCATGGTTTCACTTTGGTCTTGATTATCTTCCTGAATGTTCAATTTCACTTACATTGGATTTGGAATTGGTTGTAGCTTGTGATGATTAGTTTGTGTTCATGTATGCCATGTGATAAATGACATGGTTAATTCTTATCTATTTATTTTGTTGATCATGGAGAGAATGGGAGACTATTGGAGACTTGGTTCATATATTGCATGTTGTTGTGGATGTCCTTGATACACAACTTCTATGAGATGTTTTGATTGAATTGATTTAAAACTTGAAATTACCTTTGCAGTGAGAGGTTATGGGTGTATAAGTGATAGGTATTTCTCTTGAGGCTTGTGATTGTAGGTTACATATTAGATATCTTGATATAATGAGATTTGCTAGGTAAACCTTTGGAGGTATGGATAGTTGGATGGGTTGGTAGTTGCTATGGGTGTTGTTTCAGCCATCAATTTTGACATCTATATATGCATGTAATTACCTTTAGATTAGGTGTATGTGCTTAGAATTTCAGTTGGTACAAGGTTTTATGATTCTTATGTGACATGTTAGTTGGATTTATCTTTGCATGGCTTCCATATATGTCTAGTGGTAGTGGCATAATGTGAGGTGGCTCCATTCATGTTTGAGATGCTAGATACTTTGATTTTGTTATAGATACCTAGATGGAACATGTTGGGACTCAAAATTGCATTCCTAATTTTGAGTACCATTCTAAAAATTGAGCCCTATAAGCACATTTAATGCATGTGTACCTGACTATCCTTTTGAGGCCTAAAAGGTATTTAATGTTTCTAATACCTTATATTTAGTAGATTCATGTGTCTTGTGAAGATAAATTGCCTTTCTGAGTCATTTTGTGAAGTTTTGTTTTGAACAGTGTTCAAATCTGCATTTTTGCCTAAGTGTCAAACAACAACATGTAGCCTAGTTTGCATTCGAATATCTCACACCCAAAAATGTTTCATGACTTAATGATTTGGGAGTGTTTAGTACACATATCCAAGAACCTATATTTCAGATTTCAAGTCATTTTGATATGTTTTGAGTAGGTTTTGAATCCCTCAAACTCGGTTGTTTACTGTTGTCATGCTCATGTAAATTGTTCAGAATTCTGGGAGGCCCTGTTCGATCGATTATAACTTTGAACTAGTTGACCATATTGAGAAAATTATCTTTTCATTTTATTCTAGAGTCAAACACTTTCTATGTTTCAGATTTGAGCCTATGATGAATCCGTTTGATAAGTTTTTGAATGCGATTCCAAATGCATTTTGTAAAGTTTTACTGGTGTCATAAAATGCAGATTGATCAGTACCCCTGTTCAGGATGTCATAACTCTAAATCCATAATTTCCTAAAGAAAATGGATTGTAACATTGTATTCTACTCTAAAAATACTTTAAGTATGTCATTTTTCAAGTCTTAACAAATCCGTTTGCACACTTTCCTAGGTCCATTCCATTTGCAAAAATCACTTTTCTGCCATTGTTCCCAATCCTGCAAATCCAAGTAGCCCATTTCGACCATTCGCCAAACTCATCCAGTTATTTGTCATGAGACAAAATCATAGATTTATACTCTCCTCATGATAGTGAACCAATCCGCTACCTTTCATGTCCCCAAATGTTAGTTTGACCTATTTTCAAAGTCAAAACCAAATGCATTTTATGGTTTTCTAACATGTTTCCTTGTAGGCAGTTCTAAGAAGGCAACTTTGATGGTCAATATATGTCTTCATGAGACAAAATCTGAAAGGATAATAGAATCTAGAACAAAGCACCAACATGTTAGATCTTAAGGTTTAGTTAGGTGTTTTGGTCAGTTTTTTAAGGCCAGTCAAAGGACCCCTTGGCACAAAATTGGCAAGTTGCAGAAAGAGGTGAAATGAGTTAATTTTTTTTTTTCAGTGGCTGAATTTGATTCTAATTAGTGCTAGATGTTCAGTAGGATAGTTTGATATGTTAGGTGTTTCAGTTTGAATTTTTTTTTAGTCGGACCTACTTTGGGCCCAACTAATTTTGTCTGACTAATAAGATGTCATGGGATTTTCAAGATTATTAAAAATGGATTAGAATGAATTTGGTTTATTAAAATGTCACAATCAAATGATGATGTAAATGATGTTGATATGATTGGGACATGAGGATAAACTTGTCTTGACCTAGCTGTGAAAATGTTTGTTTCAAAATACACGTCATCATTTCATTTTGAAAATGGATAGGGGGATTGTACAAAAAACAATACTAAAGAGATTTGAAAGGGCCAGGGAGGGACCGAGTTTCATACTCATCAAGTGTATGTTTCATTAATGACTTTTCTTTGAAGACACTCTTCCAAGTTTTCCTCATCAAGTAGGGGTGTGTTGGCAAGCTAATTGAAAGTAAATTTTTTACTTCAAAGCATGATTCCAAATATCCATCAACATTGCTAGTGAAATCCAAAAAATGATGGCCAAGCAAATGACATTTATTGCATGGAAAGGTTCTGTGCCCATGTACCCTGATTGGACTCCTTAGTCATTCAGGGAATTGAACATAAGGTGCCAGTTGTAACTCCTAATGCATATGAATTTTTATAATTGCTATAACTTGTTGAGTGTGATTTGATTTATCTCTACTTTTCTTTGTTCTACCCTTGCCTTCCATATTCCTCCCATGGATGTTTCTCACAATTATCTCTAAAAATGTGTGTCCAATGCCAAAGAAGGTTTCCATTCTTTGCGTGAATCATGGTGGAATTCACTTCAAGCTTTTAATAAGTGAGAATTGACCACACAGATAGCTAATATTTTCGATGGATAAGAAAATGTTGTTTTATTTTTTCATGGGAGATAATCAAATGTGTGATGAGCCATTGGAGAAGGCAACAATATTAAAGCAGCTAGCATAGAGGCACAATTTTAGGTGATTAAGGGTGAAAAGGGCTCATTGTCTATACAAGAAGAGGTCCGATAAAGAACATATAACCTTGGCATCTAATATCCAAGGAGTTATTGAGAGTCTACTCTAGTGGTGGACATCAACACATTTGCAGAGTGATTTCAAAAGGGGCCTCCTTTTATGTAGTTTCCCGTAAAAGAGAAAATGCAAGTTCACAAGTCCATAGTAAATTTGAGTGATTGCATCAGATAGCTAGCCACCCAAAATATAAATTTGAAGTGTTCAGTATTGTAAAGTGAAAACTAGACCACGTTGAACGAGAATGGATGAAACAGAGTGCATAAACTAGTGATAGAGATGGCATAGTTAGGAGTTGAGTTGAGGGATCAATTTGTTGTTGAGAAAAAATGATGTAGTATGCCCCACCACAAAATTGGTGCAAAAATGGCAATTTCCTTCGCAGACTACTCTGACAGTTGGCTTGTTGTGACATCAGCCCATGGGCCCTTACCACTCCACCGATGGAAAAAGGGGTGCCATGCATTACTCCTAGTCAATGGTAATGGTAGCATGATAATACACGTTCACAGTTCATCCTTTTATGATAGGATACAAATGAAAGTTGTTCCTTATTTCAACTCATCATTTTCCTGTCAAATAATTTACATAAATAGTGTTTTGTTTTAGAATAACAATTCCTTGTGCTAAAACTAGAGAAGAAAATGTGGCATTTCATTCAAATTGCATTTGAAAACTCACAGTCTTCTCACAATGTAGAAGATTTTGAGTGATTCTTTACACCAAATTGAATGAGAAAGAAGGATCCCATAATATTTGTGAGATGTTTTGTAGGGACATTTATCCCACATTCACTAGGTAAGGGGTTTTTATGGTATTTATAAACCCCAACGCACTATCATTAGTTGTCTAAAAGGCAATGCCTTTTGAGACAAATGAAGCCTTACAAGGGGCCAACCTAGCCAACTTGGCAACCAAGACCAAATTTTGAAAAAAATAAGATAACAAGGATGGTGATAGGGAATTTTGAACCAACTAGGAGGTGACAAGTGGCAGCACATGGAAAAGTCATATAGCAACACACAGTAGAGGTTTTTGGGCTTGGCATGCTTCCTGAGGTGTAGATGTGGTGAGGTTGGATAGATGGTAGCTTCTTGCATTCTTGTAGATGATGTGGTAGCTTGGTGACTAGGATGCAATAATGCCAGAGCGTGACACACGGTGTTAGGTAATGATGTGTCATCAAGCAAATCAGGTGCACCAGATCATGCCATGTGGTAGATTTGACGGTCCTCACTATCTCATGAAATAAAGTTACAAGGAAGATAAGAAATACAAGAAAGTGAGAATGCAACATGTGGTAGTGGTCCTGGGTGGAAATGGTAGTCTAGTTGACAAATCAGGAAGTGCCACATGGAAATGACGTGGCATGTGTGCCCAATAGGGTGATGGCATGGTATTGACCATAAAGAAGGAGACCTAGTGAAATGGTGACATGTGACAATGTATTAGGTGACAAGTGGTGAATCCATAAACCAATCAAAGGCTACCACATGGCAACATGCCCATTCAGACATGGTTCTCTAAGAACCAAGGGGTGGTGCCATGTGGTACCTAGGTGGTGAAGGAACTGATAGGGCAAGAATCAAGCGAATCAAAATGTGACATGTGTCACATCGTGGTTAAACCCAATTTGACCCATATGAGAATTTTGAGTATAAATTCAAAAGTGAAAAATTTAATATTTTATTATTTTCTCCTTTTGAAAATACGTGTAGATTTTTAAATAAAAAGTGAAATGCATAAATATTTGCATGAGTTGCAGACCTGTGAAGGCAGTTCAGGATCCTGGTTTTTGAATTGAGATTATGGGCATCTCTAGTAAGAGAATATATGACTATCATATACCGTTGAAACTGGGAGAGAACAAAATTTTCATATTTTAGGTTTGTTTCTACTTAGGAAGTAGTTTGTTTAAGTTATTCGGGGTTTGTCTCAGGTACTCATTTTTTGACCCCATTCAATTAAGGCAGTTCATATCTAATTTTTGGCAAAATGGTGAATTGGGTGAACACTAAAGGTAGTAGGGATGAAGTTAGGGACACGTTTTCTCACTTCCAAGTTAGTTTAGTGAAGGTTTTATCAACATTTTAGATGCATACTTGACATTTTTAACAGGATAAGGTTTTTCATCATTAGGAAGAGATATTTTAAGTTTGTTACACTCAATGATGAGATTCCTTTCTAATTTTAGTTGTAAAGAAAAGAGAGATGCCTTGAAACAACATGGAATGAAGATTCAAGAAGACACATATCACTTCCAAATTAGATCCGATATTTCATTCCTTTCTTATATCTTTCTCTTTCTCTCCCACTGTAAGGGTTCCAATTTTTGATATGTTTCATTGCTATGATACCATGTTGGTCCCAATTTGTCTATGATACCACAAGGTTGGATCCAGAGTTGTGATTCCACACCATTTCTTCAATATTTCTCTGATGTAATGAACAAGAAGTAATAGGAATACAAATAGTTCCGATCAGTTAGGCAATTTTATGCTTCAATTTCATACATCTTATTGTATTTGTTTCAAAAATAAATAAATAAAGTGCAACAACAAGTTAATCTCCAATCTGAATCTTGTCTCCTATTTATTGTTGTTTGTGATCCCTTATGTTTTTTGAAAAAAGAGCATAAAACTCAGTTGCAATTTGTTCTAGGTTGTATGTGTTGATATTGTTTTCTTGTGATTCAAGGAGTCATGTAAATGATTAGTCTATCATCATAGGGTTACAGATTTCATGAAGGGATAGGTTGAGTAATGAGATTCATAAAGATGTAGATGTCTAATTCATAAGGTGAATGGATAGATCAAGAAGTCCTGATACATTTAATGTCTTGATGATTTCTAGGGATGTATGTTAGGGATTTGTGAAATTTCCCAATAGATAAGGCACTAATCAAAGTGTTATGTTGTTTATATCATGGTTTTGTTGAAATCAATCTTTATAGTCAAAATCCTTTTCTCTATTTTTTGAAGAGTTGGAAAGTGTTGCCCTCACTTAGCTTATCTAGTTCATATGTCATGATCCTAGCTATTTCATGTCTATGCTTTTTACATAAGTGTTAGAGGATTAGGGGTTTTATCTAATTCATTAGATTCAAGTGTATGTTTTAGCACTGGTATCATATGAATGAAACAAAGGTACACCTGCCTAGATTTTCAAGAGCTTGAAGTAGAAGAAGGGTCTAGCCTTATAGTTGGCCTGGTGTTTGGAAGGATATGTTGTAGATGGGAAGTAGCTACCCATAGATGTGTTCTATTCTCATTGGGATAATTTGAAACGTGACATTTTAAAACACCAATAGAACATATGGTGTACTTTGATCCATAATGGTAGATGTGTTAGGAGGGATTGTTCCCTTGTTCATTTATGTGGATACAAATTGACCCTATGCAATGTATACAAGTGTAATATTTTTGAGATTATGTGTGTTGTACACAATGCATAATATTATTTATATTTATATTATTTAATTTTATTGTGTAATGTTGCACCTAGGATCACCTAGACATACATGGAATATATAGAGATTCCCATGGAACTTCCTTGATGAGTTGCATTAACACATTATGATAATATTTGATGCAATTATTTAATATTGGATAAAAATAAATTAAATGCCCAATATTAAATGTGTGTCAATGGGGGGTTTGGTAGCACATGGTTTATGTAATACCACTTGGAGTTTTCTTCTATAAAAGAAACCACATGGGTAGTTGTTGATGTAAGAGAGGTGAGACAGTTTAGCCAAGGTAGCACCTGTTGAGGTTGGAAGCATGGCATAATATGTGTGGGTTCATGCTCATTCACATGGATTTCTTGGTTGTGGCTATGTATTTGAAGGCTTCCATGCTTGTATTGCAATGGTGTTTGTTGAATAATACATGGTGATAGATGCTTTTGGAGGCTGGATGTTTTCCCCTCAATGATGGTTTCCTAGGATATATCTTGTGTCATATTTTGTTGGAATGTTGTCTATTCTCTTGCACATGGATTCTAAGTGTTTATTTGATTCAGATATATTATGGGCTATGTGGAAATAATGATAATTTTACTTTTAAATTTCCTAAAATGTTCTTCTTCCCCCCTTTTTTCTTGAAGTTGTTTTCTTTACCCGGACAATCCTCTTAAATGTATATACATTTATAACAAGATATTTTCCTTTCAAGGGTACCTTCTCATAAGTGACACAACCTTTCATTGTTAGCCCCAATTGATAATGTAATTGTTAATGTTATGAATGTATGTAAGAGAGTCATATCGGTTGTTATGTTGTCATTGATGTCAAGTCTTAGTTGGATAGACATTATGTTAATTCAGTAGAGTTCTATACCAGTAGATTTATGAAGAGGATTTTATTGATGAAGAGGAATTGAAGAAAGTATGTTGAAGAATAAATTGATAAGTATGGTATTAAAAGGGCACTTGAATGAGTTGGACAATGATAATGTAATGTTGGTTTGATTGATTGATGGCATCAATCACCTTATAGAGAGTAGGGTTTTACAATCATGCAACATTGTATATTATTGGAGAACATAAGCTTAACAGAGTGACAAGGTTAATGAAGGAAGACTGTATTCACCAAATGACTATAGTGTTGCCTAGGCAATTGGCAAAGAAAAGGGGAAGTTTAGTATTGCCCAAGAGAGTCTAGTATTGACCAAGTACTATATTATCTAAATAAAATGCTATGTTCACTGAGTAACAATTGAAAGAACAAAAGTGAAAAAGATGGAATCTAAGGCTGACTTTTAATGGAGATTTGGAAAGTTCAAGATAGTTAAAGACATGAGTCAGAGTTTGTTGTAAGATAAATGATTGGGAAAATTCAATAAGGATCTAATGATGGAGATCAAAGAAAGATAAGAATGAACACAAAGTTCCATGCAAAGTTCTATTTTCTAGGTGGTTAAATACATTGAATCTAAAATGAATGATGGTGTTTAAGGAACAATAGAAGGAATAATTTGGCAAATAAGAGATGACTAATTAAGGAGGAGATCAAGACAATTTTATGGTACTAATCATGTTGCTGATATTCTTGTAAAAGAAAAGTGTAAAGAATAAGAATAGAGCAAGGTGAACTAAGAAGAATATAGGAAAATGAGGAGCAGAGTTAGTGAAAGTGAAGACGTGAATCAGCTGAGCAAGAGATAAATAGGAGAAAGAGTGAAGAACAAATATATAAACAAGAAAAGGTAGTTTCTATATCTAAATAGACCATTTCAACTATTACTTTTTAACCATTGTAGTAGAAAATCTTGGAAAATCGAGTGGACCTAATAGGTCTATGAAATTGTATATGGTAACATCGATTAGTGGTGTTTGTAAGTCCTTTAGAGTAGGTCATTCTTTAGATAGGATCAAGGAGTGATAAGGTTTAGATGATATTTTGGTAAAATCCTTCAACAAGCTCACATTACCAATGTGGTGGCTGTTATCTGAGCTCACTTTAGAAGAGTGAAAATTTTGGGTTGCTGGTCCTAGGTGTTTTTTTCCCTTTACAGGGTTTCCACATTAAAAATCATGGTGTCAAATGTATGAATGTTATGTGTGTTTCAAGTTATTTGACATGTTTTACATTTTATTGTAGCTCAGTAACAACTAAGTTTATGGTCGATTATAACTAAGGTATTTAATTGACACTCGATAATGCAAAGAATAGTGAAAGAATAAGTTTGAAATAAAGAGATTGAAAGAGTTAAATGATAAGTTGAATGGTTATACCGAGTGATTGTTGATGAAGTTTATAAAGTTTTATTGGTAATAAAATTGTTTGAAGGGACTATAGGGTTACTGAACATAAATGATTCACCCCCCTAGTTATCTAACATTCATAATTATCTACTTTCTTAGATTACAAGAGTTAACATTCTTTGATAAATTTGTGGCATAAATTATCATTAAAGGTTATCTCCTTGTTTTCAGAAGAAGTTATCCTTGATTCTCTTCTTTATGATGTCCATGTCCTAGTCATCATAAGGAGGGGGGGCATACATATGCCCACTTTGTACTATAATTTAATTTTTATTTACTTTTACTTTTACTTTTATTTTCCACTCCCTAATGCATATCGATGATACTTCTCCATCCCAAGTAAATGTGCCCACATATTTTCTCTATGAATAATAGACCCTTGTCCATCTATAATGAGCACAAGCACATTTACACTTTTTTGTGATACCAAGGAATTGATCCATATATGGACACATATACACATGCATATAAAAGTTATTGATGGGTGCACAAGATTAACTATTGGGAACACAAACTTGCTAGACCATTTGATCCTTCTTTTTTTGTTTTTTTTCTGTAATTCATAGTTGGCACACAAACCTTATTGGGCAAGATAATAACTCTCTCTCTCTCTCTCTCTCTCTACTTTCATGATAGCAGGATATAATCATGAGGGATTTAATCCTTTGTGGTGCTCTTACCTTTCGTATGTGATCCTTCTTGATTTGTAATAGCTTTCCAAATATGATATTAGTGGACATGATATTTTTTGATCAAGATCTCTTTCACAAGTTGATTTAGATTTTTGGGTCTTTTATTTTTGTTTATTTTACTTTGTTTTCATGCTCTTATGCATGGAAATGGAGTTAGTATCCTAGATTTTGGGGCTTGTGTCCTTAAACTTGATGATGTTATATCTCCTTGTGAGATTGTCTCATCACACACTTCAAGAAACCAAGGTAGATAATACACATGTTCATGAGATTTCAAGAAAGTATCTTAAAGGATTCATCAAATTTAAGCATTTCTTTCTTACATCAAGCTTCTTCCTTCAAGGTGATAGTGGAGTTTGTCTTCTAAGTAGGAGATCCATCATTCAAAATGATTAAAGTTCTTCCATCTTTCATCATGGAATGCCACATACATTCCTATGCATGAGGTTTTGGCTTCTTTTATTTCCTTTTGGTTTCTTTGAGTCAAGGCTATTACAACTACAATATACTTGATCACCTACCATATTTAGTTGCATATACAAAGGTAATTGTATTTTTCATTTGATATATTCAATCCTACTAAATGTTAGTATTTCCTTTATCAATATATTTATCTATCAGTTTCAAGGTTGATTCCTCAATCTAGGGCTTGACCAAGGCACCTCCTCATCCAACAAAAATTAAAATCAAGTTTTATTTTTTATATGAACAAGATAGCCAAATTATGACCGAAGATATAAAAATCCTTTACCAAACCATTTCCAAAGAAGTTGGTTTGAAGTTGTTACAACCTCCTAGGAACACAATGACTTTGTTGTAAAGCATTCAGAGCACAATGACCTGGTCAATGTCTTTTTGAGGCCCTAAGAAAATTTATTTTATGAGTTTTTCTATGGTGGCTATGAATTAATAGTCAAAATTTATCTCACAATCTTAGATTTTCATTTTAAAGAGTAAAAAATAATATTCCTCTGCACATACTTGTCATTTACTTTACTTTTTAGTCTAGACCTATTTTCATATCTTAATTGGGTTGATTGCTTACATTTAACACTTAGACCTATTTTATAGTTCTCAAAAAAATTTATTAGCTCAACTTCACATTTACCATTACACTATTGACATTACAGTCAAGTTTGTTTATTAGTGACACACACACTTAATTAGATGATTAGAAACTACCAAGCTTATTGTACAGTTAATAGTGTTAACCAAGTAATTTAGGCTCTACCAAGTTCTATAGTTGCTACCAAGTTCCAGGAACAATATTCAGTTCACACTGAGTAGTATCTACCAAGTTGGTGATTATTAGTGTAAATCGAGCTTCATAGTGTTTATTGTGTTTCTCAATGTAAACTGAGTTTTCCAATGCTTACCAAGTTCACAGCTGCAACAATGTGAATATAGTGTTGACCGAGCTACGCAATGTCAACCAAGTGATTTAGTTTATATGCCAAGTTTCACAGTATTCATTGAGTCACTAGTGCAGACCGAGTTTAGACTACTTGGAATTGATTAGTATGAGCTGATCTTCTATGTGTATCGAGTGCATGACGATGCCAAGCATTGATAATGGTTGCTGAGTATTAGAACCTCACCAAGTTTTTCTTTAGAACTTGAGTACCTGTAGCTGAGCTGACTTTGTGTATTTTGGTAAAACTTGTATTGTAGCCAGCTTTGATGAATTGTAAATTATATTGGTATATATGTAATATATTGTATCACATCCAAAGATAGATAAAAGTATGAAAGAATATGTATTAAGAAGCAAAAGTGTGAAGTAAAAGGCTACAAGTAGTATAAGGATCAAAAATATTTATCTATCACAACAAGGTGATTATTACACTCAAAGGAATCTCATTCAGTAAATCTAAGTTACAGATCAGAGATCAGTCACTGGTTCATCCTAATAGGTGGAATAGTTAAATCCTTTCATAAGGTAGACCTAACAATCTTTTGTAAGTCTCTTTACCAAGTGCATACTTCATTGTATGTTTGTAAATACTTTTGCAAGGTGGACCTAGCAGTCCTTATTGCTCCTAACAAGGTAGATCATTAGAAGTGATCATTGTAAGCCTTAACATGCCAACTTTATACTACAATACTAAAGCTCATGGGTATCATCCCCACCCTAGTTTTACTTTCTATTTGGAAGGTTTCTAGGTTACCATATTGTGTGTCAAAGTGTTATGAATGTTTTAATGCTTTCAATTTTTCATGCATGCAATTAGATCAGAATACATATGAAGGATTAATTAGTGAACTAAGATTAAGTTTTATTGGTTACTGATTCACCCCTCCCATCTTAGTAACTTAGCCTATCTCATATTTCCAACAATTGGTATCAGAGATTTGTGGTTCCCAAAGAATTTTTTTAACAACTTGAGCAAAGATCAGAGGCTATGGAGATATTCAAACTTGATAAGGCTATTGAAAATGAAAAACTATATTTGGAATTGGCTATTGGGAAACTTAAGAAAGAAAAGGAGAAACTCTCTCAATCCTTGAAAAGAAGAAAAGATCTTGCAGTATAGATGAATGAAAAACTCTACATTGAAGAAAGAATTGAAGATATCCATTTAGAAAGTAATTCAAATGAAGCTAATGAAGCAATAAGAGAACTATTAGAAAAGAATGGTACACTTCAAGAAGAAGTAAGAAAGCTGAAAAGAGAACAAGAAATTCAATCTGTAAGATTGTGTGAAGTCATGGAAGAGAAAAACAAGATAAAAGAAGAGTTAGAAGGAAACAATAATGAAATTCATCATCTATCCCTTCAACAGGTAGACTTCATTGATTGACTTACTAATGCAAATGAAGAAGTCATGAATCTAAGATCAGAGAATGAAAGATTGTAGAATGACCTAAACACTAAAAGGAAAACCAATGAGAGGATGATGAAATATCAAGCATACATGGATCAATTGAATGAGCAAAATCAATACAGAAAAAAGGCTAAGCATGAATTAGATATACAAAAGAAGGTGAATCAACCAAGCAAGGAGCTCAAAAGAATCAAAGACCTACTTGCAATCACTATGGTAAGATAGATCATACATCAAACAAATGTTGGAGTAATGGTAAAGCTAAATTCAATGAAAAATGCTACAATTGCAATATGCATGGTCATAGAGCCAATGAATGCAGAGAGATGCCTAAATTTGAGGGAAAATGTCACAAATGTAACAAGCATGGGCACAAATATTCTGAATGCAAAACTAAGATATTGAATCCAATAGAATAGGTTGTAAAAGATAGATTTGGTTGGGACTACAATACATGGTGCAAATGTCATTAATGTGGAGAATTTTGACACATTGGAATAAACTATGTAAAAGATCACATGAGGACAAGAGACACCACTAGAAGATGTTTCATTTGCACAAAACTTGGTCATATTGCCAAGAACTATATGAACACTAGAAGAATTGAAGATGGAAAGATGTTGACAACATCAAAAAGTAGGTGATATAGTGGTGGATTCCAAAATCTTCTAAGAATGCAAGTCCGAGCAATGAAGCACATGTCACTCAAGAATTGGGTGACTCAAGCACTTCTACTTGATCTCCCACAAGGATAACTGGAACTAAGATTCTAAAGCAAACATTCTACATCAGTTCCAGTAAGCTAGAAGGAAATATTCAAATCAACATTCAAGATGCAAAGGGATCATCGAGTGTCTAAGAAAATTCTAGACATTACCGAGCTAGGTCAGGTTGCAAGACCTTGCTGAGCAAGGACAAGAGTAACTAAGTTATTGTATGGACACCAAATTATGAATGTCCTAACCGAGTAATTAATTCAAGCTGAGTGGAAGACAATCTATCATCAACCAAGAAAACATACCAAGCATTTATGGTGATTGAAAGGAAAAAATTGTTAAAAAGGACAAAATTGAATTTATTTGTTACCGTGAATTTTCAAGAGCTATTTGTGAAGAGTGATTTTTGTGCATGTAAATGATCTGTGTGATTTATTGTTGAATTTTTCTATGTTTTAACAAACCCTACCAAGCAATGAAATCCTCCAACAATAAGACAAAGAAAGGTTCCAGGATGTTAGTTCGAGGAGTTGAATGGAAAGCACCAGATTTCAAGTTGAGTCTGGCTATTGCGAAAACTCTAGATCCAACTGCAACTCAGTCTCAAATTTCATCAAAGGTACTTGTGGTAAATGATATTCAGTCACATTTTCTCTATTCAATTCAAGTTATAGGAACCCTAGAAATGGATGAAACTTTGGAAAATTTGTGTATGAATGATGTGTTAAAATTGGAGCATCAACACTTGGAAACCAAGGGTTTAACCCAAATTCCATAGATGCCCCAAGAATTTTAGATAAAGTGGATAAGATTTATCCTTAGCCATGTGTACAATGGGTAGTTATGGTTGGAGCAACATATCTTGATAATAATGAAAATGATACATTAGATCATAGGACTCCCACTGTTAACCAAGGCAAAAACCACCAAAACCCTAAGTCATCTAGAACTAGAGAAGAAAACCCTTGCTAAATGGGATGGAAGGGGTATGAAGATCAGTTGTGTTACTTATATGGAGCTAAAATTTGGAATTCATGTTATTGCACACAAGATATATAGCTCTAGTCAACTCAACAGTGTATCATGTGAACCCGTGGATCTCGCTTTCAAAGTGGTCAAGAACAACATGTCCTTCAACCTTGCCGAGTTGATGTTGAACCAATTCAACAAAAACATGGAAAGCATCAGGACATCAAAGAATAACCCTTGTAAGTTTAGTTCAATTTTAGCCTATTTAATTTTTTTTGTACAAAATTTTCCCCCCTCAAAAGGTACAGTTGTATGGAGAAAAGATGTTCCTATACTTAATCAAATCAATGAGTATATAGAAGAGATGGGTGAAAATTATGGCAGTATCATGGACAACTATTTTGATGCATTCAAGGATAAGATGAATAATAGATTTAGAATTCCAAGGAAACTTATAGAAGACTACAAGGATGATGTTTGTTTTATGGTAGATTGTGACAAAGTGTACATACAAGTAGTTAACCGAGAATTCTATGGGTCGAGCCTCTAGGTTATGAAGTTAATATTGATGACACCAGGGACATTATTGAGGCATATTTGAATGAACCTATAGATCCAAAGCCTACACATTTTGGTACATATGATGAAGCTAAAGCTAGAATAGAACTGGAAATAAATCTTTCTTAGGTTGTTAGTAAAGGAAAGAAAAGGATAGCTAAATTTAGACAAACTAGCTCTACTCTCCTATTGATAGAAGGTAAAGGAGATGATATAGAAGAAGATGATGTAGAAGATCAAGGAGATGAGGCAAAATCAAAAGAAGAAGATCCAATCAATAAGAAAGGTAAGGTTATCATAACCAAACCTACCAAGTCATCTACTGTTGTGTTTACAAGAAGAGCATCTAGAAAGAAACTAAAATTGGGTGTAGAAGTAGAGATGTGATTTTCAAACGGCCTCCACCCACATTTAAGGAGAAACTAAAAGAAACTAATTCTAGATTTAGCATGGCAAACTTCAAATCATTGAGATATGAAACTTGAAATGTAGAAGAAAAGAAGCAAGTTGAAGACATGGTTATGTCTAAGATAAGTAAATGGAAATATTCTCTTGACCAACTTGCACAACAGATTCCCAATGAATTATTGGAGAAAATTAAGCCAAGATGGGAACATGCCAAGAAAACTAAAAAAGACATATATGAGTAGACTCTGAGGCAACTCATACCGACCTTAAATGATAAAGAAATAAAAGAGTCCATCAAGCAGAATGAAGAGAAACTTACTTTGAAATTTAACACTTTCTTGATATTGATCAATGACATTGAACATGTGATGAAGAAAGCCACTAACACATGGAATAAAATCTACAATATTCATAAGCAGAGTGATTTTGTTGTTCATGTTAGTGATAAGGATGATGATGGTGGAGATGACAAGGAAGAGGAAGATAATGATGATGGAGAAGAAACAAATGATGAGAATAAAGATAATGAGGAACAAGAACAAGAAGCCACTGAGGAGAATTTCCTTGAGATTTAGAGCATTGAGGAAACTGACCCTAAAAAGGTTGCAGCAATGGTTATAGCCTCACTTCCTCACTCTCCAAGAAAAGCTTTAAGGCCATCAAGCTCAGAGAAAGCTAATGACAAGTTGGTTGTGTCAAAAACTAAAAATCCAAGCACTCAACTCATATTTGCACTTTTTCAACTCAGTACTTCATTGAGTGAAGTGATCAACACTTCATCTACTGAGTAGTTAGTGCTTCCTCCTTCATCAATTTTGGTCACTCAACATCAAAGCATTTCTTCAATAAGTACAATATCTACTTCTATTGTCAGTCCTTCTATTTCCACTACTATTATTATTTCAAGCATACAAATAGTAAGTATGAAAACAATTGAGAGGAAGCCTCAACCAAGTACAAAAGTTTCCAACAAAGGCAAAGATAAGGAAGAAGACATTGATCCTGATGAAGATATAGTTATTCTGAATCGGGATATCTCCACTCTAAATCCTAATCAAATGCATACAGTAGGTGAGCTATTGTAGAAGAAAGCTAAGCAACAGAGGCTTAGAGAAGGAAGAAATAGAGAGCATCAAGTGCTAGAAGATGCAAAGAACATTCTTGTAGATGCACTTAGCACTGAGGTTGATACTTCTCAACCTATTTTGGCTCAATTAGTAGAAGTGGTCCATAAATTCAATGAAGATCTAAATGGACAAGAGAAATTGTTGCAAAGAGTAGAGAAGAAATTTGAAAATAAAGTATTGGAGCTAGTTGCACAAAAGATTGCACTATACCAAGTAGACTTGTCTACTATTCTAGGCTCATTGGAAACCTCTGCCAACAATGTCACTTCTCTATTCGGTAAACTCTATGATACATCTATCTTCACATAGGAAATCAAAGATAAAATCTCTAAGATAGAAAAAGATCTGAAGGCAAGTGCACACTAGTTGTCACTTGACTTGAGCTAAAGTTCTGTTCATTACACAAAGATCAGATTTTTGACTAATTTGCAAGTAAAATTGCTAAGGGAAGAAGCCAAGATTTGGGCCACACTTGTAGATATACAAGGAATGATTCTTCCAAACATGGATGCATTGCAAAAATACATTGCACATGCTAAAACTCTCATCCATGATAACAACTTCTCCATTGCCAATCATATGATGGAATTATCAGAAAAAGTTCAGATTGCATTGCATGCAAGCAAGGTGTTGCAAGAAAATTGGGACAAGACAATGTCATTGATTTTAAAGGTACATTCTGACTTCTTGTCACATTTTGGAATAACCATGTAGCACACACCTTTGGCATTTATGTCAAAAAGGAGGAGAAGATGTATATAACATGTAAAGCATATTGTAAAGGGAGAGAAGATGTAATATAAGATGTGATATAAAAGGGAGAATATGTGATGATTCAATAAAAGAGAAGATGAGAAGATGTATATAACATATTGAATATATATTTATGGGGGAGCATCATAATATTATACATATACATGTACAGATATTCAGATAAACATCTCTTACAAAAGAAATTTTGAAAAAATTCAAAAAAAGAGTATGTCATCAAGTTGAAGACACAAGATGGAGACTAAAGATTGTTTTGAACTTTTTGAGAATTTAGTTTTGATTGATAAGTGTTTTTGTCACTAATGCCAAAGGGGGAGATTGTTGACATTATAGTCAAGTTTGTTTATTAGTAACACACACACACTTAATTAGATGGTTAGTAGCTACTGAGCTTATTGTATAGTCAATAGTGTTAACCAAGTAATTTAGGCTCTATCGAATTCTACAATTGCTACCGAGTTCTAGGAACAATATTCAATTTGCACTGAGTAGTATCTACCAAGTTGGTGATTATCAGTGTAAACTGAGCTTCATAGTGTTTACCAAGTTTCTCAGTGCAAATCGAGTTTTCCAGTGCTTATCGAGTTTGCAACCATAACAATGTGAATATAGTGTTGACTGAGCTACGCAGTGTCAACCACGTGATTTAGTTTATAGGTCAAGTTTCACAGTATTCACCGAGTCACCAATGTAGATCGAGTTTAGACCATGAAAGAATATGTATTAAGAAGCAGAAGTGCAAAGTAAAAGGCTACAAGTAGTATAAGGAGCAACAAAGATTTATCTATCATAGCAAGGTGATCATTACACTCAAAGGAATCTCATTTAACAAATCTAAGTTATAGACTAGAGATCAACCACTAGTTCATCCTAATAGGTGGAATAGTTAAATCCTTTCACAAGGTAGACCTAATAGTCTTTTGTAAATCTCTTTACTGAGTGCATACTTCATTGTATGTTTGTAAATCCTTGCAAGGTGGATCTAGTAGTCCTTATTGCTCCTAACAGGGCAGATCATCAGAAGTGATCATCGTAAGCCTTAATAGGCCAACTTTATATTGTAGTACTAAAGCTTGTGGGTACTATCCCCACCCTAGTTTTACTTTCCATTTGGAAGGTTTCTAGGTTACCATATTGTGTGTCAAAGTGTTATGAATGTTTTAATGATTTCAATTTTTCATGCATGCAATTAGATCATAATACATATAAAGGATTAATTGGTGAACTAAGATTATGTTTTATTGGTTACTAATTCACCCCTCCCTTCTCAGTGACTTAGCCTATCTGATATTTCCAACATACACATCTTTAATCAAATCCTACATTGCATGAAAGGGGAATTTCTTGCATACTTCATTGATATAATTTGGGGTTAGCATTATCATCCATTTATCCCTTTCGGGTTTGCTAATATAACTTGAATTATATTGAGAGTTATGTTTGGAAGAACCTCTTTCTCTTGTATTGAATGTTAGTGTAAAGTGGAGGCCTAATATTTACCTACCCTGTTGAGCACTTTCATTTCACCACTAAACACCTATAAACTACTACAACTATTGAATCACATCCTTTATAAGCTCTTTTTATACCAAGGACAAAGTTCATGCTAATTGTATCACATGACCTATTTGGGATTGGTAGTAGTTGATACAAACCTAAATTCTAGCTACTTCCTTTGACATGTTGGCATACTTTACATTTTTCTATAAATTTTTTGACATCATTTGACATACTTGGCCAATAATGATGTGAACTCAATTGAGCTAGTGTCTTGCTTTTTCCAAAATTTCCTACTAAGCTTCCACTATGTTTTTCTTTACTAGGTTCTCTCTCATGGAACTCCTTGGAACACAAAGTTATCTTTCTTTAAATATCAAACCTTCTTGTATCATATAATCCAACCAAGGAATTCTATCTCTACTTTGGACATTTAAACAAGCTCCATATGTTTATTTTAAGTCGCTATATTCTTTATGCATCTCCTTCAAGTCATCAAATTCCAATATACTTATTTGAGATTCTTGCAAGATCAAACTCCTCCCACTCAATGAACCTTCCACTTTATTATATTAGACACTCTCATTTTTTATAACAAAAGTAAAAATATGTGAAAATTAAACCCATTTTACATGTCTTTGTTGTTGGAATTATTTAGAATAACTGAGAGAGGGGGGGGGGGGGGTGAATCAGTTATCCAAGGTCTAGATGTACAAATAAAACTTTTCACAGCTTAGTGAGCCCATATCTAGAAAATATTTTCATTATGCATGCATCCATTAGATTATACAACTCTTAAACTTTATAGGTTACTTTCCTAGGTCAAAATAACTTTGTAGAAATGTAAACATGAAACATAATAGATTCAATAACACATTTGACACAAGGATTTTATGTGGAAACCCAATTTGGGAAAAACCACCAGTAACATGCTACTAATTCTCACACTTTTGAAGTGATGCCCTATGAAAGGCCAACCCTATTAAAGGTTACAATACACACTGTCAAATGTGATGTAGTTAGAGGATTGCAATCACCATGTTAGGAGTGAGCCTTGTTAGAGGACTTTATAGATCATTCACTTGGAATGTCACTCTATTAAAGGATTTATAAATGACTGTTATGTCAACCTTAATCCAAATGATTTACCCTAGAATGATACAATGATTAGAAATAATAGTAAGGCTTGATTTGATAACAAATTACATCTTACTTGCAGATTATAGATCTTTTTTCTAGTCCTCCATTCTACTTGGCTTTCACACACTTCAACTCTAATAGCGTGTTCACCCTTCAAGAATTCATACTCTTAAGCATTCTTGCTTTGCTTGCCAATAGTAGTCTCTTCTATTCAACCACTAAATGAAGCAATACCCTAGACTCCTTGTCTTCCTTAGGTTCTCATACATGACAACCTTTTCTTCTTACCAACTCTCTCTATAAATAGAGATTTAAGATCTTTTTTTGTTTAACCTCAATCATCCATTTTAGGGTTAGGTAGGATTAGGTAGGATTCAATGAATCTACCCACTTTTCATTTGTTCCTCTAAAAAATTCTTCTTCAATCTTCCTTGAATTCACCTCAAAATGGTTTACCTTGAATTATGTGCCACCAAATCATCATAGTCATCTTCCACACACTTTACACAATTTAAGAAAGTAAAATACTCGGCTTAGATTCATCAAATCTTTGATTTAACATGAATACTAGCACTCGACATCAATACATTGTCACTCGAATTCCATACTATTCTTCCATTAGTCTTCATCTAGTTTACTCAGTGAACACTATAGTTTACTAATGCTTGAAAATAACTAAACTGTACTCAACTTACACTATATTCACTTAGCATACACTGAAATTTCACTTTTCTCGGCTCCAACTAATTTTTTGCCTGGCTTTCACTAACTTTGCTTGGCACCTACTGTGCACTCAGTCTAGCTTGGCAAACATAATTCTTTTTACTCGTTCTTCTAGACTTAATTTGTGTATCCAACCTTTGTAGCCTTAAGTAGATAAAAAATACACTATGCCATCACTATCTTAATTGATCTTTGTACTCCTTTTTCATATCACAACTCAACCTTTCCTCTAGGTGTTCTTGTTATCTCATTTGATCAAATCCTCTTCATCAATCAAGAAAATAATAGTACTCAAATCAATTAAGCAGTTGTCTTATCAATAAGTAGAAGGTTTGATATCAGTGACAAAACATCATAGATTCTTCACTTCAAAACAATCTCATATCAACATTTGGTTCAACTTATGTTGACTATTGATAAATTTCAACGCATGATTATTAGTGGACAAAACAAATTCCTTAGGCATGAGATAATGCCTCCATTTATTTAATTCTTGTATTATGAAATAAAATTCTTAATCATATGTTGAATATATCTTATTTGCATCATTAAGATTTTCACTTAAGCAAGCAATAGGCTTTCCTTATTGATTGAGGTCAAGACCTATAATAGTCCTATTGGCATCACACTCAACTTGAAAATGCTTATTAAAATTAGGTAAAGACAAGATAGGTTCCTGTATACTTTTATTTTTAAGCATACAAAATCTTTTATTAGTAGCTTCAGTCCAATATAATGTATTTTTTTGTCCCTTAATGGTATCCACTATTGAAGCACAAATCCCACTAAATTTTTTTATGAATTTTTTATAGAAAGTTGGCCAGCTCAAATGTTCTTCCTTTGGTTGACTATATACTAGAATGTCATCCAAGTATCCTATGAAAAACTTGTGAAATCTTGAAGCACCTCATTCATACGACCTATGAAAGTTACTTAGAGAATTAGTTAAGCCAAATGGCATGACTATCCACTTATATAGATCATGGTTTGTCTTCAAGGCCGTCTTCCACTCATCACCTTCCCTAATTCTAATATGATGGTATCCACTTTTATATTCCATTTAATAACATTCTTATCCCCACTTAAACAATGCAATAAATTATCAATCCTTTGTAAAGGGAACCTATACTTGATGATGATTTTATTAACTGCTCTAGAATCTGTGTACATTCTCTAGCTTCCATCCTTCTTAGGACTCAAAATAGTTGGAATCACACAAGGGCTTAAACTTTCCCTTATCAATCATTTCTCCAATAGTTCTTGTACCTATTTCTTAATTCCTCATTCTCCCTTTGTGTCATCCTGTAGGCAATTTTTTTTTGGAAGATTTTCTCCCAGAGTCAAGTCTATGTGATGGCTAATGTTCCTTATTAGAGTAATAAGGTGTTTTCTTATTAACTCTATTTTACTTAAGCTAAACTTTAGGCATCTAATAATTAACTATTTTATTAATTATTATAATGCAACCTAGGTTTTACCTTTTAGGGTTTGGATATGCTTTTATAAGGATTGATCTCTATTTGTAAACAACATTCATTCACTTTTGATTAGTAACAGTTTCTCTTTTTGCTCATCATGAATGTCTCCTCTATGGATATGTGAATTCCAACCTCCATATATTTTGCTTCTCTCTTTCTATGATGGGTGTTTGCATGCATGTGATTGTTGGGAGTTGTGGAGTTGATCTTTCATCAACTTCAACATGGTATCATAGCTCCAAATATTCATGCTGCTATTATGTTCTTGAGAGTTTTGGAGCTAGTTTCCAAATCTAGCCTTTCATACGATTTTTTTATTCAATTTGGGGTTCTGGTGTTTTTGACCCCAAACATACATCATCATTACACTCATAGCATCAAAAAATCCACATTTCTATATAAAATACTTCTAGTTTGGATGTTGAAATATGACACAATTTTTTTAAGCCTAAGGTTGTACAACCTTGGGCTCAAAAACTGAGTCAAATTTTTTTTATTCTATTAAAAAAATTAAAATTCATAGTTTTTTTTATTACAAAAACATCTTTGGTTTTAATAAAACATATCTTTGGTTTTTATAAAAAAACATTAAAAAAAATGCGTGGTGTGTAGGAGCATTTAAAAAAAAAGAAAATTGTTATAGACGGTGTGTTTATTGGAGGGTTCCTTGTCCTTGGCCTGCAGGTCTGCATAAGTCTCTACACCTGTATTGGTTATGCCCTATGTAAGCCTCATGGTTCACGTTGGCCTCTGACTCCCTTCTTGTACCTCCTACATTAATTGGAGATGACATCTTTAATGTACCTTCAACAACCGAGTCAACAACCCCCATATGCTGTTCTAGTTCCTTGAGTCATGTGCCCTCTATATTACCCCTAATGCATATGAACTCCAATATTTGCACTCCATTTTTTATGAGATCACTCTACTTTTGCTAGATTTTTGAAACTGGGAGTAAGGTATTTGTTGAAGGATTGATGGTAGTTTTCCAAGAGCCACATGTTTGATCAATGAAGCATTGTTTTGGCTATTGTGGGTCCCTTTGTAGCAGGTCTCTCCCCCTCTACCATGTCACACATAGACCAATACTATACATTTGACTTTTTTTGGGTAATCACATGAGTTTTTTTATAAGACGTATTTGAATTTTTTTGGTGACTAGAGGCATTTTTTGCATGTGTTTATGGAATTCACTTGCTATGGGCTCCTCGGGTTGTGCTTTTGTACTTGTTCATGAACTATGGAACCTCTACTCACATCATCATCCTCTTCGTTAGAATTTGGTGGCAGTATTTTTGCCTAACTATAACAATGGTTTCCACCCTTGACATCGGCAGTTTGGATCCATAATTTTTATTTGGTGTTTAGATTGTTATTTTTCTCACCAATGATTATAGTGGTTTCTAATTTTTGAGAGGCAATTTGATATTTTTCAATTGGTGGTTTTCAGGTTGAAGGAGCATTTTTGTCCTATCATTGCTAGTTTTTGGCATTGATTTTTGGGGTCTTATTATTGTTGGTAGTCATGTGGTTGGTTTCATGAATTCCACATCGGACTACAAGTTTTTTTGGTGTTTATTTTGATGATTTGTACCAATGAACACAAACTTTTCCTATGTGCTTCATTGGCCACTGGATTTATTTTTTGGCATCGACCAACTTTTTTGGTGAACTATTTTGTTTTATGGCTAACTTGATATTTTTCTGGCATTTTTTTCCACGATGGCCATTTGACCATCAAATTTTGGTTTATCACCTTTTGACATCAATACCATGTCAGCATTGCATCATCGTGTTGGTTTCCCTTCTAGCTCTGTTTGAACCTACCTTCACTTTTTTGTTCATATCTCATACAGACTCCATTTTCTACAAACAAGATATCGCCAAAAAGTTAGTTTTGAGCCCATCATAGTAGGGTAAATTTTAAGAAACCCCCCTCCAGAAAAAGATATAAATTATTGGCAAATCTTTCATTATTTTGAAAAACCAAAACATTTTTATCGATGCATTTCTCAATATTTTTATTGGTGGATATCTTGGTTGTTTTAGGTATGGGGATCAATTTTGTTAATATTTGCCAATTGGCTAATCTCACTCATTAGGGACCCCAAATTTGGCTAATTTTTTGCACTTTGGGGTGGCCATGTCGCCTGTACTTTACAAAAATTAGGTCCCATGCTTAGGCTAATCACTAACAATAATATAGAAGTATTTGTATTTTAGTGATGTTTTTTCCAATGGAATCTAATCTTTTAACATGGTAAATTAAATATTTTTGCCTATAATTTCTAAGGCTTATCTTAATTGATGGTCATATTTGTCAATATTTGGTAAGAATTTAAGTTAGTTTACATGTTAGTAGATTTGACATGCATCTCTATTTCAAAGACATTCAATGACTTTTTTTTATCCTTTCTCACTTTAACCCAAAATAAATTTGAATGGGGCTTCATGTCTTTATTTCGAGAATATTCTTTAAAAATTTCCATCTTTTTAAAAGTTTGGCCCAAAATAGGATTTAGGCCATTGATCTAGGATCATCCAACAATTATAAATAATAGTGGTGCTACCCCCAAACCACTGTTCAATAATTTGGAGGGAATCTATATGATAAAAGTGGGCTAAATTTAAATTTCAAATTTGATAATTAATTAGGCTCCATATAATAATAATAATAATAATAAAATCATTATTTCTAGGTATGTGTATTTTTTTCCATGATTTTCTTCAATAATAAATGATTCGTTAGGATTTTATAGAATTTTCACACGATTGAAAAAAATTACCAATAAAATTTTAAAAAATCCTACTTTGAAGAGAAAATTTGCCAATAGAAATTAATTTTTTCCACTAATGTTTAATTCACCAAAGTTTTATTCTTTTTTCCAAAGGAGGGTTTCTTAAAGTTATCCTTGGGGGTGTACTATCTGTTGTATTAGCCTTATGTCTCTTGTGATATTTGTCGATATCTTTTTGTATGGATTTTTGCAAATACATTGAGATAAAGTGCCATATTCCTTCTACATTTTTGATTCAATTATTTTGGCCTTATTTTGCCTTCTGATTCAAAAAGTGTCAACTAAGGACACTTATGCAGGATTCTAGATTCTTGGGATTCACCATATATTGTGCCTTATTGTACATGCACTACTCTGATTGAAGTGCCATTAGGGATTGATGTTTTGCCTTTTTTTTCCATCTTCCTTTGTTAGTGAGTATTACATCCATGCCATTAGCCTCATGACATTTTTGAGAATGATCACCTTAGTATAGACATATGTATTCTTTTACGCATCTTGATCATGGTTCCTAGACATACAGCTCTTTTGGCCCAATTTTCTCATTGTCTATCACCTCACCCTTGTTTGCATTAAGGGGGGGTGGGGGTGTTATTATGTGGATCCTAATAAGACTCATAGGTTAATTTTTTGCACTTTATTTGGTGTGGTTTCCCCCTAGATTATTACAACAGGGTTTGGGGGTAATTCTACCAAGATGGGGTCAAGAGGCAACTATTTTTCTATTGGACAATTTGTTCTAGCCCTAATTTTTTAAGTGACAAAAAGCTTGCATATAATGGCTTAGGGCTAGGGATTTCATAATGTATGTTGAGATTGTAGCTTCTTGTAGCAGTATTGAGATGTAAGGGATTACAAGTTGTAATCAGGTTATAATCACTAGATAATAAGCATATTGGACTTGGTGTTTGGTGGACATAGTCCAGGGATTGGGTGAACTACGTTAAATATTTGTGTCTTGTATTCTCTTTTGTGTAATTTATTATTTTCTCATATTGGTTATATTTGCATGTAATTGTTATCTATCTCACTAATCCTAACAAGGGGGTTATTTTGTTGGTTCTTATGCTTCCTTGGTTCAATGGAGTGAGATATGTATTTAATTTTATTTAGCAGATGTAGTGGCTAGGTACCTATGTATTTTAGTGAGACAAAACATTTACCATATAGAAAATATTATTTTCATTCCTACTTTAGGATGCAATCTTCTATATTTGATTGATCATCTCTTCAGGATTTGGTGTTTTATGTCATACGTATCTTCAAATTTAGTTTTTCGCCTTTGTATGCCTCGTGATTTGAGTAGTGTCTTCTAAGAGCACTTTAAAGATTATAATCTTCTCTACTTGGCCAAGTTCTATTTCAGGGGAGGTTCTTCATATTCATAGTTACTTTTGGACAAATCTTTGCACCTTCTAATGATTCAATGGTGTTCTTCATGATCATTTTTTTGTTCCTATCTTCTACGACATTCACTAACTTGGAGGATTTTCCAATCCTTTCATCATTCTTTCCATCTTTTTTTGGAGTAGGGTTTTCTTGATGTAATCTTCTCTATTTCCCCCTCTTTACAAAGATTTGGTTGTGCTTGGATACCTCATCAAGCTTTCTTATCAGAACCCAAATCTAATTTCAATAGTAGTTTCTAGGTTGTTAGCTACTCCCTAAGTTTGTCTTAAGGGGGGCTTTAGAGTAATAAGTTATTTTCTTATTAACTCTGTTTTACTTAAGGTAAAATTTATGTATCTAATAATTAATTCTTTTATTCAATTATTATAATACAAGATATCCTTTTATAAGGATTGATCTCTCTTTGTAAAAAACATTCATTCACTTTTGATTAATATCAATTTCTCTTTTTTCTCATCAAGAATGTCTCCTACACAGATCTATAAATTCTATCCTCAATAGCTTTTTCTTCTCTCTTTCTGTGACGTGTTTGCATGCAGATGATTATTAGGAGTTGTGGGCTTGATCTTTAATTAACATCAACACTCCTTAATGGATGTAAATCACTAGGAAGATCATCCACCACTATGTCTTTATACTATTTCAACATGTATTCAATTTCTTTTGGAAAATTAATTATCTTTGTGCTAGTAACTACACTTTTAAGCTTTCCTATCTAGTAAAATTTTATCTCCTCCTTATCAATTTGATGTAAAAATTACTGACTACTCATTAGCATCACTCTAGAGCTTGGTTCAATGACAGCTTGTTCCTCCTTTAGGGATGTAGAAATGTGCTTCTTCCTATCTTTATCAAAATTTTAGGTATCATATTATCTATCATGCATATATATTTCCATGGTCTTCTAAGAAAAATGTGGCATATGTCCATGGGAATAACATCAGACACTATTTGATCTTTGTACATTCCTATTTGAAAATCTACTTTAAACTACTCATTAACCAAAACTTGATGTCCTTTTTTCAATCATGATACTTTATAAGGAGTAGGACGTGTTACCTTTTTCAACCTTATTTTCTCCACCGTCTATAGTAAAACTAGATTTTTAGTGCTACCATATCTATGATATTTTTCCAATATTTTTCCCCACTCTTTCATTTTGTTCGAATATTTTTTTCTTTGGGGTGGCTCTACCACCTCCTCGTTGGGTTTGAGTAACACCCTTTTCACTTAGTGTGATTCACTAACTTTAGGTTCATCATTTTATGTGAAAAACTACTACATTTTCCTCCTCTTCACCTTAAAAAATATGTGCAATCCTTTGACTTTTGATAGGATTTTCTAGACATTCATAAGATCTATGTCCATATTTGTTACATTTTCCAAACAATCCTCGACCTCTACCTCTTGAATAAGGCCTTCCTTTAAAAAAATAATTACCTTGATATGTTTTTTTGTTGTTGCAAGCTAATATCTTCTTCTTTTTGTCCTTTCCATTATCCTCTACCACTTTGTGATCCTCTCCCTTTGAAACTTTGACTTTTCCTTATTAATCTTTGTATATGTTTCTTGGATAATTTCTCATTGACTTTAATTGCATATTAGTATGCTTCCTCCACTGTTCTAGGACAAAAAAGGTAAATTTCATCTTGAATATTTTATTTTAGTCCATTAAGATATCTAGGCTCATTTTCAACATCACCGTCAATGTGACCAACTCTAATGGTCAACCTATAAAATTTCTCCATGTTATCTTTATTAGTGATTTTTTTTCTTTTGTTTTAAGATTTTTGATTTATTGAAAATATTAAGATGGTGATCTTTGGGAAAGAATTTACCTTTTTTTGTGCCAACATTCTATCCCAACTATTGATCTTAGTCTTTCCTTGTTGTATCCTTTCATCTTTCACTCCATCCCACCAGAGGGATGCACATCCCTTCAAGTGGGTTACAAGAAATTTAACTTTCTCTTCATTAGAAAATTTTTAATATTCAAAATACTTATTCATTGCACTAATCCAATTGATCAACTCCTCAACATCTAGTCTGCCTTCATACATATGCACTTCTAACCTTGTCTTGGAATTGACACGTAGAATTGCTCTAATGATTCTTTTTTCAAATCCTTCTTACTTTTCCTCTTTCCTTTTAGGTTCCACCTCTTCATCATTGAAATCCCCTATGTCATCTCCTCTTTCGTGTGCAAGTTCCATGGCTTCCAATCGAGCCTCCATGTGTCTCATTCCTTCCAAATTTTTTGCGTTTGGAATCTTTCCCTCATGGACCTCTTCCTCTTCCCTGTCCTCAAACTTTGAGTGCCATCTCTTGGAAAAGATGGTCTTTTCTCCCATTGATTAGGAATTATTCACTTTTAGAGACCAATAATTACAAAGGGCTGAAAAATACTCTTCTTCTTATAAGTTTTTGGTGTTTTCTTATAATAATAGAATGATTTCTCCTTCACTCTATAAATTGGATAATTTAGAAAAAGATTTCAAATATGCAATGAATGTAAAATTATAGATAGTAATAAATCATCACCTTTGGTCTAAAACTTTTCATTTAATATAATGTAAGTCTTGAAAACAACTTATGGCTTTGTATGTTGCTTGCTCTAAGATTTCTAGAACATTTTGAATTTCTAAATTTTACGGAGAATTAAGAAAGTTACAAGCATATATATTTGGGCTTTTTTTTTTTTTTTTTTTTTTTTTTCCTTCTAATGATGAAATCTTCATTATGACACCTTCTTTTGGATAATTTTCACAAAATAGTCACACCAAGACCAACCTCTAAACCCATGAATTGATCTAACTTCATATTCCAATAGGGACCTATAACTCACAAATCTTCAGCGAATTCTATTTTTTGGAATTCTCACACAACTCCTAATTATGACTTTGGGAGGTGAGAAGACACTTACACAAATTTTACCATGGATAATGATTCTTTTTCAACTCATATGACATTTGATAGATTAAAATCACAAGCCAAGTGCATCCTCTGGCTTTTAGTGTTGCTAAATAGGAACAAAAAAATCTGCTAGATTTGAAATACTTCAATCTACACTAATATAGCTAATGGACTTTGTATTCTTCATAATATCTTTCATCCATTTAGAATATATTACCAAAATGATAAAATCATAGAACCAATAAACTGACAAATATTTATTTTTATTGGCTAAGACTAAGATAATATAATGATGTATATATTTTCCCATGACTTCTCTATGTCTTTGGGTAGAAACAATGACCAATTTTATAATAAAAAATAAGGTAACTTAGATATATAATTGATTAGCCTCATCTCCTTGTATTTAGGATAATAAAAACCTAATCCTAAATTGTCCCAACCATAGTGCATAAAATAGGCTACAATTTATTAATTTACTAATTACGTCTTCTTTGCAGTTACATGCAATCCATTTGTATATTTCACAATGCACTTGCATCACAAAGATTAAAAAAGCATAAATAGTAATGATACAAAGGGAAGCTAGGCATAGATGAAGAGAGTGTGATAGCAAGGAGGATGAAGGAACTAACATGCCAAGAAATAAGAAAAATAAACAAAAATAGATAACCAAAACTAACAAAGGAATCATGAGATCAAGAGCTAGAAAAATGCTAACAACTAACCCAACCACCACTATTCATAATTACCCTAAGATCCACCAAAAATAAAATAAATAAAAAAATTAGGGTGAGGATAAATGAGTACTATGAATTATAATAATGCTAGGCTATAATCAATTAAAAAAGTAACATGTTAATAATGTAATATGTCTAGGAATAGAAGAATTAAAAAATCATGAAACAAAAGGGACATAAAAAATATGAGGTAATGTCAATAGGGTTGGATTACAAGAGAAGAATTCCTACAATATTGGTTATTGATTAGGGATAAGAGTTAAAGAAACTTTGTAATAAGATTAATAAGTTAAATAAACATAATTAACCTTAGTTCAATGTAGAGAGAGTAAATGATTGGATGTGGTATATAAATGAAGTGAGAAATCTATAACTAATAGTGAAGAAATAACTTATATAAAAAAATAAGAGGTTGGAGCCAATAGAAATACAATCCCTCCAAAGAAGGTGTGTAAAAAGAGAATAAAGTAAGGAGAAAAATAAAATCCAAGAACAACAAAGCTAGGCCATTTAATTATCAATTAGGAGTAACACCCCTCTGAATAATATTGATTACACTAGTTGAGTCCCCTTCAATTTCTAGATGAGATAGGTGCAATTTTTTGCATAGAAGGAATCATTATTAAGTGTCAATATAATAGGTACAACACAATGACTCAAACTTTCTTTGATCATACCCTTATCAAGTAATTCTTATACTTGTCTATTCAATTCTTCATTGTCATTAGGTGTTAGCCTATGTGGTGCTCTATTAGGCAACCTAGCTCCAAGTAGAAAATCCATACAATGAATAATACTTCTTATAGGAGGAAAACCATCATGTACATTATCAAGAATAATATCTTGAAATTTAGTCAACAATGATCCAATTTTTGGTGCATGCTCAAGTTCATCTTATTTCTCAGTCTTTCTAGGAATCAAAGAAAAAAAAACAATATGCTCCTTCACATCCTTAACAAACTAATTTCCTTGAATCAAACATACTCTTACTATGGTACAATGACTCTCATCAAGTTTCTCTACCAAAGGTAACAATACTTGTTTCTTTCCATCAACCCAAATAATATATTGATTCAATCTACCATCATGCAAAGCTTGTCTATCTTACTACCAAGCTCTACACAACAGAATATGACAACAACCCATAGGCATAATATCACATAGAACTTCATCATAATAATTTCCAATCTTGAATTTAACAAGTTTTTATTCACTTACTAATAACTTATGCTCCTTTTGGATCTAGGCATTATGATTAGTCTTAGGGTGTCTCAATATCTACAACTACAATTTGTTAACTGACTCCTCTCATGCCAAATTATTTGAACTACCACTATTAATGATCACTTTGCAATATTTTCCTGCAATTTTAGATGTGGTCTTGAATAAATGTTTCCTCAAAATAGGTTCTTCATTAGTTTCCTCATTCCATAGGATAATTCTTAACATTAAATTCTCATCATGCTCAAGCTCATTAGGTTATTCATTAACTTCCTCATAGGCCAAAGTATTTATGTTGCTACCTCCAATATTCTTACTAGAATGAGTACATTCAAAAGGTAGAGATAACTTTAAGAAACCCCCTCCATGAAAAAGATATAAATTCGTGGTGTATTCGACATTAGTTTCGGGTGGGGGAGGGGGAATTTAATTTGTATTGGCATTTTTTTGTTGTTGTCAGGAAAAGTTTAATTTTAGATGTGATTTTTCCCTAACCATTACAAAATTCAATAAAATCAAGCAATTTTGTCCCTTTTGATAGAAAATATATATACTGTATACGACAATTTTCTCATATATTGGAAAAAAAAATTGATTAGACAATTTTTCTGGTTTATTGGAAAAAATCTATAATTGATTAGGTGATTTTTTTCGTCTAGTGAAAAACATATATAATGTATTGGTGAATGTGCTAGAAATGAATCAATGACTAGAAATTAATATTTAAAAAAAAATTAATTGTCATATTATCAAAAGATTATGCTCAATATTAAATCAAAGAGTGATAAGAAAGTGAGGGTTCTATAGGATGACATGTATGTGGAATGTCCTATTGTATTTAAGGCGGAGTGTAATTTGGTTGAAAAAACATTCTTTAAATTGTAGATATCCTGGTCAGTGGTTGCCATTATAAAAAATATAGTTGGTTGTAAAAAATGGGATTTCCTATGGAAGAGGGATTGTCAAATAAAAATACAAGCCTTGTTGTCAACCCAGATTTGATTGTGGAGGAGGATGAGGAAAAAAGTGATCTTACTATTGGGCTTATTGTAGCTTCACAAGTTCTCTCTACTAATCCCAAGGATGCCATCAAAGAGCTTGAAAAGGAGTAGGAAAAGGTAGACCTTCGAGCAATGTTGATTGAAATGGGTCTCGACCCTACTAATTTTGAAGAATAAATTACAAATGTGGTGGAAGAGAAAAAATGGAATTTCAATGCTTTTGGGATGTTTTGAAGGATAAAAGAAGCATTACACAAAGAATCATCAGTTTAGTTACGATTTATTTTGTAAAACAAATTATTGAAAAGTGTATGAATTAAAAATGTAACGGTTTGAAGCTTGTCACTTCCTTTTCACAACCATTTTTGGTATACAAGGTGTGTATATATATGAAGATGAAATGTAAAGTAGATACAAAGAATATAATGCAAAGTAAATCCCTTTTTGTGGATATTTGATATTTTAGTGGCATGGTGTTTTCTTTTGGGTTCTAGTTATTTTATAGTAATCAGATGATGTATTTATTTATTACTTTCCAAATTTGTGTGAATCATAATTTCATTTTCTAGTAAGTACTTACTAGTTAGTAGAAGCACACATTACATACTACACAATTTGCATGTGAGAAGGAATTGATGTATGAAGTGATGGATTTTTGGGAAATGTTTCAAATAACATGTCATATCTCCAACATATGTGCATAACTGGCAACATCCATCTACAAACTATCATCTGATGATAATATATCAATAGCTGAAGGTTTATTTTGGGCCAAACATCTCAAACAAAGCCTCAACCTTGTTCAAGTCTATGAAACAATGACACATTTACATCCACCCTATACCACTTGTAGTGGACATTAAATAGATGTCTTATCACTATCAATGGCATTCCCTCTTCCATTGGCTCCACATGCTTTACATAATTTTTGGCACGAACTTGCATTTATGTTGAAGATTTGCAAAGATTTAATCATTTAAAGTAATTAAACTAGAATTTAGATGAAAAAATGTGTGGGGACCATCACTCAGCCACTTAGCTTATTTATTAGGAATTAAGCTTCTTTCATCATTTCTCATCTTATTTTTGGTAGTCAATAGTCTGGTAAACGGTATACTTTTAGTGCTCATTAAATTCAGGTTTGATTTACTTAGTGTGGTAGACTGGTAGTCATTTCTCTGTAGTCACTAGTCTATAGTCATTTTTATATAGTTGATTATTTCATAAATTATGAATCAAGATGGACACTCCAATTCTCTTGACATGCAAAAGGGAAGAGGAAGAGAATGCCTTTTTGAGTGATGTCCCTAATGAAAACCTCTACTCAATTTGCAATGAGGTTGTTCCCACTATGCATTTCATTATTCATGCTGTGAAAATGGTTCTGGGGTGTGAGTTTTTGGAGAATGAGAATAGGTACCATTTCAACACAGACATTACGTCTCATTTTCTAGCATCTCTACTCAACCTCAGAGAAGAAAGGATCAAAATTTTGTTGCTCCTAATGAAGACTTTTAAAGAAGAATACCTGGATGATGAAATTGACATTGTTGCTCATGCAGTATTAGGGGTGGGGATCACTTGGGTTGGTGAAATCCACAAGCTTCTAGAACCTAGCTAGAATGTGGTCCAACAACTATTTTTGTTGGGCCTGATTGCTAGGTAGTTGAAGCACCATAAGAAATGAGCATGATTTAGCTTGGATTTTCTCCAAAATTGGTATAATCTAGATGAAGTGGCATAAGAAAACCCATGTCTACAAGAATTCATAGCCTTAATTGGTCTTGTGCTTTCTACAATGGCTAGAACAATAGTATTAGGGTTTTCCCTTGTAGTTTGGTTTCACTTTCTATTTTGTTTAATCAAGTTACAATAATTTTACATGCGTCTTCCTTAGATTGTCATTTTCAAGGAATATCAATGAAATTTTTAGAGTTCCATATAGAATTGTATTTTATTGTTATGCTTACTTATGCAATGTTTTGGCATTTTTAAAATTTTCTATTAAATTATTATGTAACAAAATATAACATTTAACATTGAATTGAAATTGACATAATGAGGCTTAAAATTTAACAATCAATTTAATTAATAAGTCACTTATTTTAGTGTTTGGTTTGAGGAGTAGAAAATAATAGAATATGTGGAACAAAATCAATAGTTACTTTTACAATCAAATTTAATTCTCCATTGGATGGGCTTATTTTACAATCAAACATAAAGTATCATTGAAAAGTTATTTTATTTAAAAAATTAGAAATATTTTAATATATTTAAGAACTATGTTAGTAATATTATAAAGGTGATGCCATGATTACTATTGGATGAACAAAGATCAACAACTTTAGATGTTTTTCGGGATGAATTTGGCAATAGACAACTAGCTTTTCCAAATGCCTTGGAAAGAAGACATGTGGCAAACATGATTCAAGTGTGAAATTACTATGCTCATAGGAAAACCATTTGATCAACTTAGATCAATGACTAGAGATGATTTTTGTGCAAATTTGGGGAACGCTCAACCATTTTTACAAATGCACCCAAAAAAAGACACATGTCAACTTTAGTCTCTAATAACTAATAAATATGCTATTTAAGAACTTTATGCTATGAGCACTCAATTATTCATATTGTAATGAATTTTAAATTTTAATTAGAACTTTAAGTAATAGGTATGCTATATAAATTAGAATAATTTTTCTATATTGTATTAGGTCCTTATCTATTTTTTTATCATCATCAAAAGCATCAAACAAGACGATTATTTTGTTAATGTAAATGATTCAATTTGAAATTCAATGCACAAATACAAATATTCCTATTTCTATTTAGTTTGTCATGAATATCTTCTTGTTCAATCATAAAATAATTTTAAAAAACATAACACAAAGTCAATTTTTTTCTTAAAATGAAACATAAAATATCTTTATTCAATTTATTTTTAATTACTAATTTTTATCTTTAACAAGTGTCAATACAATGTTGTTATTATTATAATATAATAATAATAATTAATACTATAATTATAATTTAATATGATGACAAAAGTGATAATATAATAAAGGGGATGCCTCGACTACCATTGGATGATTAAGGATCAATGGCTCGAGATGTATTTTGGGCCAATTTGGGCAGCACTCGACTAGTTTTCCCAAATCATCTCAGAAAGAAGACATGTTGCATACATGTATTACCTGTGACTATTGACTATTCATTTTGATGTGGATGATGGACCTGTGGTAAATATCACAGTGACACATGTGACTTGGTGACAGGGCATCATTTACATTGTACAAAAAATGAAACAAGTTGACCACCATTTGATCAACTTATATCAACGACCCCAAATGAATTTTGAGCCAATTTTGGGAACATATGACTTATATTCCCATATGCCTTAGAAAGAGGGCATATAGCATAATTGATGTAACATCTATTGTGGCATCGATCCTTTACACACTGTTCGATCAACAAAGATCGAATGACCCTAGTCATATTTTGAGTTGATTTTAGCACTTGAGTAGTCTTTCTTTCTCAAATGGTGCGGAAAGAAGACATGTTCCATACAAATATCGAGTGGGAAAGAAGACATGTGGTATTGATGTGGGCCATGGTGCAGTGACAAGACATATAAAGATCAATGACTACCAATGTTGAAGCATCAAAGATTGACAGGTCGAGATTCATTTCAGGCCGATCTTGGCTACCCTCATTTTTTTTGAAATTTCCCCAAAAAAGAAGTCTTGAGAAAGAAGTTGTTGACTCTATAGAAATTAGAAATAATTACTACATTTAATCTTGAATTACATAGTAATGTTGCATGTTTACGACTTCACAAATAATTTATAATACCAATTGTCCATTGCACAATGTACATAAGAATTAATATCAAACACATTGTCGACTTTGTCGATTTTACAATTTGTAAAATTTGCTTTTGTGTAGACCATAAGATTTAGTTTTTATTGTTCAATCTTGGATCTCTGCACATACTACCAATCAAAGATTCAGTAAAAGCATTGGAGCATCTAAGAGGGGTTATGAATCACAATTTGTAAGTTACAATGCGAACCCAGTCTTCCAAGATAGCTCATGGTGTCATAGAAAACAACTATCAATTTGAGTTTCAACTTTCTAGGTAAGATCCTGAACACATTTTTTATTGACAGTCTAGTAACTAGTATCGATTGTAGAATTCAGTGTTTAATTTTCAATTTGTTGTGTATTGTAAGCCTAAATTGTTTACTTTCTAGTGGCTAGGTAACTTACAAAGTTAAATATTAGAAATAATAATTAGAGTTTAAATGATAATCATGTCTATGAATTGTAATTTGTGTTTGTGTATAGTTCTATAATTTTTCAATGATGAAAAAAATACAAGAGAAGTGGCACTAGCCTTGGTAGTGGAATTACAACCCAAAAGAAAATACAGGGGACTAGGAAACTATATTTTGACATGCACAAATAGATCTAAGGAATCAACTGATGCTTGCAAATCAGAAACTAAATCACAAGGATGTGGAAATTACAAATCTAAATTCACAAAATGATATACTAAAAAATGATTTGAAGAAAGAGAAGGAATCTATGGAGAAATACAACAAACCAAAGGAAGCAATGAAGTACTTTGAAGAACTTATGAAGTCATCAAACTATTCCAATGGGTTAGGAAATTCATGTATCAAGAAAGGAGAATCATCTAGGAATGGATAAATGAGACATGCAAAGCCAAAAAACAAACCTACATTCTATCATTGTGGAAAAATTGGTCATACTACAAATATCTGTCGAAGCAAACATGGTATGCAAAATTAAAAAGCTAATTTTATTGGTTACTATTTTTACTAAAAGAAAATATTAATCTCTTTACAATATATATTGTCAATTAGTGTCAAAACACTTAGTCTTATGGAAAGATAGTAGTAACTGAGTTACAAAGATTATAGTGTTAATCGAGCTCACAAAGGAACTAAACATATAGTGTTAACTTTTCAAACAATGTCAACCAAGTTGAAGTGCCAACTGAGTTGAGAATTCACACTGAGCAGTAGTGTCTACTGAGCTCTAGTGGGAACCAAGTCAGAAGAGTTTTCTAGAGTAGTAAGAAAGCTAGCATAGTAGTGAAAACTAAGTCAGATATGTCTACCAAGTGATCAATATGAACTGAGCATCCAATATCAACTAAGTGCCAGAGTTAGCCAAGGTGACAGTGGTGCCTGAGTATCTTTAGTATCACCTGAGTAAGTTAGTGGGACCCAAGTTCCAGCACTGAGCTGACTTTGTAATTGTTTTTGGAAATCATCATGTTGTAGCTAACCTATGTAATATCTGTTTGAATGGATATAAGTATAAGATCTTTTGGTTATCCAAAAAAATGTATTATGAAAGAAATGTATTGCAAAACATTGTTCAAGTGAATATGGAAGAGAAGATTGTCTAGAAGACAACAAGCATCACAAGGAGAGGAAGAGACTCAACTATCATAGTTAGGTGATAAGTTTTACTTCAAAGGACCTTCATCAATTCCAAATCCTTTAACAAGGTAGACCTAGTAGTCCTTGCAGAAACTCCTAATAGAGTACATACTTCATTGTATTGTATAAATCCTTTCACAAGATGGACTTGACAATCCTTATTACTCCTAACATGGTAAGATCATCATAAGTGATCAATTGTAAGCCTTAATAGACCAAATTTATTACTACAATAGTGAAGCATTATGGGTGTCATCCCCACCCCAGTTGTACCTTCTACTTGGAGGGTTTCTAGGTTACCAAATCTTGTGTTATCATGTTGTTACTTTCTTGCTTTATGTTTCTTGCATGCAATTAGAATATAAAAATTAATCAAGTGGTATGAGTAAAAGAAGTTTTAGTGGTTTTTGATTCAACTCCCCCCCCCTCTCTCTTAGTCACCTAGTTTACATTACATTTCCAACAACTAGTGTTAGAGCATGGTACTCTTATCAAAAAGTTTAGTAGCTTGAGAGAAAAGATCAAAGACAATAGAAGTATACAAGCTAGAAAAATCCATTAAGAATGGAAAGCTAGATCTACATGTGGCCATGGAACAAATCAAAAAATTGGAGGACCAAATCTCTCAACCCCTAAAAAGAAGAAAATAATTAGTAGAAAGGATGAAAGAAAACCACTACATAGAAGAAAGAATTGAAGATATTTGCAAAGAAAGAAGTTTAGTTGAAGCAGATGTAACAATAAAAGATCTACTTGGAAGGAACCTTATTCTTCAAGAAGAAGTCATAATATTAAAAAGAGAACAAGAGATTCATTCAATCAGAATATGTGAAGTCATGGAATAGAAGAACCAAGCTGAAAATGGTAACAATATGGCACAAGAAGACTTGATATTACTCAACACTAGGTTTTTAGAAAAGGATAATGAAATCCACCATCTTTCACTACATCAGGCATACATAGAAAATTAGTTGAATAATGCAAATCAAGAAGTCATCAATCTTAGGATAGAAAATGAAAGACTCATGAATGATCTGAGGGCATGAAAAGAATCCAATCAAAGAAAGATGAGATCATAAGAAAGAATGGATCAATTAGCTGAACTATCTCAGGATAGACAAAAAGGAAAGACAAGATTGGGTTACACCGAACAAGAAGAGTTATCACAACATGGAGCTCAAAACAATAAAAGACCTACATGCAATCATTGTGGAAAGACAAGGCATACTTCAAAAAAATGTTGGAGCAATGGAAGGTCAAATTTTAACAGAAACTATTATATTTGTAATAGGCATGGACATAGAGTAAGCGAATGCATTGAGAAAACCAAGTTTGAAGGAAAATGTTTCACGTGCAACAAGTTAGGTAATAAATCTTCAGAGTGTAGAACCAAGAATTGAAATCGTAATGAACAACTTGTCAAAGCAATCTTTGGATGGAATTACAACACTTGGTGAAAATGTTACTTATTGGAGAGTTTGGATGCATTGGAGCAAATTGCATGAGGACTCACTTCAGAAAGAGAAATCCTACCAAATGATGATATGTATGCAAGGAACTTGGTCATCCAGAAAAGAACTACATGAACAGATGTAAAGTTTAAGATGAAAATAGATTAAAGGTTGATAATATTAGGACTCAAATGAAGCAACAATGGTTGACTAAGTCTGCAAAGAATTCAAGTGAAGTCAGTGAGGTCATTGAAACCCAAGGCAATGGATTGGGTGGTTCAATTGTCTCTATATAAATATGCAAGGAGACCACTAGAGCTATGGTAAAACTCATATTATACATTAGTTCTAGTCATCCAAGTAAGATAATCTAGATCATCATCATATCAGATGCACATGGACAAAACAAATTCTTAGACTAGACTGAGCAGTTAGTTCTAACTGAGTCACTCCTTTGATCCAATTGAGCTGTTAGACCAAACTGACTCACTCCTTAGACCTAACCAACCATTGATAGACTCGAACAAGTGTTTGAATCAACCAAAGCATGGATAATTTTCACTAAGAATTCAAGGGATGAAAACCAAATTGAGTTTCTCTTACCTACCTAGGTACAAAACATTAAATGGAGCCCTAAATTTAGAAATATGATAAAAGGTAAAGATCAAAGCTTTGTTTTCATTGCGATCTCAAATTCTCTTCGAGATCAAAATTCCTTAAGCATCCCCAAAGAAATTTTAGTGTTAAATGTTGAAGGAATTTATAAGGAAAAGTCATCATCATGGAGTTATTCATTAATCAAGTAGTATGGCAACATCTTTGAGTTCAAAGGTCAAGAAAGGGTAAAAAATGTTTATTAAAAAGTTTAGATTGCATTCCTCCCAAATTCCATCTATATCCAACAATTGCAAAAGAAAAAGATCCTCAAGGTGCTCACTCTTTGATTCCTCCAAAGGTACTTCTTATCCACGACATCAGGTCATTTTATCATTATTCTATTTAGGAGTTATGGAATCTCGAATTGGACTAGGCATACTTAGCACTTTGTGAAAATGATGTGTTAAAGCTAGAGCACAAGCATATGGAGGTCAAGGGCTTGACCCGCATCATACATTTTCCTAGGAACTTTAAGATCAAGTGGAAGAGGCTTATTCTAAGCCGAGTTCATGACATGCCATTCTAGTTGGAGTATACCTTCCCTATCATGAAGAAGATGATTAATAGGATAATAGGGTATCCTATGAAAAAGAAAGTCAAGACTACCAAAACCCTAGGTTGGGCAGAAGTAACAAAATTGACACTCACTGAATGGGATGGAAGAGGTATGAAGTTGAAAAATGTGATAGACATGGAAATCAAGTTTGGCATCCATGTTATTCCTCATAAAAGCTATAACTAAAGCCATGCCAATAGTGTGCCATGTGAGGCAGTGGACTTGGCATAGAAAATCGTCAAGAAGAACTTATCATTCAACCTTGCTTAGCTTCAACACTCCTAACTAAGCAAGAACATGGAGAGCATTCAGGCCTCAAAGAACAATACATGTAAGTTCAGTTCACTCTTAGTTTTTTTATTCTATTATGTGCAAAAATTATTTCCTTCAAAAGGAATTGTTGTATGGAAGAAAGAAACCCTAGGTCTATATCATATAAATGATTTCATAAGTGAAATGGGTGAAAATTTTGAGGGCATCATGGATGCATATTTTGAAAATTTCAAAGAAAGGATGAAAAGTAGGCTTAGGATCCCTAAGTATCTTGTAGAAGACTATGGATAGGATATATTTTTCCTAATTGACTATGAGAGAGTTCACATATAGGTAGTTAGGCCTAGGATAACATGGTTTAAACCTCTAGAATATGAGGTGAATGTTGATGAAACAAAGGATATTGTTGAGGCTTTCATCAATGAACTAGTGGACCCCAAGGCTAACTACTTTGGAACCTATGAAGAATCCAAGCAAAGAACCTCACTTGAGATTTAGATCCCTCAAATTCTGAAGAGAGGGAAGAAGAGGCTAGAAATAATTGGAAATAAACTTTCCAAATCAGATTCATCTCCTATGATCACTAAAGGAAAAGGTGGTGATATAGAAGAGGAAGAAGAAGGTGAAGAGGAAGAAAGTGATGATGAAGAAGAGGAAGAAAAGGAACCTCCCAAGAAGAAGGAAAATACCCCAAAGAGGACTACAAGATCTACTCCAGTGATCACAACCTCCAAGCCAAGAAAATCCGAAAGAAAATGAAAGCTACAAGATAAAGATGATGATAAAGACAATACCCCCATTATATCTTTCAAAAATGAACCTCCTACCTTTGAGAAACAATTAAATTATATAAGAGAAGGAAGGAGTATGGAATGCTTCAATCCAAAACCAAAGAGGAGAAAAAGTAGATTAAGGAAGCTTTGGTTGAAAAGATGGATAGATGGAAGTATGACCCTTCTGAGCTTAAAGGGCATCCTCCTGATAATCTACTGAAGGTTGTTCCACATCTTTGGGATAAGGCAACATAAACAGAGAAAGATATTAGAGAATGGACCCTAAAGAGTCTTATGCCCAATCTCTTTTAAAAGGAAATCAAGGAGGCAATGACTAAACATAAAGATAAATAGACTCCAAGATTTAAAACTTTTCAAATGTTGTCAAATAAAATAGAAGATGTTGTGCAGTCCAAAATAAAGATATGGAAGAGCATCTTAGTCATTAAGGATAAAGAAAATTTTCCCGAGATTCAGAAAATTAAGGATTTTGACGCTAAGAAGATAGAAAAAGAAGTCATGGCATCACTTCCCTCCACTCCACCTAAGGCAACAATTATGCATCAAACAATTGAGTTGAACCCAGTTTAACCTAGCAGTGAGGTGAAGATTGTCACACTTTCATCAAGTTTTGTTACAAAGGAAATTGAGTAGCAGGATCCTATAGTTTTGATCAAGCAAAAGAATCTCTTAGTCTCAACTAAGTAGCAGGCTCTCTCAGTCTCAACCAAGAAGCAACAATAAGCATAGAAGGACTCAACTGGCAAAGGAAAAACTACCATTCCTTCTACAACAACCAAGAGAAAGGGTATAGAGGACATTGTTGATGGCATTGATCTTGATGAGGAGATTTTAATCTCGAATTAGGACCAATAAAATCTATTAGTTGAGCAGATGGACATTTTAGGAGAACTATGGAAGAAAAAAGAAAAGCAATGCATGCTTAGAGCAGAAAGAGATAGGAGCCATGTCCTAGAAGACATCAAAGAAATATTTGCAGATTCTCTATCTATGGAGGTAAATGGAAAGGTCCCCATCATTGATCAATTAATAGATAGTGTTAAATTAAATGAGGATATTGATGAGTAGGAAAAACTTCTCATAAAATCTAAGAGAAAGTTTGAGAATAAAGTGCTAGAAAAAGTAGTATAAAAGATAGCAGTTGATCAAGTAGAACTATCTACTTTAATTTCTACACTAGAAATTTTTGTAAATAATGTTGTATCTCTATTTGTAAAGTTTAGTGATTCCACTAACTTTACTAAGGAAATAAAAGAGAAACCAGCCAAGATTAACTTTGACTTGAAGGACAATGCAAATCAACTGGCACTTAATCCAAGCTCCAGTTCCAATCATTTTGTAAGAACCTAATTTGTGATAGATCTTCAAGCTAAATTGTTAAGAGAAGAAGCTAGAATAAGGGCAACATTAGTTGATATACAAGGTATGTTGCTTCCCCGCGTGGACATCATGTAGAAGAGAATGGATCATGCAAGAACACTAGTCAAAGACACAAACCAGTCAGTTGTAGATCATATGTATGAGTTATCAGCATAGGTTCAGATTGATCTTCACATTTTGAAGGTACTGCAAGATAGCTGGGATAAAACTTTGTCCATAATTTTGAAGGTACACCATTATTTTCTCTCTCATTTTGGCATAACCCTGTAAATCTTTGTCATTTGTAAACAAAAACAAGGGAGAAATTATAAGTATACCAAGAGGGAAAGTATACAAAGGGAGAAAGTGTACTAAAGAGAAAGTATAATGTACATATGTATAGGAAGGACAAAATATGTGTAGCAAAGTAGATATGTAAAAAGTAGAAAAACAAAAACAATTTTGAAAAATCAAAAATAGAGTTTTAGTTCAGACTGAGTTACAAGTCTTCAGTGCAAATCAAGCTATAGAATAGAGCATACACAAAGGGGGAGTTTGACTAAAGAATTTTTTTTTTTAGATCTCATGGATGATAAGTATTTTTTTCACTAATGCCAAAGGGGAAGATCGTTAATCTCTTTACAAGATATATTATCAATTAGTGTCAAAATACTTAGTCTTATGGAAAGATAGTTGTAACTGAATTACAAGGCTTACAATGTTAATTGAGCTCACAAAAGAACTAAACATATAGTGTTAAAATTGCAAGAAATGTCAACTAAGTTGCAGTGCTAACTGAGTTGAGAGTTCACACTAAGTAGTAGTGTTAATCGAGCTCTAGTGGGAACTGAGTCATAAGAGTTTTCTAGAATAGTAAGTAAGCTAGAAGAGTAGTGCAAACTAAGTCAAATGTGTCTACTGAGTATGAACCAAGCATCTAGTATCAACCAAGTGCCAGGGTTAGCCAAGGTGATAGTGGTGCCCGAGTATCTTTAGTATCGCCCGAGTAAGTCAGTAGGACCCAAGTTCCAGCACTGAGCCAACTTGGTAATTGTTTTTGGAAAATATCTATTTGAATGGATATAATTATAAGATGTTTTGGCTATCCAAAAAAATATAATATAAAATAAATGTATTGAAGAAAATTGTTCAAGCAAATATGGAAGAGCAGATTGCCTAGAACAAGCATCATAAGGAGAGGAAGAGACTCATCTATCACATTCAGTTGACTAGTTTTTCTTCAAAGGATCTTCATTAGCAATCAAATTTTTATTTTAGATCATCCACTAATTCATCCTAATAGGTGGTTCAATCCCAAATCCTTTAACAAGTTGTACCTAATAGTCCTTGCAAAAATTCCTAATAAAGTACATACTTCATTGTATTGTATAAATCCTTGCAGTCCTTATTACTCCTAACAGGGTGAGATCACCAGAAGTGATCAATTATAAGCCTTAACATGCCAACTTTATTACTACAGTAGTGAAGCATTGTGGGTGTCATCCCCGCTCCAGTTTTACCATCTACTTGGAGGGTTTTTGGGTTACCAAATCTTATTGTATGGTGTTGTTACTTTACTACTTGATGTTTCTTGTATGCAAGTAGATTATACAACTTAATAAAGTGGTATGAGTAAAATAAGTTTAAGTGGTTCCTAATTCACTCCCCTCTTAGCCACCTAGTTTTCATTATATTTCCAATAGAAAAAAGGACATCAAAGACATGAGTGTAGGTCAAGATTGAGAAATACACCTACTACACCTAGATTTGAAGGATATTGGTACACCTGTTAGAAATATGGACATAGAGTAGTTTAATGCAGATCAGAGATAAAACCCTACTAGAAAAATTAGAGAAAGAAGAATTATGCACCTAAAAATACATGTTCCAAATGTCACAAGTTTGGACATTAAAGAATGAATTGTAGAACTCAAGTACATTTAGAAAATCAGACAAAGGACAAAGGAAAAGGAAAAGTGGACATTGAACAAGTGTGGAATGAAATGAATCAAAAATGGAAAAAGAAAATAGAAGATAGAAATAGTGGAGGTAATGGAGCTGAGGTCATCCAATCCAATGGAGAAGGTGATCATGTCATTTCTAATTAAGCAAAAGAGGTATGTATGGAATTGGATACCTAAATGATATATCATACATTAGTTACTTACATAAATGTGTGCTAAAACTTCATATCTACATATATAAGATGCATGAGAACAAAGTTTGTGAAAGGTTGTTAAGTATCAGTAACTATTTGTGTTGATCGAGAATTTGCAATATAGATCAAGCACTCCTATAGAGACCGAAGGTTATGGAAGATATTGAGCTATTTTTCTAGCTTGCTTCAACTCAATGAAGTACATAGTATTAATGGTGAACCTAATTGATCAAAAGATGAGGTATATAATATATTTCAAATACATTACTTCGTACCTTTCATCTAGATTTTTGAAGACCTCATAGCAATTAAGCTATTTCAAGCAACCAACAAAGATTTCAAGGACCGTGAACAAGTAAAGAGCATAATCAAGTGCTAGATATCCAGAGAAGGAAGAACATCAAACCCTAGTTACAATCATGGTAGCTTCATCGACCACTAGAATAAGTCAAAAGGTTAGTAAAGTTCAAGTGGTGAAGAGTTACACCTATTCTCCACCTAAATTTCGTGCTATTCCAAAAATTATTGTGAAAGGAGACTCAATGGGTATATTATCCTTGATACCACCTAATTATTATGATTCATGATGTTAGAAGTTTCCACATGTGCAAAATTGGAGAAGTGGGAGATTATGAAATTAGAGAAGCTTATGAGAAGCTATGTCATAAAGCAACTTTGAAGGATGAGTTTCAAATTATTGAGAGGAAAGGGTTAACTCAAGCCCTAGAATTTTTGAGAAATTTCATAATGGAATGGATCAAAGTTATTTTAAGCAGAGTCTATGACATGAAGTACTGGTTATAGAATGGACTAGTGGAGATTACAAAGGAAACGATACATAGGGTTATAGGTTATCCAACCCTATATAAGAAGAAGACCATGCAATGCTTAAGCTGAGGAGAAGTTGAAACAAATACAGGAGCCAAATGGAATGGACATGGTTTCTCCATTACAAGAATTTTTAACCCACTCATAGAATTTTTAGTGAGAGTCATTGTTCACAAATTCTACCAATCGAGAAAATTGAATAGTGTGTCATGTATGGCTATAGACCAAGCATGGAATATTGTGATGAAAGATCATGAGTATGATCTGTCAAGCTACAACTATTATAACTAGTAGAAAACCTAGCATTAATAATTAAGGCAAAGAATTCAATGTGTAAGTTTGGTTCCTTAATTATTTGTATATTATTTTATATCCAAAAGTATTTTTTTGGTATATGTAATGTTGTATGGGAACAAGATAAACCAGTAACAAGGAAAATCAATGAATTCATTACTGAATTGGGAGATAATTTTTAAAATGCAATGAGCACATATTTTGATGAATTCAAGTTAAGGATGAAAAGGAGAATGAAAATTCTAGAGGAATTGGTCACAAAATATTATAGTGACACATGCTTTCTTGTTGATATGGACAAAAAATTTGTAAAAGCTGTGAAACCAAGGAAGGTGTGGTTACAAAGCTTTGATTATGAGATAGATAGTGATGATGTAAGTACAAACATTGATGCACTATTAAAAGAAGAGATAGATGTCAAGGCTAAACCATTTCGGAGATATGAAGAAGAAAAGGAAATGATAACAATGAACATCAAGATAGCTTCCAAGGAGAAGAAAAGGAAGAATATAATTGAATACCTAGTAGCTAAATTGGGCACCCTAGGCAAGGGTAAAGAACCATTGCAAATAACACAAGGTCTTGGTAAAGACATAGAACAAGACAGTGGTGATGAGGAAGATGAAGTAGAAGAAGCTAACAAGGGTAAAGCCCTAGTTGTTGTCATGCCATAGAGAAAGAAGGATCAAAGAATAGAGAAGAAGAAGGTAGTGACATGTCCACCACCAAACAAGCCAAGGACTAGAGCAGCTGCTATTGAAAAATAATTTGCAAAGAAGAAAGTAACAGAAACTATCAAGCTAAGTGACCTTTGAACTAGGAGAAGGATATTGGTTAGAGGACCACCTTAGAAGAAACAAAATTCAATTGATGAGGTATGCTTAGATTTGAAAAGATCAACAAGATTATCTATCTTTAGATTTTTAAAGTATGATACATTAGATGATTCTGATAGGAATAAGGTAGAGGAGGCTATGGTGGAAAATATTGCAACTAATAAACTAGCCCCTAGTGAAATATAGGATAGGATACCTCAAGATATTTTTTATAGATTAAAGAAAAGGTGGCAATAGGGAGAGAAATTAGAAACATAGATAAGAACTAACACATTAATCATAATCATGCTTGATCTGTCATCAAATCAAATAAATGATTTTTTTTGAGAAATATAGGAGCAGATTTGTTCCTAAGTACAAAATGTTTCAAATATTGCAAAATAAAGAGGAAGTTGTACAAAAGCAAGATGAGCTGCTTTGGAAAAGCATTTTTGGGCAAAAATAAAGAAATCAGAGACTGTGAACATCGATGGTGAGAATAGTAGTTGAGAAAGTTCAAGTGTGCTGAGTCAACAAGGCAACATGTCTCCTATATATGCCGAAACCCCTGACACTCCAAAAGCTAAGAAGTCAAGGCTTATAGATGAAGAAGATGATGGTGAAGATAAAGAAACTAATGAAAATGATAAGATTGTTTCAACATGAACCAAGTACAATTGTTGTTATCTCAAACATAGATGCACAAGCTAGACCAAGTGGTGATATCCCCTCACCTACTCCTAAGGCAATGCCGAACAAAAACACTCGTTCATTGAAAAGGAAGAGAAAAGAAACAAAATATGTTTCACCAAATATTGAGGTTAGTTTGGATGAAAACATTGAGATGCCACAATTTGATCTGGCAAATCTCAGCTTGCAGCAAAATTTTTTGCTACCAGAAATTTTGAAAAAGAAAAAGAGACAAGAAGAACTAAGGAGAGAGCTAAAGAGGCAACATATACTACAAGATGTAAATCATATTTTTGTTGATGCTTCTGACATACTGAATGCAGATGAAGAGACACCAATTGTTGATCAACTTGTAAATATCATTGATCAAGCTAGTGCTGAAAATTTTGAGTACAATGAGAAGCTAATGGATTGGTTAGCAAGAAGAATTGAGACCAATGTTGTGGACAAAGCATTCATAACTATAGCTGAACATAAAGTGCCATTGCAGGAAAAAGAAAAGGTGATGATGAATCTTATATAGAAAGTACAACATTTTTACATAATTTTGTCAGATGTGCCAAGGTTTATATATAATATTTAGGCACAGGTAGATAAGACTCAGGCTGAGATGAAGGCATCCAAAAATGTTATCTTAGAGTTAGCAAGATCTAGCATTGATCACTATAATATTCTACTGAATGCTCAAGGCACAATGGCTGAGCTTTAGGCAACTGATAGCACCATGAGATCCAAATTGATCTCAATTTAGGAAATGATGATACCTCATTTGGAGGTCATGTAGAGAGAATTGAAAATAGCCCAGGGTCTTATCACAAAAGATCATAATATATTAGTGGTTGAGAGTTTAATTGATTTAGTTGCAAGACTACAACTACAGAACCAAATTTTGGAGGCAACAAGGACCACATGGAATCATGCACTGACCATGATTACCAAAGTTCACAAGGAATTCATTGAAACATATGGATTACTTCAACTCTTTCAACCCCAGCAGTAGTGACATCAAGTGTTCAACAACAAGTTCAACAAGGGTGAAATTATACAAGGGATAAATGTATATAGAAGAAGTATAATGTACAGGTATAGTATAAAGGTTGTAATGAGTTTTTGCATTAATTTTTCACAAGTCATAAGACTTAGGGGGAGAGGTCAATTTTTGTATTGATATGACAATGTGGTTTTTTTTCACTAATGTCAAAGGGAGAGATTTTTGATATCTCTAACCATTGTTGTCTATTAGTGTCAACCACTTAGTCATTTAAAAGGCAAAGTCAGATGGTCATCACTATGACTAAGCTACCCTATATATGATGAGTCATGTACATAATATAGTATGTACCAAGTAATTATATAGAAGTTGAGTAAAGTATGGTCATCAAGCAATTTTCTATATGTACCAAGCTCATCAGTGACCAAAGAAGTCATCAACGATTGAGTGAAATTCCAAGTATATAAGTACTGAGTGATCTAGTATGTTTCAAGCATAATATATGTTGAGCATCAGAAAGATAACAAAGGTTGAGAAACAACAATGCCAAGCACCATAAACAATAGAGGCTAAGCAATGCAAAGTGTAAATAAAAGTCAAGAATGGAACAAAGTTTTAGGCAAAATGATTATTAGGTTGACTTGGAAGGTTTATTTAGAGGTTTTTATAGAACATTTAATACTTGATGAGGTTTTTACAGAACATGTACATGGCGTGGATCACATATGCCCATGTTTATGTTCAACGATCATGATGAAGAGGAAAAACATGGAATCATCTATAAGAATCTTCATGGAATCTTTAAATAGTGATGATCTTAACCTAGATTGTGATGGTGTGATCATGTGTGTGACAGAGGAGAAGATCAGAAGTCATTCAAGGGTTCTATTGTCATCTAATACAACAAGTGACCTATTCATAAGTAGTGAAAGTGAAAGGGAAAGACATGAGTTATCATATCAGAGGAGAGGCTCAATTAGTAAGGAGGAGACTCGAAATTAGCTTGTAGAGAAAACTGAGAGTTAGGTACTGAGCTAGTTTTAATAGACTTGAATCAAGGTAGATCTCTTAACAGAGTGGTCTTAATAGATCTTTTTAAATATCCTAACAGATTCCTTACTTTTCGTAAATATGGAATCCTCTAACAAGGTGAAACTTAATAGTTTCTTAAGTCTTTAACAAGACAAACTTGTCACAAGGTAGATCATATGTTATGGTCAAACATTGTAACCTTAACTAGTTAACTTTATTACCGTAGTAGTGAAGATTTGTGGGTGTCATCCCCACCCCAATTTTACCTTCACCTTGGAGGGTTTCTGGGTAACAAATATTGTGTTATGTGTTATTACTTTCATACATGTGATTGAATTGATTTACATGTTACAACAAGTTTACATTTATAGTTTTACATACATAATTTATTACTAGATGTTGATGAATTGGAGAAAAGGTATAATTTTTTATAGATTATGATCTACCCCACCCTCTCAGTATCTAGTTTACTCCTCCATTAAATCAACAACTGTATCTCTACTATATATGTGTTTTAATTTGGAAAGTAACAAGAAAGTGAGTGCCAACATTCTAGAAATGATTTTCAATATTCATTATTTAAAATAGTTGGTAAGATATAATTATATTGGGCACATTGTACATCACATGCATGAACAATTGTTAATGATTAGAAGAGGTCAAACCCACTATCATAGAAGACATTTAGATACATGACCTACTTATGCTATCTTCTATTATCAAAGCATCATCAAATTTTTGAAACAAAAAAGCTAACTTAAGTTTGATAAACCAATATTTGAATGGACATATTTGATTAGGATGGGTGATCCCCAAGGGAACTACAACCACTATGTAGACTTCTTTTTGGTACCACTTTATCATAAAATTACATGCACTTCAATTCCTAGATTACCTATGCCTTGTAAATGATTAATTCAATTGGGAAGTCAAATTCAATTGGTTGACTAGTACTTTATGGAAGAGTACACTATATCAAGATTTTACGGTTCATCTATAGAACCCTAAAAACTTCCAATACATGTGACAGAGAGGGTATTTGCATTGGAATATGTATGGGAGATGGAAAGCACATATGTACTCTTTCATGGTCAGAAAAACAAAACCATTTTTCCTTCCTTTCTTGTTGGATGCAAAGGGTTCACTTTTGAGAGAAGAGCATTCAATGTGGTACAAGAATTTCTTATATTTTTTAATTTGATGTTGTCAGGCATTGGCTATATGATCCACTAAATATAATTGGTATAAAGCTTGTACAAAATGGGAACTCCACAAGCAAATGTCAACATGAGAGTATGTTATTGATTGAAATATTTAAAAATATGGACTCATGGGAAGAGGTCAAATAGAGATGGAGAAATGTGGCAGTGAAAATAATATTTCAATACACAAATTGTCAGCAAAATTTAAAGAATTGCACAAACAAAAAGAAAAAGTGCAGCCCATGAAATCCTACAATTTCTACCAGATAGTGGATCATCCAAGTAAAAAACATCTTCCAAATGCCATAAATAAAGATTTTGTAGATGCACATTGGTGTTGATAAAAAATTAATGCTTTTTGGAAAATGAGGAAGAATCTCAACAAGCCTAAGACCTCTGCAAATTTTGAAGACTTCCCCAAGGATGAAAAATTTAGCAAATTATGGGATTATAAGCATCCAGATGCAGTAGCAACACAATGTAATTTAGATGATGAAGATAATGAGTACAAGATTTGTAAGGATCGTACATCAACCACCACAAGCACTGCCACTAGTTTTACTAAATCCACTGCTCCAACTACTAGTAGTAGTAGTACATTTGATTCAACTAGACAATATATTGTACTTAATTAGAAGAAAAGGGAAAAATATGGCATAGGGGAAAAGATGATATAAAATTTTTTTTATCTAGGTGATGGTGGGTTGGGCACAATAGGTTAAGGAAATTGGTATCCACTCGCAATACCAAAGCAACCAAAACTTGGTCATACACCAATCATTGGAGATGAGTCAGATGATCCATCAGGTTCTTCAAAAAAAGGTGAACCCATGAAATTATTCATCCATGGTGAAATTCTAACCTCCCATGTTGTTTTATCTTCAAAAAGTATAATGCAACTAAAATTTGACAAGAATATTGTAGTTGAAGGTCACTGTGCAAAGAAGAAAAAGGTTTTGGATACTCATACTGATACATTGCAAGTCACAATTCCCTCAAGAAAAAACCTTCAAAGCAGTCCAAAAATCCACTTGTTAGTGGTAGTGGGCCAGGATTAGGAAGGGGTGATGTGATTGGTAATCCTCAAAACACAATTATTACAAACTCAGGCATTGGTGGAGACAAGTACAATGTTGCAAGTGCTCTTTCTCCTTTCAAACATCATATTGTATGAATAGATCCAAATTTTTAATTCAATAATTTTGTAACAAATTTTAAAGAAACCACAAAAATGAATAGAAAAAATATCAAGGCATTCAAGAAGGATGTACTTGAGGTGGGTCGTTCTCAAGAACCTGCACAGAGTAGGATATTTCCAACATTTAACACAAATAAATAAACAATGGAGTTTATGATTATTTCTCCCCCATAGTTAGATAATAATCTAATAGAGAGTGAGATAAATCCACCATATTTTCATGTTAGCACACTATCTATGGATTTCGACAAAGTAAAAAATGTGGATAAAGTCAATGTGGAAAAAAAAACCAACTCTGTGGTCTACAGTTCACTATTCAAGATGAAGAGAGCGAAAAAAGGGTTGGAGAAGGCAATTGAAAAGTTAAAAGTGGACTTGGAAAATGCAAAGGAAAAGGAGAAAGCAATAGCTAGAAGGTGCAAAGAAATAGAGAAAAGGAGTTCTTCCTCTCAAGAAGAAAATGTTTCCTCTCAAGAAGCAAGTGCACATCCTCAACCAGAAAATATGGAGGTAGAAATAATTTTTTTGAAGGAACAATTGGAAGAAAGCAATAAAAAGTTATGTGATGTAAATGTAGGGAGAGAAGAAAAAAACAAGAAGTTGAAGGAACAATCAAAATAGACCAATAAGAAACTCAGTGATACTCTATATCATGTTAATATGGATGTAGATGTAAAATTAAAAGAACCTGGGGGAAAATTGCAAGAATCAAATAAGAAACTTGAGGATGATATAACATCTATGGTAGATATTTTCAAAAAGTTGGAGTCTAGTGGACATACAGTCAGTAACATAAATAAGGAATTGGACAATGAGAGGGAAAAAACAAAATAACAGGAAGAGAAAGCCAAGGAAATAAAGAAACAAAGTGAAAATCACAACCTACGAGAACAACTTGTTTGAGTCAAATGAAAAAACCAAAAATTTAGTCAAGCTAATTAAAGAAAAAATGTGGGGGGAAATTATGGCAAATACTGATAGGTTGTGTGATTGATTTGAATTGCATCAAATATTTTGAGCTATTTGTGGGAGTATCAAAGAGCAGAAAGAACAAAGACCTTTTTTAAGCTCAAGAAGACTACAAGACAGATTATACACATAATCAACACACATAGTGACATGTATTTGGTCAATTAAGGAGTTCATGACCATTTTATTGCATTAGTAAAGTCATCAACTATCATTCAAAAATGACAAAGTATAAGGGAAGGAGAGGAACATTTGAACTTAATTGGGAGAAAGCTCATCAAGATGGATGATAGAGAAAAACTAATGATAAGTCTTGGTTTTCCTAATCCTTGCCCTAGTAATTTATCAATAACATTCATTGGAAGGGAAGCTTACCAAAAAGAGTTAGAGGCCAAAATGATGTCTGAAGTAGTCAAGTTTCCTCAGGATTCAACTCCTAAAGACATTTTGAATTGCATAAAACCATTGGTAAATCTGAATGCACTATTGGATGTAGCATTACTTTCATGTAAATCTTATAAATATGGAAGTGTAATGAAGTTAAAGGTCATCTAATATAACATAACAAATGTTCAATATCTAAATGAAGTAGAATTTAACATCCTTAAAAAGATGATTGAATCTTCAATCATATCATAAGACATCCATCATAGTATGTAAAACTTGGAAAGTGATTTTAATCATCTTTGTAGTATTTACTTTATTTCTATTTGTAATTTTTTTGATATGATTTTAAAGTTTGGACTTTGTTTCTTGAATATGATAAACATAGTAGGATCTAAATGCTATTTTTCCTAATAGGCCTTTCAAATGCAAAGGGAAAAAATGTTTTTGATACTGAATTTGATGCTACTGTAAGAATCTTCCTATGAGGCAAAATGACCTAAAGTTGTTGTTTCTCCCTTATTTCTATATTTATATAGAAGGGGATCTAGGGTCATTTTCTAAATGTAATGTTTGTAAATTTAGTACTTTCAACTCTTGATTATGAAATTGGGTATCCAAATTTAACTTTTGTGTATTGAGTTCATTGAATTTTATCAATTATCATGTGTAAAAAAATTAATCAGAATGAATATGAATTTTATCATTTGAATTGCTATATTTTCATAAAACTCATCAAGGATTGTACCATAACAATGTAACATATGAGAACAATAATGCAAATAAAAAACAATAGTGGTGGTAAAATTTGAATGAATCTTGATTCATGGCATCATCTAACATAAAATGTACATGTTTGTTTTATATTAGACATTTAGAAAATGATATAACTTACTATGCATGATAGATGAATCATGATTAGATTCAGAGAATACTATCTAGAATGTAGGATGTAGTAATTAATAATAAGTAATAAATTCATAATTGACACATCATACTATAATTGTTAAACTTGGCACATCATCTCATCATCCAAATATTCAAATTCCTTGCCATCAAGTTCAAACAGTCCTTCATCATGCTTCATGTTTTCTCTAGTCTTCATACCCTTGCTTTCCTGATCCTCAGCTTCAACATCAATGCTACCAATACTAGTACCACTACTTGAGTTAGTGATCTCATTGTTTGAAACATTTTCTAAACCTCTTTTTTTCATATCTTACTCCACAATTTTAGTGCCCTTTTGTAAGGAAAGTTATTGACTTCATATTTGGATATATACAGGCTCAAACAATTTTCTAAATTCTTGTCTAGTTTATTTCTTACCTTTGAATTTAGGAACCCCAAAGCATTGAAATCTCTATAATTTCCTAAGGGGTTCTAATGGGGTTTAAGTTTTCCTAGGACCCCTTAGAACCCATTAAGATCCATTATGAAAAATTTAGACATGTTAGGACACATTACATCCTATTAGAACACCTTAGGACCCCTTAGGACCCCATAGAACACATTACCTATTGTACGAAACCCTTATGATGTTGAAGTGGTCCTAAAATATGGTAACATGCAATGAGTCCTATGTTGTCATAGGACCCATTAGGAATCCTTAGGACACATTATGGTTGGCAATTTGGCTAAGAGGTGAATATGAGAATATATTGAGGTTGTAATCTATGACAACATATCATCCATATTAAGTCAACAAGTTATGAAGACAAAGTTTTTGTTTAAAGACTTAGAAAATTGTTTAAGTGTTGTGAAGACCAATTGTCAAGAAAGACACCTTTTTGGTTTGTGAGATTCATAGAAGGCAAATCGACATGCACATACTTGAGGAAAGATAGAATAGGGTATGATGGTCCTATATGTTAGAGTGCATATCTTTATGAGTTGTACAAACACTTATTAATGTTTTACTAGTTGCAATCATGTATAGGAAGAACATAGCAGAGGTAACGAAATGTTAATTTGTGTTAAGGAATTATTTTGGTTTACCAAAATTTTTACTTAACTAATTAGGGATGACACCTAGATGTTGACCCTAACTTAGAAAAAGTTAATTTTGTGTTTTGGGACATGTGTGAAGACTTGAAGGCTAGCAAGACAAAATAAATTGGTATATAGGAAAGAGTTTTATATGTGAAGTTGTGTGATGTCTCTGGACATTGAAATATACTTGTTATGTGATGTGAATTTTGTGTTAGAGTAGATAAAGGATAATATATGTGAAGTTTTCTACAAAGTTACAAAGGGCAAATCAGATATTGAAGATATTAGCATTGTCAAAAGGTTTCTTGTATCTATAACTTTTGTATACAAAATGTTAATTGCATGTTTGGGTAGTGGGCTCATATTTATTACCTTTTGTAATTGTAATACCAAATCTTAATAGGGTTAAGGCATCTAAGAAGGTTTGGTCCTCTAACAAGGACAAAGACACTATACATATGTAATAGGATCCTAACAAGGTCAATATCTTTCACAAGATACTTTTGATTAGTGGATCATTTTGTGGTTACCATTCCCACTCGGGTTTTCCCTTGGCCAATGTTTCCCTAGTTAAAAAATAATGGTGTTATGAGTTGCATTGTGTTATTTCTATGTTTAATTTTATTTTTAATCACATGTGTATATTTTAAGATTGTAAAAGATATCCATGGTTGGACAAAAGTTTGTGGAATATTGATTCACCCCCCCTCCTCAGTATTTCTTATTTCTAAAAATTGGTACCGTAGCCCAGTTACTCAAAGGAGGTCTAACAACTTGAGTAAGATCATTATGGATATGGATCTTTTATATAAGAACTTGGAAGAATTTGTTGAAAAACTTGATGTAATTATAAAAGAAATAGACAATCTGAAGAAAAAATACAAAGAGGAAAAGCTACCATTCAAAAGTTAAAAGAGAAAATCTGATCTAATAACTCTAAGAGGAATGAGTCAAATAATTAGATCAAAGATAGTGATAAAATTTCTAAGATAAAGAAGCAGAATAAGATCCTAAAGTGTGAACTTGAAATTACCAATCTTAAGATGAGCTTGATGGAAGATGAGAAGAAAAGTCAAATAGATTTAAGATTTGAGAATGTAGATATGAAACCCAAACTTACCAAGGTGACAGCTAAACTTGAGACTCCAAGGCTACAATATACATAGCTTGATAAGTACAATACTATTGTGAAATGAGAAATTACACAAACAAAGTAACATCTTGAAAAGTTGTACTCCAACACTAAAAAGCTTGATGAGCAGATCATGGCACAAAGACCTACTTATGATAAGATTGGTATTGGATACTATGAAGGAGAATTATCTAAGAAAATTAAAGTTACTAAGGAACCAAATCTTGTGATCCAACAACCTAAATAATAAGAAGATTTGAACAAGGTAGAACCTAATCAATCTAAAAAAGTACCTAAAAAATATAATCAAACTAAAGAAGTGAGAAGGAAATTTACTAGAAGATGATTTGCATGCAATGAAATTGGTTACATGAAGAAGGACTGTACATGTAAGTATACTAACCATATCTATGGCTATTTTTATAATTGTTGTGTTTATGGACATAGATGTAATGAATATAGGAAACCTAGATTTGATAATAATATATATCCAAGTACTAACCCTCCAACTAGTAGACCTATTGGTGCAATTAATATCATGAGGAATGGAGTCATGCATTATAAGTGAAAAAACTTTGGACATATTGCTATAGATTGCAGATTATAGATTAGTCCTAGGACCTAGATATGGAAACAATATGATAGCATGTTAGATTTGAGACATTCAACAAGATTTTGTGGATGAAAAACATAATGAAAAATAACATGAGATCACAGAATGTTAGGACACCTAACTTTAGAAGGAATACAAACACCCATGTTAGAAGGATGAGAATAGTAATGGCAGATAGAAAGAGAATGTGAAAGAACATGTAGATAACTTCAATGAAACACTGGTTAAAGCTAAGACACCAAAAAGCACACAAATTTGGGTAGAAAAGAAGATAAATTATGCACATGAAAATAAGTTTAAGTTAGTAATAGTTGCTAACAAACCTTTATCAGATTAAGCAATTTATTCATTAATAAGTAAAAGGGAAATGAAAAAAATTATTTAGCCCCTAGGAAATTGAATTAACACTTGGGAAGTCAAGAGAAGGTTCATATGGATAAAAGGAAGCTACAATTAAGAGTGCATGAAATTCTAAGTTCATATGTGAGTGCACAAAAAAAACATATTCTTTCAGTTTTTGCTTCTAGAATTGATTGTGTAAGAATTTTTGTTATCAATGTTTCAAATCAAACTCCATGATCCATCATCAGGATAAAAGAGAGAAAGCCAAAGGAGAAGTGAGATAAGCTACAGACTAAAAATCTCTAAAAGGGGGAAGGTTTGAAGAGATTGGAGAAAGGTCAACAAAGACCCCAAGAAGTTAATGCTATTGGCATAACGACTATATCCCTGATGAGATCCCTCTCCACCATTAGTACGTGCTTTTGGTGTGATGGAAAAATCTATGGTGTGATGGAAAAATCTACATGGTATCCGAACGTAGGTCACTAGTTTGAGTCCCTCAAACCCTTTGACCCTTCATCCACGTAGGCTTGGATTATCAACATGGTATGTAGTGGGTGCAAATCCCACATGATAAATGGTTGTATCTAGCTCCATCATGTGGGGGGGGGGGTGTTGGCAAAGCGACTATATCCCTAATGAGATTCCTCTCCACCATCAGTACGTGCTTTGGGTGTGATGGAAAACAAAAACCTTATAAATGAAATTAGAGTGAAACTTGTCAATTTTCTAAGTTTCCTAAGAGATATAATAGATGGGCTATTAGTTAAGCTAGAAAAACCTAGACTTTTTGCATAATTATTCGACCTCACAAGATCTTAGGGTCAGATGAGGGATGGTTTGTTTTGAGTGAGAAGTAGAGTAAAAAAGAAAGGATAAATCCTTGAAAATTGTTTGGATCTAGACTAATTTAATTTTGAATTCTTGACCCGAAGGAAGCTTTTAAGATTACAATCATGACTATTGCATTCCAATCATCTATTTTTACATTAATTGGAATGTCAATTCTACTAGTATTTGGTGTACCTATCACACTTTCCTCTTCTAATGGCTGGTCAAGTAAAAAAAATGTACTATTTTTAGGTGTATCATTATGGATTGGATTAGTCTTTTTAGTAGGTATTCTAAATTCTTTCATATCTTAAGATATATTGATCTTTTTATCCTTCCTCCCCCTGGGCCTAAATTAATTCACAAAGGAATTTAATTTATGATAAATAAAAAACTAGGTAATGAAAGTGCTCAAGGGAGAGGTTATTTATTAATATGATTGATAATTGATCAATAAATCTATTGAAATAGAAAAATTGATCTCCATAGAATGGTAATATATGGGTATTAATATATACTCATATATCTTCAATATATATTTCTATTTCTGGGCAGAAATTTTAGATTCAATCTATTTTTTAATTTCTCCATGAATGGTATGCTTGTAAGAAGAAGGACAAAATTTATTTAATTCCAATTGATTAGGAGTATTGCGGTGATTTTTTTGAGTTGTATATCTGGAAATACCCGTTGGATTTTTTTCAACACTGTCTTGGGTACAACTAGTACATTCTAAATTAATCAGTATTCTTACATTTCCACCCTTGGCCATACAACTTACTTTTGGTTATATCTACTTCTTTTCAATTTGGAAAAAAAAAAGAGAAGAAAGAGAAAGGGATAGAAGTTTTCTTAAAAATGATTAAAGATTTTATTACTTAATTCATTCTCATAATAAAATCTTTAATTAAGATTTTCAAGTAGTTTACTATTTGAGGAACTTTTGGATCTATATTTTTACTTTTATCTTAATCCTAACTTCACCCTCCCCTTCTAAAATTTTATTTATACAATAGAAAGGAAAACTGGTTGGATGTATATGTATAAAATAAACATGTACCTAACTAGTTGTACTCTATGTCTATAATACTCTAGTAATATAGTTCCTTGATTTATATATTATATAAAAACTAACTAATTATATTATTATAGTCTTATACACATAGAATATGATCAACTAACTACCTATATGTGTGTGCATGTAAAATTAAATTAAAGAAATAAAACAAAGCAAAAAAAACAACACCTAAGTTACGAATAGAAAAGGAAACACACAATACAAAAAATTAGGTGAAGCTAAAAAAATAAAATACAAATAAAATACCGATACAAAATGAACACAAGGACAAAGAAAAATTAAACGAGACAAAGATACACACACACACACACACACACACACACACATGACATACACCTATATGTTTGTGAATATACACACGCGGACACACACACACATCAACATATACATATATGATGTAAATACGATTTCAAAAAAATCCAAATCTACATATCAATGACATTAAACATTCAACATAGAGGCATTTTATGAGGTTAAACACAACCAAGCTTAATATTCTCTCATTCCCATAGCTTGGTTTCTATTTCAGGTTCCATTATTCATAACATTTGTTCCAAACACTTTCTTGCCAAAACCTTTGGAGGAATTATTTAAAATTAGCCCTTCTAAATCATATCAAAAGCTAAGCCCAATCCAAAGAACCAATTATAATTTATGACCTCTATATCAAGACCCAACTTTACTGTAAAAATGAAGAAGTAAAACTCAAAACGCTGCCTTGGGAATCTGATATATTTCTCAAAAAAAACTCCAAATTAAACCAAACCAATTTAGAAATGACCATTTCTGAGTCCAATTTTCAAAATTTTAATCCATTAATTATTCCAATATATAAATAATTACATGCATGCTAATCTATGCTTGCAACTCCATTGAAGATATAAAAAATCCAGTTTCCACTCAAACATTCATAACTTCCATAAATATGATTGAAAATGACTCAAACCAAAAGGAAATGAAATTAGATTCAAATTTATATCCAATGAAACTATTTATAGGTCATAAATATTCCATATGTGTCAATACCAAGTGCTGCAACATGACTGTTGTCAAGAAATCCGAAATCTCTAAATAACCACTTTCACTAAAATATGCATAAGTTCTTCAAAACCAAATGAAACTAATCCAAAAAAAAGAGAGAAGGAATTTTATTCATCCATATATCTAAAAATATAGATTATAGATGGTTTCTAGGCTATACATGGCCATACAATACCTAGAACCAACACTAAAATTGAAAAGTCAATCAAAATAACAACTCAGAATTTCACCAAATTTGTTTCAAATGTGAATGTTTCCTTCCATTCTTCTTTGGTTAAACCATACATAAATTTTTATAGTTTTTGTGATTGGTTATAACTTCCAAACCACATTTTAAACCATCTCCTTACATTCTTTTAAATCATTATGCAACTTTGACAATATTTATGCACTTTGTGCATTTTTCACATTACAACTTTTACAAGTGTAAGTCCAAATTTGAAAAATATTTGCATGGACACTTGAATAACCATAAAATGGACCTAAATGGAAATTTTAAATCAAATTAATCATTTATAAGGCATTCTTTCATATTTTTACCTTCTTGACCAATTTGAGACCTCCTTGCACAATTTTGACACTTATTACAAATGGCTTCTCTAGCCTTTACATTTCAACTTATGGACTCAAACACATTATAAATGTCTTAAAAAATAAATTAATATATGATATAAGGAATCTTAACCTCCTTGTGCTCTTGTACTTTAGGTGCTCCTGCACCAATATATGTGTGTGTATATGTATGTATATAAATGAATATATATGTATATGCACATCAATATATGAACATATATACATATATATTCATATATGAACATATCTAAGTATATCTATACATGCACATATACAAATTATGTATATATATACATGCACATATATATATCCCTATGTGTATGTGTGTGTATAAATACATGCAAAAGTGTATACACACATGCTTATATATATATGTATGTATGTATGTATGTATATGTGTGTATATTTGTGTGTATATGTATATATATATATACATGTATACACAAAAATACATACATACATACATACATATGAGGAAAATTAAATACAAGTGGACTAGAAAAAACCACACCAACAAAAGGTGGAAATATTAAAGGAAAAGAACTCATATGTCAAACACCATAGGAAAAAGAGATAAAGGCACACAAAGCAACCCAAAAAGAAAAGGAGCACAAAGGGTGAGGCAACGACCAAGGGAGAAGGAGGATATGAACCAAGGGAAAGAGGTTGGTGATGGGGGTGAGGAAGAAGGGCTAGTCCCAAAAAGGCAAGAGCCTATAGAGCTAGGGTGTGTGGAAGGAAGGGTTGGCAACAAGGAGGGGTCAAGGAGGGGGTTCACAGAAGTTACTGATGCTAGAAAGAAAGGGTTTCCACAACATGCTCAAACTCCACCCATTATCATGATTTAGGTTTAGTAGGTGGAAGTTAATTGTAATGGCCTCTTTCAGTTTTCTCTTGAAAAAATTATCCTCTTTAGAAATAATTTTGGTGCTTTTTAAACATATTTGGTGTTTAGTAGATAGGGAGTGCTCTGCAAGGGTGGACTCCATGGTCACTTGATCATGCTTGATATTTGCATCATGCTCCTTGATTATGGTGGAAAAGTTTCCTCTATATAAGGAGTCCCATAAGAAAAAGACACTTTGTACATTCCTAATTTAAAGAGGATGTCTCTAGGGCCTTTGATTGGTAGGACATGGTTTTTGACTATGGAGAGAGGCCTAAAATCACAATGAATGTCTTTTTTGGAAAGGATCTTAGAAAGTCTATGTAAGAGACCATCAATATAAGGAAAGGTCACATTAAGAGGGTCAACATAAGGAGGATGGATGGAATTAGAGAGGAACCATGAATGAGCTTGGCTAATGGCTCTATATATTTGCTTGTTGGTATAACAATTAAGCCTAAATATGTGGTGAATATGATCTATCTCCTAGTTGATGTTATCTTCATGACTAATGGAAAAGGTTATGAGGGTAAGAGTTTTGAGGGTTCCCACTTTTTGGCAAGGGTGGTGGTGTGAGAAAGAGTTGAGGTAAATGTCAATGTGGGTGGCTTTAAAAAAGACATGACAACCAAGGGAGCCATTAGGTTTCCTAGAGAGTAACACATCCAAGAATGGAAGTTTTCCATTAACTTCAAGCTCCATTGTGAAAGTGATTGACAGTGAAATGTTATTGAAGTGGGACAAGAATTTTTCAGGCTTGTCTCAATCATGGGGCTAACATACATTGGTATCATCAACATATTTCTTCCACCACTTGGCCTTGAGAGGAGATGAGAAAAGAGATACATTCTCAAAATTATCCATAAAAAGGTTATCTATGATAGGAAAAAGGGGTGAAAAAAGATATGATGTCAAATCTCACTAAGATATTTTTGTTGTCTATCTTACTGTCCTTAATAAATTTTATAAAATGGGAAGAATCTAATTGGCTTCTTGAACTCCTTCATCATAGATTCTTATGATACTTATGATTCAACTCCTATATGGATCCAAACTTGTAATGGTTTTCTCTATCGACCTCAAGGTTCTATCACTTTATCTATTACTATTTAAGAGAAAGTTGCTTTTACTACCTTTGTTGTTATTCCTACTTCTGATCAATTTCAAGTTAAGCTCGATATTTCATGGCTTTCTTCCATGCAAGATGAATCTTCTCCTATTCATAAATGTCTTATGTTTCCTTGTTATGGAAACATTATTACTATAATCATTCTCTTTATAAACCATCACATCCTAGAGATTGTGCCAAGACTGATTTTTATTGGTCATATTGTCTTGAAAAACCACCTAATTGCTCTGATAATCTCTATAGATGCTATAAAAAAACATAAATTAGTTAAGATCATGGAATTAAGTCTTCCTAAGGGTTATTCACCGACACCTATCTTGCCTACAACTCCCTCTGAATATGTCCTTCCATCTACATCTACTCAACCCGTTAATGTTCCTTCTGCAAAACCTATGGTAGTTGATCATAATACTTCTACCATGTCTTGTAAAACTATTTGTAATCAACATGCTATTCAATGTCATAGAAACCATCAAGATAAAACTAAGGCTACAACTTGTTCTCTTTCTTCTGAACCTACATATTCTTCTCAGCCTTTACATTCCTTTGATCAAACTATTGTTGAGCCTTTGGAGGAAGTTAAACAAGGTAACATTTTTCTTATGGATAAACATGATGATTTAGTTAATATAGATATGAAAGATACATTAGATTATAGTAGTGATGAGATTTAAATGATATGGATAGTGATTTTTCTAAGACGCTTTCTATACAACTTACAATCACTTTTACTAATGAGCTTAGTGACTCTCAAAGTCCTTGGTTAGAAATTTTAGTGATGTTTTTTGTTCTTGTGTTGTGTTTTCCCTTGTGTTGTATTTTTATTTTCTATCTTGTCTTTTGATTTCTTTATACAATCCTTGTTTCTTTGTTGAGCTCAAACAGATAAAGTAATCACCCTATCATTCACATTCTTCTATTTTCATCTCTTTTCTTCTAAATGTTGTTGCATATTATGTCATTCTTGTGCTATTGTTCATACCAGTGATATTGTGCAGTCTTCTTAGTCACTTATGATATGGTAGCACTGATTCTTTTTGGTCTCCATTTTATTGGCCCAAAAAGATTCTTCTTCGTAGCTCTTCTATATCTTTTTCTCTATTTTTTCATGGTTCTACCTTCTTTGGGGATTGATGATATTTTTATACTTGATATAATATTTTATATTATCATATCATCTTACTGACCCCAAAGTTAGTAGATCCCTTTTGTGATTTCTTCTTTTGTTTTGTGCTTATTTACCTTGATATGTTTCTCTTCTTGGGGGCATGCTATAGTGAAATTGTTATTCAAATGATACATGTACACTTCTGTTAAAGTCATTTCTAGACTATTAAGGTGTTTTAAATCTCTATAACATGGGGGCATACACTCTTCTCATCCTTTATCTATGGAATACAAATATGGATATTGTGTATAACTTAGTGTACTTCAACATTTAGTGCTTGGTATGATTTCTAAGGTATGCCCAAATATATGCATTGTTATTTCATGTTTATCCCCCCTCCCCCCCCCCCCCCCCTCTCTCTCTCTCTCTCTTTTCTTCTAGTTTCTAGGAATTTTTATTGGAGGCTTTGTCTCTTTTACTTTTGGATCTCTCTCTAATTATTGATAGTTTGGGAGGCTTGATCCTTGTTTTGACCCTTCTTTTGATTACTAATAGTCTAGGAAGCCCAATCTTATTTTGATCCCTTAAGGACACACACATCCTTATGCTTGGGTCAATTTTTTTTATTCTCCCTTTCTGGACATGGAGTTCCCTTGAAGTTGCACTCAATGCCATCCCATTTTCTTTTGTGGGGACCTTTCCCCCTTTCTTTTTCTTTTTCTTGTGTGGTTCATCTCCTGGATATGATATGATGGTGCTTGATCTCCTTTCTCTCATATCTTCTTCCTCTTTCTACCTTTATCGTTTTGGAACCTACCCTTTCTTTCTATGGCACCTAGGACTAGACCTCTAAGACTAGGTCAACCCAGGTTGGACTAGTCCTCCCAAGTTGATCTAGTCCTAGACCAGGTTGACCTAGGTTGACCTAGTCACTGACAATTCTGGAGCTTGAGGTCCAAAAGGCCTCAAGGGTTTAATTAGTTTTTGACTGTTACCTAGTCAACTTGTATTGTTTTCCTACCCAATAACTCATATATAAGGAGAATTGGAGGCTTCATTTTCATATCTCAAGTGTACAATTCATTCATGCACTCAAGCTCTTGCTCTCAAGTGAATATTTTTGTCTTTTGCATTCAAGGAGTTCAAGTATTCAAGTCTTTCAAGAAATTAAGCAAGGAGATTTCTATCTAGAAATGAAGAATCCTTTGTGAGCATTTCCTCTTCAAGATCTAGCTTATTGTTGGCATTCAAGGGAGAAGATCCACATTGAAGCATTCATCTTCTTCATTGATGCATTGTTATATCCATGACACCATGATGGGATTACGATAGATCCATTGCAAAGAGTGGAGATACCCTACATTCCTAATTCAAGATCTATAATACATTTACATACATAGAAGCAAGGTGAATCCTAAAATTTATCTGGTCTTTAAGTCATTTACATTTACATTTCTCAATTACAATTAATTCCTTGACCTTGGACTTGACCAAGGTAATCCCTCATCAAACCCCTATTGAAAATATAAGAAGAGTAATCGAGAGGGGAGGGGTGAATTAGTTGCCACAAAAATAAATCCCAGATCATTTAGATGTCAATACAAAAAATAAACTTTGCTAAAACTATTATTACTCGACTAACACACAGGCTCTTGGTAAACACTAGTAATATGATGTAATTCATTAACCACTAAAATAACGACTATTACTCAGAAAATAATGAACATGTAGAACTTATGATATTATCTATGATTAAGCTTAATTAACTTAGTTGCATACACATAAAAGAAACAACATGAATGCAAGAGACACCAAGATTTAACATGGAAACCCAATTTGGGAAAAACCACCAATTGCAGCTAGTTACTAATTTTCACTCTTCTAAAGTGAGCCCTGTTAGGAGCCAACATTGTTAAAGGTTAAAAAATACACTATTAGGTGTGACCCTATTAGAGGATTTAATCACCCTATTAGGAGTGACCTTGTTAGAGGTCTTTAAACACTTCAATCTAGAAATGCCACCTTGTTAGAGGATTTGCAAATAGCTATTAAGCCAAATATGTTAAGAGATTTAGTTCACTACTACAATGGTTAGAGAGTAACAAAGATATGACCTAATTTTTGATGCAACTGTGTTTCTGATTTTAGATCTCAATTTTTGCTCGAATACTTGATCCTTCCTAATTGAATGTATCTTTGCAGCTCCTCAAGGATATTCTGCTTATCCTTCTAATTTGCTTCCTCTAAGCATCTTCTATTCTTCCATACACTAACACACATTCAATCCTCAGCTTGACCTTATATTTATAACATACATATAGTCAAGTCAGCTTGAATACATCTTAGAATAATCAATATTCATCTCCTCAGTCAACTAGAAACAACAAACAAATCCATTAAACTCAATATAACAAAACAAGAAAATCATTCCTTAGCCAACCTTGCTTGATAGACACTAACTTAGCAATGAATTTCTTGTGTTAACCAAATAAAATTGGTTAACACTACATCTTCAAAAATTTCCTTTGGTAATCGAGTGAGCTCGATTAGCACTAGTTCCATCGAACTTTACTTTGTTAACTGAGTTAGCTTGGTTAACACTCAACTTTTGCTAACTTCTCTTTGATGTATGAGTGAACATAGTAGACACTATCTTCTAAACTTGAAAAATATTGGAATTCTCGGTAGACATAGGAAACTATCTTCATCACCCAAGTGAGCTCAACATACACTGACTAGTAAAGATATGACATTTTGTGTAACATCAAAGATAATATACAATTAACCAATTGTTTTCAACAATCTCCCTCTTTAGAATTGATGGCAACACAAACATGTCATAATACAATGAAATTTTATTCAAAATAAAATTTGGGAAAATATCCTTAGTTTCATTTTGATTGTCATCCATGAGAATTCCATCTATCATTGTGAACTCCTTCTAACTTCAGTTTCTCCCTCTGTTAGCAAACTCAATCTTCATCATTTAGACCAAGTTCTTCCTCTTTGACATCTCTAATAAAGTTTCTCTGATGTATGACTAGACTCTCCCTCTTTAGAAAATTTTTGTGAATATGACAACAAACTCTCCCTCTTTGATATCTTATGCCAAAGACAATATTTAGTGAATATCAATATACCTCATGTTTTAATTCATATGCAATCTACCCTTTCAATGCTACATCAACTTGACTGATCTTCAATATGCTCTGGTTGATGCATCACTAAACTTTATTTAGTGAGCTTCAAATAGGGGAATGACCCCTAGCTTCCCTCTTAGATACAAAAATGCATCCTTAGGTAATGGCTTAGTGAATATGTCTATAATTTGTTCTTTAGTATTCATATATTCCAATCTCACTTCTTTGTCTTGCACCAATTTTCTCAAAAAATGATATTTTATTGTAATGTGTTTAGTCTTGGTATGCATCACAGAATTCTTTGATATATTAATTGCACTGATGTTATCAGAGAAGATAACCACTGGATCCTTGATCTCTAGCTTCATACTTGCTAATAGTTGGTTGAACCAAACAACATTGGAATAATTAATTGCTATTGCAACACACTTTGCCTCTGCTATAGACTAAGAAATGTAGTGTTGCTTCTTACTTGTCAAAGACACTAGTCTTTTACCAAGAAAGAACACTCCACCACTAGTGCTCTTCTTGTCATCAACACTTCTTGCCCCATCAGCATCAATGAAGGCTTTCAAACCTAAATTACCTCCTTTCTTGTACCATAATCCATAGTCTTCAGTACCCATCAAATACCTTATGATTCTCTTGATTACCATCATATGATTTTCTTTAGGATTAGCTAAAAATCTTGCCACTGTACCAACTACTAATGCAATATTAGGCCTTGTATGCACTACATATTGCAATTTTCCAATCATTGATTTGAATGTGGTTTGATCTACCTCCTTGGAATCATCATTTTTTAAAAGCTTATGTCCAGTAGACATAGGTGTTCCAATTGGCCTTGAATCCTCCATTCCAAATTTCTTTAGTATCCCCTTGATATACTAAGATTGAGTAATGTAGATACCATCTTTCTTCTGTTGAATTTGCAATCCAAAAAAGAATTTTATCTCTCCAAACATGGACATCTCAAATTCTTTACTCATTTCCTCTAAAAAAGATTTGCACAAATCATCATTTCCAGTAAACAATGATATGACCTAATTTTTGATGCAATTGTATTGCTAATTTTAGATCTCAATTCTGGCTCGAATACTTGATCCTTCTTGATCGAATGTATCATTGCAGCTCCTCAAGGATATTTTTCTTATCCTTCTAATTCGCTTCCTCTAAGCATCTTCTATTCTTCTATAAACTCACACACATTCAATCCTCAAATTGACCTTATATTTATATCATACACATAGTCAAGTTGGCTTAAATACATATTAGAATAATCAATATTCATCTCCTCACTCAGCTAGAACTAACAAACAAATCCATTAAACTCAATATGCCAAAATAAGAAAATCCTTTGTTAGCCAACCCTTCTCGGTAGAAACTAACTCGAAATGATTTTCTTGTGTTAACCAAGTGAACTTGGTTAACATTTCATGTTTGCAAACTTCCTTTGGTAATCGAGTGAGCTCAGTTAGCACTGGTTTCGTCCAACTTTCCTATGTTAACCGAGTGAGCTGGGTTAACACTCAACTTCAGCTAACATCTATTTGATGTCCGAGTGAACTTGGTAGACACTGTCTTCTAAACTTTGAAAACACTGGAATTCTTGACAGATATAGGAAACTATCTTCATCACCTAAGTGAGCCTGTCATACACTAACTAGTAAAGATATGACATTTTATGTAACATCAAAGACAATAAATAATTAACCAATTGGTTTCAACAATCCCAACCCCTAAACCTTTCTTTTTTGTGTTTATTTGTAGGTTTGGAGTGAAAAGGATTACATACTTGGAACCTACAGTTCATAAGCTTTCTAGAGTCATTAGTTGTAGATCACCAAACTACAACAACCTAGTTGTAGGACATCTTCCCAAGTTGACCTAGTCCTTTAGTCTCAAAATCTAGGGAAATTTAAGGGTTTTGTTCCTTTCATCATTTCCTTCCTAGACTTGTGGATGGATGTTCAAATATAGTTCAAGTCCTATGAGTTTTGGAGTGAAAATACATCTTCCTTTACACATTTCAAACTGATTATTTCATACTTAATTTCCTTTCATATCTTTACCCTAGGTTTACATCTTAATTGGACTAATTGTATTTACATAACATCTATATTTATTTTATTTAAGCAATTGTTAAATTCTACATTCACACCATCCTATTAAGGGCCAAAGAGAGTACATTTCCTTATATTGCATTCCTCCTTATAATTCAAATTTAATATTAGCCTCCTTACTCCTTTGGGTCCTCACTAATCTAATTTGGATCATAAGTGGAATCATATTTGGAAATTCCCCTCTTTCACTCACACACATTTTTGAATGGTTTAGTGAGCTTGTAAAGTGGAATTCTACATCATATTTAAAGCGCTTCCAGTTTTCTAAACAATTTCATTTTCAAAATTTCACCCCATTTTATAACAAAACACTGTTTCTTGGAAGTCTAATTTGCCAACATACACTTAAGTAATGATTATAAGAGGAACCTCATTCTATAAATTTTGAAATTTCCCTTTGAATTTTCTTTGGGCTTAGATTTAGAAATTCCTTGGCCATTCAAACATGAGCTTTGGATCTAGTTTGACTTGAATTTCAGAGGCAATTTCAACCTACACAAATTTTACAATTTGGACATGAATGGTAGTGAATTATCTAAAGATTTTTTTTGACAAAAAAATCCATTATAGATTAGATTGTTCAGATTCCAAATAGTTGGAAAGTAGATTTTGAGAATTACATTTTCTATTGCCAATGTTTTTTAGATTAAATCTCAAAATGCCTCAAATATTGAGCTCAGACATGATGAACTTGAAAATATAGGAATAAAAATTGTACTTTCTTGCCAAAAAAGTGGACTCAAACTTCTTGTTGACACCCAAGAAATTCAAACCACTTGTGGAAATCCCTACATGTTTAGACTTAGGTCACATTTATTGAAAATACCCATATTCATGATACACATGACAATAAATAAAAAGGTTTCATAATCCAACAATTGAATCAAAGAGTTTAATTTAGACTAGATTTCCATAGAATCTAGTATTGGATTTCTTAAACCACTTTCAACACAATATGAGCATAAGAAATTACCTTATATCTATAGTTTGATGTGAAGGACCACACAACCTTCCTAGTTGTGTGACAACTAGATTGAAGATGTCTTGATAGAAAAATTTAAGAGGAAACTATGTAAGTGTTACCCATACATGAACCCTTGATGGAAGATCCTTACTTGGCTTGAATCCAATGTGCCATGACATGATAAAGAGGTGAACTTGATTATAAAAATAGCTCCCCCCCTCAAACACATTATTCTTATAAGATATGCAAGAGAAAATATCCTAGAGTTGCCAAACGCACCTCCATTCCCCCCTCAAGATTCTACATGTGGTGAGCCTACAACTTTAAAAAGGGAAACAACAATCTTATTCCCACAAATCTACAAATTAAAGCATGGCTACATAGATAGTTAACATCTTCTTCCATTGAATCTGATTGAATCACAAGCACATGCCTAATCTCACTCCTTGCAAATAACCATTCACCTTTGAAGGTTTGAAACCTTCTATTTGAAAGGAAGCATCTCCCATGCTCTTAATAAGCAAGCTAAATATTAGATATTCATGTATTTGGTAAACTTAAATTTGACCTACTGCAACAACCTTAATCAGAGAACTTTACTTTCCAAAATTATCACTGATATTCTCTATGTATGACCTAATCAAAACTTATTCCTACCTCACACACAAATAAAAAAAACAACATAGAAGAAAACCTACACTATTCATTGCAATTAAAAAAACCAAACAAACAAAACCAACCTCATCCAAAGAAAACAATATAATTCCTCAATCCAAACCCCAAAGTCAGCACAAAAAATGAATAGTAGAATGGGAGACCCTCTCCCTCTTTGACTTCCCTATAATGAGTGCACACAACAAAATGTCACTACAGTCAGTGCACATAATGAAATGTAAAACTCAACTTGACTCCCCACTTAACTCAACTAAGAATTATTGTTCACAAATTGAATTTATTTTCTTTCAAGATATTTTAATCACTACACTATGTGAGAGAAGATGGAAGGGGTGAATGGAAATGGTAGCGACAAACATAAATTCCAAAATGAAGATGAAAACAAATGCATGAGTGTGAATTGTAGTCGAAAGTGATCTTAAATAAGTAATTGCATTTATATGATCTAGTTAATAGAAAATGGAATTGCAATTCACATTTAGTCAAAGAATCCATAAGGTTTGTGTCATAACAATGGAAGGTTTGAAGAGTATCAAACTGATGTTGGAATCAATACATTCAATTGTATCTTTGGTTGTACAAACAAGAATCATAATTTTCACAATCTTGCCAACTCATCTCACAAGACATGTGCACACTTGTAAAATGTTTTCACAATAAAAAATATTTACCAATACTCCTCCTATCACTATAGCAAGCCTTTTTCCTAAATAAAACAAATTTGAATTAATTCTTTGCAGAGGGATTTTGTGTTACTGACAACTTTGTCAAATTTTGTCTAGAATCACTTTGTGAGCATAGCATCCATGCACTGTGCAGACAGTACCCTTGAGTTCAATTTCACTTTTGCTCCTTTTAATTGCTTCCATGGAGTTTTCAAATATTGTAGCTCCTCCTGATTCCTTGATGTGTGAAAAGATTGCTGCATTCTCCTGTTAGACATTATCTCCTTTGGGTGGATGTTTTCTTTGTAGGACCAAGATCATAAGTTTCTAATAATCTTTTTTTTTGATAAAGCAAAAGGCTCCAATTTTGTTTAGCCTTACCAAAGGTACAACCATTTCCACATTCTTAATATTTCAATTCTTTTCTCTAGATGTTTGGATGTAATTTATAACAGTCAGTCAAAGTGCTGAAAATCTATCTTGAGATAGTCGATTTCCAAGAAGCATATTTGGGCACCTTTGATGCTCTAGAGCTCCATTTGTGAAGATATTCAGGTCAATTTATTTTGGCATTTATCTAGTCCATTTTTTTTTTCTCCCTAGTATCCATTTGTTTTGATGTTAGAATGTCTGCAATAACTATAAAACTTATTATTTTATTTGGCTCTGCATTAGTATGAGGAATATGTGAGTGTGAGTGCTTTTTATGAATGCATGTGGGTTGCATGTCTAGGACTATATATAACTATGTTTATGTTAGAAATATGTGGGTTGTGATAGTTTAAATGTTTGTAAGTCAAGTGCTTGGTGTTAGTTTTACGTAGCTTGGACAACTATTCATCCATATGTGATTAATTAGCAAATATTTGTTAATTAATTGACTCTTTCTACAAGAAACTATTAACCTATTGGTTAGGTTGTTTTAATCAAGAAGCAACTAGAAACTTCTTGGTTAGGTTGTTATCAAGATGGAACTAGAAACTTCTTGGTTAGGTTGTCTTGATCAAGAAGCAACTAGAAACCTCTTGGTTAGGTAGAATAAAAGGGGGATCAAGGGAGGCATTTGGTGAACAAAGGAACACAAGTTGTAGAAGCATTTGCAGCGTTAACAAATGAGTTTGCAGTGATAGCAAATAGTCTTGCAGTGTTAGCAAGGGCACAGTGATAGCATTGGGTATAACAGTGGGAATATCAGCAGGAGAAATTAGGAGGCTATTTGAATTTTGCTAGTGAGAGGCAAGGAATTTTGTATCTCTTGATTTGCTAAAGTTAATATATTTTCCATCTATAGAATTGGTTTTCCCATAGGGATTTTTCTTGGGGTGATTTGTCCAAAAATATTGTGTTCTTTGTGTTGTGAATTTATTTCTGTATTTTATTGGTGAAATTGCAGCCATGTTATTTTTCAATATTATCTATGAATTTATTTAGGATAGTTTAATAATCATTTTATGATAGGAAAGTAATAATTAGTTGCTGCAATAGTGTTAATTTTGACATGGTATCAGAGCAGTGCTGAGGGTAGAAGAGTTTTTCCCTAGGAAAGAAATTAAGGGTTTATATAACCTAGTGCAATCTCTTCAGAATTATTATTGCTTTAATCCCTTGAGATGGCTTTAGCTAGTTTGAGAGATCAGGACAGATTGGATGGTGCCTCAAATTTTGAGGTCTGGAAGGCCATACTTTCTATATATTTGGAAGTGTTGTAGTTGTACCAATGGATGCAACACAACTTGCAACATATAAGAAGGATGACGTAGAGGTGAGGAGGATTATTCTTGATGGTGTCAAGGATCGTATTGTTCCACATATCTTAGAGCTAGATACGACAAAGAAGATGTGGGATGCCATTTTGAATCTGTACCAGAATGCTACTACCAATAGGAAGATGATTTTTAGAAAGAAGTTGAAGAATACCTAGATGAACTAGGGAGAAGACATTACAAGTTACCTCACTTGGCTTAGAATTTTCAAGGATTAGTTAGCAACTATTGGAGATAGTCCCAGTGATGACAAGCTAGTGAGAATAGCCCTAAATGGGTTTTCTAAATAGTGGAGTGTCTTTGTTCAAGTTGTCAGTGGACGAGATTCCTTACTCAGTTAGGATTGACTATGGACCAATTTCAATTAGGAGGAGTTTAGATTGAGTCTTATCAATGGAGCCAATAAGATTAAAAAAAGTGATGTAGAATAGGAAAACATTTCCCTAGTAGGGAAAGGGAAAGTAAAGAAGGGATCTAGCAAAGGATCGAATTCAAAAAGTGAGAAGAAGAAGGATCTTTCTAAGGTCAAGTGCTTTGGATGTTAGGAGTATGGTCACTATGTTAGTGATTTCCCATAAAGGAAGAAGGCAAAGAAGCAGGTGGTAGCATCAACAAGTGTAGAAGAACTCTCCAATAGACTAGAAGATGAGTTTGCACTTATAGCTTGTATGGTGAGCTCAACCTCATAGACTATCTAGTATATAGATAGTGGGGCATTATTTCATATGATAGGAGTTAGAGAGTACTTCTCTAGTTATAAGGAGGAGAACACCAATATCCAGATTTCAATGGGAAACTTGTCCAAACTCAACCCAGTTGGGAAAGGGATTGTTTAGTTTCAGAGGGAGAATGGAAAGATAATTCTAGTTCATGATGTGTTGCATGTTCTAGGATTAGTTATGAATTTGATTTCTATATCTATTTTTCAGGATAGGGGATATATTATACTCTTTAAGGGGGAACATGTGTTGATTAAACATAAGGATTGGAAATCACCCATAACTATTGGAGTTAGGAGTGGTCTCCTTTATAGGTTGTAGTTTGATACTCCTAAGGAACTCATGAGTAGCTATAATCCTAGAGATCTTGGAGAGCTATGGCATAGGAGGATGGGCCATATTCATTATGAATTACTCAAATTGCTTTGTGAGATGGTGATAGGTGTTCTAGAGGTGAGCACAAAGCATGATGATGCATGTAAGGGATGTGTGTTTGGCACATTTACAAAAGAATCTTTTCCAAGGAGTGAGACCAAATCAAAAGGTGTTCTTGATCTAGTACCTTTAGATGTTTGTGGACCTATGTTGACAAAGTCTCTTAGAGGATAGGAGTACTATGTTACTTTTATTGATGATTTCTCTAGGAAGACCTAGATATACTTCTTGAAGACCAAGGATGAGGTTTTCAGTCGATTCCAAGAGTTCAAGGCTCTAGTGGAGAACTCGACAGGAAGGAAGATAAAGGTTCTTTGATTAGAAAATGGAGGCGAGTACAAAGGAAATAACTTCCAGGAGTTTTGTACTAGAGAAGGAATCAAGAGGGAGTGGATTGTTCCTTACAATCCATTATAGAATGGAGTTGCTAAGAGGAAGAACCATTCTATATTAGAGGTGGCAAGAGCTATGCCACATGAATAGGATATGCCTCGCTACTTATGGGCAAAAGAATGTAGTACAATAGTCTACATTTAGAATAGGGTTCCACACAAGGTACTAGGGAGGATGACACCAAAGGAAGCTTTCACAAGAAAGAAGTCTAATGTTAGCCATTTTAGAATATTTGGGAGTTTGGAATATTGTCATATTCGATGTGATACACATACCAAGTTAGATCAAACTACAAAGTGGGGGTACTTTGTTGGGTATAGTGAAACCTCAAAGACATATAGGATTTTTATCACCAGGACTAGAAGAATTATTGTCAGGCATGATGTAAAGTTCATGGAGGACAAGGCATTTAGAAGGTCTACAGATTTTCTAGTAGATGATCAGAGTAAGCAACCGTCAGAAGCTCCAAGGCCTAGTCAAGGGCAACAAGCTTAAGTACAATTACCAGTACAAGTGTAGGCTCAAGTCGTGAAGATTCAAAAAGCATGGAGCAATAGGTGCAACAAGAAATGCATCTAGAAGACTTAGAGATTGATATTTCATCCTCTATAGTTGGCAGCAAGAACCATGAGGTTCAAGAGACATAAACGGATACTCAAGAGTTTTTGGTAGCTCCTATGAAGAGTAATAGACAATGGAGAAAACTAGCCAAGTTCAATGACTATGTGGCACTAGTTAGTTAGCTGGTAGATAGTGAACCTTACAACTATTAGGAGGCTACATGACATCAAGTATGACAGGATGCTATGGTTAATGAGTATTCCTTAATAATGCAGAATGATGTGTGGGAGGTAGTGCCTAGACCAACAAATAAAGTAGTAGTTTGATCATGCTGGATCTATAAGATAAAGCATAGTGTAGATGGTAGCACGAAGAAATACAAGGAAAGGTTCTTGGCTGAGGGGTTCTCTCAAAAGGAGGGAATAGACTATGAGGAAACATTTTCTCTAGTGGCCAAGTATAATTCTATACAAGCTGTGATCTCATTTTCAACATAGATGGGATGACAGATCCATCATATGGATGTCAAGACAACATTCCTTAATGGTGAATTAAAGGAGGAGATATACATAGAGCAACCATAAGACTTTATAGAGCACAACAAAGAGACCCACATGTGTAGATTGAAGAGAGCATTGTACGAACTCAAGTAGGCTCCTAGAGCATGGTATGAGCTCACTAACACATACTTGTAGGAAATGGGCTTTGTGAAGAGTGAAGCATATGCTAACCTCTACTACTTGGTGGTTAGTGGTGAGATTCTCATTCTTCTTCTTTATGTGGATGACTTGTTTCTTACAGGTTCACTAGGACTCATAGAAGATTGCAAGAGGGACCTTGTAGAAGAGTTCAAGATGAGGGATTTAGGAGTTGTTTAGCTACACTACATACCTATAGAGGAGTAGGTATTAGACATTCTAACTAAGGCATTGGGGAAGGAAAAATTCATCTTCTTCAGAGATAAGATGGGTGTCATGCAGAATAACTTCCTCGCTAAGAGGGAGTGTTAGTATTAGGTAGCTTGTAAAACTATTCATCCATATGTGATTAATTAGAAAATATTTGTTAATTAATTGAATCCTTCTAGAAGCAACAAGTAACCTATTGGTTAGGTTTTTTTAATCGAGAAGCAACTAAAAACTTCTTGGTTAGATTGTTATCAAGAAGCAACTAGAAACTTCTTGGTTAGGTTGTCTTGATCAAGAAGCAACTAGAAACCTCTTGGTTAGGTAGTATAAAAGGGGGGGTCAAGGGAGGCATTTGGTGAATAGAGGAACACAAGTTGTAGAATCATTTGTAGTGTTAGCAAATGAGTTTGCAGTGATAGCAAATAGTCTTGCAGTGTTAGCAAGGGCACAATGATAGCGTTGGGGATAATAGTGGAGAATATCAATAGGAGAAATTAGGAGGTTGTTTGAATTCTCCATTAGTGAGAGGCAAGGAATTTTCTATCTCTTGATTTGCTGAAGTTAATTAATTTTCCATTTGCAAAACTAGTTTTCCCTTAGGGGTTTTTCCAAGGACAATTTGTCCAAAAATATTTTGTTCTTTGTGTTATGAATTTCTTTCTGCATTTTATTGGTGAAGTTACAATTGTGTTATTTTTCAATATTAGATGTGAATTTATTTACAAAAATTTAATAACCATTTTACAATAGGACATTAATAATCAATGGCTATAATAGTGTTAATCTTCACACTTGGTAGGATTCATATGTTAGGAATGGAACTCCCTAGTGCATCCAAGTCTCTACAGGGCATGGGGCAAAAAGAGGGGGGATGCATCCATGTGTTATTATGATACAAAATTTTATTGCTAGCAATTGAGAATGATAAAAAATCAGTGGGAAATTAAAACACGTGTCCAAGGAGTCCATTATGCATGAATAGTCATTGTTGTCTCCAAGTTCCATATAGATATGATTGTGCGAACAAGACAAAATGCATCTGGAAGATATTTTGATGACATTGTTGATGTACCACATCCCCAAATCACCTCTTCATGCCCTTTGGCTATACAATGCAAGGTGTTTGACTATCTATTTTGCTCCTCTTATTATATGTCTGTCAGTAGTGAATGTAGACTATACCCATACATGTACTCTAATCACCGACCTCTTCAAGTCTAGTTCTCAATACTGTAAAACTTTATGTGCCTCATCATTTTTGATTTCAAGGTTCATTGTACCTTTTCTCATCTAGATGTCACTCAAGCCTAATATGTTGTCCACTGCAGTTTGCTACTCATGAAACTTCTCATAATTTGGACTGTCTGTGATTCAAACTATGCATTATTTAGTGTATATATATGTCCATCTTGGAGCATTCATTTCCTTGTAGGGTCTGTAAAACTATTTTCTTCCATTTGCATTTAGGCTTATATATCTTTGACATACTCTCTTAGTGTTGCTCTTTTATATTCATGGATCATCTATGCACCAGTTCTTTGATATTTCCTAAGGTTCTATTGAGTGTCTTGCTTATGTCAGTCTCCATGATACCATCATCTTGCTCCTTTTCACTATCCTTTGATGCCTTGAGGACAATAGCCTCTTATACCTTCTCAGTATTAGTTCTTTATGTCATTAAGATGATGCATATTCAAGCACATGGATATGATTTCCTTCCATTGAGAACTATCATAGATTGAAGAGATTTTTCCTCTCAAAATATTTGTTTCATCAAGTTTACATTGTAACACTACAATAGTCTTTTCCAACTCATTTTTTCTTCATCCTCCTGGGATGGTGGTAGATAAGTGCTGGCGTGTTTTGCAACAAAGGGATACTTCTTGTATGCTAAAAAATGTGCATAAATGTAGGGCTAAAAATTAGAGCTCCATCAAGTTGCATGGTGGTAGTCTTGTCCTTTAATTCTTTCTTGCTCTCAACCTCTGACTAGCCTTTATGTCCCTACCCATGCTCCTATGCTAATTTTGGTGGTGAAATCATCCTTGAACATTCCTTGTTGTACTTGTTTGATCCTTATGGAAAATTGATGTTAATAGGGAGAAGTTTTTCTTCCTTGTAAGATAGTCTTTATGCTTTAAACATTTAATCAAGTGTAAAGTTGACTTGCACAGGGACACATGAATGCCAATGATTTAAACCATCAAACTTGTCCATGGACCACTTTAAATCTAGACATGTCCCATGTTCTTGCTTGAAGAAGGTTTGGTCTTGGGATGATTTCTTCATATTGATCATTGATTTTTCTTACTTCTATTCCAATTTCAAAGTGCATCATCTTGAAGTGTTTTCCTTTGAACACAATCACTTTAGACTATTCCTCTTTCATTTTTATCCTTGGCCTTGAGCTAGAACTATTCTTCGACATTCCTTTGTTCACTTCCTTGTGACTATTCTTGCTTTTGATCCAAACATGATTCATGGTACAAAGCTCAAAGTCAGTACGGATTAAAGACTTAAGAAAATAATAAGTTTTAGATCATGAAAGTTCTTGAATTTATCCATGGATTAGATGAGAAATTCCATACTTTGTCTTAAACACAAAGGAAAGAAATAAGAAATATACAAGCAAGAATATCAAGAGAGCAAGGATCTTTACTACTTAGATAAACTTATGACTTATCATTTTTAAACCAGTCATGATAACATCCTCAGATTAGTCCCATTTACTTGTCAAATTAACTCCAAAACAAGACCTTGGAACCAAATAACAATCCAATAATGACAACAAACTAGTTACTTCGAAAGCTTAAAATTCTAAAGAGAAGTCTACAATTTAATTTTAATCCTTCTTAGGATGATCCCAACGTTCAAAATTAAGAAAATTCTATTTCCATGGATTCATTGGTGAGCATAGTAGCATGAGGATGCATCCTCACTCTTTTTCCCTAATGCACCCAAGATGGGGATGCACTTGGGATGGGGGGCAACATTCTTGCATCCCTAATGGCACTGCCAATGGGTAGCCATCTCGCCGAGGATGAGGGGTTGGGAACAAGTCCCCTGAATCTTCCAAGGCATGGCTAGCTATGCCCTATCTAACCAAGAAAAAATGAAGTTTGTTTAAAAATATCAAACAAGTTTTAATATTCTACTAGGCGTATTGAAGATCATATGATGTTGCTCAAAGTAATCATCTCTATGATGAAATACATGCACTTTTGATATCTATGACTATTAATATTTAATATTTAATATTTATATAATAGAACTTAAAAGTTAGAACTCTTTCATTTGCTCATTCAAGTATTTAAAATTTTAATATTTATTGTTCAATGTTCAAGACTCTACTATTAATTTTTTAGTATATACGTATTTACTATTTTACATTTTTATACCTTATATTATTATACATATTTTCATTACTAGCATTTTAAGTACCATATTTTTATGTATAGTATATACAACCCCCCCATCCCTCCCATCCTCCTGCCATCCTCAAGTTGAGGCCCCTTTGCCTCCCATCTCAAAAACTTGTCTCCCCATCCCTATGTCCCCTAGGCTAGCATAACTATGTTAGTGAGCAATGAAACAAAATGACCAAGCATTAAAATTAAGCTGACGATCAAAATTAACCAAATTCTTTTAGAAGAACAAGTCTAAAAATGAGTTGGAATTTACCCAAAAAATCCATGAACAATAATTGTAATGAAGGATTGGAACCAAAGTTTGCACTAATTCTTGTGTAAGAATAGCAATCCATCACTTAGAATAATAGAATTGGACATTAACAATTTTTTAATTTTTTGAAGACAATACATGACTAAGTCTATAAATGCATCAAATCAGTCCTAGCATCTCATTACACTCATTTGAAATCATGACCCCCAAAGAAAAGGATTCAAGTTGCAAATTAGATATGGCACCAAACTATTGATCATCACTTTGAAAATTATCTGAGGACAAGGTATGGTAAGTCTGAAGACACATCAAAATCAGTCCTAAAGCTTCTTCACATTTATCTCCAAATCATGATCCAAGTTCCCTCCATGAATTAGGAATCACATTGCAACAAACTAACCTCATCACTGTGACAAAATTTAGACCCCTAAGAACATTTGAATCTTACCTTTTCTGGATGATGTTGACCCTCAAACTTGGTGTTTGTTGTGGATGAATACCCACACAATACTTAGAAACAACCCTTTCAATGATTTGGTGAAGAGAAGATTTATGAAGATTTTTACAAAAATCACCCCTGTATAAGATGCTTTAGACTTATACCTGCAACTACGGTTTGCAGCAATAGATTTTAGACTTTCAAATGGCCTCTAATGATGCTAGGAATCATGGCAAAGGGTCTACAACAAAGTTTGGATCAGATTGCAAACAAAGAAAAACCCAAATTAATATGCAAAAAATGAAAACTTTAGACCCAGTCTTCAAATATTTGCCTAAGTTACCATGGTTCATCCCTACACCCCCCAGACCAGCAGAAGTTCAAATTGGTTGAAAGGTTTGGTCTAGTTTGAAGTCTGGTCTAGGTAGGGTGTGATATTTTTCCTGTTGGTTCGAAGCCAGTTCAAACACGGGAAAACCATGATGTTAATCATCGAATCAAGTTTAAATTACATCATTTTTGCCCCCCCACAGATGGCAATAAAGTGTTTTGTTTGCAAAATTTAATGAGTTTTTGGCGTCCACAACCCAAAATGTACATTACAACTTCCACCTGCTTTTGCACAAGAGTAAAGAATACAAAGAAGGGGAGACAAAGAAGTGGCATGTAGGTGGGAGAGGTTGTGGACTTGGATGCTTCCACTACTTGGCTTATACTAGATGATTTTGAAGAATTTGATGACATACCATTGTTGCTACTGCTGATTCTATTAGCTTTAACTCTATTGCTGAGTCAACTAATGCCATTGGAGAAGAAGAAAAAGATGATGGAGAAGAAGAAGATGAATATGAAGAAAAAGATGAAGATTGAATAATTTAGAATACTAATAGATTTTTATTCCATTATTTGAACAATGAACGTGATACAATGATACTTGAACTTGATGCTGTGATTTATTTTTCATGTTTTGAATCTTTGATGTTGAACTTATTACTTGAACTATATGATGGTATGATCACTATGATTACAAGTTTATGGTGTTTTTGTTGTTGAAATATGTTTATTCTACCATGCTACATTCTAATTTTAACTCATGCTTTGTAAATATGCGCGTGCGTGCGCACACACACACACATCTCTATAATTTTTACATGTTTTTATACTAATGAACCCAAATGAACCCAAACCTCTTTCCAAAATTTTGACAAACCTGTGAAGTAGTGCTCGAACTTCAAAATTGGAACCAAACTCGAACTGGTAACTTAGATATTCACTCATAACACTCACCTTATTTTTGCAATGACTGAAAATGGTTGGAATGTGCAAGTAATTGGTCACCAAACAATCTGCAAACAAGTTTGGATGCTTAAAACCCTTTGATTATTTTCTATGATTTTTCCAAAAAATATTTCCCTTGTTCATGAATTTTTTAGATCTGGGCTTGCATACCTCAGACTTATCCCTCTAATGGCCTCCAAATTGATGCTCAAGGATAGGGGATTGGTTTAGAATGAGTTCTTGGCAATTTGGGCACTTGCTTTTTTTCATGAATTTCTTAAAAAAATTGCCAATCGTAGAAGCCTACAGATTTTGGACTAATAATTCCTTTTCCTTGGCCTTCTAGTGTCTTCCAATGCCTTGGAAAAAGTTTCCTTAATTTTTGCAATCAGCTATGGGTGGAAGGAGAAGTTAGAGGAAATAGAACAAGTTAAGGATGAAGTTACTTCTCATGGAGCCTTGCTTCAGATTTCACCTGGCTTGATCTTTGCCTTCCCAAGATATTCATGGTTATAACTACAACCTTCCCTTTTATACTTGTTTTTGCTTCTTATTTGCTTCTCATAAGCAATGCGGGATAAGATATTTGTGCACTTCTAGAAGGTTACAATTTGAATTAATTACTTTTTCACATTTAATTTAATTAATAAATAAAATATTGCCATAATGGGGATGTTGATCCATGCTAGGCCTCTTAAATTTTACTAAGTCCAAAATTTTATGCAAAGTAATGAGAATTAGAATTAGATCATAATTGGCAAGGCCAAATCAAATCATTAATCAACCATGAATCGACTATGAATCAGGAAATTAAAAAAACCCTTTAAATTTAGAGATTTTAACAATTTAAAACTTATTTGATGCATCCTTTATTGAATATAACTTAAACACACTATAACATCATCAAATAGAAGTTAACATACATAAACATGTAATATAAATGATAAATCCATCACATATGTAACTATGTTACACGTAAAATGTAAATTGTAGGCTGTAGCTGAAGTAAATAGAAATCTTATGATCATAATGATTCAAAGTTGAAACACACAAAAATCCTTTCTCTGAATGGTTGCATAAATGACACTTTTGAAATATTAGATACACGATAAATTACTTGACATTCTTATTACTTTGCTGATGCAACAGGTTTGAATTTTATTGCTACATAGGCATATACAGACAACAACTTGAGTCTTTTTATTGTTGTTGATCAAACTTGGGAGATTTTATTATTTTCGCTGATTACTTAATTTTTTTTGCCACATCCTTAGATTTATGGTTCCATGTGTATGTCTTTGCCTATATATTGAATTGTTCATACTAATCATTGAGTATCTTACTGATTTTATCCTCTTATTTTATTCCATATTAATAGTGTAAAACTAGTTGTTGTACATGGCATGATGTGTATCTAGTATTATATTTTTCCACTAATACTTCATGATATGCTGACTGGAATATTTATCTTGCTACAATATTTTTATTGTGTACATTATATCCTTCAATGCTTCTTTAATACTAGGCAATATTCCATCACTTGTATGCTTACAAAAAGAATGCAATACATATACCTTTAGTGTTGCATTTATTAGCTATGAGTCTTGGGTGATTAAGTTCCTATTCTAGATCTAGAAAGTGAAGTATATATAGTAATATACCCAATGCCATGGATGTTATTTTTGTTCCATCTATGTTTTCATGAATCTCTTGCAAGTCTACTCAAACATACCATGAATGACGATTCTTTAATCCTTTGTATGTTTCTTTAATTAATTTACGCCTTGCCTTGATGATTCATGGAGCTAATTCGAGAAATTTTTTTCATGAATCACATGAATTGGTGATTCATGAGAAAAAAATGGTTGATCTAATTCATGACTCATGAAAAATCACCCAGGTTGAATCGAATCGCCAAATCGATGATTTAGGCGATTTCATGGCAATTCTTAGAACTCTGCTTTTATGGACTTAAATTCATGTCCAAACTCCAAATCCATCCATACAAGGTAGGGAAAATTGATCAAAGCTTGGATAGAATCCACCTTACATTTATAAAACATTTGATCCCTCTTTGCCATCACAAGGGGGGAAATTGTCCCTCTCATGGGTGTACTTTGAACTTATATTTTTTTGGTGTTTTAGCTCCAAAGGGGAAATGCGAGCCTAGAGCCTAGCTTGGATGATTCTTAATCTTGGAAAAACTTCCACATTCCATTCTTATATTGAGGTAAAAACACACCCATGTTTTGACATTTTTGACACTTCAAAAAATTCCATCATTCCATGCTCCCCTCAAGGGAAAAAATGACCATAGTCTTATAATTTTTTTTCAAACAAGCATAAACTCAATCATAAGGATCCCTTCTAGACCCTATACCCAAACTTCATTCACAATATAAGACCTACTAATGATCACTCTTCCCCACTAAGATCCACTACTAGTCTACATATCAAGCACCCACTCAACTATGATCTTAAGTGACTAGCATTGACATTCTTGAATGTCCAAAACTCCAAACTTGACAAGTCTACACTTTCCTATTAGCATATAGGTTAGCCCAACCATAAATTAACCTTGATATATATTATCTTCCTTACCCCTACCAAAAAGACACATTTAAATATCTCTCTAACCATTTTGACACACTAAATATCAATAAATTAAATGAAATAAAAACAAGTTTTATACCTTTTTGTATCCAATCCAAAAATCTTGTCTTCAGCCTTCATAGAGGTCTTTCACATATCAAGGTGCTCTTCTTATACTATTCTCACAACATTACATCCATAGTTTAACCACCCATCTAGTGGACAAAGCCTTGCTGCAACTTTAAACTCTCAAAAAATTTACTCTATGATAGTTTACCATTCATATTCTAGTGATCAAATGCACATCCTTTCCTTACATGGGCTCATTCAAATTAATTGGAAAATTTGTATCTATGCCCCTTCACATCATTGCCCAAATGTGAGGCTTTATTCAATTGAAATCATGCAAATTTCAACATAGTTCCACCTCCTTGGGGTACATGGGGACGACAAAACAGGGGGACAAGTTTCTAGGACATGGGGGATAGAGGGGCCTTAATTTGGGGATGGTGGTAGGGGATAGGAGGGGGTGTGTATATACATACATATGGTACTTTAAATGCTATTTATGAAAATATGTATTGCAATATAAGATATAAATATGTAAAAGAGTAAATACTTGAACATTAGATTGAATTGGAACATCAAACATTGAACATAAATTGTTGAATAAAAAAAATTCAACATCAGGATGTTCCTCATCCTTGACAGAGGTGGCAGAATCTGGTGGTGCATCTAGGGACATGGGGAGGGAGTCCCCAAGTCCCCGGTGCATCCAAGTCTCTGAGATGTGGGGTATAAAAGGGGGGGATGCATCCCTGTGATACTATGGAAAAATATTACATTGTAATGCTCTTGGGTTACCTTGGATTTAGGATTTTCTACTTAGTCTTCAAAAGCAATATCTTGCTAAGTAGACCACAAAATTTGGTGATTTCAAAGCTTATTTGTAGGTAATTTAAGATACTAATAAGATTAGGCAATGGAATCTAAAAAAATACATGTTTAACCAATGGAATTCAGTATGCAAGTTGCTACAAATTTCTCATCATGAAAATGCAAAACATTACTCTTTATTAGCATTTAGAACTTTATTACACATGTATCAGTCCCAACAAGATCAACTAGCCTACATTAACTACCAAATATGATTCAAACTTCCGTAAAAACTGATTCTTATGTGTTTTAAGTGATGACATGTTACTAACCCACTTTGTTTAGTAACTTTATTACTTGTGGGTTATAAAATGTATAAGGATGTTGCCAATGGATCCTTATTACATTATGTTAATGACTATATCAATCATATTACATTCTTGTTCCTTCTCAAGCATATCAAAACTATAAACCCCACATCCCATTATGATGCAGGAGCATCAACACAAGCGAAGGTCCTTATCGAAGATGAAAGGTGGATCAAAGGCAAAGAAGACTATGAACCAATAAAGTGGCATGTTTTGAAGCCAATAATGGGTTTTGGAAGCTTTAAGGATGCCAAAGTTGTAATGAATCCTAAAGGCCTGTTAAGGATCTTAGGATCTCAAATGGGGAATTAAGGGTAGAAAGGACATATGAATGTAAATGAAGTCTATAGGAGTCCTAGGCTTATTAAATTGGTCTAGAGGACCTAATAGGAAAGTTAGCAAGGTTGATTAGTTGTTTTAAGCAATAAAATGTAAGTTGGAAATTCAAATCCTTGAATTCCAACAGTTAGTTTACTTTTAGAGGGAAAGTGTTTTAGGGAGTTTTATGCATAACCAAGCTTGGAAATCGATTCCAATCAGTTGGAGTAGTTGTTAGGAAGGTAAATAAAATCTTTTAGAGGCATGGTATGACATGTAACATTATAGAGAATTCATTTTGTACAATGATGTACTGATTCCATGAATGACCTTACTAATTCTCATGGAATGATTAATCCCTAACTTGTACAATGATGTACTAACCCTAACATGTGTAGATGAGAGTTTGTTGATGGTGATCACCCAAGAAAGAAGTATAAATGGTGAATGAAGCTATAGGTAAGGAGCAACAGTTGGAGTTTTACCCATTGGAGGCTATTGTTTTATGATTGAAAGTGATTGAGTATGCTAAGAATAAGGTGTATCCACTCTTTTATATCCCAAAAGTGTGGGGACAACATTGAATTAGAAAGCCCTAGGTTTTGAGGGTTTGGGGAAGAAATTTGGGGCTTTTAATGGTGTTGCAGGCACTTGGAGTTAAATTCATCTTGGATTTATGAAACTGAAGACCTAAGAAGAGACTGTCTAAAGTGGAGATATTAGGCAGTACAAAGAACTCATAGTTCCTTTGTTAAATTGCTTACTTTTTAGGCATTTAAAGGCCACCATATAGTGGCAGTAGGGTTTGGTCCAAATGAAGTCTAGGTAACCTTTTGGTATATCAAAGAATGGTGAAATGGGTATTTGAAAAGCTATAGAGTTGAGTTTGGGCTTTGGGAAAGTTGGGAGTAAATCAAGCATCTTTATGACTGGAAGCCTAATTAGGGCAACTAGACCTGAAAGGAAAATTGAAGAGATTTGAAGGATTGGAGAGTTTGGATCAATTTGAAATCTTAAGAATCCTTGAATCCAAGTTATTATCATCAAAATATGTTAGCCCTAGCACTTGGAACCTTGGTGAGGAGGTCTTGTTAGGTTTGGAGGTATTTGAGTACTTAAGGCCTTAGGAAACACTTGTCAATTTTCACATATAAATGAACTTGTAGTTGGGCCATCCATACACCACCCTTGCCTTTGCATCACTTTGCATTATAACCCTTATATAGATCATTTTCCTTGTTATGGAAACATTAGACATATTGATTCTTTCATGACTCCATTTATATTCATATGTACTAATGGCCCAAACTGCATTGTTTAAAGTCCCTTTACGACCTTTATATATTTCAAATGGTCAAAATCCTTCATGTGACCTTGGTAGTGCTCCTTAGCCCCTAGGAACTCCTACACCAATTGAGCCCTTAAGACTTTTCACACCAGAATCAAGTTGTGATTCTTACTTTCTCAGTTTGGAAGAAACCATTCCTACTCAATGCTTAGCTAGATTAAAAATCAGATCGAAGTATATTTTAGATGTAAGAAAATTAGGTGCATGTATGTAGAAGAGTCTATGTGTTGGAATAGATTTTAATTCATAGAATAATTTTGACAATGATGGATATTTTGTAGCCTTTGAGCTTTTTGGTTGTCTTGAAGGACTAGATTGTAATATACCCAACTAGATATTTTCCCCCAATTTCTAAAAATACAATGTAGAAATTTTAACAACAGATTTGCATGCAAATGATTGCCAATTTATTCAATCATATATCAATATCCCATGGTATATATATATATATATATATATATATATATATATATATATATATATATATATATATATATATATATATATATATATATATATATATATATATATATATATATATATTGCAAATTATTTCACTTTACAATACCTTAGCAAAACAATGCAATATTCAATCTTAAACACATAAACTACTGTTAGATTGGTAATAAGAAAACAAAAATTTAAGTACAAAAAAGATACCCTTTGTGATATCTCCGGTAGATAATTGGTTTCTGTCCACTACCTCTGAGCACAAGGAGTTGCATCCTCAAGTTATTGAAAGCTGAAGCTTTCTAGAGCTCTCTTGGAGAGAAAATAAATCTAACATAAAATGAAGTGTGCTACAAATGAGTCCTCTTTATTCATTTAAGCCCAACCATTGACTCTTCACACTCCTTTCTTTGTTTCTTTATTTCCTTTTTAAAAGACCCTTTTTACCAGTTAAGAAAATAAAGTGCTTGTATAATAACAAAGTGATATTTGATAATATGAATTTATGTTATTAAACTCACTTTATTAATAAACCATTTAAATCTTCAAGAATTAAAATTTAAAATCACTGACCATATGGACTTGGATAAGCATGTGTTATAGCTTGTTGGAAAGGTCTCAATAAGGCACTCCTAGTTCAACACTAAAATGTAAAGAATACTGACCTTGTTGAGTTACTAAAAATAGTAACTATGTGGAAATTCCATTGAAACAACCTCAATTGGCTGACAAGTGGAATTGCCTAGGCTATATCTTGATTTGATCCCTAAGAAATCTCAATTAGCTAAACAAATAGGGCAAAATAGGCTAATGAAAAATTGTGTGCAAAAAGAGGTTGTGATATATTGTCATGGCGAAGAGATTTGATAGAACAATTGTGTGCCAAGAGTAGGGTCTATTGAAAATGTTTGAGTAAGATTGTTAAAGAGGGATATAAATATATGTTATGTTTTGATCATTGTTTTTTCAGTGATGTCAAACCTACTATTTGTTGGTAAGACAACTATTTATATGATTTAAGTACTATCACTTATTTGATTGATGAAGAGGATTTGATCAAAAGATGTAATAATAGAACCTAGAGGAGAGGTTGAGTTATGATTATGTAATGAAGTACAAGAATTAGTTAAGAAAGTGATAACATGATGCATTGATAATCTACCTAAGGTTACAAATGCTGGCTGCACTAAGAAAGTTTAAAAGAACAAGTTACAAAAATTTTGTCTGCCAAGCTTGACCGAGTGGATAGTAGGTGTCGAGCAAAGTCAGTGCAAGACAAATAGAAAATCAGTTGGAGCCAAGTAAAAGAAAATTCTAGTGGAGGCTGAGCAAGACAATTGATGCCAAGTAGAGTTTAGTTGATGTCAAGCACTAGTAAACTTTAGTTAATGTTGAGTGATTTTACAGAGGATACCGAGTAACATAGTATGTGTCGAACATCAGAAACAAGATAGTGCTAAGCTACTGCATTATTTTAAAGATTGTAGATTCGATGAGTCTGGGCCAACAAGTTATTTTTCTTAGATTGTGTGAACTAGGTGGAAGATAAGGATGATGAGCTGGTGGCACAAAATTCAAGGTAAACCATTTTTAGGTGAATCTAAAGAGGATCAACGAAGAAGTTTCTAGAAGAGATATGGAATATGGGGTAGATATACAGTGTCCTAATTAATCTATCCTAACCCTAAATTGGACAATGGAGAATGAGTGTAAAAAGATCTTAATTTCCTATTTATAGGGATGGCTGGTCATGAAGCAAAGGTTGTCATGTATGAGAACCTAATGAAGATAAGTTAAGGGTTTTGCTACATCAAGTGACCTAGAATAGAGTTTGCATTGGCATGTTAAGAAAGAAGGCTTAAGGGTATGAATGCATGAAGGGTGAACAAGCTATTAGAGCTACAATGAGTGAAGGCCAAGTAGAATGGAGGACTGAACATAGATTTGTAATCTACAAATGAAGTTGTAAGTTGTATCAGATCAAGCCTTACTGTTACTCTCTAACAATTGTATCAGTCTAGGGTAAATCCTTTTGATTAAGGTTGACCTAATAGTCATTTGTAAATCCTTTAACTAAGTGAAATTCCAAGTGAATGGTCTAAATTCCTTTAACAAGGCTCACTCCTAATATGGTGATTGAAATCCTTTAATAGGGTCACATTTATTAGTGTGTATTGTAACCTTTAATAGGGTTGGCCTTTCATAGGGCATCACTTCAGAAGAGTGAAAAGAGTACCATGTTACTAGTGGTTTTTCCAAAATTGGGTTTCCATGTAATCATTGTGTCAAGTGTGTTGATCAATCTATTATGTTTCATGTTTAAATTTCTACAAGTTGGTTTGATAGTAACCTACAAGTTTTAAGTGATTGCATAATTTTATGGATGCATGCATGAGTATAAATGTTTTATGGGTTCACTAAGCTATGAAAAGTTTTATTTATACATCTAGACCTTGGATAACTTACTCACCCCCCTCTTAGTTATTCTAAAGAATTCCAACAATTGGTATCAAAGCCATCTGCTTAAGAGGGCTAGTTTGAAGGTACTAGAAGCACAAAGATCAAGATTTTAAAAAGAGATGTACCCAAGCTTAATAGAGATAACTTTCCTGCATGGAAAATTTTGATGAAGCTAAACCTTGGAGGACTTGGAGATCATGCACAATTTACCATTACTACTAAACATGTCAATCCTACTGGAGCCCTAACTGCTATACATATGAAAGCCCTAACTGCTATAGATATGAAGAATAAGAAAGAACACAAATAGGTGATGTTGGAGATAGCCTCTACCCTAAGCTATGCCAAATTTGATGATATCAAAGGTTGTGATAGTGCAAAGAAAACATGGGATGCCTTACAGACTATTTATGGAGGAGACACTAATGTTCAAAGAGCCAAAGTTGAAAGTTTCAGAGGTAAGTTTGATGATATGAGAATGGAAGAAGGTGAAAATATTGCTTAATATGTTGCTAGGATAAAAGAAGTTGTTAATGCAATAAGAGGAGCTACTAGTCATATTGATGATAACACTATATTAAGCAAAGTTTTGAGAACACTACTACCTATTTATGCTATTAGAGTATCTACAATTCAAGAATTGAGATGTATACTAGGAAATAATCTAACCCTTGAAGGTCTAGTAGGTAGGCTCATTTCTTTTGAGCTATCTAACTTTGATAATTACAAACCTGAGAGTCTTGAATCTACTTTCAAAGCTAAGTTGTTATTGAAGGATTTTGATGAGAATTAGAAGAAGAAAAAGAGAAAGATAAAATTTGTGTCTAGTGATAGTGATACAGACGAGGAAGATGTTGAACAACTAGAAGCACTACTAGCAAGAAGATTCCATAGAGGTAAACGAAAGTTCAAAGGTAAGTTACCTATCATTTGTTTCAATTACAATGAGGTTGGTCACATTCTTGCAAGATGTATACATACGAAGAAGTACAGAGGTGGTGACAAGGACAAAAGTAGAAGAGAAGATGATAGCAAAGATTACAAAGATAAAGGCAAGAAGTCATGCTACATTGCTGAAGAGGAAACAAAAGATGAATCTAATGAACATGATGATGAAGTGGTGTATTTTACAATGAAGGATGAATCTGATGAAGATGAGGCAACTGCACTTTTGACTTGTGTGAAAAAAAATGATAAACTGAATGTTGATAGTGGGTGCTCACATCATATGAGTGGAGATAAAAGTAAGTTCATTACCTTAAATTGTTATGAAGGAAATAGTGTAAGATTTGGTAATGATGCACCATGTTTGATAAAAGGAAAAGGTTCTATAAAACTCACATATAAGATTCTATGTGATAATGCTTACTATGTTGAAGGACTAAACTATAATCTTTTAAGCATGTCACAATTGAATAATTTAGGATGTAAGGTTGAGTTTGAAAACAAGATTTATAAGATATATGATACTGATGGGAAGTTGATTGGAAAGGGTGATCAAACTAGGAATAATTTATTCTATCTTGACATAGAGGATGCTACTTGTCTAGTTGTAAGATTTGTTGATGTGTGGCTATGTCACAAGAGATTATGTCATGTTAATTTTGATAACTTGGTTAACATCAGTAACATGAAGAAAGTTAGAGGCTTGCCTAAGTTGAAGAAACATGACAATACCATGTGCAAACAATGTCAGTTAGGAAAAATGACAAATTCAAGTTTTAAGAGTAAAATTTATACCTCTAAAGGAATACTAGAGATTATTCACACTAACTTGTGTGGACCAATTGATGTGTAAAGCTACAAAGGAGATAAGTACAGTATGCTATTTGTTGATGATTATTCTAGAATTATGATAGTCATGTTTCTAAAACAGAAATATGATGCTTTCCAAATGTTTAAGTGGTACTTAGCAAGAGTTGAAAAAGAAACATGTAAAAGTCTAAAATGTTTGAGATCAAATAGAGGAGGATAATTCACATCAAATGAGTTTGACATGTTCTATAATGATAGAGGAACCAAGAGATAGACATCTTCCCCTAAAACACCTCCACAAAATGGAATAGTTGAAAGGAGGAACAGGTCTATAATGGACTATGCTAGGACACCTATGATGTAGAAGAATGTTACTTTAAAATACTAGAGAGAAGCTGTAAGTACAACTATTTATACCTTGAACAGTGTAAAAGTCAAGAAAGGTACTCATTCAACACCTTTTGAACTATGGTATGGACACTCACCCAATCTAAAATATTTTAAGGTATTTGGAAGCAAATGTTACATTCTTAAAGATTTTAGGAATGGTAAACTAGATGCAAAAAGTGAAGAAGGTATATTCCTTGGTTATTCCATAAGAATTAAAGCTTATAAGTGTTTGAATACTAACACTAACCAAGTCGTGGAAAGTGCAAGTGTAAATTTTGATAAATACATGAGGCTGAACCTATGAAGGAACTAGAAGAATACAAATCATTTGTATACTTATATGAAGGTACGCCTTTTGAAGAAGATGCTACAAATCAAGCTACAAATGAACAACAAGTTTCGGTGACTGTCGAGTCACATCCTATAAATGCCGAGTTGCATTTAGGAACCAAGCCACATTCAGATGTTGAGTTATAGAATGAAATTGGAGCACATTCTAATTTTGAGGTCAGTGTACATGAAAGAGATGCTGATATACCTGACATAGATGTACATGGTGACTCTGAAGCTAAAAGAACAAGTGAAGAAACTAGAGTTGAACCAACATTGTCCAAATATGTCAAAAGACATCATCCTGCTACTCAAATTATTGGAGATAAAGATACTAGACCAATGAAAAGAAATAGATTAAGAAATGATCTATGTTTGTTGAGTATGAAGGAACCAAAATTAGTGAGAGATGCATTAGAAGATGTGGACTAGAGTAAAGACATGGAAGAAGAGATTGAATAAATTGAGAAAAATAAATGGAGTCTAGTTCCTAGACTAGAGGACAAGAATGTGATTGGAACCAAGTAGATATTCAGAAACAAGCTAGATGAAAATGGTGAAGTCACAATAAACAAGTAAAGATTAGTTTGGAAGGGATATGCACAAGAATAAGGAATTGACTATGGTGAGACAGTTGCCCCTATTGCAAGATTGGAATGAGTGAGAACTCTACTTACTTATTCTGCATACAAAGGTTTCAAAGTTTATCAAATGGATGTTAAATCTACATTTCTGAATGACGGTTTAGAGGAAGAAGTCTACATAGAACAACTAGAAGGATTTGTTGATGTTAACAATAAGAGCATGGTATGTAGATTACACAAAGCTCTTTATGGTTTGAAGCAAGCACCAAGAGCATGGTATGAGAGACTTCATAATGATCGTGTGAAGATTCGATTTGAAAGGACTAATGATAACAACAATCTATACATGAAAATAGATAAAGGCAAAGGTATTTTGTTATTTGAAATTTTTGTTGATGATATCATATTTGGAGGTCAAAATGCTTTATGTAAGGATTTTGCAAATTAGATGAAGCAAGAATTTGAAATGTTTATGTTTGGAGAGATCAATATTTTTGTGGGTTTACAAGTATATCTCATGAAATGTGGTATATACATCACTTAATCAAAGTATGTCAAGGAAATATTGAAAACTTTTGGATTGGATGATTCCAAACAAGTACGTACACCTATGGTGGTAGGACACAAGTTGTTAAAGAATGATGATTCTACTGAGGTGAATCAAACATTGTACAGGTCTATGATTTTTAAATTGCAATATATAGTACATAGCAGACCTGAAATTGCATTATCTATAGGGATAGTTGCAAGTTTCTTTGCTAATCCTAGGGAGAATCATTTAATGGCTATGAAGAGAATAATGAGATATCTGAAAGGAACATAAGAGTTTGGTCTATACTATAAGAAGAATGAGAAATTTGAATTGAGAGCCTACACTAATGTTGATTGAGCTGGAAACATTGATGATAGAAAGAGCACTAGTGGAGGAGCATTCTTCTTAGGGAAGAGACTAGTTACATGGACTAGTAAGAAACAAAACTACACCTCACAATCTACTGCTGAAGCTGAATATGTTGCTATTGCTGTGAATTTTACAAACATTGTGTGGATCAAATAGCTACTCAAAGGTATGAAGGAAGAGATCATAGAACTAGTGACACTTTGTTGTGATAATACAAGTGCTATCAATATATCAAAGAATCCAGTGATGCACACAAAGACTAAGCACATTGCAATCAATTATCATTACTTGAGGGAATTAGTTCAAGATAAAGAGGTGAAGATGGAATATGTCAACACAAAGGAGCAAGTTATTGATTCACCCCTCCCCTCTCAATAACCTATCTTATCTTGAATATTTCCAACAATTGGTATCAGAGCTTTGTGGTTCTCAGGGTAAATTTTGACAGCTTGAGAAAAGATCAAGGACAATGGAGATATTCAGACTTGACAAATCTATTGAAAATGAAAAGCTAGATCTAGAAATGGCCATGGCTCAACTCAAAGAAGCAAAGGAGCATCTTTCTCAATCTCTAAAAAGAAGGAAGGAACTTGCAAGACAAATGAATGATCATCAGTATGTTGAAGACCTTTTACCATCAAGCAGTTCAAATGAAGCTAATGAAGCAATCAAGGAACTCCTAGCAAAGAATGGTTCTCTGCAGGAAGAAGTAAGGAAGCTTAAAACAGAACAAGAAATCCAATCAATTAGGCTATGTGAAGTTTTGGAACAGAGAAACAAGGAAAATGAAGACTTAGAGGTAAGAAATAATCAATTCCTTTAGCATGAAAATCTTGTAGGTCAACTATCTAATGCAAATGAAGAAATTATGAATCTAAGATCTGAGAATGAAAGTTTGAGAAATGATTTAATCACTGAAAGGCAAATCAATGCAAGATTACAAAGTGATCTAAGATCTGAAAGACAAATCAATGAAAGTTTGGAAAATGAATTGATCACTAAAAAACAAATCAATGAGAGAATGATGAAATCTCAAGTAGACATGACTCAATTAAATCAGCAAAGTGAGCAAAACTTTCATAGACAAAAAGGTAAAGCCGGTCTTGGATATAAGGAAGAAGGTGAATCCTCCAACCAAGGTGCCCAAAGGAATCAAAGACCCACTTGCAATCACTATGGTAAGTTAGGTCATACATCAAAAAAATGTTGGAGTAATGAAAAAGGAAAATTCAATGGCAAATGCTTCAACTACAATCAACATGGTCACAAAGCTAATGAATGCAAAGAGAAACCAAAATTTGAAGGCAGATGTCACAAATGCAAGAAACAAGGTCACAAGGCATCTGAATGTAAATAAAAAACATTCAATCCAGAAGAAAAAATTATCAAAGCAATATTTGGTTGGGACTACAATACTTGGTGTAGGTGTCACTACTGTGGAGAATATGGATACATTGGGATAAACTATGCAAGACATCACCTAAGAAAGAAGGATAAAACCATAAGATGTTACACATGTATTGAACTTGGTCATATAGCCAAGAATTGCATGAATACTAGAAGAATTGAAGATGAAAAGAAAGATAAAGCTGATAACATTCGAAAGCAGATGAGACAAAAATGGATTCCTAAATCTACCAAGCAAGACAGTTCAAATGATGGTCATGTCACTCAAGAAATGGGTGACTCCACCATTTCCAATTAGATTTAAGAAGAATCAAGAATTGCATCATCAAGCCATATCTCAACCAGTTTTAGAGTGAAAGAGTGCAAATGATCAAATCAGTATTTCCGATTCAAGGACCAAAGAAAAGTTATCATTCACTGTGTTGCATCTACCGGGCAAGGTTGGTTAAAGACCTTATCGAGCTAGGTTAGGAATATCAAAGATTTTGTTTGACCACTGAGTTGCAAGGTTTTACTGAATAAATCAATGACAGACTGGCAAGCACTATGTCATCTCATCTACCTTAGTACTGAGCATTAATGACAATATTTCCATCAAAAGGACATAATTCAATTTCATTTTTCACTACGACTTAAGAATACTCAGAGCTAAAAGATTTCCAGTGAATCCAAAGCAAATTCCAAGCGATTTCAAGTGATTTTCAAGAAGAGAATTTGTTCAAGATTTTCTTATACTTACTGAGAAGCTATGGCACCCGCAAGCACTAGTAGCACCAAGGTGAAAAGAGGTTCAAAAATGTTGATAAAGGGCACAGAATGGAAAGCACCCAACTTCAAGATTGTTCCAGCCATTGCAGAATCACTCGACCCAACTGGAGCTTAATAAAAAATACCACCTAAGGTACTTCTTATCAATGATATTCATACTCATTTCAAATGTTCTATTCAAGAAATCAGAAACCTAGAGATGGACAATGCCCTAGGTGAAATGAGTGTAGATGGCTCTCTGAAACCTGAGTTCAAGCATCTTGAAACAAAAGGCTTGACTCATATCTTGCATATCCCTAGAAATTTTCAAACCAAATGGATTAGATATATCTTGAGTTGGGTGCATAATGGACAATTATGGTTAGAGTAGCTAGTGCTAATCACAAAGAAGATGATTCACAAAATCACATGTCTCCCTATGCTTAGTAAAACAAAAGCCACCAAAACCCTAGGTTGGGAGGAGCTACAGAAGCAAACCCTAGCTGAGTGGGACAAAAGAGGTTTAAAGGTCAACATTGTATTAGATGTCAAACTAAGATTTGACATTCATGTAATTACATATAAATTATACAGTTCCAGTAGATTGAATAGTGTACCTTGTGAAGCTGTGGATTTGGCCCTCAAGATTGTAAAGAAAAACCTTGAATTTGATCTGTCTGAAGTATTGCTGAAATAATTAAATAAAAATATGGATAGTATAAGGACTTCCAACAATAACCCTTATAAATTTGGTTCTCTATTGATCTATTTATTTTTCTACGCTCAAAAGTTCTTTCCATCTAAAGGAACTATCATATGGAGAAAAGACATTCCAATTTTGTATCAGATAAATGAGTTTGTAGCAGAGATGGGTGAAAATTTTGATAGCATCATGGAAAATTATTTTGATTATTTCAAGGAGAGAATGAATAATAGGTTTCAGATTCCACCAAAATTAGTTGAAAATTACAAAGATGATGTATGCTTCATGGTTAACTATGATAAGGTATACATCCAGGTAGTCAGACCTCGAGTTGCATGGGTAAAACCTCTTCCCTATGAGGTAAATATTGATGAAGCCAGAGACATCATAGAAGTACTCGTAAGTGAGCTAGTAGACCCAAGGAAACCAATTTTTGGAACCTATGATGAAGCAAATGCCAGAATTGAGCTTGAAATCAAGCTACCATAGGCCATAAGCAAAGGCAAGAGGAAGATAGCAAAATTGAAAATTGCATCTGGCCCTCTTATGCTAAGAGAAGAAAAAGGTGAGGATGAAGTAGATGATGAAGAAGAAGGAGGAGAAGAAGAAAAAGAAGATAAAAAATCTGAAGAAGAACCTCTGAAGAAGAAAGGAAAGGCAATAATTACCAAACCTAAGAAGAAGCCTACTGCAGTATTCACAAGAAGAACCAGAAAAGGTAAGTAGGAACCTATACTGGTCAGGCCTGCACCTATATTTGAAGAAAGGCTTAAACAATTGGAAGAAGGAGCAGGCATCACAAATTTCAAGGTATTGAAATTTGAAACAAGAACAGATGCTGAGAAAATGCAGGTTGAGGAACTTGTACTCAACAAAATGGGAAAATGGAAATACTCCCCGGACCAGCTTGCCTCCCAAATCTCAAAAGAACTATTGGAGAGATTGCAACCAAGATGGGAGTCAATCACTCAAGTAGTAAAATACATCTATGAGCAATCTCTGAAGAATCTTAGACCAAGTCTCACTGGAGCAGAAATAAAGACTGCAATGAAAAACCATGAAGGTAAGATGATGATAAGATTTCACACATGTTTAATTTTGATGAAAGACATTGAGCATGTTGTAAATGATGCTACAAACATGTGGGAAAACATCTATCATCTATATAAGCCTAGTGAAGACCTAGTGGAAATCAAGGATGATGACAGCAGTGATAGTGATAATATTGATGGCACTCCATCCATCACAGTCTCACTAGGAGAGCTGCATTCATTAATGGGAGAAGACAAGGAGGAAGAAGGAATGAAGGAAGAAGCTGAAGAGGAAGATAAGGAGGAAGATGATCCAATAAAAATTGCAGCAGTAGTTATTGCATCCCTTCCTCACTCTCCACCTAAAACCATCACATCATCTAGGTTGGAGTAAGCTTCAACAGGTTTGATAGCTTCTACAAGTGAGATTGTGAGCACAATTTCCAGATCAATTGCTCAATCTTCACTTGCCTCCTCCCAGCTCCAGGTATCTAAAATAGATGTGACAAGCACTTCACCTACCAAGCTAACTGCTACTTCTTCAGCTACCGAGCTAGCCTCCTTAGATCCATCATCATCAGTTAGAATAACAGTAAGTTCCACAATTTTGTCTTCATCAATTCCAGCTTGTTCTACAATTTTGTCAGCATTATCTGCATCTACTTCAAATCCAGTTAGTTTAGATATTTCCATACCGAGTGTATCATCATTTTTGGGAAGTATTCCAATTTTTGATCCGGTAAATACTCCTATTAGCACTCAATCCTCAAGTCCTATCCCAGTTTTCACTGCTAGTCCTTCCATCTCCACTATTGTGTCTATTCCTAAGGTCAAACTAGTCATCATAAAAGTCAAACAAAAGAAACCATTAAGACTTCTGATCACTAGAAAGGAAATTCCTGAAGATATTGACTTAGACACACAGATAGTGATTCCAAAGATTGACTATGAAAATGCTACCATTGAAGAAATGAGGTATGCTAGTCAATTAATAGAGATGAAGGCTACACAAAAGTAGTTAAGGTCTGAAAGGGATAAGGAATATAGAATAATTGAAAATGCCAAGAATATAATTACAAATGCTATAGATGTTGAAATAGATTCTACTCAACACATTTTGATTCAGTTAGAAGAGGCTGTAAATAAATTCAATGAGGACACCTTTGGTCAAGAAAAATTGATTGAAAAGGTTGAAAGAAAATTTGATAATAAGGTGCTTGAGCATATTGCTTAGCACATTGCAATAAAATAGGTAGAATTGTCCATAATTTTGGTCAATCTTGAAAATTCTTTTAATAATGTAACTTCACTTTTTGCCAAACTTTGTGAACTTACCAAGTACATCAAGGAGATCAAAGAAAAATTGAATAAAATTGATGAGGATATGAAGGTCAATGCCCAAATGCTGCAACTTGACCCCAATTTAAGTTCATCCAATCATCTCAGAATTAGATTTTTGTTAGAAAAGTAGGCAGAATTGTAGAGAGAGGAAGCAAGGATCAGATCTACCTTGATTGACATTCAGAATATGATTCCTCCTATCATGGACACAATGAAAAAACACATTGTCTACTCCAAAGCATTGATCCATGACAACAATTTCTCAGTTGCAAATCATATGATTGAACTCTCAGCTAAAGTTCAAATAGCACTCTCCACTTGCACAATTTTGCAAAAAAATTGGGATAAGACTTTGGCTCTTATTCTTAAGGTACACTCTGAGTTTATCTCCCATTTTGGTGTTTTTGTGTAAATAAGAGATAGAGATATATGTAAATAAGGAAGCCATGTGTAAAGATAGAAATATTTGTAAATACTATGTGCATATTGTATGGGGCAGATATATGTAAATCAGTACGTCAAATTTTGCACATAAGTTTTGGCTCATAAGTGTTTTTGTCACTAATGTCAAAGGGGGAGATTGTTGGAATTATGGTATAATTGTCATTAGTGAAAATACTTATTCAATTCTGAATGCTTATCTAGCTCATTACTTAGTCTACAATGTATACCGAGCATTCAGTGGTTACCTTATAAGTTTAGTAGGTAAACAGTTTTCACCGAGCATTCCAGAGGATACTGAGTGAATGAGAAGTTCAATAGTGTTTACCGAGTGAAAAAGGTAAACAAAGGACTCAATGCTTACCGAGTGAAAAAGGTAAACAAAGAACTCAGTGTTTACTAAGTGAAAAAGGTAAACAAAGGATTCAATGTTTACTGAGTGAAAAAGGTAAATGAAGGACTCAGTGTTCACTGAGCAAAGCAAGGCAAACACTAATACATTTGGCATCGTTTTGCGACGACTATGTGTCACAATTACGACAGCCATGTGTCGCCAGTGTGATAGTAGTAGACGTTGCTCATTTTTAGTTGCAAATTACAGCATCTGTCATCACCCATCACAATTACGACAGCTATTCATCGCTATACTACCACTTTATTCTGGCATCATCTGGCCATAACTCTTGTGGAATGCGTCGCAATTGCGACGGATCCCAATGCAATTGCGACAAGATTTTGGCATCACCACTACAGCAACCTTGTCGCAATCCCCTTGGTTGACATCGCAATTGCGACAGATCCCAATGTAATTGCGACGGGCGTTAGGCATCACCGCTACAACATCCCCATCACAATTCAAGGGGTCGACATCGCAATTGCGAAAGTTACAAAGTAAAAAAAAAATAAAAAATTATTTGTTTATTATTCAATATTATTGGTGGGGCTTCAAATAGAATCCTCCAAAATTACTCAAAAAAAAATAGTAATGGTATGATTATAATAATATATTATAATATTATAATCCTATTAGGGATAGTAATGGTATAATATTAGAGCACTAGTATTCTTAATGTTAGTAACAAACCAAAGGCTTGCACATAGTGGCAGTAATGACTTGCTACAAACTATCATAATGTTGATATTGTCATTAATAATAGGAGAAAAATCTAGTGTAGTAATTTGATTTGCATCTTGTAATTGTTTATATTCTGTTCAAAATTGTTGGTATGACAATACACCACCACTAATATCTGCATATGTAATTATTAGAGGGTGAGTATAGTCTAGAAGTCATAGTCAAAATTTATTCCCATTCTTTAGCGACTACTGTTTTCGGGAAACCTATAGCAGCTATCTTTAATTGCTGCTGATTTTCATTCAATTTTTTGATTCAATGAAAGAGTTATTGCTACATACATAGCAAGGTTGGTTTCTTACACATCATTCTGATAGGAATAGAGACCACTAGGAGGGCTTGGTGATGAGTTATGTTTGATTTGTGTTTGTGTCTGTTCATTATTGTCATTTAATGAATCTTCTAATCTTGCTTACTTTTCTAATCTATCAAAAATACCCAATTGAATAGGTCTGCAATCTGATGTAATAAATGTGATCCTAATTAAAACTTGTGTGGTTTCTGGAATCTAGTCAAAGCTACATCTTCAAAGTAAAACAATATTGAGCATGCCCACCGCCTATATTATCTTACTTCCAATGAACCAATTAGATTGTCCTATGGTACCAGGAGTGCAATCAATTTTAATTTTAGATTTGTTCTTATTGGTTTTCAGTTAAGCTAGATTCATATTAAGCATTAGTTTGAGCAGTAATAGGTATACCTTAGGATACAATACAGAAAGATACATTTACCAAACAATAAAAGCTCAGTGTTGAACCAACTTACATTGGAGAAATTGCATAAGACCTAGAACATAATTTGATAGATCAATTAATTCACCATCAGACAAATTTTTTGACTCATTAAATATTACTTAAAAGACATTTTACTTGTTATATGTTTTCTAGACAACTTCTTGTCTAATTTGATGCTTCTACTGCACTCGAAATTGTCGATCCCCTTCCAATAAAGTTTCTTCATTGAATCTTGTATTCATTATGTCAATCATAGAAAATAAAGTGTATGCAAAATGAAAATTATCACAAAGTTCTGAAATAAAATTCAGACTATTTTTAAAAATTTCAATGGTTTCTATCAAGTAAAATTTATTGCATGGTCTAAAAAGAAACTCTAGGAGACCGAAATAGCTCACAATTCAACAACATGACTCTAAGAACAAGTCACACCATCCCAAGCTAAGCAAGGATCATCGCCTATCTAGTTTGCTTCTCCATTGAGTTTTTCTCATATTACATGAAGAGCATTTCCTAGAACAAGAAAATTAATGTGCAAGTTGTTAGCTTGAGAATATTGTTAGATGTGCTCTCCAAAGTGCAAATAAATGACCAACCAAGTTTGACGCATCATCTGTAGATAAAGGAAATTCTATAAGAGTGTGGCAAATACTTTTTTTATATGCAGATCAATATATGTGTCTCTGCCACATTCTTAAAGAATGACAGTACTTTCTATTATGTAGAAAAATTATGAGTAAATAATTCTACAAAAGTAGCAGCAGACAAGCCTTGGCAGTAAATACAAACCTTCGAGAGTGGCATGGGAGATAATTGAACCAATAACCACCAAAAATAATCTTGCAAAAACCAAAACCCATTTTCTTTTCTCCTACTGAAGATAAAAGCATAGATGGTAAGAAACCACACAAATTTATCTGCTTAAGAGAATAGGAACAAAATTCTATGGCCTTGCCCCTCCACAATGCAGAGTGCTAAATTATTTTCCTACAAAAATCAAGACACAACAATCCCATAAACATATTCAATATGATTAAAAGAAGATATCAACAATTGAGTTATTTAAAATGTAGTTATACTGCATGAAAGGAAAACATCGTTCGTGATAAAAAATGATCCTAAAGTGCTATATATTTCAGTAGATTGTAGTAAAGCATTTTTTTTTTCTAAAAGTCATTTTAAAAACTTGTGCCTGTAGCTAAAGAATACAAAAATTTAACATGCAATGTAAGCACGTGCAATATGCTTTTTCAAGCAGTGGAAACACTTCATTTTCAATTTGCACTTTCCATGTACCAAAATGGAAAAAGAAGATTTGAGTACATAATCTTCAGGTTATCGTGTTTGTGTTGAAGAGGTGTTGTGATCTTTGTACTTTTTCCCACATAGAATAGAAGCATTGGCTCTTACCTTTAAACCTCTGAAACAAAGGGAAAACAATTTTAGGCTCTTCCAAGTTGGTTTTCTCTCTATGCAATCTACTGCAGTCCTCTACCAACCTCATAGTAAAATCAGCAACTTTACATTGATTCAACACACCTTTGAGGAGTTAAGGCCTGCCCTCATTTTCCATTTGCCTTGTTGCTCTAGTCCTCTTTGTAAATGGTAACCTTGAGATTAAATCTTAGACAAAAAATAATGATTTCCAAAATGAGAAGGATGTTACAAATGTTAGTTGACTTCCAAGATCAATCTACCAACCTAGACGAGAACGTTATGCCAAAGCTAAAATGAATAGCACCCAAGTCTCAGAGCTAGCCATTGGGAATCCAGAAATCTAGTTCTTGGCTTCATCGAGGTTTCCAAAAAGCCAATGTTGTATACTATTGTGGACATAGACCTTGCACCATAATGCCAAAGAGTAGACAATGCTCAAGTGATAAAGCACACTTGACACCACCCATTTGCCAAAGAGGCAAAATAAAATACTTGTATAATAATTGAAGCTTTAGTTTGAGACCTAAAGGAAAATTCATTACGAGCAACCATTGCATGTAAACCTACTTGAATGAAAATGGCTGACAATCACAACTGTTTGTAAGCCTTGTGAGCTTGATATCTGCAGGCATATTTTTGTATTTGAATTGAAGCATCCTCCCTCCTCACGTTTTTAAAGAGCTCACGAGTTTAGAATTTCATGACAGTTCAAAGGATGAAGCCTTAGATGCATAGGACAACAATCTAAACATAGGACAAAATAGAGAAATATTTAGTATGTTATTGAGCTTCACTTTGTTTCGATAATAGTTTAATATTCTCTACTAAACAGGGCCAACCACGTGAAGGTGGAAGCTCATTTGGCCCCACCCCCTCCCCCTAACATCACTCTACATTCCCCGTTAACATCTAACATTCATTCATTCTTCCAACCATTAATAAAATGTAACATTCAATCATTATCACATGATAACATTCAATCAATATCACATGATAACATTCATTAAAACATTAGATTTGTTAACACACAACATTCATCAATATTCTGCATTAACACATAATTCATGAACATTCATTAGCACATAATTAAATACATTGAGACATAAAATTCAGTCATTATCAATTAAGGTATGTAGATGATAATCATTTTTTTTTTACTTTCTATTTCTTTTTTCTATGTAAGCACTAAGAGGAGCATCAATGTCATCATCAATTCCCCCCTCATTAGTTGTTTTGTTCGCTGTTCTTGATGGTCTCAAATTCCTATGCTATTGCAAAGGGGGGTCCTCTGCAATAAAAAATAAAAGAGTTAAATTAAAAATAATTTATTATAATTGCTACAAGTATTTAATTATTTTAAATATAATAACTGTGGCGCTCTTTACCTGATCTGACCACATCATTTTGTCTGGACTCAACGTCAACACGCTCATGAACATCGACCCCTCGATCCTCTACAACTGCTATACAAAATGTTACGTTAATCCAAACACCAATTACAATTACATATAAATTTTTTAATAGAAAATGTATACCTCCACCATTGGGATGCACATCATGCGAACCTTCAGCATCCACAGATTCTGTAGAAGGATTGTCAAGCTGCATTCCAACATCCTACGCATTGTTATCATTTCTTGCTTAAAACAGATATACTCACTTTATATTGGAACTTAACATCAAATAGACTAATTGGTAAAGTATTCAATTTGAAATAAATTTCATTTAGCTTATTTACCTGTGGCTCAGATGCATCATTATTAGAACCTTCCACACTGATTTCAGCCCGTAGCTGTTTAGCCATGGCTTTATAGCCTAGTTGGAAGCCAATTCTCTTATCCTCTTCTGTGAGGCATCTCTTGAACTCTGAGACCTGCATTTTTGCGCGGTATGGTGAATTTTACTTGCATTGCTTCATCAACCAATGGAGGGTAGTTAAAATATCATAAGGAAATACAAAAGTTGCAAACTTGCACTAGGTTGGTTGCAACAGTTTGCATGGTAAATAGTTAGCAGGGCTTCCAACCCTTGTTAAACTTTATTTTGGTCATGTTGGAGTTGTTCTAAATTTTCTTTGGTGTTTGGGAGTCTTGGAGGATCCAATTGCACTCATGGTTGGGTGTGTAGAATAAAAGTCAAGTGCTGCAATCTACCCTATGACTGGTAACAACAAGTTTTCCTTAGACCTAATTTGTTTTGGGTTGTGTTGATGTTTTTTTTGGTTTCCATTTATGTTAGAGGGTTGGAGTTGTGGATCAGGAGCATAGACAAGCTAGTCTATCGTAGCATTTCCCATGACAATATATAAAAAATTTGATACAATTTTTCATTTAATAATACTTACAACTCATGCTTGAAGTTTCAAAAAACCACTAGAGCTGAGCTTGTGTGTCCCGTGCTTTTCTATTCTTGCCTTTGTTGCCTTTGATGTGTCAAGGAATCTATGAAAAGTTTGAAATATGTTAGATAGTATAAATATAGAGGTTAATTAGTACATAATTACATTCTCAACAGTATCACATACCTTTTTGTACTCTGATCTACTAGTGTAATTTTGTCTCTCCTATTAGCTTTATACTTTCCATCCAAAATCAGAGCCTGCCACTCAGCCTCAGGAACATAGGGTGGACAATCATACCTGAGGTTATTCTCTAAATTTTTTCTGTACTGGTCCCTAATATACCTCAAACATAAACCAACTTTTTTAAGGAGCTTGTTTCTCTCAAATGCATGAGGTCCAAAAAGTTGGGTCATGCTCTCTATAAGATCATCCTTCAACTTTTTGGTTTGGAGATTCCACCTTTTAAGTAAAAAAAAAACATGTTAAACTCATAATTGAAGTGAAGCTACCTTTAATATAGTTCAAGAAATGGATGAAAAGGAAAAATATTCTAGCAATGATATGAAATCAAAATAGTGGTTTGGGGTTTTAGTTAGGATATGATGTTCCACTAGGTATGCAGGGTGGGCCCGAATATTCACAAACACTCATCAGCAAGTTTTCTCCAAAAAATATCATTCCCTAAAAAACAATCATAGGATGATTAGTCGATGAAGAGTGATAAAAAACTAAATTACTATTATATCACTATAGAATAATAATAACTTTAAAGTACCTGGAACTTTGGCTACTTTTAATGGAATGCCTTCATTGTCACTGACGACCAAAATGACATCCTTCACTGTTCTTGTACTAGGAACATAGGAACATCTAGGAAATGATGCTGTAGATCCTATTGCAAAAAGTTTCATAAGTTTCATAAGTCTTTGTCACGAAGTATAAAAGAACAAATGATAATTGATGTTAAAAAGTTGTTAAAAAAAAACTGTGAAGGTGCATTTGCAAGGCACCACATGGTGAATATGATGATCTGAGGGTTGGAGTGACTAAATACTGCTTGAAAAAATCTAAGAGGGTTTTTAAAAAAGTGTTTGAGCCATTAGAAAGATTTTATAAGTTGATTTGGGGTCCTTTCTAGGAAGCCCTAGGCTAGAAACCCTTAAAGGGAGGGTTTGATGGAAAAGTATCTAGAAATGCATGGAGGGTTAAACAAGTTGAGGAATCCTACTATTTATTAGATGCCTTAAGGTTGTGTAAAGGTTTGGGAGGATGATAATAAGCACAAAAGGTAGTTGCTTTGTTAGGCAAGGGCTAATTAGTCCTAATTGATTGTAGAGACGACCATAGAAGGGTTCATCAGTCACAAGTTGAAAGGTCAATATTTGTAGGGGTTGATATATAACTTGAAGATGATGAAAGCATTCATTACTACTAAGGAAGATCAAAGCAAGACAACTCCATTTATCATGAAATAACTCATACACATTAGAAACAGAGTCATTACAAAGGGGGGTCATTACAATCTACATCATAAACACATAACACTTAAACACATAATGAAAGAGAGAAAAAGAGGGATTTGTGTACCAGTAGATGGTGTAATAGTCGATGCCTATAAGCTGCATGTTGCTGACTTAACAGTCAGAAAGAGATTTGTGGTTATCCTGGATGGAGGCGGTGTCATCATAGGATTTGAAGCTGAAGAATAAAATTATTAGAGCATGCATAAATATAGAACGCGTGGACTAGCATGGACAAGATTGTTAGAGCATTAAAAAAAAAGGATTGTTTGAGCATGAATTGTCAATGATTATGATCATTCCTATATATATTCAGTGGAAAACACAAGTGGGGAATGGAACATGTGATCTACCTGAACCACCTACAACACCATCATCATGGGAACGGTGCTCGAAATCACACAAAAAACCCTGTAAAGACAATGCATCCATATTTTAATTAATTCCATAAAAGAGAATAACATAAAAACCATTATTGAACTCTTGTTATAATTAAAAATTTCATTAATACTTACTTTTAAGGACTCTGAGGTGTGCAACAATTTAGATGCCCTATCTTTTATTTGTTGAGTCATAGGCTTTATGGTTGCCAAACGTAGAATTTCTCTGCTAATTTTCTTTATATTAATTTTAATTGAACCGATCGGGTCATCGGTCTCTGCTAAATCGATATAGAAAGGGTCCTCCTCAGGGGGGGCCTGCTGAGGGACTACAGGTTCCTTTCCCTCCCTTTGACCACTAGCCCTTTGTGACAAAAATAATATTAGTATTATCAAAATTACTCCAAAACAATAAAGAAAACAACATTAAAAAAAAAAATTTTTCTTCTATCTAGTTTGCAAAATTACAAATGAGTTTTACTTGCTCATGTGTAGATGAGCCGGGAGTATCGTTAGCATCCCCTCCGGGCAGTTTCTCCATATTGTGCCCCTGTGTCAAAGATCAAGTATAAAAATATTAGCCAAAAATTTATTGACTAAATGGTATATTGGAGTCATTGATTAGAAGTTGGTTTAATATTATGTACCACCCCCATGATAGTAGCCTCATTTGTATCTATGCGGTTAAAATTGTAATCAATAAGCAGCTCTTCCCTTGCACGTATTGATTTTATCGAACAGATGAATACACGATTTCCCTCGTGCACCTCAAATATGCAATTGGGTTGCTTTATAGTTGAACTAGGTCGTGTACTATTTATAAAACCCACAATATTCCCTGTTGCTTTTGGCCTTCCATCAATGTATATAGCCACACTTTTACTTTGATTATTGTCTTGCTGTTGTATACAATTTGCCGAGAGGGCATACCTATGCATTCTTTCTTTATATTGAACAATATGCATCCAACTTTTGTAATCGTAACATGGTCAAACATACTCCATCAATTCAAAAACTTTGTTGTAAGACACCTTTATGCCGTCCATAGAAAATAGGCCCAAACCATGTAATGATGATGGTGCTATGTGATATATCCTCTCGTTAACACAAAAATTAGTGTTTATTGGAAGAAGTTCCTTGGGTACCCAATGTTTTTGTAGATGTTGGTACCTCAAGGGCACCTCAATGTCACCTTCCATCTCATCATCATAAGAACATGACCCCCCTTGAGCAAGGAAAAATTTCATGCGTTTATTGAATTTCCTTCTAGTCCTTTGACCTCTAGTTAATCTCCCTGTTCTAGATAAACTACATGTCTCACTTTCCTCTTCTATTCCTATATTTCCCTCACTCGAGGAAGACACTTCTAACAAATACCTATTCGCTGGAACCTGCAAATGGGAGAGATCTTAGAAGACATCAATCTTACTATTGATAAGTGTATTAAATAGACTATCTATAAGGAGTATTAACTTATACCTGTCGATCCATGAGACTATGCGGGATGCTTCTGAAAGGGGTTCAGTTTCTTGCAAATGTAATTCAATTATCATGAGCATAATCACATCACAATCATAATCACATCCATCATTAGCATCTCATAAAAATTAAAAACATTAAAAGGTACACAATATAACACTTAAATCAGGCTCACATTATAACACTTATATTATGTTTTCCCTATGAATTTTATTCTAGGTACAACTCCCTTTTATAGATATTTAATGAATTTCATTTTCTAAACTAAATTCAGATTAATAGTTTTATTTAATGCTTGAAGTTTTAAATAGTTTTATTTAATTAATTTAGATTAATAGTTAATTTAGATTAGCAGTATTCTATTTGTAGTTGAAACTTGTAGCTTTAAAATAGATAATGAACAAACTATGTAACCATATAAGACAAATATATTTCTATCAAGAAATGAATATTAAATAGATTAAGGATTGATGGCATACCTCTAAATTTCATCATCATCATCCTCGTCGTCATCATCATCATCATCATCATCATCATCCTCCTCCTCCTCGTCATCATCCTCGTCGTCATCATCATCATCATCCTCACCATCATCATCACCGTCGTCGTCATTGTCATCATCAACATCATCATCATCAACATCAACATCATCTTCATCATCATCATCATCATCATCAGAAGCAACATCATCGTCATCATCATCTTCTTCTTCTTCATGAAAATTTGTGTCAGGAACATCATCCAATAACTGTTGATCGTGATCAGCATCTACATCATCTTCTACTTCTTCGATATCTTCTTCTTCCATCGTATTATAATTTATCGACCTTCCTCTTGGTTCATGTCTAACAACAAATGACCAACCCGATTTATGTGGAACCTCTGAGTAAAATACCTACTCACATTGGCTTGGAAGAACATAGGGCTCATCCCCAACTGGCTCAAACGACCTTGTATTAACCATTGTAAATTCATTATCATGTTCAATAATAGTTCTATCAGGATCATTTGGATTAAGTCGTAGCCTGTACCATTTGACAACGAAGAGTACTAATTTGAAGGAACCAAAGTCACACTCAAGTATATCATCCAAAATGCCATAGTATTGATTTTCAGACTCTCGAGGATGTTAGTCATTTCTAGATGAAATATTAGTCACTTGAAAGATTGTAGTTATTCCTGAATCACAAATTTTCTTCATGTCATCCAACACTTTGACACAAAACTTTCCCTTTGCGTAACATTGGAATCTCCATTATGATGAGCTTCTTTAACCAATGAAGATACACCTTCCCATGTTAATGTGCAACTAGAATGTTGACATCGTTCAATCCATACCGTCATCCAATCAAGATTGTTTGCAATATACAAATGTAGCACATCCCACTCTCGAGCACCTGTACAAAAAAAAATAGACAACTTACAAAAAATTTATTTTGAAGATTAAGGAATAATTTATTATAATAACATCTTATAATTTATTACCTCTCACTTTCCTCAATGTACCTTTCCCCATCAATTACTCCCCTTCTAATTTTTTAAAAGGCTCGAGATCCCAAATACGATCTACATGGATATTTGATGCAAACTTAGGAAGATATTCAGTAATGTGCACCATAGTCTAGTATACCATATATCCCTCTACCATAGAACCCTCAGGATGTGCTCTTTGTCAAACCAAAGCCTTCAAAGATTTCAAGTGCCTCTCAACCATCCACATTGACCTAGTCTGTATAGGTCCACACAATTCAATCTCCTCAACTAGGTGTATGAGGTAGTGTTCCTGTGCATTGAAAAAAGTTGGAGGTAGACACTTTTGCATTTCACACAGTAAATTAGGAATTCTTCTCTTCCAATAGTTTATATCTTCTTTATGGATTTCTTTAGATGACAACCACCTATATTAAGAGATTCAAGTCACAAAAAATATATAGATACAAGACTTTACAAAATAATATACAATAGATTACATAGCAAGAAAAAAAAATCGCGAAAAAAATCAATAGATATATAAATTGAACAGATATTACTTCTTACCTCATGTATTTTCCAAGATTGTATATCACTTGTTTGATGCTATTGTTGAAGTGCTCTGGGAGAGATAGAGGAAGCACGTACTGCAGTAATTATAAACCAATCATTTCATTGTTTTCTAACATAACATAATGAACAATACATGTAGTTTATGAATATATTGTAAATACAGAAGAACATAACTTACCTTGATGAAAGTATGCCAATCATGCATTTTGAGGCCTGGCCCAAATTCACTTTTTTTTGATATGAGATTGTTTATGTTCACAGTAAATCTTGTGGGAAATCAAATTTTTCGTATGACTTCTTTTATGACATCACTTTGCTGCTCCGTTAATAACCAAGGAAGGGCACTTATATTAATTTGATCTCTGTTGCTATTTGAGTGAATGAAATTCTTTAATGCATGATTGGATTCATGAATGTCATTACAAATTTTGACAATTTTTTCTTTGTCACGCCTTCCATCCAATATTTTCCACAATGTCTCTGTTATATTCTTTCCAATATGCATAGTATCAAACAAATGCATAATTTGTAAGTGCTCGTAGTAGGGCAACCTACTAAATTGTCTGGGATAGCTTTTTAGTCCCTTTGGAAGGTTGTCAGTACTGCCTTGATGACCTTCACGATCATCAATTACACAATTAGTAAAAAAAAATCACAATAGAAATATATAAATTACAAATATAAACCATTAGGTGGAACGACATTACCTCGATGATTAATTCTATTATATTCCAACTTCCATAGGTGAGGTGTCATTCTTCATGGCTTTGATGTAGTCTCTTCTTTCCCATTGAAAAGATTTTTTTCGTACTTCAATACTTATGATTCTTGTGGAGGAAGTGTCTACACTCATCAAACACTTGCTTTCCTAAAATTTTTGAATGACGAGATTTCATCTTTGGACCACAAACTGGACATGCAAATCTTCCCTTTGTTTGAAGACCTACAAGATAATGACATAATTGGATTATTAAATATGTTGATTTGTATAATTAGAATTATCGTGCGCAACTTGAATTCACTATAACATACCAGAGAAATGTGTTAGCCCTGGGGCATCATGTATTGTCCATGCAAGTATTGCATGTAATTGAAATTATCTTTGTCCTATTGGTCTAGACACGTCATACATAGTGACACCATTCCATAACTCCACCAACTCGTCGATAAGAGGCTCAATATATACATTCATATCTTTAACTTGATACTTACCTACTTGAATGAATAGTAACATTACATAATTATTGTGACCGTTTTAATGCAAGATTTGTAAGTACATGTAAATTAATAACTATCAAATGATAACATACCTGGAACAATCATTGCCAACATAATGTGCTCCCTCTTTATTGACATCCACAGAGGAATTTTATTGTTGATGACAAAAATAGGCTACACCGAGTAAACAGATCTCATCTCTCCAAATGGATTGACACCATCCGGTGCCAATGAAAGCCTAAGATTATGAGGTTCTTCTTTGAAGTGTTGCCACTTTTCCTCTATGTGCATAAATGCCAAACCATCTGCAGGGATTTGAATAATGTCATCTCGACTTCTATTGCATGCATGATAATCCATAAATTGAGCCAAGCTACTACACCTGAATAATTGTCGCAGCCATGGAATAATGGGGATGTAACAAAGAACCTTTTGAGGCACCTTTTTTGTTAGTCGATCTGTTCCATATCTACTCGTATGACATATAGGGCATTGTGTTGCAAATTCATGTTCTTTATAATATATAATATGATCATTGGGACAAGCATGTATTTCTTCATACTCCATTCCAATATCTTTCATAACAGCAGATAATTATCGATATGAGCAAGGTAGAATATTTGATGGTGGTAATAGAAACTCACCTATAAATCTACAGCAAAAAATATAAGTTGTTAATATAAACAATATTAGTGGTACATTATTCACCCTTTGTTAACTATAAAGACATATATGACATACCTTAACATACATGACATTGTTATGTTGGATAAACCATTCATAACCTTCAAGTTCAACAACAAAAATATAGTAGAGAGAAGAGTTTTTTGGGCGTCTTTGTATAGGGGCTCGTATGCCTTCTCAAGTAGAGGTACATCGAGGCTATCATCATCATCATGATCAGATACGCTTGGACTAAATGTGTCATGGTTCAATGTATTTATACCATCATCTTCAATCGTGTTTTTTGGCGCATGATCATCATCTTCCATTGGATCAATATCTTCACCTTGGATATTCACACCTCCATGTTCCTCCACTTCAAAAACCATATTCTTCGGATTGTTGTGGTTCATATCATGTACTTCCCTGGGGAGATCAACCTATATAAAATTGATTAACATAAATAAACCATGATCATCAACTCATCATCAAGTGATTTCATATGTATATCAATTGTTAAAATGATATAATGAACAACTTACCAGTGGATGATATTCATGCCCCCCTTCAATTTGACCATTCTCCCTACAATGTCTCTTAACTGTTTTGATTAGCAGTCTCTACGGATTAAGCCCTTACAAATTTTGCAAGGACAAAAACATTTTCCATCACCATTTCTTTTCAAGTTAGACCACAATCTAGCGATTGTCTCCCTATTTTGTTCTTCACTTATATTATCTGACATGATCGTTCTTTGCAGGAAGCAAAAATCGGGCTATGAAAACTTTGGTCTACAACTTTCACAAACTAAGCAAAACTGTCGAAAGTACACAAATCTTCTTAGACCTAGCTAAATACTTTAATATTTTAAAAATACTTTCTTTGACTTTATTCCTAAGACATTTAACCCAATCACCTTTTATAACATTCAGTCAATTGCTCTAGGCAAATTTGTGGATAAGATTATTTGTAAAGACACTAAAAGCAATTTCAAAACATATAAACTAAAATTCTAGTTAAAATATACATTAGATTAAAAAATATACAATTTTCATACCCGAGCACGCGGCTATAACTCGTGCAATGGCCTTCTTGCTTAGCTGTAGAAGCTCTCCAACAATCAAATTATAGAAGCTACAAGGCCTATAAACAACAATTTCAAAACATATAAGCTACAAGGAAAGACATATTACATGGCATGGAAAAAGGAACAAAATTTATGACATATTACATATAAGCTACAAGGCAAGACATATTCCATTAACCTCTCTTTTTATATTTTAATTTTGAAAACTAGGTGAGGTCAATAAATTGATTAAAAATACATATTTTGAGGAGATTTTTAAGATTTTAGGTTGATTAATCCAATAGAAAAATGTTAGAAGGGACATATGATTAAGGTCAGATTAATTCTAACTCAAAAGTCAATTTTTGAAAATTCAAAATGTGATATCTGAGCACATTAGTACATGTTGCAGTAGTATTCCTGCAATAAAGTCATGTGGTGGACATGTTGATCCTAAGTAGATTTGTAAGTTCTCTAGAAGACATGTTTGTGGGCTCAAAATTAAACCATCACTAATTAATCAAATATCTATATCTATATATCTATCTCTATATGTACGTATGTATGTATATGGATAGATAAATAGGCACACACATAAATATATAAGATAAGGTGCAGGCCTTGATTTGGAAAAAAAGTAGGGATTCTTTGCTATGCTGTCTTGTGTGTCCAATGATGGGGGGAGACCTCCGTGCAAGCAGAAGATCTGCAATGAAAGAAAAGAAAAGAAAATTTTGGTCACCTTTCTAATCTCCCGATTCAAATACTGATATTTTGCCTCCCATAATTTAGATATAGCCTCAAATGACAAACAATGTACGTGTCTAGTTTAAGCATGAGCATGAATGTCTTCTGACCTTAATTCCAATTCCCACTTTACTCCTTATTTCTAATCTAATCATGGCCTTCATAAACACACAAGACAACATAGCAAAGAATCCCACTTATTGAATATTGTAGTTGCTTAGCATTAGAAAGAAAACAACTTTTATGACCCTAACACCAGCACTCCAAATTTTTGAGGAAACATATTAAATCTTCTTATATTACATAGACAAAAAGATATGTGTTTCTGAAAATTATTTTTAAGTAAAAAATTATGCAATTCAAATATTGGAGTCAATCATTCAAATTCCTTGCAAATCATTAGACAAGTAGTTATTGCATTGATATCTTACACTTGGGTGATTTGATGGCTCTCAAGATTCCCTCGTAATATTGTAATTCTATCTCTATAATGCACTTTTAAGGCAACCAGCAATGAAACAGTCTCAACGGAATAGTATCCATGATCTGCAGCACAAAATGAGAATTTTTTTTTAAATTAAGCCTAGATTTGCCTTAGATTATCTGAATTACATATAAAAATTGAAGAGATCAAATGCAATCTGTCCAGAATTGATATGTCGAAGAATATTCAATGTAGTATTTGTCTTCTAAAATTTTATATTTTTGTATTCATAATTTACTAAGATCAAACATATTATTTCCAAGATATTAGAGGAAAAGGCCAATTCAAAATTCTCTTAAAGAAAATGCAAAACAGTATGAGCAGTTGCAATCCAAAAAAATAAACATAACGTGCCATGAATAGTCAAATGAAAATAACTATTGCTTGGATAGATTTAGAATCTTAATGAACTGAGAACTAAATTCCATTCAAGGATGTAATGTCCCCTATTTGATGTCTTGGTCATTTTAGGACAATGTTATTATAACTCGAATTGTGATGGGTTCCTAATTCAGAGATTGATATGGTTATGACTTATTTGAGCTTTTGACCCTTGCTGTTGTAGAGTGTGGGGTTCCTCTTAATATCAATATATATCTCCAATAGTTACTCTATGTAAATGTTAATGATGTATTGTGATGTAAGAAAAATATAGTCTTCCTATTGATTGGATATCTATCAATTTGTAATGTCCCCTTTTAGAAATATATATCTATTCTAGTTGGCCTATTATCTTGATGTATGAAGCTTGACGTCAACACTATATATGAATTTTATTTCTGAGTCATTTTGTTACGGGTCTGCACAACATATTTACATGAGTGATGCCAATGCTAGAGTGAAAAGATATAGTATTTATTTTCCTTGGACTCTTTATTCTATAATCATTCCTTTCAAATATACTTTCCTCAATCATGAACTAAGATATTCATTGGACTCTTCACCACTCTATCTATATTCTCCTTTTCATCTGGACTATTCTTGCTGAGTGTGTTTGTTGTGGGTTGCCTATGCAAAAATGCGCTAATTCAAATGATTGTTGTTGACTACATCTGATCTTATTTCTCCTTATTCAATGCATGCACCAGTTGTGTCATACAGGACATAAAGCTTGGTTGCTCTAAATTGAACCCTTTGTCTGAACATGATTGATCTTACTGGAAATTGTGCCATGGTCTTTTGTTTGCAATGTCTAGCGTAGGTATCCTTCCTCTACTCTTGGTGTTGGAAATTCTCTTATCCCGTCTACAATGTAGAGGCCAAGGTTCGATCACTTTCTTCTGCGAATAGTGACCTTTAGATATAATCTGCTTGTTGATGCCGTGTACCTCCTTCAAACAGACCCGTCATCCCCTAAATATATTGTAAAGCACGAAGGGTCACGATAGTTAGACTTGGTTGCCATTATTTAAAATATTTTTATATGTATAAATATTTTGTAATGTTTATGTTAGAATTTTTGCTAAGGTTTTGTCACTTAGAGACTTAGTTTATATTATTCATTCTATAATATAACTTGTATATATAATTTATTTCATTTTTATTATATTTATAAATAGATATTTAATAAATATGTTAGTATTAGAATACTTGATGATGTCTATTATGTTTTCCATTTATACATGGAATGATATCATTAATTATAATATAAGAATATTATAATGTATTAACAATCATTCAATAATAGATTATAGTTACATATTTTTATTATTATTAATTATATATTTAATAATAAATATTATTTCTTTCTTTCTTCATTTAATATTTATTTAATGTTTCTTATCTAGAATTTAAATTATTATTTTCATTAAATCTTATCAATTAGAATTAATATCTTTACAATAAAAATATATTTGCAATAGTAATAAGTTTATTATTTAATTTATTGTAAAAGTTATCTTATATTGTATTATTACAATATATAAATTGATATTATAATATATCTATTTGATAAAGATAATAGAAAATAATAGACTATATTATAATACTTATTATTTATTTATTGTTTTTTAATTAATCAATTAATATATTCCAATTATAATTGCTTATCATTTAATTGTTCCACCCTTATTATCATTAGATTATGCTCTGGAAGAGGGGACATTACAAAGGACTCAAACGAATCATATTTTGAAAACAAGGGTAAATCTAAAAGTAATGCTGCTTATAACTGCAGAACCTTCTTGCCGCATTTTAAGATATAACCCTGTAGATAGAAGCTTAAATGTAAAATAAGTACATAAAAAGATGGACAACTTTATCGTCATTTCCTATCTTGTAATTGATTCCACAGCATGCATCACTATGTTCTTGCTCAATGTTAATCTTCTTGCTGAGAAAGATAACCACAATAATGCATTGAAGAAGTATATATATCACTTACTCTTTGTCTGTAGGATATGACCAGGGAGCCTAGATATATCTATTTTTGTGCCACGAGGTAGCTTGTAATCATCTTTAAATTGAGAAGTGAATCTGCACTCAAATTATGTATTATATTAGGATATAAAACTCAATCGAATCCTGCATAATCCTTACTTTGATCAGTAAAAAAGAAGTCTGATTTCTGTGTCCTTTTCTGGAAATATTGGTACCCATCTGATGATCCATTTGTTGTAGATGATAGAGGGTCAAATCTAATTTATTTTGGTTTGTGAAGCACTCAATTTCATTATGTGGATGAAAAGATATTCAACTTTTTGTGTAAGTTGTCCAAACCCTTACTAGGGTAATCTGTAACTTTGTACAAATAAATCTGTAATATAAAATGTGGGCCAAGATCCCAAATTCAAATAGATGGTGGGGAAAAAGGTGTATTATATTACCTCTTCTTTGCAGGAACCCATGGACAAGAATCCATTTGTATTTGATCAAACAAACCATGAAAAGTTGTCTTAGATTGAATAAAATAGAGATATGATAAATTAGTCATGATTTTGCTCACATAGGGAATTTATTGAAGGTATATGGCTATAAGCGCATGCAAGGATGAATCCTAATTGTATCCTAATGGCTGGGAATTAGAGGGTCTTTGAACAACTTTGTGACTATCTCAATCGAATAATGCATGCCTATTACAGTTTGACAATGAACTGATGTTACGTGTTTTGAGTGGGATCAAAGGATTGGATTGGCTGGTTTGTTGAAGGTTATGAAAGCTAATGAATCAAGTGATATAGGAATGTCCTTTGTGTGGGTGAGAAATTGAGAATCCAATTTGTAAGGATAAATATAAGGTGTCAATTTCATGACACCTTATAGTGTCCTAGGTAACCACTTCACCAGAGGGAAACAAAGACCTCACTATCCTTGTTCTGTTTCATAAATAGAAGGTTTATAAACCTTTCTACCTGGTTTTTCAAACACTTCACTTAATGAAATTAAGTAGACTAGCTAGTACTAGGAACTACAATTGTGGGAAAAGAACTAATTTTGATCAACTAGCAGAAGGCTCTTGACCTTTTTATCATGGGTCATTTGATAGGATATGTGATATGCTTTTCCTATCTCCCTAGGGATTTCAGTAGTCATAGTGTTGGAAAGTGACAAAATGAGAATGGATCTCATCTCAACCATTGTACCTTTGCTGGAGCATTCATTATTTATCTTCTATTTTCAAAATTCCATTGTTTTTTCCCATCATCTTAGTCTTCAATTTAAATGAATTAATGAAATGATTGAATTGTATTCATCCACATGTTTGTTCTATTAAAGAGTCGATTAATCCATGGAACTATTTGAAAGGATAGGATTGTATTATGTACACAATATGTAAATATGATGTCCTACCTAACATTCTATGTATTCATTATTAAAATTGATGATAACTTATATAGATATTATTGTACAAACCTAAACATATCCATAAGATCATACTTTCCCCTCTCTTGAGTTTTTTATTCCAACCTCTACAAAAAGACCTAAAATATCCAAAGCATTTTCTGACACATTTGGTTTAATCCTTGTCCAAGGAGAGGAAGCTAAATTTTATAAGGGGCCTCTTAACAAATTCATGGTCAACTGACTACCCGAGTGAATGTGGTATTCCTTTAACAATGTGGTGACATGTTCAAGTTGCTAAAAAGGTATAGTCTAAAATCCCCCTTGTGGCCAAATTAAATTGGTCAAGGACAAATTAAAAGTAACTTGGAAAGTAAATCAAATAAAATTTATCCACTTGAAGAATTGATTTACCTTGCTTCATTGAATTTCTATTGGATAGAGTGGTGGTGTGATATAGGGAAATAACCCATAGGGTTGATCCTTTGAATAGGCCTAAGTTGAGAAGACATTGGCCAACCTCTATTTTCCATGGAAAGCTTTTGGAGATGACTTGCGGAATATGGTAGTTAGTTACAACTTGACTTAACAAAAGTTGTGTCTGACTATAAAGGTTATAGTTTAAGTAGAAGAAACTAACAGAATATTTAGAATCACTTATGATGAAAGGATCATTGTCAGTTCTTTGTGTAAACTTTGCAAATTGGGAAGCAATGTAGTAGGTGATAGATGAATACTCATTTCCACTTTATCAGTGAAGTATGTACAAAACATAATAGAGCATTGAAAAAGAGAAATATTGCTAGCCTTGATATGTTAATGATTGGTTGGGGCCACCAAAGCATTAAACATGCCCATTTTTTATTAAGTACAAGGGTGGCTTAACCTAAGGCATTGTCAATAGATGGTTTGATGTGATGACAATCATGTTCAATGATTTTTCCAGGACCATTATAATTTTTTTTTTGATTGGATATGGCCTATATGTCAATGCTAATGTATTTGGAGTGTATTTCCGAGATCCTACCTAGGAAAATTTGGAGTATATAAAAATCCTTGGAATAATTGAGTTTATTGATTTTGTCATTTATTAGTGAAGGTATTGCTAAGTGATTACTAGCTAACCAATCTCCACTAGGAGTGTTCACTGTGCATAAAAATACAACCAAATCTCCTCCACTTTAAATATGAGAGAAAATACAACTTTTGAGTGTACATTTGATCAACTGGAGGAAAAAGCTTAAAATGTAGCTTGGACAAGAAAGTTGATTGCCATATGTAGATGTGTGCGGCTTCCAGAGTCTATACCTCAACTACATTTTTACTAGTAGCTTATAGGTATTGCTTGAAGTGTCTTAATCAAGGGACAACTGCCTTTACTTTTGAATCTTGATTTTATATATAGCTTTCATGTATCTTGTCTTAAGATAGGTTGTGGTATTCATTTATCTTTTCCTATTGTGAGCAATCAATGCATGGATTACTAGTTTCATGTACTTACCAATGATTTCATGGGAGTTCTAAACTAAATCTATGCTCCTTGAAATCTAAGGGATGCAAAAAAGTGTAGGCATGGTAATGTTTGGAAGATCTGCAGCATGGTAATGTTTGGAAGCTGTGATTAGATGAGCATCCAGGGATGCAAAAAAGTGTAGGCACTGTTAATGTTTACAACTAAATCTATTTTTCTACATTCATTCACCCACGAAAAGCTATTTCATTACAAGATTCAGAATGCAACAATTTTGAAGCGAGTCCTACCTGACCAACCATTTTTGTTGAGGAAATTGGACGATAAGTTTGAAGAGGCCAATGATCTCTAGTTAATGTGTGAAAACATATGAAATGTCCAACCTTTGTTGTTTAGTGTGGAGCCTGATCAGTCCCCAAGTGGGAGATTGTTAGATTGTGGTGACTGATCAAGAAAGTACTGTACATACTTCATAAATAGTGGGGTTCAGGGCATCGGCCCGAAATTTTTTTTTTTTAGAAGTAGCCGACATGGTAGCCGACATATTATGGCCGACATATGGCTGACATGTTATAACCCTAAAGCGGTTTAATACTTGTATAAAAAGGGCTTAGGGTTGGGTTTTTTTTTATGTGTGGTGATACGAAATTGGTTCTTGCGGCGGTATTGAGCTGTAAGGGATTACGGATTGTAATCAGGTTGTAATCACTGGATTGTAATAAGATCGAACTTGCTGTTTGGTGGACGTAGCCCAGGGATTGGGTGAACCACGTTAAATCTTGGTGCCTTGAGTTCATTTCTGTGTGTTCTATTATTTTTGTTATTGGTTATATTTGCATGTAGTTTTTATTTCTATCCGTGGTTTATCCTAACAAGTGGTATCAGAGCCTAGTTGTTTCTCAGTTATCCTCTGCAGGAAAGTCTCACGGTTAAGTGGGAGTCTCACGGTTGAGTGGGAGCAATGGAAAATGATAGTAAGCTGAGGGTTGATAGGTTTAATGGGCAGAACTTCCAATTATGGAAGATGCAAATGGAAGACTATTTATATCGGAAGGATTTATGGAAGCCGTTGGAAGGAAAAGCCAAGAATCAGGGAACTATGTCAGAGGCTGAATGGGATCTTTTGGACAGAAAGGCACTCGAAAGCATTCGGTTATGCTTGGCACCATCGGTGGCATTTAATATTACAAAAGCAAAGATGACAGAAGATTTGATGAAAACCCTAGCGACACTATATGAGAAGCCCTCCGCTTCAAATAAGGTATTTCTCATGAAGCGTTTATTTAATATGAAAATGGCAGAAGGTGGATTTGTTGCAGATCATTTAAATGAGTTTAATACTATTACTAGTCAATTATCTTTTGTGGGTATCAATTTTGATGAAGAAATTAGGGCTCTCTTGATTTTGTGTTCTTTGCCTGAAAGCTGGAATGGCTTGGTAATGGCGGTGAGTAATTCTGTTCCTGGATCAAGTACCCTAAAATATGATGATGTGATCGGTGTTATTTTAAGTTAGGAAACTCGTAGAAAATCCTTAGGTGGATCTACATCAGGAAGTGCTTTAAATGCACAAAGCAGGGGCAGAACGACTAAAAGAGGAAGTAACTCTGGAAATCATGGGAAATCAAGAGGAAAGTCAAAGGGGAGGAGGTCTCAATCGAGAGGACCAAATGATTGCTAGTACTGTGGGAAACCAGGGCACAAAAAGAAAGATTGCTGGACTCGAAAGAAAAATGAAGGAGATAAATCAGATGGAGACAAAGAGGCAAATGTGGTAAGTAATAAATTCGAAGAGGATGCTTTGCTTCTATCTTTAGAGAGTGTTGATGATTCATGGGTTTTAGATTCTGGTGCTTCTTTTCATGCTACACCTCATAGAGGTTATTTCATTGATTATGTCCAAGGGGATTTTGGGCTTGTTTATTTGGGGGATAATGAACCCTGTCAGATTGTTGGAAAGGGAAAAATTAAGATTAAGTTGCAGAATGGGAATCATTGGCTACTACATGAGGTAAGACATGTTCCAAAGCTGAGTAGGAATTTAATTTCAGCAGGGCAACTCGGTGATGAGGGTTGTGTAATTACTTTTAATGATAAAAATTGGAAGGTTTCAAAAGGTTCCCTTGTAGTAGCAAAAGGTGTGAAAGTAGGCACCTTATATCTTTGTACAGGTCATATTGTTCCTTCTACTTTGATTGTTTCAGAGAAAAATGAATATTCAGGAACAATTACTGCAGTTGAGCAGGGAGAACAAATAGCTGCTGTAGATTCTGATACAACACTGTGGCACAATAGACTTGGGCACATGAGTGAGAAAGGTATGAAAGTACTTCATTCAAGGAAAGTTTTACCAGGTCTAAAATGTGTGAATATGGATTTCTGTGAAAGTTGTGTGTATGGAAAACAAAAGAGAGTGAGTTTTGTAAAGACAGGGAAGGAAAACAAAAAGGAGAAATTAGAGCTTGTGCATATAGATGTATGGGGACCGGCTCAGGTATCTTCCCTTGGTGGCTCTCATTATTATGTTACATTTATTGATGACGCAACTAGAAAAGTATGGGTTTATTTCCTTAGACAGAAATCTGATGTATTTCAAACTTTTAAGAAATGGAAATGCTTGGTTGAAAATGAGACTGGTAAGAAATTAAAATGTCTCAGATCTGATAATGCTGGTGAGTATTGCAGTCATGAATTTGAAGATTATTGCTCCATTAATGGTATTCATAGACAAAAAAATGTTCCAAGGACTCCATAGGAAAATGGAGTGGCTGAACGCATGAACAGGACTATAATGGAGCGCGCAAGGAGCATGAGGTTGCATGCTAGGTTGCCCTTACACATGTGGGCAGAGGCTGTCAATAGTGCAGTATATTTGATTAATAGAGGTCCCTCTACTCCTTTGGGCTGTGGTATTCCAGAGGAAGCATGGACTGGTAAGAAGGTGAGCTATTCTTTTCTCAAGACCTTCGGTTGTGAAGCTTTTGCTCATAAAGACTCTGAAAATAGAACCAAGCTAGAAGCGAAATCAAAGAAATGTGTCGTTGTTGGATATGACATTAATGAATTTGGCTATAGGCTTTGGGATTTTGAAAATCATAAAATTATAAGAAGCCGGGATGTCATATTCAGTGAAAAAGTGTTGTACAAAGATCTGTTGCAGCAACATGAGAAGAAAGAAGATGATTATGTAGTGCTGGATGATACTCCAAAAGCTGATGTTCCAGCCATTCCTCATGATGTGCAATAACTGCAACAACAAATACCACACACACCAGTGAATGTTAGATGGTCAACAAGGCCAATTAGACCTCCACAAAGGTTTTCTCCCTCTTTGTATTCTATTTTACTTACTGATGCTGGTGAACCTGAAAGTTATGATGAAGCTGTGCAGGTGGATACTCAGATTTAGTGGGGGTCTGCAATGAAAGATGAAATGGATTCTTTGCTGAAAAATAAGACATGGGATTTGTGCAAGTTGCCTACAAGTAAAAAGGCTTTACAGAATAAATGGGTTTACAGGTTGAAAGAAGAGGAAGGAGGTAAGAAAATATTTAAGGCCAGGTTAGTTGTAAAAGGATTTGCACAGAAAAAGGGAATTGATTTTGATGAGATATTTTCTCCTGTTGTTAAAATGAATTCTATTCGTACTGTTTTAAGTCTTGTGGCTACTGAAGATTTGCATTTAGAGAAGATGGATGTTAAAACAACCTTTCTTCATGGTGATTTGGATGAAGAAATATATATGGCTCAGCCACAGGGTTTTGAGGTCAAAGGTAAGGAGAACTTAGTGTGCAAATTGAAGGAAAGTTTATATGGCCTGAAGCAAGCACCTCGGCAATGGTATCTGAAATTTGACAGTTTTATGCATGAGCATGGATATAACAAGTGTCATTCAGATTACTGTGTTTATTTTAAGAGGTTGGATGATGATAGCTACATTATTTTATGTCTATATGTTGATGATATGCTTATAGATGGGTCTAACATGCATCATATTAAGGGGCTAAAATGCCAGTTAGCACATGCATTTGCTATGAAGGATTTGGGGGCAGCAAAAAAAATCCTTGGTATGAAGATTTGCAGAGAGAGGAAGTTCAGAACATTGACGCTATCTCAAGCTGATTATGTTGAGAAGGTGTTGCAACGTTTCTCTATGGAGAATGCTAAAGCTGTCAGCACACCTTTACCTGGTCATTTGAAATTGACTAAGGAGATGTGTCCCAAGACACAGGAAGAGGAGGATAAGATGTCCAAGGTACCCTATGCTTCAGCTGTAGGAAGTTTGATGTATGCTATGGTATGCACTAGGCCAAATATTGCACATGCAGTGGGAGTTGTTAGCAGGTATATGAGTCATCCAGGTTTTGAGCATTGGAATGCTGTCAAGTGGATTCTTAGATATTTGAGAGGAACATCCAATAAGTGTTTACACTTTGGGGGCTCTACTACTAATTTACAGGGCTATGTTGACTCAGATTTGGCTGGGGATATTGATACCAGACGAAGTACTATAGGTTATGTCTTTACTATTGGTGGGGCAGCCGTGAGCTGGGTTTCTAGGCTACAAAAGATTAATGCTCTCTCCACTACAGAGGCAGAGTATGTTGCTGCTACAGAGGCAGCCAAAGAGATGATATGGCTTCAGTTCTTCTTGGAAGAATTGGGACATCCTCAGAAGGATAATTATTTGTTCACAGATAGTCAGAGTGCCATTCATCTTGCTAAGAATTCAGCTATGCATTCTAAGACCAAACACATACAGTTGCGGTACCATTTCATTCGGTCAGTTTCAGAGGATGGACAGTTAAAGCTGGAGAAGATACATACCAATGAAAATCTAGCAGATATGTTGACAAAGGTTGTCACAAGGGAGAAGCTGAACTCCTCTTCAGCTTCAGTTGGTCTTTTAGACTAAATGTGAATAAAAGAACAGCAGAGTCCAAGGTGGTTTGATCCAATGGGAGCCCCATGCGGTAGTTGTATTGCTACAGGATCAGTCTCCAAGTGGGAGATTGTTGTTTAGTGTGGAGCCTGATCAGTCCCCAAGTGGGAGATTATTAGATTGTGGTGACTGATCAGGAAAGTACTGTACATACTTCATAAATAGTGGGGTTCGGGGCATCGGCCCAAATTTTCTTTTTTTTGGAAGTAGCCGACATGGTAGTCAACATGGTAGCCGACATATTATGGCCGACATATGGCTGACATGTTATAACCCTAAAGCGGTTTAATACTTGTATAAAAAGGGCTTAGGGTTGGGTATTTTTTTATGTGTGGTGATACAAAATTGGTTCTTGCGGCGGTATTGAGCTGTAAGGGATTACGGATTGTAATCAGGTTGTAATCACTGGATTGTAATAAGATTGGACTTGCTGTTTGGTGGACGTAGCCCAGGGATTGGGTGAACCATGTTAAATCTTGGTGCCTTGAGTTCATTTCTGTGTGTTCTATTATTTTTGTTATTGGTTATATTTGCATGTAGTTTTTATTTCTGTCCGTGGTTTATCCTAACAACCTTGTAGCGCCAAACCCTGCTAACAAAGACAAAATTGAAAGACTTATACTACATTGACTACTGCTATTGTATTTGCAAGAATCTAATTCTCCTTTGCAATCAGAAATTACCTCTAATGGGGCAAACCATCAAGGTTTTAAAATGATAGCTCACCTTCCCGATCAAACACAACCTGCTATTGCACCTCCATTTGTTATTCGATACATCGAATAGGCGGCTAGAGTAGAGGGCAACAAGTCTCCTTTCAATGGCTCTAGCTATATCGTTGCCCTGGTATGGTGGGAACTGCTACTGAGGTTATGGATATTGATGGACTAGATGATGCAGGATGGCTTGCGAACCAATGGCTGGTCTTCTTCTATGCTCCTTTGCCCTAATTCTCGTGCACGCATACAGACTTGCCTTAGTGGCTTGCTCCCCTGCTATTAGATATATAATTTATAGTAGGGATGCCTTTGCACCAGCGCATTCACTAGTTCCTCAATCAACTGCGGGGTCAATAGATTCTGAAATAGCAGGGTGTTTCTTTCTCTGTTCTTGCGCCTACCCCTGCAATGGCTGATTCATCGACCGCTCATTATCCCTCAAACTTGTCCTCAAACTTGCCCTTGCTACGTCTGGTAGCTATAACAAATGAGCAATGTTTTCCTTTTTCTTTTCTCTTATATCCCACTGACGTCGTAATTGCGACGTCGTCAGGCTATAATTGAAAAAGAAAAGCCAAAAACACATTGCATTTGCCTGCCGTCACAAATTGATGTCGCAAATTGACCCCTAATGTATTAGTGAAATGAAGAAGTTAGCTTCTATCGAGTGACACTATATCTACTGAGTCACCAATGGTTACCAAGTTCCAAGCAATATTGTGTGGCTAGTATGAACTGAGCCTCTACTTCTACCAAGTGCATGATGATGTCGAGTAACATAGTGGATGCCAAGTATCAGAAGGTCACTGAGTCAGCTTGAGGAACCCGAGTTTTCTACTATCTGGCCGACTCAGTAATGTTTTGTTCACTTGTGTTTTGGCCGACCTTGTAATTGTAAATATTGGAATGGCATATATGTAATGTATGATATCATTTTTAGTATGGGAACACATATGAAATATATGAAGAGATAAATGTTCACATGTAAAGAAGTATTGCAAATCAGTAGCAAAGTAAAAGGGATTCAACAAGGTCAATAAAGGAGCAAAAAAGTTATATCTATCACATCAGGTGATCAACGCAAAATGGATCTTATCAAGAAATAGTTGTAAGAAGATCCACTGCTTCATCCTAATAGGTGAATCAGTTTATAAATCCTTTAATAGGGTAGACTTAACATTTTTTTTGTAAATCTCCTAACAGAGTGCATACTTCACTGTATGTTTGGAAATCCTCTAACAAGGTGGATCTAGCAGTCCTACTTGCTCCTAACAGGGCATATCACCAGAAGTTATCATTGTAAGCCTTAACATGCCAACTTTATACTGCAATATTGAAGTATTGTGGGCATCATCCCCACCCCAGTTTTACTTTCTATTTGGAAGGTTTCTTGGTCACCAAATCTCTGTGTACATGTGCAATGAATGTTTGTTCTTTCATTTATGCAGTAGATTAGATGAATGAATAATGAATGGCTAAAATGCTGAAGTGTTTGAAAGTTTTACAAGTTACTAATTCACCCCTCCCCTCTTAGTAACCTATCTTATCCTAAACATTTCCAATAGGCCTTTCACAGGACATCACTTTAGAAGAGTGAAAAGAGTAGCATGTTACTAGTGTTTTTTCCCAAATTGGGTTTCCACATAGACCATTATGTCAAGTGTGTTGATGAATCTATTATGTTTCATGTTTCATGTGGTGTGGCAAGTTGATTTGATAGTAACCTACAAGTTTTAAGTGATTGCATAATCTTATGGATGCATGCATGAGTATAAATGTTTTATGGGTTTACTAAGTTGTGAAAAGTTTTATTTATACATCTAGACCTTAGATAACTAATTCACCCCCACAACCCCCCCCCCCCCCCGCCCCCCACTCTCAATTATTCTAAAGAATTCCAATAGGGTCCTTCACTTTGTTCACAACCCATTCCCATATCTTAAACACTGGATAAAGTGGCGAGAAATGATTTTCAAGTTCAATGTCAATTTAACATGTTCTTTTTCATAAAATGAGGGCAATAGCATACAACTTTCTCTTCTCATAGTACACACAACATATTTTTGTGTTAGGTTCTCCAAAGTCCTTGGTTTTTCTTGGGTGCTTCTTAGGTGCTTAGGTTTTATGTGGGTTTTGTAGAGAGAAGAATCCATGAGGAACTTAGGCTCTTAGAAAGGGCCTAGGAGGAATCTAAGCAGTACTGGGATCACATCAATATTGGAACCTAGTCTTAAACCAAGGAACCCAACAAATTAGCAAGTATGGAAACATATGAATACTTGTAAAGCATAGGCTTAAACCAAGGAACCAAACAACTTAACATGCATGAAAAACATATGAATACATGTAACACATTAATCATACAGATGAGTATATGCAAGGCATAAAGAATACAAATAAATACACATGGTGTATTCACATGAATAATTGTAAGGCATGGAGTGTATAGACACAAATATACATATGACATGAAGTATGCACATAAATTCATGTAAGGTATGGATTGTACAAGGCATTAACCATGTGATGTTTAGAAATAGATGCAAGGCATGGAACACACATTTGAAAGGCACACACATATAGAAGTGCAATATTGACCTACTAGATTCTATTTTTGGGACTGAGTTTATAGCACCCTTTTTCTTTGAATAAAATACATCTTATTGTTATAACTTTACTTTGTGGGCTGGTAGGATCAAAGCTCTGATACCAATTATAATGTCTTTTTGCGGGACTAACCTTGAATCAAAAATTCAATAACTTTAGGAAACATAATATAGTTAGAGATATAACTTAACACAAAGAATGTAAAAGCAAGATGGATCCTTTTCACCTTCCAACGGTCTACTTGTTCCTGTGTTATTTTTTCCAAGAAATCCCCAATTCTTTTTACTTACCTCTCCCTCATAATTGACCCAAAATTTTATGTATATTGGAACCAAACTCCTTAGTTTTTCTTTCCTAATTAATAAAATTTCCATTAATTAATTTTTCTAACAAATATTAAAACAAAATCCATGTGGCATTACATTTTCAATTTTGTTCAGGATGTGAACAAGCAGGTTGTGACACTAATTCACACCTGTCTATTTTCAGCTTTTGAATGTTTACCAAACCAAATATGCCTTTGATAAATTGAAAATGTAAGGGTTTCATTGAATCCGTATGTACCTAGGTCTTTCTTCAAGGGTAGTGTCAATGGTGATGTTTTTCTTTTATTTGAGCACTTGCCTTGGTTTGATGTATCATAATGATTTATTAAGAAGTATGATAAAACCATGATAAGAGATGATGTGTTGTATGAAATTTCAAGAAAATGGTCTTATTTCTATATCAACATTAAAGATTACACTTGGCCATCATCTCCTCTAGAAAATAATCTACTTCTCAATGGTAATCTAGGAAAAAATTGGATTTTTAGAAGGAGTATAAGATTTGACATTGGAAGACAAATATTTTGTAGATGTGAAAATGAATATGAAACCCTTGAATTTAATTACTCTGAGACAATTTTGAAGAAATTGGTGGAATCCAAATATCAATCTTTAATGATAATGTAACTATCATATCTAAAATATCAATGATTGATTTTAATTGTTCTCTGGATTGAATTATGTATAAGTTTATCTTATCTTATGAAGCTTCTTACATTGACATTTGGGATCACACTCCATGAACCATCCTTTCAACCTTCATTCTTGATGATGGTTCACATAGTAAACATTGATGCAAAAACTTCTACAAAATTTAATCCATAAACAATTAAGATGGATCATAATGATAAGTATAAATAGGGGTTTAACGACTATACAATAGGGGTTTCGACTTACACTATTGTCTATGCAACACTCAAATTGTCTAATTCACTATAGTTATTAATTAAATTATAAATATTATATTTACTGTAATTTAAATCTTAATTAATTCTTTTAAAAAAAATTATGTAATTAATAGTTAAATTAAATAGTATATTTTGGGAGTTATGTAGATGTTTTCCCAACTTACATCTTAAACATTACTAAAATTCAAGGTGAGTGTCTATTAGTATATGGAATAGTGAAATGTGTTAATGGATAGGGGAGATTATAATTATCAAATTATATACAAATAATATGAAATCATAACCACACAACCAAAATGGTGCTTAGTAGTGCTCTCATGCCATATGTGCATAATCTACATTATCATTAATGAATTGTAGTAAAAACATGTAATAGTGTTAGGCGAGCTATTCAACATATAATTGGTGAAGAAATTTTAATTTCTACGGTACTCCACTTCTTTTATCCATTGCATCTTGTTTCTATTTTATTGTCAAACACAATATATCTTATGCAATCTCTCATGATGCTCCATTCATTGGCTCAAAAGGTAATTCGGGGTAGTTTTCTTGCTAATAATAGATTGTCTACTGCTATGCAACATTATGATCTTCGGAGTGGTATGGCCTTGGTGGGAGGCTTATTCTCTCATTCTCAGTTGTTGGTCAAGCATGAATGTTTCATTTTGTTTGAAGCTATCAAGAAATTGATAGATAATCATAGTTCCTTCTACATGAAAACTTCTTTGTAAGTTGCCTCCCATGCCCTAGGTTTTTAGTTTGAAGAGAGAATTAAGAAGGTGGGGTATGCTCTCATAGATTTGCAAAGGGTCTCAAATGTGATTCATCCTTAGGAGATGAGTTTGGGAAATGTGAATCTCCAGCTTGATGAAAGGAATACTTGGAACTCAGTCTTTGAATCATCTATACCTTCACACATGACTTCTCATGCTAGCTTGGGTTGGTCTCCTAATCTACCTGAGGTGGTGTGCTCTGGTTGGGGTCCTAAGAGTGATTGTACTAGGGGCTAGAATGTTATAGATGTCAAACTAGTTTGTGGGCAAAGTGCTTCAGTTCTTGACAGTAAATTTTCTTGGGAGGGTTTGCCTAAAATGGGTGGTAAGTTTCTTCATGGTTATGATGATATGGAAGAATGAATTAGGGGGTATGATTTTGAGTTTTGGATTTTTTCTAGTTCAAATGCTATTGAGAATCTAGTATATGTTTTTGATAGTGAATTTTGGACATGCTGATAATTAGTTTTTGATAGCTGATGGAATATCATTGGGTGGTAGTTGATACACCTTATTGTAGTTATGTTTCTTCAAAAGTTTCAAAAATTATGTAAAAACTATGTATATAAGGGATGATGCTGGGTTTTCTTCACTGATTCTTTCCTAGTTGACCTTTCTAAATTAGATTAATAAAATATTATAGTGGATTACCACTTTTTTCCTAACAAAATAATAATATTAAAATTATACACACACAACCAAAATGGTGCTTAGTAGGAGTAGTATCTAGGTTTCCCAATAAAAAGACTGGTTAAAATAAAATTGTTTATGAGTAGTAAAGATTATCTTTTTGAGAGCATGATTGCATCTCCTAAAGGAGATGTGCTGATGTGCTCTTTGATTCTTTCTTGAAGAACCCTTTTAGATTTCGTATATCTATTTGCAAAACAAATTTTTTGTCATGCAAAAATAAATGAAATGCCTTTAATGCATTAACCACTGCCAAGATTTATTTATGGGTACTATGGTAGTTCAATTCACTCCATTTGAATGATCTAGATGCATATTGAACAATTTCTTCCTTTCCTATAGAATTAACTTCTTTTAGGACTCCTCCCTAGGAGGAATCACTTGCATTAGTCTCCACAATTTTAGGACTCAAGCTAGTGAGAGAAAGATGAGGGAGTTTGACACATTTGGATTTGATGCATTAGATAGCAACATCATATTCTTTGGTCCATGCAAGAGGATTATATTTTAGAAGCTTATTTCATAAGGCCCTGTCACAAGCAACATTCTGATAGAATCTAGCAATGTAATTAACCAACCAAAAAAATCTCTAGAGTTCTTTGACATTGGTGATAGAAAGGTTCTTTATTCAGAATAAAATATGGCTATGAGCTTGCATCTTCTAATGGGAAAGGAATTTGGTACCTAGAATATAACAAATTTTGAGAAAAAATCAACACAATCAAATTCAAAGGTGTCTAAAAATTGTGCCCACTGAAGAAGCCTACCACACACAACCTTGTTCTTTGATTCCTTCTTCAAGAAGCCTTTTAGATTTTGTAGATCTGTTTGCAAAACAATTTGTTGTTAGCAAAAAAAAATGGAATGCCTTAAATGTATTAACCATTTCCAATATTTATTTATGGGTACTATGGTAGTTCAATTCACCCCATCTGAATGATCTAGATACATATTGAACAATTTATTCCTTTCTTATAGAATTAACTTCTTTTAGGACTCCTCCCCAAGAGGAATCACTTGCATTGGTCTCCACAATTTTAGGACTCGAGCTAGGGAGAGAAATAGGAGGGAGTTCAACAAATTTGGCTTTGATGCATTGGATAACAACATCACATTCTTTGGTCCATGTAGGAGGATTGTTTTTTAGAAGCTTATTTAAGAATCCAACAATGTAATTAACCAACCCCAAAAATCCCTAGAGTTCTTTGACATTCGTGAAAAAAAAATTCTTTATTCAGGATAAAATATGTCTTTGAGATTCCATTTTCCCATGGGGAAGGAGTATGATACCTATGAATATAAAGGATTCTGAGAAAAAATGACACTTGTCAGGATTTAGTAGAATGCCATTCTGGAAGCAAACTTCAAGAAATATTTTAAAGTGCTCAATATGATTTTTTGGATCCTTAGAAAAAATTAAGGTATCATCCATGTAGGAAATAAAAATTTTAGAATATGGGTGAACCAAATTATTCATGGCCTGCTGGAAGATAGATGGAGAAGTCTAGATACCAAATGGGAGAACTATCCATTGGTAGAGCCCTTGGTAGAGTCTCTTTACCATTTGCATCTATCTTGAGTGGAAGAGAACATTCCAAATTTCATTGAAGTTTTCTCGAATCTTTTGAAAATACCTTTTCCCTGAACATTTCTTATATTTCTATAAATTGAGATTGAATTGAATCAATTTTCTTAGTGAACCATACTCAGTTGCCACTCTTTTTCTTTAAGATAACTCAGTTTCTTTTGTAGTGCTACATTTTATTTGAGTGAGGTGTGGGATATAAACTCATTTGAATTGAAAAGAATCCTTGGTAATAGTAAAGGGTTCCCACGTAGCCAAAGTGTTACTACCTATAAGTCCATCATATCCATCAAGTTCAAACTGTACAAAATGGACATATTCTACCTGATTGGTAGAAAGAGGAAAGGGGATAGTGCAAACCAAGGAAGATGTTTGATTTCCATTGCTAAAGAATAACTTAGGCTAAGTAGTTTTCCATTGATCCTTTGGGAAACACTCATAGCAGGAAATATTAACATCTACGCTAGTGTCAAGAAAAAAGTGAAGATTATATGGCTAAATGGAAGGAAAATGTACGTAAAGTGTAATGCCAGTAAAAGCTGTAGCAAAAACCACATGTATTTTGTGCATAGTTTTTTGTGAGCTCATTTCTTATGATATTTCAGCCTTGAGTTCTTTATCCAATAAAGGAGAGTAAGGCATTTCTTTTCATAACAATTCTTCATCTATTAAGATATGAGATTCTTGAGGGGAAGGGCCTTGAAAGATGATGGCTTTCCTTCCTTTTCCTCAATGTATTGAGAGAGTTCAATTGATTTTCCTTTTGTGTCCTCTTGTAGAAAATATTCAATTTCCTTTTGTGCCTAGTTAATGACCTTATTTAGGAAATGCAATGTAGGTGACACCAAGATTCTTGTAAGAATTTTCCTAAAGAGCTAGATATTGTCAAGGGAGGAAAATTTATCATATAATCTTGCCAAGGCTAAAGATTGATAATTGAGGAGATGTAGAAGGAGAGACAACTTCTTTTTCTAGATTGCTAATCTATTAATGAAGAGTAGAAAGCCTGTATTTATTACATTGCTAGATACCTTGAGGTATTAACATTGAATTTTGTTCCTAGTGTATGGCCTTAATTTCCTTGATGATTTTTGTCAAGGTGTGACACTTAGATTGATAATATGGAGCTAGAGATATCATTCTACAAAAGAATGAAGCCTTTGATTTAGAAGAGTTGGAAGATTCATTACTATCCTTAGTAATTGGTAATGGTTGAGAGGTTTCTAGAACATCAAAAAATTCATCTTCATCATCTCATGAAGATTCTAAATGGATATCTGAGGGTTATGTAGGATAGACATTAACATATTCATATTTCTCTTCATCAAAAAGCTTGAGTTGATGAACCCTATTAATTTTGGCTTTCCCATTTTGCTTTGCCTATTTGGATATTTATGTGTATAATGAGGGCCTTTGCAAATATAACATGTAGGTTTCCAATTCCTTTTTGTGAAGAATTTCTTTTTTCAAAAAAAACCTTTAGTTTTCCAAGCTTTTCCATGGGGAGGATTTTTGACTTTACAAGAACAGTCAATAGATTTCTTGTGAGTATTTTTTCCCTTTTTATGTGAGTTAGAGAAATAACCACAACCATAATTAAGCACCAACTATTTACATAAAAATTTAGCAATGACAAGCCTTATCCTTTCTTGAGCTTTACTTTTTTGTAGTCTTGACAAATCTCCCTATTTACTTCAGTAATAAAATTACAAATTTGGGGAAATGTAATGTCCACCATTGTACGATTGGTGAGAACTATGTTTTCCACACACTTTTGCAAGTAATAGTTTCCAAGATTATTCCCAAAGTGCTTTAAAAATGTAAGATACATGGCATCATGAATTTTCCCACGCCCAAAATAGTAGAAATTTTAATATTGATCATTGAAGTATTTATCTAACTAGGTGAGATCCCAACATTTTGATTCCATTGAAATTACTATATGCCATGCATTGAATGACATTAGTATGTCCAACAAACATGAGGATAAGTTGATTACATACTACATCCAATCGTGTTGTTAATAAGTTTCCCATATAGTGAATAACGAGTCTATTTGATGCTTTTCTACCCAATCTAGTCATTCCATTTAAGGCTTGCAAAATATATTCTCTTCGTGGGACTATTGGATTGGTGCCAATATTATTTTGGGTCCATGCTCTTAAGGCCTCAATACTCCAAAGATTATTGATAGGACCAAAAGAGTCAAAATTTGACCATGGAGGAGTTTTAGCCTTAAAATTATGTAAATTTTGAAATGGACTCTGATTACCATTGCCATCCCCATTATTCATATTAGTCATAAGAACTTATCATTTGGAAACAATATCCTTATAGGTACCTGTGGATGGATCCCATTCCTTTAGAGATTGGGGTGCTTCTTTTCTATGAGTTATTTTAGCAAGGAATCTTGAATATTCTTCAATTTCCATGCTAGTATCTCTCGAAGGAAAAGACATAGAAGTGTTGTGATGAGTTTAGGAGATTCTTTTAGAGATTATGGTCATAGTTTGTAAGATCTTAGAACTAGCTTGCTTTTTTGCTTCCCACCATGCTTCTTGTTTAGCCTTAAAAAGTATGAGTCATTGTCCAAAGTGGAAAGGTTAGCTTGGAGAGATTGAAAGTGGGAATTAGATAATTGTTTTTCAAGAATGGTTAACTGAGCAATGGCATCATGGTTATGTTGAATTTGCTGGGCACAAAATTTCAATTGTGAAAGTTTAACAAGTTGTTAAGAAATATGAGCATCATTAAAAATAAGGAGCCACTTTTGCAAGAAAAGTTTTGTCCAATTAAGCAACTTAGATCCATAGGGGATATCATCTCCTTTGGGGGCATCATGTTGTGGCCAATAGGTAATATATAACTTCTAGGGCTCATTAATATGCATAAAGTCATAAAATTTAGGAATCATATGAGTAACATCATGGGAGCTTTTAGGTTCAGGTGCTTGTAAAGGCACCAGATTAGAATCAGGAATGTAAATAGGATGAGTAGAAATCATTCAAACATGGCCAAGGCGAAACCTATAAGGACAATTGTCATATTTAAGCCATCCTGAATCATCAATTTTTGAATAAGATGCATGCAAACAAAATGGATCCAAGGATTGTCTTCAATCAAGCTAAGGAGGTTGTAGGGTGCCTAAATGCTTTTTCTTGGTTAGTGGATGCATAGGCATTGAATCCTCTAATTTTGAAAAAAATAATAATGGCAGAGCTTGGGGTTTCATGAATAGAAATGCCACATAATTGCATACTCCTAGATTCTTGTTGGTCTTCACTAAGAAATTCAATGAACTATTCTTTGGGTAGTTGGACATCTTTCCATTTCATATTGTGAGGGGCTCATAGATGAGATGTAGTTCTAGAAGACATCCAAATGGTAGAAAACTACCCATTAAGAGGAAGACCTCTATGAGGATCATCCATAAAGGGCATGGTGGTATTGAACAAGCAAAAATGGATAACAAAATGTAGGGTATGATCTATGGATCCTTTTTTCATGAGGAAATTCATGGTTTTGAATTCATAGGTAAGGACATCATAAATATTATCATCTCATAGACTTACTAAACAATTCAATGATGAATCAAAATTAATAGGACGATTAGCCATACTATTGCATACAATGCCAACAAGAGCATCACTAGTGCATAAGTGCCTACCATCCTTAAGCATCATAAGTATAATTATAGGTAATCCCCTTCTTTAATGGCTTTCAATATCAATTACAACCCATGAAAAGTGTATATATTGATAAGATTTTTTATCAGACAAAATCATGTGCCTATATTGGGGAATTTCTTTAGTAGAGAACAATTGAAGTTTTGCTTTAGATGCATTAGTCACCCTATGTTGTAATTTAGCAACCTTGAATAGCTTATAAGATTGATAATGAGTAATGCCTTTTAGACCTCTAACATTAGGGTAGATCTCACTTGGACTCTTACTAGGAACTTAAAATTGACTATATAGATTTCTATCTACATCATGCATGGAAGATACAGAAAATGAAACATTTGAAGAGTGTGCAGGATCAAAAGTAATATCATTTTGAGAAAGGTATTAAGTAAAACTTACTTGTTCATTTCTCTCATTTCTGAAATTCTTCTCAACTTGTCTAGCACCTAACGATCTATCCATGATTATGATCCAATAGGCTGAAATTCCCAATTTTGCCCTACTAATGCCTATCACGGCACAAAATGGGACTTACAAAGGAATTAACAACATGTAAGGATATTCTTAGGGAATTCAGGATTGATAAGACAAGATGATGGATTGGGCAACAAAATGAACAAGAGATTAAGTTTATAAATATGGATTTACAACAACAAAACATCATTCTGATACCAAACAGACTAAATAACATATCACAACATGAATAACATAATGAACTTTAAAACTTTGTTTTTGATATGTAGGGATGATAGCATGAAGTACATGTACAAAGAGCATACACAAAGTTTAAGTGCTAAAAAACTTAGACACTCAATACTAGACTTTAGATACTTAATACTCTAAGATGCTCATGACTTAAACACATGATGTCCTTAAATGAGCTTACAATGTTGGATGTGTAGATGTCATGGGAAGGTGCTAGAGGATATGGTATATAGATGTGAAATCTAGGAGGCCAACGAGATTAAAAGGTTATGGATAGGATAAGAAAAAATGACAATAAATATCTTGTGGAAGAGATAAGGTATGATAAGGACAAAAGATATCTTGTGAAAAGGATAAGATAAGATAAGGAAAAAAAGATATCTTGCAGAAAGGATAAGATAAGGTGTGCCAAGTTGAAAAGCTGTGTGTAAGCTCATGATGAATTTTTTTATTTTTCTACTAAAGTATTTTAATATACTACTAGATTTTATTTTATCACCTTTTTCCATAACTGTGAACTGAAAATGACCCACTTAACACTCCTAAGTGGATACATGGATTTTTTATGTGGATATCATCCATGACATAGACAAACCCTTGTGCTAGTCCTCATAATATCAAGGAGGAATATCATGCCATATGGTAGACAATGTCAATCCTTTCTTTTATGAGTTTAATCAATATCATATTATATTCATCTAAATCATAAGGAATCCCTCCTAATAATTAATTATGGATGTCATGATAATTCAAATTAAGATCATCCCACCTATAAAGATATTATATAGTTCAGTGTTGCCATTGTACATTTTCTCCATTGGGATGATTAGCATCATATACTCAAAGATTATGAAGATAGTGTATTGTTCATATGAAAGTGGAAATACAAAATTCCACATTGAAATTATTCAGTCATATAATGGTTTGGTAAGGAAAATTCCTTGAGGGCCATATTCATCATCAATTTGGTGTTTGAAATCATCATGTCCTCATGGATCAGCAAACCATAAATGCCAATACTTCCCATGATATCGTGTTCTTGTGAAATCCTAATTCATAGCTGGTGCAAGCAAAATTTCTCAAAGTCATACAAGAAGATTATCATGAATCCATTAAAAATAGTTTGGACTTCCCATTTCAAAAAATTGGGGATTATAAGGGATCATAAAAGTTAAATCCCAAGCTTCTTGTTAATTAGAGGCCACTAATTCTTCAAGGCATGGATCATGAATAAATTTTCCTTTTAGCTAAGAGGGTGGCTCAATGCAAATAAATCCTTTTTCTAGAAGAAATGATTTACAACTGAAATATTCAATTTTTTTTTTCTTGTATTGCATTGAGGTCATTATCCTTCATATTAACATACCTATTGTTAACGCAAGATTCCATGACCATATAGCACTACTTTTCTTCAGTTTGGAAACCTTTTTGAGAAATAAAGTTAGCCATAAGGTTTTGCTTTCCTAGATAATGAACATAATAAATCTCAAAGGTGTTAAAACATTGTGCCCATCGAAGAAGCCTACCATGCACAACCTTGTTCTTTGATTCCTTCTTCAAGAACCCTTTTAGATTTTGTAGATCTATTCACAAAACCCTCACCAATCAATAACCTAGGGTTCTTAGGAACTGAGTCTTTTCCTTTAGATGCTTCATTGGTGGAGAGGGGCAATTGTTCAAGGAAATGACCATGCACATTTCTATGTTAATAATCTATCTTTCCAAAGAAATCCCTTCTTGGAGGAATTTTTATTAATTAAATAAAACTGGGACTGTAATTCTTTAGACAACATAAGTTTTAGGTACTTACCCACAAATTCCTTTCTTTAGGAAAATAATTTGTTCACAACAATTCATTGTGTGGAAAACTCAAACTCTAAGCTCTAGTTTGTTATGCATCAAAACTCTTTTTCTTTGTAACTGGTTATGGAATGAATCATAGATTTTATACAAAATTCCTTCCCATGAATTCACTTTGATACACCATTAATGCTCCAATAGTCAAATTGTGTATGTTACGCCATGAATTTGAAAAATGGTCATTGATTTGGGCATAATCTAATGGTCTTTATTTGAACTTAATAATTGCACCACCTTTTACCTAGTGGGACATGTGTCTAGACCTCATATTCTCACTATGGCTAAAACTCGAGCACTTTTATTATGAAAGAATACGACCACTGTTGATCCTTTTACATCTCACAGTCATGAAAGATCCTTGTTGTCATTACATTCCCTTTCAAAGCAGGGCTCATTGAGACATGCGCCAATATATCACATTCTCGCTTTGTATAAAAACCTTGCACCTTTAGTATGCAAAAATATGACATCCATTGATTTTCAAACAATGGATGGTTAAGATTTCTGCATGTAGTTATATGCAAAAAATGGCCCACATGGACATGTGACAAATTCTCATATTCTCTCTTTAGGTAGACTTCAAGCATTTTAGTTTTTCAAGAATGTGATAGTCGTTGATCATTTGGAGATCTAACAGCTGGGAAAGTTCATTAATCTTTATTATACTTAGCATTTATAGAAAATCAAAACACACCACTTGGAAACCTATGCTGACAAAATCCTTTTTCAACTCATAACAAAAGATGGTTCCACAAGTTCCACTTTTCAACACCTTGCATTTTTTCTTTGGTTAATCATTTTGCATGTTAGCTTTGTGAAAATACGACTACCGTGGATCTTGATCTGAATCTATGGTTGGGAAGATACTTGTTTTCAAATTGTTTTGAAAATAGTATGGGCCCAGAGGGACACTTTTCAAATTCTCACATTGTTGCACCTTTTAAAATGCTTGCATTTTCACTTTGCGACAATATGACAGCCATCAATTTTCCTTCTGATCAATGGTTGAGAAAAGCACATTTTATTCTATGTTTTGAGGACCCACAGGGACACATGGAGATCTGTCACATTTTCACATTTCTTAAACATCGAACACTTTCAATTTGCAAGAATGCGATAGCCCTTGATCATCACTTGAATCAACGATCATCTTAGTCTAAATTCAGAACCAATCTGGATGTGACAATTGACATATTTCAGCAATGCACATTGTAGTAAAAAGTTATGGCACCCACCAAGACTTGCATCATAAAACCATTGACTTCTTCATTTTCTTAGGTCCCACAAGACATGTGTCATTTTTTCGCTTTCATGCTTTGGTTAAAGGCTTTTCATCTTGAATTTGTGAGAATGGAACACCCATTGATCTTGAAGGAGATCAATGACTATAATTAAAAATCACCAAAAGGGTCGCAAATGAGGGGAAAAAAAGACCTAGGCTAACCACAACATGACCTAGGGTAAAAATTGAGTTACGAGCTAGGGAAAGATGATAGTTTCACAAAATATTTTAGAAAATATCACCAAAAAAACCTTAGAATAAGAAATTTAAAAAGATATTAGGGCCTTTTTCAAATCTCCTACCTTAATTTGAAAGGTGTGGTCAATTAACAATTCTTTAAAGGAATCTAGGGCACAAGAGACATTAGGGCATAATAATTAGGGATTTTCTAGGGCAATAATGATCAAGAGAATTGCAACCCTAGTTTCTTATATGGGATAAACTATATTTTTCATAATGAACTTAAAGGATTTCAACTAAGTGAAAAACCAGGCCAACAACCCCCATTGTGGAAATAATTCAACAACACAATAAGGATTGCTAATAATGATACATTTCCACTATTTTTATGACTATGTTCTTACTTTGTTTTAGTATGATTCTTAACGATCACCTAATAGTAAATATAATTTTGGGAAATCAAGAGATGCTACCAACTAAAACTTAACAAAATTCCCATGAGATATTCTAATAATTTTAACCATAACTTGACTATGCACAAACAATTTTTTTAAAAAAACTATTAATCTAATCTTAATAGTAAAAATAAATACACATAACACTAAGACTACACAAAAAGAAGACATAAATTTCAACATTGAAGCCCCAAAACTTTAGACTGGAACTATCTAGCCACAATTCTTTATTTTTCTAATTGCTCAAAGTTATCATATATGTATATATTTTTACTATAGGAGGCAGGGAAGGTACAAATTATAGGAGGTAGGGGAGGTACGAATAAACATCTATCCTGAACCATACAACTCTCATTAGAATATTTCTCATAGCAGTCATATCTTAAGTATCGCATTCAACAAGTGTCAAAATAGGGTTGGATTATGGGGTTGAACTGCATGTGTCTGATTGCAACCTGTCTTGGCTTCATTTGAACTTATTATTTTTATTTTTCAAAAGATCAAAGGCGTAAGTATTATTTTAATAAAATAAATTAATGAAAATTAGTTTTACATATGCATTAGACGAGACAAAATTATTCACATTAATGTACTATAGTCGCATAGTCAAACATGTTGCCAAATTCATTTGGTAACATTCACAACCATACCTACATTTTGGATGTGAGGTGATTGCTTATAGAATTCCTCACTTCACAAGAACCAATACTTAATCTAGCTCACTTGGTTATAACTATTTGCATGTTTCTTCTAGTTGCAATTCCAATTCTTATGATGTACCTACATAATTTCTAGAATGAATAACAAGAGTTTGAACCTTCATATATTAGGATTTTCTATTCATCTAGATGTTACCTAAAATCTCTGTGAAAATGTGGACACACTTCTATAGGATATTACACTCAAGGAAACCCATGATAAGCTCGTCAAGAATAAACCTATAGCTTCATATCTAAGACATGCAAGAATGAAGCAAGAAAATAACAAAATGATAATGGTTCTAAAATGAACCCAATTAAGAAACCCTTGCAAGGTGCACCATAGAATGAAATATTCAAATGAAATGCAAGATCTAAGCTAAATGAGATCTGAGACCTAGCTATGGTGAAAGTAAAAGTGCAATGCAATGGAATGAAGATAACAAGTTAATCTAGGAATTGAAATGCAGGATGGATAGATGCTAACCTAGCCGAGATAAACAAGGTCCAAGATGCAAGATGAGGGAAAGTTCCAAGTATTCCAAGAATGAAATGAGACTCCAAAGTACCAAGGCTTCAAACTGACAATTTGATGATAGCTCCAACTCGTTCACCTTATGCAAGAATGGGGAGAGACCCTCCTTTTAAACAAAAATGGATGGATAAGATTAAGAGGAAAAAGTGACATTATCAAGGGAGGAGAATGCATCTTGAGTGATCCATGTGAACAAGTATATCCACCAATCACAATAATAGTTGACTTTTGAGAGGGAAAGAAATATGTGGAGGAGAATTAAAATTATTTTAGTTTTAAAAATAGAAGATTCCTCTCACATAGAAAATTGTTCATTTATGTGTAGATGAAAATGCCTTTTCTTATATTTTTTAAAAACAGGAATAATTCTTTATGTGTGCACACTTAGGATAAGTAGGAAGTGAGACTCTTTGTTTAATTAAAAGGGAGAAAGTTCTTTTAATTAAATAAGAGACTTAGGATAAAGTGGTAAAATCATAGGTTATAATCAAATAAATAGATTTGATCAAGATAAATGATTTATGGTCTAGCATTAGAATAATGTTAATAGAGAAAAACAAGTCTTATAATTTACTAGACCATTTTTGGGTGATTACATTTTCCCCTGTTTGACTAATGTGTAGTCAATCTAGGAACAAATTATGTCAAAGAATGATGATGTCAAAGCAAATTTTTTTTTTTTTCCTAGAATGGAACAACTGGTTGAGAAAAGGGGTTTGAGCAAAGACAAATCAAGGACTGAGAAAAATGTGCAAGAATTGTGCAGAATGAGCAAGGACTAAGAAAAGATCAAAGATGATTGAAGACTGAGAAAGACTTGACAAAGAAAGTCAAAGACTGAGAAAAGACTAAGCAAGGCCAATCAAGAATTGAGAAAATTGAGCAACTAAGAAACTAAGAAAAGATCCTGCCCTAGAACAAGAAGAAGGATCAAGTGATAGATATGCTTGGGAAAAGAACTAGGATTAAGCAATAGATATGTTTGGCCCCTCATGATCAAAATGAAAAGGATAATGGAGGCGATGCAGAAACCCAAATAGATAGATTTGATGAAATCAATAAAGAATTAAGTTCAAGATAATAAATTAACTAATGTAGATTAGTGACCACTATAATGAAAAAATATGCTCAGTGTAATTAAGTTGACCAAGAATGATAGAGCATTAAAATTAGGTCAAACACAAAAAAAGATGAGATAATGCCTCAAAGCAATAGTCAACTACTCAGAGGAAGATAAATTTTTAAAAGACCATTTTGACAAGAAAGATCAACTCATATTTCAATTTCAAGCCTAAAAATGGATCCAAAATGTCAAAATTAGGTAAGAGTTTCAAAAGGGTAGATAAATGTGATGATAAGATTAACCCTTTTGATGACAAGATAGAAAATAGGTGAATGAAAGATCAAGAAAATAAAAAGATATGAGCAAGAAGAAAGTGAAGATGATTATAGTTGAATACAAGTCCATAAAAGATGAAGGAGGTTATCTTGACACTCAAAATGCAAGACTAATCCTAAGAATGAACCCTAAAATGCAAGCTACATGATGCAAGGGTTGCAAAAGTAGGTCCTCTTTATTGGTATTTTCTTATCACCAAGCCTTATTAGGGACATCAAAAGATCATATAACTATCACTAGGATCACTTATGAAGATATGAATATGATCTATATTGGATTGAAATGTGGGGACCCAACCTATGCTTCAAAGACATATAGGTCAAGATGACTACATAATTAGATCCCCTAGTTTTAACGTAGTGAGATTGTGCTTGCATCGAGATACAGGAAAGTTGAGATGACCATCACTATGCACTCACAAAAAAGAAAAGGATGAGGCATTTAAATTGATCCTAATTGTCCATGGGACAAGAAAAATGTTCAAGACACATAAGATAAAATCAAAGAGAATACCCACAGACACAAATCAAAGGAAAAAAATGACCCATGCCCCCAGTTCTCTAGTCCAATACATCATTGAGAGAATATTACAGGAGGAAAATCAACAAATAAATCATCATTGATAACACAAAAAGAAAATAAGTTCAAGCAAGTCTCAATCAATATTTTTTACATGCGTGTGTGTGTCACAAAGCTGTCTTCCTAGCACATAAAATCTTCTAGTTAGAAACATCATGACATTCTAGACTATAAAAAAGGTGTGTGATAAATGTTGAGAAATACTCAATGCCAATGGTAAGTGGTGAGAAACACTATTTGAAAGTGTTTCCAAAGAAATTCCAACATAACAAAGAGATGCTAGATAAAGAAAAAGATCACCTTTGCCACCTAGACCTAGACTAGGATCAACTCCAAAACTATGAATACCAAAAGGACATATGAAGTGAAATGGATTAAGCTGACACCAAAAAGTGATATGCTGATATAAATAGGTACAAGGGTCTCAAGTAGCAATATTTTCTAGGTTTTCACCACTTGGCAAGTTTTAAAAAAAATAAAAATTTTAGGACCTTTTTTTTTTTGTATTTTTGAGATATTTGATTTTTTTGGTGATACATCAAAGAGCCTATTGCTATATTTTCACTAAGATAATAATTTTTTGAGACATTTTTTTTATAGCTAAGCATATGTTGTCTATTAGTGTTCAAACACTTAATCATTTACTAGGCAAGATTACACAGTCATCACTGCGACCAAGTTATCTAGTAAAGGCCGAGCATACAAAGCTTATACCAAGCAGGATAGTGATTGCTAAGTATTCAATAGAGATTGAACACATGCACACACTGAGAAATATAGTTGGAAATGAGCACATTAACAACTTAATGATTTCCAAGTAAGCAAGTATATAGAAGCTGAGTGACAACATGAAGAAGTCTACATGACTGAGTGTCAGAGCAGTTAACTGCCAAGTAGTTTAGTTTTGACATATGAGTTTGTAATAGCACAAACATGTATGTGAACTATTTTGGCCAACTTTTATATGAAATTTAATATTTATAGAGCCATATAAGAAGGTGATCACACATCATTTCAAAAGGTAATGATCCCAAGGTATACAATTCAACCAATTAGAAAATTAGATAGAAATGACAAAAGATGATTAATTGTAAACTGTTGATCAAGATCTAGAACCTTCATAGAACATCTATTTAAGGAGGATTATAACCCTACTATTAGTATGCATGTATGAATGAAGGAATGACTGGGTGTATGCACATTTGAAGAAGATAAGACTAAGTTTGAAAGTAGATCAGATAGAGAGAAATCAAAGCAGTGAAGGATTAAACAAAGTTATTAGGTTAGGAGATTAGATCAGAGATATAGAAAAGAGGAGACCCAAGACCAGCGTACAAAGAAAATTGAGGGTCAGTTACTGAATTAGTTACTGTTAATTGAGTCAAGGTAAATATCTTAAAAGAGTGATTTTAACAAACCTATGTAAACCTCCTAACAAAGTCCTTACTTCATCATTAAGTGTAAAGTCCTTTAACAAGGTGAGACATAACAATATCTAAAGTTTTTAATAGGGCAGACCCTCATAGGGTAGATCACATATTATGATCAAATATTGTAACCCTAACATGTTAACTTTATTGTTGCAATAAAGAAGGTTTGTGGGTTTCATCCCCACCCCATTTTTAGCTTCGCATTGAAGTATTTTTGGGTTATTACCAAATCATTGTGTTATGTGTTGAATCTTTCATGGATGTGATGTATTTCATTTATGTTTCATTATTATAGTTTTAATGGTAGATCTATTGAGTGAGATGAATTAGAAGTGAATTCATTAAGTTGGTTTTGAAGTTAAAAGTTTAAGATCCTGATTCACCTCCCTCTTAGTATCTTGTTTCCCATTAAATCCTTCCAAAAATTGGTATTAGAGCCCAATTCTATTATCAGGAAGCCTAAAAACTTGAGAGGATTAGATCATGGAGATGGAAGTATATAAGATGGGGAAAATCATTAAGAATAGATGATTGAAATCCAGATTATATTACAACAATTAGAAGCAGCAAAAGAAGAGTTAAGGAAAACCCTAAAAAGGAGGAAATAGATAACTCTTCAGCAAAATGACACATGATACAAAGAAGTTTACATAGAAGGACTTCTTAATAGTGGAAAGACTAGCTGTAACGATGAAGTATTGGAAAAATTACTCGAGAAGAATAGTACCCTAATCAAAGAAGAAAAAGATTTCAAGAGAGAACAAGAAATCCAATCACTAGGTGAAGTAATGGAACAAAAGAAGAAAGAAATGAAAGACAAGCTCATGGCCAAAGAAGAAAAAAGATAGATGGCTATCAAAATTGAAGATAGATCATTTGAAATATGAAGTCTTATAAATAATTAGCTGGATATGATAACTCAATTAGTAGTTGAAAATTAGGAAGCAAACAAAGGATTTGGAGATCACAAATCTAAGGTTATAGAATGAGAAATTGAAAGGTGAGTTAAGGCATGAAAATGAAATTATGGAGAGAATGAATAAAAAAAAATGAAGCAATCAAATAATTTGAAGAACTCTTGAGGACACCTCTAGACTTGGATACAACAAGCAATTTTCATCTACTGAAGAAGGTGAATCATCTAAGAGTGGAGAATAGAGGAATGCCAAATCCAAAGCAAAACCTACATGTCATCACTATTTGAAAATTGGTCATAAAACCAAAATTTGTAGAAGAAAAAATGGTATGCAAACTCCTAAACCTAAACTCAATGGTAATTGTTTTAATTGCAAAAAGGCAGTACATCAAACACATGAATGTAGATCAAAGAACAATGACTCAACCAAAAATGTATCTAAATTCCAAGGTCATTGTTAAATTTGTCAAAAGTATGGACGTAGAGCTCATGAGTTTAGATCCAAGAAAAATTCAAATTGGATAGCTGAGAAACAAACACATACATCAAGGAAAGACAATTCTTATAATTGGGATTACAGTACATGGCACAATTGTCACTATTGTGGAGAATATGGATACATTCCATAGAATTGCATCAAAACACATTTTAGAGGAAATTAAAAGAAGTGACTAAATGAAGAAATAGTATGTTTTAGTTGTCTCAAAGTTGGACAAATTAGTAGAAACTGTAAAACCAAAGCACCAACACTAGCATTAAGTAATGGAAATGAAAAACTTGAAAGAAAGAAAACATGGATAGAGATAGTATGAGCTAGAAGCAGTGGACTAGAAAAAACTTTGATGACCCAATCTGATGGATCAGATGATCATACCATATCTCACTAAATAAATAATGTACTTAGGAATTGTATATTGAATTTTATACTTTACATCAATTCTTAGCATAGAAGTGCTAAATGTTCATATCTGTATAAGTAAAGATGCATTAAGAACTAAAAGAAAAAGATAATCATAGAGTACCAAGCATTAGTGGTATAGTCTATAATGACTGAGCTTTTTAGTATAGACCAAGTGATTAAGGAAGTTTATATATTGACCAAATGAATTTGTATTGGTTGAGTGAGGTTACCTTGGTCGAGAAAGAAATGGACATTGAGCTAGCTATTAGGAACCAACCAAATATGAAGACATTAAATGTAGACCTAAAATAAAAATTTGAAGGTATTTATTGAATTTAGACATTCATTTTTATTCAACAGGTGATCAAAAGAATTTACGAGATATTTTAAGGAGGTCAAGGCAATTTGAACAACTAATGCAAAATAATCATAGTAGTATATCAACAAATTTATCAAAGTAAGTATTATTCTGAGTCCTAAGTTAAATATTCAATTGAGATATTGAAAAAGGTTTTTTTATTATACCCTAGTTCATAATAGCATATGGAAGAAAAATGTTGAAGAGAAATAGTGCACAAATTGTAAGAAATGATCAAACTCCTCCACCTAATTTATAAAATTTAGTCAACCTCGAAAACATGGTTGATCACATTGGAGCTTTATCATCAATTCTTCCCAGAGTTTTGATTGTTCAGGATGTAAGATCTTGTTATCTATACAAAGTAGGAGAAATTGGATATTTTAATATTAGAACAACTTATGATAAGCTATATGTTGATCGAATTTTGAAGGATGGACACAAGATCATTGCTGAGAAAGGCTTATCCGTGCCCTAGGTTTTTCCAAGGCTTTTAAATTTGACTAGATAAAGATTGTTCTTAGCTGCATTCATGACAAGAAAGTATGGTTAGCAGGTGGGCCAATCAAGATAAGAAAGGCTATCTTTTGCAGGGTAATTATATACCCTTCCTTGGATCAACCAAAGAGTATAAGAATTGCAACAAAGAATGAAATTGAAAATCTAAGCAAGGAAAAGTGGAATGGTCAAGGAATGTCAATTGATGGAATTGAGGACCCATTAATTGAATTTTCTATTTGTGTGATTGCACACAAATTTTATCAATCTAGTAGGCTGAATAGTGTACCATGTGTAGCAATGAATTTGGGCTAAAAAAATGTGAAGAACGATCATTCCTATGACCTTGCTGAGCTGCAACTTCATCAACTCATAGAGAATTTAGAGGTAGTAAGGAAAGAAAATAACACCTCTTGTAAGTTTGGATTTCTATTAGTTTGTATATTTTTCTATGTATAAAACTCTTTTCCTTCTATTGGAATAATTGCTTGGGATAGAAATCGATCATCTATGGAAATATAAAAGTGATTTAATTAGTAGATTGGGAGATAACTTTGAAGTAGTATTAGAAAATTAACTTGAAGAATTCAAAGTAAAGATAAGGAACATGATGAGAATTCTTAAGTCTATTATAGAGAAGTACTATGATGAAGTATGTTTTATTGTAGATACAAATTTTGTTTATGCTCACAAAGTTTTGTTGAGGATAGCATGGCTAAGGCCAATGCCTTACTAAGTGAATGGAGATAAGGCCACAATAGCAATCATTGCACTTTTGGGTGAACACATAGATGCAAGTGCTGAGAAATTTGGTACATACAAAATAGTAATTACCAATTTGAATGCTGAATCTAGTACACTCATTATAGGAAATAAAAGAAAAAAGGAAGATTTCCAAGGGTGGAAATAAAGAAGAAGGAAAAGGGTCTGGACAACCTATAGAGGCCGAGGAAGGCAAAGGGAAAGAACTTGCTATTTCAAAGCCTAAGTCTACTAAGTAGAGAAAGGTTGTTGTTATTGAGCCTAAAGTAAGGCCAACTTGAAGAAGGATGTGCAAGGGATGGTGACACCTCAAAATCCAAAGGGAAAGGTGATTATCACCTAGACAAAATCTTCTCATCCCCTTGCCAAGCAAGTCACAAGAAGTCCATCAAAAAGGAGAAAAATGCCTGAAATACAAAAGCATCCAAAACAAGAAAAGCTAAGGAGAAAACTGATCATAACACAAGAGGAGGAGGAAGATGATGAAAAGACTGACTTTGATGAACCCAAAATACTTCAAATAGTGAAGAGACTCCCTCCAATGACTATGGATCAAGTATGTGAAACGTTAAGAGAATCATAAAGTTTCATGGGATTCAAAGATAATCATTATGATTCTTTGAATATTATTGATCAAGATAAGCTTGAAGAAGCTATGGTTGACATGATGATCAAGTTTAGATGTACACCCTTGGAATTGGGAGATGGATACCCAATGAGTTTTTACAAATAAGTGGATGCAAAGTGGAAGTGGGCACTGGCCACCAAGAAAAAAATAAGAGAGAGAACATTGGCACAAGCTATGCCAGATTTGGGGAAGACTCATATGTCTATAGCCGTTAAAGATTTTGTTAAGAAGTTTATGCCAAGAGATAGGGCATATAAGATTTTGAAAAATAAAGCTCATGAAGTTGAGAAAGATAGCATTCGGATATGGAAAGTAGCATTTGGATTTCTTACTCCATCTATATAAGTGAGAGAAGGCCAAGACATAGTAGAATTTGAAGATGACTACAAGCAAGAAGTTTCCAAGTTGATCAAGGAGACTCAATAGCTAGTCAGGTAGTGTGAATAGAAAGAGACTATCACAATAAAAAATGACACTAAAATCCCTCCACAAAATCCAAATATACTAACTGAAGAGGACATTCAAAGCTTAATGTTAGATTCAAGCAAGCTCTGCACTAACCCAATTTTGTTACAGATTGTAGATTATGCAAAGCTTGATAATAAGAAGATTGTTGATATTGATGTAACATCAGTTATAGAGGATACAAGTTCTGAGAAACTTGGTAAAGCATTAATTTTATTTGTACCATTTACTTGTATGCCTATTTTGTAAACTAAGGAAAATTTTGAAAAGAAAACATGCACTGAATCGGTAGTAGAAGAAGTAACATAGATAGAGCAAGAGGATAATCAATCTCTTATTCAATTGCCAAGTGCAAAGGTTTTCAAACACACAACTAAGACACCTATAAAATAGGTGATTCCTTCACCAGTGTAGCAATCTAGATCAAAATTAGGTGACAAGGGGAAACAACTACCATTATCACTATCGAGTGATACACCCTCACGATCTCAAGATGTGACTCAATTAGGTGAGGATGATGAGTTATTGAGCCTTGATAAGGTAATCACATTACCTATGTATAATTTAAACAATCTAACACATGAGAAAATGCAAGAACTAGAAGCCTTGCTAAGCCATAAGGCAAAGCAAGAACAATTAAGAAGAGAGCAAAAGAGAAGGTAGGTATTACATATTGCCATAAACATTTTTGTATATGCATTTGAAATCATAGATTTGAATAATCAACATACAATTTTGGATCAGCTATTATATTTAGTTGATAAGATTTAGATGGAAGATATAGAGAAAAATGAAAAATTATTACAATGGTCTGAAAGAAGAGTAGAACATAAATTGCTAGAGAAAGTCTCACAGGAACTTGTACATAGACAAGATGAGCTTTCTACATCAGTCACATAATTGGACACAATTTTGCAAAATATTAATTCTTTGTATTTGAAATTGTGTGATATTGATTTCTTTATAGTTGATACTACACGTTCATTAGAGCTATTATATGCAACCATAAGATCTAGTGTAGTTACATTGGGTAAGAATGCAAGTTCAATCTCATTATCATATAATGAATTTACATTAAGTCAAAAGAGGTTAGCCGAGCTCATGACTAAACACACAGAGATCAAGAATAAGTTGATGCCGATTCAACTTTAATTACTCCCACATATAGAGATTATTCAGAAGGAGATATCTGTTGCCAAGAATATTTTGAAGAAAGATACACATTTTTGACATATTGAAGGTTTTATTGATCTAGCTACTAAACTAGAAATTCAATTTCAAATTTTGGATCAAGTTAAAGAGAGATGGACTAAAGGCTATGCCAATATTGTGGCAAGTCATCAACAATTCTTCGAAAAGTACAAGCTAGCCCCAATAGCCCCAAGTTCCATTAGTGACAAAAACAAGGGGGATACAAATATAAAAGAATAAGAAAAGGGGAAAGGGGAAATAAGAAAATTAAGGATCAAACATCAAATAGATTTGATAGACTCAAACTGTGGTCTTAGGGGGAGTACTCATTTTGATAGAAATGATTATTGATGACAAAGTCTTCTTTCCACTAATATCAAAGGGGGAGATTGTTGATCTCTAAGCTTATGTTGTCTACTAGTGTCCAAACACTTAATCATTTACTAGGAAATATTACATGGTCATCAATGTGACCAAGTTATCTAGTAAAGGCCAAGCATATAGAGATTATACTGAGCAGGATAATAATTGCTGAGTATTTAATAGAGACTGAGCACATGCACGCACTGAGAAATATAGTTGGAACCGAGCACATTAACAAGTTAATTATTGCTAAGAAAGAAGGTATATAGAAGATGAGTGACAACATGAAGAAGTCTACATGACAAGGCATCAGAGCATTCAAGTGCTGAGCAGGTCAATTTTGACATATGAGTTTGTCATAGCTCAAACATGCATGTAAATTGTTTTGGCCCACTTTTATATGAAATTTAATATTTGTAGAGCCAGCTAAGAAAGTGATCACATGTCATTTTGGAAGGTAATGATCCAAAGGTATGCAATTTAACCAATCAAAAAATTAGATAGAAATAAAAAAAGATGATGAATTGTAAATTGTAGATCAAGATCTAGAACCTTCACAAAACATCTATTTAAGGAGGATTATAACCTTAAAATCAGTATTTGTGTATGAATGAAGGAATGACTAAGTGTATGTGCATGTGAAGAAGAGAAGACTAAGTTTGAAAGAAGATCAAATAGAGAGAAATCAAAGCAGTGCAGGAATGAACAAAGTTATCAGATTAGGAGATCAGATGAAAGATATAGCAAAGAGGAGACCCAAGACTAGCTTAAAGAGAAAATTGAGGGTAAGATACTAAATCAATTACTATTAATTGAGTCAAGGTAAATCTCTTAAAAGAGTGGTTTTAACAGACCTATGTAAACCTCCTAACAAAGTCCTTACTTCATTGTCAGTGTAAAATCCTTTAACAAGGTGAGACCTAACGGTCTCTAAAGATTTTAACAAGGTAGACCCCTCATAGGGAAGATCATATCTTATGATCAAACATTGTAACCTTAACAGGTTAACTTTATTGTTGCAATAATAAAGATTTGTGGATCTCATCCCCACCCAACTTTTAGCTTTGCATTGAAGTGTTTTTAGGTTACCAAATCATTGTTTTATGTGTTGAATCCTACATGGATGTGATGTATTTCATTTATGTTTCAAAATTATAATTTTAGTGGTAAATCTATTGAATGAGATGAATTAAGAGTGAATTCATTAACTTGGTTTTGAAGTTAAAAGTTTAAGATCCTGATTCACCCCCCTCCCCCTCTTAGTATCTTGTTTCACATTAACTCTTTCCATAGATTTTATGCTTTTTAGGATTTTTTAGGACTATATATCAAATTTTATTTTTATAGAATGATTTAGAGATCGCTAGTTCTCAAGAAATATCACATCATTTTGTCCCAATGTATAGAAAGTTATATGTCACGATGGAGCAACAAGTTGGTGGATAATCAAAGATGGATAAGAAAAGATGAATATGATCCTCAAGGACCATCTCCTCAAGAGTACCCAAGCTAGGATAAGAGTAAAATAGCCACATGAAGCACATTTTGGATAAATAATGAAATCAATGAGAAAGATAGCATATAGGATAAGTAGTGGAAGGCATCATGTAAGATAGAATATAGGATAAGTGATGTAATCCAATAGCATGAAAGTGTGTAGTCCAAAAGAGTAGGAATGGCAAGAGGCCTATGCAAACCATATTTTTATTTATGTGATCAAGACCAAGGAGTCAACTAGATAAGATAGTGGAATAATAGAAAAATAATAATGAAGCTAGGTATGAAGGCTATGAGTGAATGAGCAAGCACAATAGGGAAGTTGGTGGATAGGATAGCCAATATGCAAGGATAGGTCAACATTTTCAAGATCAAAGAGAGAAGAAGGGATAGATGGATGATGGAAGAATTATGCATGATGCTTGTTTGCTAGGTTTTCATCATGATACTTATCCAAGGTGCCACAAGAAATTATTTTCATCATAGGATGGATTTATTTCTCTTTACATTTTCTACCAAGGTGCCACAAGAAGTGATTTTCACCAAGGAACATGTTTTCATTTTTTCTTTTTTCTTTTAATTTTTTTTTTCTTTCTACATTTTTAGAAATAGGTCAAGATTTTCAAGTTAGATAGTAGTCTTGTAGAAAATATAAGTCGTGATAGGCCAAGACCATAGAAAGGTATGCTCAAAGATATTGATAGGGTGATGGAAGGGAGATGGTAGAAGGAAAAGTATATGTAGGATAAGAGTTCATGTCTTGAAAGAACTGAATGAGGATGGATAGAAAGTAAGTGTAAGATTTAGAGGATTTCATGAGGGTAGCTAAAATATTGGGAAAGATCAACATTGGCACACACCTTGAAGGGTGATGAAATGATAGAGGAATCACAAATGAAATATCTTGAGCCTTAGATGTATGAGATGATAAGATAATTTTGGAGGAAGATAGAGTCAAAGGTTTCAAAACCTTTTGAGGAAGATGTTTGAAAGAAAATGGAGTGGAAGCCTTTAGAAGCTTGGATGTGAACTTAGATAAATATTCAATATTCAAGTCTTTAAAAAGAGACTTGGAAATCCATATAGCTTTAGATTTTTCTTTGTATACTTTAGAACACATTTCTTCAATAATGGGTTCTAGAACCTATATTTTCTTTGATTTCACTTTTTGAATAATGGACCTTTGCGGTCTCTTAAATGATTTCTTTCATTCCATTCATGTGTAGATTAGATGGGGCATATAAATCTTCATTTTTAGATGGATTCTTATGTTTTTTCTTAATTTGATCATCCAAATTTCTTCCAAAAGACTTGGGATTTTTGGATGAATAAGGTTGAGATGATTGATTTATATGGATAGATGAATGAATATTCATCAAGGATGAGTGTCTTTTTTGATATTGAGGTATGAAAGGAGAGCTAGGGGATGAGCTACAAGTGGAAAAATTAGGAGATAAAAGTGCATAAGGTCCCAGTATGGATGGAAGGTTTGAAGGCTTTAGCTTTGATGAATAAGGACCAAAGATAGATTTAGGAGATGAAAATGGATAAAGGATAGGAGCATCAACATCTTTAGAGTGAGCAATGTGACCAAGGCCATAAATAGACTCATGATAATATTTAATAGGATAAAAACCTTTGATAGGAGTGTTTGAATCTTGAGAATAGTTTTGAAGTGGATATGGAAAAGTTGAACAATAAGGGATTCTTTGATCTTGAAAATTTTCTTTGGACAGCATATGAATAGAATTTTTTTCACAATTTTTAGTGAGCCCAATGGAAGTATAGGAAGTGGTATCTTCATAATAATTAGGAGGTGGATAAGATAGAGGATATGGAAAGTTGACATCTTGAAGGAGATGGAAGGGTGCTTGATCTTGATCCCTCTTGACATTCACATCTTTAGTGTTTTGAGAGTCCTCTTCACATGGAGCCACTTCTAAGGACAAGGGAGTATGAAGGGTTTACATGATAGGATCTTGAAGAGATAACAAAGGACTAGAGGAAATGGGCATAGTAGGTGTAGCATCACATGAAGTTTGTGAATCTTTAGCCTTAGTAGAATGGAAAATATTTGCAGCCAAGTATAGATCAACTTGAGTTTCTTTTAGAGGTAGCCCCTGAGGATACACATTGTACGTGCATAGAGCATTAGGATCTTTGTTTGGCAGAGACATGTTGGATAGATTTGAATTTTTAAGAGGTTCATGAGTGTTAGAAAAAGTGGAGGCATCAAAGAGACCATCACTAGACATAGGCTCAACAATTTGATCTTTCTCAAGAGAAGTATTCTTACCACATGAGTCATTAGGGATTCCAACATCAATGATCCCATTATCAATAAGATCTTTGATTTTATGCTTCAATTCAATGTAATCTTTAATTTAATGACCTTTGTTTCAATGGTAGCCACAATAGTGATCATCTCTCAACCATGGAGGTTTTACATCAAGTTTATAAGGTCTAGATTTATATGGTAAAACAATGATATTGTTTGTAATTAAGGTCTCAAGCACCATGTCATATGAAAATCCCAAAGATAGGTCCATGATGAAATATTAGCATATTCTCTAAAGATTTATTCCTCTCCTTCTCGCTTAATAAGTCTAAGGCATGACTACCTTGACCATGTTGAAATCTAGTTGTAACAGACATGAAAAGAGAAGTATTATAAACCAAATAAGTAACAAAAGACAACTTGGTGTCTAAAATCAAGAGGTTAAGTGTCTACTTTCAAAGTAAGTAGTGATAAATGTTTGCATTTACAAGTGGGGAGATTTACTTCTCAGAGGGAGGGGGGGGGGGGTGGTTGAATCAGAAGATCTAAACTTTAACCTCTTTAAATTTTAACTGAGATCATTCACATACATCTAATATATCTATTTAACATGAAAAATAAAGACATGCATGAAAATAGATAACACAAGATTTTGGTGACCCAAAAACCCTCCAAAATGAGAAGGTAAAACTGGGGTGGGGATGACACCCAAAAATTATCACTACAACAATATGTAACTATTTAAGGTTACAAAGTTTGACCACTTCCAATGGTCTACCTTGTAAAAGGCCTACCCTGTTAAAGGCTTTTCACCCTATCAAAATTGACCTAGTAAAAGGATTTACAAACACTCAGTTGGAATGTTACCTTGTTAAAGGATTTAGTGCCTTGTTCAAAGGCTTACAACATGGTTGTTAAACCAACCTAGATGATAGGATTTTCATTCCTAATACAATGGCAAGAAATTATTGGAATGTGATGAGCTGATGATTTACAATCCATAATTGCTGAGTCTAGATCCTTGTTTTGCTCAGTTTGTTTTGATCCTTCCTGATCTGATATGTCTCTCCTCAAAATTCAAATACTCTATTCTTAATCAACTAAATTTTGCAATGTTGTTCTACTTTTTCTAAGTCTTTAAAACATCCCTCTAAATTTTGCTATAATTCACCCATATAATTCTCACATACATGCACACATGAATTATGGGGTCTTGACCTCCTTTTAAAAGCTTCGAAGACTTAGGGTTAGGTATGAATCTACGATCAATATTCATTCATCTTTTCCCACTCAATTCTTTCACTTTTCCTATTGGTTGTATGTAGATTTCATAGGAAATCACAAAGATTTGATCTTATCTCTTAGATCCTTCAAGATTCATCCTGAGTCAGCTCCAAAAATGGTTCACATTTGAGTTTGTGAAGTTACAAACTCATATGCTAATTCTATGTTACTTGGCACTAACTATCTTTTGATGCTCAACACATATAGGAATTCTATCTCGCTCGACACCTATACTCTGCTTGGCACCTATAGTGTCTTGGCATCACTTATCACTCCTTGATTCTTTCTTGGCACCTAAATTTCACTTGGAACCTATTGGATTTATGAGTCAACACACACTATGTTCTCAACATCTGTATTATACTCGGCATCAACTTGAGAATTGGTTAAGTGTATTGACACTCAATTGTCAAAACCAATCTGAGACCAACAATCTCCCGCTTTGACATGAGTGGAAAAAAAACTTAACTAAACATTAAGAATCTGATCTCTATGAGTATAATAAACACTCTATTCAACACATGTACAAAACTTCAAAAACTTGTAACTCCATTGAGTTGTACCCTTTATTTCTATCTGATCCCCTTTGTTTCTACTCCCCCTTTTACACATCTCCTTACAATTTTTGTATCCTTTTGGCTATATCTCTTGAAAATAGTATTATCTCCCCCATTCTTTATTCCTCCCCCTTTTTGAAACTTATGAAAAAGGGTTCTATACATTTATTGAATACTTAGGCAAAAAGGATTTATGTACCTCCATGATGATCTTTAGAGAAGCATCCCAATTGTCTAATGCAATTTCCAATGCTTTGAGTTGGATGGATGTCTCTACTGCAAGGTGTATTAGGCCTTCTAATGTAGAAAGATTTGGATCTTTCTTCAAACATTTTTTGCATAGGCCACTTCTTTTTGCAATACTTCTAGGTGTGGGGTGATTGCAGACTGAATCTATATTAATTTGGCCTTGATGTTTTCCTCATCTACTATGAGTACAGCTAGTTCTAATTGAAAGTGAAGTGTGGTAGCAAAATACTTCTCACTTTGAGCTAGATCCTTGGGTAGCTGCATGCTTGATATTTTCAGGTTCCTCTCTAAGCTCATTATTCGATGGATAGTTTCTTGTGTGAAAATGGATGGATCACACAATTTTGATTACAATGAGAATATATTCTCAAGTACTGCTTTTACCTTCTCTATCCTCTTTACTAGTTCCACCTGTGTTAGTGCTATTTCACTTGATATTCTTTCATTCATCTTTGTTTGAAACTTCCTTTCTGACCATTCTAACAGTTTGGCATTAGTATCTAGGTCTTCATTCTATACTTGGTCCACTATATAGGCTAATTGATCCATTATGGACTTGGTTTCATGAGGTACTAGCAAGCTAAAAGCATCTAAAAAGATATCTTTAATTTCAACCAATGCTTGCCTCTGTTTGTACTCATTTCTTAGTACCTCTTGTTTTTTCTGCCTCTCAAGTGCCTCTTTCACTTCATTTATCTGATCAATGGTCATGGTTGTATAGTCATACCTAAGAATGACTATCTCCTCATCAAAAGTAGGGTATCCATAGTGAAGTACCCTAGAAACCTTGGTAGAACTCAAGCATGGTACTGATATTTGTAGTGGTACTACATCATTGCTTAGTTTCTTAGTTGGAGTCCCTGTAGTAGGCAAACTAACTAATGTTTGGATTGGTTGTTGTTCCTTCTCCTTAGGGATCTCCTCTTCCTTGTCCTCTTCACTTCTACCTTGATCAATTATTGTTACTTGAGGTAGTGCACCTTGTTCTTGTGCTATAGAGATAGAGGTATCCATTTGTTTTGTTTGCTCTTTTGCTAGCTCTTCTACAGTTGAAGTCACTGTGATTGAGGTGTCAACCTTAGCAGATGTATCTTGTACTAATTTCTCTTTTGGTTGATCACTAGTAGATGTAAGATTTTTTGAAGGTGGTTCTTGTGGATTCACCTTCTCCTTGGTTTTCTTAGCTACTGCCTTTTGCAATTCCTCTGCACTTAGCAAAACAAGATTTGTATATAACTATGATTGCAAAGTTGTTTGGTGAAGGATCTTTTTGAGATCCTCTACAATCAATGGGTTAATATTCTAACCAGAGGTGTTAGGAACATCCTTGATAAATATTGAATCTATAGGTTTAAGTGTTGTATGTGGAGGACTAGGTGGTGGCAATTGTGTGTCTTGCACACCCTATTCTTATTGCTACTCCTCAATAGTTGCCTTATCACCTTCTTGTGTTTTTTTCTCCACATCTTCCTTATCCTTTATTTCTTCTTTTTCCTTATCATTTTCCTCCACTTCCTCATCATCATTTCTTCCCTCAAAAGGGTCTTCTTTTCCTTATTTCATTTTTTTCAAACCATAGATCAACTTCCACATTTGTGTGGAATTTTTCACAACATCTTAAATCTGATTTCGCAGAATGCTGAAGGCTCTATATTTGGGTGCAAATTTTCTCCCATGTTTCTTACTTGCCTTGCTTATTTGACCTTTAGTGAGGTCTAGAATCACATGAGCCAATGTTGACTCCCTTATTTCCTTCTCCATCTTTAAGCAATAATGCATTGTATCATCAAGTTCAAGTGGTGTAGTTTTGAACTTGGCCATCATAGTGTAGATAGACTCTTCCACTATGTTCTGCTCTTCTCTACTCAACTTATTAAAATCAATGGTTTTTAAACTAGTTAAATTTACATTATCCCTAATGTTATCATAGACATTCTCAAGACCAGATTTGGTAGTGTGACTTACCACACTAAATTGATCATTATCATCAAACTCTATTCTCTCTTCATCTGATTCTGGAGGTGCTACAAATTTTCTTCTTTTCTTCTCTATTGGCCCTCCTTGCTCTATGGATTTCTTCTTTTCTAGTTCCTTTGCCACTTTTGTTGTAGTCCTTATATCTGACATTGTGGTGCATTTGGCTAGGCTTGGCTTGACTGCTTTCTTTTTCCCTTTGGGCTGTGTAGCAAGCTATTTCTATGCCTTTCTCTTCTTGGGTTTAGCCTTTGGTGCTTCTTTCTTGGCTCCTTCTTCTCCCTCATCATCCTCACCCATTCCTTGGGTTAATGCAAGTGGTCTTTGACCTTGTTCATCTTCTTAGTCCTTATATCTAACATTGTGGTGGGTTTGGCTAGGCTTGGCTTGACTGCTTTCTTTTTCCCTTTGGGCTGTGTAGCAAGCTATTTCTATGCCTTTCTCTTCTTGGGTTTAGCCTTTAGTGCTTCTTTCTTGGCTCCTTCTTCTTCCTCATCATCCTCACCCATGCCTTGGGTTAATGCAAGTGGTCCTTGACCTTGTTCATCATCTTCTTCTTCTTCTTCATCTTCATTTGCCTCTATTGTGCCTTCTCCAAATTTTTCTTTTTAGCTTCTTTACTAATTTATCCTTTTTCTTTAATGTAGAAGTAGTCTTAAATTCCATATCTACTTTCATGTGCTAGTCATGTTGTTATTTTTGCAGATGCTTCATCAATATTTATCTCATAGCCAAGAGGTCTAAGCCATCATACCCTTGGTATGGCTGCTTGAATGTAAGTGTAATCAATGTCAACAAGAAAACATACATCATTTACATGCTTTTCTACCAATGAAATTGGTATTCTTAGCCTCTACTTCAAGGTCTTCTTAAAATCTTCAAAATAGCTAGTCATTAGAGTCTCAAAATTAGCTCCCATTTGTTCTATATATTCATTAACTTGAGCTATTATAAACCTATTGGTTTTCCAGTCAACTTTTCCAAAAGAAATAAATTCATTCTATACATAGAAAAATAGGCAAATCAAAATTGCACCAAACTTGCACTGTGCTCCCTTGGTTCTCCTTATTGCTACTAAATTCTCATTAATTTTTTGCAATTGCAATTCTGCAAGATCATAAGTATGATCCTTTTTCACTAGTTTGTAGCTCACATCCGCTGCAATGCATGGTATGCTATTGAGTCTGCTAGATTGGTTAAATTTGTGTGCAATAACCCTAACAACAAAGGAAACAAGAGGGTCTTGGATCGTATCTATTGTCATTCCTCTTTTGTTCCATTTGACTCTTGTGTTCTTCTTAATAACCTCTTTGGAGTCACTTCTCAAGGTCTTATGCTTATCTAGGGTAGGATACCTTTTCACTCTATGTACAACCCTTTTCATTATTTTTACTAGACCACCCTCCAACCATAAACTTCCCTCATGAATCCTATCAAGTACTATCTTTATCCATTCAATTGTGAAAACTATGGGGAATTCTATGGCATGCATCAAACCCTTCTTCTCTACAATTTTGAATTCTTCCTTTGAGACTCCATTTTCACAAAACTTATCATATGCCTCCCTAATATCCATGTCTCCAATAGCTCCTATCTTGTAGTTATAGCATCTCCTAACATCTTGGACCATCACTACCTTAGGAGGAATTACATATAGGGCATCAACTGGGTCATTTTTGTAGGTAACTTTAGGGATAGGTCAAAAATTAGTTTGCTTAACTTCATTTGACACTAATTGAACTTCAAACGATTCATTCTCTTGTGTTTTCTTAGAGCTAGAAGCCATTTCTTCAAACTAGGGTTTAAACTTGAAGAAATTGTGAAATTGCATAACTCAACACTAGTATAAATACCTTGGAATCAATGAAACTATATTGAATCACTATTGAAATTGGCTCAAATGTTGGATTCTTTGTTTGGAAATTGTTGTGCACTCCTCTTCATGTTTTCTCTTTGTTCGTGATGAAGAAAAATGATTTAAAATGCAATAATATACCCTATTTTCATAGCATTTAATGCTTAGTGCATTACTCGGCTTCTTATGCATTTCTACATTACTTGGCTTCCATTGACTTTTCACCACTTGGATTTTGTAGAAGTATCCCTCACTTGACTTCAACTGAAATTTCTCTTTCTCAGCTTCCACTACCAACTTGGCTCCTACTATCTTTGGTCGATCACTCGGCAACATTTGAGAAATATTGAAATTTTAACTTTGCATCTTAATTCATGTTGATCTAACCTTTTAAGTACTTACTTGTTTAGGAACTAATATATGATAAATGTGATAATATACCCTATTTTCATAGCATTTAATGCTTAGTGCATTTATAGCTATCCACTTGGTTTCTTATGCATTTCTGCATTACTCGGCTTCTTATGCATTTCTACATTACTTGGCTTCCATTGACTTTTCACCACTTGGCTTCTGTAGAAGTATCCCTCACTCGACTTCAACTGAAATTTCTCTTTCTTAGCTTCCACTACCTACTTGGTTCCTACTATCTTTGGTAGATCAGTCGGCAACATTTGAGAAATATTGAAATTTTAACTTTGCATCTTAATTCATGTTGATCTAACCTTTTAAGTGCTTATTTGTTTAGGAACTAATATATGATAAAGCTTTGTATATCAGTTCCACATGCCTACTTGTGCTTAGTTTGATGAAGTGTGATCACTTGACCCTTTGGCTGAAGTGATCTCTTAATTGGATGTGCTACTTCCTTTATATTCATCTCTCCTCTGATGTGTTCAACATCAACTTTTCCTTTTCCTTTGTTGAACTTTGAGTTGGGTGCTTTTGACCTTGTTGGGAAATTCTCGCTAATATGACCAGTCCTCAAACAATTGAAGCATGTAGTTTGACTAAGCCATCTTCTGTAGTTTCCACTGAAATGTGTTCTTATGCAATTTTCAAGAATGTGTCCATACTCTTGATAGTAGTGAAAACTACAGCTAGTATTGTAATCCCAATAGTAGTGATTTCCATGGCCTTTTTTCTTTGCTAGTTGATTTGATGTCCACATAGGCTTTGATCTACATTCAAAGGCTCTATGTCCATACTTCTTGCAATTGTAGCAGTGACCTTCAAATCTTGGTGTCTTGATAGTTATAGTCATGTGCTAATGTGCTTGATGACCTTGCTTGTTGCACTTATGATAATGACCTATGTTTTTAGATTTGTCATGTTGATTGGAATTCTTGCTCCTACACAAATTAAAGCTATGTCCCTTTTTACCACAAAAATGATAGGTAGGTTTTGTGTTCTTACATTTTTTATTTCTTTCTTCTACAGTCTTGGATGACTCTGCTTCTTCAGTGGTAGTGTATCATAGTCCTGAAGTGTCATTGTTGGACCTTGGTGATTTTAGTAGCTATTCAAAGTACTTGATAGCTTCATTAGGTTTGGTGAAGCCTTTTGAAATTTCCTTTTCTCTTCTCAAGTCATTATGCAGTTGTACATTTTTCATCTTTAGTGTAGATATCTCAACGTCCTTGATACTTAGCTCATGATGAACATTCATCATCTAGCTTAGGGTGTCTAGCTACATGTTAGAAATTCTTTTAAACTCAATTGTCTTTTCCTCCAATCTGTTGGTAAGGTTTCTCTTGTCATCTTCTATCATAGCTTTATCTTCAATGACTTTTTTCTTCTGTTCAGTCACTTCACAAAGCATTATGGCTTGTGATTCTTATTCAATCTTGAGATTTCTGATTTCTTCTACTTGAGCTCTATTCTTCTCCATCAGATCTGATATTGCTGCATCAAACTCCTTAGAATCTCCATTTGCAAATACTTTTGAGGTGTCAATCTCCTTGTATTGTGTATCATTCTTAGCTATGGTAGTTTCTCTTCTTCTCTTTAGGGATTTTCTTAGTTCTTCCCTGGCTTCCTCCAAAGAGTGTAGTATGAGATGTATCTCAATCTCTTGGTTCTCTATGATCTTCCCAAGTTTGTAGACTTCCAATCCCATATATTTTCTCCAAGCTGTAAGGCTTCTCCTTGAGAGAACTTAGCTCTGATACCAATTGTTGGAATTTACCAGTAGGAAGATTTAATTTTGAGGGGGAAGGGGGATCAATAGATCTAAAATTTAAACTCTTAAACTTTTAATTGAGATCATTCAGATACATCTAACATATCGAATTAACATGAAAAATAAAGACATGCATGAAAATAGATAACACAAGACTTTGTTGACCTAGAAACCCTCCAAAATGAGAAGGTAAAACTGGGGTAGGGATGACACCTAAAAATTATCATTGTAGCAATATTGTAACTATTTAAGGTTACAATGTTTGACCACTTCCAATGGTCTGCCTTGTGAAAAGCCTACCCTATTAAAGGCTTCTCACCCTATTAAAAGCAACCTAGTAAAAGGATTTACAAACACTCAATTGGAATGTTACCCTATTAAAGGATTTAGTACCTTGTTCAAAGGATTACAACATCGTTGTTAAACCAACCTAGATGATAGGATTTTCATTCCTAATAAAATGGCTAGAAAGTATTAAAATGTGATGACCTTATGACTTACAATCCTTAATTACTGATTCTAGATCCTTGTTCTACTCAATCTGTTCTAATCCTTCCTGATCTGATATGTCTCTCATCAAAATTCTGATACTCTGTTCTTGATCAATTAAATTCTACAATGTTGTTCTACTTTTTCTAAGTCTTTAAAACATCCCTTTGAATTTTGCTATAATTTACCCATACACTTGTCACATACATGCATGCACAAATTATGGGGTCTTGAGCTCCTTTTAAAAGCTATGAAGACGTAGGGTTAGGTATGAATGTACGATCAATATTCACTCATCTTTTCCCATTCAATTGTTTCACTTTTCCTATTGGCTGCATGTAGATTTCATAGGAAATCACAAAGATTCGATCTTATCTCTTAGGTCCTTTGAGATTCATCCCAAGCCAATTCCAAAAATGGTTTACATCTGAGTTTGTGTTATGTGACACTTACTATCTGCTGATGCTTGACACATATAGGAATTTTGTCTCCCTCAGCACCTATACTCTACTCAGCACCTATAGTGACTCGACATCACTTGTCACTCGACACTTGATTCTTTCTTGGCACCTATTGGATTTCTGACTTGACACATACTATCTGCTTGGAATCTATATTATACTTAGCATCAACCTTAGAATTGGTTAAGTGTGTTGACACTCAATTGTCAAAAACAATCTGAGACCAACAAAAGAGTATCTAGTATATGTGGCATGTCTAATAGTGTGCCCAAGTAATTTACAAAACTTGTGACTTGATGCCAATAGATAGTTTAGCAAAGCACTAGCCAGAACAACTAGGAGTAGTAAGGTAACCAAATTGAGATAGAAAGTAGAGACCTCTCCCAAGTGAGACTATAGTGAAGATGTTATTGTGGAAAAAATCCAATTCAAATAATTTCTAGGCATGCATGTTTATCAGCTTCTAAATACCAACAAGGATCAAGGGAAGACTTTCTAGACCAAGTGAAATCAAACCCTAATTTAGGCTCAAAAAGGTGTTCCAAAAGTTTTGCAATCTTGACAACAGTAGTACAACAAATTAGTATCGTGTGATGCTTCACCAAAAAATAGTATGTGACAATTTTTTGAGGTTAAAATCCTAGTTTGATAATTTTCTTGACCAAAAGACAGTTTAATGATGTTTGAATAGTTGATTCCAATAGCTTTGAAGATAGTAAGGGTTTTGAAAGAATGTAATTATGGAAAAACACTTAGCAAGAGAAAAAGCAACCTTGCCAAGACAAGCAATTTTCTTCCTTAGAAATCTAACCTATGCAACTACCATCATTTGTATGTTCAAAATATTTTTACTAGTATACTGCATTCAAATTACATGTAAGCAATATCTACCTAAAGGACATGGTTCAATACTCAATACCTTGGACCACAAATTGATGCTTCCTTGCCTCATATAAAGTGGTTTCCCACAATAGATATTGTCTTTGCTAGAGATGGGTTACCCACATCTAAAGGAACATAGATGGTGAGTTAAATCTTGGGGTGATCTAGGTAGTCCACTAGGATCAATCCTTGCACCAAGATATTGACTAGAAAAATAGGGTGGCCTCTAATCCTTACATGTCTAGTAATGGATTCCATTCATAGCACTCCTGTTGCTCTCGATATGGGACACCTTATCATATGCTAAGTAATGAAACTCACATCCACAAGAGTACCTTAAACATTCCCATCTAGTGATTTCCTCATGGTTATAGTCCCACGAGTACTTCTACTAGATGAAGACAAGTATTATGTCTACCAAGGTCTTTTGTCCTTGATAGCCTTGAGTTTATAGTAGGTTGGAAGAGCTAGGTTTTCTTTTCTCCACTTGGGTCATTCCTCTTCATCTCTCAAGACTAGGCTCGCTAAAGGTACTATCCCTACAACCAAATGGATCCACTCTTGGAGGTCAATATTTCTAAATCACCTCAAGGGTGAAGAGAAGACTCTCCTATTCTAATTTCTTCCCCTAAACAAAAAAAGAAAGTTCATGTACCCCTTACTCCATCTTGGCATATCAAATGGTTCAAGATTTTGATTCACCTAAAGGTGAAGAGCATACTCTCCTACCAAGCAAAAATCTTTAGTAAAGCAAGTAATTATGTGCCTATGAAAAAATAATATATAGCTTAAAGTAGGAAAGCACAATAGACACATGAAATCATGAAATGAAAAATGGTTTTTTTTTCTTTTTTAGCTAGGGAAGCCCTATAAACAAATTTTATTAGCCATTTCAGCAAGTTCTTTGACATGCATTCTTTTCTTTTGTTTAAAGCAAGAAAGAAATGAACAATCCCTACAAAATAATAAGGTTAGGGTATTAAAAATAAGTAAGAACTACAACACAAAGTGGTTAGTTGCCTCAAAAATCCATGTTTTCTTCCAACCAAGTGTATGCCAAAAAGTGCAAAGTAATCACAAATGCTCTCTTTTTCACTTTTCACTTTTGACATAGTCAACAAGATTTTATTTGTTTTCTATAATTTCAGCTCCAAAAATTGAAATTCAAAGAAGATACTCGTACTAAAAATTAGAGAGATTTACAAAAATGCAAAAAATTCAACAATATCTCTTCATTTGTGCCCTAGGGACTCATTTTGTCAAAATAGAGCAATTTTTAAAAATTGACTTATTGATCCCTAGTATGAGTTCAAAATTTAAAATACAAAGAACCAACCCCCTATATAATTTAAAGTCCTTTCTAAAAATCTAAATATTTCCAAAAATTTTTATAACTTGTGAGCAGAAACAAAATTTTATGAAGAAAAAAGAAAAATCATAAATAATGCATATCAACTCACAACACTCTGAGATTTTTACTGAGACATTTTGGATGCATTCCCAACCTAAAAATCAAACTCCAAGCAGTTTAGGAGATATCATCAAATCTTTAAAAACCTAGGATTTTGGCCTTCAAAGCAATCTACACAAGGGTTAGTTTAAAAACCAAAGTGAGAAACCTGAAAAACCACTTGATTAGATCTAATAAGTTTCTCTAAGAAACTAGATATATGAATGAAATTAAAATGCAACAAAGAAAATGGAGCTAGAAACTTGGTTATAGCCCCACGGTGGGTGCCAAAAAATATGTTTGAAAAATGTGGACACACTTCTATAGGACATGAAACTCAAGGAAATCCATGATAAGCTCCTCAAGAATTGACCTATAGCTTCCTATCTATGATGTCCAAGGCTAAATCAATAAAATAACAACATGATAATGGCTCTCAAATGAACCCAATTAAGTAACACTTGCAAGATGTACCATAGAAAAAAAGATTCAAATAAAATTCAAGATAGAAGCTAAATGAGATGCAAGACCTAGCTATGGTGAAAGTAAAAGTGCAATGCAATGCAATGAAGATAACAAGCTAATCTAGGAATTAAAATGTAAGATGGATAGATGCCAACCTAGCCATGATAAACAAGGTCCAAGATACAAGATGAGGGTAAGCCCCAAGTATTCCAAGAATGTAATGAGACTCCAAAGTACCAAGGCTTAAAACTGACCATTTTTGGGTGATTACAAAGTCTAATTGGTTGCTCAAGTATATAAGGTACATAGTCCACATTTATGGCCTCTTTGGTAAGGATTTAGGTTCTCTGGGTGTATGTAAGTTGTGTGAATACATATTTTTCTATTTCTCTTGGCAAATTAATAGAGTTTCAATTTGTCTCTTAGCTAAACTAGTTTTGCTTACCTACTCATCTTATATAGTTGAAGTAAGTATAGATGTCAATTTAAGGAATCTTTAGTAGAACATCACAACCATACATGAATCTTCAAGTTTTACTTAGTGGAACGCTTCTTCTAGGACAATACAACTCTAGAGATATGTAAATGAGTAACTTATGCTATACATATATGGTGATTTTAAAATAATATTTTCTAGGAAAATTTCCTTTACAATTAATCCTAGTCTCAATTTGAAAATATGTTAGATTGGTACAAAGAAAGGAGAATTTGGGAACTTGGCTTGTGCTTGCAGTTCGTGCCTCATTTTTGGCCCAATCCCATTTGGTTATTCTTTCTCAACTCTGTCCTTTCCACCTTCCAACAATCTCCATGTTCCTATGTTATTTTTGCAAAGAAATCCCCAATTATTTTTAACTACATCTCCCTCGTAATTAACCCAAAATTTTATGTATATTGTAACCAAACAACTTATTTTGGTTTCCTAATTAATAAATTTTCCATTAATTACTTTTTATAACAAATATTTCAAACAAAATCCAAGTGGCATTACATTTTCAATTTTGTCTGGGTTGTGAACAAATAGGTTGTGACACTAATTCACACCTATCTATTTTCATCTTTTGAATGTTTACCAAACCAACTATGCCTTTGATAAATTAAAAATGTAAGGATTTCATCGAATTTGTATGTACCTAGGTCTTTCTTGAAGGATAGTGTCAATGGTGATGTTTTTCTTCTATTTGAACACTTGCCTTGGTTTGAAGTATCATAATGATAAGTATTAAGAAGTATGATAAAACCATGGTGAGAGATGATGTCTTGTATGACCTTTCATAAAAATGGTGGTATTTGTATATCAACACTACATATTACACGTGGCCATCATCTCCTCTAGAAAGGACTCTACTTCTAAATGGTAATCTAGGAAAAATTTGGATTTTCAAAAGGTGTATAAGATTTGACATTGAAAGATAAATATTTTTTAGATGCAAAAATGAACATGAAACCCTTCAATTTAATTGCTTTGAGACAATTTTGGTGAAGTCAGTGGAATCCACATATCAATCTTTAATGGTAATGTAACTATCATATCTAAATATCAATCATTGATTTTAATTGTTCTTTGGATTGAATTGTGTATAAGTTTTATCTCATCTTATGAAGCTTCCTGCATTGACATTTGGGATCACACTCCATGAACCATCCTTTTATTCTTCATGCTTGATGATGGTTCACATAAAACATTGATGCAAAATCTCCTACACAATTTAATCCATAAATAAATTAAAAATATTAGTATGAACTTCAAAAATTAGATAAACTTTATATCAATTACTCTATCATAAAATAAAATATTAAAATTAAAAGTTTGAGAATATGATATAATTGTGAAATTAATTTCATTAAATTTAAACAATAATTAACAATGATAATATGTTTAGATTTATAGAATAATAAAGAAAAAATAATGTTTTGTATTAATTAAAATATATTAAAATTGAAGTACTAATTAAAAAGATAAAAAAAATGATAATATCTTAAATTTTTGCAATGATGAACAAAAAAATAACATATTCATTTTGTAAAACAATAAATAGAAAATCATCTTTTATGTTGATTAAAAAATAAAAATAACAATGATAACATCTTCAAGTTTATAAAATAATAATAAATCTAAAGTCATCTTTCTATTGACTATACTAGTAGTTAGTGCTATATATATACACACACACACTTACTTTTTAGGCTATGAATCTACAAAAGACTTATTGATCTTATTTGACTTAACCCATGGTTTCTCATGTTAAGTGTCTTCAGAGATTTTTGTATGTGATGGTGCCCCACCCCATTTCAATTGCCCCAACCAACTTATAAATTTTTTGGGAAATTGAAGGGGAAAGTGGCACAAGTTAAGTTGGCGGTGATTCAGGTATTGGCAAGGTTGTGTGCTATCATTTTTCTTTGGAAGTTGACACCATTTCTTTTACTTATGTGGACTCTGTAGAGGAGATTGTTGCTTATAATGAGACAGTTGAAAAGTTAGCAACATACAAGGCTATTGATACTAGGGGCTCCATGAAAATGAAAACTCATGTGATGAATCTTTAAAAAGATGGGACTTGCAAAGAGGTTGTGACTTAATCAAACCTTTTTATTCAGAGGTTGATGATTAATTAGTCTTCTAAATGAAAGTGGCAAAGATTTTATTTGTAAACTTCTTAATTTCAAATATTCTAGATGGTCGAGCATGTTAAATAGTCAAAATTAACTTATTTTTCTAAGCTTAATTTTTCCATTAGTGTGTGATAATTAAGGATAGTCCTTTCATACTACTAGTTTAGATCTTTTGTGCAATGAACTTTAATGACTAGGCAATAGGGGTTTCCACTTACACTATTATCTATGCAACATTGAAATTATCCAATTCACTATAGTTATTAATTAAATTATAAATATTAGATTTACTATAATTTAAATCTTAATTAATTCTTTTTAAAATTTTAATGTAACTAATAATTAAATTAAATTGTATATTTTAAGAGTTGTGTAGATTTTTCCAAAACTTACATCTTAAACATTACTAAAATTCATAGTGAGAGTCTATTAATACATGTAATAGTGAAATGTGTTAATGGATAGGGGAGATTATAATTACCAAGTTATATACAAATAATATGAAATCATAACCACACAACCAAAATGGTGCTTAGTAGTGCTCCCATGCCATACGTTTATAATCTACATTGCCATTAATGAATTAAAGTAAAAACATGTAATAGTGAAATATATTAATAGAAAAAAGAAATTATAATTACCAAATATACATAAATAATATAAAAATCATATACACATAACCAAAATGACGCTTAGTAGGAGTAGTATCTAGATTTCCAATAAAAATACTACTTAAAATATAATTGTTTAGGAGTAGTAAATATTATCTTTTTAAGAGCACGATTGCATCTCTTGAAGGAGATATGGTGATGTTTTGTTTGATTCCTTCTTGAAGAACCCTTTTAGATTTTGTAGACCTATTCACAAAAAAAATTTGTTGTCAACTAAAAATAAATGGAATGCCTTAAATGTATTAGCCATTGCCAAGATTTCTTTATGGGTATAGTGGTAGTTTGATTCACACTTTTTGAATGATCCAAATACATATCAAAAAATGTTTTCCTTTCCTATAAAATTAACTTCTTTTAGGGCTCCTCCCCAAGAGGAATCACTTGCATTGGTCTCCACAATTTTAAGACTCGAGCTAGGGAGAGAAAGAGGAGGGAGTTCAGTACATTTGGTGTTGATGTGTTGGATAGCGACATCATGTTCTTTGGTCCATGCAGGAGGATTCTTTTTTAGAAGCTTATTTAATAAGGCCCTATTAGAAGCAACATTTTGATAGAATCCAACAACGTAATTAACTAGCTCCAACAATCTCTAGAGTTCTTTGACATTGGTGATAGAAAGATTCTTTATTTGGGATAAAATATGGCTATAAGCTTCCATCTTCCCATGGGGAAGGAGTTTGGCACCTATGAATATAATGGATTCTGAGAAAAATTAATGCAATCAAATTCAAAGATGTCAAAAAATTGTGCCCACCAAAGAAGCCTACCACACACAACCTTGTTCTTTGATTCCTTCTCAAAGAACCTTTTAGATTTTGTAGATCTGTTTGCAAAACAAATTTGTTGTCAGCCAAAAGTAAATGGAATGCCTTAAATGTATTAACCACTACCAATATTTCTTTATGGGTACCACACATAACCTTGTTCTTTGATTCCTTCTTGAAGAATCCTACCACACACAACCTTGTTTTTTGATTCCTTCTTGAAGAACCTTTTAGATTTTGTAGATCTATTTGCAAAACAAATTTATTGTCAACCAAAAATAAATGGAATGCCTTAAATATATTAATCACTACCAAGATTTCTTTATGGGTATTGTAGTAGTTCAATTCAATCCCTCTGAATGATCTAGATACATATCAAACAATTTCTTCCTTTCCTATAGAATTAACTTCTTTTAGGACTCCTCCCCAAGAGGAATCACTTGCATCGGTCTCCATAATTTTAGGACTTGAGCCAAAGAGAGAAAGATGAGGGAGTTTAACATATTTGGATTTGATGCATTTGATAGTGGCATCATGTTCTTTGGTCCATGTAGGAGGATTCTTTTTTAGAAGCTTATTTAATAAGGCCTTGTCAGAAGCAACATTTTGATTGAATCTAGCAATGCAATTAACCAACCCCAAAAATGCCAGAGTTCTTTGAAATTGCTGACACAAAGATTCTTTATTTGGGATAAAATATGCCTCTAAGCTTCCATATTCCCATGGGGAAGGAGTTTGGTACCTATGATTATAATAAATTTTGAGAAAAATTGACACATGTAAGGATTTAGTTGAATACCATTCTGGAAGAAAACTTCAAGAAATATTATCAAGTGCTCAATATGACTTTTTGGATCCTTAGAAAAAATTAAGATATCATCTAGGTAGGGAATAAAAAAATTAGAATATGGGCAAACCAAATTATCCAAGGCCTTCTGAAAGATAGATGGAGCAATCTTGATACGAAATGGGAGAATTGTCCATTGATAGAGCTATTGTGGTACAGAGAAAGAAGTCTTATACTCATCAGATTCTTTGAGATTTATTTGCTAGAACCCCTTTGACAAATCAAACTTTGAATAGATGTTAGCACTAGAAATAGATTGTCATATGTGCTCTTTAGAGGGAAAAGGATATTGATTATCTAATAAGCAAGCATTTAAAGGTTTTTAACTAACCACTAACTGCTTTTTAGATAACTCATTTCCATTTTCATCCTTTTTGGGAACATACATAGTATTGAAAGAGAATGGAGAGGATGAGGGCTTGATGAGACCTTTGGACAATAAATATTCAATATCTATTTTACACATTTCATATTTAGATCTACATAGAAGAAAGTAATTAGCATATCCTTGTGGCATAATCTCTTTACCATTGCATTTGTCTTGAGCAGTAGAGAACATTCCAAATTTTATTGAAGTTTTGTCAAATCTTTACAAAATACCTTTTCCTTGAACATTTCTTGTATTTATTGAAATTGAGATTGAACTAAATCAATTTTCTTAGTGAACCATACTAGATTGTCACCTCTTTGTCTCTAAAATAACTCATTTTCTTTTGTAGTGCTACATTTTAATTGAGTGAGGCAGGGACATAAACTCCTTTGAAGTGAAATAATCCTTGGTAATAGTAAAGGGTTCCCATGTAGCCAAAGTGTGACTACCTATAAGTCCATTATATCCATCAAGTTTAAATTGTAAAAAATTGACATATGAGTATATGCAATAGTAAAATTATTTAATGGATAGGGGAGATTATAACTACCAAGTTATATAAAAATAACATGAAATCATAAACACACAACCAAAATGGTGCTTAGTAGTGCTCCCATGCTATATGTGCATAATCTACATTGTCATTAATAAATTATAGTAAAAACATGTAATAGTGAAATATATAAATAGATAGAAGAGATTATAATTACCAAATATACACAAATAATATCAAAATCATAAACACACAACCAAAATGGTTCTTGGTAGGAATAGTATCTAGATTTCTCATACAAATACTGCTTAAAATAAAATTGTTTATGAGTAGTAAAGATTATCTTTTTGAGAGTACGATTACATCTCCTAAAGGAGATATGGTGATGTATTTAGACCTATATTTTACTTTAAAAAATAATTTTTTTGTGCTACCAATTGCATCACAATAAATTCAATTATATCATTTATGAAAAATATGCAAAATAGTGAAATGTTTTTATAGAGTCCCACTCACCTTTTTACACAAATTACACACTTTTGAGAAAAGAACTACCGAGCTACCAATTTACATTTTTTTCTATTATCCTTTCAATTTGGGTGAAATTGAGCAGAGTGATTTTATGCGTAATGAATTCACTTAGAATGCCAATGAATTGACACAAGTTTGGCTCATTTAAGTAGACTTGTCAAAAATAGTTGTAACATTTTGCATATTTAATCTATTTTACCTCATGTCCTGATGCAATTGCTTATCTCTAATTTCTACTTAATCTTATGCAACAAAAGTGTTCCCATGCACATGTTGAGTGTCAAGAAAAGGATAAAATAGAATCTTCAACTGATGAGTAGGAGATAATTTCCACAGCAAGTCAAATTGTGATATTGCTATCACGATTTAATTATGTGATTTTTCAGTCAAACTCATTGACCCATGTTTTAATGGGGTTGCAAGTTTTGGGTTTAACCATGGAGGAAACTCCGTAGTTAAGCGCACTCAGGTTGGAGTAGTACTGGGATGGGTGACCTCCCAGGAAGTCTCGATGCTTCACCCCTGTGAGCATCACCTAGATCCAATGAGTGCAAAGTGTTCCATTTATTCTCATGAGAGATGGATTCATGTTGAATCACTACTCATGAAACATGGGTCAATGAGTTTGACTCAAAAATCACACAGTTAAATCCTAATAGCAATATCACAAGAATCTTCAACTATTTTAGTGGAGTAGTGACTGCTTTAAAAATGAAAATAAACATTGGAAAAAATAGGGGGCTGGAATTTGAGAAAAATAACACATGGCTCCACAATTTATTTTTCCTTAGTTAATTTGTCTCTAATGTTTTCTCCAAATCATTTTTTGTTACTGATTTTATTATAAAATAGTTTTAAAGATAATTTCTAAGAAAATAGGCAGCCAAAATTTATAAGCACAGGGACAAAAACTCCACAAATAATGACTAAAAATATGGAGAAGCATCAACAAGCTAAAATTAGCCTAGCAGCCACACATGAACCTGCCCTTAGTAGGTGTGTCATAAGTAGCCACGTCAGATTTGTGCATAGTACAATTTCACTTATAACTCATGGCGAGTGGTCTATGGAATATTGACGTTCCATATATAATGGTGGATCTTATAAAAGTAAAGTCATTTACAAAAATTAATGCTCTCGGTGTAGCATGAAGGGAAATACTTTTTCCCACAAAGAGGATGAAATCAGATTGTGAAGAAAATAGAAAAATCTTTGTAGCACATATTCATCTGTCAATGGAGGAGGCGGGCTACGACAAAACTCTTCACTAGAATTGCCTCATCTTCCTGAAACAACGCCCAAGTGTATGCCATTTATTCATCACTTGTCTCAACTAGACAAAACCCTATTCAAATTTGAAAGCTATTCACGCCTATATACAAAACCCTAAATTTATGAATTTAAAACATAAATGAACGATAAATAAGTTTATCCTATCAAGGGAAGATTGAAAGTAGAGGGAGTACTGTGAATGCTTTGTTAAGGAATGTAGATCAATGGTAGAGTTTATCATTTAATTAAATCTTCAGATAAAAATAGATTTGACTATTTATAAATGCTCAATTCTGTTATGAATCAACTGCAGAGATTTAAATATAATGCTTTACTTGAATTCTGATATCTTACTTGTGTTTAAATCTTCCAATGAACAATACTAATCCTTTATTGATTGTAGGAAAATCTATATGCAGATCGTAGGTATTAACATATTCTTGTTAATGTATTTCCAAGCGATCATAGCACTCAATATATAGAAGGGATGGAACGGTCATCTCTCATATAGAGACATGACTCTACGTTCCCTCTAGATGATCAACAATGAAATCATCTTGAGTTAACTATTTGACTCCTAGTCGATATGGTGTCAACATAGACTTAGACCCTTTGGTTGATTTTTGTGTTTGGGATTTGGTTGAATTATCTATTGGTGTAGAACTTGGATTAATGTCTCACAATCAAATGTGTCAACTATGCAAGCATTTAGATGCATAATGATGATTAAATGTTAATGATTACATTAATGATTTTATATGTGCATGTCATTATTTTTCCTGATGATCTAATGAGGATGACTTAGATGTAATGAGATTGCATTACTTAATTATGTTTTGTGGACACTGGTCTATTAATGTGGACAATTACTCACCTAGCAAGCACATGTTAGATGGTATGTATGGTATCAGAGCTCTTGGTTCCACACTTGGGCCTTGAGTTCACTCTGCTAGACATAAAATTGGAAGTCAATTTGTTTACTTTATATAGTATGAGTTGATGACATGGGTTACATGATGTGTCTCTTAGCTATGATTACATTAGACATAGAAGGATTTGATGATACTTATGCATGTCATAATTGCAAGTTTAAAATTTCATTCCTTAAAAGATTGATAAAATGGAAAGTTTATGGAATGACTGGTAAATTACATACCTCATATCTTTATGATTATATGTATTTTAAACCATGTGATGATATAATGAGCATATTGGAATTGAACTATTGAGATAGTCAAATGATGGTTGACTTTTGCACTAGGCTATGAGAGCCTACCAAACGAAGATTCAGCTTGTGATAGCAATGCAAAATATCTTTTATTATGTAAGTGACATGTGATGCACATGCAGTGCAAGAATTTATTTTTATTTTATGCTAGATTCATGAGGCTCATTGATTAACCTAATATAATAAGTAGGAAGAATATGGATTTCAATTGCAAGAGTATTGCATGTGATGCATGAAAAGTTTGGTTATGTTCTTATCAACTCGCAAGGTGTTGTTAAACATCTACTCCCTCTTAGTGACTGGTGAGAGTCATTGTGCTTTAAGTGAATTGAGTTTTCATTTTATTATGTTCAATTTCATGAACTTGGATGTGATGAAGGACTAGCTTGAAATTTCATGTTCTTTGTGACCACCAAGCCACCAAATTCTTATGTGAGCTATTTACTTGACTCTTAACCACTTTTATTTTGGTTGTATCTCCTTTTTGGACTTTTACTTAAGAATTATGAATCTTGTTTTTAAGATTTCTTTGATCTTGAGGTGGCTAGGGTGTGTGTGCATATTTTGATGATGCTAGTCCTATGATTTGGAAGTGATGTCATCATACTGTTCATCCAAAGGCACGAAGGGTGTTCAAATGAATCAAGTGAAACAGGCTGCGCACTGATAGTCAGGAGATGCACAAACACAAAATAAAAAGTAATAAATCATCCATAGTTTTTAAGTTATAAACGCTCTCTTTTGGCCCTCTGTACAAATCCTAAAATTCTAGGCTTGCAACCTTAAATAAAGGAAAGGTATAAACTGTAAAATGAACAAATATTTGTTTCGCTAGCCATATGGTTGCAATAGAAAATATCTAAAGCTGAAAGGTATGGACTTATTCCTAACAAACTAAAATTTGTTTTTCTACAAATGCTGGTGATTACAGGAGTGATGATAAGTTATGGTGCATTCTCAACAATATATATCCAACTTATGAAGAGCGCTTCCCGTAATTTTTGTAGCCTGCGACCATTTCTCCTCAGTAAACTTCCCAACCTTAACTAATTTATTAATTGATTTCCTAATTTCTATTAGTGGTGTGAATTAATAGGTTTGTAATTAACTACATTCCTTTTTAACAAAAAAATCAACTACTAATGCAAACTTTACTTTTAAAAACAATAAGAATTTTTTTTTTTTAAAAGAATAAAATCTATGTGTAATTAAGTTCACCATTTAATTTGGTTTGATGGAAGGCAGGTTGTGACATCCCTCCCCCCTTAGGAGATAGTCTAAACAATAATAGTGGCATGTTGTGATGGTTAAGTTGTTGAGTTATTATCCTTGCCATCAAGGTTCAAATCTAATGGGGATAAGGTCCCTTGTTTGTGGCCTCATTGGTTCATAGCTCCAGGTCATAAGCGTTTACCCCTCTTAAGAAAAATTTTGATGTCACAAATAGTTGTATCTTCATTAACAAATATTATGAAAATAGATACATACCCATCTACATCCTCATAGAAAGACCATATTTTCATACACTTCCACATAGGCCAAAAAGTCAAATCGGTTAGTCAAAAGTTGTCTCCAATTAGCTAACTCAACAAGTAGATACAATATCTTCCAATTAAGTTTGCAACTTCATTCTGCTTTCCAACATACATGTCGAAATGATAGGTGTAAATAAAATTAAATTTCATAACCAATTATCGACCAAATTGTCGAACACAACATATCATCACATGACTATGCCATAAATGAAAATATCAAAAGAAGTTGACCTACATGTCCAACTTTATTCTATCGTATGTAAAACTATGTCCTATTAAGTATTTGCCACATTATTATTTGCAAGAATCACATAAATAAGAAAACTATAGCTGGATTAGTTAACATTTGTTTTGCTGCCATAATCAAGGATTAACAATAATTATCCATTTACAATGTAACACATGACATTATCCAAGGAATCCATTCATTAGATCCATGATTTACTAAATATACAAAGTATAATGTAAAGCATCATACCTTAATGGGCATCATAGAAAATGAAGGCATAGTGTCATCTATCATATGATCAACACCATTAAGTAAATCATCTAGGTATGCTCACCAATCACCTGCAAGGATTAGTAATCCAACTTTTATCAATTGAGTGACCTTAGGCCCTCATGCCTATTTTGTCACCATAGTGTGCTTACCCAACATATAATGTTGTGATGTATGGCCTTTACGCCATTAAATCATCACATAATGACATAATTAAGTACATCTCAAATGACAAGCAAAATAATCAAACTGAGATGACATTTCCATTGTGGTCTTCAGTCTCTGAAGTTGTAGGACATCTCCCACCTGCTTCCTGAGACGGAAGTATGGCCTAGGCGCTTTAACCTTGCCAACCACAGAGTGGATACTTTCCCCAAAATTCTTCCTAACTCGAAGAGTTCCCCAACCTTGACACGAGAAGCCAAGCTTCCCCGAACAAGATGGATTGGATGGATCTGGTGCGATCGTAAAACATTTCTACATTGCAACCATGTGCCTAGTAGTCTAAAACATGGAATGTAGTTGGGAAATAAAATAAACTGTGTAACATTTCTACATTGCAACCATGTGCCTAGTAGTCTAAACACAGAATGTACTAGTAAAACCAAATAAGCATAACCATGTACACATATGCAATATTTGGATAACAAAAAATGGTTTGGCCAAGCACTTTCAAAATCCAGAATTACCTGTAGAAGAAACAAGAACAGACATGTATCCATTCTACAAAACTGGCAGATAGGGAAACTAAACATGAAGATATCCACTTATTTGTTCCATAATTGCTACATTACACCCTTCCATGAAGGAAAGTACACAGCATCTAACCTTCCTTGTTTGTCCACATTCAACACCCATAGTGGAAGGTAAGCTTTCCAAAATAATAAAAATAGCATAAGATAAATGCAAAAGGAAGAATGGCATGTTCTTCACAATCTACTCCCTTGTACATCCTATCAATGCGCCACAATGAACATCATAGATGACATCACTTCTAAATCATAGGACTAGCATCATCAAAATACGCACACACACCCTAGCCACCTCAAGATCAAAGAAATCTTAAAAACAAGATTCATAATTCTTAAGTAAAAGTCCAAAAAGGAGATACAACCAAAATAAAAGTGGTTAAGAGTCAAGTAAATAGCTCACATAAGAATTTGGTGGCTTGGTGGTCACAAAGAACATGAAATTTCAAGCTAGTCCTTCATCACATCCAAGTTCATGAAATTGAACATGATAAAACGAAAACTCAATTCACTTAAAGCACAATGACTCTCACTAGTCACTAAGAGGGAGTAGATGTTTAACAACACCTTGCGAGTTGATAAGAACATAACCAAACTTCTCATGCATCACATGCAATACTCTTGCAATTGAAATCCATGTTCTTCCTAATTATTATATTAGGTTAATCAATGAGCCTCATGAATCTGGCATAAAATAAAAATAAATTCTTGCATTGCATGTGCATCACATGTCACTTACATAATAAAAGATATTTTGCATTGCTATCACAAGTTGAATCTTCATTTGGTAGGCTCTCATAGCCTAGTGCAAAAGTCAACCATCCTTTGACTATCTCAATAGTTCAATTCCAATATGCTCATTATATCATCACATGGTTTAAAATACATATAATCATAAAGAATAAGAATCGTAAGCAAATCCATAATAAAGAACCAGTCTAGACTAACTATGCGACATCATCTTCAACCGGAAAATGTGGAAAAGAAACCAATAAAATACAAGTGGAAAAGTCAATCTATTCATTACAAAGATTATTAATACAAAAGATAATTAATAAATTGATGATCATAAAATCTTTTACATACATTCATATCATGTCATACATCAAATCCTTCTATGTCTAATGTAATCATAGCTAAGAGACACATCATGTAACCCATGTCATCAACTCATACTATATAAAGTAAACAAATTGACTTACAATTCTATGTCTAGCATAGTGAACTCAAGGCCCAAGTGTGGAACCAAGAGCTCTGATACCATATGTAATCACTGCCCCTGCAAAACAAATGCCACATCAACAATCTCCATAATATGCAAAAAAAATCAACTACTAATGCAAACTTTACTTTTAAAAACAATAAGAATTTTTTTTTTTTTTTTAAAGAATAAAATCTATGTGTAATTAAGTTCACCATTTAATTCAGTTTGATGGAAGGCAGGTTGTGACATCCCAAAAAAGTAAATGGCATACTAAATATCAAAAGGTAGGATTGAAATCATCATAAAATTTGTAATTGCTAAACAAAAATTCCTAACCTTACCATTTCATAAGGCCAAGTGACAGATGCAATTTTTTTACTTGAGAAATGTAACTATCTAAATTATAGAAAGATTGTAGGAGCCCTAAAAAAAATACTTAAACGACAATATGCCTTGGTTTCATGTTGTAAAATTAATTCTGTCAATAAGACTTCTAAATTAGACATTTTTCTTGTTTGCCGCACAAGAACCAAGAAGCATTCTCGATACTTGGCCCTTGTGCCCATCAAGCTGGGCAACAACCCCGCAGCCCAAACTCAAAATGTTAAACATCCTTCTAACTACTGCATAGTAGTAAGAGTGTTGCAGTTTGGTTGTAATCCTAGTTTCAAGAGTACTCTATAGTGTCTGTAACCATGAAATTACCTGAAGCCTCATGATGCTTAAGAAAATGAAAACAACACTTAGTTGATACAATTCATTAATTACATAGGTTGACTATATAGACAGAATATGATGACACGCATGGGAGGCATTAATCCAACTTGGTACTTGTCTCATGCTTGTTTCAAATGTATAGGGTTTTGGTATGCTATCTTATTCTAGCATGTAAAGACCCACCAATCCTCTAAATCGTAGTCAATCTCAGTTGCGTTTGCTGTAAACATTCAAATACAATGCAAGGGTTTACCCTATTTACAACCAACAATATCAAGAGATACAAAGAAGACATTTCCCAAATTCACTTCCACAGATTTACAATGTCTTAAAGCAACAATTTACTCATTAACTTATGTAATGTGTAGAAAGAGAGAAAGAACCCGGAATGTGATGGCTAAGTTTCCTTTTCCCGTGTTGCCTCCTTGGATTTGTTCTTCCTCCATGCCCTTAAATCCAAAACTTCCAAACTTAGCTTCAATCTTTTCTTCTAAGTAATCTTGTCAAAAAGATCTCTGCCAGAGCAAAGCTCTAGGAAGAGCTAGAGACACTCATCATCCTCGTGCACATCACGGAGCTCAACAATTCCACAATGGCCAAACACGCATTTCAAAATGGCGATCTCATTGAGGAGGCACTCCTTGTCCAGAGAGTCTCTCAAATCGGCTTTTTCAATAATTTTGCATGCCAAAACTTCTCCATTCTGTGTATTTACACAGCGGTGAACGCTACCAAACCTGCCTCTGCCAATCTCTTCCATCAAAGGATAATCTTTGCAAAAATTGTTCATCGTAATGTTCATCCAAAGGCAAGAAGGGTGTTCAAATGAATCAAGTGAAACAGGCTGCACGCCGATAGTCAGGAGATGCACAAACACAATATAAAAAGTAATAAATCCTCCATAGTTTTTAAGTTATAAACGCTCTCTTTTGGCCCTCTGTACAAATCCTAAAATTCCAGGTTTGCATCCTTAAATAAAGGAAAGGTATAAACTGTAAAATGAACAAATATTTGTTTCCTTAGCCATATGGTTGCAATAGAAAATATCTAAAGCTGAAAGTTATGGACTTATTCCTAACAAATTGAAAATTTTTTTTCTACAAATGTTGGTGATTACAGGAGTGATGATAAGTTATGGTGCATTCTCAGCAGTATATATCCAACTTATGAAGAGCGCTTCCCGTAATTTCTATAGCCTGCGGCCATTTCTCCTTAGCAAACTTCCCAATCATAACTAATTTATTAACTAATTTCCTAATTTCTATTAGTGGTGCAAATTAATAGGTTTGTAATTAACTACATTCCTTTTTAACAAAAAAAAATCAACTACTAATGCAAACTTTACTTCTATTAGTGGTGCGAATTAATAGGTTTTTAATTAACTACATTCCTTTTTAACAAAAAAAATCAACTACTAATGCAAACTTTACTTTTAAAAACAATAAGTTTTTTTTTTTTTTTAAAGAATAAAATCTACTTGTAATTAAGTTCACTGTTTAATTCGGTTTGATGGAAGGCAGGTTGTGACATCCAAATTGGTTGAGGAGTTTTGAACCTTTAACCTCCCATTTACCACTCTTTCTCACTACCACTAGGCCACGCGGATAGCATAGTGGGCCCATAACCCATAGGTCACAGGATGAAAGGATGTCACGTCTCACCCTATAACCCCTTCTTTCTTGCTTATGTGGCTATGTTGACTTGGTCAAAATTAAGACTTGGTCAAAAATAAGAAAACTATCCTTTCTTTTTAATCAGTAAAATATAAACTCTGTTTTTACACGTAGATTTTATTCTTTAAAAAAGAAAAATTCTTATTGTTTTTAAAAGTAAAGTTTGCATTAGTAGTTGATTTTTTTTTTGTTAAAAAGGAATGTAGTTAATTACAAACCTATTAATTCACACCACTAATAGAAATTAGGAAATTAGTTAATAAATTAGTTATGATTGGGAAGTTTACTGAGGAGAAATGGCTGCAAGCTACAGAAATTACGGGAAGCGCTCTTCATAAGTTGGATATATACTACTGAGAATGCACCATAACTTATCATCACTCCTATAATCACCAGCATTTGTAGAAAAACAAATTTTAGTTTGTTAGGAATAAGTCCATACCTTTCAGCTTTAGATATTTGCTATTGCAACCATATGGCTAGCGAAACAAATATTTTTTCATTTTACAGTTTATACCTTTCCTTTATTTAAGGTTGCAAGCCTAGAATTTTAGGATTTGTATAGAGGGCCAAAAGAGAGCGTTTATAACTTAAAAACTATGGAGGATTTATTACTTTTTATATTGTGTTTGTGCATCTCCTGACTATCGGCGCACAACCTATTTCACTTGATTCATTTGAACACCCTTCTTGCCTTTAGATGAACAGTACAATGAACAATTTTTGCAAAGATTATCCTTTGATGGAAGAGATTGTAATTTACTAGTCTTTCCATAAACTTTCCATTTTATCAATCTTTTAAGGAATGAAATTTTAAACTCGCAATTATGACATGCATAAGGATCATCAAATCCTTCTATGTCTAATGTAATCATAGCTAAGAGACACATCATGTAACCCATGTCATCAACTCATACTATATAAAGTAAACAAATTGACTTACAGTTCTATGTCTAGCATAGTGAACTCAAGGCCCAAGTGTGGAATCAAGAGCTCTCATACCATATGTACCATACATACCATCTAACATGTGCTTGCTAAGTGAGTAATTGTCCACATTAATAGACCAGTGTCCACGAAACATAATCAAGTAATGCAATCTCATTACATCTAAGTCATCCTCATTAGATCATCAGGAAAAATAATGACATGCACATATAAAATCATTAATGTAATCATTAACATTTAATTATCATTATGCATCTAAATGCTTGCATAGTTGACACATTTGATTGTGAGACATTAATCGAAGTTCTACACCAATAGATAATTCAACCAAATCCCAAACACAAAAGTCAACCAAATGGTCTAAGTCTATGTTGACACCATATCGACTAGGAGTCAAATAGTTAACTCAAGATGATTTCATTGTTGATCATTATTCATTGACCAAATTGACTAAATAAAAGGTGTTAACAACTTTCTATAAAGTAAAAGTCACATGCATGGGTGGATCATCCAATATACATAACACCAATGCAAAAATATTATGAAAATAGATACATACCCATCTACATCCTCATAGAAAGACCATATTTTCATACACTGCCACATAGGCCAAAAAGTCAAATTGGTTAGTCAAAAGTTGTCTCCAATTAGATGACTCAACAAGTAGATACAATATCTTCCAATTAAGTTTGCAACTTCATTCTACTTTCCAACATACATGTTGAAATGATAGGTGTAAATAAAATTACATTTCATCACCAGTTATCGACCAAATTGTCGAACACAACATATCATCACATGACTATGCCATAAATGAAAATATCAGAAGAAGTTGACCTACATGTCCAACTTTATTCTATCGTATGTAAAACCATGTCCTATTAAGTATTTTCCACATTATTATTTGCAAGAATCACATAAATAAGAAAACTATAGCTTGATTAGTTAACATTTGTTTTGCTACCATAATCAAGGATTAAAAATAATTATCCATTTACAATGTAACACATGACATTATCCAAGGAATCCATTCATTAGATGCATGATTTACTAAATATACAAAGTATAATGTAAAGCATCATACCTTAATGGGCATCATAGAAAATGAAGGCACAGTGTCATCTATCATATGATCAACACCATTAAGTAAATCATCTAGGTATGCTCACCAATCACCTGCAAGGATTAGTAATCCAACTTTTATCAATTGAGTGACCTTAGGCCCTCACGCCTATTTTGTCACCATAGTGTGCTTACCCAACATATAAACATGTGTTTTGATGTATGGCCTTTACACCATTAAATCATCACATAATGACATAATTAAGTACATCTCAAATGATGAGCAAAACAATCAAACTGAGATGACATCACTTCCAAATCATAGGACTAGCATCATCAAAATACGCACACACACCCTAGCCACCTCAAGATCAAAGAAATCTTAAAAAAAAGATTCATAATTCTTAAGTAAAAGTCCAAAAAGGAGATACAACCAAGATAAAAGTGGTTAAGAGTCAAGTAAATAGCTCACTTAAGAATTTGGTGGCTTGGTGGTCACAAAGAACATGAAATTTCAAGCTAGTCCTTCATCACATCCAAGTTCATGAAATCGAACATAATGAAACAAAAACTCAATTCACTTAAAGAACAATGACTCTCACCAGTCACTAAGAGAGAGTAGATGTTTAACAACACCTTGCGAGTTGATAAGAACATAACCAAACTTCTCATGCATCACATGCAATACTCTTGCAATTGAAATCCATGTTCTTCCTACTTATTATATTAGGTTAATCAATGAGCCTCATGAATCTGGCATAAAATAAAAATAAATTCTTGCATTGCATGTGGATCACATGTCACTTACATAATAAAAGATATTTTGCATTGCTATCACAAGCTGAATCTTCGTTTGGTAGGCTCTCATAGCCTAGTGCAAAAGTCAACCATCTTTTGACTATCTCAATAGTTCAATTCCAATACGCTCATGTATCTTTCATGTCAGGAAAGATTCCGGGGAAGCTTAACAACTTCGTGGTAGGGTGGAAAGGCACTCCTACAATATTCTCGCCTTATGTTCGTAGACAGGTTCTGGAGCTCTTTTCAACTTGGTCGTCATGGTTTACCACCTGCTATCTAGTATCTGGTATTAGTAATCTTGTAACAAATTTACAATTTATTTTAAATTTGAGCATATATGTATATGCATCATTTTGTTTAAAGTTAATGATAGTTAATTAACTAATGTTGATTGGTCAATATTCAAAAGACTTTGACTCTCGTTGATTTTTTTCGCATATTATGGAGATTGTTGATGTGGCATTTGTTTTGCAGGGGTAGTCATTACATATTATGTAAAGAACCAATCTAGACTAACTATGCCACATCATCTTCAATCAGAAAATGCAAAAAAGAAACCAATAAAATACAAGTGGAAAAGTCAATCTATTCGTTACAAAGAATATTAATACAAAATATAATTAATATATCATTAAATTGATGATCATAAAATCTTTTACATACATTCATATCATGTCATACATCATTACAGTCTTGCTGATCTAGCTTTCAGCATTACAACAGTTACATATAATTACAAATTGCCGATCAACATACAATAATTACATGTTTCCCTTTTAGAATGAGCATCAACTTACAATTGAACATAAATGAGTTACAATGTTGATCATAAGTACATCTCAAATGATGAGTTGGGCAATCAAACTGAGAATGACTTTCCAATGAGCTCTCCAGTGGTTCCAGTCTCCAAAAGCTATAGGACGTCTCCCACCTACTTCTCGAGACGGAAGTGTGGCCTAGGTGCTTTAACCTCGCCAACCACGGAGTGAAGTAATCCCCCAGGACTCTTCCTGACATGAAGAGTTTCCCGACCCTGGCACGAGAAGCCTAGCTTCCCAGAACAAGATGGATCAGATGTATCTAGTGCGACTGTGTAACATTTCTACATTGCAACCATGTGCCTAGTAGTCTAAACACGAAATGTAGTTGGGAAAATAAATAACTACATATCTACACATATGCAGTAAAAGAATACTAAATAGGCATAACCATGAGTCACATATGCAATATTTGGAAAATAAAATGGCTTGGCCAAGCACTTTCAACCTAGATTTACCTGTAGAAGAAACAAAAATAGAATGCAACCATTCTACAGTACTGGCAGATAGGGAAGCTAAACATGAAGATATCCACCTATCTGTCCCATAAATCGCTGCATTACACCCGACATGAGGGGATATACTTGTTAATGCTATCAACAAGTTTACATATAAATTCAAAATTATCGCTCAATATTAGCCAATCACAATACTATTGGAAAACTCTATACACTTCAGACTTCTGTGGGTACATGGTTCAATCAATTTAAGTAACGACAGTATGGCTGTAACAACACAGTTACGTTTAGAGGGGTACTAACATTTTCCTATCAATAACAATGTACTCACAGCAAAATGTAAAATGTGTCTACTCCTAACATTTCAGTTCCAGTATAATGTTTTTGGAAGGTATAGCAAATGTTAGGGGTCAATCCATTCTTAACAAAAAATTCCATAATTAAGGATCTGATCTAAATGTATCATATGGTGTAGTTGGTTATCACATCAGTCTAACACATTGAAGGTTTCTGGTTCAGTCTGGGTGGCACCATCACACCATTTGTGGTCTGATCTAAATGTATATATAAAAAAAAACACACAGAAAAAGAACAAGAAGCGGCAAATTTTTTTAAGGTATTTTGTTCTTTTCTCAGATTCGCTGCCATTGATATGATTCAAATGGTTGCTCTAAAAACCCCAATTTAGTTTTTAATTTACTGGTACAGTTTAAGAGATTTTTAATACCCTCCTTTCTTCTTAATTAGTAAAATATGACACTAAAGACTGCGTTTTTAGTAGATCATCAAGAAATGCGAAAACAGAGTTTATATTTACATATTTTCAAGCATAAAGCAGTTCATTTCGTATGAATACACCTGATATTGTAAGATGTAGGCAAGGAAAGACGTAAGGAAGAAACTGAATAGTTTTGTGCTTGTTTGAAACGTTGCTCTTACAGTCTGGTTCTTGACTGTTGCCCTAAATCTGTGGCCTCCAATCTGCCACTTCCGACCTCCTTCTCCTTCCCTTGCATTTTTGCTTCTTGCTGCCCCCTCTCTTTTCCCAAAAGAAACCTATATTAACACATTCCTTCCACCATTCGATGGTAACTGACCTAACTGCCCCTTTAGCACTCATGTGAAAAGGTATAATATATCCTCCAAATTTTTATTTTATTTTTTATTTGTTTAACAATTGGTTCCAAAAGAAAACATATATAGTCATTGTTATGAAATGGTAGTAAAGAATGCTCCTAAGAAGATTCTTAATGCTATCCACAATATACTCAATAACATTATATCAGACTTTTCTGTCATTAAATTATATTTGCTTATTTCAAGATCTCTTATTTAAATAAAATGTTAGTCCACATTCATTCTAATATCTAAACATTAACATAGTAATGCATAGTAACAGTATTCTAACATCATATAAATCCTAAGTGAAGTGTGTGTGGTTGCATGGTCATCCAACACATCCCCTTCCAAGAGGCTAACCTTATCTACCTCGACCACACTTCCGTCATAACGATCCCTGCATCCACTCAAACACTCACAACCATAACAAGGAGTCAGTATCGATCATTATTAACAACTTCTTTGCATCATCATTTAAGAATAACATTAATTGAATCAGAACTATAAACATCACATCATGATTACATCAAATAACATCATCATTGAATGTAACATTTCATACGTATCCATCATGATAAATCATTTCAATTAGAAATCTAAAACATTAACTTCCATTTATCTTTTAATTAAGTCTTAATTTTGACCAAGTTGACATAGCCACATAAGCAAGAAAGAAGGGGTTCTAGGGTGAGACGTGACAAGAGGGAGTACTGTGAATGCTTTGTTAAGGAATGTAGATCAATGGTAGAGTTTATCATTTAATTAAATTTTTAGATAAAAATAGATTTGACTATTTATAAATGCTCAATTTTGTTATTAATCAACTGCAGAGATATAAATATAATGCTTTACTTGAATTCTGATATCTTACTTGTGTTTGAATCTTCCAATGAAAAATACTAATCCTTTATTGATTGTAGGAAAATCTATATGCAGATCGTAGGTATTAACATATTTTTGTTAATGTATTTCCAAGCGATCATAGCACTCAATATATATAAGGGATGGAACGGTCATGTCTCATATAGAGACATGACTCTGCGTTCCCTCTAGACCCGTAGAGTCATGTCTTTACATGAGACGTCCCTTAACAACATTATCTATAAACCATTAACACAAATCACATTAGGTGATTACATATCTCATGAGCCTGATCATAATAGGTTTCTAATAATTCATGAGCGTAAATGGAGTAATAATAATATATCCTAGACTATAGTGGGAGAATAGTATGTGACAGAATAGACACATCCATGAGTCATGCAAATTGTGATGTTATAAATGATTGCTGCATCATAACAAAGACTATACCAGTAGTGAAGTAGACCAAATCATTTTGGATAGTTGAAGTACACACACATATATATCTGTACATGTATGTGAGTATATAGTGTTTCTTGTGAACAATAATAAGATATTAGATATCTAACATATGCTATAAGTTCAACACTCCCTCTTACTGAGGAAGGATATGACTATCTCAAAAAATGATGATATAGGTTAAATAAATCTTATATTGGCATCATTAAGATGCTCATTAACACTATTATCCTTGAAGGATGTTATTTATCCAATCTCCAATATATTCAAGGATAATAACTAGGTATAGTGTATCATATGTCCATCTTGATCTTAAGGTAATATAGAATCATGATCTCTAGATCATTCTCGGACCAAGGTAGTCTATCAAGATTCTTTTATTGTCATTATTTTTAGCACATTTTATGATAACAAGTTCACATAGTCTTATCAGGGTAATGAACTCAAATTAATAACACATGTAGCACCATGACTTCCAACTCATTTTGGGACAACAATATAAGTCAATCACGATACTTTTGTTATCATACTATCTAGCACATTCCAAGACAAAAATTTAATGAAGTCTATGATAATAGGTCAATCTATTGTTAATGTCACCACCTCAATATATATCAATATCCACACACACACACACACACACACACACACACACATGTATGTATGTATGTATGTATGCACACACATAACACAAAACTGAGTTAGAGTATTTGTAGCATAATAAATGTTAGGATGTGTGTTTGCTAAGTATATTAAGGATCCAATTATATGTTTGTAATATGTAGGATCAATGGCCTCAGATTCATGTGCTTCAATTTTGAGTTTATGACGATTTGTCTCCATAGGTGTGGATAAAAGTTTGCAGTCCATTGTACCAAACCTATTCAATATTTCAATAGTATACTTCCCTTGATTTAGGAAAGCATATTCTTCCTTTTTTCTTACTTCTAATTCTAATAGTGTAGAAGACTTGAATTTTCCATTTCAAATTCAGATATCTAGTCTTGCTTACATTTAACAATAAGGTGGTCTTAACCTATTATCAGAAGATCATCAACATAGAGAACTAGTATTAGCATGTCTCCATTTGATTTCTTCAAGTATATGTTATAATTTTCTTCATTCCTTAAATACCCTAATTTGACAAGGTAGCTATCTATTCTCACATTCTATGCCCCGGGGGCTTGTTTAAGACCATAGAGAACTTTCTTCAGTCTGCACACATCCAATTTCTTGTCATGGATAATAAACCCTTCTAGTTTCTCTAGGTATACTTATTCACTAATGATTCCATTGAAGAATGCCATTTTTACATCCATCTGATGTACCTTCCAAGCTCTGGGTAGAGATATTGTAATTATAGTTCTAAAAGATGTGTAACGAGAAATGAGAGAAAATGTTTCTTCATAATCAATTCCTTCCTTTTGTGAAAATCCTCTGGCCACAAATTTTTCAATGCTTTCATCAATCATTAGTTTGATTTTAAATAACCCTCTTGAGGAGACAACAATTTGTCTTTGGACCTTGGCACAATACCCCAAACATTATTTTCCAATATAGATAAAGATATTCCTCAAACATGGCATCCTTCTAGGCTTGGATATTTAGATCTTCTTCAACATAAAAAAAGGTTATGAATTAGTAGTCTCATTTATGTGAGTCTCATAACATGAATAGTTTCTTGTCTTCCTTGTTTCTTTGAGGATTTCATTAGGGGTCGCATTGTTTTCTTTAATTAATTTCCTTTCCAATAAGGGTATTTTCTTATTGAGCAAGTTTGAATTATTTTTGGAGTTAGGTGTAGTGGGTCCATTATTTTCTGTACCACTCTCCCTCTCAATCATATTACTTTCATTATTACCAAGAATGAAATCATGATTAGGTTCTTCTATATCTTTAGAAGTCTTTTATGCAATATCTTCATCAAAGTTGACATCTTTGCCAATTTCAATTATCCTTGACTCTAACACATATACTCTATAGGCTTTGGAAGAATCACTATAGCTGATGAATATGCCTTTCTTTCCCAAGGGATCTAGTTTAGATCCTTTCCCCTTAGGAATATGAATATATACAACAAAAAAAAAGATTTGTAAATGACTTAGATTAGGCTTGTTCCTTGAGAAGATTTCTTTAGGTCATATATTTTCTAGAATTGCATGAGGGCATCTATTTTAAATATATACCACAATATTAGATATTTTTTCCCAAAATGTTGTATGCATATTTTGATCATGCATCATTACCTTAACAACTTCAATGATAATTCTATTTTTTCTTTCTTCAACTCCATTTTGTTGAGGATTATATGGTATAATATGCCCCCTCTTAAGGGTATGTGCAAGATCATGGTGTGCCAAAAAGTGGCGATGTGAAAAAGAGTTTGAAGATGTCTAAAAGTGCTTCAAAATCTGCTTTGACTTTTTTCCACCTATCCAAGTACCAAACCTGGAAGGAAAGGCTGAGCCTTATCGGATATCCGATTTGACATCGGATATCCAATATTATCAGATATCCGATCACATATCAAATATCTGATAATCGCCTTACAACATTATTATTATTATATTATAATAATATAAAAATATTATATTATAATATTATAATATATTATTTAATATAATATAATATAATATAATAATAATAATTATACGATAATATAATAATAATATTATTATAATATTATAATCGTATAATATTATACTATAATAATAATATTATATTATAATGTATTATATTATAATAATATAATATAATATTTAATACTATAATATATAGTAATGTAATATTATATATATAATATAATATAATAATAAAAAAGTAATATATTATAATATAATATATAATAATAATATTATATTATAATAATATAATAATATAATATAATATAAAATATAATAATAAAAAAGTAATATATTAGAATATAATATATAATACAAAAGTATAATATATTGTAAATTATAATAATATAAAATATAATATAATATAATGTAATATATTATATATAAAATATCATATAAAATATTAGATATATGTTATATGTTATATATGTTAATAAGATATAGCTTATATCTTATATAAAATATAATATACCATATTGGATATTCGATATTATATCGGATATCCAATATTGAATTGGATATCCGATATAATATCAAATATACGATATCTGTGTCATTACATTAAAAAAAAATTAGACCCGCGAACCCTTATTTCACATATTTAGGGGCCAATATTGTTCACCGCAATCAAATATCAGATCTATGATCAGATATTAGATATTAAAGTATATATTTTTTTAAAACTCATTTTTAATCTAAATTCAATAGATTTTAGCATGATTTTGTTTGTTTTAGTTGAATCTAGGGTTTTTTTGAAAAAAAGAGGTTTAAATTAAGGTTTTTTAAAAATATATATTACATTTTGGAATTCAATAGGAATGGCTGATCAGAATGATGACACTGAGGCAGGGAATAATATTCCTCGTAACCCCCCACCAAACGATCCAATACCCCCACAAAATTGTCCACCAAATGATCCTCTACCCCCTCAAAACCCTCCTCGAATCGAGGATTTGATAAATGAAAATCTCACCGAGTTGAGAGGTTTGCATAGAACATATAATAATGTACCTGCATTGACTCCTATGTTATCCACATTAAACACCATAGTGGATAACATTGAAACCCTTACAAACCAACAAAATGTTGCTCTTCATTGGCGTGATGAAATGCACGAGATGTTTGATGATGGTTTGGACTATGATAAGGTTGCGGCCATCAACATAACCAAAGATGACTTGGCTAGCCTTTTTGTGAACCCAAAAATGAGTTTACCAGTCGGCCCAAAAAAATCCAAACTATCGATTAAATGGTGCACAAATGATGCCATACGTGCAAACTTTTGGGATCGTTGGTGGATGGTCTTTGATATCCCTCCACATGGCAATTTAGACATACCATTTGATTTCCTTAGAAAATTATATGCAGAATTTGTGTTGAAACTTAAAGTGAACTATTAGAGCATGAAGCCCAACATGGGCTTAGGACTAGGAGCTCCTCAGGATAGACCCTCTTCCCAATGGAAGAAAGCTAGCACTTTTGTCCCCCCCACTGATATCTCCCCTCCTCCTCAAGTTTAGCATCTAGATATTATGATAAAGGCTAGCTCTTAGACCATCAGAGTCATTCATAGGCTAAGTAGCCTAATGATATCTCAGGCTAGGTCAGTCCTGCCTCCTTGTGTTAATGATGCTGGTGCTAGTTCATCATCGACTAGCTCATCACACATTTGTGTGCCTCACACTTGCGTTACATGCAAGAATATTTTCTTGGGTCCCATAGGTGATCTTACTGAGTATCATTTTGTATTAGATGAGAATACACTAGACACACACACAGAGGCTACAGACCTTGATGCAAGAGAGAAGAGGAATGCAGAGGCATGGACTCCTTCGGTGTCGGTACGTGTATAAATTATTTTGTTATGACATATGTGATTTAAAGTTAATTTTTATAATAGAGTAATTTTAATTTTTAAGCCATATTGACTTTTATATGTATGTGATCTTCATTCATGTTTAGTTGATGACCGAGGAGGAGCTCAGATAGATTGATGATGCCATGCTTTTGGCCATTTCATTTGGCCTTGAGAAATATATGGTACATTATGTTGTGTTCACACTTTTTTTTCTATTTGATATTGTAGCATATATGGTTGCTAATCTTTCTTTTATCTTGCAGGTAGCACCTATCCCAGGGGGACAAAGTGTGGGGGTAAGCTAACATGCATTGACAAAGGAAAGGTAATTAGGTGCTTTCTATTTGATTAAATATCGATACATTCTTGTAAAATGTTTGTGTTAATCCCATTTAATTACATTCTTTATTGTATATAGGGTGTGGCTACTACCAATGAGCCTATACAGATTTTGCGTCGTAGACCATCAAGGATTTCCATTCACACTGAGAGCCCCATTGTATGTATAAGTATCATTTATTTTTTATTATCCTTATCTTCATAAATAAATTCAAAAATGATTTTTGTGATATTAATAACTACTATTTTGTATCTCATAGGAGACTCCTAGTGCACATGAGGTTCGATGGGAGAGTTATGTAGATTTGATGACGCGGCCACTCACTCCTGAGGAGGAGACTACAATAGTAAGTTGTAGTTTGAATTCATGATTAAATATTTTATAAATTTAGAATGCTATGAATTTTAATGTTATAGTTTAAATTGTAGATTCATCTGACAAACGTATTTGAACATATACAACCCACAATTAGAGAGGTACCAGCATTGCTAAGGGCATACGAGAGGACTCCTAACCGGCGTAGGAGGTCGATGAGAGAGGTATTTATTATGAAACTTTGATAGTATAAATTTCCATTACAAAAAAGATTATTATGCATTTGAGTAATTCAATGTTAGATACGCAGAATCATATAAATTTAGTAGTCTAACTTTGGGTTTTCTTTTTTTGTTTATGTAGGAGGCATCTGATCCACCTGGTGCAACGAAGAGGCTATATTTTGATCATCCACTAGCGCCCTAGGATAGTTGTCATAGGATGCATCATGAGACATTTTGAGATGGCATATGCCACATTGTATATAGAAACATTGATATTATACACATTTTGAAGGCATGATCAGCCACATTTTGTATATGGATCTATGTATTTTGATATATATTTGAGTACTTTGTCTATGGATACATGATCTTTGATATATATTTGTGTAAAATTTTATCTATGGATACATGTATTTTGATATATATATATTTTTCATTTATGTGCACAATTATATACATATTAATTTAGTATATAGTATTGTTCAATTTATCGTGGATCATGTGTATTGTTCATGTTTATGGAATATCATTAATTTTGATTGTGTTTATTTTATTCAATTCAAATGCAATAATTTTTGAATAACATTTTAACAACATTTATTATCAAATTTGGATGCAATGTATAATTTGAAGTGCTATCATGACATAAACACACTTGTTAATCTCCTACACAAGGTTCAGATAACCCCAAATCTGATTTTAAACTCCACCTTCAACCTTGAAACTAACTCTTGGCTTCAAATATAATCTCAACACAATTAAGGACTCCACTCCTCAACCATGGATTCTATTCCCAACCACCAAGTCATTCATAGATTCATAATCTTTGATAACTAGCACTTCACTTTGTTACTATCCTCATATTACAACTTTTCAATTTCAACATAACTTCAAAATATCTCAAGTTAAGAGACTTGATTGGATAGTTCATCGATAGCCCTCATAAGCTCTAAGTTGTTTTAGGCCTCAGCATCACTGTCCTACAACATTCAATGGTTCATTGATAGCCCTCATGAGCTGTGAGTTATGACCCTCAAAATATCGGCCTCAAAATGCACTTAAAGCACCTTGGAGACTCCTTAGTACAGGGTGGCCGCGGGCAATGGATGGTCTCCGTGGCTAGAACAAGGGTGTCACTAAGGTTCACCCACCCACCTAGAGCTAATGGCACTGGCAATTCAATGCCAAGATCAGTTGTTTCAAAGTTACGTTGTGGTGCACCTATGAACTGAGGCACACTGCAAGTTTTGGCATCGAGCGAGATCGTTGTGCCAAATGAAAATAGAATGTGATCTCTCAAAAATGAGATAGGTTACTTTAGGTCTCAACATCACCATCCTATAGCATTCAATAGTTCATCGATAGCCCTCACGAGCTCCGAGTTATGACCCTCAAAAGATCGACCTCGAAAGGCACTTAGAGCACCTTGGAGACTTCTCGGTACGGGGTGGCCACAAATGATATATGGTCTCCATGGCTGGAACAAGGGTGCGACTAGGGTTCACCCACCCACTTGGATCTAATGGCATTGACAATTTGATGCCAATATCAACGATTTCAAAGTTACACTGTGGTGCACCTATAAACTGAGGCACACTGCCAGTTTTGGCATCAAGTGAGATCGTTGTGTCAAATGCAAATGGAATGTGATCTCTCAAAAATGAGATAGGTTATTTTAGGCCTCAACATCATCATCCTATACCATTTGATAGTTCATCGATAGCCCTCACAAGCTCTGTGTTATGACCCTCGAAATATCAACCTTGAAAGGCACTTAGAGCACCTTGGAGACTCCTCTATATGGGGTGGCCGTGGATGATGGATGGTCTCTGTGGCTAGAAAAAGGGTGTGACTAGGGTTCACCCACCCACCCAAAGCTAATGGAACTGATGATTCAATGCCAAGATCAGCAGTTTCAAAGTTACGTTGTAGTGCACCTATGAACTGAGGCACATTACAAGTTTTGGCATTGAGCAGGATCGCTGTGCTAAATCCAAATGAAATGTGATCTCTCAAAAATGATATAGTTTATTTTCGGTCTCAACATCACTGTCTTGTAGCATTTGAAAATTCATCGATAGCCCTCACGAGGTCTGAGTTATGATCGTTGAAATATTGACCTCGAAATGCACTTAGAGCACCTTGGAGACTCCTTGGTACGAGGTGGCCACAAATGATGGATGGTCTTTGTGGCCAAAAAAAGGGTGTGACTAGGGTTCACCTACCCATCCAGAACTAATGGTGCTAACGATTTGATGCCAAGATCAATGGTTTCAAAGTTACGCTATGGTGCACATATGAACTGAGGCACATTGTGAGTTTTGGCATCGAGTGAGATTGCTGTGCCAAATCAAAATGGAATGTGATCTCTTGAAAATGAGATAGATTATTTTAGGCCTCATCATCACTATCTTGTAGCATTTGACAGTTCATTGATAGCCCTCACAAGCTCCGAGTTATGACCCTTGAAAGATCAACCTTGAAATGCACTTAGAGCACCTTGGAGACTCCTTAGTATGAGGTGGCCACGAATGATGGATAGTCTCCATGGCTAGAAAAAGGGTGTTACTAGGGTTCACCCACCCATTTAGAGCTAATGGGACTGACGATTCAATGCCAAGATCAGTGGTGTCAAAGTTACGCTGTGGTGCACCTATGAACTGAGGCACACTACAAGTTTTGGATCGAGCGAGATCATTGTGCCGAATGCAAACAGAATGTGATCTCTCAAAAATGAGATAGGTTATTTTAGGCTTCAACATCACTATCTTGTAGCATTTGACATTTCATCGATAGCCCTCACGAGCTTTGAGTTATGATTCTCAGAAGATCAACCTCAAAATGTACTTAGAGAACCTTGGGGACTCCTCGGTATGGGGTGGTCGTGGATGATGGATGGTCTTCGTGTCTAGAAAAAGGGTGTCACTAGGGTTCACCTGCCCTGGAGCTAATGGCACTGACGATTCGATGCCAAGATTAGTGGTTTTAAAGTTACGTTGTGGTGCACCTATGAACTAAGGCACACTGCAAATTTTGGCATCGAGCGAGATCATTGTGCCGAATCCAAATGGAATGTGATATCTTGAAAATGAGATAGGTTATTTTAGGCCTCAACATCATTGTCCTGTTACATTTGATAGTTCATCAATAGCCCTCACGAGCTCTAAGTTATGACCCTCGAAAGATCGACCTCAAAATGCACTTAGAGCACCTTGGAGACTCCTTAGTACGAGGTGGCCGCAAATGATGGATGGTCTTTATGGTTGAAAAAAGGGTGTCACTAGGGTTCACTCGCCCATCTAGAGCTAATGGCGCTAACGATTTGATGCCAAGATCAGCGGTGTCAAAGTTACACTGTGGTGCACCTATGAACTGAGGCACACTGTGAGTTTTGGCATCAAGCGAGATCACTGTGCCAAATGCAAATGGAATGTGATCTCTCAAAAATGAGATAGGTTATTTTAGGCCTCAACATCACCATCTTGTAGCATTCAATAGTTCATTGATATCCCTCACGAGCTCTGAGTTATGACCCTCGGAAGATCAATCTCAAAATGCACTTAGAGAACCTTAGGGACTCCTCAGTATGGGGTGGTCGCAGATGATGGATGGTCTCCATGGCTGGAACAAGGGTGTCACTAGGGTTCACTTGCCCACCTAGAGCTAATGGCACTAATGATTCAAATAGTTCTAGCCATTAGGAGTTAGATTTTGAAAAGTTGTCAAGAAAATTGCAAAATTACTAAGCAACTTTTTGCAATTTTTGTGCTAAAACAAGTTTTATTGCAAATGGACTCTACAAACTCCTAGGGACCCTAATAATGTTCTAAAAATCTAGAATTACCTAAAAAAACATGAAATTTACCAAAAATCCACTTTATTGGACCAATTGATGGCCAAGGCTTATAGTTGCACCATGGGGTCTTGTGTCCATTACAAATGTGGATGGTCATAGGGAGATCATTAGATCTATCCCTAGACCTTATTACATCAATATAAGAAAAATGATTAGGTGGTTTGCACTAGTGTTCCTTGTATTTCATTAATGTTATTGGACTAAGAACTAGTTTTCCTCTCAGTTGGAAGGGTGGGCCTAAGGGTTCAACACTAATGGGTGATGTTGAACCACCTTGGTAATGACTAGTTCATTTGGGGAGGCTTGAGATTGCATGCAAATAAATTCTTATCTATTTTACTCTTGTTTCAAGGGGTGGGCCTAAGAGCTCAACATATTAGAATGATGTTAAATCACCATATTAATGAATAACTCATTTGGAGATGGTAGCTAACCAAAGCTTATAAGATTATTTTTATAGTATTGCAATTTTTTTTTTGAGAACCGTGCTACTAAAAATTCAGAGTATATGCAATTTTTCCAATAATTCTAAGCATGGTAACCAATGGAGGAAGAGTTGACATGGTTGTAATAATGCATGGAAACCATTATGAACCAACAAAAAGGAGAAACACTATGAACCATGATGCACTTGAACATAAAGATGATTATGGAGAGGATCAAATGCAACATGTTGCTTCAGTCACAAATGTTGATGATATACAAGTGATGCAAAGAATAGGGTGATGGACCCAAGTAACAACCTAAAATGAGCAAATTTGTAACAATGTGCCAAGTGACCCTTCTAGGTCCTGATGGTCAAATCCCACAAATGGTCAACTCCAGGAGGTTTTAAGGCTTAAATGAGTTTCTTTTGACATATTCACCATATTCCAACACTTACCCTTGAGTTTCAATATTTTTCAAGCCAAAATGCACAAGATGCCAAAATGTTGTCTATGCAACTTTACAATTCTGTGATAGTAGCAAGACAAATAGGTGGATAACTTTTATTTTTTTCAAAAGACTCCTTGAATAAATGGATGTTTTGGATACCCTTTATCCTTTCACAAAAAAAATATAAGACTTAGATACCCTTCTTTTGGAAAATATCAATGAACTTTCACACGTCTATTTTTTAACAATGTAGAAAAGATGCATTTACAAAGCAACTGCTAGAAGGACTTAAGATCTGGACTCCAAACTTTGCATAGACTCCTAAAATGACTTCAATTAGAAAAATCCACTCTCAATTTCAGTCTATGGGTTTCCTAACCCCAAAAGCCCCAATTCACCTTCTCAAAACCCTTGTTCCTAGGGCATCACCAATCTCACATGTGCCAAGCCTTCTTGGACTAATTCACAATTCAGACATCTATGTTTTATCACCATAAACATGAATCAACTCACAAACACTACCCTCTTTAAAGAAAATCTCTTCCTATAGGACTGTCCCCTCACTTTCAACCCTTGTTTTCACCTTTTTATGTTTGGTGGCCACCAATTATTCTGGTTAGTTGACCATTTCAGGGTTAGAAGACATTACACATGTTAGGAAAATGGCATTCCATGAAGAATCAGGTAAGCATTTCATGGAATGACCATGATTAGATGAAAAATTATTCAAAATGCTTATGAAAACTACTGCTACAGCCAACAATAAGCAAGTTAGATGAATAACCCTTCAAAAATGAAATCAAAACTTGGTCCTAAACTTTCTTAAAGATCTTAGGAGATGCCTCAATGCATTATAATATCATAAAGAATTTAGAAACTCCAAAGAACCTTCAAATTGCTATTAAAATCCAAGCTTTTTTATTCAAAATTCTGAATTAGTCCATACATACTGCCCTTACAGTCTGTACAAACACTATTTATAAGTTTCAAGGATGGTTAATAACCCCCTTAACCACCTCCAATCAGTTTCACTTCCTATTCCTTCATAAAATTGAAACTATGGAGTTTCCCTCCAAAATGCTCATGCAGCTGTTACATTCAAGATTTGAATTTTCTAAAGCAATAAGCTAAATTTTAAGTGACTTATTGAATGTTTCAATTTATGAAATGACTTAAGATTATTATGAGACCTTATTAGGACCTATATAATGACTCACTTACCCTATGCAAACCTAGAAATTACTAAAATTCAAATCTCATAGTCTTTTACAACTTTTCAATATGAAAGTCTTTCAAAGCATTATACAATATTATGACTATTTATGCTTTCAAATGCCATGCTTGGTTGCAAAATGGAAGAAATCAAGTATTCTAATTGTTCATCTGTACTTTCTAGATTTTTCTTATTTGATTAGTTTGATAAAAATATTTTTAATAATCATAATGTCAGCTTTATGTCAAATAAGGAAAAAGCCAAACTTGTAATAAGATATCCGCAAGCAATTATCTTTCATATAGTTATAAATGCTCTTAAAAATGTCCTTATAGCCTTGTATCACATGAAAATATGATTTGAAAGAACTTCTTCAATATCTTCCTCTTATAATATGATTTGCAAGTATTAAACAAGATAATCATCAGTTCATTGAATATTTATGAAGAAAATAACATAAGAAGTAAATATACCTAGTCGAGTGTTCCAATAGGGTCCTCTCTTTGTTTTAGGGTCTCCAATAGGGCTTCATGATCAACATTACCAATAGTAAAAAGTTCTTTTACTTTTGGTCTTCCTTGATGCTTCAACAACTTTACATTTGTTGCTATAATAAGATGCGAATATATGAGAATTATTTTGTGCTTCTGATAGTCTTCAAATGCAAGAATTCCATTCCTTCTAAGCATGTATGTTCGCAGCCATGTTCCAGCGACAACCACTGAACCAGTAGGATATGTGAATCCATCATCATTTGTGATCAGTTGTGCAAGTTTTTGTTTACCTCTTACATAATGTGCTAACCAATAATCATATTTCTCATCATTCCCCTATGGTGCAACCAATGCAAAGACATGTCTTGGCTAAAGTAGATCTAATAGATGGTTATGCTCAAGTGAACTTTCCATTTCATCATTTCAGAAAGAGGGTATGATAGATAGTGGAGTAAGATAATGTGGAGCCCATGTTTCCACCAACTCACTTGACTCATACTGATCCCAATCACACTGAAAACAACTAGGACAAAAGAAAGCTAGTCGTCATGTCCAAATGGTCCATGTACTAGAATCAGAGCTCCAGAATGAATGCATTTTTGATGAGTCTCTCACTGTAGCACAATCTAATCTATCAGTTATGGAACCTTCCTCAACCAACCAAAAGAAACTACGTACCATTGAATCAAGAATCCCCCCTATGATAATGCTAAACTATACCAATCAATAATGTTACGAGCATCAAGAAGCTCTGCTGCTGAAATCTTCAGTTGCTCCTTAACTAGAGCTCTCTTCACACATGCCCCTGCTCCATCATGTTCCCCTTTTCCATGGCCAGACTAAAAAAAAATCCAAATATGAGGCACCCCTCTCTCTATGTGAATCCTACACAACCAATAAAACATGCGAACATTCTTGAATTGACCTGTACAGTTATCTGACCAAATGATATGTCTATCCATAACAATTGCATGCTCATGTAAGAAATCAAAATAATTCTTGAAACAATGTTGCACAAAATCATGAGAGTGAGATCTATCATCACTCATATAAAAATGATACTCTCTAATAATCTTTGGACTATCTTCTGCGCTATCAAGGGCATGTCTATATGTTATGTGAACAAAAATAGCAATTTGAATAAAGTTGTAATACTAGGATTGTGTCTCATTTTGAGGTTGCAATGTGTAGTTCTCATCAAAATCAAAAAATGATATAATAGTGCCAATGGGAAAAGTCTCCTTGCACATTATAAATTGTTCATCCAACCATTGAGACTTGTGACTATGTCTTGCATACTTGTAAAAAAGATTTGCCTTGAAATTTGAAATAAAACAAGCCACACTGATATCTTTTCCAACCAATTTACATCTAGAGCTCTCATGTCCACTCTTCAATGTGTATTTCACCATTGCATATACCTTTTTTTTCACCATTGTCTTTCCAAGATCTTGTTCACACCCCTCATAGAAACATGTGTCAAACTTGGATAAGCCACCACATTCTGAACACTTCTCATTCAAGCAAGCATTTCTATAAAATCAATAACCATCAACTCTACGACATAAAAGTTGATCTAGCAAGTCTCTTGATGATTTTGGAAGCCCACTAGCACCACAATCCTCCAACATTTCTTTACTATGAAAAGTAGAACGGATGGAGTATAATAGTTCATAGTGCATAGAAAACTCAACATGATATTTGCAACAACATATATTTCAAATTTTGAATGGCACACAATAAAATGGCTTCAAAGATTCAAAAGCCCTTTGTGATATATGAAGACTTGGATGAATCTCTCTAAATTGTTTGAACAACATAGTTTGACTTACCTCCAAATAGTGTTTAGGATGTGGCATGCGGTCTCTGATGCCAATTCTCAACTTTAACACATCTTTAGCATTGGGTGATACTCGTGAGTTAGAGTGCCAAAATTGTGTAATTTCTTCCTTCACATCATTGGATAGCTTCTTATCAAAATGTGGAAGTCTACCACCAAATGCCCATGTTTCATTTTGAAGAGGATCATCAATTTTCTCTCATCAACTAAGTGCTCTTCTCAAAGTAGTATGATTTAGATTCAAATCAATACAAGTTTGTCTCATATATCTACCCTTTCTCAAATGATGACTTAACAAAGAGGTTGTATTAACCCTTTGAGGAGCTTTGTTATCCTTCTCCTTGCTATTTTTTCCAATGCTATAGAGAGCATTGAAAAGATGCTTCACAATAATGGTATTTCTTTCCAACTTTTTATTGACACGAATCTTCAATTTGGAAAGCATAGGTCTCATCTTTTGCATCTTTAATAAGTGCATAAAAAGCTGACATTGCTCTACCTCAATCTTATTGCCAAAAAACATCTTATATAGTCTTGAAGCCCATAACCGAATGGTTCTTTCTAATTTTTTCTCTTCCACAATAGTAATAACCATTTCATCAATTTCAATTATCCATTTTGATGTTTTAGAACCTTCACATCGATTATAATTAGGAGATATGTAAGGTTCTTGTGCGTTAGGTTCCTATGCATTGTCATGTTCAACATGGTCAATTATGTAATTTGGATTATGACTTGGTAGCATTTCATCTTCAAAATTTTCATTCTCTACTTTTTCAATTTTGGCATTTTCATTTTCAATAGGTAAATTTTCATTCCTCAACTGTACATATTCATTATCTGACTATATGATTTTACCTTCGACTAATTCATCATCAACTTGACTGATATTTAGCATACCTTGTCTTTTTTTTCGGTGTTCCATTTTGTCCCTTTCCCTATTTTCTGCAATATCTTCATTGGATATATTCCTTTTGCGTTTAGCCTTTCGATGACTGTTGCTCCCCATTCAGATGACAATATCTAACACCTAGGGTTATATTTTCAAACTTTTTTCGATTGGTTGGGACCCAAAAAAAGACTTTTTGTAAAACTCGTAAAAAAAACTAAAAAAATGATCTTGTTGGGTCTATAGGGATAGGGAATATGTTGGAAGTTGATGCCAGTAATATCGGATATCCGATATACTCCTAGGGACATCTTGGAGGGAAAATCAAGTTTGTGAGCTAATAGTTTATAATTTATCAATTATTTGACTTATATTACTATGTATGTATGTATGTATGTATATATATATATATATATATATATATATATATATATATATATATATATATATATATATATATATAATAACATAATGTAAAGATATAACATATAATCTATTAATATATTATGCTATTCTTATTATAATCTAAAAATATAATATATATTATTATATTATATTATTATTATTTTTCCTATATTTTTATTCAATATAATAACGTAATATATATATTATTATTACTATAATCTATAATATATTATTATTATTATGAGTTATGTGATTAATATATAATAATATATTATCTTATTAATATATATATATATGTCCCTAGGGGTCCTAGGACCCTTAGGGACATATTAGAATCATTCTTATGGGTCAAAGGGGATCATAGGGTGACCTATGACCCCCTTCGAACCATTAAATGATGACATATGTCTCTAGGGGACTTGGGACCCCTAGGGACATATTAGAATCATTCTTGTGGGTCAAAGGGGGTCATAGGTTGACCTATGACCCCATTCAACCCATTCAATGATGACATCATTATTGTGGGTCAAAGGGGGTCATAAGTTGACCTATGACCCCCTTCGACCAATTGAATGACAACATTGTTATTGTGGGTCCAAGGGGGTCATAGGTTGACCTATGAACCCCTTTGACCCATTACATAATGACATATGTCCCTATGGGTCCTAGGACCCCCAGGGACATATTAGAATGCTTCATATGGATCAAAAGGGGTCATAGGTTGACTTATGACCCCCTTCGACCCATTACATGATGACATATGTCTCTAGGGGTCCTAGGAATGCTAGGGACATATTAGAATCATTCTTATGGGTCAAAGGGGTCCATAGGTTGACCTATGAACCCCTTCGACACATTAAATGATGACATATGTCCCTAGGGGTCCTAAGACCCTTAGAGACATATTAGTATCATTCTTGTGAGTCAAAGGGAGTCACAGGTTCAACTATGACCCCCTTCGACCCATTAGATGATGACATATGACCCTAGGGGTCCTAGGGTCATTTAGAATCATTCTTATGGGTCAAAGGGGGTTATAGGTTCACCTATGACCCCCTTTGACCCATTAGATTACGACATTTGTCCCTAGGGGTCCTAGGACCCCTAGGGACATATTAGAATCTTTCTTGTGGGTCAAAGGGGGTTATAGGTTGCCCTATGACCCACTTCGACCCATTAGATGATGACATATGTCCCTAGGGGTCCTAAGACCCCTAGAGAAATATTAGAATGCTTCATATGGGTCAAAGGGGGTCATAGGTTGACCTATGAATCCATTCGACCCATTACATGATGACATATGTTCCTAGGGGTCCTAGGACCCCTAGGGACATATTAGAATTGTTCTTGTGGGTCAAACAGGGTCATAGGTTGACCTATGACCCCCTTTGACCCATTGCATGATGACATATGTCCGTAGGGGTCCTAGGACCCCTAAGGACATATTAGAATCATTCTTGTGGGTCAAAGGAGGTCATAGGTTGACCTATGACCCCCTTTTACCCATTAAATGATGACATATGTCCCTAGGGGTCCTAAGACCCCTAGCAACATATTAGAATCATTCTTATGGATCAAAGGGGTTCATAAGGTGACCTATGACGCCCTTCGACCCATTAGATGATGACATATGTCCCTAGGGGTCCTAAGACCCATAAGGACATATTAGAATCATTCTTATGGGTCAAAGGGGATCAGAGGTTAACCTATGACCTCGTTCGACCCATTAGATGATGACATATGACCCTAGTGGTCCTAGGACCCCTAAGAACATATTAGAATCATTCTTGTGGGTCAAAGGGGGTCATAGGTCCCTTCGACCCATTACATGATGACATATGTCCCTAGGGGTTGTAGGACCCTTAGGGACATATTAAAATTGTTCTTATCAGTCAATGGGGGTCATAGGTTGACCTATGACCCCCTTCGACCTATTAGATGATGACATATGTCCCTAGGGGTCCTAGGATCGTTAGGAACATATTAGAATCATTCTTATGGGCCAAAGGGGGTCATAGGTTGACCTATGACCCCCTTCGATCCATTAAATGATGACATATGTCCCTAGGGGTCCTAGGACCCCTAGGGACATATTAGAATCGTTCTTATGGCCAAAGGGGGTCATAGGTTGACTTATGACCCCCTTCGACCCATTAAATGATGACATATGTCCTTAGGAGTCCTAGGACCCCTAGGGACATATTAGAATCATTATTATGGGTCAAAGGGGGTCATAAGATGACCTATGACCCCCTTCGACCCATTAGATGATAACATATGTCTCTAGGGGTCCTAGGACCCCTAGGGACATATTAAAATCATTCTTATGGGTCAAAGGGGGTCATAGGTTGACCTATGACCCTTTTTGACCCATTACATGATGACATATGTCCCTAGGGGTCCTAGGACCACTAGGGACATATTAGAATCATTCTTATGGGTCAAAGGGGGTCATAGGTCCCTTCAACCCATTAAATGATGACATATGTCCCTAGGGGTCCTAGTGTTAGAATTCTTTAGAATAACTGAGAGGGGGGGTTAATCAATTATTCAAGGTCCAAAATGCCTTTCTAATACTTTTATACCCTTTTTCTCCGTTCAAACTTAAAACAGTCATATAAGAAAATTAATGTAAATCAACATGCAAAGATAAAACATTCAAGATCAACACATAACACAATGATTTATGTGGAAACCCAATTTGGGAAAAACCACCAGTAACATGCTACTTGATTCTCACTCTTCTGAAGTGATGCCCTGTTAAAGGCTTACAACACACTGTTAAATGTGACCTTGCTAGAGGATTTCACCAAACTGTTAGGAATGGGTCTGGTTAAAGGTCTTTAGTACATCCACTTGGAATGTCACCCTATTAAAGGATTTATCAAATGGCTATTAAGTCCATAGGATTTATCTTACTGTTACAATTGCTAAAAAGTAATGATAATGGTCTTTGATCTGATATAACTTACAACATACTTTGCAGATTTCAAATCACTCTTTCAATTCAATCCTTATGCTTGGCTTCAATCACTTCAGCTCTGACTTGCTTGTCTCCCTCTCAAGCTTCGTCTCCTTGAGTTTTCTTACTAATTCTGCCAATACAATCATCCTTGTGGTCGTCTATCCAAACAGAGTTCCTGTGCTATCTTCTTAGCACATTCTTCAGAATTTCATGCTTTTATGCTTGACCATGGTTCTCTCTCTCACTATTCCCTCTATTCCATTCTCTTCCACTCTCCTTTCCATTAACTTATGTCTTCTTATATACAAGTCTGATTTTCCTTTTTCGCTCAATTCTCCTTCTCTAATTTTAGGGTTTCAAGATGGATTAGGTAGGATACAATGTATCTACCCCATATCTTGTTTTCTTCACCAATTGTATCTTAAAAATGTTCTACATGGTGTTCTCTGCCACCAGCTCATCATTCTTATCTTCCTTTTAATTCACAGATTTTTAGATAACAACCTTGTCGGCTTAGATCTGACGAATCTTTGATTTTCTAAATAATGCAGCAACTTGACATTATTTAGTTACTGGTGCTTGGCACCTCTATGTTACTCGACATTATTGAGTTACTGATGCTCGGCACTTGGTTCTTGCTCGACACTTGATTCTACTCGACACTTGGTTTTTCTCGGCACTTGAACTTGCTCGGCACTTGGTTCTACTCGGCACTTGAACTTGCTCGGCACTTGGTTCTACTCAGCACTTGAACTTGCTTGACACTTAACTAGGAATTTGCTCGGCTCTTACTAGCTTGCTCGGCTCCTTCTTTCTAATGAACTTAGTTTGAGCTTTATAAAAGACTTAGCTAAATCCTTAAATGTTTGATATGTTTCTGTATGCTCATTCTTTGTATCTTATAGTATGTCATCAAATACACTTTTTCATCAATGACTTAGCTGATCCTTGTACTTCATTACAACATCATAACTTCAACCTTTCTCTAGGTGTTCTAGTTACATCTTATTGATTGCCACCACCTTGACAATCAACTAATTGATAGTATTTGGATTAGTAAAGCAATTGTCATCCTTGCAAGTAGCAAGTTTGACATCAATGACAAAACAATGATTGAGGACATTCATTACCAGTTCCATTATTATTCCAACAACTTTTCTTATGATCATTTCAATCATTTCCAACAATCTCCCTCTTTGGCATTTATGGCAAACCAAACTGATCAAGTAATCAATTCAGTTACCACCAAGATTGTATTGATTTTCTGCATTTTCACTACTTTCACTACTGATCACATATATCTCCCTCTTTCATATATATCTTTCTCTTTCTTTGCATTGATCAGTTTTCTGCATATTTCTCCCTCTTTGACATAAATGCCAAAGATGTAGCATCTTTATTATGCAAAATATAAGCTTTGGCATCTTGTTGTCTTTCTCCCTTTGTCACCATGCTTGTGACTAACTTGGAGTTTATGTTCCTGCTATCATCCTTTGCATCAACCTGTTAATATTTTAATGATTTATTCTTGTTGATGCAATGCAGCTTCCTTGTCACCTTAAATTGCTTCATTTAGGGGTATAACCCCCAACTTTCCTCTAAGATATTCATAGGCATTCTTGGGCAATGGTTTGGTGAAGATATCTGCAGTTTGTTCCTTTGTGTGAATGTATTCCAACTTCACTTGTTTTTCTTCTACCAATTCTCTGACATAATAATACTTGATTGCAATATGCTTGGTTTTTGCATGCATTACTGGATTTTTAGATATATTTATAGCACTTGTATTATCACAATACAATATCACCGGTTTTGTTACTTCTTCTTTCATTCCATTCAATAGATGTGTGAGCCATACGATGTTTGTACAATTGACTACAGCTGCCACATATTCTGATTTTGCAGTGGACTGGGATATACATGTTTGTTTCTTGCTAGTCCAGGTAACTAGCCTTTTACCTAAAAACAATGCACCTCCACTTGTGCTTTTTGTGTCATCAATGTTTCCTCCCCAGTCTACATCTGTATATGCATTGAGTTCAAAATTTCCATTCTTTTTTGTAGTATAGACCGAAATCTTCAGTCCCTTTGAGATATCTCATTATTCTTTTTACTGCTATAAGATGATTTTCTTTAGGATTAGTAGAGAACCTAGCCACTATTCCAACTGCTAATGCTATGTCTAGTCTACTATGTACAACATATTGTAATTTTTCAATCATTGATCTGTACATTGTTTGATTGACTTCAGGTGACTCATCATTTTTGGATAGTTTATTCCCTATGGCCATTGGTGTGCTGACTGGTTTGGATTCCTCCAATCCAAATGTTTTAAGAATTTCTTTGATGTACTTTGATTGTGTAACAAATATTCCATGTTTGAGTTGATGAACTTGTAATCCAACAAAAAAATTGATTTCTCCAAACATAGACATCTCAAATTCATGTTTCATTTTGTCAGCAAAGCCTTTGCAAAGTACTTCCTTACCACCAAATACTATGTCATCCACAAAATTTTTAGATACAATAATGTCTTTACCTTCTTCAGCTTTGATATACATGTTGTTGTTGTCATCAGTTCTTTCAAATCCAATTTGCACTAGATACTTGTGAAGTCTCTCATATCATGCTCTAGGTGCTTGTTTCAAACCATAGAGTGCTTTATGTAACTTACACACCATATCCCTGTTGTTTTCATCAATAAATCCTTCTGGTTGTTCAACGTAGACTTCTTCTTCTAGTATACCATTTAAGAAGGCAGATTTTACATCCATCTGATAGACTTTGAAGTCTTTGTAGGCAACATATGTAAGTAAAGTTCTTACTCCTTCCATTCTAGCAACAGGAGTGAATGTTTCTCCATAATCTATTCCTTCTTCTTGAGCATAACCCTTGCATACTAATCTGGCTTTATTTCTGGTAATCTCACCATTCTCATCTAGTTTGTTTCTAAATACCCATTTGGTGCCAATCACATTCTTGTCAGTTGGTCTGGGAACCAAACTCCAGGTTTTATTTTTTCTTATTTGATCAATTTCTTCTTCCATAGCTTTATACCAATCATCATCTTGTAATGCACCATATACTGTCTTGGGTTTAGATTTGCTAATCAGACATGATTCATGTCTTAGTCTATTCCTTGTCATTGATCTTGCATCTTTGTCACCAATTATTTGTTCAACAGGGTGATGTCTTTTTACATATTTGGATAATCTTGGCTCTATCCTTGTTTCCATGTTTGATCTTTCGAATTCAAGATCACTATGTACTTCATTGTTAGGTTGTTCATTATGTGTACTGTCTTCAAAATCAGATTGTGCATTTTCTTCATTTTGTAACTCAGCTTCATAATGCAACTCGACATTCACTGGTTGTGAATCAGCTGAAACTGACACTTGTTGTTGACTTTCAATTTGGTTGACATCATCCTCATTAGCAGTCATTCCTTCATAAGAATATACAAAGGTTCTATACTCTTCCATTTTCTTTGGTTCTTCAGCTTGGACTTCTGTGTGCTCATCAAAATTTACATTTGCACTTTCCACAATTTTGTTAGTGTTAACATTTAAACACTTATATGCCTCACTTCTTGTGGAGTAACCGAGAAATATACATTCATCACTTTTTGCATCAAATTTTCCATTTCTAACATCTTTAAGGATAAAACATTTGTAACCAAATATTTTGAAATGTTTTACATTTGGTGAGTAACCATACCATTATTCAAAAGGTGTTGTATTTGTACCTTTCTTGACTTGTACTCAGTTCAGTGTATGAACAGCTACACTTACAACTTCTCTCCAGTATTTTAGAGCAACATTCTTTTCTATCATTAATGTTCTGGCACAGTCAATTATAGATCTATTTCTTCTTTCAAAAATTCCATTCTATGGGGGAGTTCTAGGAGCTGATGTCTATCTTTTGATTCCATTGTCATTACAGAATATCTCGAATTCATTTGATGTAAATTCACCACCTCTATCTGATCTTAGGCATTTCAAGCTTTTTCCAGTTTCCTTTTCAACTCTGGCCACATACCACTTAAACATTTGAAAAGCATCAGATTTTTGTTTTAAAAACATAACAGTCATCATCCTGGAATAGTCATCAACAAATAACATTATGTATTTATCTCCTCTATAGCTTTGTATTTCCATTGGACCACATAAGTCAGTGTGAACTAACTCAAGTATCTCTTTAGATGTATAGTTTTTTCTTTTAAAACTTGATTTTGTCATCTTTCCTAGCTGACATTGTTTGCACATGATATTATCAGGCTTCTTCAGTTTTGGTAGACCTCTGACTTTCTTCATTTTACTGATTTTGACCAGATTGTCAAAGTTGACATGACATAATCTTCTATGCCATAACCATTCATCATCAAATTTTGCAAATAGACAAGAAGCATCATCCATATCAAGGTAAAACAAATTACTCTTTGTTTGATCTCCTTTTCCTATTAGTTTACCATCATTGTCATAGATTTTTGCAGTTTTGTTTTCAAATTCCACTTTGCAACCTATATTGCCTAATTGTTAGACACTCAGTAAATTGTAGTTTAATCCTTCAACATAGTATGCATTGTCACATGAAATTTGGTCTATGAGCTTAATGGAACCTTTTCTTTTGATTTGACATGGAGCATCATTACCAAATTTAACACTATTTCCATCATACTGAGTATAGTTAACAAACTTACTTTTGTCTCCTGTCATGTGATGTGAGCATCCACTGTCTATGATCCATCTTTCATTCTTGTTTATACATGTCACCAGTGCTATGGCTTCTTCTTCATCAGATTGGTCCTTCATGGCTACATAAACAACTTCATCATCATTATCATCATAATTTTCTTCAACAATATAACACTTCTTACCTTTTTCTTTGTAATCTCTCTTGTCATCATCTCTTTTGTTCTTGTATGTGTTGCCTTCCTTGGAATCCTTTTTCTGTGGACATCTTGCAACAATATGACCTACTTCATTGCAATTGAAACAAATGATAGGCATCTTACCTTTGAATTTTCCTTTGCCCCTATGAAATCTTCTAGCGAGAAATGCTTCCAATTGTTCCACATCTTCCTCATCAGTGCTACTGTCACTAGATACATACTTCATTTTTCTTCCTTTTCTTGATTTCACCTATTCGACATCTTTTAGTGATAACTTGGCCTTAAAAGAGGTTTCAACTTTTTCAGGTTTGTAGTTGTCAAAGTTAGATAACTCAAATGCAGTGAGTCTACCTATTATACCTTCAAAGCTTAGATTATTTCCTGGTATACATCTTAGCTCTTGTATTGCTGATACTCTAATAGCATAGATAGGGAGAAAGGTTCTTAAGAACTTACTATTAATAGTATTTTCATCTAGTTGACCATTCAAGCATCTTATTGCACTTACCACTTCGTTTATTCTTGCACCATACTGAGCAACATTCTCATTTTCTTCCATTTTCATATCATCAAACTTTCTTCTGAGACTTTCTCTTTTTTCTCTTTGTACATTCTAATTTCCTCCATAGATGTCTGATAGGGCTTTCCACATTTTGAATGCAGTGTCACATCCTTTAATATCATCAAATTAAGCATAGCTGAGTGCAGAGGCAATTTCCAGCATTGTCTGGTTGTGTTCTTGCTTGTTTTTCATGTCTTCTGCAGTAGGAGCACCTATTGGATCTACATGTTCAGTGACAATTGAATTTTGGGCATAATCTCCTATGGATCCAAGATGTAGCTTCGTGAAACTTTTCCATGCTACAAAGTTGTCTTTGTTGAGCTTGGGAACTTCTCTCTTTGGCATTTTGATCTTTTTTGCTAGTAGTCCCTTTAAACTGAATCAGTAGTCTGCTTTGATACCAATTGTTAGAATTCTTTAGAATAACTGGGGGGGGGGGGTGAATCAGTTATTCAATGTCCAAAATGCCTTTCTAATACTTTTATACCCTTTTCCTCTATTGAAACTTAAAACTGTCGTATAAGAAAATTACTGTAAATCAACATGCAAAAATAAAACATTCAAGATCAACACATAACACAATGATTTACGTGGAAACCCAATTTGAGAAAAACCACCAGTAACATGCTACTTGATTCTCGCTCTTCTGAAGTGATGCCCTATTAAAAGCCTTCCTTGTTAAAGGCTTACAACACACTGTTAAATGTGACCTTGTTAGAGGATTTCACCAAACTGTTAGGAATGGGCTTGGTTAAAGGTCTTTAGTACATCCACTTGGAATGTCACCCTGTTAAAGGATTTATCAAATGGCTATTAAACCAACCTAAGTCCATAGGATTTATCTTACTGTTACAATTGCTAAAAAGTAACAATAATGGTCTTTGATCTGATATAACTTACAACATACTTTGCAGATTTTAGATCACTCTTTCAATTCAATCCTTATGCTTGGCTTCAATCACTTCAGCTCTGACTTGCTTATCTCCCTCTCAAGCTTCGTCTCCTTGAGTCTTCTTACTCATTTTGCCAATACAATCATCCTTGTGGTTGTCTATCCAAACAGAGTTCCTGTGCTATCTCCTTAGCGCATTCTTCAACATTTCATGCTTTTATGCTTGACCACGACTCTCTCTCTCACTATTCCCTCTATTCCATTCTCTTCCACTCTCCTTTCCATTAACTTATGTCTTCTTATATACAAGTCTGATTTTCCTTTGCCACTAAATTCTCCTTCTCTAATTTTAGGGTTTCAAGATGGATTAGGTAGGATCCAATGTATCTACCCCATATCTTGTTTTCTTCGCCAATTGTATCTTAAACATGTTCTACATGGTGTTCTGTACCACCAGCTCATCATTCTTATCTTCCTTTTAATTCACAGATTTCTAGATAACAACCTTGTCGGCTTAGATCTGACGAGTCTTCGATTTTCTAAATAATGCAGCAACTCGGCATTATTTAGTTACTGGTGCTCGGCACCTCTATGTTACTTGGTATTATTGAGTTACTGATGCTCGGCACTTGGTTCTTGCTCGGCACTTGAACTTGCTCGACACTTGATTCTACTCAGCACTTGATTTTTCTTGGCACTTGAACTTGCTCGGCACTTGGTTCTACTCGGCACTTGAACTTGCTCGGCAGTTGGTTTTACTCAGCACTTGAACTTGCTCGACACTTAACTAGGAATTTTCTCGGCTCTTACTAGCTTGCTCGGCTCCTTTCTAATGAACTTAGTTTGAGCTTTACAAAAGACTTAGCTAAATCCTTAAATCTTTGATATGTTTATGTATGCTCATTCTTCATATCTTATAGTATGTCATCAAATACACTTTTTCATCAATGACTTAGCTGATCCTTGTACTTCATTACAACATCATAACTTCAACCTTTCTCTAAGTGTTCTAGTTACATCTTATTGATTGTAACCACCTTGACAATCAACTAATTGATAGTATTTGGATCAGTAAAGCAATTGTCATCCCTGCAAGTAGCAGGTTTGACATCAATGACAAAACAATGATTGAGGACATTCATTACCAGTTCCATTATTATTCCAACAACTTTTCTTATGATCATTTTAATAATTTCCAACACCTAGGACCCCTAGGGACATATTAGAATCATTCTGGTGGGTCAATGGGGGTCATAGGTGTACCTATGACCCCCTTCGACCCATTAAATGATGACATATGTCCCGAGGGGTCCTAGGACCCCTGGGGACATATAAGAATCGTTCTTGTGGGTCAAAGAGGGTCATAGGTTGACCTATGACACCCTTCAACCCAATACATGATGAGATTTGTCCCTAGGGGTCCTAAGACTACTAGGGACATATTAGAATCGTTCTTATGGGTCAAAGGGGGTCATAGGTTGAACTATGACCTTCTTCGACCCATTAAATGATGACATATGTCCCTAGGGGTCCTAGGACCTCCAGGAACTTATTAGAATCATTCTTGTGGGTCCCTCTTTGACCCATTAAATGATGACATCGTTCTTATGGGTCAAATGGGGTCGTAGGTTAACCGATGACCCCCTTCGAATCATTACATGATGACATATTTCACTAGGGGTCCGAGGACCCCTAGGGACATATTAAAATACTTCATATGGTTCAAAGGGGGTCATAGGTTGACCTACGACCCCCTTCAACCCATTACATGATGACATATGTCCCTAGGGGTCCTAGGACTCCTAGGGACACCTTAGAATCATTCTTGTGGGTCAAAGGGGGTCATAGGTTGACCTATGAACCTATGACCCCTTCGAATCATTACATGACAACATATGTCCCTAGGGGTCATAGGACCCCTAGAGACATATTAGAATCATTTTTGTGGATCAAAGGGGGTCATAGGTTAACCTATGACCCCCTTCAACCCATTAAATGACAACATATGTCCCTAGGGGTCCTAGGACCCCTAGGGACATATTAGAATTGTTCTTGTGGGTCAAACCCATTAGATGATGACATATGTCCCTAGGGGTCCTACGATCCCTAAGGACATATTAGAATCATTCTTATGGGTCAAAGGAGGTCATAGGTTGACCTATGACCCCTTTCAACCCATTACATGAAGACATATGTCCCTAGGGGTCCTCAGACTCCTAGGTACATATTAGAATCATTCTTGTGGGTCAAAGGGGGTCATAGGTTGACCTATGATCCCCTTTGACCCATTACATGATGACATATGTCACTAGGGGTCCTAGGACCCTAGTGACATATTAGAATCGTTCTTATGAGTCAAAGGGGGTTATAGGGTGAAATATGACCCTCTTCGACCCATTAGATGACGACATATTTCTCTAGGGGTCCTAGGATCCCTACGGACATATGAAAATCATTCTTATGGGTCAAAGGGGGTCATAGGTAGACCTATGACCCCTTTCAAGCCATTACATGATGACATATGTCCTTAGGGGTCCTAGGAGCCCTAGGGACATATTAGAATGCTTCATATGGGTCAACCCATTACATAACGATACATGTCCCCAAGGGTCCTAGGACCCCTAAGGACATATTGGAATGCTTCATATGGGTCAAAGGGGGTCATAGGTTGACCTATGAACCCCTTCGACCCATTACATGACGACATATGTCTCTAGGGGTAGTAGGCCCCTAGGGACATATTAGAGTCATTATTGTGGGTCAAAGGGTGTCATAGGTTGACTTATGACCCCCTTCGACCCATTACATGTCAATATTATATTTAATAATTATATTATACTATATATTTTAATATAATAATAATATATTACTATATTGTATAACAATAATAATCATATATGTTAGTAGATTTTATATTTAATAATAATAACAATATATATTATTATATAGAATAATTTAGTCATATAATACTATTAAATATATTTAATAATAATAATATATATTATATTTAAATCTATATTATATTTAATAATAATAATCATATATATTTGTATAATGTAATAATAATTATAATATTAATGTTCACATAGTCACGAAATATATAATTTCTTCTAAAATTGTCTAAAGTTATTGTTTTATGTTCATTTCTGTTTAAATTTGTTTCCCTCCACATTTAAAATTTTAAAAAACTTCCCTTTTGAAATTTCCCACCAAATAGGCACAGGAAGTCATCGAGCCTAATTCGAAAAATTGGACATCCAATTTCAAATTGGATATCCCATCCCAAATCATATATCTGATTTGAGATCAGATATCTGATTAGGCCTGGTATTTACCAACCCTCACCGATCAACCCAAAAAACATGTTTGAGGAGGGTTTTAGTGACACTTAGACTTTGGGTAGCCATCTGACAATGTTATTTTGATCGAAATTGAATGAAACAAAAAGGGTTTTTTAATATCGCTCTCAAGATTCCATCGAGATTATTTATGTCAAATTCTGAGTTTGATAAGTATTTATTAGTTAATTATCAATTAAGATTATTGTAAAGTGCTGATTGACATACTGATTGAAAAATAGCTATAACTTTCAAACAGTATAACATTTTTTAAATCTAAAAGTTGCATCACATTCTATTATTCGCCTAGTATAAGAAAAATAAAATAAAAATAAAATTTGGTAAAATTTTCTATTAGTTAAGGTGGTCAGACATGGGATGTTTTTTTTTTTCCAAAAATGTTTTGGTAGAAAATTCATATTTAATTATTTATTTGGAATAAAAATACTGAAAAAATATGCGTCACATCTAGGCATGAGTCAACTTTTTATATCTATAATTATATTAAAAAAATATTATCATTTGATTTTGATTAAGGTGGTCAGACATACACCTACTTTTCATTTTTGCGCTGAAATTTTCATAGCACTGCATTAAAATCCAAACTTTTGACCAATCAATTTATTTTTTTCTCATGATAAGGCCTAGTAGTTTAGAAACTAAATTCAATTTCCTATAGATTATTTTCTTAAATTTTTTTAAATATAAAGTCCATAATCACTTTAAAATTATGTGTTGAGTTGACATAACCCTGATTTGCTAATTTTTCACTGCCACTTAAGGCCATAGTTTGGTACACCATGATCCTACACTTACCCTTAATCCTAACAGATATACATGATTCTTTAAAGTTATCAGAGATGTATTCTCCTCCATTATTAGATCTTAGAATTTTGATCTTCTTCTCTATTTGATTTTCAACTAAGGATTTGAATTCTTTGAATTTGGATAAAACCTCATTGGACTCTTTTATTTTAAGGAAATATATCAAGGTTTCCCTAGAATAATCATCCACAAAGATTTAGTATGTGTATCCTCCTAAAAAAGTACTAACATAGGTCCACATAGGTCAGTATGAATGAGTTCAAGAATGCTCTTTGATTTATGTTCACTATGAGGGAAGGAAGTCTTAGAGTTCTTTCCTAATGCACACCTTTACATATCCCTTCATGTTCAAGTTTAAGGTTAGGTAAGTCTTTTCAATTTTATCTATAAAATGTAGAGCTTAGAAATTCGAGTGCTTCTATGTCGAATCTCATTTGTTTTCCCAATTTCATGGTTTAGGGATAAATTTGAGAAATTAAATTTTTTGTATAGAATCCCTTCTCTAAATCCAATATAAATTTCATTTTTAATGTTTGAATTTTTAGGCTAACATATTATTTTCTTGAAAGGAAACCCAATACCCTTGATCTACTAGACTAGATTTAAGTTTAGGTTAACTCTAGTACTTAGTTGCATTGAACAAGTCCCAATCCCTTTCATAGGGTAGGTGGAGTTGTCTCCTTTTGTCACTTCTTTAGTTGAAAATCCTTCAATATTTTCAAACTGATCTTTAAATCCATTTATGTGCCTAAAGGGTCCACTATCAATTATTGAGGTGTTTTTATTATTGTTTAACTCACTTGATACTTGGCAAGGAGGAATAGTGAGTTTTCTACTTCCTTGACTTCAGCTATATTGACATAATTTTTCTTCCTTTCTGGACAATACACGTGAGAAGGTCCAATTTTGTCACATCTGAAACATTGAACTTTTGATAGATCTCTTTTCTTATAGTTTGTCTTTCCTCTCTTCCTTTTGGATTTATCCTTTTTATTATTTGATTTTGTATGTAATTCTTGGATCTCTTCCTCCTTATTAGAGATGATACCTATTGAGATTAATCGAGACTCTTCTTTATTGCAATCATTTTTGAGTTGATCAAATTTAGGTATAGTGGGATGACTAGTGCACTAGATAAAGGATCCCCATGATAATGACAATGCTTTAAGAGCTATTAGAGACGATTCCACACCATCTACATTATTTCCAATAGTAGAGATTTGGTCCCTTTACTTAGAATTTTCTAAGAAATAGCATGAAATTGTATCTCCTTTATTAATTTTGATGTTTATGAGTTTCTTTTTTAAGGTAAGAAAATGACTTGCATTGTTTAAATATCATATGTATTTTGAATAATCTTGAATACTTCATAGGCAGTTGCTAGTTTTACCATTGATCGAAGAATATGGTCTTTCACTCTATCAATGATTAATTTCTTAGGCTTATTATTAGACCTTTTCCATGTTGTCTTTTGTGATTCATCTTCAAGCATTTTCTTGTTTTCTTCCATTAATGACTCCAATTCAAGTTATTTAAGCATTGCTAATATTTTGAATTCTCTATGAAACAAAGCTAGAGGTGTCTTCCATTCTATCCCGAACTCTAATATTGTTCACCATGATTGATTTGTCGAATAAAAAAACATTTTAGTGATCTTGAAGAAAATATCACAGTTGGTTTAATACTTATTCTACCAACTTGTCCTTAATACCATGTTAAGGAATATAGATCAATGGTGGAGTTTATCTTTCAATTTAATTTCCAGATAATAATAGATCTAACTATTTAGGAATGCTTCAATTCTTTCATCAATCAATTGTAGTGTTATACATATAATGCTTTATGTGAATTTTGATATCTTACTTATATTGAAAAATGATAATCCTTTATTGGTTATAGGTGAATCTATATGTAGATAACATGTATTTGAATAGGAAGAAAATAATGCCTATCCTCAACCCGAATTTAGGGATAACTTTAAGAAACCCCTCCTGAAAAAAAAATCTAAAATGCTAGCAAATCCAACATTTTGTGGGCGGGAAAATTTTAATGTCGAGGGCAATTTTTTTGTTCCATATAGGGAAATAAAATACTATATGCTAGCGATTTTTTACTTTCCCTAGTAAAAATCATTTTAAATGTGGCAAATCAATTTTTTTCTTGCTAACAGATAAATAAATGATGACTATTTTTTACCTTGCCAAAAATGAATTAATAATGTTCTAGAGGAAAATTACTTGTTTTGCAAGAAAATGAATAATAATGGTCTTGGCTAATCTCTAGTGGTAAACTAAACAATTGTTTAATATGAAAGCAAATTTGCATGTGTATTGGCTAGTGACTGTACTGACTACTGAGTAGTCACTTCAGCTTGTGTCCTATCTTAGGTCTATTATTAATAATGTCATTACATTAGTGTCACCATTACCAAGTTGGCTACCATCACTTTCATATTGTTAATACAATAGTTTTATTGACCATTGATTAATTAGAGATCAATGACAGAAGATGCATTTTAGGGCCAGTCACTTGAAAAGACTTGGAGTCGCATGAAATTCTCTAGAATTGAGACACATGAAAAGTTTTGCACAGAAACCATTAACTGGAATGTACTCAACGTAGTGAACATCACTTCAAGATTAAAATCATAAATGTGGTACTGACAGTTCTAATTATTACATTCCATTTACAGCCACCTTGGCAAGCACTTCGACTATTCGAGAATAATGCATGTACATTTCACACATTTAAAAATTAATAGGAATATGAAAAAATAAGATATGAAAGATTGTGAATGCCAAACAATTTAAAGCAACTATCATTAAATAGCCTCTTCAACTCCTCTTTCATTATCGTTTCTCAAATTCTTGAATCTAAATTTGGTTTGTAGAGTTTCTTAGTCATGGATATGCCAATTCGCCTGAAATGCGCTACAATGAGTCTTCAAAAGCCCTTTTTGGGCATGATAGCTGATGATGTCGTAGCTATGGTTTGCAAGGAAGATGCCTAAGGTCATTTTATCTGTCATGCTTTATTTGTGGTCCTTGGCCATGAATTCTTAAGAAATGATAAGAGGTATTGTGTGTCCATAGATATTACCTCCCGCTTCCTCACATCTCTTCTCAACCTTGGAGGCAATCAAGTAGACATTCTGATGCTTCTGCGTAATATTTTTAAGATAACATTTTTAGAAGACGATGTCAAAATTCTTGTATTGGTCAAGTAGGTACTAGGGCTAGGCATTAGCATCCCTTTTGCAGACATAGTAGACAAGTGCTAGGAGCAAGTCATAGGGAGCATTGTATAGAAGCATCCCTTCCTGCTTGGCATGAATGAATGACATTTGTGACTCGCCATTGGAAGTGGGTGTGACTTGAAAGGGATTTTCTTTGGAAGTGGTTTTTTTGGATGACGTTAGCGAGATTGACTTCACATGTCTAGATGAGTTTAGTGACATCATCTTCTTCAACAGACTCCTCGCGAAGGGGCTTGAAGATCTTTTTGATCAAAGGCTTCAAGCCCTCTGCCTCTCAGCTAGTTGATGCTTCCAACCTCCCTATTCACTGGTTCCTTGTTCCCTATTTCCTTGACCCTTACCTTTTGGGCAAAAAAATGTTTTTAAGAACCAAGATATCTATTTTTTCTTCAGATTAGGCATTGCCCTTTAATGTAAATTATGAAATAGTAAAATTAGGCTGATTTAATTAGCTATTTTGAATATCTATGCTATGTATTAGTTTTATGTTCATTGTGCACTCTAAATTATTGTCAATGAAAACAATTTTTTTTGGCTTCTCAAATCATTGTTCCTATTAGTCTACAACTTTGTTTTTGGCATCTCAATGTATTGTTGAAATGTTAGTCTGTGACTCTGTTATATAAAAAAAAAACTATTAATAGTTATAAAGTTAGAAACAAAAAAAGGGTTTCAACAATCCCTTTATGGTTTCATATCTGATTAACAATTTATAGTAAAAAATTATTCAATTGAAAATTTGTAAATTTGTAATATGTATATGTATGTCCTTTAAATTTCAAAACATCTAAAATTCAATAATATATGAATGCAAGAGCAAGGGCCATGCAAGTTATTAGTTATTAGTTATAATTGTTTTAACTATTATTAATTTATTTAAAAATATTAAATAAATAAAAAAATAATTTCTTAAAGTTAAGCTTATGATATATGTAACATCATGAATCCTAAATCTTGATCAATGATCATGCAATTTAAATTGTATAGATAATATTGAAATGTGATTTGAAAATAAAAAGTTCAAATTATAATTTATATATAAATGTTCATATAAAATATAAAATATTAATTAATTTATTCATTTCTTCCTATTTTGAAATGTAAGTTTATTTAAATATCATGATCATCATAATATTTTTAAAATTTTATCATATTTTGAATTAAATGAAAAATGCCATAGTTATTTAAATTTAAATTAAGTTATATCACATATCATTATCAAGTTGAAGCAATTTAGCAAATATTGATTATAATCTAAATTAATTTTAATTAAGTAAAAATGCTATGATTATTAAATCAAGTTATCATTATCAAGTAATTAATGATCGATGAATGATAATTGATTATAATTTACAAATTATAATTTTTTATTTTTGAAAATTTGATGTTTCATTAATTTTACATGTTTAATTTTATTCATCCAAATCATGGATTTTGGAAATTGTCAAGAACTTCAAATAATTGGTATGTTTGCAACTAGTTATTGCACTTTGTGATTTAAGTTTTAATTTGTATTGTGCAACAATAAGATAGGGGAGAGCTTAGAGGAATAGTAGTCGTGAGGGCTAACTTTGTCAATATGTAGCCGCTACATGGGATATCGTAAGACCTTCATTTTTTTTAGAAATGTAAAATGGACATTGAACTACCTATAGGCTACAACTAAGGTTTGAAGTTGTGACTTGTCCAACAACTCATTAAAATAGTGCACCTAGTGAGATGTGTCCAAAAAATGACTTTTTAAACATTCGACTAATGTTTAATCTAAAAATATCTAATAACTAAATTTAAAATTATTATTTGTTGTTAATAGAACATCATATAACTATATGAAATGTAACATATATATGACTTAAATAGACCAAATAGTTATTATTAATCACAAATATTTGTTATATATAACACAAAATGGAAAATACTTCAACAAAAAAATAAAAATTTGTTGTTATAAAAATAACACATTATTATATAAAATACAACCTATAACCAACACAAAGGGACCATTAGTTGAACACTAAATTTTTTTGACAATCTCACACATTTCATAAGAAAATACAAAACATTTATTAGTATTCACCTTTTATATTTGTGAGACATATTATTGATATGATTTACTCTATGCATATACATTGCTACCCCAATATTTGTACACATAAGAGTAGTATTTGTACACTAAGATATCAATGTTTATTTAATTGAGCATATTATGTTTTGAGTGACACACACATATGAAATAGCTATGATATTTTAATTTTTATTTTAGACAAAAAGTTATCTATTTCACTCATTAATGAATTCATATATTTATTTTTTCTATAAAATTTGTAACTTTTCATGTTGTCAAGTATTGGTATTTTTTTTTAATCAACATTTGGATTTTTTTATATATACAAATAGTTCAATTAATTAAACTATATAGTAAAAATGTGTTGGAAGATCAGACTCTATGTTCACAATAGGGTGATCATAATTTAAATAATTAATATTACTATTAGTTATGTGAAAGATTTAATAATTCACGATTTGATCTGGACTGTTCAATTAACAATAGATCAATGACTGTGACTCTATTTCGGCCAACTTTCAAAAGATTGAAGTTAAATTCCATTTCTACCCAAAATTGAGACACATGTAGTCAAAGATTCTTTCTTATAAGTTATAGTTATGTCTAACTCCCAACTCTTGACTCTCGAACGTTGACTAAAAGAAAGATCAACAACTCGAGATGAATTTCAGACCAATTTGGGGAATGTTTTCTCATGTGCCTAGATTCATCCAAAATTGTGACATGTGTCTAGTCATTGCAAAGCTCAATTAATTGTTAGGACTTAGTTAATATTAACAATAATTATGTTTAGTCTTTAAAAAAATTATTACTTAATCCTAACTTTGCAATGTCGTGATTGTTAAGTAAAAGATAGATCAATGGCCCAAGATTAATTTCGGGTAAATTTTGGGAATGCTATCACTATTGTCAAGAAACATCCAAAATTGTGACATGTCTCTTTGACACGTGTCACAATTCTGGATGACTCTTGAAAATAGTGATAGCATTCCATAGATTGACCCAAAAATCATATCGATTATTAAGTTCAATTTTTATTGATTAATTTATTTAAAATGAACAAATTTCAAAATTTAAAGGTATATTAATGTAATAAATTTTAAATTTATTATTATTATAGTTATGTACATTATTGAGTCTTTATGTCATTTACATGTACATTGTACATAGTATTAATAAAGTACCTAAAACCATTCATTACTTAATACTTATGTTTTAACTTTTAACTATTAACCTTTTATGTTTTTAGAGTATGAAGTTTAGAGTTTTCTAAGTCGAGAGTCCGAAATGATAGGGTTTTTAGATTTTAACTTTTCAAAGACTAATTGAATTCCATTCTATGTTTTGAAGACTAAAAGTGTGAAACTTGAGTATCATAGGATAACACCAATTATTTGAGTATCTGCTAGCACTAATATTGTCGAATCTCAATTCTTGATTCTGGGTATTAAAAAAAATTTAAAATTTTTTTAGTGCAATTTGTAGCAATAGAAATCTTGATTCTTATTGCAATTTTGTATAATTGCCAGTAGCAAGCATGGGAAGAAAAAATTCAAAAACCTGCAGTACAAGTGCAAGCGTAAAGGAAAAAAAAGACATTATAGAACTCAGGCAAGTGCTACAAATCCCAGGTTTCACCGATGAATGTCATGATATTTTTGTTCTTTTTATCCATGGAGATTTGGGAATGAAGAGAATTAGACATTCATTGTTTAATAAGTAGAAATATCCACAAAAGGGGAGAAATTATTATAAATATAACAACAACATTCGTGCACATATAAATAAATTAGCTACTTTGGTTACTGGATTGACCTCATTGTACCCAAAGTATTCCCTTGCCCTAAGATTGTAATGTTATGCACTCAAATTATGATGAAAATATAAAGGCAATTGTAAATCAAAACACTCAGGAGAAAATTTTATGCATAATTGAGAGTGAATTTTTCACTCTGTTAGACCTAGGGCTAGAGTTTAAACCAGAAAGCTTTAATGAGTGCATTGGCTTGGATAAACTAACCTAGGCTTATGAAAAACTAGAAAGAGTATTTCAAGATTCATATATTAAGGGTTTATTAAACTCAGAGTTTTCTACTAGTGTTACTATTACACTGGACATAGACCATAAGCCTCTTATCAAAATGATACTTTTGTGCCATGGGTTCATAATACTATTTCTTTGTTATCATTTTTTCTGGGATTGGACAGTAACAAGGAAGTAGGGGCCAGTGTTCTTGAAATGATTTATAATATCCATTGTTAAGGTCAGTTAGTTGAGAAGGTAGATGTAAGATATAATTTTGTTTAGTACATTGTTGAATCTATGCAACAATAATTACTAATGATTAAACAAAGTACAACTACAAGCAAGATGAAGACATTTAGGTTCACAAGTTACTTGTGCTACCTTCTTTTAACAAAGCATCCCCCAATATTTGAGATAGAGAACAACAAGCTTGATATTGAGGTCTATAAGTTTGATGAGAAAACTCAGAAGAAATTAGAGACTGCAAGTCTAGTATACGAGTGGACACATAAGATGAGGATGACTGCTAACAATAATAACTACAAACATTTTGTAGACTTCTTTTTGGCACCTATTTACCAAAAAATAATAGGCACTTTGATGCCTAGATTGCCTATGTCTTGTAAAGATTGCATTCAACTGGGAAGTCAAATTCAATTGGCTAATTGGTTCTTCATGGAAGAGTACACTGTCTTAAGGTTTTATGGTTCAACAGTTGAACCATGCAAAATTCCAATGCATATTATAGAAAGGGTTTTTGCACTAGAATATGTATGACAGATGGAGAGCACAGATGAACTTTTCACTGGACAACAAAAGAAAATGATATTTCCTTCCTTACCATTCACAATTGGAGGCCTCAAATTTGAGAGAAAGGCTTTCAAAGTGGTAAATGGATTGGTAACTTTTTTTGGCTTTGATTTTTTCAGTCACTAGAATTGTGATCTACTGAACATAATAAAAAAAAGACTTATTTCCAATGGGAACTTTGTGAGCAAATATCAGCATCAAGAGATGTCATTGATAAAAAAATTTAAAAATAGGGACTCATAGGATGAGATTAAGAAAGAGATGGAGAAGCATGAAATAGAGAATAATATTTCAATGCAAGAATTGTCACCCCAAATTAAAACATTGCACATATCAAAGTCACACAAATCAAAGCATCTGACATACTTAAATTTCTACAAGAAAGCATCTCAACCTTTTAAGATGTCTATGCCAAAAGAAATTAAAGAAGCATGCACATCTAAATTATGGTGTCAAATCAAGATGACTAATTTCTAGAAAATGGGGCAAAATTTGGGTGAAACTATGAAATCATCAAGTTTTGAGGAAATTGAAGAGGATGAACTTTTCAACAATTATTGGAATAAAGAGCATCCAACTGTACTATATAATTTTGGCAGTTGTAGTGACAGTGATATTCAAAGACAGAAGGACCTTGAGTCTAATGGAGACATTCAAAGTATTTAGTATTCTAGGTCAACTAGGGGTAGACATATTGTTAATCTTGAAATGAGTGATTCTATTAAACAAACGTATACTAAAGAGGAAACTATGATACAAAAAATGGGTTATGAAGGTATAGGGCCCATTAATGCAAGTGGTGAAGGGATTTGGAATCTAGTTCTAGTACCGAACCCACCCAAAAGGGGAAGTAAACCAATCATTGGACTCTTTAATGAGATTGAAGATGATTCATCTAGAAAGGGTAAAAATATTATACTTCTGCTTCTGAAGGTCATCCCAACACATTATTTATTAAATCTTCAAATCCAATTGTAGTTGATCCCACTAGCACTAGCACTGACACTAGCATGGATGAACCTTGTGCAAAAAATAAAAAAATTATGACAATTACAATGTAATCAATGTTAATTACTTCACCATTGTATGCACTAGTAGCTTCTGTACAAAACCCTAAAAATAGTCCTAAAATACAAGAATTTGGAATGGGCCATCTTCAGTATGTTGGCAATCCTCAAAATACAATTGTAGGTGGAGTAAGTTTAACTGGAGTTGGAGGAGCATACAAAAATATAACTGATAATTCACCTTTCAAACACTCAATTGTGTTAGCAAAACCAAATTTAGTTTGAAGGAGTTTGCATCAAAGTTTGATCAGACAAGCAAAAGAAATAGGAAAATTATGAAGACTTTGAAAAGTGATGCAGTTGCTAAATGTCAAGGATCTACTAACAATATGTTTCCAACATATGATCCAGACATCAAAATGATGAGCTTCATGGCTATTATGCCCTTGGCTAAAGATAATAATCGACTAGAAATGTAATAAATTGTAACGATGTACAAATTACTAGTCTTCAAATAGATTTCTCAAAAGAGAAAAATATTGACAAAATCAATATATAAAAAGAGAGCAACAAAATGGTCTACTCTACACTTCTAAAAGTGAAGAAGGAAAACAAAAGGCTCACAAAGAAAATAGAAAAGTTACACGTAGACCTTGATAATGTGAAGGCCAAAGAGAAAGTAGCAAACAATAGGTTCAAAGAATTGCAAAACAAGATAAAGAATTCTTCTCCTATAGAGGCAATTGTCCAGCAAGAAAAGATGAATGAACAATTAAAAAAATTGACTAAAGAATTGGATGAGTGCAAAAAAAGAATTCAGCATGAAAAAGCCTCTACTACATAGTTGTTCAAGTCTGTAGAGAGTAATGCATAGATCAACAATAAATTGAAAACTAACCTTGACTCTACTATCAAGGAAAATAATAATTTGAAGATCTAATTGGAGAATGAAAAGAAAAAAGAGGAGTCTAAGGAAAGGATAATTGATAATTTCTAGAAGGAATTGAGGAATGAGAGGAATGAGAAGAAAAAAGAGGAGTCTAGTGCAAACAAAATCCACAATTTGAAGAAGCAATTGGAGAATATGAAGAAAAAAGAGGAGTCAATTGTAAAAACAATCTTTGATTTGAAGAAGGAATTGGAGAATGTGAAGAAAATGGAGTCTAGTGCTATTGCAAATAGTAACACAATCCACCATAAGAAGAAGAAATTGGAGAATGCAAAGAAAAAAGAGGAGTCAACTACAAAGAAAATCTTAGAATTGAAGAAGGAATTGGAGAATGTGAAGACAGAGGAGTCTACTCAAACACTACATGATTTGAAGAAGGAATTAGACAATGCAAAGAAAAAGGAGTCCACTACAAAGAGAATCCATGATTCAAAAAGGGAACTTGAGGATGAGAAGAAAAAAGAGGTAACTACTACAAAGATAATCCAAGATTTGAAGAATAAATTGGAGGATGAGAGGAAGAGAGCAACTAATTGGTAAGGGAAACTAGAGGAAATACAAAAAAAGAGTGAAATAGAGATGTTTGAAATGAAGAAAAAGATGGAGAATGTAATTGCACAAAATATAACAACATCTTCTGAGACCATCATGTCAAGGATACAATAATAAACATGGTTAAGCTTATCAAACAAGAAAATTGGGACAAAATATTGAAGAACAGTGATAATTTGTTTGAATGGCTTGGTTTAAATAGCAATCTCAAAGTTGTCTTTGAAAATGTAAAAAAGATGTTGAGGGTAAAAGAAGTATCTTCACTAATTCTTTAAAAAGTCTTGGTAAACAAATTTTGAATAGAGTATAAAGATCTAGTGATAGGGACTTGGCAAACCAAGGAATAAACAACCAGTTGGATGCTTCTATAATGACCTTTGCTGTTTGTCACGATTGTGAACAAGTAATGGAAGTAGATGAAGCTCTCAAATATGCTTCTAGAGACTTGATGACGATGAATCACAAAATACTAAACATGCTAAATGTTGGATTACCAAATCCAACTTACTCAAATGGAAATTCATTGGAAAAAAAGATTACATGAAAAAGTTGCACAACACCATGAATTATGATTTAGGTAACTTGGCTGTGGAAATCACTCCAAAAAAATTGCAAGTTGCATCAAACCACTATCAACAATGAATGTAGCTATAGGTAAATTCCTCGATTCATGTAAAAATATCTCTTTGAAGTATTCATTGTTGACAAGATTACAACTATTTAGCTATACCTCAAAAAAATAGAGCTTCCAAATGATGCAGAATGGAGTGCCCTAAAAAACATCATTGGAACTAGGTCATCTTTTGAAAATATTATTGTTGCTATTGGTGATAGTCATAGCTAATAGCACTAAGAAGTAATAACTTAGTAAGTGATGGTACTATGATCATTTTGTTACTTGTTTCTCTTTAATTTCTAATTTTGGATTTACTTTTAACTTTGTTTAATGTTAATTGTTACAGGAATCAGGAGCCAACATATCAGGATAGTTGGACATCCAAGCACTAGCATACTATTACTACACAGAGTAGATGGAAAAAATTTCCCTACTTCTATTTGAAAAAATTGTACAATTGGCAATATGATTGTACACACATAATGTATTATGTAGTAATAATCTAATTATATATACAATTACAAACTGACCTACAACTATTGTTGCTCCCTTGTATCTATAAAAGGGAATTTAGGGTCATTTGACATTGAGTCATTTGCAAAGGGTTGTAATTGTTTGTAATTGTTAAATGTATTATTTTATAGGCTTATTTATAATTAAAAATTATAATACAATCTTTTTTAAATAAAGCTTATTCTATTAAATTAATTATGTTACAATTTCTTAAAGAAACTAGAATCAATGAAAATCTAAAAATGTCTAGAAACTAGAATGAATGAGAATCTCAAGTTCAACATGTATTATTGTATTAAAACTAAAATCAATAAAAATCTCAACATGTTTAAAAAATACAATCAATGAAAATCTCAACATGAGTAGACTCTAAAAGTAAAAATTAGTTTCAATGAAAATCTCAACATGTAAGTTTGTAACATCAACATGTTTAAAAAAAATTTAAGCATCTATAAAAGGACAATGAATGAAGGCTATAAATTAACTTCTAAAAATATAATTAATTAGTAGATAGAGTCTTAGACCAGAGCTACTAGCCTGCTACTTGACCCACACATAAGTTAGAACTTGAAGTTGAGAAGCTACTATAGTTGCCACTTTGCTTGGACCAACTTAGCATCAGTATCATTAGAATCCTCCTCATTTATTGCATATAAAATTTCATTTTTCATCATGTTTTCTTCACATTCATTGTCAGTGTCAGTATGCATGCCAAAGTCAACATCATCTTCATTACTTCTAATATCAAGACATGAACCACTACCACCGCCATTGCCACTGCCACTGCCACTACCACCACCACTACCACTACCACTTGGATTTGAAATGTTGGCCATCCCTCTTCTTCCACATTTGTTTCTCCAAATTTTGAGAGCCCTATCATAAGGGAAACTATCTACCTCATACCTAGAATTATAGAGCCTCAAACAATTATCCATATTTTTGTCTAATTTGTTTCTAACCTTTGACTTCAGGAAGCCCAAAGTATTGAAAACTCTCTCATCCTCCACTAAATCCAATATCGTTGTTAAACATAAATCGATAGGCTTGAAATATTTTAGTATTGACTCTCTCAATTGATTGCTCTGACCAAGGTTTTTTCAAAGCTTTGTTACCACTCCCTCTTCATTTGGATTCTCCATAAGATCATATTGCTCCCTCATTATGTTTGCAAAAGAATATGATTGATCTCTCAGTCGAGATTCATCTAAAATTTCACTTATAGTTACTCCATTGATTATTTTAAGTTTGCAAAAATGCTAAATCAAAGTCGTCATCCTTCTTCAAAAATTAGTCGGACACTTTAGAGACCAATATTGAGGAAAAACAATAGACATTACTTCCAGTAGTTCCTCTAGAGGGAATCTGAATCTAATTTGTCACAAAATATTGTAGCAAACTTGCTTGATAGAGTCAAGCATAGAGTCATTGATCTTCTTGAAGTCTTCACTTGTAACACATCAAAGTATCTTCCTTGGTTTTGATTGTACTTCACTTCCTGCTTCGTTGGGGTTGGAGTCAGGGAGAATGCGAGCATAGCACTGCATTGGTATGTCAACTCCACGTACTCTGGCACATACCTCATCATTTACACCAATATGTAAAAAGTTCCCATGATTGTTCAAATTTGTGATTTCTATCCACTTTGCAAACTTTGATTCATCTAATGGTAGTAATCGATATAAAGTATCTAGGCTATTACATGTCATTTTATGCAACTTATTATATTTTTCAATGTACATAGCTCTTTGTTGAACCTTTTTCATAATATTTCTCATGTCTTGTAGCATGGAGAGAATAACTTCTAAAGTTAAGAGTATCTTAACATTAGTTAGACTTGAATATAGCTAATGGAATCTGTCTCACATAGAGTGGATTAGTCCAAGCAATGACAAATATTCAAAGAATACTAGATGCACTGGTCTATCCAAAGAGATCCATTTGGTATCATTGTCCTTAAAAAGCTTCCTCCCGTCAATAAGTCCTTGAGAAAAGTGTTAAAATTCACAGATTCATTTTGGACTTTGACAAAAGTATTGGTAAATCTCTTTGATTAGGGATTCCACTTTACTTACACAACCAAAATCACTGACAATTCCAAAAGCTAGATTCATTTGATGGGCCATGCAATGAATGGGAATAGCATAGGGTGCCAAATCATTCTTGATCTTTTTGCAAAGACTGCCTTTATGACCTTGCATAACCAAAGCTCCATCCACTCCAACACACACCAACTTTTTGGTAATCTCCATGTTATCCAAACCTCCACATTCAATTAGAGTACTCTTTAATAAATCATATAAATTTTTAGCTATCACACTACAATTCAATTTAGCAACAAATAGTAGAACGGGTTGACAACAAAGATCATTTACAGTATAAACATGCATGCACACCTAGGAAGTATTATCAATTGCTCTACCTTCATCTAGAGACAATGCAATGAGTTTGAGTGTTTTATTTTTTCCTTCATATCTTCTTTTTCAACCTATGCAAGACAACTAGCCCATTCCCACTCGTTGTCTACTAACCAATGACTGCTCAGATAGTTTTGAACTTTAAAAAAGTGCAATAATATAGTAATTGAAGGGTAGTCCATCATAGGACATCCTCTACTCAAAATATAAAAGACCACACTTAATTGAACTACTTTTCTCATATTTTGCACTTCCATTGCTTTCCTAATGAAATCTTCAATGGAGCCTTTTACCGTAGAATGCTTCTCCTGTAATTGCTTATGTAACTCATATATTTTGGTATTCTTGATATGCAAACAATTGTCCTTTATTTTCAAAGTTAGCATGGATTTTTCAACTCCATCTAGAGTTTCCTTTTTATAAACTTTACTGACATGCTTTTCTATGATATCAAGTTTAAGTTGTAACCTCTTCTCCTTTGTTATCTCTATGCAAATCTTACATCTACATTGTATAGGAGGCTCACCATCAATTGGATTGGTCACTAGTTCAATGAACCAGTACTTTTCCACCCATTCTAATTGAAAATTCCTTTTGGATAGATCCCAGTGAGATCGATCTTTTCTTTATTCCAATTTTCTTTTCCCCTTTCATGCATGAACATGATTTATGGAATCACTTTTGGTTTTCTCACCTGACTGGTCATTAATCAAGTCCAAGTCTATAATATTAGTTTGCAACTCCCTACTTAATGGAAGTGCTTCAAAATCATGTTCAAGCTCATCCTCGACTGAGATATCAAGTTCACCAACTTAAATTTCTTCAATATGGTCTCCAACTTATGATGAATCTCCTTTTTCAATAAGCAGTATAGATCTAACTTATGAATCTTGTAGGTTGCCAATATTTCCACTACCAAAATATGTGGATATGGTTTTGCATTTTGGTAATGGTGGCCTCTCTTGGCTTTTAGGGATCCTACCAGAACCCTTGTTACCCCTCTTGTTTGACATTGCAAACTGATAAAGGCTACAAAAAAAAATCAACTTACTTGTTGAACAAAAGACTCAATAGTGACGAGTCAAAGACTGTGAATAGTGATAGTAGACTACTTAGACTACATATAATAACAATAATATGATTCATTCTCATTAACAGGTACCTACTACTACTATAGTACTATAGTCTATGGTACTACCCAATAAAATTTGCAAACCTATAAGCTATCTTAGCATGTGAGATGTCCAGTCACTAGTGGACACTGAATAGTAAAACTAAAAAAATAACTAGTACCACTACCACTATCCACATAAAAAATAAATTAAAAATCACTTTCCTTTTACGAAAACCATGGTCCACGAGTTAATGGACAATGCACTTAGCACTCTAAAACTTTGGAAACAATTAGAAATGCTCATCTCCAAACCAAAAAATATTGAATTGTGTAAAATAATAATATCTTATATCTAGGTTGGTGAATTATTCATGATTAACAAGTGAGAATGTCAAATGTAGGCAGAATGCACCTTCCTATGCAAGCCCAAAATAGGAAGCAGTTGGCTAAACAGGGTTGGTGGTCAATACACATCGAGAAAATGGTGGGCGACACCCAACCCTAGGGAAAATTATTTGGTTGTAGTAATGGCAAAAGAATGTTGTCCAATAAGAAACAACATGAAAAGGATGGAATTTTAAAAAAAAAAATGTATCCAAAACATATATTACATTGGCAATTAGACTAATATTTTTGACCAATCATGTGATAACTAATGGGTGACTACCATGGGTGTTGGACTCAAATCTAATAAATATTTGGTGATGCGATTGACCTGCATTACATGCACTATTCACCAAATGACAATCAACCCATGAGGTAGGATGACTAAATGGTGAAGATTCATCACTAAAGTAATCTCTACCTGAATTTCCAATAGGAATGATCCAAATTGATTAGGCACAAGAAAGTGATCAATGCTCACACTACTACATTTAACATCATTTTTCTACCAAAATTTTTGACCATCAACTAAATAAATTTAGGGTAGTCAAAATGTAAAGGGAAAAATTTCTTTTTTTTACATATAAGACCCGTGTTGGTCAAAATTTTGACCAACATATGGCTTATATGTGCACAAAGGAAAAAAACATTTGTCCTTTTACGTCTTTCTTGCACCTGGTTTTTGGAGCATTTTCGCATGGTTTTTGGAGAGCCCAGTTTCATTTTAGGTTTTCTCTGCATTTTTGCATTGTTTTTGGAGAGTCCAATTTCATTTAGGGCTGGTCTTCAATGCGAATCAAACTAGACTTTGAGGGTTGCTAGAGAGAATCTGGTAAGTTGTTTTGTGATATATTGTTTGTTTGTTTTCAGTGACTAGAAGTGAACATGGAAAATAACTTACTCTGAGCACGTGGCTATATTCTACTACAGTCAATAGAGTTTTTGGAATAGAACCTAGTATTGATCTTTTGGGATTTGGGAGTCAATATTGTGTATTTTTGTTGCATGTTGTAGACACCTAAAGTACTTCCATGGTGCACCTAGTCCCTTTTATCAAGTCAAATCCATAACCTAGTCCTAATCAACCAAACTCATCTAGTGCAAATCCATTTCACCTAACTTATTTTACACTCTATTCAGAAATCATTGAAACATCATGCATGTTGTCAAAATCATATTGGTAGTGTTGTGAAGGAATAAAAATTTATATTTTGAGCATATAAAATGGAGATAGAATTGACTATGTTCCAATTAAGATGAGTTTGTTGAAAATCTTGCTCAAAAGATGTTAGCTGTAAAAATATGGACACTGCAGTATATTTGGTCACTTACCTATAGAATAGCAAAGAAAATGATTATGCTATTATAACTATATGAAATGTATTTAAAAAATCCAAGAGGACTAAAAAATTGTTCTGTAGAGTCACATTAGTCTCTGGCTTTTCTGCATAGTGTAACAGTTCATTTGTATTAGAATTTGCAACTAATTCACCAAATTGGCTGGTTGTTTTTGTAGAAACCTATGGAGAAAGTAGTGATCAGCTATTGAGATAATACTGGTAATATAAATTAAAGTATATAATCCTATTATTTAAGTAATCCCTCTTTCCACTTTTTCACAATAAATAAATAAAAATTTCTTTTTTCATCTCACCCATGGCTAAAATAGTTAATAATATTAGTATTTAAATATGCCTAAAGCCCCTTAAAATGTTCCAAGAATCAAAATATCTAAAGGCACCTGTTATTATAGTTCCATTATTCTCTCCACCAAGCCCAAGAATATAGGCAATCTAGATGCACACATCCCTTATTTCCCTCATGGTTTCAACCACTTACTATGATTAGTAAGCTCATTTGAGCTATTCACAATTTAAAACCTTCAATCTCCACCTTTCATCTTCTCCTTCATCCTACGGGGATCTTGTCAACCATCTTTCACAATGATCTTATCATTAGATCTTTACTATCCATTCTCCATTCCAAAATTATATAAATTGAGCCACTCCCTCATCCATTCCAAGAATCCATCAAGTTTGAGCAAAGTATATGTTGTCAAATCAAGTCATCCTTAAGAAAATGAGCATCTACATATCAATTAGTCAAGGAGAATATCATTAAACAATGGAGGCGTTGGTAACATTTGAGTTAGGTTTTTGATGGTAATGTTATTTTCACACTCTTTTGTTGAGCTCTATTTGGAGGTTTTGTTTTATCTTGCACAAGAACTTGTTTTTTTAAAGTTTGATTCTATTGTATTCAAATCTTTTGACATTACACAAGTAAATTTATAGATGGATCACACAAGGTTTCGAACCCAAGTGAGTTCTACATGAAACATAATCATAGGTCTTGTTCATTAGGCCAATGGACAATGGAGTAGGCTACCTTGAATCTAAGCTTTGATTCACAATTGATGTTCAAGCCACTTTTGAGTCAATCATCTTTATGTAACTAGATTGTAATGCATTGCTTTGTATATATGATATTTCTAAACAACAAACTAAACACACTTTGTGTTCTTGACTCTTCCAACAATTTTTCAATGAGCACAAATCTAACAGCTTTAAGTGATGGCATTAGGAGCCAAGCCTCCATCTAACATCTTATTCATGAGTGAATCTGCTCCAGAAAGATCCCCCATCTTTCAAAAACCATTGAGTTTGTGTGTGTGTGTGTGTGCGTGTGCGTGTGTATCATGTCCTTGACTATTCCATCAATTTCAAAATGAGCATCAATCACACAAATTTAAGTGACAACAAAAGACCAAACTTATCATTTTTACAAGCAAGTTGTATGGTTTTTTCACTTTTCCAGAGTTGCAAAAGTCATTTATTATGCCAATGATGTGTAGATTTCAAGAAAATGGCCATCTTCCAGCATTTTACCTACTAATACTTTAGCTTCATCTATCATTTCTACCTCACAAAAATTATTAGTATAGGTGTTTCTCATTGCCTTTGTCTCAATATTCCCAACTAAAACACTTCCACTCAGCTTTTGAAGCCCATGGAGTGCAATACCAGACCTAATTATTTTTAGTAGGATTGTTGATTTATTCCTTTGGGGAATGTTCCATTAAACATAACCCTTATTGTAGAGGGATTAATTTCATTCTCTTTTAAGAGTTGAAATATACCTTGTTTCCCAATGCACATGGCTTGGGTAATGAGAGATCTATTTTATGATCATTTATTAATTCTCTTAGTTTTAATCATACTCTACGGTTTCAACTCCTTAACATCACAGTATTCAAGTGGTATTCATGATGGTTTTGACTTGAATGTGGTGTTAGATTGAACACATCAGGGAGATTAAACATAATAGTGAGGAAGGCAATGAGCGAAAACATCAATAATTAGCCTAGTGTCTCAGCTAGTCCACATTCATAATTATTTTAGTTTCCAATAATAGACCTACATTTTGGGTTAATGATTTATATTATGCATCATAATTGACTGGAGCATTAGATTGAACATAATAGTGAAGAGAAAATGAGTAGATACATCAATAATCAACCATAATATCTTAGCTATTCCACATTTATGTGTATTTCAATTTCGAAGCTTAGATATGCATTTATTGTTAATGATCTATACTTGCATCTTAATTATAATTATCTTGAATCCATTTGTATCTTTCAAATTTTTATTAGAAAGTGTGACTAATCATTGTGAAGGGCTTAAGCATTTGTTGTGCCTTGTAGATATGTGGATGCAGTTCTAACTATTCCAAACAGCTCATTATCCCCCATATATGTGGGATGAATTTGGCCTTTGACCATGAGTTGGTTGGCCTTGCAATGTATTTTGTTCATATGGATGATAACCAGTGTATTGGTCACTACAATGACATGTTGGTGATATAGTGTGTTAATGTTTTATACTAAAACTTATCTCTATAGTCGAATCACTTTCTTATGATTTTGGGTTCAAAATCTTGTTTCAACTTTTCCTTATCTGAATTTAAAGCTTTTGTTTTGGTTTTAGGTGATGTGTTATCATTTGGGGTTGGGAGTGAAGACAAGATTGCCATATATTGGCATATCCCATTTGTGAATTTGAAGAAAGACTAGTATAAGGGAACATTTTGGCAAGAGAAAATAATTCCATTTTTCCAATCTGTTACCCTTCCCAAATACTTCACATAGGTTGACCTTTTGACACAACAAAAACCCCACTTTCCACTTATAACAAGTGGTATTAAAGTTTCATCATGGGTTCGGATCCCCTTGGGTAATGTTGTGGGGGAGATTATTGGCATAATGGTCAGTGTTCCCCTAAAGATTTGTGACAAAGGACTAGCCACCTCCTACAGATTTAGAAGTCTAGTGGTTCTATCGACATTGACAGGTCAACCTTTTGGTACATGACAACCACACTAGTAATAGATGCAACTTGAATAACATTATCTAATAAGGATCTTAGGTTCTTTTGATACCAGTGGGAGGAGTTGAAGTCCCTCTCCATGTTTTTGGCCATCTTGAATCCTTGACTACAAGTTAAAACATGATTGTAGTAAATAAGATATGTTAAATTTGTTTCCAAGATAGTTGGTATAATTGACTTGAGCCTTGTTATATCTCTTTAAGTTTATTTTCTCTAGTATTTGAGCTTACAATTGTAAAAAATGGATAACTTAGTTTTATAACTACAACTTTTAGTCTAGAAACAACAAAAATAAATTTAAAATGGACTATGTAAACTTAATGTCTGCTCATTTATTTTGTTAGAATACTGTAGCCACTTCTATTAGCAGATTAGATTTTATTTTATATATTTGGTTCAGGTATACTTTTTACTTGATGATATCAACCATTTTAGTTTTCAAGTGATATCATAATTTTGGATCAGCTAAAAAACATGCACTGAACCGTTCATTCAATTTTTCGTCTTCCTATATAGAAATGCTAATTATTTTTTAAATTTCCAGTTCATTGTACATATTTACACCATGTGCAATTGAACTTTTTTGGCAAATTATAGTTTTATTAACTACTTATGATCTTAAATGAGTACAATTAAGTCTATCCTTAATCAGACTAAATATTTCATATCATTGAATGTGTCATCTCCTATTTGTTTGTTATTGGGAAGTACACGTTATGTTGACTCTTGATCACATTCAGGGTTTTGAGGTTCTGAGTATCAAATGTTTCTTGTACAGGGAGGGAAGACCACCTATAATATATTCCTCTAAGGAGTGTGAGTAGGCCCATATAATTTCCACTTTGACTATGAATTATGAGAAACACCCATTAATTTTCCTATTTGTAGTCTTACTGACCAAGATGAAAATTGGTGTGCTGCAACTCAGTATGTAACTTTGTATTATTAATATCTATCAGCTAATAACTGCCATCTTTATGGATATTCCTATGAAAAGTTATCTATATATTGCACAAAGCTAATGGTAAAAGATCTTTCCTTTATTTCAAACAAGATCAATATAAGATCTGAAGCATATTCTTTTGATTGTTTTCTATGTAGCATCTCCCATCCACTTTTGCACATATTGCTTCTATTTCTTCTTGAACTAATCAAATTGATAGTCTCAGATGCATTCACATAGCTTTTGTTGCTCTCTTTACAAGCTAAAAATAGATATGACTTTCAATACGTGGCACCAACATAGTCTTCATTACATTTTATAATACCTGAATAGTAATCTTTAAGATATGCACCATATGAAACCTTGTTTCTATTTATTCTCATGCCATGTGATCCTTTTACAATATAACATTGTTTAGAAATGGCCTAAGCTTTTATACAAATATTTTCCTTTTCCACCTTGTGATTGCTACATTGATCTAAAATACCATTTTCATTATGATGGCTGAAGTGAGAAACCAAGTATCAATAACACCTCCATCATTATTGTCTCTGATCCAAGCACACCCCCAATACGCTAGCCAAAAATATTGCCATACCAGTGTGTACCCAAATTCATATTGGTAACTGAGGTATCTACCAAAGGATTCAGTCCAAAACATAACTTTTTTTCTTTATAAACTATTATCCAAACCATAACTACTCTCATAAGGAAGATAGGGCTCAACATTTTAGACCAATAATTACATGGAAATGTATGTGAAATGTCTGATCCTATAACCCACTTCAATTTCTTAATCATTTTTTTTTTGTTCTCTCTCATAAGATTTGGTAGACATTTGTTGGTTTTGTGTCTAGATGAACTAATTTTAGAAGTTTACATTACAATATTTGTGAAATTATCCTTCCAAAATTGAGAAGGAATTCCATTTACAAGAGAGATTCTTAGGTGAACCTATCCACTTCTTTACAGTAGCTATTTTTATCTAAAGGAATTTGGCAACAAAGAAAACTTGAGGAAATATCACCCTTGTACAATTGGCTTTATGTCTTTAATATGTTGATTTGATCGTACAAAAAGCTAAGTTATCAGTTTGACACTCATAGTCCCTAGATCTGGGTTTGATATAAAGGTTATTTGAGATCCAATTTGGTGTAGTAATGCCTATGGGTTAAACCCAACAAACTCAAAATGAACCGGGTTGGCCCCTCTCTGGAAGAATGCCTTTATATATCATCTTAAAATGAAAGGATGTTGTTTTGTTTGCCTAGAAAATCTTCTTTAACTCTCTGCTCATGCTTTTTTATAGAATGTTTATAAGGCATTCTTCCTTGGCCAGGTAGGAGCTAATAAAGCCCTACTGTATTCAGTTGTCTACTGTCAGAGAGTCTTCCCCAAATCAGGCCTTTTTTTGCTGTGTGTCATCCAATTATTTTCATTGTCATTATTATTTTTTATATATTTCAATATGTGCAGATGGAATATATATAGACATGATGCAACATAAAGTATTGCAAGCAAGATCTTGGTGGGCATTAGTATAGTAGGGTACCAAATAGTGCCTAATAGGTTGTGATGTGTGCTGGAGAGTTAGAAAGTGCTTAAAACACTTTATGCCCTCTTGAACTTCTCAATCAAACCAAGAGCAACTTTTTCAAATTTGGACCATTGAAAATAGGTAAATACAATGGAAGTTTGTATGAACCAATTTTAATTATATTTAGGATTATGAAATAGACAACAAATGGTTGTGGGTGCCATTTCTTAGCCTTGTTATTAGAGTAGCAATAGTAGAGTTTTGTCTCTTCCACTCACCATTAGAATTTTAACTATCCAAGGGCAAATAGGCAAGAGAAGCCATTGATAAGGCATTGAAAGAGATCATTCAAAAGCCTTGTAGCAGGGAAGGAGTAGATTATGAAGAATTCTAGCAATTCTGTTGGCTTACCAAATGACATACGTTGTTACTATCAGACATACTTTTCTTCAGTGGATGAGAAGTAGAAATCCTTAGGACATATCCTAAAGTTGGATCTCATCCGCTAGATCGAATATGGATGAGAAAAAAGAGTCAGCTTCCCTTAGTAATGGCAATCCTCTCATCACTTTCCCATATGCCCCTTGAGCTTTGTTTTCAAAGTGTTTCTTCTTACTAATTAGTAGGTAATTTTTCATGTTTTGATGGGAATTGTGCCATTTAACTAACAGTTCCCACATGGAATGCCTGCCAAATTGCATGCAGGCTTTTTATTTTCATCTTTCAAAGTTTTAACTATATGGGTGCATGTGTAGTTGTTAATGTGCATGAGAGTCCCTCATATAAGACCTCAAGGGGATCATTTTTAAGTTTTTCAAGTTAGTAACTATGAAATTTTTATCCTCTTTCTTCTCCTTAGACCAGCTTGTGTGTTGGTCTAGGTCACAAAAGCCTCGGGCTTATCATCAAAGTAGTATTCTAAATCTCAGATGAGGATTTTTTGTAATGATTGCTATTTTTCAATAAAGTCTTTAATTATAGAAAAAGATTGCGCCTCTTAAAGATTTTGTTATTGACACTATATTCAAATAATAGGAAATGTTCGCATAACAGTCTTTGATGCCAATGTTGTAATGTCATATACTTGGAACATAAATTGATAACCAATTTGATAAGTTGTAATCCAAAGCCTACTTTCTTGGCTTCATTGAGCCCAATCCAAACCTGCATTCTTTGAATCATCCAATATGATAATTAATGTGTGAAGCTTACAATATGGAAACAATCACAACATTGGCTTTAAAGGGGCCTATAATGTTACATTTTGTGCTTCTAATTTACAACAGATGAATGATGATGATTTTCTTGATGATATTTAATCTTAATTGATGATGGCTGATTATTAATGTTGACATTATTGTTTTTGAACAGAAACATTGATATGGTGGTTTATTTTGCTATGTTGCTTTAATATTAGTATAGTGTGTTATGAAATTATTTGTTGCTATATATATATATATATATATATATATATATATATATATATATATATATATATATATATATATATATATATATATATATATATATCTTTTATGTATGAACCCAAAACGAATCTGAACCAAATCCCCCAAAAATTGAATGAATTTGGAACTCGAATCTTGAACCCAAACCAAAACATAAATCCAAACCGGCAACTAGGATTAACTTTTGGAAGAGGTGGTATGATTAACTGTGAAGGGAGGTGTGTCACTTCCAATGTGTGCTATCACCTTTACCATAAGATATAGGATGCCAATCTCATCTTTCATTTCATCATAACCAAGTACATATTACTTCTTTTTCTTATCCTCTTAGATATTCTCTTTTTAGAGCCAACAACATGATTGACTTACTGGTGCAATTGTGAATCGCATATATTAAAGACGACATCTAAGGGATGACACAGTCAAGTTGTATATAGAGAAAGCATCCCTTGAATTGTAAACATTCGTTGATAATAGATAACACTAATTGCTTCTAAGTTCTAATTAGTTACTTTCCACTACATAATGTTATAGATATATCAGATATCATAGAGTTATATAAGAAATAAATATGGATTTTGTATTTCCATTATAAATCAGAGATAGAATAATTGATCTATCAGTGCAGGTAATAGAACTCATCTTTCATTGTATACTTTGATTGCATATGGCACTATGGTAGAGTCATGGGATTAAGTGAAGGTTTATGAGTCTTTTAAGCATTAGAAAGGTCAATTAATCTCAAAAATTTCACAAGAATTGAGTCCTAAAGCCCGAGGTTATCATAAAGGATTGTTATTAAAGATATTAAAAATTGTTCTAAACTATCCCAAGACAGTTAAAGGGAGTTTGGTTGATTTTAGGGAGTTAGGCAATTTTAAAAAGGAAAAAAAAGAAGCTTATATGAACATGATAGATGAATATGTAAAGGTGTTGAGGAGATTTCAATGTGATAGCCTTGGAAAATCAATAAAAAAAACTTTGTATTTCGCTGCTAAAACTGTCACAGAATAGTGACTATGCAATTTGGTTATTTTTAATTGGTGCAAGCTTTATTTCACTTCAAATCTTTTCTTTGAATATGAAGATGATTGAGAAGGTTATTTTGTAAGTTGCTTTTATTTGTCAACAGTCATTTGTAAAGGATTTTGTTCAAGTAATAAGAGACTATCACTATCATGTGACAAAACTTGACTGTCTGAGGCAAACTCAATGAATTTGACCCCTCCCACTACTGTATTGTATATGTAACTTGTGAAAGAGGGGTTGTTAATGTATTATGAACCTATTTGATATGATTTTGTGTAGAGATATGCAGGGAGATTAGAGACAAAGATCTTTGAATGTTACAGGGTTCTGTTTGAGGGTCACTAGGTGAATGGAACAGTTATGAGTTAGGAGATTCCATCCACATGAGGGGTATATTTTCTTGCATAGAAGGTCAAGATTGGAAAAGAGAAGGTTTTGGATCCATTGTAAGGATAAAGAAGTGCTTGGAATGTTCCAAATAATTTCAACATCTAACCTTTATAGAAGTTTGAGTCCTAAATTCATGTCCCTTGGTGTTAGGCCCAAATGGTCTAAGGATTAAGTTTTTAAAAATTGTACAACCACCATGAGGCCAAACTTGCATAAGCTAATTGATTTGTAATTAAGTGAAATCTTAATTCTTCTTTTGACCCTTAGGCTAACCCACTTAGGCCTATTTTTGAACAAATTTCAATTGCAATTATTTCATGGCTGAAATTGTAATGATCTGAGGCTCATGAGTTTTTGAGATTTACCCATATTTTGAGCTCACATGTTCTTGATTGAAGATTGCATTAATATGTTTCAATCTTTTAGTCATCTTCATTAGTTGATGCATTAATCAGATTAGTCATTGCTATCAGGATTAGTCATGGCATGCTACTGTTAGCACCTAAGTAACATTCAACTTGTGACATCCCTTTGAGGCATTTTGCAAATAACTAAGATACATTGTCTATAAATCCACATTTTGCAAACATCTAGGCCTTCTAGAAATTATAGGATCATTTTAGTTACATTTGAAAACATTAATCAACAATTTCCATATGTGAAGATATAAACATTAACTACAACATGTCCAATTTATTTGCAGGTATATTTTCCTGTGAAGAAAGACCGCGCCTGACAATATGAACCTAGAAAAAAATAATGAGACAATGGCTACATTGTTAATTCTGAAGGAAATCTTATAAATGTTATTGTCCTTGCAAAAAGTGTAAGGGCTTAAAGAATCAAAGAATACTAATCACAATAGCCCAGAGTTATTGTAGGCAATACGGTCATGTTGAAGGCGGCCATGATTTTTGTCCATTGTTGAATGTGGATTTTTTACTAGAGGAACATGGAGGTGTGAATATCCAAGCTGAGGATAACACTCCCATGAAAGAAGATGATAATGTGCCAGAGGACATGATTGAAGAAGATGGTATTGGGGTAGGTGATGAAGAGGCTCACAATGATGGTACTAGCGAATCTAATAATAATGATGAAGATGGTCTTGATATACCTTTACTTGAGAAGACACACGCGCCCTTATACAAAGGCTCCCAAACAACTCTACTATTGGCTATAGTGTTGTTGGTGAACTTAAAGGTTATGAATAGTATATCCAACATAGCAATGTCACATATGCTAAGGTATGTCATTTTTGTCATCTTCAATGTTAGCATACAATTACTATTCATTATATTAACAATGAATATTTGTTGTTGTAGGTTGATTAGTGAGTTTTTGTTACCACCATCAAACATTTTTCTTCGTTCGTACTAAGAATTATTTAAAATTATGGATCAGATTGGAATGAAGCATCAGACAATACATGCATGTCCCAATGATCACATTTTATATCATAAACAACATGAATTTCCAACAGAATGCCTTGATTGTCATGTTAGTAGATATCGGTCAGATCAAATAACAAAAAAAGTGCCTCACAAGGTTCTTTGGTACATTCTCATTATTCCACATCTTGAACGGTTATTCAGGTGCACTAGCTTGGCACAATTTATGGATTGCCATGCACACAATAGAAGTAAGGATGACATTATGTGAATGCCTGCTGATGGTTCTGCATTTAAAGAGATAGAAAAAACATGGTCACACTTTAAAGATGAACTTCGTAATTTGAAACTTTCATTGGTGGCGGATGATGTCAATCCATATGGAGATATGAGATCTATTTACTCAGTATGGCCTATTTTTGTTATTAACAATAACATTCCTACTTGGATGCCCATAAAGAGGGAGCACATAATGTTGTCAATGATTGTGCCAAGTATTTTTTTATTTTATAGTTATCTAAATTAGTTTATAAATAGTGCATGAAAATGGTTATAATAATTATGTATTGTTTATGTTCATTTAATTGCTAGGTAAATACCAAGTTAAAGATATGAACGTGTATATTAAGCCCCTAATTAACGAGTTGTTGAAGTTATGGAATGGCATCACTATGTATGACATCTCTAAACCGATAGGACATCAACAATTTCAATTCCATGCAATGGTTGTATGGACAATACGGGCTAACTCATTTTTGTGGCATGTTATATTGTTAAGATCACATATTTTTGGTCTGTTATAGTGCTTACACATTACTATCGAATGCTTAAGTTGTGCATGATAATTGTACATGATCCAATTATACATGATCTTATAGGTCTTCAGACAAAGGAAAAATTTGCATGTCCAGTTTGTGGTCCAAAGATGAAATGTCATCATTCAAGAAGTTTAGGAAAGCAGGTGTTTGAAGAGTTTAGACACTTTCTCCACAATAATCATAGGTATCAAATTGTTGAAAAACACCTTTTCAATGGGAAAGAAGAGAAATTATCAAGGCCACAAAGAATGACACCTCATTTATGGAAGTTGAAATATGATCAACTAAATCGTTGAGGTAATGTCCAATTTATCGTCCAAAGTTTACAATTTGTATTTTGATATTGTCTTATATTTACTAATGTTTTAATTGATGCTCATGAAGGTTTTCAAGGCATCAATGACCAACTTCCTAGAGGAATGAAAAGTTATCCTACTCAATTTAGTAGGTTACCATACTATAAGGATCTCCCAAATGGCACATTTGTTTGATGCTATGCATATTGGAAAGAATGTAATAGAGACACTGTGGAGAATGTTGGATGAAAGTCATGATAGAGAACAAATTGCTAAAATTTGTACTGACATTCATGAATCCAATCATGCACTAAAAGTTTTCATTGAATCAAATAGGAATGGAGACCGCATAAATACAAGTACCCTTCCTTGGTTATTAACAAAGCAACAAAGTGATGCATTAAAAGAAGTCATAAAAAAAATAAAATTCCAATAGCATTTGCTACATATATAAGCACTCTTCTATCAAAGAAAGGTAATTTTGGGCCAGGGTTGAAAACACATGATTGGTATACTATCCTTAAGGTAAGTCATATTTTCTATTTACAATATATTTGTAAGATTGAATGTAGTACCAATTGCAGTATTTAATAATATATTAAAATGATCATTTTTTAATGATTGCAGTTCGTCCTACCTCTATCCCTTCGACAATAATTTTACAATAGTATTAAACAAGTTATATATGATCTTAGAAAATACATGAGGTTAGAAGTGTTTTTTCTTAGATTTGTAGCTTTTTATCTGAAATATATTGTATAATTTTATTTGAAATCTCCTTTATGTGTTTTTGCATGTTGAATCTCTTTTAGGTGGTTATCATCTAAAGAAATTGATAAAAAAGATATAAACTATTGGAAGAGAAAAATTCCATAGCTTATGTGTGAAATGCAAAAGTGTTTACCTCCAACATTTTTCAATTCTTAAGAACACTACTTCATACATCAAGTTGAGGGATTGAATTGTGTGGACCTGTACAAGCTAGATCAATGTGGATGGTTGATAGGCACTTGAAATTTATGAAGGGATTGGTTTGACAAAGAGCACATCTTGAGGGTTCTATGATAGAGGGATATATGATATACTAGACCATGGTGTATATCAGTGAATATCTTCCAAAGTTTTCAGCAGGTATCCATATAGATCACATTTGAGATCCCAACTGTAATGACAAATTCAAAGGGGAGTACCTGACGGGGAAAGGTAGATTGAGGAGGGTGAGAGGTAATTATAAGTTTTTTTTTTTTGTAATTTAACAATTCTTATCCATCATCAATATATATAAGTTGTTTCTAACTGGTGTAATTGTCTTTTTTATAGTTGGTCATGAGTGGGATGCACTACACTTGTATATTGCAAAAAATCTTGATTGGATGACAGTATGGATTGAATAGTCTCAAGAAAATGGTTGCTCATTAACATGGGATGGTGTTGCATCATTGGTTAAAGAAACTCATCGTAATGGAGATCCCAATGTTATGCCAATGGTACTTGATCTAATATATGGCTTAAGAGATACAAAGGTATGCATAAGATTACTAATCATGAGACATAAGTTTAATATCAACTCACAAATCAATGAGAAGATTCTTGACATGTTTGAATAATTGCAGGTCAAACACCACAAAGCTATGTACTACCATGGCTATAAATTCTGCACAAAAAAGTTAGATGAAATGAAGAAAACGTGTGATTCTGGGATAAGTGTTGTCTTCGTGGTCACCAATATTTCATCTAGAACTGACACACATCCTCAACAATATGAAAATCAATACTATGGCATTTTGGATGATATACTTGAGTGCAACTTTAATTTATTCAAAATAGTTCTATTTGTCATCAAATGGTTTAGGTTACGACTGAATTGAAATGATCTCGATAGGACTGTTATTGAACACAATAGTGGATTTACTATGATTAATAAAAGGTCATTTGAGCCAATAAAAGATGAGCCCTATGTTCTTCCAAGCCAATGCGAGCAAGTGTTTTAATTTGGTGTTCCACACAAACTAGGTTGGTCATTTTTTGTTAGACATGACCCAAGAGGAAGGCCAAAAAAGTATAATGTGATCAAAGAAGAAGATATTGAAGAAGCACAAGAGGAAGTAAATGATTATCAGGAACGACAGTTACCCAGTGATGAAGAAGAAGAAGATGGTGATGATTTTAGTCATGCTAACGATAATGGTGATAATGATGATGATCATGATCGTGGTGATGAAGATGATGATGATCATGGTGATGATGGTCATGATGATGATAGTGATCAAGAGGATGATGATGGTGATGAAGATGGTGGTGGTGACGACAATGATCAAAGTGACAAGTACGATGATGGTGATGATGATGATGATGATGACATGGATGGAGATCATGATGATCAATGAAATGTCTAGGTAGGATCAATGTCAACTATGATGGGGTCTTGTATGACCAAATATTTCTTTCCAAACCATATGTGCACATATAAACATTAAGTAGAACATGTCAAATATTTTTTTAGATATAAACATTAGTTACACTAAATTTTTAACTTAAGACACATGATTTAAATATATAATATACTTTATTATTAATATTTTTTTTTGGTAAGTCTATTACATTAATTTTGCTACTGATTTCTAAGACTTACTAATTTTTTTTAGGGTGATATGGATGCACCATCTCAGACACCTTCAGTAGAGGTAAACATTAATTATTGTAAATTTTAATGTTAATATAGAAAAAAATGCCATTTTATTATGTTCTTTTCTTTATGGCCTTGGAGTTATTTTGATGAAAGTATATGAATATTTGATGTCACAAATGATAGGAAAAAGCTACAATGATCACTAATCAAATGCAATCTGAAATACATGCATCATAACTACATGATATTGGCCTTAGTATTGACCCTTTATTCACCACCCAACAAATTATGTAACGATACACTGATGAACTTGTTAAAATTATCATCAAGGGTAACAGAAGTGAGGAGAAAGAGGCACTGAGAATAGAATTGGACCTTAGAATCCAATCTTTGAAAGTAAGAAGCAATTTGACTAAAGCAATAATACAAGTTCAATAGATATTAATATTATATAGTATCTTATGGATCATGATCTCTAATTTTATGTGTTCTTCTATAGACATATGTGCTAGTTGCGACATCACATGGTGAACATGGTTAGGGTTGTTGCACAGTATCTTCGTGTAAGTAACACTTTGTTTGTTTTGATCAACATTATAACACTTACCTTTTTTTTGTGGATGTTTCTCGCTAGTATCCCATTTGATCTTTATCCATTGCAAATGTCTTTGCTAACAATATTCTATTCTTCAGCTCATGATGAAGTGCAGACTGCTCCTTCGGTTGGTAGTCCACTATTGTCTGCTGCATTGTCGACAATAAGGACCATGAAAACATCATCTCTATGCCCACTAGAAATGGTAAAACCTTGTTTTGCTATATTTTTTAATGTGCTATATTTTGTAATGTTTTTCTACAAGTTAATAAAAAATGAAGTAGCATATCAGTGCTTAAATGATGTCTATAGAAGCTTGCATACACACAAACACATGCATACACACACCATGCATGCATACATACATACATACATACATACATACATACATACATACATATATATATATATATATACCCACACATAGAGAGACATGGACATAGGCAGGGAGGTAGACCAACAAAGAGCAGTACTACTAAAGTTGATCCATTTCCTGGAGCAGTTCATGTGATTAGTACTAGTTCGTATGAAGAGACATTGTTGCTGAATAAGAAAACTATGTTTCCATTAAAAGAACGAAAGCTTCTAGGTGCTTTAAAATTGATATTATTTAAAGTGTAAATTTAGTTTACTTTTACATTACTCATTTTGGACTGATAAATCCTTTATGTTTTTTTAGGTAAAAATGCTTTCTTTGAACATCTTTTTCATATGACATTGAGACTATTTGGACCCACCATACGTAAAAGGTACGTAGTTTCATATCATTGCTACATAATTTTTATTTTCTTTTATTTATTGTAATATATTAAAGCTATTGATCTAACAATCTATTTGTTTTTAAGAAGGTGGAATTTACAAGCTATGCAATTAAAATTTAGCTGATTGCATCTATTGAGGAGAAATTTGGCAAAAATATTTTTGACACTGGCCTACTTTTGAAAAGAGTAGCAAAGCATATAAAGATTGTGAGGGATCAATATAGAAGGGCTCTTAAGGATAACCCAATGTATGACCATCCTCCTATGTTTCCATTGATGGAGTGGAATGAAATAATAGAAGATGCAAATGAGAAAAGGCTATGTGAAGATAGAGATAATGAAGTAGCACAGGGCAAAAAGAGCTATGTCATTATAGTATTAAGTACATTGTAATCATGCACTAATTATTGATATTTGTAAATATATAATCTAAGATGTTTGAAATTGTTCATAGATTGTAGGACACATCTACGGCTACAAAAGAGAGAGTAGAAAAGGTTGGCCAACACAAACTTGGCTCTAGTGGCTATATGAATCTCCAGTCTCAACTTGTAAGTAGAGCAATGAATTTTTTTAAAAATTTTAATATAATGTTGCAAACAGTTTTGTTTAATGAAACCATACATGGAAAACTAACGTTATCAAGAAAAACCATAGGGCACATATTTCAATGTGGAGGTCATAGATGAAGATAGAAAAATTGCCTTGAAGGAAGGCTATAAAGTTGTGGTTGCACACCTACGTGAAGAATCTGTAAGCCTTGCCCAAGAATCCAGTGCACCAAATGATATCTCATAGGTAAATTGGTCAGATGAAAAGTAAATGAAATTAAATAGTTGAGAAGATTCTTTTTTGGTATTAGTTTTAAACGTAAATTGACTACATAACAATGTGCATAACATTTTACTATAGCCTTCATATCCTACCACAGAACCTGCTCATGATGAAGGCCATGATGTGCATTATAGTGGTGGAGGTATTAATTTACTATTGAAAATTAATTATGCAATTATGAATACAATTTAACATCTTCAATTGGAATTTGATGTGTACCCTTTTTTTGAATATTTCAGAGCATGTTGAACATCATGCTGAAGGAGAGGACCATGTTCCAAGTGTTCAACATGTTGACGCAGTGGCAGATCAAAATTTTAATGTACATGATGTGGCATTTTCAGTTAAGAAAAATGCATTTTATGTTGTACTCATACTTAATTACAAACTTGTAACTGTTAGAAAAAGAAAAAGAGTATGCCAATTTATCCCATTCACTTGTTCTTGCAACAAAGCCCCCTTTAGTGCATCAACCTCCTGCTCCTCCAAAGAGAAGGAGCCATTGTAATTTGACATTACACGTGCTAGAAGAGGAGGAGAATGATGCAGATATGGATGCTCCTATGAGTGCTTTTCTTAAGAGAGCTCAGAAAAACAAAACAAAAAGAAATGATGTTTTGAAAAATTTCTTTGATAAACCTTGTTGGATAATGAAAGAACTTTTTTAAAGTAATTATGTATGAATGATGCATATTAATATAGATTTTTATCTTATGTTAATGAATATTGTTATGTGTTAATGAATTTTTGATTAGTATTGTGTATTAATGAATTTTATATCATATTAATCAATGTTATGTTATTGTATTGATTGAATGTTATAGTTCATAAATGGATGAATGAATGAATGAAGTATGTAATTAGATGATAATGGGTACTTTAGATTGATGTTAGGGGGAGGGGGGTGAGGCCAGATGAGCTTCCACCTTCACGTGGTTGGCCTTGTTAAGTAGATAATATTATAGTATTCTTGAAACCAAGTGAAGCTCAAACTAACATAAAATAGACACCTTGCATGTCATAGGTCTAAAATGATCCACAACTACTGTTGCCCATAACATACAGTGCAAATGTGATATGGGATTTATGTGTGGCTACCTACAATGTTTGATATTTGATCATTTTATTCCCTTTATATATTTACCCTTTTTTTTTTGCCCTCAGCAATAGTTGTTAATAATGATATTCTAAACTATGCATTAGGTGACTTAAATGACCATTATGGGTAAATACTACAATATCATTCTAATAGAAATGGTTGATCAAAGATTCATCTCCATCTTTGGGGAAGAATGCTGACAGGATTGTTGACGAGGGCACATGCTTACTTGTGAGTGAGCTAGGTTCTATAGCGATATGTCTCTTATTTTTCCTCTTGATGTTAGCTCAGTTGTTGAGGTGAATTGTGTTTATAGGCCAGGTCTATTTAAAATCTTTGATTAGAATTGTCCTACTCGTGAGATTGTTTCCCTTGGTTATATTTTAGATAACTAGTTGAAAATGTTAAACTGTTGTGGATGCAATGTAGAGAGTTTGTTTTAACTCATTTGTTAAATGTGTTGATCATGAACTTCTTGTGTTTGAACTACCCTTGACATCAACAATAGTATTTATTTAGAATATGATAATAGCTTTATCAAAGTTTAAGAATTTATGGTAATATTTAGGTCAATAGGTTATAGCATAATACAAAGTAGATCAAATTGTGAATGTTCTGTGAATATTCTGCAAATCTATTGAATTGAAGGGCTTCATTAATACCAAAGACCATGTCCCTAGTATGTCAAGTGTAGGCCCTAATATGACAAGATTAAGGACCCTGAGTGTATATTATATATATGCCATATGTTTGGTCAATATATCCAGCTCAAAGCTTCAAGCTAAACTCTTCATTCTACCATCTGCATTCAACCTTAGGATTCATGGCACTAAATTTTGTTTTAAGGTTACATTACCATTTTAATATGAATAATGACATAGTATTTTATTAATATAGTTTAAAAGGATTAATATGGTTCTAGCTTTTTATGGATATAGAAGTTTTAGGCTTCATATATATATATATATATATATATATATATATATATATATATAATCTATGTCTTGCATTGACATACCCAGATTGTACCTTGACTTCTGCTGCTCGACTAGAAATGTAGGCTTAAGAAGGGGTCCCTATAGTGATAGTCGTGCATCTACGAATGATCATACATAAATTGATACATGTAACCTTCTTCAAATATTTTTGCATCACTAAAAGTTCTTAATATTTAATAGTTGTGTGTAATCTAATTTTGTTTAACAGAGTTTAGTCAAATTTTATAAAAAATCGAAGTGTTCAGTCAAGTTTTATAATGATTAAATATCAACATAATGATTTTCAAGGACATAAAAAAAAAAAAAAAATGCTCATACATGCATTAGTAGTATTGAAGCTATTTTAGAAGTCTTTGATTTGTAATTGGAATAGCCACAATATGCAGGGTTTGAAGCAAGAAGTGATTATAGATCTTGTTGGACAATGTCATACTTACAAGCAACACATGATGCATCTTGTCAATACAACTTCATAAGTTACATTTTCTATTTATGATTTTCATTTGGAATCCATTGTTTTAGTTCTGAGATGAATTTGGTAAAATTCTTTTTGAAATGAGTGAAAACTCTAAAATACTGGGATGTCCTTTGTAAGTTATTATGTTGAAACATTGTAATCATTTTAAATGCTAACTTTTATTGGACACACCAATTCTAGTTTGGGTAATAGGGTTATACAGAGAATAACCTCTCTTAGTGCAATCTTCACATTGTCTCCAATAATGAACAAATTGTACTTAAATAGTTTAGATTGAAGCAAGTGCAAAGAGATTTGCAGATTTTGAAATATAGGTAAAGCATTTTACATATGCCAAATGTCTCAACTATAACTCCTAACAACACCTATAAGGATTTTAATTCTAAGCCTTCAGACAAACACAATTATAGTTCCAAGTACTTCAGAAGACCAAGAAATAGCACTATATTGTCTTCTTTCTTGTTGGTCTGATATGCCATGTTGAGACCATATCACCTCATGCAACAATGGTATTTGGCTTCTTGTGCTCTCTTATGGTTGGTCATTAAATTATCTATCCTTTCATAAAGTGCTTGAAACACATACAACAATTATTACAACAATGCTTCACCTATAGAACCTATTGTCAGACTCGTAAATACATAATAAATTTTTTGCCATCTCATCTGGAATAATTGCAGCCCACATCCAAATTTTGTTTAGTTGCATCCAGATGGTCTTCTAAACTTTGGCCAGTGATAATACTTTTACAAGAAAGAATTTAATTTGATCAACTTAAACTTATTTTATTAGAAGTTCCTAGGAGTCTTGGTTTCTATACCCAAATGAATAGATACCCTTTGCCTACAACATAAATGTACAAGTCAATAGAAAGTGCCCTATATGAACTCAGCTTAAAGGTACTACTCAAATGAATATATCCCCTCCACATGGCTTGTGACTATTAAAAAAACTTAACCTCAACCTCGTATAAAGATTTACTACTGAACCTCATCTAAAGACAACCTTTAAAAAATACAAAATGACCCCTTGGTAAGGCATGTGTTTCAGTTTGCTATTTGGACGTTTCCCTGTGCATGAGTTTCCCCTTCATAAGGCATGCATTTTAGTTTTCTCCTTAGATGTTTCCATTTACATGCACCTTAAAAGCATGTGTAGCAAAACTTGTTGCATACAACAGTTTAGTTTGTGCACCTGCAAGTTCAGACATCTATAAATTGTTGCCATTTCAAGAGTTATAATATACTATTTCTTGGTACCAATAAATAGGTGTTAATTGAAGGAAACAATTCCCCTTTTGATTTCAGAAGGACACAAAATCTACTCAAGTTGAACAATGTTTGGGCCTTTCAAGGATTTAAATGGATAGAATTAGAATATAGAAAACTTGCGACAGAAACTAAATGTCACATTTCCTTAAATTCCTCTCTCACAACACAAAGGAATTTCCTGAGCAACACAAAAAGCTTACTACATCCACCATTTAACACATTACATGAATCTAGTTATTATTCAATATAAATGAGGAAATAAAATCATTCAAGTACCATGAGCCTAATCATTCAGGTAAAATTATTTTGAAACCCTTGCACCCATAAAGACTTGCAGCCCCAATCAAAAACTTTTAATTCTGTACAAATGTTTTCAATTCTTGATATTGCCAAACACTTGGTTGATGCTAGCAATCATGCACCAATTGTTTTGTCTAATATCATTGTTAGCCCTCGCAATGCACAAGAGTGTTACTAATCTAAATATAGTTTTGAACTCCTACCCATCTTTTAAACATCTTGAACCTTCTTTTTCTCTTTACTTGGTTCAGTATACTTCTTGACTAGATAAGCAACCCTGATTGGCCTGTCATATAATTTCACATTATCTTTTTTCATGGCATTTTCCAGGGACTCATCATTAGCCAAGAATACATGTCCAAAACCTTTCGAGGAAGCCAAACTGTGTAGATTGCTTCTTGGAACATTTCTAATTCATACTGTTCCAATTTTGTAGGCCCCAGGTATGTGGACTGCAAGATAAACCCTTCAGCTGTATTTCATCATCATTAGCCTGCAACTCCTAATATTTTATAAATTTAATTGTAATATGTTTGTTTCCAAATCTGTTTGTTTTCAAAATCCTTTTTGGGGTTGTTTTGTTGCAGATCATGGAATCATTATCTAAATTAGTTGAAGTGAAAGAAACTATATTTGAGATGTCAATTGGGGATCGAAGATTTCTTGATGAACATTCAGCTATAGACTTCTTTAGGCCATTGGAAGAACCCAGAAAATCTTGTACCAAGTTATGCCTTGGTAACATAAGTTTTGGAGCAGAGGCATCCCGTGTCACAAATAGAGTCTTGATGGGTATTTAGAAAACTTTAACAGGGGTGGAACTTTTAAATTTTGTTGTCAGAAGGTCCGAGTCTGAAGCACTTGAGGTCATTGCAATATTGTCATCTGCTTTAGAAAGGTACATGCTCAGATCCTTGACTTTTGATCTGTGTGAATTGAGAGAGAAGGGAGTTAAAGCTTTTGGACCACTCTTGAAATCTCAGAAGATGCTCAAAAATTTGAAATTCATAGATACCCACATTTCTGAAGAAGCTGCTAGATTCATTTGTGAGATTCTTCCATCTCTTGAAAGGATTAAGGGTTTTCATTTTTGTCACAACTGCTCAGAAGATGATGCGACAGAGGCCCTTTCAGTGCTTGTAAGAAAATGCATTGCTCTGGAGGATTTTGAATTCTCAGGAAGTTGTATAGGAATCTGAGGTGTTAAAGCTTTAGTAGGAGCTTTGAGCCAAGGCGGCAAATTGAAAACACTCAATTTATCAGATAACATGTTTGGGATAGTCGGTGGTGTTTCTCTGAGCCAAGTCATCCGTTGACAAATAGGCCTCACAAAAGTTCATTTAAACTATATGAATCTTGAGGATGAAAGCACAATTGCCATTGCGGATAGCGTCAAGGATGCTACTCCATCTCTAAGAGTTCTTACGATTGTTGGAAATGGTATCACTCCAAAAGTGGATCCAGCTTTGGCTGCATGCCTTGCTGAAAAAAGCTTGTCGACAAAGTTTGTTGTAGCACAAAACAAACTCAAGGACGATGGAACAATCATGATATGCAAATAAATTTCAAAAGGTCACGAGCAACTTAGAGTGCTTGATTTGAGTAATACTACTATCTCTAGAATTGGGGCTAAGGCTGCTGTAGAGGCTGTTGTAGACCAATATATGCAATTTTGTATCCACTAATTTTAATGGACTTTTTTTCTTTGGTCTAACCTTGGACAACTCAATTTTCATGGATATGTCCCAAATAACTCCAATTAATGAACCTTTTTCGTAATAACATCATTTTCTTAATTGCTCTACAACACTGTGAGATAATATACATTCTTATCTGTCTATATGCCTTCCCTCAATTTATTTTTTTGAGTGGGCATGCTTCTTGTTGAAGTTATTTACCTTGTGCTATACCTATACTCCAATGCCTTGTAACCTACTGTTCTCATTCTTTTCTTGTGTTCTGGGTGTTTAATGTAGATAGGTTACTCGAATATTTGTCGTTCCTCTATGAATGTACTATAAGAACATTTTTCGTCAAATGCATTTTTGTTTTGACCTTTCTGATGTCGATTTCATCTTTGGTGGGTTAATTTTAATGTTATGATTGCATTGACTGGTATTGATACTTGTGTTTAAAATTCTCCTAACAGGTGCCAGCAAGTTTTGCAGCCCAGGAAACTTCAGATAGCATGGCTTTATTAGCATATAACCGTGCATTAAAACTTGCCATGATAGGTATGTTGGTATTTTATGTTTAAATAGTAGTTCTCTCTGGTAAATTGACCCATTTTCAATGCAAACAAATGGAAACCTTTAGGATTCCTTTTATGTTTTGATTCTTTCACAAGGTTTATTTTGGTCGTATACTCTATGAGTCGAGCACATAATTCATATAACGGAGAAAACAATCTTGATGGATTGCTAGGCAGTCTTGAGTTGGGCAGGTTTGAGTGTTTACGTTGGTGCAATTTCATTGTTGCTAATCGTTGGTAATATTAAGACATGATATTCTTGGAAACTTTGTAGAGCAGGAATTCCAGTATCTGGCCTTGGCTTTACAGGAGCACTATCATCTAATGCTTCAAAGCGTGGAGAGCACAGGTTTAATATTATTTCTACCTTGGGCATGATGGGAGTTTAGCTTTCTATCAAGTTATTGACATAAGATACTCACTTTGGATGTTATATGGGTAAATGACACATGTTTTACAAATTTGTATTGGGAGATCTGGTAACAACGAGTTGAGCATTATTGCAAGTGTTGCTCATTTTTGGATGTTCGTGTTACTTTGTGATTTCTGTCATAGGTGTTATGTATTGGCAAGAACATCGCACCATATGTGGAGATCTAATATCACACTTTCAAAGGTATGTCTTCATTGTTTAAAGGAGAGGAACTTCACATTTGGAACTATTTTTATGCATGAATTTGATCTAGGACAGCTTTTTTTTCATATATTATAATTAGTGATTGTTGTCGATCATTGAATTTTTGTTTCTGTTGGTTATATTGTACAGGGGTTAAGGAACTGTGAAGAAGAAGACATGCTGTCAAGCCAGCTTCTACTCAAGGTAGGTGTCTAAAATACATCCAATTTTATGAATTTTAAATCATTACTCCTCTATCATGCATCTGAGATGGACCTGTTGTACTGGGAATTCACCAACACAGTCACAAAAGAACAATACTATCATTCCTAAATAACGAATATAGGTCAATATGACTGTAATGTTCATTTTATAATAGTTCAATAGGTGTGCTAAAGGGAGCTCTAATAGCCAAAAATGAAGAAAAATAGAACTAAAAAGTGAAGGGGACAATCAAATAAGCAATCCTATACGAGGCAGCCTATATAGAATCTTCAAGAGAACCTGATACTATTTGTGTCATATCTCCTCTGTTCTCACTTGAGAAATTATCACTATTGTATGTTGAATAGTTTACGCTTTCCTTTCGGATATATATAATTTATTTGTATTGTGATATGAGCTTAGGCTGCATCCCTGGGTAACAATAGCAAAGGAAAATGCCAAGGAATTATTTAGAATGTCAATACAGATACCAAAGTTGCAGAAATTGAAAAGGATATGATACTTGTTCCTTTCCATTCTAAGGATCATTCTTCCAACGATGACGTTGGGATTGGTGAAAAAAGAGCAATGGAGAGAATGCGCAGGATATACAGGCTAATTCTAAAGATCTAACTACAACTGCAGAAAATATATAGTGCAATTACAATGCAAACAACTTGTAGCCGAAACAAATAATGAAAATGCTTCAGCATGTGCTAATGAGGCATTAGTGTCTTCTCTAAAGCAACAAAATTGCCAAAATCAGCACATATCGAGAGAGCTCAAGAACAATTCAAAACAAGGTAATTTGAATGGGATTTTGTAAACTAATTAAAAGCACCTAAACATATAATTCATTAAGTTTTGTTTTTTATTTTGATCGATTTTTCCAAATTCTCTTCTTTTTGCTTTTTACTCACAGTTTTGATCTTCTACAAATGTCAAGAGTTCCTGCCATTCTAGTCGAATCTCGTGAAGGTGTGGGGTGCTCAAGCCGTTCTCACTATATTGATATTGATTTGGACCATGGTGATCCTTAGATGTGTACTGATTATGCCACATAAATTTATGATAAATTACACATTATAGAGGCTTTCTCTGTTCACAGTGATCTTTTATTCTTGGTCCAAAAAAATTATATTGTTCAATTGAGCTGATTTGTTTCTATGCACTTTTCTAATGCTTGTTAGTATAATTCTCACTATTGTTAGATGTATTATGCTTTTAACAACTTTAGCTTATTGTTGTAAATTTTTTGTTATAGGCATATAACTGTAAATCCTTGGATGGATCTACAATGTTCTACAAAGGAAGTTGTGAATTACTTTGTTTTTATGTGGTGTGCTAGATATAGATTTAGTTGATACATATATTCACTAAAAATTGCAAATTTGTGTTGATGTTCTAAGCTTAAATGAAGTAATATAGGTACTTGAAGCAAAAAAGTTATCGATTTTCATGTGTCAAGCTAGACTAAATTTATGACATTTTCTTGAAGCTTCTTTTGATTAATACTTACAGTCATCAATTACTTTTTCAGCTAAAGTGGCAAGCATTACCTTGTTACATTGAAACAATTCAACAAGAGATCAATGTAAATATGAGGGGCATGCTTGTTGATTGGCTTGTTGAGGTTTGTTGCTTATTGCATTTCTTCATGCTATCTGTATATTTATTTTGCCCTATTGTAGTTGTGCAACTAATTTTATATAATCAATTCAAAATTAGATTGTTGTAACAGAGTGCCGAGGAGTACAAGCTTGTGCCAGATACACTTTACTTAACTATGTCCTATATTGATCAATTTCTCTCTGCAAATGTTGTGAATAGACAAAAGCTTCAGCTTCTTGGGGTTACTTGCATGCTTGTTGCCTCATGTTTTACTTCTTGCCTACCGTAACATTTTCTTTTCTTTTCTTTTCTTTGGTCAGTTTTTAACTACTGCTTTGATGTCACTTTCAAGAAGTATGACAAAATTTGTGCTCCACATGTGGAAGAATTTTGTTACATTACAGATAATACTTACACAAGGGAGGAGGTACAATTTTCCATTTGTATTGCAAGATGATTTTTCACATCTCTCTTGGACGGTATTCTTAAAATGACAATTATCCTTATCTTAATACTAATAGGTGTTAGAAATGGAGATTGATGTCCTAACTTATTTGCAATATGATCTAACAATACCAACAACTAAGAGCTTTCTCAGGTAATGTTTTTTGTGGAGCAATCTTGGTGACTATTTTCATTGAAGTTAACATGAAAAAAAAAAACATTGATATATTCAAATGTAAGCCATAGAACAATTATGATAAATTAATGTTGTACTCATTTTTCATTTTCCCTTCTCAATTTGAATAGGCGCTTTGCCCGTGCTACCCAAACATCATATAATGTAGCTTTACATTCTAGTTTTCTTTTGTTGTATGTGGGCGATAAAATTATTTAATATATAAAAGTATTTTATTCTTACCTTCATAATTTTTTTCATTCAGGTTCCATCTCTACATTTGGAATTCATGGGCAATTGTCTTGCTAAACTCACCCTTGTTGAGTATGACTTTCTCCATTATGTTCCATCAATGATAGCTGCATCAGCTGTATTTGTGGCAAGGATGACCCTTGATCCTGGAACTTGCCCCTGGGTAATGTAAATTCCATCGAGTCATTTTTTTGTTTGGTCTTGTTTGTACTAAAATTTGAATAGGATTTTATTGTCCTCGATCTTCAGAATCCTATGCTAGAACATTACACAGGCTATAAAGTATCAGAGATGAAGGACTATATTCATGCATTGCATAATTTACAACTAAATAGAAAAGGGTGTACATTGACTGCAGTCAAGGAGAAGTATCACCAACACAAGGTATCTAAATATCTTCTAGCATTTAAAATTCTAAATTTATCACCCCCATGGTCAATAATTTCCAACGTCTTTCTTTTGTATTTATAGTTCAAATGTGTGGCAAACATGTCTCCCCCAATGGCAATTTCTCCTCAGTTCTTGGAAAACCAATAATAATGAAGTTGAAGCTAATATCTTAAGGGTTGAATGGCTCTTAATTTGGAATGGGATTTAGCTCACTATCGGGAGATATATCAAATTTCAGTGTTCAAATCTATAGATCGTTTAATAATCGACATCCTTTAATTTTTTTCACATTATCTATTTTCAAAGTCTACTCTATGTGAAGTCTATAATATGTACTATTTGCATGACCCTCCTAATTATTTTGTTCTCCATATATGTTCAGCAAATGGAAATGGCTGAAAGAATTTATTTTTCAGGTCCTCAAATGCTTTATATAGTCTGGTTGAAATGATTTAACTTGTCACCAGTACATATGTCAATATCTAGTGTTCAGATCCATAGCAAAACCACCACCTTTAGTTTTTTTAGATGATCTGTTATAAAAATCTAATCCTTGTATTTAAATTCAAAAACTAGTTGTAGTGGCTGAAATATTTTCCTTTTTCATGTCATCAAACAAGTTTGTATTCCTACTTGAAATGATATATTTTCTTCCCTTGTAGTATTGATCATGTGGAATTTTTTTCTACAACATCTGCATTGGGCATCAAAGAAGCAGTTCCAGCATATCTAGATGACAGTCTCACCTTAGATGATTTGCTTACCGGAGTAAGCTTCGCTCTAGCTAGCTCTAGTTATGATAATTTTACGGTAAGTTCTTCAAACCCTAACCCTGTTCCATGTTGTTTCATTGATGGTTGTTATTGGTGTTATTGATGTGAACTATCATGATTTTGACCAACTTGATGACATTGTGTAATTTTCAAAGTTTGTGATCTAATAATATCAATCTATTAGGACGGTAGTTGTTTCACTTTAAAAGTCCTAAGCTTTTAATTTTTGGGGGCTTGCATTTAATTTTCATTTATGTGGTATGGTTAAGAATTACTATTCCAATCTTCAGAGAATTGATGAATGACTACAATATTACTAGTTTTAAAAGGCCTCACATGTTAGAGATATAGATAGTGTAAAGCAGTTTGTAACATTAAAATGGATTTGGCTATGAAGTATCATAATGATTTTGGATGAGACATTTATGTACATTTAAAACACTCTTTCTATTAGCTTAGAAAATGATAGAGATGTTAAGGTAAAAACTTTAATGCTCTGCTTTCACCGTAGTCATATCTTAGATAGGAATAGTGATCATTATGCATTTTATTAACACTAAACCAACCAATGAAATTGAAAATTCTTAGACAAGTTACTACTTCAAAAAATTAAAAATATGATTTTTAGAAATTCACTTGCTACTTGAAATTTAAAGTATGATATTAGGAATTTGAATGATTATTTCACTTTGATTCTTTGAAAGGAGCTACTGATTTCTTTTCGCAGAGCAACAAGACAAAAGCCTCTGCAAATCATATTTTACAGGTAATTTATTTCATCTTGATTGGTTTTTGTGGTGAGATTTAGTTCTGCATTTCTCATGTCTCCTTAGTGACAGCTTTGGTATTTCTTCAGAGCTAGTGTAAGTGAAGGGCAGTTTTACCAAGTTCTACTTTATGAATTGGATGTTATTCATAGGGTCAATTTCCTAATACTCACAATAATACTTGCTATTCAATTAAGATTGGAACAGCTCATTAGTTTGTTTGTATTCTCTTTGGATTTTTTCAAGAAGACAGAGGAATGCTATATGAACTATAAGTTCTGTGGTGTGAATAGGCTTGTGCATCTCTTGAGCCAAATTACCAACCCCCAGTGACATTTGTTGTTCAAAAGTGGCACCATACTAGACTATTTGCAAAACAACCATGCAGATAGGCATTCTATATACAGAAGTGAGAACATCTTGCCAGGTATGAAGGTCCTATAAGGCTATATAGTACTATTATACTCTATTCAAAGGTGTCAATTTGTAATGCCGATGTGGGTTTCCTATATTGTTAGGCATTGTGGTTGATTCCAAAATTTTCCATCCCATGAAATTTGACTTTTATCTCTACAGTCATGCTGGGATACAGGTATAATACTTATTTCTTAGATCAACTTGTCATGCTTTCTTTGCCATGTATTATAACAAAAATTGATCTGGTTTTTACCATTTATAGGGGACCAACAGACCAACACATTATCATGTGCTTTGGGATGAGAACAAATTTACAACTGACAGGTTGCAATCATTAACAAACAATATTTGTTACACATATATCCTCTTTCATTAATTCTCTTGATTCTTTTTGTTAAGCACAATGCATATCTTCTAGTGTAAATCCCCTTTCATTTAGCTCATTTTCCTTGAAGTCCCCAGTTCTTGGCTTCTGTTATTTGATAGAAGCTTGCTCGTTATAACTGGAAGTAGATTCAACTCCAAAGACAAGTCTATTTTTTTCTAATTCTAGCATGTAGCTTTAGGAGAACAGCAATTGAGTAGTCAACAAAAAATGTCTCCCCTTTCTCAAGAAGGGTTTCTCCATCAAACATGAATGTGGCATTCATCTAGCTGGTTCATATTGCCCCAGGACATGGCCAAGAAGATTTTTTGACTACCATGAAATATAGCTTCTAGTACTACATCCTAGATCAAAATCTGCCCAAACTTTTGATGGATGCCTATAGCTTATCCCAAAGCTCTCATTCAACAGTTATGAGATGATCAATCAAGAGGAAACAGTTGAGAGCTTAGAGTGACACAATTTTCAGATGATCATATGAAATGAAATGGGCATGCGAGTAGAAAGAAACTAGAAAGACATTGTGTATAGATGAAGGCATGAAATGGATGGTTTTGGAGCACTTAGGATAGACACTCAACATTCTATACATATCATCATTCGAGATCAAATGGGTGTATGGGATTATATGCATAATGAATAATAAAGGAGGGAATTGAACCCTCCCTGAGGCTCACAGTTGTTAAGGTCCACTTCAGCAATGGCTCTTCTTGTGAAATTGTCATCTAAAACCTTTCTAATGAGATAAGGTGTTATGAGCTCTTCATCGGTGGGATGGAACATGAATCTAGGAGGCAGTTGTGCATGACCCATATCATGAACGATGAATCCAGGAGTTAGTTGTGCATGACCCATATCATGAACCATGATATGGGTGATGCACAACTGCCTCCCCGATTCATGTTCCATCCCACTGATGAAGAGCTCATAACACATTATCTCATTAGAAAGGTTTTAGATGGAAATTTCATAGGAAGGGTCATTGCTAAAGTGGACCTCAACAACTATGAGCCTCAAAAAAAAATTGACCAAGCATTAGTCGAAATTTCAACCAATGCCTAAAACTTTTCTACCAGGAATTGGTCAAAATTTTGACCAATTCGTAGCAGTTTACCACCAAGATTGGTTGAAATTTTGACCAATTCCTAGTAGTTTTCTACCTAGAATTGGTCAACATTTTGACCAATGCCCTGTAGTTTTCTACCAAGCATTGGTCAAAATTTTGACCAATTACAAAAGTTTTCTACCAAGAATTGGTCAAAATTTTGACCACTGCTTGGAAAACTATGTCCTTGCAATTACAAAAGTTTTCGACCAATGTTTTGGTCAAATTTTTGACCAAAATTTTTTTGACCAATGTCTTGGTCAAATTTGGTCGAAGTTTGGTTGAAAATTGGGTCAAAATTTTGACCAATAAAGTTCAAAAAATGAGCCCGAATGTACCAATGTCAAATGGATCATGTAATGAAAAACAAGGAGAAATGAGGTCCTATGATCCTCCTATTTGATATGTATGTACTTAAATATTAAAATAGATAAAAGAAAAATACTAACCTTGAAGTAGAATAATTCTAGAAAATGTTGATTTCTGGTGTCTGTGTATAGTTTCAAGAATCTTTGCAACCTATTATGGACTAGAAATGTTGAGATAGAGAAAACTCATAAAATTTTTGTCCTTTTGAAGGGAGGTTGACCTTGACCTTGATAGTGGGGCACAATCTTACCCCGAGGCACAATTGTACCCCCAAAAGTTGACCTTGACTAACATTGCTCTGACAAAATTTTTGTTCACAAATCTTGCAAGCTTGACGAAAAGGGTATCCAAATCTACTCTTTAATTCATTGTTCCACACTTCTATCTACAATAAAAATGGTTTATTTTTTTGGATGGGGGGTTTGCCTTGGTCAAACCCCATTTTGGAATGAACCTTGAAATGAATTGAAATTGTAATATGTATAAACAAAGTAAATGAAACTATTCACCTTTCTTATATTGAAATCCTTGTGAAGGATTTGAATCCTTGAATCCACAATTATAGATGCTCCAAATGAATGTAAAAATGCATGTAGGATGTCTCAAATCAATGGCACTAGATCTTCAACACCAATCTTGAATGAATGTGGATGGAGAAATCTTCAACAAGGGGGCTCCATAGAGATTGAATCCTTCAATGGCTAACAATGTATCTCCTTGATGAATTAGTTGCTTGAAAAATTGAATGCTAGTAGATCTTCACTTAATAGAATAACGAATGCACTTTATAAAGGGCAGCTCCTAATTCATAGAAAAGTAGATGTCAAAATGAGGAAAGAAAGCTTCTTAATATAGAGATCTTGGGCAGTAACTCCTAGAGAAGGCCAACATGGGAGAATTAAATCCCATTTAACCTTAACCCCTAAGAATAGACCAAGATTAAATGTAATTTAAGAGTCTACCACTTCAAACCCTGAAGCAACCAACTTGGAAGTGAGAAAAAGAAACTTTCCAAAGCTCGATGTCCCAAAACTCCCAGAAATTGAAAAATGGACCTGGGATCAGTGATGAGGTCAACCCTACCCTAGTTCAAGGTTAAGGTAAACCTTAACTTAAAAATTCATCCTTGACCTATAAATTCTAAGTCCTAAGTTTCACAGAGAAAGTTGTTAGAAATAGGCTAGAAATAGAGAGAGAGAAGTAGAACAGGGGGAAAACAGACAAATCCACCTAAAGACCCATTCAAAGAACTTGACATGAGCCCAGACAACTTACTTAGAGGGATAAACAATCTTAACATAGAAGTGCTTCTATTTTAAGATAATACATTTAGCCCCCACTTTAGCAAGAGTATGGACTCGATGCAAACTCTTGGTAAAGTAGACTGTAATGAAAAGATAACCTTATTAAAATCAAAGGGACAAAGAAATCCTCAAAACCCCCAGAGACTTAAGTCTTCATTAACTCTAAGATCACAATAAGAGAGACATCTCTAGAAAAATAGAAAAAGAAAAAGAGTGTGATTATCTCACCTAATGAGAACTTATGTCTCATTGTGAACCACACAAGGAAACCATGTAATCGAAAAGATGGAATTGAACCGGTCAGTGAATGTGGCTGCTCACTAGTCACCTATCAAGGATTCCCTCTCAAGAATACTCTATTCTATAAGAATAAAACCAAAAAACTAAAAATATGTTTAATCTTAAGGACACCTTCAACCTTAAGGGATCAAAATTATATTTGAAACTAGAGGGTTCAAGAGATCCTAAAATATAAATCCATGCTTTAAGGATTAGTCACTAATCCAAAAAGGGAGAAAAAGTATCTTGAAAAATAATATATATGTATTGAAAAGTGCATGTGTGCAATAGGAGAGAAGAGCATATGCCCCCATGTTAAAGTCATTACTAACACTTTAACAAGAGTAATGGCTTTTATGGAAACATAAACAACTCCACTAATTATGTTTCCACTATGAAATGCCCCCAGATGAAGAAAAGTCAAGGGAAATAGTACATCAACATATAGAGAACATAGAAGGGATCTAACTACTGTGCAGTCAGTATGATCATAAGATTATATATATATATATATATATATATATATATATATATATATATATATATATATATATATATATATATATATATATATATATATATATATATATATATATATATATATATATAATATCATTGCAAATGAATTGACATCATTCCCAAAGAAAGTATAGCTACAATCACAATGGAGGAAATATCACATAAGAGATACAAAAGAGAATCTTATTAGACCATGACCTAGAGACCAAAAAGAATCAGTTCTACCAAGTCATGAATCCAAGAAAATTACGCAAGGGAACATGTACAAACAATAGCACAGGTACAACATAACATGAAACAAAATATGAAAGAATAGAGATACATACAGAGGAATATTACAATAGGTTTGATTCCTTTATCACCTTGTACCAATTAAGCAACAAAGATCATATAAAAGAATCTAACAACATTTAGCAAACATATCATGGGAGAAGTATAGTACAATAGGCAGACACACAACAAAGGCTACCATCAAGGACTAGGCAATCAAGCACATTACCTACTCTCCGTATCTCATTGTATATCATTTAGGGAAGGTGGGTAACTCACAAGAGGGACTATATCTGACTTAGTAGGAATGATAGCCAATTCCAAAAAAGGATCCTCTTGAGAATCACAATGTTCAATACTAGGTGTAAGTGTCAATTGTGAGGAAATAATATTAGGTAAATCAATGTCAATGTGAATAATTTCATATTCATCATCAACATCATCCACATAATTAAGAGTAACTTCATCTAAATTAATCAAAATAGGATCTAAGATATGAATAGAATCATCAGAATCATGCAACTTATCATTATTAGCAACAAATTCTTCTAACACACCATGCATAGTTGTATCCAAAGAAGGTGAAGATTTTTGAAGAATAGAATTATGAGATTTAGCTTGAGCATGACATTTTTTATGGTGTTCATTAGTAGATTGACATTTTTAATGGTGTTCATTAGTAGATCGATTACATTTTGTCTTACTTGAAATGTGTTGAGAACTAGGAGGAATAATTACTAGATCCTTTATAGGTTCTAAAGGAGGATTAATAGGATTATCAAGAGATTGACAAGAAACATGAGGAGCTTGATTAACATATGTAGAAGCCATAGATAAATGAGGTATGGAAGGTATAGAAAAAATACCATGATTAAGATCCATAGGAGGTAAACTTAACTCAAGAATCTTACAATGCTTATAGGCTTCATATGATCATAAAAGATGATCAAGTCGAAAAGGACATGAATTAGGTAATGAAGGACAAAAGAAGTCAATGGTAGCAAAATCCTTGGGCCTAGAAGTATGATATAAACTATGATTAACCATCTTCACTTTGTCATCATAAACAAACTTAAGACATTTATGAATAGGTGAAGCAACAACATGCATGACATTTGACCATGGCAAACCAAGCTTGACTTGAAACTGGTTAGAAGTAGGAACAATAACAAAGGTAGTGTTCACAATTTTTCTAGAAAGTTCAACTAGTAAATCAATAGAACCAAATGATGGATAAAGAAAATAATTACAAGTTTTAATCCACACATCCAATGTATCATAAAAATCATGTTGCAAACCTTTCATAAAAAGATTTTCTTTTGTAATCACATTAACTAAGTAGATAGAATCAACAAGAAAAAAATGAGTGGGTATCTCATCAATCTTAGCATAAATATAAAGGGGACCATTAGGAGCTTTAATAGTCTCAAAATCATCGAAGGTAATCAAAAGTTCCTGAGGTCATTTTTTCTTAGGTTGTTGTCGAGGTTTAGGTTGAGGCTTCAATTTAGGCTTAGGTTTCAGTTGAAGTAGAGTTGAAACTTGAGATTGAAGTGGAGGTTGAGATTGAGGTGGAGATATAGATTGAACCACATGGTCCACTTGATTAAAAACATGATTAAGATCAGCAATCTTTGAATCATACACAATATCCATAGAAGATGGCTAAGCAATAATATTAGTATTATGTGTAGGTAAATGATTCATATAGATTTGTAGATTTTGATTAGGAGGAGAAACAAACTTATTCCCACTACCATCAAAATTATCAACGAATAAAGCATTAGAATCAATTAAGTCCTGACCATTCTGATGATGATATTGACAAAAAGCTTTTAGATCAAAAGATTTAGATGCCATTGTAGTAGGTAAAAGAGGTCAAATAAGAGGTAAAGTAATCATATTAGTAGTTAAAAAAAAATTCATAATAGAATGTAAAGATTCAAAAAGAGGAGTAAACCTATGATTCAATAAAAAAAGTAGTGGTCATAGAAGTGGCATTGTGAGATGCAACAACCACATGATCAACAATTACATTTGCTTGTTTATTTATCTTGACATAGTTGTTGAATTTTTGAACTTCATTTGGATTAGGAGCAACATCACTTTATCAACTAGAATATGAGCCATTGGAGTGGTACTCTAAAATTGACTCACTTGTAATTGATAATGATGAAGCGTTGCACAAAGTTGTTGAAAAGAGGTGAATTTAGTAAGCAAAATCTTATCTGTAATGTCCTTTTGCAAATTTGAAATAAACATACATTGAATATCAAGATCAAGAACAAGATAGGAAATTTGAGCATGCAAATGCTTAATTCTAGCAATAAATTTAGTAAATGTTTCATTAGAATTTTGTTTACAATGCATCAAATTAGTCAAAGGCACTTGTGGGCCAATGTTGTTTTGAAATTATTGAATAAAAGAATTAGCAAGTTGAGGAAATGAAGTAATAGAATAAGGAGTCAAGGAAAAAAACCATTGTAATTCCTTGTCATGAAAAGTTTGAGTAAATAGCTTAGCTAAAATGCTATGATCATGAGCATAATCACTACAAAGGATTTGAAACGTTTTAACATGATGAATGAGATCTCCATTACCATTATAATTCTCAAGACAAGGCATATCGACTTGCTGAGGAACAAGAGTACGAATAATATCCTAGGACAAAGGACTTCCCATGTCCACGTAATTATACTAAACTTTTTTTGAGTCAAGGATGCAAGTTGTTGTTGTAAAGATGACATAGTTTGAGCCAAAATGATAATTGTAGAATCATGAGAAGAAATAGGAGAACTAGCAACATTAGAAACACTAGGTAAAGTGTACAAATCTATAGGAATAGAAGACACAAGTGGAGGAACACTAGGAACTACAGTTGGTATAGGAGTAGAATAAGTAAAAGGAACAATATTATAAGAAGGTTGTGATGTAGGAAAGGACATAAGAGGAACACTTATAGGGATAGAGGGAATTGTTGCAGCCACCAAAGAAGGAGTATAAATAGAACACTTGGAAGAGGAACAAGAGAAAGTTCTACACTAGTGACAAGAGGAAACAAACCTAAATCTTGAGCTTCTTGAGCTAAAGGTTTAACATTGGAATGCAAAAGGTGAGTAATACCATGCAAATGATTAACACCTTGGTCACTATCATGAAGAAACTTCTTAAGAGTTTCAATAGCTTGAATAGAATCTTTATTATAGTTCTCTTGAAGAAGCCAATTACCCATTTTATCAAGTTCATTTGAAATTGTTTAGACTTGTTCAAGAGGAACTCTTAAAGAATCATCCTCATCATGAGATGAGTGAGAATATTTTTTCTCCATAATAGGATTAGAATTAGGAAGAATCAAAGTCTCATATGGAATCCTAAGGAAATGAGAAGAAGACTCAGGCTAAAAGGTACCCACAAGTCTACAACTGAATCTAACCCTAAGATTAGAAGTAGGACTAGAAGTAATAAAGCTCATAAACAAATGCAATGTAAATGAACTAAACTAAGAAAACATAAAACATAAATATTTTTGTATTTTGAAAGAAATTTTGCAATTTTTTTTTTGTATTTTTGAATTAAGATGCAAGAGTATAAATGAAATCTAATATTAATGCAAGAAAAGACCTAACAAATATGAAATGAAATATAACACTGCAAATCACAAGGCATCTACTTCCACAAAAGATAAGAGGGTAAGCGTGTCAGGTTCACCAAAATGAATAAGATGAAGGTGAACATGCAAGATAATATGAAAGGAAATATAACACCATGAATCACAATAGGGCATCTAATTCCACAAAAGAAAAGAGTGTAAGTGTGTTAGGTTCACCAAAATGAATAGTAAGAAAATAATGCCTATCCTTAACCCGAATTTCCAATAGGAATGATCCAAATTGGTTAAGCACAAGAAAGTGATCAATGCACAAATGGATCATGAAATAGAAAATAAGGAGAAAGGAGGTCCTGTGATCTTCCTATTTGAAATGTATTTGCTTAAATCTTAAAATAGATAAAAGAAAAATACTAACTTTGAAGTAGAATAATTCTAGAAAATGCTGGTTTTTGGTGTCTATGTATAGTTTTGGGGATCTTTGCAACCTATTCTGGATTGGAAATGTTGAGACAAAGAAAAGATAGAAAACTTTTGTCCTTTTGAAGGGAGGCCAACCTTGATCCTGATAGCAAGGCACAATGTTACCCTAGGGCACAATTGTACCCCAAAAAGTTGACCTTGACTTGCACTGCTATGATGAAATTTTTATTTGTGGATCTCACAAGTTCAACGAAAAAGATAGCCAAATCTGCTCTTTAATTTGTTTTTCCACACTTGTACCTACAAGAAAAATGGTTTTTTTGTTTAGATGGGGGGTTTTCCTTGGTCAAACCCTAGTTTTGAATCAATCTTGAAATTGAATTGAAATTGTAATATGTATAAACAGAGTAAATGGAACTATTCACCTTGCTTATATTGAAATCCTTGTGGAGGATTTGAATCCTTGAATCCACAATTATAGATGCTCCAAATGAATGTAGAAATGTATGTAGGATGTCTCAAATCTATGGCATTATATCTTCAACAGCAATCTTGAATGTATCTTTGCATAAAAAGAAGGCTTGAATGAATGTGGATGGAGAAATCTTCAACAAGGGAGCTCCATTGAGATTGAATACTTCAATGGCTAACAATGGATCTCCTTGATGAATTGGATGCTTGAAAAATTGAATGCTAGTAGATCTTCACTTCATAAAGGGTAGCTCCTAGTTCATAGAAAAGTAGATGTCAAAATGAGGAAAGAAGGCTTCCCTTTATAGAGATCTAGGGCACTAACTCCTAGAGAAGGCCGACATGGGAGCATTAAATCTCATTTAACCTTAACCCCTAGGAATAGACCTAGATTAAATGTAATTTAAGAGTATACCATTTCAAAACTTGAAATAGCCGACCTAAAACTGAGAAAAAGAAAAATTTCAAAGCCTAATGTCCTGAAACTCCCAAAAATTAAAAAGTGGAACTAGGGTCAGAGATGAGGTCAACCCTAGCCTAAGTCAGGGTTGAGGTTGAACTTGACCTAAAAGCGCATCCTTGATCTAGAATATCAAAGTTCTCAGTTTCATAGAGAAAGTTGTTAGAAATAGGCTAGAAATAGAGAGACTAAAGCATAATAGGGGGAAAACAACTAGATCCATGCAAAGACCCATTCAAGGTGCCTGACATGATCCCATACCACTTACTCAGAGGGATAAACAATCTTAACATAGAAGTGCTTCCATTTTAAGATGATATAATATTAACATGTAATTGTTGGTGTATTTTCAAGTGATCATAACACTCAATATACATAATGGATGGAATGATTATGTCTCATTTAGAGACATGACTCTACATGTCCTTTGGGTCCATAGGGTCATGTCTCTATATGATACAATCCTTAACAACATTAATTATAATCTATTAACACAAATCATATTCTATGATTACCTATCCCATCCCAATCATAATCAGTTTCTAATAATTCATGAGCACCCGACCATAGTTGGTGAATGGAGTAATAATAATATAACCCGTGGTAGTGGGAGAATAGTACATGACAGAACAATTACATCCATGATTCATGTACACTATGATGTTATCATAGTATGATCATCATAGAAAAGATTGAATTGATACTAAAATAGATCAAATGATTTTGCATAGTCAAATATAATAACCCCCTTCTCTCTCTACATGTGTGTGTGTGTGTGTGTGAGAGAGAGAGAGAGAGAGAGTATATATTTCATTTTGAACAATAATCATATATTAGATATCTAAAAAATGCTACAAGTTTAACAACATATGTGAATAGAACACAAGTGAAAATTATTTGAATTCTCAAAATAGGGGAGGGAGGAATTTATAACTAGAAGCCCAATGGATAATCATAGAGATCAGTGATGTGGATTTACAAGTTGTACACTGTCAACGGAAAAAGGAGTAAAATGATTTATCTCATCTAATGGTCTAAATGGATTTGATGGTCATCCATGACTATAAAACAATTAGAACCATTAACCAGACAAATCAGCTTGATACATCTCATTTAATGGAACACCTTAAACATAATGAACTTGAATTGTATTTTTTAAATTAATTTTCAGAATTAAGAATAATTTCAGCTCCAAAAAAAAAGGTTTTAATCAATAAGAAATACGAAATTAATGTGTAAGCATATAATTTAAAAATAAAACATAACAAACTTTAAGTTTATAGATTTTTATCATTCTTAAAAAGTAATAGATAAAGACAAATGAAAATATTGCTTCCCTCATGAAGACTAATAATAATAAAAACCTTTTATCCCGTTATCTATACTAATTATTTTAGTCATATATATGTACTAATTTCAGTGAAATAATTTTTTAGGTTCTTAAAAAGTTCAAGCCTCAAATATTATAGAATAAATTAGGTGAATCTCATGACATGTGGATTCAATGCACAAGATTAGTGAAATTTCATATTAATTTGTTAGAGCACTAGATCATTGGATTTAGTTTATACTTTAAAGTGCAATTTGTTTTCCAAGGCACTCATCGAAGAACAAAATATCAAATATCAAAATTCAGTTTTATTTTCACTATGCAATTGTATATATATTTAATGTTAAGTAATCATATTTTCAAGGTCATTCTTTCAACTCATGCTCTACTTTCATCAAGATTATACGAGCAAACACACCTTAAGGTATAATGGGTACATTGAAGAGATATTGATAGTCAATTAGGGAAAAAAATTGATCAATTTTTTGGGATACAATTTATCATAACCCAAATTAAAAACATATAATTGGCTCTATTTATGAAAACATCATGTTAGCGATCCAAGCTATAATACTAATCCTAACCTTAATTAAAACTCTAACTTATATCATAAAACTAGCCATATTCATGAATGCAATTCTTGAATCCTAAAGTTAACCTTAATAGTAACCATGACGTAACCTCTTATCCTAACCATACTTATAACCCTAAATCCTATTTCTAACACCAAACTAACCCTAGATACTCCAACTCTAATATTATCATAACCTTAACCCTAATATTAGATCCTAACCCTAAAAAAGAGCATAGCCTAAACTCTATACTCATTACAAGCCCCAATCATGATATTAAGGTTGAAGAGAGGAGGAGAGGGGATAATATAAAGGGAGAGATCTAGAGAATTCTATGAAGATATAGGTTCATGTTGACTAAATACTATTTTTTAATATGGATGTTCATACTAGAGTATGAGAACCTAATGGAGGCACATAGTCTGTGGACACATTCAAACTAGTTAAGCTACCTAATTTGGGAGCATGAACCCATAGATTGAAACCTCTTCAAGAAAGACTCTTAGTTAGCTCATTTGGAGCCTTTCAACTTCACCAATAGACCAAGGGTCCATTGACAAACAATATATCTTGAAAAAAATACATATTTATACACATATTAATACTTTAAGTAAATAAAAAACCATAGTCAATTTTTTATTTTAAAATTATTTCATGTATATTATTAAACTAACACTTATAATATTATTAATTTTAAGATTTTCATTTAGTGCAATGGTGTGAGCAAAAAACAATAAAAGGAAGGTGTCCTAAATTAGGAAAGTGAATAACGACTATCGATCAAGCAATGAAAACTATGTCTAGCTAGGAATAGGAAATCACTTTCAAATTTTAAATTAAATTTTCTCCAAACAAAGATCTTGCTGTATTTTTAAAGTAAACTTTCCTTGAAGAAAGATCTTGCTGCATTTTTCCAAAATAGGTTTCTAACCAACCCTCAACCAAAAGATTTAAACCCTCAACAATGCCAACATTTGTCACTAGAGTGTTTGTCCAAGATGGCTTTCAGAGAAACCCTAATTTGGTAAAAAGGTAAGAAGCCAATAATATGAAGATAATGTGATAAATTCATAGGGAAAACTCTAATAATTTGAGTTGGGAAAGAATAAAAATAAGGAAAATAAATAGGACCATTCCAACAAAAAAAAATACCAACAAAAATATGTATGTAATATGATTATCAAGAGCAATCCCAAATTTCACCAAAGGAGCTAATAAGATAGCCTTAGGAAATATATCTAGTAATAGCTCTCAAATTATGGTTTTAGATTAATCATGAAAGTTTAATTATGATTACAATAGATTAATGAGGAATGAGGCATTCAAGAATGATCAGAAGAAATAAAATAAAAACTAAACTCATCAAAACATGGAGTATGCTAGAAAACTCTCAGTTCTAGTCAACCTAGAACTTTGAGTAGATCACAACCCTAAAAAAATAGAGCCACTGATAATTGTTAGTAATGAAGTTACAAAAGGGATGTTGAATCATTTCAAAATACACAGTCTTTATGTTTGATGAGAAGGTCCCAAATCTTCAATAATAAATGTCACTAATTGGATGCGATAGGTTTTCAAGGAGCATGTATTTATTACTACCATAGATAATAATTTTAAATATCTAGATTGCAAGAAAAAATATTTTAGAGAAAAACTATTAGCAAACAAGTTAATATTTTATGAGGGTTTTAATATTAAATCGAATAAATGGAGCCTTAATTTTGATTCTAATTTTTTGAATTTAATTAAAATTGTGTTGTGGTTTTAGAACAGATTCCCCATTTTGAGAATTTACAAAAAAAAAAGGACCCTCTTTTTTGCTTTTCATGTTTATGGTCTTTCTTGGGTTAGTTTCCTATTCTTTCATGGTGTATTAGATTGTGTGCACTATCAATGTTGGTCTTAGATTGGTTTTGATAATTGAGTATGAATAGACCTAATGGATTCTCAAGTTGATGTCAAGTGTAATATAGATGCTGAGTAGATAGTATGTGCCAAGTCAAAAATCAAATAGGTGTCAAGCAAGAATCAAGTGCCAAGTGATAAGTGATGCAGAGTCACTATAGGTGCTGATTAGAGTATAGGTGTCGAGTGAGACAAAATTCCAATATGTGCCGAGCATCAGTAGGTAGCAAGTGCCGAGTAACACAAAATTAGCACATGAGTTTTTAACTTCACAAATTGAGATGTAAACTATTTTTGGATCTGACATAAGATGAATCTTAAAGGATCTAAGAAATAAGATCATATCTTTGTGATTTCCTATGAAATCTACATGCAACTAATATAAAAAGTGAAAGAATTGAGTAGGAAAAGATGAATGAATATGGATAATAGATTCATATCTAACCCTAAGTCTTCAAAGCCTTTAAAAGGAAGTCAAGACCCCATAACTTATGTGTGCATGTATATGAGAAGTGTATGGGTTAATTATAGAAAAATTTAGAGGGATGTTTTAAAGACTTAGAAAAAGTAGAACATCATTGTAGAATTCAATTGATCAAGAACATAGTATTAGAATTTCAAGGAGAGACATATCAGATCAGCAAGGATCAGAGTAGACAGAGCAGAACATGGATCTGGAATCAGCAATTAAGGATTGTAAGTCATTAGGTCATGACATTCTGATACTCTCTAGCTATTGTATTAGGAATGAAAATCCTATCATCTAGGTTGGTTTAACAACCATGTTGTAAGCCTTTGAACAAGGTACTAAATCCTTTAATAGGGTAACATTCCAAGTGAGTATTTGTAATCCTTTAACCAAGTCCTTTTGACAAGGTGAAAAGCCTTTAATAGGGTAGGCCTTTCACAGGGTAGACCATTGGAAGTGGTTAAACTTTGTAACCCTAAATAGTTACATATTGCTATAGTGATAATTTGTGGGTGTCATCCCCACCCTAGTTTTAACTTCTCATTCTGGAGGGTTTTTGGGTCATCAAATCTTGTGTTATCTATTTTCATCCATGTCTTTACTTTTCATGTTAAGTAGATATGTTAGATGTATGTGAATGATCTTAGTTAAAAGTTTAAGAGTTAAAGTTTAGATCTTTTGGTTCAACCCCCCTCTCAGAAGTAAATCTTCCCACTAGTAATTTCCAACAATTGTTATTAGAGCTAAGTTCTCACAAGGAGGAGCCTTATATCTTGGAGAAAAGATATGGGATTGGAAGTCTACAAACTTGAGAAGATCATAGAACACCAAGATATTGAGATACATCTCATACTACACTCTTTGGAGGAAGGTAGGGAAGAACTGAGAAAATCCCTAAAGAGAAGAAGAGAAATTGACATAACTGAGAATGAAACACAATACGAGGAGATTGACACTCAAAAGTATTTTTAAATTGAGATTCTAAAGAGTTTGATGTGGCAATATCAGATTTGATGGAGAAGAATAGAGCTCAAGCAGAAGAAATTAGAAATCTCAAGATTGAACAAGAATCATAAGCCATGATGCTTTGTGAAGTGACTAAATAGAAGAAAAGAGCCATTGAAGATAAAGTTATGATAGAAGATGACAAGAGAAACCTTACCAACAGATTTGAGGAAAAGAAAATTGAGTTTGAAATAATTTCTAACATGCAACTAGACATCCTAAGCTAGATAATGAATGCACATCATGAGCTAAATATGAAGGACATTGAGATCTCTACATTGAATATGCAAAATGAACAACTGTAAAATGACTTGAGAAGATAAAAGAAAATTTTAGAGATCTTCAAAAAATATAATGAAGCAATTAAATACTTTGAATAACTACTAAAATCACCAAGGTCCAGCAATGACACTCTAGGACTAGGATACACTAGCATTGAAAGAGAGTCATCCAAGACTGTAGAAGAAAGAAATAACAAAGGTAAGAACACAAAACCTACCTGTCATTTTTGTGGTAAGAAGGGACATACCTATAATATGTGTAGGTGTGAGAATGCCAATCAGCATGAAAAACCTAAAAACATAGGTCATTATCACAAGTGCAATAAGCAAGGTCATCAGACACATGAGTGCAGGACTAGAACTGTCAAGACACCAAGATTTGAAGGTCATTGCTACAATTGCAAGAAGTATGGACATAGAGCCTTTGAATGTAGATCAAAGCCTATGTGGATGCCAAATCAACCAACAAATAAAAAGGCCATGGAAATCACTACTATTGGGATTATAATACTAGGTATAGTTGTTACTACTGTCAAGAGTATGGACACATTCCTAAAAATTGCATAAGAACACATTTCAGTGGAAACTACAGCAGATGGCTTAGTCAAACTACATGCTTCAATTATTTGGAGACTAGTCATATTAGTAGGAATTGCCAAACAAGGTCAAAGGCACCCAATTTAGAGTTCAACAAAGGAAAAGGCAAAGTTGATGTTGAATACATTAGAGGAGAGATGAATAAAAAATGGAAAAAGAAAGAAGGAAGTAGCACATCCAATGAAGAGATCACTTCACCTGAAGGGTCAAGTGATCACACTTCATCAAACTAAGCATAAGAAGGTATGTGGGATTGATTTACAAAGCTATATCATACACCAATTCAAAAACAAGAAAGTTCTAAAAAGAAGAGATCAACATGAATGAAGATGCAAAGTTAAAATTTCAAGTTTTCTCAAATGTTGCCAAGTTAGAAAAGACTACCTTCAGTTGTTGAGTAAAATCCCAATACATGCCGGGTGATCTACCAGAGACAGTAGGAGTTGAGTTAGTAGTGGAAGCAAAGTAAAGAGAATTTGCAATTAAAGTGAGTGAGGGATACTTCTATGGAAGTCGAGTGGTGGAAATTTAGTGGAAGCCAAGTAATGAAAAAATGCTTAAGAAGCCAAGTGGATAGTTGCAAATGCACAAGTAGAGAATCTAGCATTTGAGCTAATTTCAATAGTGATTTAGCATAGTTTCATCAATTCCATGGTATTTATACTAGTGTCGAGTTATATAGTTTCACAATTTCTTCGAGTTTAAACCCTAGTTCGAAGAAATGGCTTCTAGCTCTAAGAAAACATAGGAGAATGAACTGTTTGAAGTCCAATTAGTGTCAAATGAAGTTAAAAAACCTAATTTTTGAACTATCCCTAAAGTTGCCTACAAAAATGATCCAGCTGGTGCCCTATCCATAATTCCTCCTAAGGTAGTGATGGTCCAAGATGTTAGGAGATGTTATAACTGCAAGATAGGAGCTATTGGAGACATGGAGAGTATGGAGGCATATGATAAGTTATGTGATAACATAGTCTTGAAGGAAGAGTTCAAAATCATAGAGAGAAATGGTTTGACACATGCCCTAGACTTTCCCACAATTTTTAAAACTAAATGAATCAGGATAGTACTTAGTAGGATTCATGATGGAAGTTTATGGTTGGAGGATGGTCCCGTAAAGAAAACAAAAAGAATTGTTCATAGAGTGATATGGTATCCTACCCTAGATCGGCATAAGACACTGAGAAGTGACTCCAAAGAGGTTATTGAGAAGAACATAGGAGCCAAATGGAACATGAGAAGAATGACAATAGATACCATCCAAGACCCTCTTGTTGACTTTGTTGTTAGGGTTATTGCACACAAATTTTACCAATCCAGTAGACTTAACAATGCACCTTACATTGCAATAGATGTTGGCTACAAATAAGTGAAAAAGGATCATACTTATGATCTTGTAGAATTGCAATTGCAATAAATTAAAGAGAATTTAGTAGCAATAAGGAGAACCAAAGGAGCATAGTGCAAGTTTGGTGCAATTTTGATTTGCACATTTGTCTATATATAGAATGAATTTCCTTCATTTGGAAAAGTTGACTAGAAAACCAGTAGGTCTATTGTAGTGCCTCTCCCATTTGACTTTTGTAAGTCATCCTGATGGATGCACCCTTCCTGATCTTTTGTTGTGATGGATCATGATTGTGACCCTGAGTGGTCTACATTGTTGAGGTGTTTGGATTTATGTTTCTTTATCAGTTGCGTTGGTTATGCTTTTGACTGATCTTTGAGATTATGATGTGATTTTTGGTTCATTGAGGTTTGTGCCAATGGTTACCAGGATCGATGTGGTATCATGAGGTTGTTCCGTGATTACCCTGAGATGTGTGCAGAGATTGCACTATGTACCATTACCATGCTACACTGGACTAGGTTCCTGTAGCAGTGGTTAGTGTATGCTCCTTTGGTTCTCCTTTGGTTCTCCTTATGACTGTGTTTGCTTATGTATTTTAAATGCCTTTTTAATGCAGAGTAATCAATCATTATTAAATGCTTAAGTAATTAGAATGGATTTTTCTTGTTGGATTATTTGGTTATGTACTGCGGACATTTACCTTGTTATATTTCTGAGTAGAGAGATATTTGTTACTCATGTTATGTTTTACATTTGAGATGACTTGAGGGTCAAATGTTACTCTTTGATTCCAGTATCATAGATATTAGAGTACTATGTTGTTCAGTTAATCATATTGCATGATGATGCCATTTTGAGATGACAGTGTGTTTTATGATGTTATCTTGTTATCTGGTATTTGGACATATCTCTTATTATGTTATGTGATGGATTTAATGCTATGGTTATTTACTTCATTCCTATGTTGTTATGCTTTATGCAAACGTGAGTGATGTAAATAGATTATTTTAATCTAATTAAATAAATGGTTAAATTAGGTGATTTAACGCATTATTGCTTCGGCTATGTTATTATATGCAATTGCACTTGATTGTGTTGTTTAGTTTGCAGGATTTATATCCCTGGCAGTGGCACATGGAGTTAGTGAGTCAACCATTCATACTTTACCAATGTCGTCCTTGTATGGTCGACGTATCCTTAATTAAATGTTTAAATTAAACCTTTCGGTGATTATTAAATCCGAACTCATTTGCATTATGTGATTAGACCAGTAAGCGTGTCTGTGCTTTTAGAGGTTTGCATTGTCGTGAAAGTGTTTAAGGTGATTTTTGTGTTTTTGGGTTTTCGAGATTTTTAATTGATTTATTTTAATTTCTGGCAGCTTTGCCATAGATGAATTCCTATTTATAGGAATAGCCTATTTTTGTTTGGGTCGATTCAGGATTTAACTAGGTTGGCTGGTTATTTGCCCTAATCGATTATTCACTCAAAAAGTGAATAAGTATCCAAAGAGGAATTTAATTCCTCACTTCTCACTTTCAAATTGGAAAGTTGGAGAGTAAAACCCAAAAATCCTCTTCATGAGGATTTACTGTTTTGTTAATTGTGGGAGCTACGGGTGTGAGATCGTCACGAGGTCAGGCTCGTTGGATCCAGCTCGGGGAAACCTTGGATTGTCATGATTTTTAGCTACTTCTGCGGGATATTTATTTTATGGTTCAGATTCCCGTTTTGCCCTTTTGGTTGTGAGGTAGGGCTTTCTCATTTTATTGTTTCTGCTCCGTTTTAGCTTTTGTTTTTCGTAGCCGTTTGTTTGGAGGCTGAGAACTAGTGTTCCCCTCCATTTCTATATGTTAGTTCTACCCGGTTGGGCAAGTATGAACATTTTCCTATTTTTTGGGATGAGGGTTTGGAATTTTATGCCGTTATGCTGGCCATTTTTGCATACGGTGTCCGATTCCATTTATTTTTGGATTTTTGGGGTTTTTGAACCCAAAGGCCAAATGGGTTTTAATTTTGAAGTTTTCCAAATTTTTTGGCTTTTTACCTCATTTTGCGTGCTGCCCTATTTTTTTGGGTTTTCTTGGCACAATGTGGGATGTGGACCTAGATGATCTGTTTGGATATCAGTCAGACCACTATTACACCTTTTGTTGCATTGGGATGCGTGTTGCATTCGTACTCCCGATGTTGTGTTCGGTTGAGTGATTTTATACTTGTTATGGTTTCTTTTGGACCTTTACTTTTGTTTGTGAATGCTAGGATTCGTGTAGAATCCATACTCTTGAATTGAGGCCGATTGAGTGAGTTCATGATGTTTGGTCTTGTTGCATCATTGGGATTCGTGTAGAATCCATACTCTCGAATTGAGGTCAATTGAGTGATTTAATGATGTATGGTTTTATTGGCTTTGGGATTCATGTAGAATCTGTCCTTCCTGTGTTGCTTTCAGTTGGGTGTTTTCCTTGCATTGTGTTCTCATTCCTATCCTTGTGTTATGATCTTCGTGATGGTGGTGCGCCACACACGAGTACATGTACGTACATTTGTTGGGTGACTTGCGAGGCCCGATCTTCCATGGATTTTCCAAAAGTTATGATCATTAGGTTTGGGATGGGGGTATGCATGCCCACAGGCACTTGTCATAGGATGAGCATGGGTAGGGTAGGGTAGCATATGGAGGGGGCTTCTATCTCGCAGCCCGACGATCATGACGCCAGGGGTATGGCTGAGAGGAGCTTGAATAAGTGATAATTAAAGAAAATGTGTGACTGGTAATAAAACTTAAGATAATAAAATGGTACTTTTGTGTATTGGCCTTCTGTTGAGGGAATTGAGCTACACGGTGTATTGGCCTTCCCTTGAGGGAGTTGAGCTACGTAGATCTGAGCTTGGGCTTTTCGATGCCAAGCGACTCTCCATGATGTCAGCCCCTACTTAGTAGCCTTTTGAGTGTCTGACTAGGACCTATACTCCTTGCATTGTCTTAGGTTCTTGGTTGCAGCCATCATACTGTCTGGCGTGAGTGTTAGCCATGGATGTTGTGTTTTATGTGTGTTTGTGGTTGGATCATTATCTCCATCAGCACGGTGGGTGTGGACCTACGGGTGCCACGTGGTTGGGAGGCGTAGCTACCTTCACCACTACTAGGGATTGGTGTACAGAGGCGATCATTGTCCTAGTGCGACCGTTGCTGGATGTTTTCACTTGGTACTTCAGGTTTCGGAGTATGCTTCCTTGTGATTTATGCTTTCATTGGGATGCTTGTATATCATATTTAGATGATGTTATTTTATTTGACGCATTCCCTTATTATGATGTTTAGCATATGATTAGATGCTGTGAATTGTTGTATTAGCATATCTATTACTTATTGTTGTTTAGCATGTGATAGGTGATGTTATCTACTGTAGGATTATCCTATGCTTTTCTACTAGCATGTTAGATTTCCTTATGCTTATATTGTTGCATGTTTTAGTAGTGACATCCCTATTATGACAGTACTAACGATTTGGTCGGTGGCTTAGGATGTTACGCATGGGGGATGGCTAGGATCCACGATGGTCTTATGATGCTATTGACGGTTGGGAGGAATCGTGTACCTAGTTTGGTTGTTTTCTTCCTGAGATGTATTTATGTACATTGTGATGTTGCTTTTGTTCTCTACGATGTTTATTTCAGTGTGTTCTGTGCTGCTGTAGTTTAGATGGATAGATGTTCTCCTTTCTATGTTGTTCTTGCACTCGAGTGTTCATTCCTCCAGCCTTTGTGGATTCGGTACTCCCTGGTGTGGAGGTTCTTTGCTCTAATTTTGGTCCTTTTTGCTTCTGGGAGTGTTTTCATGTTTCTATGGGCGACATTTGTTCAGCATGGTGTGACACTTTAAAAAGTATCGCACGCCCATGCAAACTATGTCGTACAACACTGTAAAGTATCGCACGGCTTCTTGAGAAATGTCGTACGACACTGGAAGAGTGTTGCACGCCTTCTTGAGAAATGTCTTACAATGTTGAAAAGTGTCGCATGCCTTCTTGAGAAATGTCGTACGACAGTGGAAGAGTTTCGCACGCCTTAAGGAGAAGTATCGCCCTCCCTTAGTAAAAAGCGTCGCACGATTTTTGTGAAAAACTTGTGTGTGCCATCAGCAGGCACTTTTCTTCATGATCTGATCTTTTTGAGAGTGGTTTTGGATACCCTTTTGGGCATTCTTCGACCCTATGCTATTGCATTTTGAATTCTGTCGGTTTCTCTTGAAATCGAATTTTTGTGTTTCCGTTTTAGTCTCTTGGGGTTTAAAATATATTGTTTAAGTATAAGTTGACGTTTATCAACTTATACTTAAGATATATTTTAATATATGCGACAAATCGTTTGAGATAGGTTTCAGACCTCTCGGAGATAAGTTATGGATTCTAGGAAATTTCAGGGCTTCAGAAATCCAGACTTAGCCAATTTTCATGGCTTCAGGATTTTAGGCTTAGCCAAATTTCGGGATTCTGCATTTTACCCCAGCTTGGTGTTTTGTTGATGAGTGGTCTTTTCTTGTGCCCTCATCTTGTTGTGGTGGTTGTTGGCTTTTGTTTGGGTGTGTCAATTTGGTAGTGGCGTTCAGAGATTCGTTGGTTGCCGGGATTGTGTTGAAGTCTTCCGTTGCGATCTTTGTGATCCCTATATGATGTTGTCTTGTGCATTCATACTTGTAAAAAAAAAAATATCTTGGCTTGATTTGAATCCTTGTTTCCAAGGATCTCTGAGCGGGGCATTACATCTAGTATCAGAGCCCATGTTCAAACATTGGGATCTCTGTGTTTATGTTGCCCATGTAGTTGTTGCTATGTTGGTTGAGTGCGAGTGTCTTGGTGAGAAATCATGATCTTTGTTGCTTTGGTATCTACTCGTGATGGACTTGCTTGTCCAGTAGATGTAACTAGAGCAGTGTGTGGAGAAGGAAGTGAGTCTTCCTGACTTTGTAGGTGGGATCGATGTGCCTTGTTTGGTTGGTTGCTTGTGTGACCCTTTTTGGATGGAACCACCGATTGGTTTCCATGTGTTGGCTTTAAGTGCTGCTTTTTGTTTCTCCTTATGGAGTAGGTGCATTGTTTCCCTGTATTCTCCTTATTGCAAGTAAATAGATGAATCTTATTTGTGATTCTTGATTTTGTTGTTATAATGATGAAATGGTTCCTTTTATTGAAAATGAGTGTTTATTGTGAATCATTGCAAAGTAATAGGTTTGCATTATATCCTTGGGTAAATGACTTAAGTCCCCAATCTGATTGTTTCTTAAGCTTATGTAAAACTATATTAATTTGATGGATATCTAAATGTTGCATTGCATGGAAATTTTTTGTTTTTTTGCATATGCATGAGATTACTGATGGTATATTGTTCAATGTGTGTGAGTGTGTTCTCTAACATTGCTAGGATGATGTATTCCTTAGCATTGTGTGGTGATTTATCCCTCTTGTGTGAATGTACTCAGTCATCACCTATAATGTGATTTTTTTGATGCCTTATTTTATTTGGCTGGAGCTACTTTCCTCATGTTGTTGGGCTAGCATTGGTTTTTAGTATTTTCCTCTCTTGGAGTAGTCATCAAATTTTATCTATCACTCTCTTTGTGGAAGTTGTCACATTTGACTTATTTTTGAAATGAGCGCTTTTTGGTACTTACTGTTGGAATCAAAAATTCTCCCATTTGGGCTTTTTATTTTGTTTCATGATGACTATTCTGGACGTTTTTCACTGCTGCCCAGTTGTGTGTTGTGACTCTATCATGTTCATCTCGAACCTCTAGTAGTACGTTCAAGGGATAATATCATGGAGAACATGCTAGTGTGTCTTTGTTAGATCTAAAGTTGTTATTGTAACTGAATGGTTTAAATGGTGATTGAACTTAATGTTATTTTGAAAGAAATTGAAAGGTATGTACTTGTTCTATAGTGACTCTTGGACCCTTGCTTGAAAATCTTTCAGTTCATTATGCATTAGTGCTTATGTTATGCTTAATTAATGAATTTATGAAAGAAAAGTAATGATGGTTTCAATGTGTGATTTACCTTTCATTCCATGCCTTATGTTGTTTTGGGCATGTGTGCTCTTGTGTGGATTTGGACATTTTGTCTGTTGCTTGTCTTGGTGACCAAGGCTGTTGGTTTTGTCTTTATTGTTTTGATTTGAGTGGTGGCTCAAATCGTAGGTCTTGGTCTCTCTTAGCTTCTTCATGTTGTAGTCCTTGTCGATATCTTTTCGATGCTTTTCAAATGGATTCAATCTGAGTTCGGCTGTGAGGCTTTGGCTTTTGGAGTTGTTGATCGATGTTCTGAGTACCTTTTCGAGTAAAGGCCAATTCAATCATGACATATCATATTTATGGCCATTGGAGAAGTTTAACTCCTCATGTTATTCATAATGAAAGAGTTATCTTGTCTTCATACTCTACTAGGTACTTGTTGGAGTTCGTGCTTGGGTTTTTGTGTTTCCTATTGCACTAACCCACCCTTATGAGGTGTAGTGTGGTTTGTGAGAATTCCTTGCTCAGGGTTGATGTTGCCTTGTCATTTGGGAGTGACTCAGTTCTTTGATGAGTCTACATTCTCCTTTTTGGATGTTGACATTGGAACATCTCCGTATTCTTTTCTCTCTTGAGAGAGTAGGCTAGTGTGGTTATGCCACTAGCTCAATTAGTGTTTTCAGGTGAGTATGTTGATGGTTGGTGAAATTGTGAGTTTCCTAACACATCATGGACTAGTTAGTGTAGAGGTTGAGAGAGAGACTCCCTCTCAGTCCTAATACTTGGTAGTATCCTTCTCCCTAAGCTTTTATCTTCATGTGGATTGTCTCAGTCAAGTTTTCTCTTTAACTATTGACTTGAGGCTAGAGATTGAGTTTAGCGATAGATTGGGTGTAGTTTTCCTAGCATGGTGCTAGAGGGACATGGTATCGTTGGACACATGTTACCATCTCGTGAGTTGGTATGCGGAAATTTGATGATTGTGTCCACTGACGAAAGTCTTTGAACCTTGTGAGAAGGTGATATCTTGTCTGGTTGGGTTGTGTTACCCTAGTTTCCAATGGTAGTTGAGCTTTTGTGCCATGGTGAGGCATCGTGCTCCTATGCTTGGTGGTGAGTAGTCTTTTGGAGTGTGTCCTTTTGTTGGTAAACTTTCATCCTCTTTGTTCTAAGGGTGAGTTTAAGTAGATTCCAGAATGATCATGTGTGACATGATAGTATTCTTGGGATTTTGGGATGGTTTTTCCCCATGATTCCAACTTTTGTTGGAAGTGCATTGTGTTTTGACCTAGTTTTGTGGTCATGTGGTAGGTGCATGTTTTGTTGGGCACCTATTGACAAGGTAGAGTGGCTTGTTCCTTACTTGGTATTGTTGACTCTATGGCTAGATGGGTTCTTCCTAGAGCATAGAAGGTTCCTTGTTGGAGGACCTTGTGTCTGTGTGACACCCATTCTCTCGTGGTTAACCTATTTGGGGGTTAACATGATGGTTGGAGAATGTTGGAGTGATTTGGGTTTGACTTGTACAGAGTTTTTGAGTCATTCCTATTGCTCGCTTTTGATTTTGTTCTTGGTTTGTTTGGTTTCTATTCTTGGATTGTAGGCTTCCAAGAGTAAGCCTAGTCTTTGGGGGGGATTATGTAGTGCCTCTTCCATTTGACTTTTGTAAGTCGTCCTGATGGATGTACCCTTTCGATCTTTTGTTGTGATGGATCATGATTGTGACCTTGAGTGGTCTACACCGCTGAGGTGTTTGGATTTATGTTTCTTTATCAGTTGCATTGGTTATGCTTTTGACTGATCTTTGAGATTATGATGTGATTTTTGGTTCACTGAGGTTTGTGCCAGTGGTTACTAGGATCAATGTGGTATCATGAGGTTGTTCCGTGATTACCCTGAGATGTGTGCAGAGATTGCACTATGTACCATTACCATGCTACACTAGACTAGGTTCCTGTAGCAGTGGTTAGTCATGTTTATGACTGTGTTTGCTTATGTGTTTTAAATGCCTTTTTAATGTAGAGTAATCAATCATTATTAAATGCTTAAGTAATTAGAATGGATTGTTCTTGTTGGATTATTTGGTTATGTACTGCGGACATTTACCTTGTTATATTTCTGAGTAGAGAGATATTTGTTACTCATGTTATGTTTTACATTTGAGATGACCTGAGGGTCAAATGTTACTCTTTGATTCCAGTATCATAGATATTAGACTACTATGTTGTTTAGTTAATCATATTGCATGATGATGCCATTTTGAGATGACAGTGTGTTTTATGGTGTTATTTGGTTATCTGGTATTTGGACATATCTCTTATTATGTTATCTGATGGATTTAATGCTATGGTTATTTACTTCATTCTTGTGTTGTTATGCTTTATGCAAACGTGAGTGATGTAAATAGATTATTTTAATCTAATTAAATAAATGGTTAAATTTGGTGATTTAACGCATTATTGCTTCGGCTATGTTATTATATGCAATTGCACTTGATCGTGTTGTTTAGTGTGCAGGATTTATATCCCTGGCAGTGGCACATGGAGTTAGTGATTCAGCCGTTCATACTTTACTAATGTCATCCTTGTATGGTCGACGTATCCTTAATTAAATGTTTAAATTAAAACTTTCGGTGATTATTAAATCCGAACTCATTTGCATTATGTGATTAGACCAGTAAGCGTGTCTGTGCTTTTAGAGGTTTGCATTGTCGTGAAAGTGTTTAAGGTGATTTTTGTGTTTTTGGGTTTTCGGGCTTTTTAATTGATTTATTTTAATTTCTGACAGCTTTGCCATAGATGAATTCCTATTTATAGGGATAGCCTGTTTTCATTTGGGTCGATTCGGGATTTAACTAGGTTGGCTGGTTATTTGCCCTAATCAATTATTCACTCGAAAAGTGAATAAGTATCCAAAGAGGAATTTAATTCCTCACTTCTCACTTTCAAATTGGAAAGTTGGAGAGTAAAACCCAAAAATCCTCTTCATGAGGATTTACTATTTTGTTCGTTGTGGGAGCTACGGGCGTGGGATCGTCACGAGGTTGGGCTCGTTGGATCCAGCTCAGGGAAACCTTGGATTGCCATGATTTTCAGCTTCTTCTGTGAGATATTTATTTTATGGTTTAGATTCCTATTTTTCCCTTTTGGCTGTGAGGTAGGGCTTTCCCGTTTTATTGTTTCTGCTCTGTTTCAGCTTCTGTTTTTCGTAGCCATTTTTTTGGAGGCTGAGAACTAGTGTTCCCCTCCGTTTCTGAATGTTAGTTCTACCTGGTTGGGCGGGTATGAACATTTTCCTATTTTTTGGGATGAGGGTTTGGAATTTTACGCCGTTATGCTGGCCGTTTTTGCATACGGTGTCCGATTCCATTTATTTTTGGATTTTTGGGGTTTTTGAACCCCAAAGGCCAAATGGGTTTTAATTTTGAAGTTTTCCAAATTTTTGGGCATTTTACCTCATTTTGCGTGCTGCCCTATATTTTTGGATTTTCTTGGCACAATGTGGGATGTGGACCTAGATGATCCATTTGGATATCAATCATACCACTATTGCACCTTTTGTTGCATTGGGATGCGTGTTGCATCCGTACTCCCGACGTTGTGTTCGGTTGAGTGATTTTATACTTGTTATGGTTTCTTTTGGACCTTTACGTTTGTTCGTGAATGCTAGGATTCGTGTAGAATCCATACACTCTGATTGAGGCCGATTGAGTGAGTTCATGATGATTGGTCTTGTTGCATCATTGGGATTCGTGTAGAATCCATACTCTCGGATTGAGGCCGATTGAGTGATTTAATGATGTATGGTTTTATTGGCTTTGGGATTCGTGTAGAATCCATCCTTCCCGTGTTGCTTTCAGTTGGGTGTTTTCCTTGCATTGTGTTCTCATTCCTATCCTTGTGTTATGATCTTTGTGATGGTGGTGCGCCACACACGAGTACGTGCACATACATTTGTTGGGTGACTTGCGAGGCCTGATCTTCTATGGATTTGCTGGAAGTTATGATCATTGGGGTTGGGATGGGGGTATGCATGCCCACGGGCACTTGTCATAGGATGAGCATGGGTAGGGTAGGGTAGCATATGGAGGGGGCTTCTATCTCATAGCCTGGCATTCATGACGCCATGGGTATGGCTGAGAGGAGCTTGAATAAGTGATAATTAAAGAAAATGTGTGACTGGTAATAAAACTTAAGATAATAAAATGGCACTTTTGTGTATTGGCCTTCCGTTGAGGGAGTTGAGCTACATGGTGTATTGGCCTTCCATTGAGGGATTTGAGCTACATCAGATCCAAGCTTACACTTTTTGATGCCAAGTGACTCTCCATGATGTCAGCCCATACTTAGTAGCCTTTTGAGTTTCTGACCAGGACCTATACTCCTTGCATTGTCTTAGGTTCTTGGTTGCAGCCATCATACTATCTAGCATGAGTGTTAGCCATGGATGTTGTATTTTATGTGTTTTTGTGGTTGGATAATTATCTCCATCAGCATGGTGGGTGTGGACCTACGGGTGCCACGTGGTTGGGAGGCATAGCTACCTTCACCACTACTAGGGATTGGTGTACAGAGGCGATCTCTATCCTAGTGAGACTGTTGCTGGATGTTTTCACTTGGTACTTCGGGTTTCGGAGTATGCTTCCTTGTGATTTATGCTTTCATTGGGATGCTTGTATATCATGTTTAGATGATGTTATTTTATTTGACGCATTCCCTTATTATGATGTTTAGCATATGATTAGATGCTGTGAATTGTTGTATTAGCATATCTGTTGCTTATTGCTGTTTAGCATGTGATAGGTGATGTTATCTACTGTAGGATTATTTTATGCTTTTCTACTAGCATGTTAGATTTCCTTATGCTTATATTGTTCCATGTTTTAGTAGTGACATCCCTATTACAACAGTACTTACAATCTGGTCGGTGGCTTGGGATGTTACGCACGGGGGATGGCTAGGATCCACGATGGTCTTATGATGCTATTGACGGTTGGGAGGAACCGCGTACCTAGTTTGGTTGTTTTGTTCCTGAGATGCATTTATGTACATTGTGATGTTGCTTTTGTTCTCTGCGATGTTTATTTCAGTGTGTTCTTTGTTGCTGTAGTTTCAATGGATAGATGTTCTCCTTTCTGTGTTGTTGTTGCACTCGAGTGTTCATTCCTCGAGCCTTTGTGGATCCGGTACTCCCTGGTGTGGAGGTTCTTTGCTCTAATTTTGGTCCTTTTTGCTTTTGGGAGTGTTTTCGTGTTTCTATGGGTGACATTTGTTCAGCATGGTGCGACACTTTAAAAAGTATCGTACGCCCATGCAAACTATGTCGTACGACACTGTAAAGTATCACACCGCTTCTTGAGAAATATCGTACGACACTAAAAGAGTGTTGCATGCCTTCTTGAGAAATATCGTACGATGCTAAAAAGTGTCGTATGCCTTCTTGAGAAATGTCGTATGACACTGGAAGAGTGTCGCACACCTTAAGGAGAAGTATCACCCTCCCTTAGTAAAAAGTGTCATAGGATTTTTGTGAAAAACCTGCGTGTGCCATAAGCGATCACTTTTCTTTGTGATCCGATCTTTTTGAGAGTGGTTTTGGATACCCTTTTGGGAATTCTTTGACCCTATGCTGTTGCATTTTGAATTCTGTCGGTTCTCTTGAAATCGAATTTTCATGTTTTCGTTTTAGTCTCTTGGGGTTGAAAATATATTGTTTAAGTATAAGTTGACGTATATTTAATTTCTTAACAACTTATACTTAAGATATATTTTAATATATGCGACAAATTGTTTGAGATAGGTTTCAGACCTCTCGGAGATAAGTTATGGATTCTAGGAAATTTCAGGGCTTCAGAAATCCAGACTTAGCCAATTTTCAGGGCTTCAGGATTTTAGGCTTAGCCAAATTTCAGGATTCTGCATTTTACCCCAGCTTGGTGTTTTGTTGATGAGTGGTCTTTTCTTGTGCCCTCATCTTGTTGTGGTGGTTGTTGGCTTTTGTTTGGGTGTGTCTGTTTGGTAGTGGCATTCAGAGATTCGTTGGTTGCCAGGATTGTGTTGAAGTCTTCCGTTGCAATCTTTGTGATCCCTGTATGATGTTGTCTTGTGCATTCATACTTGTAAAAAAAAAAATATCTTGGCTTGATTTGAATCCTTGTTTCCAAGGATATCCAGGCGGGGCATTACATCTATAATAGCTCAAGTTAATGAACAAATGGGAGCTAATTTTGAGACTCTAATGACTAGCTATTTTGAAAACTTCAAGAAGACCATGAAGCATAGGCTAAGAATACTAGTTTCATTAGTAGAAAAGAATATAAATGATGTATGTTTTCTTGTTGACATCGATTACAATTACATTCAAGCATCCATACCAAGGGTAAGATGGCTTAGACCTCTTGGATATGAGATAAATATATAGGAAGCATCGATAGCAATAACTACCCTACTAGAAGAGGAAGTAGATAAGAGTCCCCCACATTTTGGCACATATGATGTTGTGAGATCCAAAGTAGATATGGAATTGAAGAATTCTTCTGTGTTAAAGAAAAAAGATAAATTAGTAAAAAAGCTAAAAGCGAAATTTGGAGAGGGCACAACAGAGGTAGAAGAAGATGAAGAAGCATAAGAAGATGAAGATGAACAATGTCAAGGACCACTTGCATTAACCCAAGGCATGGGTGAAGATACTGAGGAAGAAGAAGGAGCAAAGAAGGAAGCACCAAAGGCTGAACTCAAGAAGAGAAAGGCACAAAAAGAACCTACTACACAACCCAAAGGGAAAAAGAAAGTAGTCAAGCCTCGCCTAGCCAAACCCACCAAAAGGGCAGATACAAGGACTACAAAAAAAGTGGCAAAGGAATAGGAAAAGAAGTAAGACATAGAGCAAGGAGGGAAAATAGAGAAGAAAAGAAGAAAATTTGTGGCACTTCCAGAATTAGATGAAGAGAGAATAGAGTCTGATGATAATGATCAATTCAGAGTGGTAAGTCATACCACCAAATCTGATCTTGAAAATATTTGTGACAATATTAGGGATAATGTAGATTTAACTAATTTAAAGACCATTGATTTTAATAAGTTGAGTAGAGAAGAGTAGAACATAGCCAAAGAGTCTATCTACACTATGATGGCCAAGTTCAAAACTAAACTACTTGAACTTGATAATTCTATGCCTAAGGAGCTAAGCTCAATAGTCGAAAATAAATGGCATTACTATTTAAAAATGGAGAAGGAAATAAGGGAGTCAACATTGGCTCATGTAATGCCAGACCTCACTAAAGGTCAAATAAGCAAGGCAAGTAAGAAACATTGGATCAAATTTACACCCAAATACAGAACCTTCAACATTCTACAAAATCAAATTGAAGATGTTGTGAAGAAGTGCACACAAATGTGGAAGTTAATCTATGGGTTGAAAATGATGAAAGAAGGAGAAGAAGACCCTTTTGAGGGAAGAAATAATGATGATATATTGGAGGAAAATTATAAGGAGAAAGATGAAATAAAGGACAAGGAAAATGTGGAGAAAGAAACACAAAAAGGTGATAAGGTAACTACTAAGGAGCAGCAATGAGAATAGAGTGTCCAAGACACCCAATTGTCAACACCGAGTCCTCCACATACAACACCTACACCTGTAGACACTATAATTGTAAAGGATGTTCTTAACATCTCAGGTCAGAACATCAACCCATTGACTATAGAGGATCTCAAAAAGATCCTTCACCAAATAACATTGAAATCACAGTTGTGCACAAATCCTATTTTGGTGAGTGTAGAGGAATTGCAAAAGGCAATAGCTAAGATAACCAAGGGGAAGGTGAATCCACAAGAACCACCTTCACAAAATCCTATAGCCACTAATGATCAACCTCAAGAGCAAGAAGTACAAGATACATTTCCTAAGGTTGACACCTCAATCATAGTGACTTCAACTGCAAAAGAGCCAACAAAAGAGCAAATAGGATAGATGGATACCTCTATCTGTACAACACAAGAACAAGGTGCACTACCTTAGATAAAAATAATTGATCAAGGTATAAGTAAAGAGGACAAGGAAGAGTAAAGCCCTAAGGAAAAGGAACAATAGACAATCCAAACATTAGTTAGTTTTCATATTATAGAGACTCCAACTAAGCAGCCAAGAAATGATGGAGTACCACTATAAATATCTATACCAAGCTTGAGTTCTACCAAGGATGCTAGGGTACTTCACTATGGAGATGCTACTCTTGATGAGGAGATAGTCATTCCCAGGTATGACTATGTAACCATGACCATTGATCAGATAAATGAAGTGTAAGAGGCACTTGAGAGGAAGAAAAAGCAAGAGGTACTTAGAAATGAGTACAAACAGAGGAAAACATTGGTTGAAACTAAAGATATCTTTTTAGATGCTTTCATCTTGCTAGTAATTAATGAAACCAAGCCCATAATGGAGAAATTAGCTAGTATAGTGGACCAAGTACGAAATGAAAACCTGGATACTAATGCCAAACTATTAGAATGGTTAGAAAAGAAGTTTCAAACAATGTGAATGAAAGAATATCAAGTGAAATAACACTAACACAAGTGGAACTAGCAAATAGGATAGAGAAGGTAAAAGTAGTTCTTGAGACTGTATTCTCATTGTGCTCAAAATTATGTGATCCATCCATTTTCACACAAGAAACTAGCCATCAAATAATGAGCATAGAGAGGAACTTGAAAATATCAAACATGCAGCTACCCAAGGATCTAGCTAAAAGTGAGATTTATGTTGCTACCACACTTCACATTCAATCAGAACTAGTTGTACTCACAGTCGATGAGGCAAACATCAAGGCCAAATTAATATAGATTCAGTTTGCAATAACCCCACACCTAGAAGTATTGTGTAAAAAAGTGGCCTATGTAAAAAATGTTTTGAAGAAAGATCCAAATATTTCTACATCAAAAGGCCTAGTACACCTTGCAACAGAGACAACCATTCAACTCAAAGCATTGGAAATTGCATTAGACAATTGGGATGCTTCTTTGAAGAACATCATGGAGGTACATAAATCCTTCTTGGCTAAGTATTCAATAAATGTATAGAACCCTTTGAAATAAGTGTCAAAAAGGGGGAGAAATAAAGAATGGGGGAGATAATACTATTTTGAGGAGATATAGCCAAAAGGATACAAAAAATACAAGGATATGTGTGAAAGGGGGAGCAAAAACAAAGGGGGAGTACATAGAAATAGAGGGAGAATAGCTCAAGGGGAGTTACAAGTTTTTGAGGTATACAAAATTTTGAAGAATTTTTTGAAGTTTTGTACATATTCTGAATAGAGTGTGTATTATACTCATAGAGATCAAATCCTTAATGTTTAGTTAAGTCTTTTTGGCACTCATGTCAAAGGGGGAGATTTTTGGTCTCGGATGGGGGAGATTTTTTGTCTCAGATTGGTTTTGACAATTGAGTGTCAACACACTTAACCAATTCTCAAGTTGATGCCAAGTAGATAGTATGTGTCGAGTTAGAAATCCAATAGGTGCCAAGCAAGAATCAAGTGCCGATTGATAAGTGATGCTGAGTCACTATAGGTGCCAAATAGAGTATAGGTTCCAAGTGAGATAGAATTCCTATATGTGCAGAGCATAAATAGATAACAAGTGCCGAGTAACACATAATCAACATATGAGTTTGTAACTTCACATCCCCAAATGTAAACCATTTTTGGATCCGACATAAGATGAATCTCGAAGGATCTAAGAGATAAGATCAAATCTTTGTGATTTCTTATGAAATCTACATGCAACCAATAGAAAAAGTGAAAGAATTGAGTAGTAAAAGATGAGTGAATATGGATCATAGATTCATACCTAACCCTAAGTCTTTAAAGCCTTTAAAAGGAGGTCAAGACCCCATAATTCATGCATGAATGTATGTGAGAAGTGTATGGGTGAATTATAGAAAAATTCAGAGGGATGTTTTAAAGACTTAGAAAAAGCAAAACAACATTGCAGAATTCAGTTGATCAAGAATATCGTATCAGGATCTTAAGGAGAGACATATCATATTAGCAAGGATTAGAGTAGACAGAGTAGAACAAGGATCTGGAATCAATAATTAAGGATTGTAAGTCATCAATTCATCACATTCTAATACTCTCTAGCCATTGTATTAGGAATGAAAATCTTATCATCTAGGTTGGTTTAATAGCCATGCTGTAAGCCTTTGAACAAGGTACTAAATCCTTTAATAGGGTAACATTCCAAATGAGTGTCTGTAAATCCTTTAACTAGATCACTTTTGAGAGGGTGAAAATCCTTTAACAGGGCAGGCCTTTCACAGGGAAGACCATTGGAAGTGGTCAAACTTTGTAACCCTAAATAGTTACATATTGCTACAGGGATAATTTGTGCGTGTCATCCCCACCCCAGTTTTACCTTCTCATTCTGGAGGGTTTCTGGGTCATCAAATCTTGTGTTATCTATTTTCATGCATGTCTTTACTTTTCATGTTAAGTAGATATGTTAGATGTATGTGAATGATCTCAGTTAATAGTTTAAGAGTTAAAGTTTAGATGTTCTGATTCACCCCCCACCCCCTCTCAAAAGTAAATCTTCCCACTTGTAAATTCCAATAGTCAAGTGTTCCTGATAGTTGGGTCAATTTTTAGTTTACCCTCCAAGGCTTTTCAAATTTTCCTTTTCCTTATTTTTTAGTGTCCCCCTTTTTTTCTTCTTTTTTCCCAAGTGCTTGGATTTCTTAAAAGATATCAGAGAATTCAGAGTTTCATACCTCTAAATCTATGAGAACTCTAGTAACTTTGGTGTTTCCTTTGCTTGTTATTTAATTTAATTCCTTGAGACCATTAGAGATGTCATACTTTTGAGCATTTGAAACCATGACATCCTCCAAGTGTTTGAATGTTTAGGTACTTTTGTTTTTTTTCCCTTTCAGAGTTTGGAGATGTCAAATGTCCAACTTTCCTTAGCATTTGATGTACCTAAGGTTTTGACATTCATATTTTGGTCTTTGTTAGTATGTTTTAAAGGATCAAACTTGTCAATGTCTAATTATCCTAATATCTCTAATCTTTTCTATCTTCTTAGGGTTTTATGTGCTGACATCATCTCCTTTCATGATTATTTAAGGTCTTCACTCTTTTGGTTTTGCATCATTCTACCTTGTTTTCTTTTGATTCTAAGGGCTCTCTATAGGCCTATATGTTTTAAAGGTTTTTTTGAACGAGTTTTATTTGGAGAGTGTGTTGGTGTGATATCTATTGTATAAATCTTTATTTCCCTTGCACATCACCTCATCCTTCAATTGTTCAAGTTTTAATCAAATATTGCTTTGTTGTTTCTTCATCACTAAAATGGTTCTACCTATCCCTTAGCTCACTTATTCTTATCTTTTGGTTTCTTAGAAATTTGAGTTATGTACATCATGTGATTCATCTTTATTTTTATTTCCATGGGATTTGTCTTATCTCGAATATGATTTTTTGAGTCTTAAGTTTTTTGTGTCTTGTTACTCCATATCTCTTTCAATTTTTGTAAGTGTAGGGTCTTCTTTAGAGTTTTTGAGGTCTTAGACCTTTTAAACATTTTCATCTTTGATTCCTTCTAATGTTTTTTTAATGGCTAAGGAAATATTACTTCAGAGTTTCAGAGTTTTCATTTTTTGATAACTCTAAAAATGTTAATCCCGCTCAATTCTCCATTCTCCATCTATGAATTCAGTCAACTCCACCATCCTTCTAGAGGTTTCAAATATTGATAACTTTGATATCCTAGGAAAACCTAACTTCCCCAAACCTCCTCTATATTTGAGAAAAAAAAAAAAACCGTAAACAACAATTGAAGTTTTCAAACCTTGAAGGCATGACACCTTCGATATCTCCAATTCTTTGAAGCACCATTTACTTCCCAAAATGAACTAATGCATGAGAAAACCTCACACCTTCAGACTTGTCACACTTTGACAACTCTGATAAATTTCATGATGAAAATGACCACTTCTTTCACACATTTCACACTCTGACATCCCCAACTACTCTAAAAACTTGAAGTTTCTTCTTATTAGTCTTGTCAATCTTTTTGAGTCTTATTCTTAGTCTTGTCAGTTGCATCTTAGCACTTTAGATTTATTAATGTGTCTCTAGTTAGAATTTTAATATTCATTAACATTATTTAATGTTTCCAATAATAAATTTTCTAATAATGGTACTTTGTGAAAATTTTGGAATGACATAATTCCCATGAGATAAGACTTCTCCTAAGCCTATAAAGTACAAGTATTAGATTAATCCACCCTGATCTAAGTTCATCTATCATCATGCTTCTATAGGAGATACTAAGTGATAAGGAGTATTCTTCTCCACTAGTCCCAATATCTCTTAGGACTGCATAAGGCTCTCTTCTAGCCCTTTCTAGGGTCCACTCCAAGATCCCACTCTAGGATAATTCTCTACTTGAATTCTCCTTCCACCTCAAGGATCTCTACCAATTTACTAATTCATTATTCGAGTTCACTAAGATGTAAGACTCAAAGCATCAAGACTCATTTTACTAATCAAGGGATTCACTAGTGTTGTAATAAGATGGAGAGCTCCTATACAAGTCTATTTGATTAGGCTCAAAGTCTTCTTGCTTAGAAAATCTTTTGGTTTCTTATTGATCTCCCTAAACCCTTGCTTTAGTGCTAGTAGCCCCTTTGCCCCAATTAGGCCTCAAAATTGTCATTTTCTCAAATCTTTCAAAAAATTATTCAAAAGGTATGAATTAAGTTAGGGTTTTAGATGCCCTTTTCAGATAGCATGAATATTTTTAGGGTTTTAGGTCCTAATTGTCTATACACTGACTTTCTACAAATAGGCCTATTTATAGGTTTCTTGTACTCAATGGCAATGAAAAATTTCTTGGCTTCAATAACTAGTGTAATGGATTCACCATGCCTTTTCCCTTGGTACATTCCAACTTAAAGGGGTCCTCTATTCAACCAAACATTTCGATTATTCAAACTAATCCACTAGAATCATTATTCATCATCTAATGTGTTTTCAACTTCCTAGCCAGTTACAAAGGACTCATCTAGTTTTTAATAGAAAAAATGACAAACCTATAGGTAGAAACCCCAAACTCCATATTTATAGAGTGAATGTCATACTGGTCCAACCATTAGATTTTATGTTAGAGCCATTTTTGTGTTGGTTACCTTGTGAAGACCAATGAACAATGACCAAACAAAGAATTTAAACTTAACCTACCAAAATAAAAGATCAAAAACCCTAAATGTAGTAGAAAAAAGTAGATAAAAAATACTAACTAATGATATTAGTAGAAATACCAAGCCAATCTATTTAGAGTATAGATGCTTGGGTTTCAAAGATGACAATAAGTAAGTTTACAGGTTAACTATTGTATTCAACTACCAAATTCATACAATAGTAATTCCAACCCCTCATTTTGACAAGAGATGAGATTATATAGCTTGGTTGCTCATGCTCCAACTCTCTAAACTAAGTTTCAACCACTTCTTAGGTAGTTGCTAAAAATATTATTAATGTTGTCTTGATAACTTTTGTAGTTTTTGTAATTGGAGAGTGTTATTACTCATAGAAACTTCCAATGGATTTATAATGGTCTTAGTGACATACTAAACCATTCTTATCACATTTTGGCCAAATTTGTTGTCAAAATCAAAGTTTAACCAAATTTGACGAGCTAAACAAAGTTTACCCCTTCTAAGGTTAACTTGGACCATTCCATTCCAATCCACTTTACACTCCTATTTAGGCATTCTAATCCACCTAGAATACACTTAAGACTTAATTCTAGTCCTTATTAATTAGTAGTTTGGCTAAGACCACCTACAAGCCAAAATTGCATTAGACTTTAGGCTGAAACCCTAGGTGCTCCTGCACCATTATCCCCCTATCATCAAAGAAGCTAAATTATAAATGGAGTAATGAGGTTAGTATTGATACTTAACATTTTGAAATCATTTTTAGAAACCCAAGAAGATTTTTCCTTTGGTTGATGTCTCCATTTTATTAAATGGTCCATGTAGACCTTGTGTCTTGTTTTCTTCCTAACTCTAGAATCTAAGATCCTCTCTGTTGGGACTCAAAATTGAGGCCTTGATTTTGAGTACCACTAAAAAATAAGCCCTTAAATGCTTTTTTGATACATGTGTACCCAACTGTCTATTTGAGGCCTAAGAGATGGTTAATGTTTCTAACACCTTGCATTAAATACATCTATTTCTTCCATGATGATAAATTATTATTCTAAGCCATTTCGTAAAGTCTTGTTTTGAGCAATGTTCAAATTTGCATTTTTGCTTTAGTGTCAAACAACGACAGGAGGCTATGTTTGCATGTGAATATCTCACACCCAATAATGTTTCATGACTCAAGGCTTTGGAAGTTTTTAGTGTCCATACCAGAGAGCTTTTGTTTCAGATTTTGTTTCATTTTGAGTCTGTTTGACTAGGTTTTGAATCCCTTAAAGTTGGTCATTAATTGTAGTCATGCTGATGTGAATTGTTCAGAATTTTAGGAAGCTTTGTTTGAATTGTTATTATTTTGACTCAGCTGACTAAATTGAAAAAATTCCTTTTACATTGCATTCTAGAGGTCAGAGACATACTATTTTTCAATTTTTAGCTTATGAGAAATCCATTTGATCAGTTTTCAAACGTGATTCCAAATGCAATTTGTAACTTTTTATTGGTGTCAGCAAGTGCAGATTTGTCAGTACCCTTATTTGTGATGTCATAACTCAAGATCCATGATAGGTGAGATTGAATGGATTATACTGTTGTGTTGTACTCTAAAAATTCTTTTAGTGTGCCAATTTTCAAGTCTTGACGAATCTGTTTGCACACTTTTCCAGGTCAATTCCATTTGCAAAAACTATTTTTCTGACATTGTTTCCTGTCAACAAATTCTAAGTAGCCTACTTTGACTGTTTGAAAAATGCGTCATGTTATTTTTCATGAGCCCTAATCTAAAATTTATGTTTTGCTCATGACAGTGAACCAATGTTCCGATTTTCATTCCCCCAAGTGTCAGTTTGCCTAGTTTTCGAAGCCAAATCCGAACGTGTTTTACTGCTTTTTGACATGTTTTCTTGCAAGCAGTTCTAAGAGGGAAACTTCAATAGTTAATATCTTTTCACTAAGAATTTTTTATGAGACAAGATTTAACAGGGTAAGAGTATGTGGAACAAAGAATCAACATGTTTGATTTCAGAGCCTGGTTAGGTGTTTTTGTCAGTTTTCAATGTCAGTCAAAGGACCTCCTGGCACAAAGTTGACAAGTTGCAATAAGATATAAAATAAGTTGTAAAATTGCTTCCAATGGTCCAATTTGTTTCAAATCAGTTCTAGAGGGTGAATGAGTCAATTTTTCAATTTAGTTGTTCGAAAATAAAATTTTTTTAGTCGAACCCACTCTGGGGTCCAACTGATTCCATCAGTTTGATGAGATATTTTTGGACCAGAGATGTTTCAAAAGATTATAATCACATTAGTTGTTGATGATTGGTATAGAAAACATTTCGGGACAATATGTGAGGTGTCAATGTTTCTTGTTATAGAAGGATATAATAATGATTGCTCTTTGTTGATTGTGGATTTTTTCCTTTCTGGTTTTAAATCACTTGACAATGGTTATTGTTGAATCATTACTCAAGCAAGTTGCAAAACTTCATAAAGCCAAACCATTATTATAACAGTGCTATACAAACATGAGAGTTTTGTTTTCTTATGAATAAATCTGAAGCTCCAAATAGAGGATGTGCCATCAATTTTGTAGGACAGTCCATGGAATGGAGATAGGCCAAATAAAAGTAGTGACATGTTATTTCCTTGCACCTTGCATTTAAACAAAAGGCAGAAGCTTTGTTAATGCACTCAAGTATGTACAAATGAATTAGATAACCGCAGTCAACAAGAGAATATATATGTTGTAGGGAAAGTGAATGGAATGGGGATGGATGTTTGAAATGGTTGAGGACAAGCTACATCATTGAGACTAAAATTTTAAGCCTTGTAAGCAAAGATTTGTTCAACATAGTGTTGATCAATTAAATATCCAGTTCACAACAACTTTGATTGGGTCTCCTTCTTCACTCACCTGATCAACTTGAATATGTATGTGTTGGAATATTAATTATGGTTGGTTGTTTCTCCCTGGAGCCAAATGCCCACCTACCTCCCTGATAGTTTGTAGAATGATCAAATAAATTTATTGCTGGTAGGTGAAATTTTGAATTTTAGAAATGGGAGGAAAACATTTTGCTGAAGTAAAAAAGGAATGATCAGTTTCATTCGACTAGTTGAGATAGAGAGAAGGAGAAGAAGTTGCAGAGCAGAGAAGTTACAAAGAAAGTGATCAGCAGATTAGTCGTCAGAGTGCAGAGAAAAGGAAGTTAATTTCATGCCTGCAGTTCCACGTGTTTCTTCTTTGGTCATTCTGTAAGTTCATATTTCATTGTTTGATTCAACCTATTGAAGCAGTGATTGCTCCAGCCATTGTTGTAAGCAGCCATTAGAGCTACAAGTTTGAAGTTTTATCAGTTTAAAGTTTAGGGTTATTTTTAGGGTTTTCTGGTTGAAGCCGAATGCTCCCAGATTTGTAATAGTTTGAATTAGATTTGAATAGAAAGAAAGAAGGCATACTTGAATCCATTTTTGTCCTTCTTCTATTCATTTCATTTTGGAAAGTTTATCTGAAAGTTTGAAGCTTTGGATCTCTGGTTTTAATGGTGGAAATATTCATGTTATAAGTTGCACTCTGTATTGTCTTTGGTAGAAGTCATTCTTTGCAGTGGCTATCGAGTACACTCGGTGCCTTCTTCTACCGAGCTCCATTCTCTAGTGGCTACCGAGTTCACTTGGTAATCACATTGTCTACCGAGTTCACTCGATAATCTCTTTGTCTACCAAGTTCACTCAGTAATGTCTACCGAGTTCACTTGGTAATCTCTTTGTCTACCAAGTTCACTCAGTAATTCTTCTACTGAGTTCACTCTGTAATTGCTTTGCTTACCAAGCTCACTCGGTATCCTTTGTTTAGCGAGCTCACTCGGTATCCTTTGGTTACCAAGTTGTGTGTTCTTTCATTTACCGAGCTAACTCAATAAACTCTCCTGCCGCCTATTCTCTTTGTTTACCGAGAAAAATTTATCACTCGGTAATAGTTGCTCCCGAGAAAATTTTAGGGTTAGGTTGTTTTTGTGATTAAATTTTTTAATATTTCTCATAGTACGGCTGTGGAGCACAGAAGTCCATGACAAGGGAGGATCAAGATGCAGGGTAGCCGGTGAAGGGGACAAAAAACCTTATTAATTTTTTCTATCTTGACTCCATGCTATCAGCAGACGTAAATACAAATTGAAGAGTGCATAGGAGTAGGTTTGGAGAAAAGGGCATCTTTCCTCAATTTTGAAGTGACATTCCTTCCATATTTACAAGCTCGCAGGCTCCAACAAGGAGGAAGCCGCAGGTAATAGGGAAGCACTTTGTGTTTGTGAACGAGATTAAATTGCCAGTATTAGTACAGAACCACATGGAAGGGATGTGGAATATGTGGAGGGAAGTGTGAGAAATGGAAGAGTAGCTTGAAGGTGCACTTGAAGCACGAAGAATGGAAACTACTAAGCCCCTATGTTGAAGAATGAAGTAGAGCCTTTGCGCAGGGAAGAGGATGCATTCAAACTTACCTTTGTTTTTCTAATGTGTGAATGAATTCCATTAGGGGGAAGCACATTTTATAGCCTAGAGAAAGAAACCCACATAGGGAAATAAGAAGACCAAGCCACAATTTGAAGCAAGGAGCTGCCTTGGAGTTGTTTTAAGAAAAAATTGAGCCCACCATGGAGAAAGAGTTGGTGCTGTGTTGGTCATTCTCAATGCAGAGAGTTGACAAGGTAGTCGAAGAACATGATTTGGAGGTGTCAAAATAGAGGAACACTATAGGAGGAGTTGCAGTCCAAAGTCGTGGGATTGAAGGGGAAAATAGTTCAATGGTTTAGTCCCACATTGAGTGGGTGAGGTTTTTCTAAAGTCTTAAAATTAAATAAATCCAAGTTCTATTCAAAAGAGTGGCCTTTTGGAAGTTAGGAGTTGCAAAGTGAGACCCATGCATGATGAAGATAGAGTTGGTTCCAATTGCAACAAAATGTTGAACACCCAAAGTTATGACGACAATGTGACATGGACCGCTAGACAAATCATTGAATGATCTCAGACCATACTCCTAACACATGGCAACTAGACAACGAATCTTAGACCATACTCCTAACACATGGCAACTAGACAACGAATCTTAGACCATACTCCTAGATGCATCAAGATAACGAATCTCAGAACATACTCTTAGATGCCATTCGATTCTACCACATGGCAAGTTGTATCAATAACGAATCTTAGAACATACTCCCAGAGGCATTAGATTCTACCATACTCGTAGATGCATCATACTCCCAGAGGCATTAGATTGTACCATACTCCTAGATGCATCAGATAATGAATCTCAGAACATACTCTTAGATGTCATTCGATTCTACCACATGGCAAGTTGTATCAATAAAGAATCTTAGAACATACTCCCAGAGGCATTAGATTCTACCATACTCCTAAATGCATCAGATAACGAATCTCAGAACATACTCTTAGATGTCATTCAATTCTACCACATGGCAAGTTGTATCAATAACGAATCTTAGAACATACTCCCAGAGGCATTAGATTCTACCACATGGCCCATCTTACATTAAATTCTACCACATGGCCCATTAGATTCTACCACATGGCCCATCTTACATTAAATTCTACCACATGGCCCATCTTACAGTGGGTGCTTCCCCACTTTAGGAAGTTGCAGTGGCTCAACAATTAAGTAAAGTGGGGAAGCGCTAAGTTGCCATGTGGCAGTAGGCCCATCTAGTGATGAGGTGATGAGGCATAGTAACATGTTAGGCAACCAAGCAACTGATAAGAAGTTGCCACAAATCTCAGAACATACTCTTAGATGCCATTCGATTCTACCACATGGCAAGTTGTATCAATAACGAATCTTAGAACATACTCCCAGATGCATTAGATTCTACCACATGGCCCATTTTACAGTGGGTGCTTCCCCACTTTAGGAAGTTGCAGTGGCTCAACAGTTAAGTAAAGTGGGGAAGCGCTAAGTTTCCATGTGGTAGTAGGCCCATCTAGTGATGAGGTGATGAGGCATAGTGACATGTTAGGCAACCAGGCAACTGATAAGAAGTTTCCATGTGGTGTGCTTAGTGGACTAACTAGAGGTGCCATGTGGCACCCAGTGGTAGGTGTGTGAAGCACTGAGTTTCCATGTGGCAGCAGGCCCATCTAGTGATGATGTGATGAGATGATGAGGCATAGTGACATGTTAGGAAACCAGGTAGCTGATAAGAAGTTGCCACATGGTGTGCTTAGTGGACTAACTAGAGGTGCCATGTGGCACCCAGTGGTAGGTGTGGGAAGCGCTAAGTTGCCATGTGGCAGAAGGCCCATCTAGTGATGATGTGGTGAGATGATGAGGCATAGTGACATGTTAGGCAACCAAACAGCCAATAAGAAGTTGCCACGTGGTGTTCTTAGTGGACTAACTAGAGGTCCCATATGGCACCCAGTGGTAGGTGTGGGAAGTGCTAAGTTGCCATGTGGTAGCAGGCCCATCTAGTGATGATGTGGTGAGGTGATGAGGCATAGTGACATGTTAGGCAACTAGGCAGCTGATAAGAAGTTGCCACATGGTGTGCTTAGTGGACTAACTAGAGGTGTCATGCGGAACCTAGTGGTAGGTGTGTAGGTTTAAGCCAATCAGGGGCTACCACATGGCAGCTTGGTCAAACTATTGCAAAATTCAAGGATAAGGCAAAAATTAGAAAATAATTTAACAATGATTTTTTAATTAGTTTTCAAAATTGCTCAAGTACATGTGTTAAATTGAAAGATGGTATAAGCTATAGTTTGAACTTTGGGATTTTAAAATTTTTGATTTTTTTTTTTTAAAGTACAGACCAGAGTTTTATAGCCGGGGGCATATTTTTCAAACTAAGATTTAGGGGTTTCCTATAAGTGAACATAGACATGTTATATATCACCAGAATCGAGAGAAGATGAACTTTCTGATTCTAAAATTTGTTTTCACACAGGAAGCCATCTGTTCAAGCTACATGAGGTTTTGTCCCAAATTCCTAATCTGCAACCACATTAAGGTATTGAAGTTCAAAACTGATTTCTAGTAGGGTAGTGACCAGAGTGTGGGTAAAACATGGTAAAAATGCAGTGTAGGTCAAATTTGGTTACCTTCAATCAGTTTAAACTTTGATTTTTACCAACATTTCATGAGGCTTTCAAATTTTTGGCAACACAAAAGTTTTCATCATTCAATAGAGATATTTGTCAAGTCAGTTACAGAATAATGATGAAAACCAAATCAGATCAAAGGGGTAGGAAGAAAAAAGAGGTTTTGCAACTCCAAGAGATGTTTTCCAAGTAGACACATGTCATACTTAGATCAGATCTAGGAATTCTCTTCTCCTATATCATTCTTTCTTTCATCCATTGCAGAGGTTCTAGTTTTGGAGAGAAAAAGGACTCACTACTGTGATACCATTTCCTTCAACATTTTCTCTAATAGTGAGTAGCATTAAGTTTTATGCAGATAGTTCTCATTGGTCAAGTGATTTGTGAGTCATTTCTATACATCTTTCATGTATTTGTTTTCAAGGAAAATAAATAAAAAATAGAAAAGGTTTTTAATTTTAGTTTGAATCTCGTCTCCTGTTCATGGATTTGTAATCTTTTCAAGTTTGTGAACAAAGAGCATAAACTAGGTTGCATTTTGTTTAAGAATGTATGTGATTGAAGTATCTTACTGATGGAACAAAGAGCCATGTAATTGTTTGATGTTTATCATAGGTTTGCAGATTTCATGATGGGATAGGTCAAGTATAAGATTCATTTTGATATAGATGTCTATTCACAAGGTGAAAGATAGATTAAGGATCTTGATGTAAGGGTTATGTCAAAGATTTCCAAAAGATGTATGGTTGTAATTCATGCAATTGCTCAATAGATAAGGCACTGATTAGAGATAGGACCATTTAGTTTTGTTGCTCATACCTAGGTCTTGCTGATATCAACATATTAAATCATCTTTTCCCTTTTATGTTGAAGGTTATTCAAAGTCTAACCCTCACTTAGCTTACTAGTTTCATGAGTCATGCTATTAGCTATTTCATGCTTGTGATTTCTTGGTTAAGTATAAAAGATTTAAGGGTTTCATCTATTATTCTAGATTTTGATTATGCTCATTGCACTAGTCACATAATCAGATCTTAAGAGGTTCACTCGTCCAAGTTTTTCAAAGCTTGAAGTGAAGGAGGAGTGTAGCCTTATAGTTGGCCATTCTTGGTGAATTGTGTCTATTATTGGAGATAGCTACCCATAGATGCATTCTTGCCTTGCATACTTGGTTATTCAAATTCTGTTAAATTAGGAACTAACACTCTCAACTTGGGGTTTGACTTGAGATGGTACCTTGAGATATTTTACATCTAGTTTGACCCCTCAACTATATTTTTCTTCTACCACTTTAGGACCTTTGTATCTGATTATTTCTTGTACATTAAAGATAGGGGAGATTGATAATTCTTTTAGAAGGTCTATTTTATAAGAATTTTGGCCATAATTGGCTAGGACCTTGCATGGTCCCACCCTTCTCATCTACAACTTACTTGGCATACCTTTTTGGAGCTTGGATTTTTTGAGATGTACCATCACCCAACCACCCACTTCAAATTGTAAATCCTTCTTCATCTCATCTACTTTGGATTTGAGTTTTTGATCAACTTTCATTAGCATTGTCCTCCCTTATTCATGTACTTCATTTATTGATTGTGTAAAGTCATTTACATGTCCATTGATCCATTCTTTATTCTTCAATTCTTTAGGCTCACAAACTCCTCTAGGATGGATGACATATACCACTTCAAATGGTATTTTACAAGTGGTCCTATTAACACTATCATTATAGGAAAACTCTTCTTGAGGGATTGCTTGATCCTACACTTGACCATTGTAGTGCCTCTCGTGTTTGTAGTCTGTACCTTGTCTATTTTGATTCGAGAGATACTTGATACTCTTATTTTGTACCTTATGATGACCTGAGGGTCGGATGTTATACTTTGATTCAGTACCATAGATGCTATATTGCTATTCTGTTCAGTTTATCATATTTGCATGTTGATGTTACTTTGAGATGACAGTAGATCTATGATGATATCTAGTTATATGATGTATTGGACATGTTTGTTGATTATATTATGAGATGAATTCTATGCTATGGCTATTTACTTCATTTATGTTCTTTACGCTTCTACGAACATGAGTGATGTAAATGGATTAAATAAATATTTTAATACATGTTGCTTCGGCTATGATATTATATGCAATTGCACTTGATCGTGTGTTTTAGTGTGCAGGAATTATATCCCTGGCAGTAGCAGATGGAGTTAGTGATTCAACCCTTCATATTTACCAATGTCATCCCTGTTTGGTCGACATATCCTTATTTTAATTGTTTTAATTAAAACCTTTTAGTGATTAGTAAATCCAAACTTTTTTGCATTATGTGACTAGACTAGTAAGCGTGTCTGTGCATTTAGAAGTTTTCTTTTGTCACGAAAGTGTTAAGTGATTTTATGTGATTTTGGGTTTTTGGGTTTTAAATCTTTTTAGATTTAATTTCTGACAGCTTTTCCTTAGGTGAATTTCCATTACGGATAATAGCCTATTTTTGTTTGGGTCGATTCGGAGTTTAGCTACTCCAGCTAGCTACTTTCCAGAATTGACTATTCACTCAAAAAGTGAATAAGTATTAGAAAAGTGAATTCATTACTCACTTCTCACAATTTGGAAAATAGAATTGTAGAGCAAATTTGGAAATCCTCTTTTGAAGGATTCTTGTTTTGCTCATTCTGGGAGCTATGAGCGTGAGATCTATGCGAGGTTGGTCTTGTTGGATTCGGCTCGAGGAGTTTATGCTTTGCCATCATTTTCAACTATTTTGGCAGGTGGTTTATTTTATTGTGTGGGTTTCAGTTTCTGCCTCTTTTTCCTTCAGGTAGGGCCTTCCCGTTTAATTGCTTTCGCTCTGTTTCAGCTTCTATTTCTTGTAGCATTATGTTAGGAGGCTGAGAACTAGTGTTCCCCTGTGTTTCTGTTTGCTAGTTCTGCTCGGTTGGTCGGGTATGAACGTTTTCCCTTTTTTGGAGTGGGGGTTGGGTTTTTGGACCGTTATGCTGGCCGTTTTTGCATACGGTGCCTAATTTCTTTTATTTTTGGATTTTTGGGGTTTTCAAACCAAAAGGCCAAATGGGTTTTAATTTTGGAATTTTTTCAAAATTTGGGGTTTTTATCTCGTTTTGCGTGCTGCCCTATTTTCTCAAATTTTCTTGACACATTTTGGTTCGTGGACCTGGATGATCCGTTGGGATACCAGTTGGAACACTTTTGCATCTTTTGTTGCTTTGGGATGCATGTAGCATCCATCATCCTAATTATGTTTCGGTGGACTGGTTTTTATTTTTGCATTCTCATCCAGTCCTTATGTTATGATCTTCGTGATGGTGGTGCGCCACACATGAGTACCTGCGCATACGTTTGTCGGGTGACTTGCGAGTCTCAACCTTCCATGTCTTTTTTGGAAGTTTTGATCATTGGGGTTGGGTTGGGAATTTGCATGCCTACGGGCACTCATCGTTGGATGAGCATGGGTAGGGTAGGGTAGCATCTAGAGGGGGCTTCTATCTCGTAGCTCGGCACTATGGTGCTGAAGGTTGACGGAGGATAAGAAGTTTTAAGTAAGTGATAACTAAATAAAATTGTGAGAGTTAATAAAAATTAAGATAATGAAAAGATCTACGTTCGTGTGATGGTTCCAAGGGAGTCCCTTGAGAGTGTTTCCACACGTGATCTGAGCTTGGGATTTTGGATGCCAAGCGACTCTCTAGGATGTCAGCCCCTACTTAGTAGCCTATTGAGATGTCTGACCAGGACCTATAGTTATGCATTCTCTATGTCTTGGATTCAGTCATCATACTGCTTGGCGTGTGTGTTAGCCATGGTTATTTTTTTGTGTGTGTGTGGTTGGATCATTATCTCCATTAGCACGGTGGGTGTGGACCTACGGGTGCCACATGGTTGGGAGGCGTAGCTACCTTCACCACTGCTAGAGATTGGTGTACAGAGATGATCTATTGTTCTAGCGTGATCGTTGCTAGAGATGTCACTTCGTACTTCGATTTGTGGAGTGTGCTTTCTAGTGTTTTATGCTTTCATTGGGATGTTGTGTTCCATGTTTATATGATGTTGGTTTTACACATTCCTTATTATGATGTTTAGCATATAGTAGATGATGTTATCTGATTATAGGGTTATCTTATGTTACTACTAGCATATTAGATTTCATTTACTTATATTGTAGCATGTTTAGTAGTGATGTCCCTATCACGACAGCACCGATGATCTGATCGGTGACTTGGGATGTTACGCACGGGGGATGGCTAGGGCCCAAGATGGTCTTATGACACCATTGATGGTTGGGAGGAATCACGTACTTATTTGGTTATTCTATTCATTGCGATGTTATTTCAGTTGTTGTGATGTTTCCTTTTTGTACTTTCCCTTCTTTGTTTGATAGATGGTTAGCTTTCATTTTTTGAAAGTATTCTTGGTTTTGTATGGGTGACATTTGTTCAACAACGTGCGACATTTAATAAGTGTCACACGTCCATACAAAATGTATCGTACGACTCTGTAAAGTGTCGCACGCCTGTTTGAGAAGTGTCGCATGACACTTTCCAGTATCGCATGCCTCTTAGAGTTGTGTCGCGCAACATTGATAAAGTGTCACACGCCTTTAGGAAAAGTATCACCCAGTCCCTAAAAATGTCGCACGCCTTCTTGAGAAATGTCACGCGACACTTTTCTATGCTGTATTAAAGTATCACACAGTTTTTGTAAAAAACCTGCGCAGGCGGACAACGGGCACTTTTCGTCATGATCTGAACTTTTTAAGAGTTGATTTGGGTACCCTTTTTGGAGTTCTTCGACCCTATATTGTTGCATTTTGATTTCTAATGGTTCTTCTTGAAATCCAATTTTTGAGTTTCTATTTTAGTCCTTCGAGGTTTAAAATATATCGTTTAAGTATATTATACTTAAGATATATTTTAATATATGTGACAATTCATTTGAGATGGGTTTCAGACCTCTACGGGGTAAGATTAAGATTCTAGGAAATTTTAGGGCTTCAGAATTCAAACTTAACCAATTTTTGAGAGTCTGTTTTGGTCTTTTAGCTCGGTCGATCTCTTATGTTTTCTTGTTTGTGTTTTGGTTAGTGGTGATGTTTGGAGATCCGTTGGGTGTTAGGATGGCCATTAAGTCTTTTGTGGCGATCTGTATGATCTGTGTATGTTGTTGTCATGTGCACTTACACTTTAAAAAAAAAATTTATTCTGGCTTGTTTTCATCCTTGTTTCCAAGGATCTCCGGGCGGGGCATTACAACCATGCTCTTTTTTAAAAATCTAAGGAGGTTCCCAACATCTCTATTGAAAACCTCAGTCTAACCATCTATTTGTGGATGGTAGGCTAGACCAAATGCTATAATTTTCCCTAACCTTTTCCATAGAGTCTACTAGAAATGACTCATGAAGTTGACATCTCTATCAGAGACTACTCATTGACAAATTATGAATCCTAACTATCTCCTCGAAGAAGAGGTGGGCTATGTAAATGGCATCATATATTGTTTTGAAATGTATAAACTGACTCTTTTTATTGAATCTATCAACTACTGCAAATTAACTATCAAAACTAGTGGTTTAAAAATGATCCTTAGTATAGTCCAATATTTGAAGATGTAACTTTGAATTTTTGGGAAACTATGCACTATTCCACATACATATTGATATCTTTTTGCATCTTGCAGCAATAATAGAACCTTTGAACTAGTTATAGTATATTTTTCAAAGTAAAGTATCAGCTAAGTCTTCCATTATAATTCTATTGAATGAGATTTTCCCTCATATATCCTTTGTGAATAGACAACTAAATTTCCCTAAATAAAAAGTCTTTATGTAAAACATAATTAGAAAAAATTCTATGAAAATGATTTCTAAATTCAAGGCATACCTTGTAGGCTTTGTTCTACCTCACAATAGGTGTGTGATAATCATGCCCAAAGCCTTACTTAGGAATAATTTATTCAATCAAAGGATTATTTTTCCCACCATGAGGTGCATTTAATTTGTCAACTTAGAGACATATACTTGAAATGGTTGGTATGGTATGTGCACTAGGTTCCTTGAAGAGTCATTATGCTTATGTTGCAGGAAAGTAAAATGCATATAAATAACCTACACTAGTGTTGCAAGAAAGTAACACACTCAAATCCTTACTAAAATGGATGCTGGAAATGTGACTCTATGCTAACCTATATCTCAACCTAGATCATCCACTCTAACTACTCTTGTAGATGTTGTAGGAACATTCATAAAGTATGATGTTGTAGGAAGAAACTATAATTTCTATCTAAAATATTGGCAATGCTAGAAGTAAATCTATACTACTCTAATATAATCCACCTCCCAAGTGGGCTCCCTTGGTTGGATTATGCTAATCTACTAACATAGAATGTAAACCAAGAACTACTTCTATATATATCAATCTCTCCTTACATAAGAACAACACATAAAACTGCAGATAAGTTGTTGCAAGATACAACAATGTTTTTCATAAACTTTTGCCAACCTCTAAAACTATTGATCCAATCCTTATAAATAGAGGATTGACACTTTTTCTAAAACATAAAATAAAACAAACAAACTAAAGATCCACCAGAGAAGAAGAGGGAAATATAATAGCCCACAGAATAAGTAGTAAAGTTTGGGTGACCAATTCAACATAATAGTAAACACAGAGGGAATATAGCAACACTTCATCCCTACATTCTTGGATAATGGCTCCTCCTTTGTACTAGTCATGTCTTCTAGTGCCATGATGATTTTTCCACTGCAACTAGACCTTGACACTCCTTCTTGAATGCTATCGACCACTCTCTAGCTTCTTGCTTTCATAGCAAGTTAGTTGTGATATAGAAATATTTACGCAAATAAGAATAATCAAACTAAATCTAGATATTAGAATACACATTTTGATGGTTCTATGAAATACTACATTATATGTATGATATTGGAAAAATATGTCATAATATCTACCCATGGTTTATAGTTCTATCTGGACTTTAGCATAAGTTTAACTGGTTACGAGTTCACAAATGTCTTGATAGTATTAAAAATAGAGTATTAAAATTAACATAAAATAGAGGCAATAATTGGCCTTATTATCTATATAAACCACAAACTCCTTGGGCAAGAGATATTGCCTCTACTTTCCAAGGGCTTGAACCAATGCATAAAGTTATAAGTCATAAGATGAATATCTAGACTTGGCTTCATTCAACCTCTCACTGAAGAAGGATACTAGTCTTCCTTCCTAACTTAGTACTACCCCAACAACTATATTTCTAGCATCACACTCAATAATTGACGGGTCTTCAAAACTTGGAAACACTAGGATAGGTTACATAACCACTTCTTGCTTTAACTTATCAAATCATTCATTAGCCTCCTTATTCTATTTGAAGTTAGTCTTGTGACCACCATTTATAGTATCTAAGAAAGGTGCACATATATTACTAAATGCCTTAACAAAATTCTTATAGAATTGTGCTAATCCATGGAAAATTCTCACTTCAGTCCTTGATTTGGGAGTAGTCCAGTTTAGAATGGCCTCCACCTTGCTTAGGTCCATTTTTAATTCACCTTGTAAGACTAAAAAACCTAGGTACACAAGTTCTTATTTAAGGAACTCACTCTTCTCTAGGTTAGTACTAATTAACTTTTCTTCTTGCACTCTTATTAGTAAAATCTCTAGGTGCTTCATGTTTTCTTTTTTGGTTTTTCTAAAGATGAGGATGTCATCAAGGAAGAATAATACAAATCTACCTATCTAATATTTCAATACTTCATTCATTAATCTCATAAATGTACTAGGTACATTTGTGTGGCCAAATGGCATAACTAACCACTCATAACGACCCTTTGTGGTTAAAAAAAATGTTTTCCACTCATCCCCCTCTTTCATCCTACTTTTGTGATAGCCACTCTTAAGGTGTATTTTGGTAAAGTACTTGGCACCTCCAATACAATCTATTAAGTCTTATATTATAGGAATATGAAATTTATACCTAATTATATTCCTATTTATTTCCTTACAACTAGTACACATTCTCCACTTACCTCCTTTCTTTTGTTCCAACACCACTGGGATGGGCTGCTACTCTTCCCAATTAGGCCTTGATCCAATAACTCCTAAACTTTCCCTACAATATCTTTATGTTAGTCTAGTGTCATCTTATATACTACTTTTTTTAGCAAAATATTCCCTTGGTATGAAGTGTATCTAATGGCTAATAGATATTTTAGGTGGTAATGTGGTTGGCGTCCCATCACAAATGATGCCTTTAAATTTATCCAAGAATTACTTAATTTCTACGTGTATAGGTCTTTTTTTGCAATCACCTCCCCTCTTAGGATTCACTATATTAGAAAAACCAACTTCTTATTCCTTCTTAAGGCCATTTAGAAATTCCTTGCCACTCATCAAAAGTACATTTGGCTCTATTGACTTGTCTATTCATTCCTCAAGTAGTGAATGGATTTTATAGGTGACCCCATTCTTCTTGAAGGTATGCATGTTTTCTTTCCATGGTGAATGAAATCCCTATCAAATTTTCATGGTCTACTTAGAAACAAGTAGTAGGAATCCATGGTCACCACATCACATAGTATCTTGTCTTTGTATTCATCTATACAAAATTCCATGCACAGTTTTTCATTCATATGAACATTTTGTCCTTTGTTCAACCAAGTGACCCTGTAACGATGTGTATGGGGTGTTTTAGGGAGATTCAAATTTTGTATGTCTTCTTCCAAGATTATATTATCTATTGGCCTTGATTCAATGATGACTCTACATACCCTATCCAAAATCTTACATTTTATCCTTAATAAGAATCTTCTATGTTTGGGCTCTTCTTTACTAGGTTCCTTGAGTAACGCCCTCTTAAACATGAGATTTTCACCACTTTTAGAATTAAGACTAATCTCAAGAGTCTTGATGCTAATGGATTCCACTTGTGCATAGGAAACCTTCTCCTCTTGTGAAGATTAGGCTTTCTTGGGGTACATATAAGCATGGTGTCCCATTTGACAACAATTATAACACTTCATGTTGGAAAAGTGAGTTCCTCTTCAAAATCCCCCAAATATACCTCTTCCACCACTATTAAAGCCTCTACCTCTAATAAGTTGACTCTTCCACTAGACTCACCACTCTACTTAGTCAGGTTAGAGTCTCCTTGGTTCTTAGTTTCAAAATTTATACCACCGTATCCACCTCTATGATTTTCCCTTGAATCTCTTCCCCTACCTCTACTCTTTGAGGTTTTTTATTGCTTCTTATTACTCTTCTCCTCCACTTTAAGGGCCCACTATACAAATTTATGGATAGTGGAAGGGGTTCATATGATAATAGTCAAGTTTGTTTATTAGTGACACATACTTAATTAAATGGCTAGCAGCTACTGAGCTTATCTTGCAGCTTACAATGTTAACCAAGTAACTCAGGTTCTACTAAGTTCTACAGTTGCTACTAAGTTCCAGAAATACTATTTAGTTTGTATTGAGCAGTATCTACCAAGTTGATGATTATTAGTGTAAACCAAGCTTCATAGTGTTTACTGAGTTTCTTAGTAAAAATCAAGTTCTTTCAATAATTACTGATTTCACAACATCAGTAATGTGAATCTAGTGTTGATTGAGCCAGGATGTGTTAACCAAGTGATTGATTTTATACCAAGCTCACAGTGATAGTGTTGACCAAGCTATGTAGTGTCAACCAAGTAATTTAGTTTATATGTCAAATTTTGTAGTGTTCACTGAGTCACTAGTGCTGATCGAGTTCAGACTACTTGGAAGTGATTAGTATGAATTGAGCTTCTATGTCTACCAAGAGCATGATGATGTTCAGTGTTGACAATGGTTGACAAGTATCAGAACCTCACCAAGTTTTTCTTCAGAACTTGAGTACCATTAGTTGGGCCAACTTTGTGTATTTTGGTAAAAATTGTATTGTAGCTGACTTTGAAAAATTATGATTTCGATTGGTATATATGTAACATATTGTAACACATCTAAATAAGTATGAATATGGAAAGATGTGTAAGAGAAGAAGTGTGAAGTAAGAAGGCTACAAGTAGTATAAAGAGTAGCAAAAATTTATCTATCACAACAAGGTGATCATTACACTCCAAAGGAATCTCAACCAACAAATCAGAGTTGCAAATCAAAGATTAGCCATTGGTTGATCCTAATAGGTGGAACAGTTAAATCCTTTCACAAGGTAGAATTATCAGTCTTTTGTAAATATCTTTATCGAGTGCATACTTTACTATATGTTTTGCAAATCCTTTTACAAGGTGGACCTAGTAGTCCTCATTGATTATAATAGGGTAGATCATCAAAAGTGAATATTGTAAGCCTTAACTGGCCAACTTTATACTATAGTACTAAAGCTTGTGGGTATCATCCTAACCCCAGTTTTACTTTCTATTTGGAAGGTTTCTAGGTTACCATATCTTGTGTCAAAGTGTTATGAAATTTTTAATTCTTTCAATTTTTCATGAATGCAATTAGATCAGAATAAATATAAAGGATTAATTGGTGAAGTAAGAATAAGTTTTATTGGTTCCTAATTCACCCATCTCCTCTCAGTAACCTAGCCTATCTTATATTTCTAGCAATTGGTATTAGAGCATTGTGGTGCTCAAAGAAGTTTAATAACTTGAGCAAAGATAAGAGGCAATGGGGGTATTCAGACTTGATAAGGCTATTGATAATTAAAAGCTAGATTTGGAATTGGCTATTGGGAAACTTAAGAAAGGAAAGGAACAACTCTCTTAATCCTTGAAAAGAAGAAAAGATCTTGCAATACAAATGAATGACAAACTCTACACTGAAGAAAGAATTGAAGATATTTATTTAGAAAGTAATTCAAATGAAGCTAATGAGGCAATCAAAGAACTATTAGAAAAGAATGGTAACCTTCAAGAAGAAGTTAGAAAGCTGAAAAGAGAACAATAAATTTAGTTAGTAAGATTGTGTGAAGTCATGGAAGAAAAAGACAAGGCCAAAGAAAAGATAGAAGAAAAGAACAATGAAATTTAGCATCTATCCCTTCAATAGGTAGAATTCATTGATCAACTTACTAATTCAAATGAAGAAATCATGAATCTAAGATCAGAGAATGAAAGATTACAAAATGATCTAAATATTGAAAAACAAACCAATGTAAGGATGATGAAATCTCAAGTAGACATGAATCAGTTGAATGAGCAAAATCAATACAGATAGAAAGGAAAAGTAGGAATAGGATACACAGAAGAAGATGAATCATCCAAGAAAGGAGCTCAAAATAATCAAAGACCTAATTGCAATCACTTTGGTAAGTTAGGTCATACATCAAAAAAATGTTGGAGTAATGGTCAAGCTAAATTCAATGGATAATGTTATAATTGCAATAAGCATGGTCATAGAGGTAATGAATGCAAAGAGAAACCAAAATTTGAAGGCAAATGTCACAAATGAAAGAAGAATGGGAACAAATATTTTGAATGCAAAACCAAGATATTGAACCCAACAGAACAAATTGTGAAAGCTATATTTGGTTAGGACTATAACACATGCTGTGGATGCCACTATTGCAGAGAATTTGGACACAGTAGAGAAAATTGTGTGAAACATCACATGAGAACAAGAGGCACCACTAGAAGATGTTTTATTTGTATAGCACTTGGAAACATTTCCATGAACTATATGAACACTAGAAGGATAAATGATAAAAAGAAAGCCAAGGCTGACAACATTAGAAAGAAGATGAGACAACAATAGATTATGAAATCTTCTAAGAATGCAAGTCTAAGCCATCAAGCACATCACTCAAGATTTGGGTGACTCAAGCATTTCTTCTTGATCTCCCATAAGGATAACTAAAACTAAGACTTTGAAGTAGACATCTTACATCAGTTCTAGTTAGCTAGAAGGACAGATCCATATCAATATTCAAGATGCAAATGGATCACTGCGTATCTAAGGAAAATCTAGATCTTATCAAACTAGTTTGGGTTGCAAGACCCTACTAAGCAAGGTCAATAGTAACAAAACATTGTATGGACACTAAGTTGAATCTTCTAAGCACTAAGATCAAACCAAGTGGGAGATAGTCTATCACCAAATAAGTGATTATACCAAGCATTTATGGTTATTGGAAAGTGAAATTTGTTAAAAGGGGAATGAATCAAATTCATTTATCACTATGAATTTTTGAAGAACTATTTGCTAAGAGTGATTTTTGTGCTTCCAAACAATCTATGCAATTTTTTATTGAAGATTTTCATGTTTTCATAAACCCTATCAAGCATGGCATCCTCTAGCAGAAAAAGTAAGAAAGGATCCAAGATGTTGGTTTGAGGAGTTGATTGGAAGGCACCAAGCTTCAAGATAAGTCTAGAAATTGCAAAAATTCTTGATCCAACTGGAGCTATCATAGATTCCACCACAGGTACTACTAATTAATGATATTCTCTCACATTTCTATTGTTCAACTCAAGACATTGGAACCCTAGAGATCGATGAGGCTCTAGAAATTTTATGTGTGAATGGTGCATTGAAACCTGAGCATCAACAATTAGAGACCGAGGGTTTAACCCAAATTCCACGTATTCCCCAAGAAAATTATTCATCAAATCATAGGGCTCCCAATGTTGAACAATGCAAAGACTACCAAAACCCTAAGTTGGGTAGAACTGGAAAGAAAAACTCATGCTAAGGGGGATGGAAGAGGCATAAAGATTAGTAGTGTAACTAACATGGAGCTGAAATTTGGAATCCATGTGATAGCACATAGGATCTATAGCTCTAGTCATCTCAACAATGTGTCATGTGAGGCAATTGATCTGATTCTCAAGATGGTGAAGAACAACATGTCCTTCGACCTTGTCAAGCTAATGATAAATCAATTCAACAAGAGCATGGAGAGCATTGGAACTTCAAAGAATAACCCACGTAAATTTGGTTCACTCTTAACTTATTTATTCTTCTTTGTGTAAAAGTTTTTCCCTTCAAAAGGTTCAACCATATGGAGAAAAGATGTACCGATATTATATTAGATTAATGAGTATATAGCAGAGATGGGTGAGAACTTTGTCAATATCATGGATAATTATTTTGATTCATTAAAGGAAAGATAATAATAGATTCAAAATTCCTAAGAAAGTTTTAGAAGATTATAAGGATGATGTTTGTTTCATGGTAGACTATGATAAGGTATACATTCAAGCAGACAAACCTAGAGTGGTGTGGGTTAAACCTCTAGGCTATGAGTTTAAGATTGATAACACCAATGACATCATTGAGGCACTGTTGAATGAACCTGTCAATCCCAAGGCTACATATTTTGGTACTTATGATGAAGCCAAAGCTAGAATAGAACTTGAAATAAAGCTTCCTCAAGTGGTTAGAAAAGGAAAGAAGAGGATAGCAAAACTGAGGTAAATAAGTTCTACTCTCCTACTAATTGAAGGAAAAGGACATGATGTGGAAGAAGATGATGCAAAAGATGAGGTAGAAGAAACTAAATCAAAAGAAGAAGAGCCAACAAGAAGAAAGGTAAGGTTATCATAACCAGACCCACCAAGCCATCTATTGCAGTATTCATAAAAGAGCATCCAGATCAAGAAAGATGTTTCAATAAAGCTTCCTCAAGTGGTTCTTCACCTATCATATCTTGATGATGGTAAGAAGACTACAAAGGATATATTTGAATAGACTCTAAAGCAAATCATGCCAAGTCTTAATGATAAAGAAGTAAAAGAATCCATGAAGAGGAATGAAGAAAAACTTACTTTAAAATTCAACACTTGCTTGATATTGGTTAATGACATTGAACATGTCATGAAGATAGCTACAACTACGTGGAAGAATATCTACAATCTTCATAAAAAGAGTGATTTTGTTGTTCATGTCAGTGATAAAAATGATTATGAAGATGACAAGGATGAAAAGGAAAATAATGACGAGGAAGAAATAGATGATGTCAATCTGGATGATGAGGAGCAAGAATAGGAAGCTATGAAAGAGAATCTTGTTGAGATTTAGAGTATTGAGGAAATTGACCTAGAGAAGATTTGGCTAGTTAAGGTTTACAATGATCACTTCTAATGATCTTCCCTATTAGGAGCAATGATGACTACTAGGTCCACCTTGTAAAAGGATTTACAAAACATATAGTGAAGTATGCACTTGATAAAGAGATTTACAAAAGAAAGTTAAGTTTACCATGTGAAAGGATTTAATTGTTCCACCTGTTAGGATGAACTAGTGGATGGTCTTTGATCTGCAACTCTAATTTTCTAGTTGAGATTCCTTTGGAGTGTAATGATCACTACTACAATCTTCTCTAGGTCAATTTCCTCAATACTCTAAATCTCAACAAGATTCTCTTTGGTAGCTTCCTGTTCTTGCTCCTCATCATCCAGATTGACATCATCTATTTCTTCCTCATCATTATTTTCCTTTTCATCCTTGTCATCTTCATCATCATCTTTATCATTGACACGAACAAAAAAATCACTCTTTTGATGAAGATTGTAGATATTCTTCCATGCAGTTGTAGCTATCTTCATGACATGTTCAATGTCATTAACCAATATCAAGCAAGTGTTGAATTTTAAAGTAAGTTTTTCTTCATTCCTCTTCATGGATTCTTTTACTTGTTTATCATTAAGACTTGGCATGATTTTCTCTAGAGTCTATTCATATATATCCTTTGTAGTCTTCTTAGCATCATCAAGATATGACAGGTGAAGAACCACTTGAGGAAGCTTTATTTCAAGAACCACTTGAGGAGCATATCTTAATGAACTCATCATCAAGATATGCTCCTCTCCTCTTAGTTGTCTCCAAAACATGTAATCTACCTATAATTTATCTCAACATGCCCACAATAGTAGTGTCAATGTTTCCTCTACCTTGAACCATCTTTACAAATAGGTTCCATAATCAATGACATGATAGGTGAAGAACGAGAAAGTAAAGTTGACATGAATAATTTCCTATTTATTCAAGATGAAGAAGATACAAATTAATATTTTTTCATGGGATTTAAGATGGGGAATGCATAGGTATTTACAAATCCATTTTTATGCGGAATGTGAAGATGTTGAATCGAAAGTAATTAAGTAGTCTAAGGATAAGTCTTTTGTTGACCTAGGGAGTTCATTCATTCTTCATCATGACAACATTATGTGTCTAAGTGATTGTGTGGCACAAGAAATTATCCCCATTTTAAAGATTTACTGATTAAAAAAAAGTATTTCCAAGAAGTTTAGTCAGTGATGCACTAATATTTTTCTTTGAGTAACATTTGGGACAAACATTAGGGTATAGTTGTTTCATTATTTTAAACATTTGACATCACTCAATGCAAATTATGTTATAATAAGAAGAATTTCACAAAGGCTTATTATGATATACTGGTTTGAAAGGAAATCTACTTCACTATACTTTGAAGTCTCTTATGAAATAGGGTATTCGACCAAGGAATGGTATGCATTGGTAAGAAAGATCCATTGATGGGATTGTTGGTTTCCAAGACCATAGATTGGAATCCTATGAGTCTCACCAACTCGATGATGGGATATCCAACCAGTTAAGGTCAACTTGATAAGACTGATAATTCAATTAGAATCTTTTGACCTTTTAGCTTTCCAAGGCCAAGGTGGGTGCACCTAATCCTGAACAAAACACTTAATCCCAAGATAATTATAACAAATCAATTTGAATATGAATGTAATGAAATATTCCAAATGGAAAGGATTATGGAAAACTTTAAACTTACAAATTATGAATTTTGAATAAAAAATAATCATTATATAAATGTGAAAGTGTTCTAAATAAAAATTATTATTATTAAATATTGAAATGAATAAATATATGAATTCTTCAAAGGAAAGATGTGAAATAATTTCTAGCATATGGATTATCAATCATGAATAATTTAGAGACCAGTGCTTACTTAAATGGGCAAATAGAGTCAATATTAAATGTTGAAATTTACAACTCGATAAAGTTCAATGCACTTAAAATATAAATAATTTAGTAATCAAGATGCAACAAATCAAATATAGGATGAATTTTCAAAATTCTAATACTCTTTCTTCAAAATAAAAAAATTAAAATAAATACTTATGCTTATAGATATTGCCTGAATTTTTTTTACAATGGAGACACTCCTTATAAATGATCCATCCAATGCAAATTCATCTTGGAATTGCATAAAAATTTATTTAGTGATCCAAATCTATGAGCTTTGTTCAATCATTCAATCTTTTCCAATAAAAGAATATAATATATCAAATGTGCATATCACTTTTATATGTCAAACTTATAAGAAAATATATATTGTATGAATTGTTTTTTGTTTTATTTTTTGCATCTAAAATTTATAGTGGATAGAGAGGCATATCTCAACCATCATACCTTTTCATAAAAGAAATTAACCTTTTGTTATTAAATTAAATTCTCAAAATCTCTTCAAACCACCAACTTTTCATAATCAACTAACTTGGATTAGGATATTATAACTCCATATTAATATTTTATGTTGTTTGGAGTTTTGGAAAATCTTACAAAACTTTAATCGACCAATAATAAATATAGCACACATCTAAATTCTTTATTTATGTTTGATTTGAATGGTATCACAACATAACTCCATTTGCAGGAGCCTTCTTTTCTCCCAGAATTATAATCCTTATGACCATGCAATGAAGAATTATTTCTCAATCTATATTCCATTCCTTTTCCATGTGACATGGGAAGAATTTGTTAGGATTAAACCTCAAATAGAAATAACAATTACATACAAATATAAACAATACCAAAAAATAGTAGATCGCATAAAAGAGAACACAAGAGACCAAGATTTAGCGTGGTTCACCCAATCCCTGGCTATGTCCACCAACAACAAGTCCAATATTACTATTATCTAGTGATTACAACTTGATTACAATATGTAATCCCTTACAGCTCAATACTGTTGCAAGAAGCTACAATATCACCATCATATTATGAAATCCCAAACCCTAAAGCATTTGTTGCTTACAAAATTAGGGCTAGAATAATAGAAAAAATAGTACCCAATGCCTTTTACAATATAAGGGCATTTTTGGCTTCGAGGGAACTACCCCAAAAACCCCTGTAGGGGCATTGCCCCTCAACCCCACCTTGTACTATGATAGGGAGCGCACCTGGGGCACTACCCCTTGACCCCATCTTGGGGCTCCCATAGAAATAATATGGTGAAAGAAACCACACCAAATAAACCTTTGAGTCTGATTAGGCTTCACATCACAACAATCTCTCACTTGGAGACTAATTAGGCTCCATAACAATAACCTCGCACATGGAGATTGATCATAGCAGTACTAAACTTGTAGCTCCTAGTAGAATATCAAACCACCCTAGGATCTATTGTTCTTTAATTCTGTTTAGTCAAGAAGACTAATTTAACCTAAAGAGGAATTTAGCTTCTCTCTTGTCACTACCTTTGTAAAAATATCTATTGGATTGTCATCTATATGTATCTTGTCCAGCTTTAACTGGTCATCATCTAAAATTGACTAAATGAAATGGTACCGCAACTGTATGTGTTTGGTCTTTGAATGTAGAGCTAAATTCTTTGTAAGATGAATGGCACTCTGACTATCTATAAACAAATAATTATCCTTCTAAGAGTGTCCCAATTCTTTCAAGAAGAATTGAAGCCATATCATCTCCTTAATTGCATCTATAGTAGCAACATACTATGCCTCTATAGTGGATAAACAGTTAACCTTCTATAACCTAGAAACCCAGCTCATGGCTACCCCACCAATAGTAAATACATAACCTATAGTACTCTGTCTAGTATTAATATCATCTACCGAATCTAAGTCAGCATATCCCTATAAATTAGTAATAGAGCCCCCAAAGTGTAAACACTTACTGGATGTTCCTCTCAAATATCTAAGAATCTATTTAACTCCATTCCAATGCTCAATTCTTGGATGACTCATATACTTGCTAACAACTCCCACTGCATGTGCAATATTTGGCCTAGTACATACCATAGCATACATCAAGCTTCCTATAGCTAAAGCATAAGGTACCCTAGACATCTTATCCTCCTCATCTTCTTTCTTGGGACACATCTCCTTAGTCAACTTCAAATGACTAGGTAAAGGTTTGTTGACAACTTTAGCATTCTCCATAGAGAAACATTGGAGCACCTTCTTAATATAATCAGCCTAAGATAATGTTAATTTTCTATTCTTCCTATCTCTAAAAATCTTCATACCAAGAATTTTTTTTGCTGCCCCCACATCCTTCATAGAAAATGCATGTGCTAATTGGCATTTCAACCTGTTAATGTGATCCATGTTAGATGCTATAAGCATATCATCAACATATAAACATAAAATAATATAGTTGTCATCATTCAACCTCTTAATATAAACACAATGATCTAAATGACACTTGCTATATCCATGCTCATGCACAAAACTATCAAATTTTAGATACCATTGCCAAGGTGCTTGCTTTAAGCCATATAAACTTTTCTTCAATCTGCACACTAAGTTCTCCATACCTTTGACTTCAAATCCCTATGGATGAGCCATATATATATATATATATCTTCATCCAAATCACCATGAAGGAAGGTTTTTTTAACATCAAGCTACTCCAAATGCATATCTTCAGTAGCCACAATACTTAAAATAGTGCGAATAGAAGTCATTTTAATAGCAGGAGAGAATATCTCATCAAAATAAATGTCCTTTTTATGTGCAAATCCTTTTACAACTAACCTAGCTTTAAATCTTTTCTTACCTCCATCCTCTTCTTTCAACTTTTTAACCCACTTATTCTATAAAGCCTTTTATTGGCAGGCAACTTGCATAAATCCCATGTCTTATTTTTCAACAAAGAGTCCATTTCTTCTTTCATTGCAAACACCCAATAAAACTTTGTATTCACTTGCATAGCTTCATCATAACATTCAGGTTCACTAGCAACAATAAGTAAAATAGAATATACGAAAGGAGGAAATCTTTCTAGAGGTCTACTCATCCTTGTGAACCATCTAACATTCATTGGGGTGTGTGGTATTTGTTGTTTCCATTGTGGTACATTATGAGGAATTGTTGGAACATCAGCTTTTGAAGTGTCATCCAACATGACATAATCATTTTCTTTCTTCTCATGTTGCTGCAACAAATATTTATACAACACTTTCTACTTGAATATGACATCCCTACTTCTTATGATTTTATGATTTTCAAAATCCTAAAGCCTATAACCAAATTTATTAATTCTATATCTAAAAAATACACATTTCTTTGACTTAGTGTCTAGCTTGGTTCTATTTTTAGAATATATATGAGAAAATTCTTCACAACCAAAGGTTTTGAGAAAAGAATAACTCACCTTCTTACCAGTCCATGCTTCCTCTAGAATATCACAATCCAAATGAGTAGAGGGACCTTTATTAATCAAATATATAGAAATATTAATAACCTTTTCCAACATGTTTAAGAGTAACTTAGTATATATCCTCATGCTTCACTCCATTATAGTCCTATTCATGCATTTAGCCACTCCATTTTCCTATAGAGTCCTTGGAACAATTTTCTATCTACGAATACCATTAGCAGAGCAATAATCTTCAAATTCATGACTACAATACTCACCGTGATTATCATGTCTAAGATATTTTAAGTTCTTTCTAGTCTCATTTTCAACCAAGCATTTCCATTTCTTAAAATTTTGAAATACATCTAATTTCTATCTAAGAAAATAAACCCATACTTTTCTAGTTGCATCATCAATAAATGTAACATAATAAAGAGAGCCACCAAGGGAAGATACTTGAGCTAGTCCCCATACATCTATATGCACAAGCTCTAATCTCTCACTTTTATTTTCCTTCCTAGTCTTCACAAAACTCACTCTCTTTTTTTTTCCATACATACAACTTTCACAAAAATGCATATTAACACATTTTAGACCTGGTAAAAGTTTCTTTGAATGAAGTACTTTCATACCTTTCTCAATCATGTGCCTAAGTCTATAGTGTCACAATGCTCTATCAAAATCTATAGTAGCTATTTGTTCTCCCTAGTCAACTGTAGCAACTATTCCTGAACATTCATTTCTCTCTAAAACAATTAAAGTAGGAGGAACAATATGACTTGTACAAAGATATAAGGTCCCTACTTTCACACCTTTTGCTACTATAAGGGAACCTTTTGAAACCTTCCAATTTTATCATTAAAAGTAACTACACAAACCTTATCATTGTTGGAGTTGATGAAAGCCAACTTCGAAGATGCCCAAGATCACCTGCATGCAAGAACCTGTCAAAGAGAAGCCAAGGAGAGGAAGAGCATGGAGCAAGGGTAAAACCCTAAATAGACATGAGAGACAATATGTGCAAACATAAGAGAAAATGTATTTATAATGAGAATTGATAATGTGATATAATGAGAGAGCTCGAATATAAAGAGCTCATGGAAGCTTGTAGAACAAGCTAGAAGATGCTAGGAGATAAGTGTGACAACTAAGCATATATCCACATAAGGTGAAAAGTCCTCGAACAATGTGAGAGGATAAGTATGACTTAGGAGAGAACAAACTCCTGTATTGTCAACAACTTATAACTAACTCCTAGGCTACAATTAATAAATAAAATGCATTTACCTAAGTAAGCTTAAGTAAATAGAATAAATAATTAATTATTTACTCTAACACCCCCCCTTAAGTGCAACTTAGGGAAATACCTTAAGCTCACAAAACTAAGATGAATGTAGAATGGGTCTCAGCAATGAGGCCATGTTAGGTACCCAAGTACAATGCAAGAAGATGCAACCTCTGAAAGTGAGAAAAGAGAGAAAACCACATGGGAAAAACCCTCCCCCAAAAAGAGATAACCTAGTGAAGAACTGAAGAAGCCTCCAACTAGGGAAATGTCTCCTAAAATAGGAACAAGGAGTGATCATGAAGAAGCATCAATGAACCATGAAGAAGTGCAAAATTTGTCAAACTGTTGATCTAAAGAACTTCCATGGAAGAAGAAGGCACAAACTGAGCATGTCTATATGGTAGATGATCCATCTCACCGAAATGCATAGCTAGCTAGCCACTACAATCACCTTGTATATAGGATCAAACACTGAATACATAGTTCACACTATCAAACCATCGAACCAAGAATGACGAGCGAGGGAAAGAGGTATAAAACACCTATAAAAACACAGTCAAACTAACTCTACATGGGGCTAATTTCATGGAAGGGACACTCACTTGACAAAGGGAGAATGCCTAAAACAGAAAACAACTATCCCCCCCATGGTGCTTTATGAAAATAGTGCAAGTACAACTGACTCAAAATAATGTTCATAATTCATGGAATGCAAAAATGGCACTTTATCTCAGTGTGATACAAAAAAGTGCTTCAAAATGATAGCTACAATGATTAGAACTAAAAACAAGCTAATACAAAAGAAAGTACAGCTCAAAACAAAGAAAACCATGCCAGGAAAATGATCCTCAGGCCTAAAACACTCAAAATATCTACCATATAGAAAAAATTCCAAAACTATGATAGAAAGAGCATGGGCCAAAAAATAACAAAAAGGATCACATTTCTAGAAAGGTGACAGAACCAACTTTTCAAAAATATAACACTTTCAAAAAAAGGGCATGGGATGCCAAAGATATGCTTGCCGGAGTCAAAAACACAACTTTGGACTTTGACTGAAAAATAAGCAATAAAAAATCATCAAAACCTTAAAATACCTACATCAATTTCTTCATCTTGAAGTAGCTTTTTGGTGCTTCTTTTGGATCGGAAAAATACCTCTGAATGCTCAAGTTATGGCCAAAAAACCAACAGTAGCTCCAAAACAAAATTAGGAAAGGGGCATGCAAGGTTTGATACCATGTTGGAGTTGATGAAAGCCAACTCCAAAGATCCCCAAGACCACCTGCATGCGAGGACCAATCAAAGAGAAGCCAAAGAGAGGAAGAGCATGGAGCAACGGTAAAATCCTAAATGGACATGAGAGACAATAGGTACAAACATAAGAGAAAATGTATTTACAATGAGAAGTGATAATGTGATACAATGAGAGAGCTCAAATATAAAGAGCTCATGGAAGCTCGTAGAACAAGCTAGAAGATGCTAGGAGATAAGTGTGACAACTAAGCATACATCTACATAAGGTGAAAATTCCTTGAACAATGTGAGAGGATAAGTATGAATTAGGAGAGAACAAACTCTCGTATTGTCAACAACTTATAATTAACTCCTAGGCTACAATTAATAAATAAAATGCATTTACCTAAGTAAGCTTAAGTAAATAGAATAAATAATAAATAATTAATTAATTATTTACTCTAACAATCATAGAGTTTCCCTACTGAAATTAAATTCCTAATTAGCCTTGGAACATGTCTTACCTCATGTAGTAGCCAATGATTCCTATTCTACAGCTTAATCTTAGCTTTTCCCTTTGCAACAATCTGACATGTTTCATTATCCCACAAATAAACAAGCCCAAAATCCCCTTGGACATAATCAATGAAATAAGCTCTATGAGCTGTAGCATGAAATGAAGCACCAGAATCTAAAACTCATGGATCATCAACACCTTCTATAGAAAAAAGCAAGGCATCCTCTTCGGATTTGTTACTTACCACATTTGCCTCCTTGTCTCCATCATGCTTTTCTCCTTCATTTTTCTTTCGAGTCCAACAATCTTTTTTTTTTATGCCATGCTTTCCCATAGTACCATCATTCATTCGGTCCTCTTGATTGAGACCCCCTCCCCTTTGACTTTCCTCTTAATTTCCCATGATATTTGGAATTATTTACTCTTTTAGTCATTCTACCTCTACTTTTCATGTTCAAAGCACTTACTAATGTAGATCCACCTAAGGATTTCCTAAGAGTTTACTCACTCAAAATAACATCGATCACATCATCATATTTTAGGGCACTAGATCCAAGAACATAATTACTCACAACCATTACCAAGCTATTCCATCTTTCAGGTAAAGAACACAAAATCAAGAGAGCCATAATTTCATAATCAAATGCTTCCAAGTGCCTTTCTATCCAAAAGATCCAAGTCATCATTTGACATTGATCCATGATTCTTGGTTTTGCCTTCCAACGACTTCCATAAATCCTTCTTTTAAAGAGTCTTACATTTACATCTTCCATAACTGAAAGTTTTTCACATTAAACTTGTAAACCATCAGCTTACCCTCATCTACCATTTCTCCCACTCAACCATGAGACCTTCCTACAGAGGATTGCTAAAAAAAAATGATGATGGTTTGGCTTAAAAAAAAAAAACAATGGCTGTATGGCTCTGAAACTACTTGCTAGGATTAAACCTCAAATAGAAATAACAATTACATGCAAATATAACTTATACCAAAAAATAGTTGATCGCATAAAAGAGAACACAAGAGACCAAGATTTAATGTACTTTACCCAATCCCTGGGCTGTGTCTGTCATGCCTGACCTTACTCCTTCCTATTTCTCTTCATTTGCTTTAGTTTGTTGCTGTGATTTAAGTTCATTGCTATGATATTATCAAACTTTGTTTATCAATTTGTTAAATTTAGTTAGTCGAGTTTTGGTCTATGTTGATACAGTTATAGTGATCATTATCTGTTTATGTCAGTTTATTGTAATGACGATTCAGCTATTTTGAACTGGCTGATTACGTTGATTCATAGCACATGTTTGAACTCAAAACTGATACTAATATTTGAGTTGAATGGAAGTGAATTTAATTTGATGTTGGTTGAATGACTTTATCATTGAAGTAATATGTTATTTGGCATAGTATTTCATACCTATTTGTGCTTGACTTGTGTAAATATATATGTCTGTGTGTGTGTGTGTGTGTCTGAATATATATATATATATATAAAGTTGATATCTTGAATATTCACACAAAAATTTCATATGAATATAGGTGTGAAATAATCACACATATATTTATATAAATTTAAGTGTGAAATATTTAAGTTGAACTCTATAATATTAAGATATTGTCGCAGCTGTTATTATATATGAGTTCATTGTGTTTTATCAGCCATTTGGCGGTGGTAATGAAGTGGTCATGTTTATGGATCTACATTAGTTGCCATGATATTAATGCATTTTATGGAGGTTTTATGATCTTGGAGTGATATTGGCTAGTTCTTTGGGCATTGTGTGAGTTGCCAAGTCTTGGTCGGAATTAGAGCCGTTCTTCTCTGTTCTGGTAAACACTTGTGAGTTGATGCTGGAGTCTCGGCATTATGACTTGGGTGAAGAGGTTTTCTTTAATACCTGGGCATGGAAGAGTTTCTCTTCAAAATTCGTTGTTGCTTATCTTTTGTTATCAGTTGAAGTTGCTCTTGAGGTTACAGGGGTTTGGCCAACTGGTAGTTTGGGTTGTTTGGATAGCGATTTGGGTTGCTGGTCATCATTTTGAGTTTTCCATCTTCTAAGATTTTGAGGTAGGGGGCATTTCCTAACCTAGTCCTTTGCTATTTTTGGGTGTTAATTTTGTTTAAAGGAAATTGTAGAAGCTACAGTTTTAAAATACACTTGTCGATACCCAAGTATGGGTGTATGCAGGGTTGGGCATTTTGTGCCGAGGTCTGTATGTATCCATATTTGGATAATGGGTATTATGTGTTTTTCAAACATTGTTGTTGTATTTGGATTTGGATGTTGTTTCAAATCGGGTATTATATATATATATATATATATATATATAGTTTTATGCAAACAGAGGTCACTTGTGTGTTTCAATTTCATATATTATGTTGAGATTTTGTCATGTAATTGGCTTGCGACATAAATCACAGCTACAGTATGATACGAGTTTTAGTTTGGACTTGATTATTTTTAAAAAAAGTTATGTTCATGCTTGTGTCATTGAAATTATATACGGTATCACCCAATTGAATCAGAAAGCAATATGTGCTTACGATTTTGGGTAGTTGCATGGACTAAGGGTTTTGTGAAACATCGAATAATTGTTTGAAGTTAGGGGCGATATCATTGTTCAGTATGTTTGAGCTAGGAGGTGTATAACCGAACTTGTTTTATGAAAATACAAATGCAAGTGCGATGTAAGCTCGACCCACTATGTATGTTTTGAAACATGGGTATTAGAAGTTATATGGTGTTTGAGATGTTGGAAAATGAAAACATAGACAATTGTCGAACCACTAAATGAAATCATGGGCAGACTTTTCGTCAAACAGTTAGTGTGAAACGTAGATAAAGTTTGAACCAGCAAGTATTAGCATTGTGTTATTGTGTTATTGTGCGGTTAAATTGCTGTCTACAATCGATGCATGAAAATATGTTGTGGTTCAAATTTATTATCATTAGTATAATGTATTCTTATGATAATTGGAAATTTAATTACTCCTATTCTTAACACCAGTTATGTCTTTACGACAAACAGAAAAGAGGAAGTTTTAATAAAAGAGAGCAGTATTAAATGAATTTTTTTATAAGAAACTCGAAACTATTAGATAGTGATAGCAAAAGTACCATTGTTATATGATAGAAATTGAGTCATAATTAGTTGATGTTTTAAGATATAGTTCACAACTGAATATGACATTAATTAATGAATAAAAACATTGGTAGATGTTGTTGTTTCAATATCAGTATACTCATTATATGAACAGCTAGTTTGTACATTATAGTTTAGGAATTTTCATCCTAATTATTTTGGTTAATGGCATGATGAAGTTACAATGAAATTTTAATGAATCCCATTTTAAATTGATTTTTAGTTGCTGATAACTAGGTGGTGGCTTTTTGTTAAACAGTAGTATAACTACAATAGTCACTTGAATTTTAATGGCATTGTAAAGGATCTTTAGTTAAAGCTTGGGCTGCACTTGGATTCAATTATGTTTAATTTTTGCCATGAAGTATCTTAATAGCATTTATGGATTGTTTTGAGATAATATGTTTGAAACAAAATCCTTTTAATTTATCCAGATGCATTTCAGTTCATAATTGAAATGGAAAGTTGTTTCGTGTATGAGACAGTTTTATGATATATGTTTGATGATTTGTCAATTAAAGCAAGAATATCATATGAGCATTGTTTTATTATCTTGGTCATTTCGAAAGATAAGTTTAGTTTATTATAATAGTAGGAATAGGTAGTATAGTACTACGACTGGTAAATATTATTAAACTGATGTATTAGTTTAGTTATATTTATGAGAACGTAATATTGTAGTATTTACTTCTGTTGTTATAATAGTCTAAGTTTAGTTTTGAATTTGGTAGTAAAAGATGAGATTTTCAAAAGATGAAGAATGGAATATCATGAGAAAACTGAATTGTTATTCATTGCTTGCGCATTCTTAGAAAATTTGTTTGATGTGTATTTTAAGAATAGCTGTAATGAACGTATATTGAGGTGGCTGAATATCGATTTATCCTATTCAGTTAATTAATTCAGTGATAACTTTAAAATAAATTGGGTGGGTTAATTACATATAAAAAATAATTAGTCTTACCTATGACTTAAACCTATATGGTTAAGTATGGAGAACAAGGCATATCTCTATTCTGTCATTGACAAGTATAATAGAGTATACCATTATGTGTTGAACATGGGTATACCATACATGGATTTAGAATCTTAGTGCCATAATGATGAAACCTCAGTATATATATGATTCATTTATGGGTTATTCTTAGTGCTTGTTTAATTTTGCATTGTTAAGTAAATGTTTACTTCCTGCATATTAATTTTGGAACTGCACTATGTTAAGTGGATCAGATATCTGCATTATGGTTATGTATATGTTTATTCTAACATGTATGTAGGTGGATTACACTTTTCAACTCAGTGTGTACTGAGCCCCCTTTTTTGTGCTGTGTTGCATTTTTGTATGTTTTAAAGGTGCTTCAAGTTGATTGACAAGTAGCTAAGGATGACTGTTGAAGTTTCTTCTTGAATCAGTTCTTAATTATTTGTAGGGTCCATATGTTGGACATTAGTGATTAAGAAAGATGTTTTACTTCATTATTGTACTGAACTCTATATGTATTTGCATTATAATGGATATGTACTTGGATGATATCATCTTTCATTTTGAAGTTTTTAGATTGAGAGTGGTTCAATCTATGTATTTGTACTTGTATTAAGTTGAAATAATTAAAATAATTGTTGCATATATTGTTCTTTGTTTCAAATCTATCATTTTATGCTTAGTGTGGCTTTACATTTGGTATCAGAGACAAGTTAAAATAACCAAGACTCTTGGGTTATAGGGTTTAACCCATTATTGATGTGTATTTTTAGGTAGCTATCATGCCTCCCATCACTAGAAGAAATCGAGGACATGGCATTCCTGAGGATAACCTTGCTGGCAGAGGTAGAGGCAGAGGTAGGGGCAGGGGCTATGGTAGAGGTCCTAGGCACCAAAATGATGCTGGGGTTGGAAACAACTAGGATAACCAGGCAGACCAAGCTTTGGTACTTCAGAGGATACTGGAACATCTCAATAATATTGAGGCTAGCAACCAAATTCCTAGTGGGGGCACGAATGATAGGAGACCTCTTGTGCAGGGTATTAATCTTCCTATAGAGGATGATCCAGTGGCAAGAGCTCAGCTCAAGGATCTTTCCAAGATGAAAGGGCCATTATTTTATGGTACAAAATAGGGTACAATAGTAGAAGCTTGGTTGCTAAACATTGAGTGATGCTTTGTCTTACATCGTTACTTAAGTAATGTAAAGGTAAGATGGACGGTTATTCATTTGAGGGGATTTGGTTCCTTTTAGTGGGAACAGGAGTTGGAGAAGTTTGGCATTGATATTTCACTTGTTACATGGGAACTCTTTGTAGAGAATTTCAAGGAGAGGTTCATGTCTGAATATTGGCGTTAGGCCCGTGCAAAGGAGTTCTTTCAGATTATGCAGTCTGGCTCTACAATAGAAGCTTATGAACATAGGTTTTATGAGCTTAAGAAGTTTTTTGGGTGGGAAGAAAATGATAAGGCCATGATACAACACTTCATCAAAGGACTTATGCCCAAGATTGGGGAGGAAGTGAGAGCTTTCAGACCTTTGACTATGCAGGAAGCTTTGCAGCAAGCAAAGTTGATTGAGATGAAGTCTAGTTATCATGGGGCTTCATACAAAACCAGCATGAATCCACCTACTTTGGATGTCAGTAAGAGTCTAATGCCTCCTCAGAGTAGTTCAAAGTCAGGATTTTTAGGTGGAAAATTCAAGAAGACAAAGTTTGATAAGTACTCCAAGGGTTTTGAAAAGCCTAAGCCATCTCAACCACCTCATAGTGTGTAGAGTAATAAACCATCTCCTAATCCTTCTGGTTAGAACATGGGATTTAGGAAATCAATTGAGTGTTTTCATTGTGGACAGTTAGGTCATTACTAGTCTCAATGCCCTAACTGGGATAAGCTGAAGGTTGGACCTAAGCCAGCTAGGTTTGAAGTGATAGTTGGTGATTCTGCGAGGAACCACCATGTTTTTGCTACCCTCGATCAAAAGTAGGTTGAACACTAGAACATAGTTATTGAAGCTTAGGGTAATAATCAAGGTATGAAAGTAGCTATTTTATTTGACTCTAGAGCTATAGACTTGTTTATTTCTTTTGATTTAGTTGCAAATAGTGGAATTCTTGTGGTTAGGGAAAGGAACAGATGACAAGTGGAGTTAGCATTAGGTTCTAAGGTGAATGCTGATATTTTTGCTCCTGACTGTCAGATTTGTATAAAATCTTTCACTTCTTTAGCAAACCTTAGGGTTATACCTTTAGAATTGTATGACATAGTTTTGGGTATGGATTGGTTAGAATAGCATCAAGCTATTATGAATTGCAAGGATAACTCAATCAATTATTTAGATGATTTTGGGTCAGCTAGGGTTGTTGCTGGAATCAAGAGACCCATCTCTTTGCAGACAATTTTTGCCAAGAAATTGGCAAGGTGTGCTTGGAGAGGCTGCAGTTTGTTTGCCATTTCGGTAAACAACTTAGAAGATTCCATAGTTGGAGGTTCTTCTCTCAATCATCTAGTCTTGCAGAGGTTTTTGGATGTTTTTGTTGAGGAGATGCCTGGAATGCCTCTGAGAAGAGAAATTGATTTTCGAATCTATTTAGTGCCAGGAACGGAACCAATTTCCAAGACTCCATACGGAATGAGAGCTCAAGAGTTAATTGAACTTAAATTTTAGTTGGAGGAGCTTTTGGAGAAAATTTTGATTCATCCTAGTGTATCATCTTGGGGTGCTCTAGTAATCTTTTTCAAGAAGAAAGATGGCTCCTTAAGACTTTGTATCAATTATAGATAGTTAAACAAGGTCACTATTAAGAACAGGTATCCTTTGCCTAGAATTGATGACTTGTTTGATCAAGTCAAGGGTGCTCGAGTCTTTTCAAAGATTGATCTGAAATCTGGGTATCATCAACTTAGAATTCAGGAAGCTGATATTTATAAGACAACTTTTCGCACTAGGTATGGACACTACGAGTTCATAGTGGTACTTTTTGGGTTAACAAATACACCTTCTATCTTTATGATCCTAATGAATGGTGTGTTTAGAACTTTCCTAGACAAGTTCGTAGCATTTTTTCTGGATGATATTTTAGTGTATTCTAACTCTGTTGAGGAGCACGAGAAGCATTTAGAGTAGGTATTGGAATGCCTTCGTAGGAACAGACTATATGCCAATCCTGAGAAGTGTGAATTCTTCAAATCAGAGATTTGCTACTTAGGACATATCATTTTAGGTAATGGAATTTCTGTAGATCCATCCAAAATTTGAGCTATTGTAGATTGGCCAGCACCTACGAATGTGTTCGAGGTTCAAAGTTTCATGGGCTTAGCAAGATATTACTGTAGATTTGTGTCAAATTTCTCCAGAATAACACATCCTATCACATCTCTTTAGAGAAAAGGGAAGAAATTTGTGTGGACAGATGAATGTGAGGCAACATTTCAGAAACTTAAGGAATGTTTGACCAGTGCACCAGTCCTAGCAGTCCCAGATTCTACTAAGGAGTTTTTGGTTTGCACTGATGCATCTTTGGATGTCATAGGGGTAGTATTGATGCAGGATGGACATGTTATAGCTTATGAGTCCAGAAAGCTAAAGAGTCATGAGGTGAATTACCCTACTCATGATCTCAAACTTGTTGTGATTATACATCCTTTGACCAAGTGGTGGCATTTCCTTTTGGGTCAATGATTTGAGTTACATTCGGATCATCGAAGCCTTCAGTATCTTTTCACACAACTAGACCTCAATGCTAGGCAGCAAAGATGGATGGAGTTCCTATGTGAATATGACTTTGAGATCAGATATGTGCAAGGAAAGGAGAATGTGGTGGCTGATGCACTTAGCAGAAGGTGACATGAATTATCTTCTCTAATCCTAACAGTGGATCTTAAGGATAAGATTTTGCAGAACCTTTCCATAGATCTTTTGTTTCAGGATGTTAAGGTTGTTATGGACAATGGTAGCATCTTTGAAGGGAAATTTGAGGTGTATATAGTAAACCTTGAAGGTTTACTGCTGTATAGAGGGAGTGTGTATGTTCCTGTGTTGGGTGATTTGAGAAATCTAGTTATGATTGAGGCCCACAAAGCACCATATTCGGCACATCCGGGTGTCAAGAAAATGCATCTTGACCTTAAGAAGCATTACTATTGGCCTAGAATGAAGAGAGACATAGTGGATTTTGTGGCTTGATGTTTGGAATGTCAGCGCATTAAGGCTGAACATTAGCACCCTGCGGGATTATTGCAGCCACATAGTATTCTAGAATGGAAATGGGACACCATTTCTATAGATTTTATTACTGGATTGTCTATTACAGCTCGTAGGCATGATTCTATTATGGTGGTAGTGGACCATTTTTCTAAGGTTTCCCACTTTATTCCAATTAGATCATCCAATAATGCAGCAACGGTTGCCAAGATATATATGGAATAGATAGTTAAGTTACACAAAATTCCTAAAAAGATTATTTCTGATAGGGATCCTGTGTTTACATCTTCTCTTTGGAAATCCATGCAGCGAGAATTAGGTACTCAGCTGAATATCAGTTTAGCCTATCACCCAGAGATAGATGGACAAATTGAACGTGTCAACCACATTCTAGAAGACATGCTTAAGATGTATGTAATGGATAGACATAATAAATGGGAGGAGTATCTAAATTTGGTAGAATTTTCTTATAACAATGGATATCACAATCCCATAGGTATGGCACCATTTCAAGTGTTGTATGATAGACCTTGTAGGACACCTCTTAGCTGGGATAATTTAGAGGACAAGACTCTTTTAGGACCTGATATGTTGCAAGATTTGGAGCAGCAGTTTAAGAGGATTAGAGAGCATCTTATTACTTCTCAAGATAGACAAAAGAAATATGCTGATAAGCATAGAATTGACCATCAATTCTTGGTTGGTGATAAAGTGTTCCTCCGGGTAAGGCCGCGTAAAAGTCCAATTCACTATGGAAAGGGATCCAAGTTAGCACCACAATTTGTAGGTCCATTTGAAATTCTGGAATGGATTGGACCTGTTGCCTACAAACTTGCCTTGCCATTGAGTCTTTCATGCATTCATAATGTATTTCATGTTTTTTGTATTGCGTAAGTATATACTAAATATTGCTCACATGCTAGATTGGAAAAATTTCCAGATTTTGGATGGTCAAATCATGTTAGAACCAGTGCAGATCATGCAAAGTAGAACTATGAGTTTAAGAGGAAGAGAAATAAGGAAGGTAAAGGTCCTATAGGACCCCAAAGATGAAACATATACTACCTGGGAAGACACAAATGATGAGAGCAGCTCATCCGTACTTATTTTCTGACTTCCAGAAGAAAGTCAAGAACTAGTGGGGGAGGATGTCATGCCTAACCTTACTCCTTCCTGTTTCTCTTCATTTGCTTCAATTTGTTGTTGTGATTCAAGTTCATTGCTATGATATTATCAAACTTTTTTTATCAATTTGTTAAATTTAGTTACTTGAGTTTTGGTCTGTGTTGATACAGTTATACTGATCATTATCTATTTATATCAGTTTATTGTAATGAGGATTCAACTATTTTGAACTGGTTGATTATGTTGATTCTTAGTCCATGTTTGAACTCAGAACTGATACTAATGTTTGATTTGAATGGAAGTGAATTTAATCTGATGTTAGTTGAATGACTTTATCATTGAATTAATATTTTATTTGGCATAGTATTTCATACCTATTTTTGCTTGACTTGTGTAAATATATGTGTGTGTGTGTGTGTGTGTGTGTGTGTGTGTGTGTGTGTGTGAATATTAATTCATATATATATATATATATATATATATATATATATATATATATATATATATATATATATATATATATATATATATATATATATATATATATATATATATATATATATATATATATATATATATATATATATATATATATATAAAGTTGATATCTTGAAGATTCACACACAAAATTCATATGAATCTAGGTGTGAAATAATCACACATATATTTATATAAATTTACTTGTGAAATATTTAAGTTGAACTCTGTAATATTAAGATATTGCTGCAGTTGTTATTATATATGAGGTCATTGTGTTTTATCAGCCATTTGGCTGTGGTAATGAAGTGGTCATGTTTATGGATCTGAGTTAGTTGCCATGATATTAATGCATTTTATGGAGGTTTTATGATCTTGGAGTGATGGTCAGCTAGTTCTTTGGCCATTGTGTGAGTTGCCAAGTCTTGGCCAAAATTAGAGCCGTTCTTCTCTGTTCCGGTAAACACTTGTGAGTTGATGTTGGAGTGTCAGCATTATGACTTGGGTGAAGAGGTTTTCTTTGATACCTAGGCATGGAAGAGTTTCTCTTCAAAATTCGTTGTTGCTTATCTTTTGTTATCAGTTGAAGTTGCTCTTGAGGTTACAGGGGTTTGGCCAACTAGTAGTTTGGGTTGTTTGGATAGTGATTTTGGTTGCTGGTCATCATTTTGAGTTTCCCATCTTTTGAGATTTTGAGGTAGGGGGCATTTCCTAACCTAGTCCTTTTCTATTTTTGGGTGTTAATTTTGTTTAAAGGAAATTGTAGAAGCTACAGTTTTAAAATACACTTGTCGATACCCAAGTATGGGTGTATGCAGGGTTGGGCATTTTGTGCCGAGGTCTATATATATCCATATTTGGATAATGGGTATTATGTGTTTTTAAAACATTGTGTTTGTATTTCGATTTGGATGTTGTTTTAAATCAGGTATTAAATATATATACAGTTTTATGAAAATAGACGTCACTTGTGTGTTTCAATTTCATATATTATGTTGACATTTTGTCATGTAATTGGCTTGCGGCATAGATCATAGCTACACTATGATACGGGTTTTAGTTTGGACTCAGTTATTTTGTAAAATAGTTATGTTCATGCTTGTGTCGTTGTTGAAATTATATGTGGTATCACCCAATTGAATTAGAAAGCAATATGTGCTTACAATTTTGGGTAGTTGCATGGACTAAGGGTTTTGTGTAACATCGAATACTTGTTTGAAGTTAGGGGCAATATCATTGTTCAGTATGTTTGAGTTGGGAGGTGTACAACCGAACTTGTTATATGAAAATATAAATACGGGTGCGATGTAAGCTCGACCCACTGTGTATGTTTTGAAACATGGGTATTAGAAGTTATATGGTGTTTGAGATGTTGGAAAACAAAAACATAGACAACTATCAAACCACTAAAAGAAATCATGGGCAAACTTTTCATCAAACAGTTAGTGTGAAACATAGATAAAGTTTGAACTAGCAAGTATTAGCATTGTGTTATTGTGTTATTGTGCGGTTAAATTGTTGTTAACAGTCGATGCATGAAAATATGTTGTGGTTCAAATTTCTTATCATCGGTATAATGTATTCTTATGATAATTGGAAATTTAATTACTGCTATTCTTAACACCAGTTATGTCATTACGACAAACAGAAAAGAGGAAGTTTTTAATAAAAGAGAGCAGTATTAAATAAATTTTTTTATAAGAAACTCGAAACTATTAGATAGGGATAGCAAATGTACCATTGTTATATGATAGAAATTGAGTCATAATTAGTTGATGTTTTGAGATATAGTTCACAACTGAATATGACATTAATTAATGAATAAAAACATTGGTAGATGTTGTTGTTTCAATATCAATATACTCATTATATGAACAACTAGTTTTTTACATTATAGTTTAGGAATTTTCATCCTAATTATTTTGGTTAATGGCATGATGAAGTTACAATGAAATTTTAATGAATTTCATTTTAAATTGATTTTTAGTTGCTGATAACTAGGTGGTGGCTTTTTGTTAAACAGTAGTATAACTGCAATAGTCACTTGAATTTTAATGGCATTGTAAAGGATCTTTAGTTAAAGCTTGGGCTGCACTTGGATTCAATTATGTTTAATTTTTGCCATGAAGTATCTTAATAGCATTTATGGATTGTTTTGAGATAATATGTTTGAAACAGAAACCTTTTAATTTATCCAGATGCATTTCAATTCATAATTGAAATGGAATGTCGTTTCATGTATGAGACAGTTTTATGATATATGTTTGATGATTTGTCAATTAAAGCAAGAATATCATATAAGCATTGTTTTATTATCTTGGTCATTTCGAAAGATAAGTTTAGTTTATTATAACAGTAGGAATAGATAGTATAGTACTATGACTGGTAAATAATATTAAACTTATGTATTAGTTTAGTTATATTTACTAGAACGTAATATTGTAGTATTTACTTCTATTGTTATAATAGTCTAAGTTTACTTTTGAATTTGGCAGTAAAAGATGAGATTTTCAAAAGATGAAGAATGGAATATCATGAGAAAACAAAATTGTTATTCATTGCTTGTGCATTCTTAGAAAATCTGTTTGATGTGTATTTTAAGAATAGCTGTAATGAACGTATATCGAGGTGGCTGAATATCAATTTATCCTATTCAGTTAATTAATTCAGTGATAACTTTAAAATAAATTGGGTGGGTTAATTACATATAAAAGATAATTGGTCTTACCTATGATTTAAACCTATATGGTTAAGTACGAAGAACAAGGCATATCTCTATTTTTTCATTGACAAGTATAATAGAGAATACAATTATGTGTTGACTATGGGCATACCATATATGGATGCAGAATCTTAGTGCCATAACGATGACACCTCAGTATATATATGATTCATTTATGGGTTATTCTTAGTGTGAGTTTAATTTTGCATTGTTAAGTAAATTTTTACTTCTTGCATATTAATTTTGGAACTGCACTATGTTAAGTGGATCAGATATCTGCATTATGGTTATGTATATGTTTATTCTAACATGTATGCAAGTGAATTACGCTTTTCAACTCAGTGTGTACTGAGCCCCCTTTTTTGTGTTGTGTTGCATTTTTGTATGTTTTATAGGTGCTTCAAGTTGATTAATAAGTAGCTAAGGATGACTGTTGAAGTTTCTTCTTGAATCAGTTCTTAATTACTTGTAGGGTCCATATGTTAGACATTAGTGATTAAGAACGATGTTGTACTTTATTATTGTACTGAACTCTATATGTATTCGCATTCTAATGGATATGTACTTGGATGATATCATCTTTCATTTTGAGGTTTTTAGATTGAGAGTGGTTCAATCTATGTATTTGTACTTGTATTAAGTTGAAATAATTAAAAAAATTATTGCGTATATTGTTCTTTGTTTCGAATCTATCGATTTATGCTTAGTGTGGCTTTATAGTGTCTATCAATAGCAAGTCCAATATTATTATCTAGTGATTACAACCTAATTACAATCTGTAATCCCTTACAACTCAATACCACTGCAAGAAGCTACAATATCACCATCATATTATGAAATCCCTAACCCTAAGCCTTTTTATACAAGCTTTTGCCACTTGAAAAATTAGGGCTAGAATAATAGAAAAATAGTAGCTGATGCCTTTTACAATATAATGGAATTTTTGGCTTCGGGGGTGCTACCCCTAGAAACCCCCATGAGGGCATTGCCCCTTGACCCCACCTTGTACTACAATAGGGAGCACACCTGGGGCACTGCCCCTTGAACCCATCTTGGGGGAGCTACCCCCAAAACCTTATAGAAATAATATGGGGAAAATAAATACACTAAATAAACCTTTGAGTCTAATTAGGCTTCACATCACAACATAATCCTCTTCTTCATATGATATTTTCTTATTGTTAATTACTTAGTTGAAACTTTCAAATCCCAGAATACCTCACAATGCTTTAACTAGTTATGTTTTGTCTTCCCTCTTTTTACTCCTTGTTTTTTGTATACATTCTCAGTATTTCATCATAGTTGTCACTATTTTCTTTTTGTGACTGAGGTATTTTACTCTTTTGAGCCCTCACAAAGCTAGACACATGGAGCATTATCTGTATTTACTTTATCAGTTGTATGAACATTTAGATAATATCCTACCAACATTATGTAACCCACCACAATTTTAGCATGTAAACTTGTTCGATATAATTCTTATTTTCTTTATGAAGTCATGTATAATCAGCTTTGAGAAGGTACAATTCCTTCACTAGTCTAAAATGGAAAACAAATGGTATGAGAAATTAAGAGACAAAAAATCTGATTGAACCTTTGGTGAGCTTCCAATTACATTCTTTGACATACATGTAGATAATATTCCTTCCTGAATTTTAAGGTACAAATGATTAGGATGAAATAATAATCCATAAAATGCAAAATTACTATTTTGGAAAATTCCTCAATACACTTTGCTATCTTATTTTTTGGCATCGATGATGAATTCTAACAATCTCAAGAATCTTCATCAGTATTTATTAAATGGATTCTCTTATTTTGCAAAAGCATTGAGCTCCATTAGTGGCTTTGATTGGGGACACTTTCCCCTTATGGGCATAGTGATTATTCTAGCTATCTCTGGGGGGTGAAAACCAAGCATCCATTCTTGACATGAGGAAAAGTGAAATTGGGATCGGATATGAAACTTGAAGAATTTTCATAACCACGCTCATATGATTTTATTTCTTGCTCATAGGATGAATTAATGCATGTTTCATCTTCTAGATGCACATCATGAGTTTTATAAATTTCAAAACCATCATTAGGACTACTATTTTAATTATCTTGATGGACTTGATTATATAGAAAATCCTCCTCAAAAAATGAATTCAAGAACATAGACTATAGAATTTTCCAAGAGAATTTTCATCTTCCTCCTCAGCTACTCTATCACATAGAATATCAATAAATGGCATGTCTTTACTAAATCAATCCTTATGATAATCATCATCTTTTCAATCTAGACACCATGATTCATATTTGGAGGGGACTTCTTGAAGTTTTTCACAAACTTGTCTATAAAATGAATCATTTTCATATGTTTTATCCTTTTGAAGTTGATATGGAGCTACATCAAAAACTAAATCATTAGTTAATTTACTTTAATAGAAAATGAAAAATTTTTGAACAATTTTCTTCATATACTTTTGATATTTTATTTCAAGTAAATCATAGATTTATTCTATACTAAGAAGATTATCTTCCTTATAATCATTGGTATAAGATACTTCCATATAATTTTCATCATTGATGGGTTCTACCTCAAACTATTCAAAGATTCTTCTTCAATTAAATATGAAACATCATTATGATCTTGTATTACTTTGGTATCTTTTTCTTCATCTTTATTGGCTTATTCCAATATCTGAAGAAGAAACTTCACATCAGGGTCCTTCAGTGAGATTGCCAACTTGAAAATTTTGTTTAGAAATTCCTTGTAAGGAGGCTTGAGTTTTGATGGATTCTCATGATAAGAATTTATCATCCTAAAAAACAAATGTGTTGAAGTCTCACCTTCATACCTTTCCAAATTGAAAAAGGAATCAAGTGGAGACATGTTGAGATCTTCTTTGATGCTGCAATTATGATCTTCATATTGTTCATAACACATCTCATCTACCTTTCTCGTATCATGAAACTCAGATAGGAACCATTGTTCAAATTATTTCCAAGATGAGACGCATTATGTTAGTAATGATTCATATATTTGTCTCACATTTTCCTTCAACATCTTGGCATATAATTTCATCACTTTATCTCTCATGGAAATATTATAATCTTCTATAAATGTTTAAAATTCATCCAAATGTTAAAGCATACATTCATCCCATTCTTCATGGAACTTTGGTACAAGTTGTGAAAGCTTTGGAGGAAACTTGCTAGGCTTACAATCAAAATTTCTGAAATTCAATGGCCTAATGCCACTTGGAACAAAGGTCTCTCTTTGAAATGATCAATACATTTTAGAAAACTATTACCATCTCCTTCCAAGTCTTTTCCTTCAATAGAGCTTTTTGTTGTCACAAAGGTTTGCACCCTTGTCTGAAATTTTTACCTAAGGACAACCTTGTGAAACATGGAAACAACCTCCAAGCTATGGGACTTGAACTATGAGGTTGAGTCTCAAGAGAAGGCTAGCTTCCTTTACTATCAGGATGTACCTAACTACTCTTGGAGAGGAAAAGGGGGAAAGAATGCATGAAATAAAATCTACCTACTCTAACCTAAGGAGGTGATGCACCAAAATAGAGTGTTCAAACTAATCTCTGCCCATACATGCACTATTGAACCATCATGACACCAAAAGATATACACATGCAAAATTTATTTAATCTAACAATCACATGCACATCCAAAAACTCAAATCAATGACACAAGGAAAGAAGAGACTCACTTATATATCATTCATAGGCCAAAAGAGATACAGTCATGCAAGATTGTAGATATCCACAATACACCAATGAGAGGCAAATAATTCTTGCATTTTACATCAATGCCTAAAGGAGATAAGATAGAATATCATATAATTTAGAGGCAAAGGGAATTTACACATGAAATTGCAGAGCAATATCAGAGAAAACTGAGAAGAGTTGACAGTACAAAATCTATAAAAATTGCCTTTATAGCTCAGGCATAACTGAGATATTTTCTCACTAAAGTTACTTTACAACCACTATCATTAAGTCCTGATAAAGATTTGGAGAAAATCTAATTTTTTTTTGAAATAGGGCCCTGATAGAAATGGTGCCATTAAACCATTCTGACCAAGTAGATGGATAAACTAGGGTGGTGGAGTGTTCTCCTTCATTCACTAAGTTCAACATTCATTTGAGAGTGGTTGGCATTGATCATAGGGATCAAATTGCATAGGAAAATTTGATCTTCTATGTTTTTAGCTCATGAATCAGAAAAAAACAATAGTCAACAAAATACTACAACTAGAATGGGCCACATGGACCAATTATTTTATTTTATTTTGCCACTCACAAGGTCTTCCTGAGTTTGACAACATCTAACTGACTAACCACACCACCTCCAAAACCCTGACTATGATATCACATAACTGCTACCCCTAACTGTCAATGCTAACTATAACATTATCTCCTCAGGCTTGCAAGGACACGTGTTGCTGAATCACTATCTCACTATACATAAAAAGTGAGCACCTTGCTGTAGCAAGATAGCGACGATCATTGATTCTCATTGATTGTGTGGAAGACATTGATATATTACTTAAGAGAAATATGGTGGGTCCCTTGTTGCTATGCTATTATTTTTAACACTCATGCAACTCACCATAGCAAGATAGCAATGATTGTAGATTCAAGATTGATCTGACGATCAAATTTTTTTATATGTTTTATGGAAGGGGCATGGGTCCAAGTACTACTATCACTAGGTTGGCTTAACATGTTGGCATGCATATATATTATTTAATTTCCAATGACATCATTTTTTCTTGACCCTGCCATGTTTGTCATTTTCAGGCATGTCACTACCTCACTACCGGTGAAAATAAAAAACTTCCTAGTAGTGATATAACAAGCATCGATGGTTTATCAAAAATTAGCACCAAACTTCATCTTTAGTACTGCAGCAAAATTTTGATGGTTGTTATCTCACTATGGAAAAAAACCTCGCAACTTTTCATAGTGAGTAAGCAACATCCATAGATCATAACAAGATCCAACAATGGGGAAACTTGGAGGCCAGCGGAAACAAAATAGGAGAGAAAAGAAATACAATAAAGTTTTAATCATTTTATTTTTTGTATTTACTGGGCATTAAAATAATATTAAAGATGGGAAGTGGCCATTGGGTGGGTCAAGTATTTGAATTAAAATTTGGGTGGGGAGCAAAAATATGTACATGAAACCTCAAGCCCTATCAAAGACATGGTTTGAGATAGATCCCATTAACTGGGATAGGAAAAACTTCACCATCAAGCCTACTTAATTGAAAAGCATTGGCCTACTTGCAACTAACAATCAGATAGGGACCACTCCATAGTGCATCAAATTTTGAGTGTCTTCCTAGTTTTGCCTTATCTACATCCCATTTCAAAACTAAATCATCCTCTTTGAAGGTTCTGACCCTAGCCTTCTTGTCAAAGCTCCATTTTACTTGTTGCTGATGTGTTTCTAGGGTTTTAATGTCCTGACCTCTTTTCTCTTTTAGCTCCATTAGCTCTTCCATTCTTACTGTCATGGCATCATCTTCAATTAGCTCCAACTGATGAGCTAGTTCTAGGGATGGGAATTCTAATGAAATTGAAAGCCTTGCTTCTCTACCATATACCAACATAAATGGTGAATTTCCTATTGACCTCTTAGATTTTATTCTATCAACCCACAATGCAGTCCTTAAGTTTTGATGCCAACACCTCTGGTTATCCTCTATAGTTCTTTTCATAATCCTAATCAGGTTTTTGTTGGATAACTCAGCCAAACCATTACGTTGAGGATAGTAGTTGGAGGATGTGCTTAAGTAGATATTATGCTCAACTACCCATGCAAAAATTTGAGCTCCTACAAAAGATTTTGCATTATCTGAAATAATGGTTGAAGGGGCACCAAACCTGGTCACAATTCTGTCAAGGAACTCAATAATTAAAGATTCTATGGAATCTTTCAATGCAACTACCTTTGTCCACCTAGTGAAGTAATCTGTAGCAGCTAAAATCCATTTGTGACTAGAACTAGAAGAAGGATTGATAGGGCCTATGAAATCTAATCCCCATTAAGCAAAAGGCTAGTCCACCTGAATGGGATGAAGAGGAAGAGCTGCAAGCTTTTTCTTACTAGAGAAGAAGGCACATTTTTCACATTTCCTCACATACCTATAACAATCATGGAATACGAATGGCTAGTACTAACCATCCCTCATGACCTTCATTGCAGTTGTCCTTGTTGAGAAGTGAGCACCATCAAGACCATCATGAAGCTCTTTGATCATTCTTTCATCTTGGTCTATGTCAATGCATCTTAATAGGGCTCTATTAAAATCTTTCTTGAAAAGGATACCATCAACTATAACATAAGGAATTGACTATAATCTATATTGTCTCCTTTTAGTTTTATCTAATCCTTGAGGATATCCATTGCCTAATAAGAAATTCTTCATATCATCCATCTAATTCCTTGGGTCATTATTTCTTGCCTCTTGTTGCTATGTTAGTATCATATCAACTTCCTCATCTGATTCCTAAGATGATATCATTTGTTTACACAACTCCTTCCCTCTTACCAGCTTGGTGATTTGGATGTCAACATCATATTCCATTACTTTAGTAATCCAACAAGATCTTTTCTCACTAATATCTTTGCTCAAAAGGAAATCCTTCACATTGGCATGGGGTACCAACAAATGAATTTTATTATGAGATAGGAGGTGTCTAAATTTCTTTAAAGCTCTGATGACTACGAGGGCTTGCTTCTCTACATAGATATATTTGTCTTCATACTCTTTAATCCCTTCACTAAAGAAGGCTATGGGCTACTCTTAATCTTTATCATTTGTTTGAGTCAAGGCAGTAGAAATACTTGACTCACCACTAGGGTATAAAGGATGAAATCCTTTTCAAAATTAGGATTAATGAGAGTAGGGGCTAAGGCTATGGCTACCTTGATCTCTTCAAAACATTCCTTCCCTTCCTTGGTCCATGTAAAGACCATACTTTTCTTGAGCATATATGTAATGAGTTTTACAATGGTAGCAAGATTAGGGATAAATATTCTCACAAAATTTATCCTAACAAGGAAACTTTGTAACCCTTTCTTATGTTTAGGAAGAGGGAGAAAAAGTATTTCTTTTGTTCTTTTTGGATCAATGGTTAAACCATCCTTAGATATAATGTGTCCTAATAATTTTCCTTGATTGGTAGCAAAGACACACTTGCTTGGGTTAAGGGATATGCCAAAATCTCTACACCTTGAGAATACCTATCTCAAATGATCAAAATGATCTTCTGCACTCTTTGAATACACTATGATATCATCGAGGTAAACTAATACAAACTTTTGAATCATTTTTTAAGGCCATCTCCATTGCCTTTTGAAATGTAGCACCTAAATTGGTTAGCCCAAATGGCATCTTACAATAAGCATAGATACCCCATTTGGTAGTGAATGTAGTCTTGTACCTATTAGACTCTTTGACCAGTACTTGATTGTAGCTAGAAAATCCATCAAAGAAATGAAAACCTCTTTGAACCACTAACCTTGGACAAAATCTGCTCCATAGAAGGGAGAGGATAGTGATCTTTAAGGGAAGCTTGGTTAAGGTCCCTAAAGTGCACACACAGTCTAATTTCTTCATTCTTCTTCCTAATAGGGACAAGGTTTTCTACCAATGATGAGTGCTTGATGGGGAAAATTATATTGGCCTCAATCAATTTGGATAGCTCTTTTCTCATTAAGGGTTCAATCTTGGGATTCACTGGCATTTGTTTTTGTCTTACTAGTTTGACATTATCAATTAAATCTATAGTATGCTGAAACAACCTTGGGTCAAAACCCTTTAAATCATCATATTTACAAGCAAATATATCATTAAATTCTTGACATAGATGAATAAAAATTTCTTGCTCAATCTCAAAACATACCTTCCCCATGTTTAAGGATTTTCCATCAGCAACCATGATTGGGGTGTGATCATCTTTGTCAGTAGCTAAGTTCATGACTCTACCTCTTGCTTGGTCATCAGGATTAAAAAAACTCTCTAAGGCAATGAGACCCTTAGGCAATTTTTTAGAACTAAGATTAATGATTTGATCACCATATTGATCTTGCAGTCTTGACTGGTTTCTATCTAAAAATTCTGCTTCATTCTGCAATAAGCTTACAAATTTTTCATTAGATTCAAAAATTTACCAATGAATGTTGTTGTCAAGGATTGCAAGCCTTACTACCACTTTTATTTATTGCTTCTTCTCCTCAAGATTCCCTAGCACATCATAAGATGCACCTATTGCTGCAAGTCTATGAGCATGTCTATTTTCTTTTCTAGGGATGCTTTGAATATTAAATGCATTGAAACCATCAAGCAAATCCCATACCCTATGTTTATAAGACTTGAGCAAACTGTTCTTGGTGATATTCTAATTTCTCACTTGATTAACCACCAACTCACTATCTCCATATACACTTAAGGATTGAATTCATCTTTTCTGAGCAAGTAGGAGACCCTGAATCAATGATTCATACTCAGCCACATTATTGGTGCAACTAAACTAGAGCCTAAAGGAGAATTAGTACCTTACTTATGTAGGAGAAATCAACATCACACTAGCCCCTAATCCATTCCTATTCCTTGATCCATCAAAGTACATACTCCATATCCCACTCACATCCTTTTTAGTCTCCACAAGATTAGGAACTAGAGCATCCTTCTCTAATATACAATATGTACTAAGGCCTGTCTCAAGGGTTTTTGACATAGGATTAAATTGATATGCATTAGCCCATTCATCTAAGAAAAAATCAAGTATCTCTACTAGGGAAGTAGTAGGCTCATTTATTATGCCATTCTCATCCATTTCTAGGATAGTACAGTTCATGTTGATGAGATTAGGGGTGTAGGGTTTAGTATGATGGAGGGCTTGAGGCTCTAGTATAATTGAAGCTTTGGACCCATATCTTGTTCTAAAAGACATATATGACCAATCAAAAGATATGTAACCACCTATTTGGGCAGTGACGTCTCTTGACAAAAAGATGGAAAAATGTGGCTTGACTTTATCAATGGATATATGTTGAGTTATAGTACAACTATGACATACATGTAGGGCCATTTCCACATTCCTAAGGATCCCTATAGTCTTGACAGTACTACCATCCAACTGTAATAGATCTCTAACAATGGGCCCATATTTCATTTCCAAAGCATCAACAACACACATAGGCATCACTGAACTACTAGCCCCTGAATAAATCATGTAATTGTAGACTAGTGTAGCCCCCTATAATTAGAGAAACATAAAATGGAGGGGGTCTAACCTTTTTACTTGTTTCTTCCTCCCTTGATGGCTATACTAGGCTTGTGGCACTTTCCATGTTGGGTGGTTGATCCTTTGGTTCAATACTTTCCAATTCTTGCTATAGCAACCTCTTTTGCATGGGTATATTAGCAACAACATCCCACATGGAAATATTCACATTTTTCTTCTTCATTTGTTCTACCACACTAAATGGTATAGTAGGTACTTTGGTAGAAGACTTGGGAGCTACATTTGTAGGAGGTTGAGATGAAACAACTTGAGGATCACTTGCATCCTTTTTGCCATTATTTTACCTTTGCTACTGAAAAGTATTTGATTGATTGTTTACTACTTGCTCATGAGGTATTGCATTTGAAGTTGAGGCATGATTAGGAGGAGGAGGAGGGGTAGCATCTTGTATAGCTCTTCTTTTTATCCTAGTGTTTTGAGCAATGGAATCCTAGTTTACATTACAATGTTCCTCCACTTGATTATTCATAAAGGAGTAATCACCTTGTCCTTGAATATATGAGGCATCTTTAAATTGGTCCTCCTTGTATGATTTTCCTACTGTAGGCTCTTGGATGGTCAAGGCCAAATAAGATTCAGCCTTCTAACACATGCAACAAGCATAGGAGTAGTTACAGGAGGGGCAAAAATCCTAATCTTGGACCATGTTGTTTTGAGGAACTATGGCCCTACTTTGGTTTACATTTGAGTTTGAAACATGGCTATTCTACCTATTCTGTTCAAAAGAATTGTTCCCATGATTATGATTTGGAGGCCTACCACTATTTAAAGTTTGATATTATAATTGGTGAGCCTTACTATCTTGATCTTGCTATCTCTCTAAAGCCACCACCTTGTTGCTCACTTTTTGCATCACAGAGAAGCTATCCTCTAGCTTCTTCTCTTGGCTTCGCAATCTTTTATCTATGTTTAGAATCATAGATTGCATCATCTCCTTAATTTTATCTTTTCCATTTGAAGATGTTGAAGGTTAAGGGACCAGAGCAAGGGATTGCGATGTGGAAGTTGTGGGAAGAGGAGCTGTTGCTAGTTGGTGATTTGGAACATCAAGGAAGAAGGGCATAGGAGGCCTTGGAGCTAGCTTACCTCCTTGTATTAGAATGTTTTCTGAGGTAATGCAAGAAGACATTACTAGGGGTAGGCTTTAATGAAGTAGGTATTCTATCCCATGTCTTTTCAAATCTATACTTGAAATCAGTCAAACATTCATGGGGAGCTCTTTTTATGGTAGTCAACTATTCTAAAAGTGAAAAATGGTCACTTTTGTCCTCAAAGTGTTTACATAGTCTTGCTCCTAATCCATACCAATCTGTTATAGAACCATGAGCCAAACCTCTATACCATTGTAATGCTTTTCCTTTCAAGGATGATGCTAGAAGCCTAACTGCAACATCATCCTCTGTAATACCATGGATATTACAAACATTTGTAACTTCTTGAATGTGTTCTAAGGGAGAGATAGAAGTTTTTCCTATAAATTCTATTATATGTTTGAGTGTAGATATTGGTATGTCATGTCTTTGGGCCAATAAAAGAGGACTCCCACCATTAAAGGTGGAAAACTTATGGGCTCTAGGCTATTCCATATAGACAAGTGATCTATTGATATGTGCTAGTGGCAATCTAGGTTGAGATCTAATAGTAGGAGGAGTAGAGATGGAACTTGTAGGTGTATTTGTTGCTATTTCACTCCTAATTGGTGATAAAGATACTCTAGTCCTCCTTCTTTTAGGATTTGAAAATGAAAGCTCTTGGTACTAAAATTTACCTCTAGAAGATGCCCTTGTTTTGGCTTTGGGCATGAATTACTACAACTTTGTTCCTGAACTAGATGTATTTGAACCTCAGAGTCACCAAGTACTTGAAGAATGAGCCTCTTGAAGGCTTGAACACTGAAGCCAGTACTATCTCCTTGGTATTAATCTTGAAATATTCCTTTTGACACTAGTAGACTTGAAACTTTTTGAATATTGTCCCATTGGGCAGCCAAAAATTGTTGTCACAAATGTTTGCACCCTTGTCCAAAGTTTTTACCTAAGGAAAACCTTGTGAAACATGGAAACAACCTCCAAGCTATGGGACTTGAACTTTGAGGTTGAGTCTCTAAAGAAGGCCAGCTTCCTTTACTATCAAGATGCACCTAACTACTCTTAGAGAGGAAAAGGGGAAAAGAATGCATGAAAGAAAATCTGCCTACTCTAACCTAAGGAGGTGATGCACCAAAATAGAGTGTTCAAACTAATCTCTATCATACATGCACTATTGAACCATCATGATGCCAAAAACTATACACATCTAGAATTTCTTTAATCTAACAATCATATGTAGATCAAAAAACCCAAATGAATGACACAAGGAAAGAAAAGATCACTTATATATTATTCATAGGCTAAAATAGATACAGTCATGCAAGATTGTAGATATCCACAATGCACCAATGAGAGGCAAATAATTCTTGCACTTTACATCAATGGCTGAAGGAGATAAGAAAAAATGCCATATAATTCAGAGTCAAAGGGAATTTACACATGAAATTGTAGAGCAATATCAGAGAAAATAGAGAAGAGTCGACAGTACAAAATCAAAAATTGCCTTTATAGCTCAGGAATAACTGAGATATTTTCTCACTAAAGTTACTCCACAACCACTGTCATTAAATCCTGATAAAGATCTGGAGAAAATTTGATATTTAGTTGAAACAAGGCCTTGATAGAAATGATGCCATTTAACCATTCTGACCAAGTATATGGATAAACTAGGGTGGTGGAGTGTTCTCCTTCATTCACTAAGTTCAACATTCATTCAAGAGTGGTTGGCATTGATCACAGGGATCAGATCATGTAGGAAAATTTGATCTCCTATGTTTTTGGCTCATGAATCAGTAAAAAAGAGAAGTCAATAGAATACTAAAACCAGAATGGGCCACATGGACCAATTATTTTATTTCATTTTGCCACTCGCAAGGTCTTCCTGAGTTTGACCATCTAACTAACTAACCATACCACCTCCAAAACCCTGACCATGATATTACATAATTGCTATCCCTAACCACCAATGCTAACTATAGCATTATCTCCCCAAGCCTGCAAGGACGTGTTGCTAAATCGCTATCTCACTATACATAAAAAGTGAGCACCTTGCCATGGCGAGATAGAGACCATCGTAAATTCTCATTGATCATGTGGAAGACATTGATACATTACTTAAGAGAAATATGGTGGGTCCCTTCTCACTATGTCACAATTCGTAACCCTCGTGCAACTCACCATAGCGAGATAGCGATGATCGTAGATCTAAGATTGATCTGACGATCATAATTTTTTATATGTTTTATGGAAGGGGCATGGGTCCAGGTACTATTTTCACTGAGTTGGCTTAAAATGTTTGCACACATATATATTATTTAATTTCCAATGACATCATTTTTTCTTGACACTAACATGTTTGTCCTTTTCAGGCATGTTGCTACTTCGCTACTGGAAAAAATCAAAAACTTTCCAGTAGTGATATAGTGAGCACCAATGGTTTATCAAAAATTGGTGCCAAAATTCATCTTTAGTATTATAGAAAAATTTTGATGGTCACTATCTTGCTATGGCAAACAACCTTGCAACTTTTCATAGCAAGTACATGACATCTGTAGATCTTAACAAGATCCAATAGCGGGGAAAGTTACAGGCCAGCAGAAACAAAATATTAGAGAAAAGAAATACAATAAAGTTTTAATCATTTTGTTTTTTGTATTTCTCAAGCATTAAAATAATATTAAATATGGGAAGTGGCCGTTGGGTGGGTCAAGTATTTGAATTCAAATTTTGGTGGGGGGAAAAAATAGGCAACACTACCAACATAGATCCTTTTAAATAGAGTCACCACCTCTTTTTAGGAATGTATTGATCTTCCAAGTTCTCATTTCCATCAAAATGGACTTCCAAACAAACTATTATAATTACTTACTGATTCTTGTTTGCGAAATTTGAAACTCTGGATTACTTCATAATATGTATTGTGAGCAACTCTCCCTAATTGAGTCACCAATAAGGTGGTTCCCATAACCACAAATTGGAATCCTAATAGTCTTGCCAACTTGATGTTGGGATATCCAACTTATTAATTCCAAATTGATAAGACCAATCAATTTGATTTGAGTCTTCTACACTTCTAGCTCTACAAGGCTTTGGTAGGTGCGCCTAACCCTAAACAAAACACTTAAGCCCAGGATAATAATAACAAATCAATTTGAATATGAATGCAATGAAATTTTTCCAAATGGAAAGGATTATGGGAAATTTTAAACTTGCAAATAATTAAGTATGAACAAAAGTAAATGATTATATAAATGTGAGAGTGTTTTAAATAAAAATTATTATTATGGAACATGGCAACAAATGAATATATTAATTGTTCAAAGGAAAGATTTGAAATAATTGCCAGCATATAGATTATTAATCATGGATAATTAGAGACTAGTGCCTAATTAAATGGGCAAATAGAGTCAATGTTATATGTTGAAATGTACAACTCTATAAAGTTTAATGGGCTTAAAATATAAACAATTTAGTAATCAAGATGTGATAGATCAAATAATGTTATTTGTTCAAAATAAAGAGTAAAATAAATTGTTATGGTTATAGATTATGCCTAAAATAAAAGTCACAATGGAGACACTCCCTATAGATGATCCATCCAATGCAAATTCATCCCAAAATTGGATAAACATTTATTCAGTGATCCAAATCTATGGGCTTTGTTCAATCATTCAATCTTCACTAATAAAAGAGCATAATATATCAAATGTACATATCACTTTTATATGCTAGAGTTATAGGAAATTATATATTGTATGAATTTTCAATCTTAAATTTATAGTAGATAGAGAGGCATAGCTCAACCATCATACCTCTTCATAAAAAAACTAAACTTATGTTATTAAATTAAATCCTCAAAATTGCTTCATACTATTAGCTCTTCATGATCAAATCACTTGGATTAGGATAATTTAACTCCAGATTAAATTTTTATGATGTTTGGAGTTTGGAAAAAGCATACAAATATTTAATTGACCAATAAGTTGTTAGAAATAGGAATTACTAAGAGGGAGGGGGGGTAGGGGGGAGGGAGGTGGGTTTGAATTAGTAATCTACAAAATTTAGTCACCAACTAGATATTGTTTATTACTTTAAACCATACATAATCAAGTAAACAAGTAATTTTGAATAGTAATAGTAACCATGCACAAAGATAACTCATATCACCATATTTTGTTAACTAGAGAAACCCTGGCCAAGGGAAAAACCTAGTGGGGATGATACTCACTAGGCAATACACTGATAAATAAGTTCTTTGTTAGAGGATGGACCCTATTAGGAGTCAATGAGAAAATTTAATATAGAGAGTCCCTATTAGGAGACTTTGAATCCCTATTAGGAGATTGTAACCCTGTTAGGAATTGTGTGAACCCTATTAGGAGTTGTAGTATATTAGATGCATGATGAGCCCACTGCCCAAACATGCACTTCTAATTACAAGAAGAGCTCACTACCCAAACAAGTAATTAAACTTTTGATAGATAGGTACAATAACTCCTTTCTTGACTAATCTTTGATCTTTAGCTTGATCTTAAATCACAAAAATAGCATCTCAAAATTTTGCATATATCACTTTCATAGTAAGTTTGCATATCACAATACTTGCACAACTTACACATCACTTACTACATTTGAATTTGCAAGATGTCCTTTGCATAAATGCCATGCATTTTCACAAATTTTTGTGAGGTCAGCTAAGACCTCAATACACTTTTCCAACTTAGAGTAAACATCTAGGACGTTGGCCCTAAATTGTCAAGTAGTTATTTTGTAAACAAAATAATTCCTTTCCTTTAATTTCATTGTCTTGTTTCACTAGTAAAACATGAATATCTATTTTTTGTACCATCCATAATGACTTCTAAGGTTATACACATCATCATCAACATCTATACTATTTCCATCTAACTTCTCTAGTCATAATATGACACCAATAACAAGTTACATACAAAACAATACACTATTGTAAACAAAATTCATAGTTAGACAATATTTTGAGTACCACAAGCTAAGCATATAAATCATGTGTTTCCATAAATGACAATAATTACATATCTTCATTAGCCAATTGTAAAAAAATCCCCCTTTGGCATTGATGGCAACAAAATAGAGAAAATTGGCTAAGTATCAAAACTTAAAAACAATACAGTAACATTACATTAATTATCTATTACAACTTGTCCATCTTACATATGCTCCCCCTTACAATATGATTTTATAGCTTACAATTTTGTCTTCTTCCCTGTACCTTATTTACAATTTTCTTGTGCATCTTTGACCCCTTTGACATCAATGACAAAGGTCATATCAAAAAAAATTGTTAAAAATTGTTGTCAAAAACTCTATAAACATCTACCTTAGATTGATAGTATCTTCATGCAATCATCAAAACTTTCTTTAAGATTGGTTAAACCTTTTATCCATGTATCCTTGGCTGATTTAGTAGAGGTGAGAATTTCACATAGGGCATATGATGCAATCTCAACTGCATTAAGATCAAAATATAAAAAGTTAGAATAAGTGTCCTTGTCCTTGACCCATTCCTCCAACTATCTCTCAACAATAGATATTTTTAGAACAATAGACTCTCTAAAATTTGAAAATCTCTTCAAAATTTGTTCCTTCCAAAGTTCTAGTTTCCCTATATCACAATGAATAGTGGCCACTTGAATGGTTGTTGTACCTAGTTAGATATATCCTCTAGCTCACTCAGTTTTCCTTCAATCTAACTATAAAGATCCTTAGTAAACTTATGAGATAGGGTACACTTAATGTACATTATCTTTCCATCCTATTGACATTTCTAAAGTTCCTTGATACGAGTATCAAGACTTATCAAATTGTTCTTGATGTTCTGACAAATAGTGCTAAACAAGTTAACATCATGTGAGATTTGTGCCTTTGATTCTGTAACATTTAGTAAATTTTTGAATTCTTCATCAAAATATTTTAGCACTACCTATGCCCTTTGTTCAAGATCTACCTCTATATGCTAGACTACTAAAGTACTATGTAATTTTTTAGTAACCTCCACCAAGGTTCTTTGCAAGCTCTTCACTATTATGTTCTTTTCAATAAGTTTTGGCAAAGATGATATCAAGTCATTTTGATCAGCATCATTAGTTGTCAGGGTAGCAAGCGAAAGTGAAGTAGATGAACTAGAAGGTTTAGTGTCATCTTCCCTTTGCTTCTTTTCAACTACCTCTTTGACTCTTCTTTCTTCTTTCTCTCTCTCTTCTCTTTCTTCTCTTTCTTTTTCTCTCTTTTCTTCCTCCTCTATTTTCTTCTTCTTATCTTCCTCTAACTTCCTCTTCTTATCTTCCTCAACTCTTCGTTTCATTTCTTCTTCAAGCAATTTCTACTTGGCCTCTTCTATTTTCCTCTTTTCTTCCTCTAATAACCTCTTCTCTTCTTCAATTTATTTCATTTGTTCTTCTATCTTCGACATTCGATTTAGTTTGTTCTAAACTCTCAAAAGGGTTAGTATCATCAATGTTAATGGTAACATTGGTCTCATCAATCTACATAGTGTCAACACTTACTGACACTTCTAAGGTTTTGGGTATTGGTGAAGATGTTTCCTTGGATTCTATCAACATCTAACTTATGGCTATAGTTGTTTCACTTTTTATCTTGTCCTTCTCACCAACCATAAAAATAAATGGTCTCACCTTGTTTCTCAAGTAAGGTGCTAGATTGTTCAACAATGTCATGACTTTTTCTTTATCATTAGTCTTGCATATTATTCTTATCATAGATTTCTGAAGTTCCATGTCTTCTTCTCTAGCTGGTGCCTTCTTCTCAATAAGTCTATCATGGACTTTTTGATTTGCAGTGCCTTCAATATCTTTAAGCTTTAGATTGTGTGCTATCATGTATCTCACAGTAGAGATATCAATCTAATCTTTCTCAAAGTTATTATACAAGTCATAAAATTTGTTCATTTGAAAAAAATTGCCTTCATTAGTAATTGCTGAATTTATCTTCTCTATCTTTAGCTTCTAGGGTTGTTGAGCTTTTCCTATTGATTATTTAGAAGTAGTTACCTTCTTTGCATGTTAAGCTTCTTGTTCTTGTTCTTGTTCTTCATTAGATTCAACAATTGTCAACAATGTCTTTTGTCTCTTTCCTAGTCTAATGGCTTGTTTCTTGACCCTTTGTGTCTTGGTGGTCACATCTTTCACTAATCTCTCTGACTTCCTCTTTGGCTCACTTGACTGCACATCTGATACTACTACATAAGGAATTCTCTATTCTAAAGATGTCTTTGCAATAGACACTGACAAAGGTTGCACATGTGTTATGCCTTGTTTCATAGTCTGCCTAACTTCTTGTGACTCACTTTCATTCCTTCTAGCCTCTAATAAAGCTTTCTTCATTATTTTTTCTATCTTCTTGTGAGATACTTTCTCCAAAAATGCTTGATGAGCTAATTGGATAATTTCTTCATAAGTCCCAAATCTATACTTAGCTTGGTCCTTCTCAGATTTCAATAATAAATCAATGTATCCAACTACTATATCATCACTCAATTCATAACCTAAGGGATCAAGAAATTTTTCCCAAGGTTCTACTACTTCGATATAAGTAAAATTTGTATGAACCATAACACATATATATACTTTAATTTTGTCTACAATTGTAGGTGCAATTCTAAATCTTTGTCTCATCTCATTCTAAAAAAATTTCATTATCAAGTTCCCACTATCCAAGATTTTATCTATTGGATGTCTTCAGCACACTTCTATGATCTTCTCCATTATACACCTCTCACTTCTCATAATCTCTATGATTGACAAATATGGAAATATCTTAAGTACATGAAAGAATATATGATTGATCAGTGACTAAAATATAAACACACCATTCTTAGTCCTTTTGATTTTCTCTAGGTTCTTAAGAAGTTGCATTCTTAGAATTTCATGAAGGTTAACTTGTTCCCTCTCAACACATATCTTGTAGGCTACATAGATAAATCTGGTTGACAATTCATTAATCTTAGAACTTGTACAATAGAGTAGGCAATGATTCTACTCAAGAATCTTACATCATCTTGTTTAATGGTGTTGATCACCATGGCCTTTCCACTATAAACTACTTTTGTTTAGATCTCAACCTTCTTAACAAGTTTCTCACCTATAGGTAGACTACCTTGTTTGCTAAGACTAATTACCTCATGAATAAGGTTAGCTGAAATACCAACTACATTGTCTTCCATCTATAGTTTTCCATCATGAATTCTACTTAGTATGATCTATGTCCACTTGTCAATGTCCAATTCTTGGTAGAAATGATATTTGAACAGGTCTAGTTCTTTCAAATGTTCAAATCTGGGTTTCATAGTCATATCATGGTTAAAGACTAGTTCCATATCCTTGTTCATGTACTCACTCCCAATAGATTCAAACTTGTTGTTAAGATAACTTCCTGCATCTTCCAAATAGACTACATTGTTTAGCATAATGGATAATATTGAGTTAGGGTTTCCTTCTATGGGTTTCATAGAAACAACCTTCAATTTTGGTCTCTCCTCATTCTCAACATTATGAACTACTAACATATCCATGATTCTATCAAATATAAAATTTATCGAATAAATTATGTAGATAAATGATAAACTACCTTTTTTCCAAAAATAGGGCTTGCTTCAAAATTGCCTTATCAAGTCACTTCTAAGTGCTCTATGCTTTAGATGTAATCATAATGAAGTGGTAATCAATTCTATACTCCATTTTATTTCTTCAACTCAAACTTGCATTAATTTCATATTTTGCCAACATGAAAAAGATATCAATTACATTTTGAAATCAAATATCTACTCAAGATCTTCTATCCAATCTTTAGATGTCACCCAAAGTTTACTATAGCTTCCTTCCATTATGAAAATGCCCCAAGAATCTTCTCTCCACAAAATTCTTTGTAAAAACATAGTTTTCATCTCTTGCTATAAAATTTGCTTTTTATGTAATAATAATAACTCTTAATTCCTTCATAACTAGTTCAGATAAGCTCCAAATTTTAATCAAGCTTAGATACCCTTTAAATGTACCTCAATACACCTTTTCCCAAGTTCGCTACCCATCTTTTCATCTCTAAATGAAGTTTCAAATTATGGTGCTATGAATAAGCTTAACTCAACTTAATTGAATCAAACTCAGTTACTAACTTTGATCTTCCTATCTCATCATCTTCTAACTTTTCTTTTGAGATGTCTAATCCTCTTACAAATACCTTATTGAGTTCTTCTTGAAGTTCACTAACTACATTTCTTTATTCCTTATTGTCTTTGTTAGTTTTGGAGTTCCTTTCATGTTTCCTTCTATCATTTTTGATGTTTCTTCCATCTTTCCTTTTATTTCCAAAGTTTCTTCTGTTCTTCCTTCTATCTCTAAAGTTTTTGTCCATTCTACAATACTTTGTTATATGTCTAAAGTTGTTGCATAACTAACATATTAGAGTTCTACTTCTAGGATTTTGCTGATCATTAGGTGCATGATAATTTTGAGCTATGTGTCCAAAGTCATTACACTTATAACACATGATCTGTCTTCCTTCTCTTGATGTCCTTTAAATAGATTTTCTATGTATAGGGTTAATATTTCTAGACATTCTACTATTCCTTATATTTTTATCATATTTAGGTTTCCTATAATCAATTTCTTTATGAATGATACCATGACAATTATGACAATAAAAATCCTTAACATGATTAAATGATTTATTTTTGTAATCTCTTTTCATATGACCTATTTCATTACATGAAAAACACTTACCTCTAAATTCATATTTGGTTTCCTTAGGAGATTCCACTTTCTTTGGTTCATCCAAAATCTCAACTTCCTTTTCTTGAACAACTTCTTTAGGTTTATCAAAAGATTTATTAGATTCAATCTTATCATCACATTTATCTTTTTCTTTCGGATCTAATCTAATCTTGAGTTTCTTTGTAGACATGTTCAATAGATAACCAAGACCAATCTTATCATAAGTAGCTATCTATATTGACATGGAATCATCAAAATTTTCTCTTCTAGAATAAAGCTTCTCAGGTTGCTACTTGCATTGAGTTAGTTCACCTTTCACAATAGTGTTGTACTTATGAAGTTCTTCATGATCTTCTTTTAATGTTTCAAACTTAGAATTCTTCTTTGCTAGACTTTCTCTAAGATCTATATTCTTAGTCTTCAAATCAGATTCCTAATTTTTAATTCATGCTTCAAGATCTTGTACTCTATCTTTAGCTTTGAATAATTATATTCCCTAGTTTCAAATTCAATAGATTTAGGCTTGGATTTGAGATGTTCAGTCTTATCCTTCTATTGTCTAATGTATACTCTAGACTCTTCATATCTATCCTTCAACTTATCTCTTTCTTTAGTAAGAAGATCAATTTGTTCAAGTGCCTCTTCAAGGTTCTTCATTAATTGTTCCATATCCGTAAGGATCTTACTCAAGTTGTTAAGCCTCTTTTGAGTAACTATGCTCTGATACTAATTATTAGAAATATGAATTATTGAGAGGGGGGGTGAATCAATAATATACAAAATTTAGTTGACAATTTGATATTGTTTATTACTTTAAACCATACATAACAAAGTAAACAAGTAATGCTAAATAGTAACAATAACCATGCACAAAGATAACTTATAAAACCATATTTTGTTAACTAGGGAAGCCATGGCCATGGGAAAACCCCAATCGGCATGATACCCACTAGATAATATATTGATAAATAAGTTCTTTGTTAGAGGATGGAACCTATTAGGAGTCAATGAGAAAATTCAATATAGAGATTCCCTATTAGGAGAATTTTAATTCATGTTAGGAGATTACAACCCTATTAGGTGTTGTAGTATAGTAGATGCAAGATGAGCCCATTGCTCAAACATGCACTTCCAATTACAAGAAGAGCTCACTACCCAAACAAGTAATTAGACTTCTGGTATATAGGTACTATAACTTCTTTCTTGGCTAATCTTTGATCTTTAGCCTAATCTCTGATCACACAAATAGCTTCTCAAAACTTTGCATGTATCACTTTCATAGTAATTTCGCATATCACAATACTTGCAAAACTTACACATCACTTACTACATTTAAATTCAAAAGATGTCTTTTGCATAAATACCATGCCTTTTCAAAAATTACTACTAGGTTGGCTAAGACCGTAATGCAATTTTCCAACTTAGAGGTAACATCTAGGATGTCAGCCCTAATTGGTCAATTAATTAGTTTGTAAACAAAATAATTCCTTTCCTTTAATTATGTTGTCTTGTTTCACTAGTAAAACATGAATATCTATTTTTTGTACCATCTGTATTAACTTTTGAGGTTATACATGTCATCATTGACATGTATACTATTTCCATCTAACTTCTCTATTCATAATATGATGTCAGTAACAAGTTACATACAAAACAATACACTGCTATAAACCAAATTCATACTTAGACAATTTTTTAGGTACCAGAAACTAAGTATCTTTATTTCTAAGGTTTCCTACAAGAATGTACATAATGTGTTTCCATAAATGACAAAAATTACATATCTTCATTAGCCAATTGTCAACATAAGAAATATAGCACATATCTAATTTCTTTATCTACATTTGATTTAAATATTACCACATCATAACTCCATTCGTAAGAGCCTTCTCTCCTCTCAGAATTGTAATCCTTGTGACCATGTGATTAAGAATAATTTCTAATCTATATTCCATTCCTTTTTCATGTGACACAGGAAGACTGCTCTTCTATATATGATATTTTCTCATTATTAATTACTTATTTGAAACTTTCATACCCCAGAATACCTCATGATGCTTTGATTGGTTATGTTTAATCTTCCCACTCATTATTCCTTGTTCTCTATATACATTCTCAGTATTTCAACATTGTTATTACTATTTTCTTTCTATGATTGAGGTATGTTAATCTTTTGATCTCTCACAAAGATGGAAACATGGACCTTCTCTATATTTACTTTACCAGTTATATGAACATTTGGATAATAATTTCCCAACATGATTTAACCCACCATAATTTGAACATGTAAACTTGTTGGGTATTCTTATGTTCGTATGAAGCCATATATAATTAGCTTCATGAGGGTACAATCCCTTCACGAATGTAAAATGACTAGAAAATGGTATGAGAAATTAAGAGGGGAAAAATATGATTGAACCTTTGGTGAAATTCCAATTGCATTCTCTAATATACATGTAGGTAATATTCATCCCTGAATCTTAAGGTACAAATGATTAGGATGAAACAATAATCCATGAAGTGAAAAATACTATTTGGCAAATTCCCCAATATGCTTTGGTATCTCAATTTTTGGCATCGATGACAACTTTTAACAATCTCAAGAATCTTCATCATTATTTCTTAAATAGATGCTCTCAATTTGCAAAAAAAAATTGAGCTCCATTAGGGATCTTCACATTTGTCCAAAGGTTGGAAAATGAGACAACCCATTCTATTTTACAAGTCATAATTTTAGATTACTACAAAATAGAGACAACTCTATTCCACAAGGTAGTCTTTTTGAGGATCATAAAATAGTTTTGGGTGGTTGATGGTTAATTTTTTTTGGACTATCTTGTTAAAGTAGTGAATACTTGACGAAGGTTAACTTTGTGCTCAGATGGAAAAGGGATTTTCCCATGTAATATATTATGTTTCATTTAAATAATGGGACTTAGGCTTTTCTACTAAAATTGAAATATATTTTCACTATAGGATTATTTTCCTAATTAATAAGACATTTTTAGTGAACACAAAATGCAAAGGTACATCTTGCTTGACACAATCAAAAGAGTAGAGGACTCAAACTTTCAAAATTTAATCCTACTCATTTGCCAAGATTGTATTTGGGATTGCAAGAATCTGAAACCCTATTTTCCAAGTTATGGTTCTTAGATCGAACACACCTTCAAGATTTATTTGGAGAGTGCTAGTAAGTGGTATAAATAAAATATAGAAGGAGCCAATAGGATGATCTAGGAAAATTACTTGATCTCACCCACTCTCCAAATAAGGATGGATAAGGTGGACATGAGTAGAGGATATATAATCCAAGATATTGGCTAAACTATTGTTCTTGTTAGAAAGATTAATCTTTCCTTGGATATATTTTAATTGGGATATTCCAAGGGTCCCTACATGTAGTTTGTCCACTTGTACATATGTGGAGGACATGTCATTATTTGTCCTTTATTCCACATGTAAGGACAACTCTTGTTTATTTCTTTATTTAGTTTATCCTCCTTAAGAGGATTGTGACACTTTGCACACACCTATTATGAATGTGGCATTCATAGAAATGGGAGTTACAAATGCAACTCCTCTCTCATCTCTATATAAGAGATGCTCCTCCTTCTTTCTTCACAACTACACACCACTCTAAGCACTTGATGTTATTGTATTGAGCTACCTTTGCTCCAACACTCTCTCTCTCTCTTCTTTAGGCATTTGCCTTTATTCATAATAACTCACAAGGGGTTTTCTTTGCTTTCCCCTTATAAATCCTTGTCTCCATTGTTGAACCATCTTGGTGTATGCTCTTGGAGTTTCTTATCTTATGGTAACATTCTTTCACACTTAACTTACTTGGATTGTTTCTCGTTCCTTGCTCAACATTATTCATTTCTTACATGGTATCAGAGCTTGGTTATCTAATCCTTGTTTTAAGTTTTGTGGTGAAGGTTGCCATTCATTGGAGCACACCTTATTTGGAGACGTTATTGAGAGAAGAAGATTGTGTTGTGATTTTAGCTCGTTTTAACTAATCTTGTGCATGCAAGCTTCATATTTTTTACTAACCCTCTTTGGAAGGCTTGCCGCCAAAGGGTTTTCTTGTAAAGCTTCATATTTTTCACTAACCCTCTTTGGACGGCTTGCCGCCAAAGGGTTTTCTTAGTAAATTTTAACTTTTTTTTGGTTTGTTTTGGACGGCATGCCGCCAAAACAAAACATATTACATTGGTAAAGCTTTTTATAAAAACACAATAGTAAAGCTTTCTATCTCTCTATTTTTTTTCTCTTCATTTATCAAAAAAAAAAAAATTCTTTAGAAAAAAATAATATATTTTACTACTTTGTGCTTTTTTTTAAAAAAAAAATATATATATATATATATATATATAAAAAAAAACAAAAAAACATAGTGCAAAGTTTTTTATATAGGGCGGCCGCGCCACCCGCGCGCCACCCCGTGCCTCAGCGAAGCAACCACCGCTGAAGGCACTGATCCCATATCTCTGCATTTTGGCCCGGGGACCTTCCTCGGCAGCTTAACATTTAATCCGCCGAAGCACCTTGCCATCGTACCCCTCTGCACCGCTGGTCTCGATTCGCGCCGCCGCGCAAACACTGCCGTTGCAGATTTGCGCCGTCGCGCAAACAGCTGCCGGTTCAAACTTTCGCCGCCGCCGTTGGTACAGCTCTGCACCTCTGCGACCCTTGCTGCATGCAACCGCCACTCTGTGTGCCTTTTTTTAAAAACCCCACAACCACTTCCTCCGCTCCCACCACGTGGCGACCACCGACCTCGGCTGCTCCCGCCATGCGGCAGCCATCGCCCGCAGATCGCCGCTCCCACCACGCGGCGACCACCGACCGCGGCCCTCCTTTCGCCACGCGGCAGCCACCGCCCGCTCCCTTCCATTTTCCAATTTTAAAAAAAACGTTTCCCCCTCTTTCTTTTCCAATTTTGTTTTAACTAAACCTAATCCAACTTGTATTATAGTCATTTTTTTTAATTGTTTAAATTACTTTTTAATTTTCTCTATCACCATTAGTTAAAATTAAAAACAAAATATTCTTAATCTTATAAAAAAAAAAAAACAATAAAAAAATAAATAAATAAATAAACAAATTTTGTTCAATTCATAAAATTTTAATTTTTTTTTCCAATTCATCTGATTCTCAAATTAAGGGCATTTTTTTAATTTTATTTTTTCCCAAAAAGCGAAGAATTTGTTTTCCTAATCATGTCAACATTAATTCCAGAAATCAAACTTAATTATTCGAATTATCATTCTTGGAAAACTCATATCTCATTTATTTTTTCGTTTTAAACATCTCTTCGAAATAGCCACTGACCCTTCTCTTGAGCCTGGTTCAGCGGCTACTCAAGATGAGAAAGATACTTGGAAAGCTAAAAATGAAGAAGCTTTAGGGTTAATTGGTATTTCTATTATTCCAGATTTATATGTCTTAATTGCTCACTGTTCTAAAGCTCATGATGCATGGTCCATCTTGAAAACCAAGTATGACAGTGGCGATGAATACCGCAAAATACAATTGCAAGATCAACTCGAAGATCTCAGGTATGCAGATTTTAAAGGTATGGATGAATTCCTCTTAAAATTTGATTCTCTTAAAAGTCAAATTATGGCTTTAGGTGTTCAATTAGAGGACATTCATTTAATCCATCTTATTCTTAAAAAATGTCTTCCAAGACAGTTTCAACAGTTTATAACCAATATTCATGCACAGCTTGCTATTCCTACTTTATCTTCTCAGTTAACTTATGTTATTTTTCAAACTCTATTGAGACAGGAAGAAGCTAAGCTAATTCAGTTTGGTACTCTCAAATCAACTGAACATGCATTTGTCTCTAGAAATTCAACTAATAATTTTCATTCCAATAATCATAATTAAAAGCAATCTAATTCAAATAACACCAACAATAAATTTCATCCCAAATATAATAATACCCATCATCCTAATAATACTCGTAATACTAATAATCAAAGGAACCATTCCAATTCCAAACCTCATTGTTCTTATTGTGGCAAAGATGGTCACCTTGTCAATAACTGTTTTAAAAAACAAAATGATAAAAAACCTATGAATCATAGTACCAATCATCAAACCTCAAACCATAGAAAAGGTAATTCAACTAGTTCTAATCCTCGTCATGCTTTTACTTGTAGCTTTAATCTTTGTAAACCTTTAGAATGGATTGTTGATAGTGGTGCATCACAACATGTCACCTCTCATAAAGAAATTTTTGATTCCTTACAACCTGATATTGCTAACATTCCTATTCAGTTAGCTAATAATCAGACTTGTAAAGTTGAAGGATTAGGTGATGTTACTATTCCTAATGGTAAATTGCATGATGTTTTATATGTACCTAACTTGAAAACTAATCTAATTTCTGTTTCACAGCTATGTCAGAACTATAAAGTTGAATTCTACAAAGATACATGTTATATTATAGATCCTCAAACTCTCAAAGTGATTGCTTATGCTAAAATGGATAATGACAATTTGTTTAAATTCCATGAATTTGCTAGTTCACGATATTCTTTACATACTTCTATTGATTTCAATATATGGCATGAAAGACTTGGTCATTTAAATTCTGATTATATTACTTTCATGCAAAAGCATAATATGGTTGATGGCTTGCCTAACATTATTCCTTCCAAGATTACCTGTACAGGTTGTATGAGTGGTAAGATGCATAGGGAGCCCTTTCCAAGTGGAAAATCATGGCGAGCAACTCATAAGTTGCATCTTGTCCATAGTGATCTTTTGGGTCCCATGGAGAATACCTCCATCCAAGGTTCTCGGTATGCACTTACCTTTGTTGATGATTTTTCTAGACGAACTTGGATCTATTTTTTGCATAGCCAGGATCAAGTTCTTGATATATTTATTGAATTTCAGTTATATGTTGAAAGGCAATCTGGGTATAAACTTAAAATTCTTAGAACTGATAATGGGAAGGAATATGTGAATAATTCTTTTCATTCTTATTTGAAATCGTGTGGAATTAAGCACGAGCTTACTATTCCTTATACACCACAACAAAATGGTGTAGCAGAAAGAAAGCATCGGACCATTGTTGAAATGCCTCGAAGCATGTTGCATGCTAAGAATTTGCATTATAAATTTTGGGCTGAAGCCATGTTTTGTGCAACTTATATTCTTAATCGGACTCCTACCAAAGCTCTCAAAGCTATCACTCCAGAAGAGGCTTGGTCTGGTAGGAAACCGAATTTACATCATTTACAGATATTTGGTTCTATTGCTTATGTCCATACACCTAAACAGAAAAGGCATAAATTAGATGCTAAGTCATCTCCTTATATGTTTGTTGGCTATGATGAACACACTAAGGGTTATCGTGTTTATGATTCCACTACTACCAAAGTTCAAGTTGCTAGAGATGTTTGTATTGCAGAAAATGGAGTTCATGATTGCTCTACTACAACGGATGAAGAATTCAGTGGCACTAAAATTGTGCTTGTGGAGGACCAACCTCCTTCTCTTAACCCTACTCTTTCTCTTAATCAAGTACCACCGGTTATTTCTACTCCTACATCTCATGATACTCAAATAGATACTAATGATACTTTTCTTACTCATGATTCTTCCTCTAGTGATAATTCCATTACAACTAAACGTAAACCTAAATGGGCTCAAAATCTCATCAATGAAGCTGATGATTATATTTCTAAATCTGGTGGAATTAAACATAGACGGATTAATTATTGTAATTATGCTTTGATGACTACTATTATGAATTCTAACGATCCTAAGTCTTTTGATCAAGCTAACTCTCAACCTCATTGGCAGAAAGCCATGCAAGAGGAATATGATTCGTTACTTGCTAATCACACTTGGGACTTAGTCACATTACCTCCTGGCAAAAATCTAGTTTCATGTAAATGGTTATATAAAACAAAATTGAATACTAATAATGAAATTAGTAAATTTAAAGCTAGACTAGTTGCTAGAGGCTTTTCCCAAATTGAAGGCTTAGACTATAATGAAACCTTTGCACCTGTTGCTAAAATACCTACTATCAAATTAGTTCTTGCTTTAGCATCTAAAATGAATTGGCCCATTCATCAAATGGATGTTAAAAGTGCCTTTTTAAATGGTGAGTTACATGAAGAAATCTATATGGCTCAACCTCCTGGATTTGTTAAGAAAGGTAGTGAAAATCTAGTTTGCAAATTGAACAAATCTATTTATGGTCTTAAACAATCACCTAGAGAATGGTATTCTCAAATTAATTCTTTCTTCCTTTCTCAAGGTTTTACTAGAAGCAAAAATGATCCTAATCTGTTTATTAAACATACTACCGATGATATTATCATTGTTATTGTTTATGTAGATGATTTAATTCTCACTTCTAGTTTAGACATCTTGATTTCTGATATTAAATTCCAACTTAAACAAAAATTTCAAATGACCGACTTAGGTATCTTACATTACTTCTTAGGTATGCAAATTTTTCAAACTCCTAATGGTATCTTTGTTTCTCAAAGCAAGTATGCTTATGATCTTTTAGAAAAATTTAAGATGAATGACTCTAACCATGTTTCAATTCCATGTGAATTAGGAACTAAATTAATGAATGATATGAATACTCCTTTTGTTGATGAAACTTTGTATAGACAGTTAGTAGGAAGTTTAAATTATTTAACTCTTACTAGACCTGATATTGCTTATAGTGTTGGTTTAGTGTCTCGTTTTATGTCTAAACCTCAACAAACTCATTTTAAAGTTGCTAAACGCGTCTTAAGGTATATTAAAGGAACTATTAATATAGGCTTATTTTATGATCCAAACTCTGAATTCATTTTACATGGCTATACTAATTCCGATCTAGGTGGAGATCCCAATGATGGGAAATCCACTTGTGGTTATTTTTTCTTTGTTGGTTCAGGTCCAATTTCTTGGAAAAGCAAAAAGGAACACTCTATTTCCCTATGCTCAACGGAAGCTGAATACAAAGGTTGTACCAATGCAGCTAAGGAAGCTTTGTGGATTCGAAGAATTCTTGATGATTTCGGTCTACCTCAACAATCACCTACACCTATACATTGTGACAATAAAAGTGCTATTGCCTTGGCAAAGAATCCAGTGTATCATGCCCGCACCAAACATATTTCACTTCAACATCCACCAAACATATTTCACTTCAACATCACTTCATTCGAGAACAAGTTGCAGACAATCAAATTATTCTTCTTTATTGTAAAGGAGAAGATCAAGTGGCTGATATTTTAACCAAACCACTTTCTAAAGAGAGATTTCAGTTCCATTGTAAAAATTTGGGTTTACAACCCGTTGAAGTAAACTCCCCAAGTAAAGATTAAGGGGGGGTGTTAGAAAGATTAATCTTTCCTTGGATATATTTTAATTGGGATATTCCAAGGGTCCCTACATGTAGTTTGTCCACTTGTACACATGTGGAGGACATGTCATTGTTTGTCCTTTATTCCACATGTAAGGACAACTCTTGTTTATTTCTTTATTTAGTTTATCCTCCTTAAGAGGATTGTGACACTTTGCACACACCTATTATGAATGTGGCATTCATAGAAATGGGAGTTACAAATGCAACTCCTCTCTCATCTCTATATAAGAGATGCTCCTCCTTCTTTCTTCACAACTACACACCACTCTAAGCACTTGATGTTATTGTATTGAGCTACCTTTGCTCCAACACTCTCTCTCTCTCTTCTTTAGGCATTTGCCTTTATTCATAATAACTCACAAGGGGTTTTCTTTGCTTTCCCCTTATAAATCCTTGTCTCCATTGTTGAACCATCTTGGTGTATGCTCTTGGAGTTGCTTATCTTATGGTAACATTGTTTCACACTTAACTTACTTGGATTGTTTCTCGTTCCTTGCTCAACATTATTCATTTCTTACAGTTCGCTTGAGTAAAGTGATTAGCTAGTTGATGATAAGGAAACAAGAGCCATGGATGTTTCACTTTATCAAGAAAATCATAAATAGAAGAAACCATATCAATTGGGCCACAATTATTACTGATAACCTCCATGAATAGATACAAGGATTAAAGATGATGTGAATTTCTATGTGATGAAATATTTTGTGTATCTATTAGGTATCAGGAAAAACTATAATGGACTAATGAAATTATTTTTGGCAAGAATGATCTGGTGTGGGAACCCATGGTCTACCAACTTGTTAGCCCTCATTTTCACTATGCCTACTTACTAAAATATTTAATGTGAAAATGTTTGGAATTGTGATGTGTAGCTAGGGATTTCTTATATTGTGTGATCAATCCTCTAGTGAAAACCCTAATCTGATAAAAAAAATACATTCCTAGCATTTAGGTTTTCGTTGAACTTCATAAAATATGTTTTACCCTAGAAAACCCTTGTTTTAAGCCTGTGCCCTTTTTGAGCTATTCAAAATTCAAAATTCAAAATTTTTAAATGGTTGTATCTTATTTTAACATTTTGGCATTTTGATGTGAGCTCATAATTGTTTTAAGTAAGTGACTAGGTGACTGAGTTGATCACAAGGTCATAGCTCTTCATCAAACTATAGCATCAAATGGTGCAACTCATTGAAGTGGCTAAGTTTCCTTTGATTGTTGCGTCATAGTAGTTAAGTGTTCAACTTCCTTTTACAACATGACTGAGAAAAATGGTCAATAAAGCCTTAGTCATGTGGTCACTTAAATGAGAGAGATATGATGAACCTTCACAACGACTATGAAAATTTTTATATTCGCATGGTTGGGGTCTCAAAAAATAAAGACTAAAAGATGATCGCAACTGCACAAAATTGGTCAAGAGCTCATAAAGAATCTTTATTTGCATGGTTGTAGAGATAACTAGATGGTTAGAATATTTGATTGGGAAGGAGCAACCAAGTTAAAATACTTGAAATAATTTTAAGTTGCATGGTTGAGGTAGTTAGGTCATAATAGGCTGAATGAACTACAACTTGGCAAAATTAGTTATGAAGTCGAAAGGGGTGTTTGTTCACTTGGTCACACAGTTAAGATAAGTATCTAGTTTTTAGATTACAACCAAGACATATGGCTGAGAATATGTTAAATCATGTAGTCGCAAGGCTAGCAAAGTAGTGAGAAGGATAAGTTGCAACTTGGCAAACATAACTATAGAATGCATCAATTTGTTTGTTCATTTGGTCGTGCTATTGAAAAGGATAATAGTTATAAGGTCAGTGACCTAATGACATATTTAGTTTGAAGAAAGAATGTATGTGATCACACTATCATGGTTTTAAGAGGAAGTTAATCAAAAAAAGCTGCAACATGGAAAAATTAGCTAAAGGATACTTGTTCACATGGTCGCATAGTTAGAAATTATAAGATGTAATCAGATCACAACTATGTAATGTAGCCAGAATGAAAGCAAAACATAAGCAGTTGCATTGTCATGGTGCTAAAAAGATGTTAATAAGGATAGACCATGAAGTGGTGACCAATTTACAAGAGGATGAGGAATTATTTTCTCACATGGTCATGAGGCAAATTTTTTATCAATTAAGCTAAGTCATGACCCTGCAAAGTCTCAAACTAAACTACATACAGTACTTTGATCATATAGTCATAGCAAGAAAAGTCTAGAAGAAAGAAAGGTGTGTGAAGCTATGAATTTGTGATTGATAAGGGGATTCATGGGGTCAAAAGAAAAAATGTTAATGTTAATAAAATGGAGTGATCCCATGATTGAAGTTATATAAGGGGTCAAATCCTTAAGGTGCTCATTCACATAGTTAATGGCCAAAAAATTTGACTAGACCACGAAGCGATGAAGAAGGTGAAAAGAAGTGATTGTCCAATTGCTAGTGTTAAATGCTAAGGTAGAAAATGACCATAGAATGACAAATAAAAGGAGTCACTAGATTGCAAGCATAATTTTTAAGGCAAAAAATTGACTATTAAGAGCTTCATCATGATTTAAACATGATGTGTTGTCAAAAAGTGCATAATAAGATTTGAAAGGTTGGTAGTACAAGTAGAATTTATCACGTTTATAAAAATTGATATTTTTCATGCATGTTGACATAAATAAACATAAATGCTTCTCTACTACTCTATTTTCTATTAATAGGTTGATATAACAATTTTTTGAGGTACAATATTTTGCACAATCCAGTGATAGAATCTTGAGCGCTAAGAGATTTCTAGAGCTTATAAAGATATTCAGAGTTTTTAGAAGTTGATACTAATAGAGATTGTTTAAAATAATTTCATTTTAGAAGTCATGGAGCAAGAAGGAGGCAAGATAATAGCCCGAGTTGATGTGGAAGAGTCTTCACAAGCTATTGATAAGGCCAAACCAAAGCTAGCAACTCTATATGGAAAGGAATGGGTATATTTCCTTCTAGGACCTTCTCATGTTCAAACCTTGAATGTACATATTTTCAGAGATTCATACCCTTTCTATAGAGATGTTATTGTCCCTTATACCAATAGGAATGAGCTCTTCTAGTATTTTTATAATAACAAATTTGAGAAATCACCAATTTGTAACCCTTGGATCAAAAATATGGTGAGGTTGATAATGCTAGAGGTAATAGTAGATGTTGATCTAATGAAGGCATTGATCAAATCATATAATCCTACAATTAAAGGATTTCATAAGAAGGATATGAGTATCCTATGTAGGATGGATAGGGAGACTTTTATTCACATTTTTGACCTAAGAGGGTCCTATGACTAGGCCAATTGAGAAAGAAAAGATGAATGAAACATTTAAGAGCTAGAAAAGATTCTTTACTAGAAGGGTTATGAGAAGACACATCCCTATGGTCAAGAAGGAGAAGGGTGAACTACCAAAGGAGGTAGGAGAATTTATGCCACTTGAATTCTTGTACAAATACTTCAAGTACACCATCTTTGGAATCAATAAATTGATGGGAGTAGATGGTACCATGAATTCCCTTGGGTACATATATACCATGGCTTTAGATGTCCAAGACCCAATTCATAGTGTTGGATATGACTTTTTTGAATACATCATTAGCAAGATGCATGAAAAAAATTGTGTCAACTCGAAAGGGAGAATTCAAAAACTTTAGATTCTTCCATTACTCATTTTCAATGCACATAATTCTTTACAAGAACATAGGGCATGTCAGTCTAGATTTTATTGAAGCCATTGAGGAGAGTGGATAAAACTTGTCTGTGTAGCTATGGACTCACTTCTGGTAAAGGTTTTATCCTTATTGTAGTTCTATTTCTTTCTATAATGATTTTTTTTTTCCAATTTCAAATATGTTGGTTGATATTACTAAGAGGATACCTAGGGGAGTAAGAATGTTGATAAGACCATCTGCTTGTCCTAATGGAGATAGGGTAATGAGCCATGATTGGGCTAGTCTTTTTCTATTTGGAAACTTCTCAATAATAAGGGTTTTTGGGTGTCCTCAACCCCCTCATGTGCTACCTAAGTATGTTCCTAAGAGGTTACATTAGTTATAATTCTTCTAGAAAATGTTGATGATGAAAAAGGAATATTTAGGTTCTACTATTAAGAGAGGCTCTTTTGTAGCCAAGAATACCAAAGTAGGGGACTTTTTGATAGGGAAAGATGCAATAGAAGAGATAGATAAATGCATTGCTAAATTTATGCTCCCTATAGCCCCTGCTAGAACCTATGATCCAAATTATTTGGTGAGACATGCCCTTAAATAGATGACGAAGTATACCCTCCCTAATAGCAAGACAAACTGGGAAGAGGACTACATAATGAACTATTTAGATATAGAGATTTGTAGAGATAGAACATGTAAATGGAGAGAGATAATGATAATAGAGGAAGCCATGAAGGTAGTATATCCATTTTTCAATGGTTTCTATAATGAATTAGCATACTTGGATAGATTTAACAAGTGCCTAGATAAATTTGACTAAATAATGGCACAAGTACTTGTAGAGATCAGAAATAGAGTAGAGCCTCGAGCACCTCAAGAGGACGATGTTATTACTATTGATGTAGAGGATGATCAACTAGAGAGATCTTCATGGACACAAGGGAGAAATAAAAAAAAGATGACTAAGATCCCTAATAAGATCAGAGGGAAGGCACTACAAATTTTTCCTAGGGGATCCCAATTCTTTGATATAATAAGGCATAACTTCTTGCTAAAGCAAGCTAGGGAGCATTAGAAAATCTGCAATAAAATTGAATTAAAAATTTAGATGTAATTCGGGCTCAACAATTCATGAAGGATGATGAATTCATCAAGTCAAATGAATTCAAGTCATTCCTATACACGGCCAAACAAAATGAGCTTACCCTAAAACTGCAACCAGGAGATCCTCCTGAGAAGATAGTGGAGTTAGTAAAATGGTTGCAAAATTATGATCCTAATAGTGAGGCCCTCACTATTGAAGAGGCTAGAGAATTGGTAACAAGAAGTGGCATGCTTCTTTTCCTAGGGTGGGAGCTCAGTTCATCCTTCATGCTCGATTAGACCAAAAAATAGGGTAAATCAGTCTCTTTTAAAGAGACCAATATTGCTGGTGAGCTATAGTGGTCTAGCTTCAACATTGACAACAAGATAATGGTTGTGTGGAGCATGGCTCCTAAGGGTAATAAAGCAACCCTTATGAAAATAAAAGAAACCCCCAAGGAAATGTAATATTTTGGAATGTCATTACTATGTCCAGTGACCAAATCCATAATTTGATGAACACAACATCACTGATGGGGAAGAGAAAAATAGATATGTTGGAAGAATAGTTGTATCAAACATACAACATATCCATTGATTGTAGGAAGAAATATGAGGAAGAGATGAAGAGGACTTATGTCCTAGAACAAAGATTTTTCACCTTGGATGAGGAGGTAAGAAGCTTGAGAAATGTGGCAAGGCCCATCATAGAGGTAAAAGACCAAGAAGCCCAGACAGAAGCTAATGCAACAAATTTGGGAGAGAGCTAGAAAATGGGCATTAATGAGTGGGATGGTGCCAAGGAGGTGGAAATCAAGACAATTCAGAGCTTGATGATGCACAAGATAGGTGCCTTGAAAATTATTTCACAAAATGTGCAAAATAGCTACATTTCAATGCAAGGAGTTGAATTTGAATGCTCAAAAGCATTAGCCTTGCTATCCCATTTATTTACAATGTGGAGTCCATACACACAATTTTATGATAGCTTTGTTCCCTCATTGCCTTAAAAGAAATAATTTCCCAAGGTGGTAATCATTAGTGCCAGAAAGATGATTAATAGAGTAAACAAATTACATGATTTTCTCTCAAGTAAAATGCAATTAATACAAGGTAAGATGAAGACAATTACCATGGGAATTCCAATTTTTTTTCCTACTATCCTAGATGCTAATGGAGTTATAAAAGAATGGTAGGAATGGTCCTCCTCTTTTGAGGATATTTTGAGGCATCTAGAGTTTGTGGCTTATTGCAATAATGAGATAGATGTAATTGTTGTCTATGACATGATTGACTTTCTATTTAGAATTGAGTCAGATATGAGCAAGGTTACTAGAGAATTGAAGGCAATAACTGACACTAAATGGAATAAGTGCATGGATGAGTTAGACACCATTGGGATGCCACATGGCCTGATGTGGATACTAATATTGCAATTTGAGAAGTTATTGTAGACATAAAAGCCATTCCATCAGTTGATAGTGACTAGGCAATTAAAGGATGCAATTAGAGGTAGAGCAGACAAAAGGAATAGAGTAAAGGCAAGGAAAGCTATAGGAGCTTAAAGACAAACAAAAAGATGTTAAAGACACCTATTGAAAGTGCAATCTGCCAGTTGTGCAACTACATCTTAAATTTTGATCAAAGTACAAAAAATATTTTATTGTAATATAAGATAAAATATCTTCATATTTTGTTTCCAATAGAATTTTGAATGTGTCCTCCCATCTGAAGCTTGTTGTGATCCTTCCTATAAAAGGATTTCAAAGATGTGGAGTTGAGGTCCAAAGTCTATACAATTTTAGTGTTTATGTTATTTTGCAGTTGATCCAGTTAGTCTTTGTGTCAAATTTTTATGGTATATTGATTTTTGTAGATATGAGAATACAAGTGAATATTGAATTATTTTCTATCATATCTTGAGTTATTCTTGAGTTTTATACCAGCATTGTATAATTTTCAATGAATATTAATACAAAGGAATGTTCTACAATATCCGTGTCTCTGAATTTTGTTTCCATTTTCACGTACTTGTTATTTTGAGATTGAATGAACAAGGTTCTTTCATTTTAATGCAACTTGGATGGGTTGTATATCTTTTCATTAATTTCTTTTAATTCATTGAGTTAAGTAAATGCTTTCATGAATTGATAGGGTTTCTAGGTGTATGGGAGTGATGTTCATAAGAATAAAATTTAGGGTTAATTACTAATAAAATTTAATTATAAGGCAATTAAATATGTCAATTATTTCTAATTAGACTCTATGTAGCAAATGAATAAGGCATTGATCACCAATTTAGATGTAAATTGTTAAGTTATATAGTTGCAAAAACCACAAATTAAAATCAAAACCATATTTACTTTTCTACAAATGAAGAATCAAACTATTGGTCACCACAAGAATCAAAATATTGGTCACCACTTATTTTGCAATAGTTTCACTCTGAATTATAATTAGCTATTGTAATCAAGGGGTATTTGCAAATCTAAGAAGAATTGTTGACCATTTCTGCTATTAGGGGATAGATGTGAAAGAGAAATATTAGTGAGCATATGTTTGAAGTCAGAATCATAAAAATAATCACACTTCCATCCCTAACATGCACTCACCTAGGCCCTATAGAGCCTAAAATGTAGAAAATCCCTGTGATTCTATTAGTGTTGGTCCAAATTTGGAGAAAATTTAGTTGAATATATGATATAGCTAACCCTTAGACTGAGTCTTGTCTTCTACATCCTGGAAGTTTTTTCACACACCAACACAACCATTGATTAGGAAGAGGTTTAAGGATGATAGTTTGTTGAAGGATGAGAGTCTGGAGTTTAGAATAGTGAGTGATATATTCATTTTCACTATCATCCATCACATATAGGGTGTTAATGTGAAGATTGTCTCTATTGAGGTAATTGGCAAATTTTTTCAATTGGGAGTTTATTAAATTCAATTTAAGAGTTTCACCTACATGAGATTTTGAAGTGCTAGAGTTACATGGGAAATTTGGAAAGAACATATAAGATAAGGATATTCTAGGATAATAAATTAAAATAGAGAGTCCCTTAAATAAAGAAGAGGCTAGTATTGTAGAAATATAAAATAATTAACTTTAAAATGCACACAATATTAAAGGAATATTTGCATACTGGGATATTTTAATCAAGAATGAGTGGAAGGAACTTACCATTCCATAACAATATGGGAAAGGAGGTGATAAGGGTTAAAATACAAGAGAAACTTGTCAATGGATAACTCCTCAATTGGAATTGTATAAGCTTAATTTTGATAGGACCTCTAGACAAAAACCAAGAAAAGCTAGTCTTGGGGTTATTATTCATAATTGGGATGACCAAATTTGTGGAAGACTAGAAAAAACTAATGGTTTAAACAAAAATAAGGTAGCTAAAACTAAAGCTCTAAAAAAAGGGTTAATCGTAAGTATGAACTTAGGAATTAAAAAACTCAAAGTTGAAGGAGATTTATAAATTGATATCAATGGTACAAGGTCAAGGAAAATACACAATTGGAAACTAAACACCCAATTAGAAAGGGCTCTACATCTGATAGGATGTTTCAAATAAGTAAATTTTTAACATGTGTATAGAGAAGGTAACAAGATTTTTTATTAGTTGGATAACATTAGAGATAATGGAAGCTACATGGAAAAAAAAAGGAGATTTATAAATAAATAACTAGCATTAAAGGATTTAGGATAATCACATCATCTCTTTCCAAAAAATATCATTTTTTTAGTAATAAGGAACACTATCTTAAAGGGTCTTATTTTTTGTCCAATTATAAATTAACAACTAGGAATATCTATTAGAAACTACATAGTAGATTTGTGGTCATTTTTCTAAAATTACTGAAAACTTTAACGAAATCTTGTAAAGGAAATTTGGGGACCCATGAGAAGGCAATTAGGGGGATACTATCTAGTTCTTTCATCAAACTTCTTTAATAAGTGTACACCTTTTGAATAGAATAATCCATGGACAACTTATTCATCATCTCCAAGTTACATGAGTATTTTATCTCTAGAGATATGAGGAAGGTGATGAATAAAGTTCAATCATGGTTAAATGTAGAAGAGGTAGACACTAACTAGTCATAATTATTCATACCTAAAGAACAATAAGGGTAGTTAGTTTTAATTTTAAGCTACCACTTATTTATTATAACTTGATATCATCTCTTATTGGACATATCCCTTTTCATCATTGTGTGAAACCCCAGTAGAGATTATATTATGCATATGAGGTCATAACCATAAAAATATGGTAACAACTTATGTTAAAGTAATAAGATATTATCTTATTAAATAAATAATTTGATTTCATTATTAAGTCACTTATTATCTATAGTTTTCTTAAGCTAAACTTTAGACATATAATAATTAATTATTTTATTAATTATTATCATGCAACCTAGGTTGGTTATATTTTAGGGTTTTGATCTCCTTTTATAAGGATTGATCTCTCTTTGTAATTAATCCTTGTTGTTTAAATAGAAATTTATCTTTTGCACATCAAGAGTGTCTCCTCTCTTATGGATTTATGAATTTCATCCTTCAAAACTTTTCTACTCTTAATGAAAAGCATTTTCATGCACTAATTATTGGGAGTTGTGGGTTGAGCTTTCCTCAAATTCTACATGATATTAGAGCTCTAAACTTTCATGTCCATGTTTGCTTCATGAGAGTTTTAATGTTTCTTTTCAAATCTATATCTAGAGAGGATTTTTTATTGGATATAGGGAGGAATTCTATTTATAGACACTTTGATCATAGAAAAACATCACCATCAAGCTTAGAGCATCCAAAAATCCCCATTTCTATATAAAAATTATCCATTTTGGATAGGATAAAGTTGCTTCTGAGAAAAGAAAAAAATTTGCACCTAGGCTATATGACCTAGGCACACATCTCAAGATGAAATTTTGGATTTAAAAAAAATAAAGATCAAAAATATTATTTTGAACTTTTATGAAAAGTGATTTTTTTCATAAAAAAAGATATAGTATTTTTTATTTTCAAAAGTGGGGAGAATTTTTTGAAAACAAAAAAAAGGTTTTGGCATAGTCATGAGCCCCGACCATATACCCATACCCATTTTGGTCCTTGTGTACATTTTTTATAGGCCTAATGCAACCTTTTTGGTGGGAAAACCCTCTCCAATTGGGCACCCTTACTAATAGGCATGTCCACATGACTCCCCTTTTTCTGGGTTCCCCCATGCCATTTTTTGTAGGACATGCACACTTTCTTCTCTTCCTATGACTTATTAATATTTTGAACTGAAGCCACCAATTATTCTTAGGCCCACAAGAAGAGGCTTGCATGAAAAATTCATGGCATCTAAGGTTGAACTAAATTTTGTATCAAAGATAGACCAAGGTCATGCTCTCTTGGCACAAACCTTTCCTTCTTTCTATCTTTAGTGGTATACTATTTTTGTGGATCTATCATATCTCATTATGAAAATATTTTCTTGACTCAATAATTAATTAAATTTATAGATGATTGATGCTTGTATTTTTAATAAACAATTTATTCTTGCCTAATCGACTACTGTCATTAGGATCACTTGCATAGATTTAATCATCTACATCCTTGATAGATAGATGTTTTTCCTTCTTTTTTTTAAAACATTATTCATTGTTTGGAGGAGCTATATATGTTATTGTCTTCTATATTGAGTTTATTGGATTTATTTGTTGGTTCTAGCCAAGAAAGGAGATGAAGAATTATTGTTATAAGTTATATTCAATTCGAATTGACAATGTATATGATATAAGTATAAGGTCAAGTTGAGGATTGAATGTAAGCAAGAATGTGTGGAAGATAAGAAGATTCTTAGAGGAAGCAAATTGGAAGGTTAAGTAGGATATCCTTGTTCTGTGGAAATGATTAATCTGATCAAGAAGGATTACGTATTTGAGACATGATTGGGATCTAAAATCAAAAATATAGTTGCATCAACAATTGGGTTACTTCATTGTTACTCTCTAACCATTGTAGCAGTGAACTAAATCTCTTAATAGAGTTATCCTAACAACTATTTGAGAAATCCTCTAACAAGGTGACATTTCTAGATTGAAGTATCTAAATACCTCTAACAAGGCGCCTCCTAATAGGGTGATTAAATTCTCTAACAAGGTGACACCTAATAGTGTGTTTTGTAATCTTTAATAGGGTTGGCTCCTAATAGGGCTCACTTTAGAAGAGTGAAAAATAGTAACTAGTTGCAATTGGTGGGTTTTCCCAAATTGGGTTTCCACATTAAATCTTGGTCACTTGTGTTCATGGTATTTCTTTTATGTTTATGCTACTAAGTCAATTAAGGTTAATCACAGTTAATATCTTAAGATATGCATGTTCAGTATTTGTTGAGTAACAGTTGATATTATAATGCTTGTTGACTTACAACATATTGTTAGTGTTAAACAAGTACATGTGTGTTAACTAAGTAACAATAGTTTCAATAGAGTTTATGTTTTGTATTAAAATCTAAGGGATCTGGGATTTATTTTTGTGGTAACTGATTCAACCCTCCCCTCTTAGTTACTCTTATATTTACAACAATTAGTATCAAGGCTTTTGGTGCTTACAGAGAAGGTTTCAAGGACCTAAGATAAATATCAGGATTTCTTATAGGAGAGAGATTCCTAGGTTGAAAAAAGATAATTTTAAGGAATGGTAGGAACTAATAAAGCTACATCTAGCAACCATCAATGATTGAAGTTTGAAATATTTGAATAGTTAGTATAAGGCTCCTACTAGAACATTGATTGTGGAGGAGATTTCTGAAAAAAAGAATCATAACATTATTATGATTGACATTGCATCTGTTGGAAATACAATAGGGAAGTAAACTATGAGAGGGGGCCTGAATCAGTACTTAAAACTTCAACCTTAAAATTATTCACCACACATACATCTCACAATCTATATATGTAAACTAAAATACCAAATTAAGCATATGCATCCATAGCATGAAACTAAAAACATTCAACACATGTATGACACAAGATATTTGGTTACCCAGAAACCCTCCAAAGAGAAGGTAAAATTGCGGTGGGGATGACACCCACAAATCTGCACTACTACAGTAATAAAGTGTATCTAATGAAGGTTACAATGTTTTGATGATGAAATATGATCTACCCTATGAAAGGTCTACCATGTTAAAGGCTTACAAGATTGTTAGATCTTACCCTGTTAATGGATTTCAACACCCTATTAGAAGTGTGGCTGGTAAAAGGGCTTTAACTTACAATGAAGTAAACACCTTGTTAAAAGATTTACAATAGCCTATTAAGAGTACTCTATTAAGAGATTTAACTGATTCACCTATTAGAATGTCTCAGCAATGATCCTTCAATTAACACTTTATTGCTTGATGAAAGATCACCTCTTTCCTGATGTGTACTTGATCCTTTCTAATCAGATGTATCTATGTTGTCCTCTAATTCCTTTTCTTTGTTCTCCTCTAACTAATTTGTCTATGTATCACAAATCCTTAATCACCATGAATGCTCTATTTACACACGAAAAATTCTCTCTTTTCTCATTACTACATTCATAAAATGTTTAGGGTTTTTCCTCCTTAAGAAGATCTAGGTGACTTAGGGTTAGGTATGAATCAATGATTCGATTCATCCATATTGCCACTTAATTCTTCCTTTTCTCTAATTTTCTACAGGGAATGCATAGGGATTAACAATAAAGATTCATTCTTATCATCTAAGATCGCAAAACAATTGTTAAGTTGGCTCAAAAATGGTTTACATAGAGGCTTTTGACATTACAAATAACTATGTCAAAATTATATTACTCGGCACTTAAAGTCCCTCATGCTTGACATCAGCTACAACTTCAATGTTGTAACTCAGCCTCTGAATGACTCAGCATCCATTGATCACTTGGCATCTGAATAACTCAGCACATACTATCTGGGCAGCACTTGAGTGACTTGGCATGTACTAGTTACTTGGTACATACTAAATATCTCTCGCTTGACACATACTATTTGACAACTTATGCTCAACATTTATTACTTGTTTGGCATGAACTAAGTAAATGACTTAAGTATATTTTCACTCATATGTCAAAACCAATATGAGATTAACAATCTCCCCCTTTGACATGATTAGAAAAATACTTGGTCATGCATGAATAACCTTAAGCCTTTCAAGCATAACTCAGATAATACCCACTTACATATAAAAAAAATTAACTTCAAAATTTTGCAAAAACTTATGACTCATTAGTCATACCTCAAAATTCAATAACTCCCCTTGAGTTAATTGTGATGTTCTGTATCTAAACCAAAATCATTCCTCCTGCTAAGTAGATTTGCATAAGTTGATTTGTGTACTCTGTTTCTATCATTGACTCCCCCTTTCTCAAAAATAGTCACTCACCCAAAAATATTATCTCCTTCATTATCTCTCCCATAATTATTTCTCTTATTTCTCCCCCTTTTTGATACTTATGTCAAAGGTTTATACGCTTATAGTGTGTTTGTCCAAAAAAATTTATGGACCTCAACTATAATTTTCAAAACATCATACCAATTTTCACAAGTGACCTCCAATGATTTGATTTGGATGGCCATCTTAGTAGCAAGGTGTACTAAGCCTTTATGAGTAGAAAAATGTGGATCTTTTTGTTAGAATGGAGTTTCATTGCACCAAAAGACTGATCTGTTAATGCCTAATACAACCACTCAACTTATAGTACATAGGAGGTGATTAAGTCCTTGTTAGAAATCTCGAGGGGAGAGTTGAATAAATTTCCAAAAATCTCCCCCTTAGTGTTACTTGAGGGTCTGAGGATTCAAACCTATGACCAAGCTTTGATACCACTTGTTAGAATGGGGTTACCATTGCACCAAAAGATCGATCTGTCAATGCCTAATTGAACCACTCAACTTATAGTACATAGGAGGCAATTAAGCCCTTGTTACGAATCCTAAGGGGAGCACTAAAAAAATTTCTAACACTTTCTTCATGAGTGTTCTAGAAAAGGCTAGTTCCTTGTGCAATATCTCCATATGTGGAGTTAGTATAGACTGGATACTGATCAATTTAGCCTTTATGCTTGCTTCATCTACATGTAGCATTGCTAACTAACTCTAGGAATTTAGGAGATTCCTGAAATGTTTCTCACTCTATGCAGGAGACCTTGGTAGAGTTACGCCAATTGACTACATATGACTCTCCAAATTTATTATGTGGCTCCTGACTTCTTGTGGGAAAAGTGTTGGATTTCACAATATGGTGTACAAAGAGAAAATGTTCTCTAGTACCTTCTTCACATTGTCAACATTGGTTGCTAATTCAACTTATGATAGTGCAATAGCACTTGATATATTTTCATTAACCTTATTTTGAAAAATTCTTTCAGACCATTTAAGTAATTTCATATTTGAATCTAGGTCTGTGTCATTAACCTTCTCAACTAAGCTGGTTAATTGCTCTATGATAGTCTTTGTTTCTTCGGGTGTTGGTAGGCTGAATGCATCAAGAAAAATTTCCTTGATATCTAGCAAAGAATGCTTCTTCCTATGCTCCCTTTTGAGTATTTCTTGGTTTTTCTTCTTTGCAAGAGCATCTTGTAGTATGCTCATCTATTCAATAGTGATGGTTGCAAGATCAAAATTTGGCAACTCAATCACTTTATCCAAGTTCACATCACCAAATGATATAACTTCATCTACCTTAGATATGCTTGGACTTGGCCTTGATGATTATAAAGGTATAGCTTCTATTCTCAACCTATGAAGAGCTTGACTTGGAAGAGTAGCAGTTTCTAGAAAATTCACCAATGTTTGTATTGCTAGTTGCTCCTTAGGTTTTGTAGTCAAACCTATCTCTTCAATCCTATCCTTTTCTTGCTCTACATTCTCAGTTGCACCTTGATCTTGTGTTTTAGGTGCAAGATTAAAATCCTATCCTATTTGTTCTTGTGTTGCTTCATTCTCTTTTTCTTCATATTTTTGCTCTCTATTTGTCTCATCCTTGTCATTTTCTTTTTCCTTTTCATTGCTTGAGACTAGAGCACTTTGTACCAATGTATTGATAGAAAAATTTGTTGTCTCCTTCCTTTGATATAGTACAATAGGTAATGTACCTTGTACCATGGTGGATTGAGGAGGGGCTATAAATGTCTCTTGTGTCTAAATTTCCTCCCTTGTAGATGCCTTGTCTACCTTCTCAGTCTTATCAACACTTATCGGTATAAGATTTTCACAAAGTTTTGCCTAGCTAGTGGATTCTATTAGTATCTTCTTCATGTCTTCCTCTGTAAGGGGGTTCATGTTCTGAGTGATAGCATTAGAAACATCCTTAATTTTTATAGTATTAGTGTCTATATTCAACACATGTTGAGGACTAAGACTCGTCACTAGTGTATCTAGTACACTCTATTCTATCTGTTGCTCAACCTTTGGTGCCTGTATGTCTATGTTCATTTCAGTGCCTTCCACAACTGTATCCTTTTCAATATCTTCTTTGGTAACATTAGTTACTTATTTTTGTTAATCTTTTTCCTCACCTACCTTAATAGATGTCTACCTTATTGCCTTGAGTGTTGTCAAACCATAAATAATGACTTCCATAACTATGTGGTCTTCTGTACAACATCCTCAATATTATTCTTCAATATGCTAAATGCTCTATATTTAAGTGAAAATTTCCCTACATGCTTCTTTATTTCCTTTTTCATCTCATATTTTCATAAATCTAGCATCACTCTTGCAAGTGTAGTCTTTGTGATATTTCTTTCTGTATTGAGACTATATATTTTCTCCTCAGTCTCTTCTTAGGATCTTCTTCTTTACTAGCTAATCTATCCCTCTTCTATTTTGGCTTTTCTACTTCTTGACCCTTTTTAGTAGTAGCTCTTGTGCTAGTTCAATTAGTAGGAACTGTAGGCTTAGGTTTTAAAACCTTCGTTGGTTTGCTGATTGTTGGAGCTTTAGCTTTTCTCTTCTTTTTCTTAGTGGTTGTAGGTGTGTCGCTAACTTCTTCTCCCTTAGCACCTTCTTCAATTTCTACCTCATCTTCTTGGTCTTCACCTTGACCTTGAGTAATGGCCAATGGTGCTTGGGTAGGTACATCTTCACCTTCTTCATCTTCATCTTCTTCTTCTTCTTTTGCCACCTCATTAAATTTCTCCTTGAGTTTCTTGACCATTTTATTCTTCTTTCTCACAATTGAGGCAATCTTTAAATCCATTGTAATTTTAGATTCAGCCACATCATAATTTCCCAAAGTTCTAGCCTTCTTATCTATTTCTTCTACAAGTAATGTTTTAATAGCTATAGAGGCTTCATCCACATTAATCTCATAGCTTAGTGGTCTTAGCCATCTTACTCTTGGGACTGTAGCTTGTAATATGTGAAATTAGTGTCAACTAGAAAGAAAACATCATTGAAATGTTTCTCAACTAGTGAAACTAGTATCCTTAGTATTTTCTTCATTGATTGCTTAAAATCTTCAAAGTATTTAGTCATTATAAACTCAAAATTTTCTCCAAGCTGCCCAAAAAATTCACTGATTTGCACTGCAATAGATCTTTTTGTCTTTCATGCAACTTTACCAAAAGTAGGGAATGTCTTCTATACATAGAAGAATCGAGCCAAATTTTCATTGTGCACTCTTGGTCTTTCTTATTGCTCCCAAATTTTTTGACAATTGTTGCAACTGCAACTTAACAAGGTCATAAGTATGATCCTTCTTAACTATCTTGTAGCCCATGTCAATGGAAATACAACATACACTATTGAGCCTACTAGATTGATAGAATTTGTGTGCTATAATCCTTACTACAAAGGCAATAGGGGATTTGAGATAGTGTCAATCTCCATTCCTCTTTTGTTCCACAATGCCCCTATATTCTTCTCAATAACTTCTTTTGCTTCAATCCTCATGGTTTTAGGTTAATCTAGGATTGGATACCCTATTAGTCTATGTACAATCTTCTTTGTGATCTCCACTAGTCCATTTTCCAACCATATAGAATTATCATGAATTCTGCTCAAAACTAAAATTATCCATTTTGTTTTGAAGATGTTGGGGAAATCTAGGGTACAGGTTAACCCTTTTCTCTCTACAATTTTGGATTCATCTTTTAATACTCCATTTTTTCATAGTTTCCCATAGGTTTCTATAATCTCCATGTCACCTATGCTACCCACCTTGCATGTGTAGAAACATATCACATCTTGAATCATTAAAACTTGTGGTAGTATCATCAATAATGCACAGATGGATCTTGCTTTTAAGCAATATCAGGAATAGCTCTGAAGTTTGGTTGTTTTATCTCATTTCTTATCAATTGTACATTAAAAAATTCCTTACCCTATTTAACCTTAGTATCTAAATAACTAGACTCCATTACAAAAACCTAGGATTTGCAAAAATTCAAACTATGTAGCTCAACACACAATAACTACCTTTTTAAATCTACTAAGATGGTGTCAAGAAACTATTGAATCCTGTGTCACAAATTTTTGGAATGATCTCTTCAATTTTCCTTTATCTCTTCATGCTCTTCTTAAAATTTGAATGATGTAAAATGAGTAGAAATTAATTATATAGCCCTTAAAACATTGCATTTTATGCTAAATGCTTAAACAACTGTAAGCTCAATTTCAATAAAAATTCTAACTCACTCAAATTCCATGTGATTTCCCTCATCCTTGAAAAATACTATGAGCTTGGCCAACACTATCACCTTGGATAGCTTGGCATCAACCAATGTTTCACTTGGTAGCTAAAGTGAAACTCGACATACATGACAGTAATATGAAAACTAACAAAACTTAAAAATTTCTTCTAGATTATAATCAACACCTTGCATCTTTCTTTATGTATATATAATCTTTTTAGATCTAAATCCTTAGAACTAATGTATAGTATGTCTTTTAAATATAAGTCCCACGCATACCTCTTGATTACTTAATTGGAAGTGGTATGATCACCTAACCCATTGGGTGAAGTGATTGCATCTAAACTTGATGTGTTGCAATCTTCCTTTCTTTTCTATGCCTAGTTCATCTCATCTCTGACATTTTCAACATCTGGCTTTCCTTTGCCTTTTTTGAACTCATTGCTCGGTACCTTTGACCTAGTTGGACAATTCCTGCTTATGTGACCAGTCTTTAAACTGCTAAATCATGTAGGTTGACTCAACCATCTTTTGTAGTCACTTTTGAAATGTGTTCTTATGTAATTTTCAGAAACATGTCCATAATCTTGACCATAGTAACAACTATACTTAGTATTATAATCCCAATTATAAGAGTTTCTATTGTGCTTTACCTTTGTCTACTTGTTGGATGACCATTTAGGCTTGGATCTTCACTTGTATGCTCTATGTCCATACTTTTGATAGATATAGCAATATCCTTCAACTCTTTGTGTGCTTATGGTCTTGGTTCTACATTCATGTGCTTGATGTCCTTGTTTGTTGCATTTATGGTAGTGACCCATGAATTCCTACTTAGGATTCTAATTTTTAGTCTTCCTCCTACAAAAATTGGCAGTATGACCTGTCTTACCACAATTATGACAAGTAGGTTTGGTGTTCTTGCCTTTGTTACTTCTTTCTTCACCACTGTTGGATGATTCTTCTTCTTCAGTACTACTATAACCCAACCCAAAAGTATCACTGTTGGATCTAGGAGATCTCATCAATTGCTCAAAGTACTTGATGGCTTCACTAGGTTTGTTGAAGCTTTCAACAAAATCTTTTTCCCTTTTTAGATCATTTCTCATTTATTCATTCTGTAGCTCCAATGTTGTGATCTTGATATCTTTTCCATTTAGTTCATGATTTTCAATCATCATATGATTCAATGTTTCTAATTGTATGTGAGGAATCCTAATTACTTGTGATGTTTTCTCTTCCAATTTATTGGTCAAAATCCTTTTGTCATTTTCACTCATGACTTTTTCCTCTTCATCTTTCTTCTTTTTCTTAGTCTCATCACACAACAATACTAATTGGACTTCTTGTTCTCCTTTGAGAATTCTGACCTCTTTAGTTATGGTTCCATTCTTTTCCATCAGATTTGTACCTATTGCATCAAACTCACTTGTATTTCTATTTGAAAATAATTTAGTAGTTTCAATCTCTTGGTAATGTGTGTCATTTTCTTCAATAGTTATTTCCTTCCTTCTCTTCAGTGATCACTTTAACTCATTTATTGCTTCATTTAGCTAATGTAGGGCAAGTTTTATTTCAATCTTTTAGTTCTCAATAGTCCTTCCCAACTTGTCGACGTCCATCTCTAAGATCTTTCCTCAAAGCTGCAAAGCTTTACTTTTCAAAGAACTAGGCTCTGATACAATAGGGAGTAAACTATAAGAGGTGGAGGGGTTGTAATCTCCCTTTCATATTTTAGTTCAATTATTCCTTCAAATATACTTGTCTTCAAATTACTATTTTTATAATGTTCATTGTCTCTTCCTCTCCATTTTTCCTTATACTTATATGTAATTTCCAATTGGTCATGACTCTTCATAATTTAATCAAATATAATATATTTAGTAATTGGTTACATTTAATATATTTATTTATTAACATATGGTCTAAATATTAAATATTATATTATATCAAAGAATTATATCCATTTTTATTATTATTTTATATTTAAATATATTATTATTAACTTTATTGGGTTGATTATTGTTTATTAGATTTTAGCAACTTATTGTTGCTATATCAAAATTATATTATTATTTATTCTTTAATAATGTATCATTAGTATAATTATATTTAGTCATGATGGAGTTAACATGATTTACATATAGTCCTTTACTCCAACAAAATTTTAAACAAATTTACTAATTATATAGTTAAAAATTTTATATATTCATTGAAATAATTATTATAACTATTTTATTTCATTGAACTACTTATCTACATTATCATAATTAGGGGACATGACGGGGGGAGGGGGTGAATCAGCACTTAAAACTTCAACCTTAAAATTATTCACCACACATCCATCTCACAATCTATATATGTAAACTAAAATACCAAATTAAGCATATATATCCATAGCATTAAAGTAAAAATGTTAAACACATGTATGAGATAAGATATTTGGTTACCCATAAACCCTCCAAGGAGAAGGTAAACTTTGGATAGGGATGACATGCACAAATCTCCACTACTATAGTTGTGGACACCCAAAATTTGGCAAAGATTTAAATCATACAATCCTAATCAATTAGGATAAAATTAAAGAGAAAATCTAAAGAAACACAACAGACTCTGAAATCAAAAATTGCATTAGGTCATTAATCACCTTTTAAATTGACAAGACCTAAATCAACTTTAAAAGAGGAAGAAAACAATTCAAATTCATAAAATAAAATGCAAAAAGGGAGGAATAAAAAGAAAAAGAAAATAAAATAAATCATTTAGTAAATCAATAAAATCACTTTATCCTCACAAGATGAAAATCTCCCTTTTTTTACCATTTAAAAGAATTTTTAAAAATCCTCATATTATCCTCAAAACCAAGTTTGTTGGACTCTTCCTCCTAGCCTCTTATGAGATATTTTGAGTTTCATTTTCATCCCCAGTCAAAAGTGAAAATCTAGGTTCTTACCCCAACCCCTTTCAAAATCTTGTAAATAGGGAGGAAATCTAAGAGGCAAGGGACCCAAGTTTTTTATGCATCTACACTGTAGGCATATTTAGATGCATTGTTTTAGCATTTTTCATTATAGTGATGGCATAGCATTGTTAGTATCATTTTATGCCATTTAGCATCATTTTATGTCATTTAGTTTCATTTATTGCATATTTAGCTCATGGTATGATCATTTCAAGAGCATTTCTAGGAGTTGCATTTCACACATAATTTGCATTATAGTCATAGATCTTGCATTTTTCATCATAGATCTACATTTTTAGCAATATCCCATTCTAGAACTATCACTAAAAGGTTGGTCTGAGAGCTATTTTAGGGGTTGTAGTTAGGGAGACATGAGATATTTATAGAGATTACATGCTACTGATGATGTCTTGGGTCTAGTATAGTTTTTCATTAGTTCATTTGCTTTCTACATTAAAGTTTCATGAATATGCATTCTTTCACCATGTACAAAATGGCACCCACCATGGGGCTGAACTAAAAGCCTCTCTACTTTCAAGTTTTTCAATCTAATCATTCTTTTTTTTAGTATAGATTTGTATTTTTCTTGCTATCTTTTGTGCAAATCTAGTCAAATACAGGTTCTACTATGTCTAGGAGGCCTCATGTCAGTAAGAAGAACATTCCAAAGTCTTTCCCTAGCATAGAAGAGTTGGATCTGGGTCTTCTAATGCTTCTACACTTTTTTTTAATGCTTTCGAGCATTATTCTAACACTTCTAAACTCTATTTTTGCACATTCAATCTCACTATAGTGCTTATACATCATCCTATAATGCATTTTCTTTATTTTGTAATGCATCTGCATATTATTATAGTGCTCTTAAGAGTACTGTGATGCATTTAATCATTTTTGTAGAGCATCTGAAGCATCTCATAGTGTATTAAGCTTTATAATAGTGCATCTACATAATAAAATAGCACCTTTGATGTTTACTGTGATGCATTTAACCATTCCTGTAGAGTATTTGAAGCATACCATAACACTTTTAACTTTATTTTAGTGCATTTACATAATAGAATAGGACATTTGAGGTTTTCTGCAACGCATATGACAATTCTATAGCACATTTGATGGAAGTTGTTGTTTCTTGAATCTAACCCCCAGATCTAAACATTTTTTTTTTGCTTACAGGTCCCTATTGCATCGAATAACAAGCATTCAAACTATAGATAATGCATAATAGGAATGAAGACCCTCATAAATGTGCCTAGCCCTTGCTAGCTTCAAATTAGGTAGGTGGACCACTCCTCTCATCAATTGAAAGTGTGGCATTTTTGAGCTTTAAAACATAGTTTAATTAGATCATTCAAGCTTGCTGATCTGATAAAGAAGTAGGCCTATGCTCTCAACTCTTTTGAGTTGATTAGAATGCCCAACCTTTTGTAAAGATTGGTTATAGTTGAACAAGGAAAAGAACCCACACATAGTCTAATTAGGAGCTCCCCCTATTTTTAGTAGTATAACGACTGGAAATAAATCCTTGTGTTTGATGTGTTTGGGGAGCCATAGTAGCAGGGATATGCTCTCACTCTCTCAAGTGATTAGATTTTTAGACCTGTCTATTTACTTCCATTTCTTGCTTTTCACTAGGTAGAGTAATCTAGCCATAGAAGGGCTACCACTCGAGTTGCCTTAGCAAGGCCAGTGAGAGGGATCCCCCACAATCTTGTATTCTTAATCGAATGCAAACCACCCATATTTGGCACATAACCTTTCTCTAGTAGTCCCACAAGGAATTGTACCAAACCTCCCTAGCATTGGTGGGAAGCTCTCCATTATAGGAGAGGTAAATCCAAACATAGTTGGAACACTAAGACCCACTAGTCACCGGCCTTAGATAACCTTGCAAGGAAGCCATTTTTTTGTTTTCTAGGTGCATGTGATTATTTATTTTATTTTGTCTCATTACTATTTTTATTGAGTTCTTTCAAACTTAATAATGAATGCTAGTGTGACCACAAACCTTCTAGAAAGACAAACCTCAAACCGGTATTGAGAAACCAAGTTAAAATGAAGACATTGCTGGACAATCCTTGAAATTATACATACACTACATAAAATGGTACTTCTAAACATTCCTGTAATGCTTTTGACTCCTATTATGATGTATATACCTATGAAACAGTGCATCTAAGACTTAAAATATGCATCTAATTCAAGAAATAGTGCAGATGACAATTGAACTAGGGCATTTGAGCATTGAAATAGTGCATATGAGCAACAAAACTATGCATTTAATTATTAAAACACTGCATCTAAAAAATTTTGTCATGCATCTGAGAAAATACATGAAATAGAAGCTATCTGCAAACATCATACTTGCAAGCAAATTGTAAATTTGGATACCCTTTTCTGTGTTGGTATTTTACAAAGTTTGAAATTATTTGCATCTAACCAAAAACATCTTTTGAAAACAAGCAAAACAACATCATCATCAACTCAATAGTTTCCATTATGCCACTTTGCACATCAAGCCAAGAACATTTAGAAGCACACATCTATACCTAACTTCACAAAAGTGGACCACATCCTATCAACAGTGGCAAACACCTTATGCAAATTAGCTTGTTGCTATGAACAAGTCATGGTCAATGAAAACCTTCACTTCTTGAAAAATGCTTAACAACTAAAAGGATCCCACTCACTTTTCACACCACCACACAAAAAAAGTGTACTAAAAAAACCAAAATGGTTGCCTATATGAGTGATTGCTAGGAAAGTGAGTAGAACTATCAAACACATAGAAATTTTAAACCTCCCAAAATTGAATACAACGGATTGTGCATAGAATAAAGTTACTCCCAAATCACCCTTATTTGATCAAAATTTAGAATCCCTAGCCACAATGGGCTCATTTCACATGTGGGATGATAGAAGCATTGAATCTAAGATCAAGGATTTTCAGTAAAATCCCAAACTTGTCGACATCATGGACAAGACTCTGGAAAAACACAAAGAATGACACATAATTGCATTAGCTCAATAAGGTGCAAAATTACCATTCAATTTTGATGTGATTTATTTGAAATGAGATCAAGAAGAATCACCCTTAGATTTCATCACACAAAAATTGCAATACATACAATTAGAAATGGAAAAAATGAAAAGAGGAAAAATGCAACCCACAGAGTTTAGCCTTGAAGAAGTGTGTCCCCTACCATTTGACAAAAACATTACCTTCACACATTTTCCTCCAAATGTGAAAATACTAAAGTATGACAAATTTTTTGGCATGTTAGATCCACAAGGTCACTTGAGGCAATTCTACATGCTAAGCATAGAGTTTGTCCATTTATTTCCTAGGAGCCTTAGCGGGCAAGCCATGTAGTGGTTTTCCAAATTACCCTCCAATATCAAAACTTTTGACTAATTGGCCTCCATTTTCATCACCCAATATTCTTACAACATTGAAAGAGAGGTTACAATGATTGATCTATGTAACATGAAACAACTCCTAGGAGAGTCATTCAAAACCTTCCTACAATGGTGGAGGCACATATTTGCTAAATACTATAGAGACATACGAAATAAGGAGAAGAAAAATATCTTCATCAATAGTCTCTCCAAACCAATGAATTATTGGCTCCAACTCCAAGGGCCTAAAGACTTTAAAAACACTTTAGAAAATGTAGCCAAGGTGGAAGAAACCTTGGTAAATAATGACATAATCAAATTATCTAAAGATGGTAAAGGTTTTTCCAATAATTCCACACAAATTCATAATTCGTATGATTGGTCCATGGAAAAATAGAAATAATGGTGGAGAAACAATAATAAAAATGTCACAAATGATGGGGTAGTTGAGTCCAATCATGTAAAAACTCAAACCCAACCCCCTTTAAATCAACTGGGTCCTAGCGTTACACCTCAACAAACCATTGCCTGCCCATTTTACAAACATAACACAAAGACTCCCACTATGTCTAACCAACAAGTTGCCTATAATCAAGCTCCTCCACCATGAAAATACCAGTCTTCTAATATACCTAAGGAGTATACACCCATAGGGGTGTCCTACAAAAGTTTTTTACAAACACTCTTGGCTGATGACCTCATCGTGTTACTGGAGGCTAAACCATATGAGCCCCAAGTCAAGCCAAAATGGTGGAATGAGAAACACACTTGTGCCTATCATCACAATCAAGGACATTTAACCAACAATTTTTTTGCACTTAAGGGGGTCATCCAAAAATTAATAAATGATGGAACCATTGAAGTAAATAATCTTAGTAATAATGAAGATCACACAGCCTTTAAGAATCCCTTTATGAGTCATAAAAAGGGGGAGTTCTCTAAAGCTAATCAAAATATGCCTCCACAAACCAAGGTCAATTATGTCACCACTATGATAATACCATCAACATGATTTATGGATTTGATGACACTATAAATGTCATCATAATCAAAGACAAAAATAAAAATTGGTCTTCAAACACCATCACTCGAGGCCAAGCATCCAAAATTACCCTACTAGGGCTTGTAACAAATCCTAACTGAGTATCTCCAAGTTCCTCCATGCCCAAGTATAATTTTGTTAACCAATTACTCTAGACTCTAGCCCACATCTCTATTTTTGAACTATTGCAAATCTCCCTAGAGCATAAAGAAATACTCACCAAAGCTTTAGTTCCAAATGACTTAGACGTGAGTAGATTCCAAAACATGGTCAACAATTTAGTTTCTCCTCATTGCGTGTCTTTTTTTGCTCAAGATGACATGTCTATCATATAGCCACAAAACTCTCCTTTGCACATAGAAGTATTCATCCAAAAGGGCATTGGTCAATGGTGGGGCTGGTCTGAACATCTGCACACTTAGTTTACTGAAAGCCCTTAGGTACATAAAAGACTTTGTTGACCCAAGAAAAAGGATTACCATCAAGGCCTATGATAATGAAGAAAGGTCCTCCAAAGGCATGGTCATATTACCAATCAAACTAGGGCTGGTCATGAAAGAAACTATTAGTCAGGTCTTAGATCTACAATTAACTTACAACATTCTACTAGGAAGACTATGGATCCATGACTTGCAAGCCATTCCCTCCACCTACCACCAATGCCTTAAATTTCCATACATGGGTCAAGAGATAACCATACCCGAAGATCAACACTTTGCATAGTATTGTAACACACTCATCCCTCATAACAGAGAAGAAGTTGATACACTGACAGATGCTAGCAATTAGTCCATAGTTACAAGCATTTTACTCTCAACAAACCAAATAAACAACTACTTATCAACAACAACTAAGGGTAAAGAGAAAGTGGTTTGTTCGAGTCCTTCCACTCCTTCATTGTCATCATCATCAAAAGATCATAAACAACTACACTATGAAGAAATGGATAGAATGATGAAAGAATTTGATAGAAAGTGTAAATTGCACCATAAAGGGGTAGGAAAGTATTCAATTTCCCTATTTGATCCCCCACTTTCCCCAAGGTCTCATGGAAAAATAACTTCCACTAAATCATATCATGCACATTTTATCAAAGCAAGTGGAACATCTTCAATCTTAGTGAAAGACATCAGTCAATAGAACATTGACATCTCCTCCCACCTACATGAGAAAGGCTTTGATCTAATGAAAAAGATGGGATACAAGGGAGATGTTCCCTTAGGGAAAGGGAAAGGAATCATTGAACCTTTGATGGCATAGTTAAAGTCAAATACATCTAAAATAGGGGTAGGGTATGATGGACAAGACAAGGCACAAACCTCTTCTACCTTGGTGTGGGTACCCAAACCAAAGGATAGTTATACCCTGACATCAACTAATATTATAAATAAAAATTTGGCCCTATTAAGTTCACATTGCATAGAAGAACCACCCATATATACCTCCAATAATGAAGATAATGACGATTCCACTAAGTGGGAATTTGAGTCACTATCTGAGGAATCTCTCCATGACAAAGAATGTGATGTTATCCATATACCCACCCCCGATAGTTTGGCTATACAAAGAACAACTCATAGTTCAAGATCTACCTCACCAAGAAATAGAACACATCAAGATGGCTTAGAAGATGATGAACACATTGAAGGATTCCACTTTCAAACTTTATTCCCTAACTTATTTCCAATAGAATTTGAAGATGATTACTACAAGCCTCTTGCAAGCTCTACTTTCCCTGACACTCTAGAAGAAGCCCGTGTCATAGATTTGACCGATATGATGTCTGAGCCATCTAATGAAGTTATGTCCTTAAACCCCGTCGAAACCATCCCATACCACAAACTGCTTTCCCTAGTCCATCCCAAGCTCATAAACTAGGATACAACTGAACCTCATGACCTCCCTCATTTTGAAACTGACCATGAAGTTTTCAACTACCTTAACGTAGTTGAACCATTTAAATAACAAAGAAAAAAAGAAGATCATATAGTAGGGTTAGGTATCAATCACCTCAGTCACACTAGGACAGGGCACGTGTACCACAACTTTGGTAATCACCACAATGTTGTGGCAAATCTTGATAAAAAAATGGAAACAAATCGAAGTGACATATCCCAAGGCAAAAACCCAAAAATGGAATGTATGGATGGGGTAATTTATACCTTGCTTGAACATTCCTAGGAGCAATCTTCTATTTTGATTGAGCCTATCGAACTAGTCAACATCGGTATAGAACAAGAATCAAAGGTCATTTACTTTACGTAGTCCTTGAATCCAAAAGAAAGGAAGGCATTCATTGAATTCTTCAAAGAAAGATAGATAAACTTCACATGGTCTTATGCGGACATTCCTGGCTTAGACCCAACTTTAAACCTTCACCATCTTAATATTTCTCCAGAGATCAAGCCAGTAAAACAAAAACTCAAAAAGATGCATCCTCACATAACCCTGTTAGTGAAAGTGGAATTGGAAAAATTAATCAGTACCAATTTCATCCGGCCCCTAGCATATGCATCATAGATTTCCAAGATTGTCCCAATATCAAAGAAGAATGGTAGCATACACATCTATATTGACTTTTAGGATTTAAACAAAGCATGCCCTAAAGATGACTTTCCTCTCCCCATTATTGACACCATTGTCGATCTCACAGTAGGCCATTCCATGTTTTCACTTATGGATGGATATTTAGGATATAACAAAATTAGAATAGCACCAAAAGATCAAGAGAAAATAGCTTTTAGTTGTGCATGAGGCACATTTTGTTGGAATGTAATGCCCTTTGGGTTAAAGAATGCTGGGGCTATATATCAACAGGCCATGACCACTATCTTTCATGATATGATGCATATCTTCATGGAAAATTATTTGGATGACATTCTTGCCAAATCCCATAGTTGAGAAGAACATCTTCCCATACTGGCCAAGATATTCACTCACCTAGAAGCATTTAAGGTTAGACTCAATGCCAAGAAATGCACTTTTGGCATCAAATCAAGTAAGCTCCTAGGATATATTGTTTTAGCTAAAGGGATAGAAGTTGAGCCTAAGAAGGTACAAGCCATAGTTAGTATGCAACCTCCAAAGAACTTGAATCAGCTATGCTCTCTTCAAGGTAAGCTTCAATCAGTGTGCCAATTCATTTCCCAGTTGGCAGAAAGTTGCATAACTTTCACACACCTACTACATAAAGAAATAAATTTTAAGTGGAATGATCAATGTTAGAAGGCTTTTCAAACACTTAAAACCTATTTGATGAATCCACCTTTATTCGTACCTCTGATATCACACAAACCATTACTATTGTGTATTTCTGTAATAAATAAGTCAATTGGAGCCCTCCTAGCACAAGAAAATGACCAAGGAAAGGAATGAGCCATTTACTACATCAGTCACACCTTAGTCAACTATGAGCTTAATTTTTCTTTCATTGAAAAGGCTTGCCTGGCCATAATTTTTGCTTCCCAAAAATTACATCACTATCTCCTCATGCACAAATTCAATCTTATCTCCAAGATTGATCCTCTCAAATACCTTCTTAGCAAGATAGCATTAATAGGTAGACTAGCTAAATGGGTAATGATCCTAAGTGAGTTTGATATTGAGTATGTGGATAGGAAAGTAATAAAAGTATAGGTCACTGCTAACCAATTGGTAGATGCACCTATAGAAAGTTCCAATCCTATCTTAGTTGACTTCCCTAATATGCACATCCTTCAAGTAGAGCTAGTCACATGGAAATTTTATTTTGATGGTTCCTACACACACCATAGGTTAGGTGTCGTTACTTTGTTCATCACTCCAGTCGAAGTGACTATCCCAAAATCATACAAACTGTTTTTCCCTTGCACCAACAAAATGGTTGAATACGAAGCCTTGGTCTTGGGTCTTAAGCTGGCTTTGGAATGGAAACTAACAGCCTTAAAATTTTATGGAGACTCCCAGTTAATCATCAATCAAGTTAATGATACTTATCAAACAAAAGATAAAAAATTGTTGCCTTATAAACATATAGTCGATGCACTCAAGGCATGTTTTGCTCACATTACTTTAGAAAAAATTCCCAAAGAAAGGAATAGAGTGGCAAATTCCATGGCCACCTTGGCCTCCTTACTTTAGCTTCTAAAACAACATGAGCATTATGAATTCCTAGTGGAAGAGGTGGTTCAATCCGTGTTTACTCAACCTGATCCACTTATCGTTTTCTATCTCAACACCCCTGATTCCCTTTGGTATGATCTCATTATCACTTACCTTCATAACAACACCCTTTTGTCTAACCTCTCATGTAACCAAAAATGAAACTTCATTCGCCAAGCCTCCCACTACACCTTGGTGGCTGATATGTTGTATAGGAAAGGTCTTGACGGTACTTTATTTAGGTGTATCGAAAAGGATGAGTCTAGAGTCACTCTACAAGAAGTCCATGCAAAGATTTGTGGTTCATACTCTAGTGGGTTCACATTAGCCAAGAAAATTCTAAGAATGGGCTACTTTTGGCCACCCATGGAAAAGGATTCTATTAATTTTGTCAAAACTTGTAAAAAATGTCAAATCTATGATAACCTCGTTCATGCACTAGACCAAGAACAAAATCCTTTGGCCATTCCATTGCCTTTCTATCATTGGGGTTTTGATTTGATTGGACCCATCTAACCACCCTCCTCCAATGGGCATAAATAGATTATTGTCGCCACTGAATACTTCACCAAGTGGGTTGCAAACTCTATAGGAAAATAAATCTCCTCTTTCATTCTTAACCATATCATTTGTCAATTTGGCATACCTCATGCAATTCTCATAGATAATGCCTTGTACTTTAAAAACCAAATGATTGATGAATTATGTGAAAAAATTCACATTATACACCATTCTTTATCTATTTATTATTCCCAAGGTAGTGGCCAAGCAGAAGCTACCAACAAAACTATCATCAACATCCTCAAGAAAATAGTCAATGATACTAGAAAGGATTGGCATTTATAGTTGAGCCTCACCCTTTGGGCCTACAAGACAAGTGTTAGGATGCCTATAGGCATGACACCCTTCTCTCTAGTTTATGGTTGTGAGGCTATTCTCCCTTTAGAAGTTGAGATCCCTTCCTTGAGAGTTACTCTTCAAGATGTCCTATCAAATGAGGATTACAAAGTGGCCTATCTAGAATAGCTAGAGTTTTTAGAGGAATATCAATGTACAACCCATGACCATCTCAAAGTATATCAGAATAGATTATCAAGGCATTATAACAAAAAGGCTAAACCTCATGTTTTTCAAACTAGTGACCTACTGCTTAGAGAAAACCCCAAGAACCAAGCAGTAAGAGAGAAGAAAGGGAAATGGGAGGCCAATTGGATTGGTCTTTAACTTATCAAAGAATCCATTGGAAGTGGTACCTACTGACTTTCAGATTGTGATGGTATAGAATTAGTAGAACCAATCAAAAATATCCATCTCAAATGGTTTTATGTCTAAAAGCTTTGAGAAAAACATCAAAAATACCAAAAACAAATGAAAAAAAAAATTAAGAAAATTTGGTAAAAAGGAGTGAGCACATCACTTTTGGTTTGAAAAGGGGCAAGAGATAGCACTTTTAGACTTCCCTAAACAACACAAGGCCTTTACTACAGTTGAATGGTTGATTTACTATCTCTGAGACAAATCTTGGTTCTTTGTGGCTTCCCATTACAATTAATAGAAGATGGGAATAAGAGAAAAGGGTAGCATTTATAGTTGAATTATTTGGAGGTATTTGGCACAAAATTATTTGTTTATCTGAGGTTGAGAAGCTAGCATAGTCCATTAGAATGGTATTCGACCTAGAATTAATGTCACACATACCCCCCTTGAGAAACATTTGTGGGTTATAGTTTTGAGATCTTTTGGCATCAAGAGTGGATTTAGAGCTGAAAAAATAATCAGTATGGTAGCAATAGTAAGGCAAGGGAAATAGAGCTTATAATGATAGTAATAATAACAATAACAATAGCAAATCAAAGCCTTTTTCCTTGATTGAATGTACACAACAGTGGAAATAACTAGTATGATAGCAACAATGGGGAATAACATAAATTCAACAACATAGAGAGTTTTATTATGTATTGAGATACCATAGACATGAATTGTAGGAAAATCAATGCACATCTCCACCATCCACCTTGCCCAATGATCCCCCATACTTGTCATAGCCCTCAGTCAACCCATTCAACGTCATAAACTCCTTCATTGCCTCTTTAGGTACCTCACATGGTCTTGGTCAACCCCATATTCCACCAAATATTTCTCACATCCTCCATTTCACCCTCGCAAAATGTCAAAAAAACCAAAAATAGAAAAAAAACCAAAAAATCCAAAAATAGCTTTAAAATACCAAAAAAATCCAAAAATAGCTTTAAAATATCAAAAGAAATCCAAAAATACCAAAACAATCCAAAAATAGTTTTAAAATACCAAAAAAATCCAAAAATTGTCCAAAATGTCAAAAAAAATTCAAATATAATCCAAAAATGTCAAAAAAAATAAATTAAATTGCCAAAAAATGTCAACAAAATTGAGAAATATATCAAAAATGTCCAAAAATAAATTAAAAATCATCTAAAAATTCACAACTAGCTCGAAGCATTCAAAATGGGGGCAATTTGTGTCAACAACACCACAAAATTCCTCTCAATTTCTCAATCTGGCTATACAATAGGACAACAACTCCCAACATGCCCTGTTAATATTAAGATGAAGCATGGTAATGTCCTAAAACATAATTCCGGGCTTAAAAAAATCTAGCACAACTCAAATAGCAGAATAGATGCCGCAAAGCTAACAGTCACCTTCCTTCCATGTGGCCATTATTAACGTAAATCAAGAGGGATTTTTAGTCTTATTTAAGTTGTAGTGGCCATGATTAGTCTAGCCTACTTCAACAAATATGTCAATGCTATCTTGAAAGCCCAGATATCCGTCAAACTCTTTCATCCTCACTCAACCAGAGGTACAGAATAAGTAGGTGTAAGCATGTGAGCTTGGCCTTCCCCTTTCGTGCCTTTTTCAAGGCCCAAGCATCCTTTTTGGACCCCTCTAGTGCCTTTTTAGGCACAAAGCACCTTTTTTATGCCCCTCTAGCACCTTTTTCAAGGCCCATGCATCCCTTTTGGACCCCTCCAGTGCCTTTTTAAGCCCAAGGCATCTTTTTTAGGCCCCTCTAGCACCTTTTCTAAGGCCCAAGCGTGCTTTTGGACCCCTCTAGTGCCTTTTTCGGCCCAAATGCCTTTTTATAGGCCCCGTTTCATCATTTTTTGAGACCCTCGATGTCCTTTGGGGCCCCAACATGCCCTTCTTAGGTTAAAAACATCTTTTTCAAAGCGCTATTTTACATACTTGAGAGTCATGTGTCCTCTTTTGGGCCCCATATGCCTTTTCATAGGCCTTAAGAATGCTGGTCTCATCACACCCCCAGAGAAACATCCTCTTGTTGGCATTATTATTATGTGTACTAATTCTTCATATGCACACAAACATTCTTCCTAGCCTATCACAGTTATCATCACTCTCTGGATGGTATTGTTCCTATTTTTACAAGAGTTAAACCATTCCAACATTTATCCAAAAAAATACAAAACAACATCCAAATATATGCCAAACAAATCACAAAAATGTTTAAATATTCAAGAAAATCACAAAAACATTTAAATATTTGAGCAAAATCACAAAACCATTTAAATATTTGCAAAAATCACAAAAACTTCCAAATATATTTCGAAAATACCAAAATACACATGACAATGCATTACAATCAACATCAGTTGCTACAATAGAAAACATTAACTTTTTATTCCCCTACAATAGTATTAACTGCATTACATCCCAATAATGCCTAGTGGATTATTTATTTTGGCCTCTCAAGGGAGGTGGCATGATAGGGTGTCCGATTAATGGTGTCTCTTCTAGCCTCACTCTAGATGAAGAGGCTCCCAGTGTCAACCCTTGACGTGTTCACATCACTTCCATAGGAATTGGAAACCTTCTTTCACATAATTATGCATTTAATAGATCTATAAATTATTTATCTATAAACTATGTTTCTCGTCGGTCCTCATGTGGGAATGCCTAATAAATAGTCCCATCCAATAAGTAGCTTCCCAGTGTACCTTGGCTATCTGGTGCATTTCCACGAACACATTCTCCACCAACTTTCTTACCCCCATGCAGTGATCACTCATTGGGCCACATCTCACTCCTATTGCTTTTAATCAATAATCATTTGTCAATGCTCCACGTCCACTTTTGCCTCACCCAAATGCTATTGCAGTTGCCTCGCCTTCCCCTCACTTAGTGCCAATCTCTCTTGCAACTTCAATGCTAAGGTGTTTTCCTTTGCAATTACTTCCCTAAATGACTCAATCTGTGACTGCAATAACATTAGTTCATTTTGCATGCTCTCCAAACCTACTTGCACCATCTTCATTGATTCATGCAACTACTATGAATTTTGATCATTCAACTTGCATTCTTGCATCACTTCCTTCTGCTCGTGCTCGTTCTACACGCAACTCCATCTCTAGTAATTGCACCTACACCCGCTCTGCATCTATCATTGCCTGTAGTTTCTTTGCCTCTATTTTTGCTCCATCCTCTTGAGCCTTCTCCATCAATCCTAGAAAAAATATGACCTCCTATTCTACATTTTCCACTTGCACTCTCTCTATCACCAACAGTTTCTATAATCCTTCCACATCCCATGATGCTTGATCACTATTCCCCACCTCTAGCTACAACTCCCCCACATTCAGAATGCTTGCTCCCCATTCTATTGACCTTTGTCTTAGTGTCTTGAGACTAATCCATTGTTTCATTCCACTTAGTACTTCACGGCCACTAACACCTCCCACATCCTTCACAGTCTCTCCCACAAAATTTTCAGGAGACTTTATTTCCCCCACTTCGTCCTCTACTCCCAACATACTCTTCATCTTTTAAGATAGACTATCCTCCACTTGCATCTTTGGCTCATCATATGCCACCCCTTGCAATGTCTATTGTGCTATATTCCCCGATAACATCATTAGCACTAAAAAAGGCATGTCATTCATCTCCATCCCCACCCCCTTCAGGTTGTGTAGGCCTTTCCCCTGGTTGGATTGTCTCACCTGGACCTAAAATTACCACTTGGTGTTTTGGTTACTCTGCCCACTCCTCGAAAAATCACCTGATGTGTTTTTCTCTCCTCCCTTGCCTCTTCCACCTTCCTTGGTTAGTGTCACCCTCTCTCTATGACTAATCTAGTGAGCCTGACATACTTTCACTTACACAATTCCCACAACCTCTTTCTATCTCCAATAATTGCATTCTACTCTCCACTTCACCTTGCTTCATTATCACACTATTCACCTCCTTATAGCTATCATTCACCTAAACCTCATTCTACACTATTCTCCCTTGTATCCATTCTCTGCATCCTGCTGCACTGGTACCTGGTACATTTGACCTTCAACTTTGACATTCCATCACCCAAATTTTTGTTGATGCACACTAACCATTAGATTCTACTACTAGATCACTGTTGACATATCCCATGCCTTTGCATCCACTTGATACAACTAGTTACTCCTTGGAAAACCTAAAGAAAACACACAAAATAATGTAGTACTATTGCACACAACTAGAAGCATGCCTAGTTCACACATAATGATTTTCTATGCTATCATGCACTTTTAGTATCTCAATGATGTTTTCGACTAGAGGTACTAGGATAAAGTCATGATGTTTTATTGGTTTTTTGCTATTTAATTCCTGTGATCCTTTAGTTTCACACATTACTAGTGTCCACTTATAAGAGCCTCCTCTCAGATGGAATGCCATGTGTCCACTTATAAGAGCCTCCTCTCAGATGGAATTCCATGTGTACCTCAACCAATTTTGTGTGTTACCTTAGGTGAGGTCCTTTCTTTGACATGTGACTGGTTGGTGTGCCTATATTTTTGTTATTATGTGGCTATAGCTTTTGTTTCTTAATGATTGTCATGTTTTCTTGTACAATGTTCCTCTTTGTTAGTACTTCTTAGCGTGACAAAGTATTCATATCACTATAGCTGAGCTGGTGGTGGTTTCACTCAGTCACTTTTATCACATGCTCTATGATGACAATTAGTTTTCTTTTCTTTAAAAAAAAATAACAATTAGTTGTATTCATCTTGTTTGCATTTTTTTCATCTTGGGTTCCTTTCAAAACACATGGTTGTTACACAATTAGGTTACAATTCACCAACATTACTTAGCACTTTCATGATTGGTTACAAAAAACACATGAAACACCATCAAAAAGTTTATGTGCACCCATGGACTTTGTTTCTTCCCCTCATCCATGCCAACATTACATGTCATAAATTCACCATCAGATTGTGCCACCTCACTTGCTACCTTGCATGGCTTCTGAATCTCAAACAATCTCATTTAACCACCTTCCATTTTCATCCATTCATTTAGTGGATTTTGAATCATAAATATTGACATAACAACTCAAAGCCTTTAAATCTCAACCAATTTCATTTCAAATTCCATTTCACTTACATTTCACGACTCCTCTTATTGCGTTTCATACCATATTTCTCATCATTTCATCTCATGCCATTTCTTCTCATCCACTCCTCCATATCATTTTATTTCCATAATCAACCTCCTTTCATTTTCATTTCATATTTCATTACTTATTGCATTTCATTATTTACTCCATTACATTTTCCTTTTCATCATCATTTCCTTTGATTTCATATTCCATTTCATTTCCATTGCATATTCCATGTCATTGTCTATTTCATTTTCACTTCCTATCCCATGTCATTTCATTTCATTCCATATTCCATATCATTTCATTTTGTTACTTATCTCCTTTCCATCTCCTTTCATCTTCATTTCACTATTATATCATTCCATTTCATTACATCTTCTCTCCATTTCACTACATTTCATATCACTCCATTTCATTACATTTTCACTTGTCATTCCCTTACATTTTCATTTCATTTCATTTTGTCACATACATCTTTTCATTACATTTCATAGCATATTGTTCTGTCTCCTTACATTTCACATCATTTCATTCCATTACATGTTCATTTTAATTTCCTTTCATTACATAATCCATTTCATTTCATTTCATTTTCTATTTTCATTTCAAATATCATATCGTTTCATCTTCATGTCATTTCATTTCTATCGCCTAATCCATCTCATTTCATTTCAAGACATCTTACGTCATTCCTCGTTTGAGTTCATTTCATTACATATCACATTTCAATTCACCTCATTTCATTTTATCTCGTTATATATTACTTTCTATTTCATTGCTCATTTCATTGCATCTTTATCTCATTTCACTACATTATCCTTACTTGTTCCATCACATTATCATTGCTCATTTCTTTGCATTTTCATTACATTCCATTTCATTACACATTTTTTGGCATTTTCACCATTACAATTCATTTCTCATGTCATTCCATTACATTGCATTACACATCATTTTCATCATCTCATATTACTTTTCATTATATCCCATCCTATTATTTCATTTCATTGCATTTTCATTACACATGTCATTGCATTGCATTACAGGTCATGTTATCACATCTCATTTCATTTCAGGTCATTTTATTACATTCATGCTACCACATCATGTTTTCATTACATCATCAATAACCTACCATCTACTCTAAATCATGATTCATCTATATTAATCATTCACATATATATACACATCTACATCCACTATCAATATAATCACCACATCAAATAATCACATGACAACACAAGTCCATGACATCATAAGTGCACACATCTAAAACATTAATGAAGCTCGGATATCTCATAAAGCCACATGACAATTAGATAGTCCTATAGAAGGATACAATCACATGAACAATAGATAGCATACATCCACATGAAATTCATAGGATCATATATAACATGCAAGTACATCACTTGAGGATCAAAAATGTACATCAAAATAACTGTCCAATAAACATCATGAGGATAATCATACACAATGATAAATGAGGCCATAGTACAATCATATAAACTCATCCCTATGAGGGTGCTTGATCTGATGGTCCCTACTCACTAGGGGCACCCATATCCTCTTGTCCTATCAATGGTGCAATGGGTCCAATCTTAGCCATCTAACTAGAAGATGCCTCATCTGTCCTCAGTGGTGGTGGTCACAGTGGTGGTAGAAGTGGTCCTGGTGTAATCACTTCTATGAGTTTCTACAAGGTACTTAGCACCTCACCCATCTGAGCCTCTATAGAACTCATTCAAGTCTCTAAATGAGTTGATCCCTTGGACCTCTCTGGTGGCTATGCCTCTGGTGGTACCTATTGCTACACCTATGGCTATGCACCTAGTAGATATCTAATAGGCCCCTGTACTCGTGGTCTCTGTTGGTGGACAAATTGAACATCCTTTGGAAATCTTGCCCTCATCTAGTCTACTCCATCATGCTACCCAACCATCCCCCCTCTCACCCATGCACCACCTTCACCATGGACATCCTTGGTTCTCCCCACACTCAATAGTCCCTACACTGGGCCTCATGCCACTCCCCTTTGTGGTAACACTGTCACTACTGGGCCTGGTCTCCTCTGTACTTTACCCAATCTGACCTTGGCTCATCATCTCCCTCTACCTCTCCTTAGACTACCCTCATCATCATCATCCTCTCCCCCACTCGATGGCTCATAAATACGAGGCATCACCTCAGCTAGATTTGTATACCTAGGGAAGGGATGATCTCAAAACCACCATGCATAATCCCCCTCCATCCTGGCATATGCTACTCCATCTTGTAATGCCCAAGGTTGTGGTGTATCTATCATATGTAAAAAAGCCTCCAAACAAGTCTCATACTCTAGCATTGGCCCCCAAACTAGTTTCTTTGATTGAATGTAGGCATAATGTGTAGTCCCCTATGGCATGCCCTGTTGCTAACCAAACTGCCTCACCACCTACCTGAAGCAAAACTGCTCTAGTACTGAAGGAATCTGACCAATTAAAAACCTTAGACTAAAGAAATACACCATCTCATCATCATCCTTTGCCCATGGCTTTGTAAATTAGTAAGGTTTCCATATGACCTCATCAATATCATCCAGTATTTGGTGCCAATACTCTATCTTGCACAAATGGGGCTGCATAATAGGATTTGAATAGGTATACATATATGGCATGCCCTATGGTCACTACCATACACACACTAGATGTATAATGGGTAGATGCTCCCATGTCCATACCTGTAGCAAAATAACCCCTCCTAATAATGGCGAGGCCCCCAAATATACAACTTGGTGTAAATCATGATACAAATGAGCCAAAATATAGCTACCCCATGAAAATCTATATGGCTCATCAATCATTTCCTTAATCAACTACCCTCATCCAACTAGACACCCTTGCCCTCAATGATCTAGTGACAGAAATCCACCTATCAGTCCTACCAATACTACTGGTAATGCATCATACTATAACATCTAAAACTAGGGCACATTGTCATCACCAATACTATCATCTCTGAACAAGTCTTAGAATGCAACCCTACCAGTATTCTGATCATAGTACACCAAATCCCCCATAGTCAGGATCCAAAAAATCCTATACACATCCTTGGGAGTCACTGTCATCTCCCCCATCGACAAATGGAATGTGTGGTCATCTGAGTGCCGTCACTCGGCTATAGCTATCAATAATCCCCTATTTACTCAGAACTAGGGCATCTTGAATAAATATGTAAAACCACATCGATCTATCACGTACCTATCTACATCAGACAATCGACCCACTAACTCTAAGGGCCATAGATAAAGTCCTCATACCATGAGCTTACACCCATGCACCTATTATCCATCAAGAAAACACAAAACATCAATCTTCATCACCTAGTGACCATCAAAAATCAATCTCATAATTACATCTAGCCACCTAGCTAATGGTTCTATCTTGGACCTATTGCTCATCTTTCTCTATCCTAAGTTGGACTGGTTTGGCTTCCCTACTCTATATCTTGAGTTGGGACATCACCTATCTATCATTAGATCAATCCTATACACATCACGACATGACTACTTGATTTCTAATGTTTACTTATTATGCCCATCCCTGGTTGACCAACCAAGACTCTAATCTTTGGCATTATCTTATGCTCGACCATTCATCTATACCCCATCAAATGAGTCACAGATTTCAACTACTTTAATCCGCCATGAAAAAGTGTCATTATATACATCACATGTGCTATTCCATTTAATAAGTTCTATACAACATGTGGATGTGCTATTCTATGCAAATGTGCTACATGATTCCCCATATGTGCTGAAATATCTCTTGAATGCACTATTACATTTTTTATGCTACAACTAGGATTATATGCACTATTCTATTCTTGGGATGTGCTATTATTTTAAATGGGCTAAAATGATTTGTGTTTACCTTGTGAAACTCTTCAAGTGAACTATTTTGTGAAAATGCGCTATTATATTTCTCATAAGCACTAAAATCTGAACCTGTGCACTACTCGACGCAATAACTAGGGTTTTTGTATGTGCCAAACCACCCTTCATATGTGCCAAACTACTAGTCAAATGTGCTAAACTAATTCAAATGTGCTAATAAGACATTCAAATGTGCTGAAGTATTAAAATACACACATCTACCCTATAAATTTGTGTAAAACTCACAAAATATACGTAAAACAAGCTAAATATCAAACAAAGATGATCTCAATGACATCAGGACATCCAAGTTGGGGCATTAAAATTTTCTAAAACATCAAAATGATCTACCCCAGCCAATAATATTTAAACATCAAAACCAAGGTATCCAAAAAAAACTATTGCAATCAAATCATAGAATCAACATTGCAATCCAACCATCAAATCAACAACAATCAGAACATCATCAATGATCAAACATTAAATTATCAACAATCAAAGATCAAGCCATCAACAGATAGAGACCACTACTCATTAGAATTTGACCTAAAATCAACAAATAAAGATAGTCTTTGAACTAATGTGCTTCACATATTAGCTCAAAGAGGGGCATTTGTAGACACCCAAAATTTGGCAAAGATTTAAATCATGCAATCTTGATCAATTAGGATCAAAGTAAAGAAAAAATCAAAAGAAACACAACAAACTATTAAATCAAAAAATTCATTAGGTCATTAATCACCTTTTAAATCGACAAGACCTAAATCAACTTTAAAAAAGGAAGAAAACAATTCAAATTCATAAAATAAAATGCAAAAAGGGAGGAAGAAAAAGAAAAAGTGTTGAAAATAAATCATTTATTAAATGAATAAAATCACTTTATCCTCACAAGATGAAAATCTCCCTTTTACCATTTAAAAGAATTTGAAAACATCCTCATATTATCCTCAAAACCAAGTCTATTGGAGTCTTCCTCTTGGCCTCTTATGAGATATTTTGAATTTCATTTTCACTCCCAGTCAAAAGTGAAAATCCTAGTTCTTACCCCAACCCCTTCTGAAATCCTATAAATAGTGAGGAAATCTAAGAGGCAAGGGATCCAAGTTTTTTATGCATCTACACTGTAGGCATATTTAGACTCATTGTTTTAGCATTTTTCATTATAGTGATTGCATAGCATTGTTAGTATCATTTTATGCCATTTAGCATCATTTTATGTCATTTAGCTTCATTTATTGCATATTTAGCTCATGGTATGATCATTTCAAGAGCATTTCTAGGAGTTGCATTTCACACATAATATGCATTATAGTCATAGATCTTGCCTTTTTCATCCTAGATCTAATTTTTTAGCAATATCGCATTCTAGAACTATCATTAAAAGGTTGGTCTGAGAGCTATCTTAGCGTTTGTAATTAGGGAGACATGAGACATTTGTAGAGATTACTTGCTGGTGTTGATGTCTTGGGTCTAGCATAGTTTGTCATCTGTCCATTTGCTTTCTACATTAAAGTTTCATGAATACATGTTCTTTCACTATGTACAGTAGTAATAAAGTGTATCCAATTAAGGTTACAATGTTTTGATCATGAAACATGATCTACCCTGTGAAAGATCTACCTTGTTAAAGGCTTACAAGATTGTTAGATCTTACACTGTTAAAGGATTTCAACACCCTGTTAGAAGTGTTCCTGGTAAAAGGACTTTAACTTACAATGAAGTAAGCACTTTGTTAAAGGATTTACAAAAATATGTTAGGACGGCTATGTTAAGAGATTTAACTAATTCACCTATTAGAATGTCTTAGAAATGATCCTTAGGTTAGCACTCCATTGCTTAATGATAGATCACCTCTTTCCTAATGTGTACTTGACCCTTTCTGATTAGATGTATCTCTATTGTCTTCTAATTCCTTTCCTTTGTTCTCCTCTAACTAGTTCTGCTATGTATCACAATTCCTTAGTCACCATGAATGGTCTATTTGTGCATGCAAAGTTCTCACTTTTCTCATTACTACATTCATAAAACATTTAGGGTTTGAACTCCTTAAGAAGACCTAGTTGACTTAGGGTTAGGTATGAATCAACGATTGTGATTCACCCATATTGCCACTTAATCCTTCCCTTTTTTTGATTTCTTGCATTTAATACATAGTGATTGATAATAAATATTCATTCTTATCATCTAAGATCATAAAAAAATCCGTAAGTTGGCTTTAAAATATTTTACATAAAAGTTTGTGCCATTACAAACAATTATGTCAAAAATTTATTACTCGACACTTGAAGTCACTCAAGAAAAAAGTTGAAAAGTCTAAAGGAAAACAATCTAAAAATGAAGAAGAAGATAGTCCTAATAGTTATCTTGAAGCTATTGAAGTACTTCTTTCAAGAAGATATCCCAAAGGAAAAGGAAAGTACAAAGGTAAAATTCCTCTAATTTTTTTTTCTTGTGAAGAAGTTAGTCACATTGTTGCAAGGTGTCCAAATAGAGAAGACAAAGATGAATGGAAGAATAGAAAGTATAAAGGTAAGAAGGCTTTCAAAAACTACAAGGACTATAAGGACAAAGGTAAGAAGTCTTTTTTCATGGCTAAAGATTCTTATAGTAGTGATGATGATGAAATGGTTTATATTGTTGTAAAATATGAATCTAATGATGAAGAAGATAAAAAGGCACTTATTTCTCATGTTAGCAAAAATGATACATGGATTTTTGATAGTGGTTGTTCTCATCATATGACTAGTGACAAAAAAAAATTTGAACATATGGAACACTATGATGGTGGATGTGTATGATTTGGAAACAGTGAACCATGTTGCATAAAAAGAAAAGGTTGTATTTCTCTAACCAATGAACTCAGATGTGATAATGCTTATTTGGTTGAAGGACTCAAACATAATATACTGAGTGTTGCATAGTTGAATAACATTGGATTCAAGCTAGAATTCATTAATGGGAAGGCCAAGCTACTAGATAGAAAAGGAAATCAAGTTGGGTCTGGTAACCAAACAAAAGGTAACTTATTCTACCTAGATCTAAGTGAAAGTTCATGTTTCATTGCTCAAGTAGAAGAAAGTTGGTTATGGCATAAAAGGTTGTGTCATGTGAACTTGGATAAACTAATAAAGATAAGAAAAAATAAAAGAGTGAGAGGTATTCATAGTTTGAGGAAACCTGATATGGGCCTATGCAAAAATTGTCAAATTAGTAAGATGGGCAAGACAAGTTTCAAGAGAAAGAACTATTATTTTGAAGAAGTCTTGGACCTAGTTCATATATAACTTTGTGGATCTATTATAATAGAGAGCTACAGTGGAGATAAGAACTTTATTTTATTTTTTGATGATTATTCTAGGATTATGATAGTAGTGTATTTGAAAGATAAGTCTGAAGCTTTTCAAAAGTTCAAGTGGTATTTGGATAGAGTTGAGAAGAAAATAGGAAAGAAGTTAAAGTGTTTAGGGCTAGATAGAGGAGTTGAATTTATTTCTAATTAATTCAATGAATTTTTCACTAAATGAGGAATCAAAAGAAAAGTATCAACCCCTAGTACACCTCAACAGAATGGTATAGAAAAAAGAAGGAATAGATCAATCATGGATTTTGTAAGAATCCTGATGATAGACAAGAATGTTGCAATCAAATACTAGAAGGAAGCAATCAGTACAATAGTCCATACCTTGAATAGAGTATAGCTGAAGAAAGAGTCAAATAAAACTGCTTATGAACTATGGTGTGGCTATAAAGCTAATGTAAGTTACTTGGAAGTATTTGGTAG